>OW386288.2:115693605-117030433 GCA_936432065.2 Rutpela maculata
CAATGTTTCCTCAATGTTTCCACACCACTTTGTGCGTTTTTTTTACATGGCTAATTTTTTTTTATAGGCCTAATCCACGACTAGCCTGCTTCTTGAGACGTTTTAGGTGCCTGATGTCGAAGGTCCAGGTTCGCTGTAGTCTTCAACAATACTTTCTTCGCAAATTGATTCCGTTGCACTGTCCACTGATTCTACGTACTGATTGTTCTCCATGCTTGCGAGAAATGTTTCGATTGGAGAGTCGACTTCCTCGTCGTCATGAAGATCGTTGACTATTGCTGATGTATTGTCGCAGCTTGCCCGTTACAAAATTTGCAAATTACAGAATATTTTAACCCTGCCTTTCTACAACCTCATGCTGCACTGCACCCTTTCTTGCATTTACAGGAAAGAAATTTAAGTAGCTTAGGATCTTCCAGCATTGTTACTGGTGTAAACCCAGCTTTGCTCTGATTCCAGCCCCATTCTTCAACATTTTTACAAACACCTTAGACTTGATAATATATCCTGAATGAATGCTGTCGTGCCGCTGCAGCTGTAGGTGATAGAGGCGCAATTTTAACAAGACTAAACCCTATGTTTTATGCTCTCACCACTGTATTAAATAAGGGAATAATAAAAAAATATTTATTATTACAAGCAATATAATTATTTAACGAGCGTGATATGATGGCTATTACTCGGGGGTGCCGTAATTCATCCGAGTGAGTAATAGCCATTATACACGGGTAGAACACTACACTATTTCTATGACTATGCATTGCTTGAAATCATTTTTTCAAAACAAATTAGCAAAAACCTGATAGTAATTTTAAAATTTTAAAAAATCAACTTGTGCAAGATAGATTAATTGGATTGAGTTATGGCATTGGCGATGTTTCTGAACTTTTGTGATTGGTCCACAAAACTGATGAATAATGAATATGATTCTATGACACACTTGTGATTGCAACTTGTTTTCACACCTTGAAATTAGCGTTTCTAGTATTTTAAGATGTTTAAGAAAATACTATTAACTATTACTTTCTTTTATTCAAGGTGGTGTTGTTTCTGCAGCAGTTGCGCCAGGATATGTAGCAGCAGCACCGGCTCCTGTTGCTTTCCATGGTGGAGTAGGACTCGCTAGTTTGGGTCTTATTGGAGGAGCAGGTTATGGTATTGGTGCTGGATCAGGACATGAAGGTCAATATGTTCCCGATTACACAGAACAGTTATACGATGATGGGTCATATAAAGGAGATTATTACGGTGGTCATTATTAAGTATAATTTGTAATTCTTTGTTTTGTTATCACTCACTGGACACTTAAGTTTGTACATATAAGCATTTATATATCTAGCCCGTTTGTAAATAAATTATTTGAGTATTACGACTTTGTGATGTTTTATTAATATTTCATACATATGACTGAGGAGGTTTTCAGTTTTATCGTGTGTTTGTGAATATGTCTGCGTATCTTTGTATCTGTATGCATGAATGTCTAGCCTCATAACTTCAATACTACTGGTCCAATTTTAAGGTAGTTTTCACTAATGTGGGGAATTGTAATAGGTTATATTGACCACAAAGTAGAGCAGTAGGTAAGAAAGAGAAATACAAATTTTAAAAGGTTTTAAAAATTACGGGCTCCTCCACCATTTATTCGAATAAACCATCTACACATTTATTATTTATTATCAAATGTCAAAAAGACAATATTGATGGAACTTTGATAGTCAGAGGAAGGCCATGTCCGGAGTTCTCAACGTTTTGCCTAAACTAAAGAGTTAAAAAAAAATTGAAAAAATGTCTTGAAACATTATCAAAGTAAATTCACCCACTTACCTGATTAATTAGACTTAATATTGTTCAAGTCGCTGTAAATAAAATGCAACGTAACCAAACTTATTTTACCTGACTTCAATATCAGTATTGGCGACAAAGCTTGTCGTATGTTACTCGTTAATAGATGTTTACTGCCTTCGACGACATTTCTTGGGTATGTAGTATAGTTCTTATTTTATGCATCACTGCGTTATTTTTTTTTTATAAAAACGTTATTTATAGCACGGCGTTATAATTTATAATGTACTATTTATGACATAGTTTTGCGGCCATGATGTACCTCTTTATAATACAAGCAATTAAACTTCTCGTCATACCTCCCTTGTAAGTATACTCTAATTCCATTATTTTGCCGATCGTAAGTGACGCTTTATGTATCAAATACTTGTTGTCATTGGCAATGGGTCGTTATTTTTTATAACGTCCCTAGGGAAATAAAGTGAATTTGGGAAATTTTTCACTTCTGTAGTTCTCGTCATACCTCCCTCGTAAGTATACTCTAATTCCATTATTTTGTCGATCGTAAGTGACGCCCAAGTAACAATTTAAATGCCAACAAGTATTTATCGGGTTTTATCACAGATTTTAGAAGGTAAGTAAACCGAAGTGGGTTTTATTATTTCTTTTGTGCATACAAATTTATCTGCAGATAATATGTACTCAAAAAAGGCCTTCAAGTTATCTTTAAAGCAATTTGTTAAACCTCTTTGCTCTTTAAGACTTATTGGTTTTATAGCCACTTAATTGCTGCATTATTCAAAACCACAATAAACTCATTAAGTTTTATAGTGGATTTTAAATATTTTAAGTTTTGTTGTAGACATCCATAAATCTTTAGGTTTTATGGAAGTTTCAAAATATGGTCTTTAGGTACTCCTTATGATCAAGTAATAAAACTAATAACTCTTAAGTAGTCTTATCCTTAATATATGTTTTCATAAATACTATTTGATTTTAACGATAATTGGTAAAGGTTCCTTAAATAGTTTTTTGGTAGCTTTATTAAGCTACGTTAAAACTTCTTGGTTTTTATAAAGCACTTATAAATCCTTTGGTTCCCCACTTACGCCTCTAAACTTTGAGAGAGAGGGCATATAACGCATAGTAAACGCCATTTTGTGAGTGCTGATTCTAGTTTAAATAGTGCAGTGTGGCGCAAAAAAGCATTTTAGGTACCTAGGTACTTAGTAGAATGTCAAATATTTTAGATAAATACTTGAGGATTAAGAAAAGTGGTAATTCTTGCTCAATTAACGCTATAATCACGGAAATAACGAGAAATTAATGATCGCACACTCAAAAACACACGAAATAAATAATGTTTTTTTAGGTTATGTTATCTAAGCTAAGTACATTTGGATTAGAGATTGTCAGAAACAAATCTTAAGGGTTTTAAAGAAGAGTAGTAAGGCTGGATAAAGTCTTACAGGCTTTAAAATAGTAATAAAGTGGAGCAATTGGAATTTAGCAAAACCTTCTGTTTTATAAAAATATTTCCTAAAGCCCCAAACTCTTAATAGGGTATTCTATTAGAATAGATGGTTTTATTAATTTTTCAGCCATGTTTTTTTCTGTTAACTATGGCAGACATGTTTGAACAAAGTTGGAGCAACAATGTTTAGTTATATTTTTCTTATTCTTACTGTTTACATTTAGCCTACAACTATCTAAAATGTGTTAATATGTCATATAAACCCCTAAAAAGCCCAAAATCATACTGAGTAAGCTAAAACTAGGGTTACTATTTTTTTAATTAATTGTAAATAATAATTAATAAGCTGACAAGGCGTGTGATTTTTTTAAAAGTTTTTTGATATACTTTATCAATAAAGTGGTCTGCGTTGACAATTTTTTGATCCTAGGTTGTTTTATAATATCAAATTTTAAATCGTTAGCACATGCAGATATTTTAATCGAGGCAGACATATTTTATTACTTGGTGACATTTTCTGTTTTAGAGAGTTTAAACTTAAGTGCAACAAGTTTTCGACAAAGAATTATTAAAGACACAATTATTTATGATGTTCTCAAAGCAGACTTAAAATTTGATTGCAAGTACTAACGGTTTTAAGAAGATTTTATAAAAGGTTTTATGATAGACTTGAAAACATCTTGCATATTTGGGTTCTAAAGTACCGTTGGTTTTATTGATAGTTTTAAGGAAGATATTTATAACCTTTATAAAAGGTCTTTTTTGGTTTTAGGCTGAATTTATTGTAGCTTTTAAGAGGTTATCTAGTATAAACAGTTTTACGATCAGTTTTATTATATAGAGTTAATAACCTCTTGTAGATTGTGATAAAACTTAAATTGTTACTTGGGCGCTTTATGTACCAAATACTTGTTGCCATTGGCAATGGGTTGTTATTTTTCATAACGTCCCTAGGGAAATAAAATAAGTTTGGGAGACTTTCCTCTTCTATATAACAAGTATTAAATTAAATAATTTAACTTTTTTGGAAGTAAATCCAGACAAGCCTTACTTGCTATATGCTATATCTTCTTTATCCGACATTATTTTCGAAAACGTTCACAGCTATTATAATAATAGTCGGGGAGCCCTTCCTAGCTGTACGTGCACCCCCCGCCCGATCCTTGGGGACAACGTTTTTCATAAAGATTGAAGCTTAAGGAACAATTTAAGACATATTCTAAAAAAAAATTGGCTGTACTTTCAAAATGGCGGCCATATATTAAAAGAAACTGTTGCCAATGTTGTTTTTGTTATTTAACACAAAAACTAAAAGAGATGGACAAAAACTTTCTTCACAAAAAACAACGTGCATAAAATTTTCTACAATTTTGTACCTATACAATATTTTGATAGGAGTTACCATTTTCCAGATAAATGAGTCCAAAATTAAGAAAACATGGAAATTCATATATCGGTAAATCACTTAGAGGAAATAACTGTGACAATTATTGTAAGGCGTATAATATAACTTTATATTATTAACATAAAAATTAAATAAAATAAACTGAAAAAAATTAATAATAATAATAATATAATTTGCAGACATTTATCTCGAAAACGGTAACAGTGGTATCTGGAAAACGGTAACTCCTATCCAAATATTGTATAAGAACAAAATTGTAGAAAATTTTATGCACTTTGTTTTTTGTATAGAAAGTTTTTCTCCATCTTTTTTAGTTTTTGTGTTAAATGACCAAAAACAATATTTGCATTTTTTTTAAACGGACGCCATTTTGAAAGTACAGCCAGCTTTTTTGTTTTAGGACATGTCTTAAATTGTTCCTTAGGCTTTAATCTTTATGAAAAACATTGTCCCCAAGGATCGGGGAGGTGCACGGACAGTTAGGGTGGGCTTCTGTAGTGTTACGTTTTATATTGAATTTTATATTTTATTTTAAGAGATTAATCATTTATCTGGAAAATGGTAACTCCAATGCAAATATTGTATAGAAACAAAATCGTAGAAAATTTTATGTACTTTATTTTTTGTACAGAAAGTTTTTCTCCAGCTTTTTTAGTTTTTGTGTTAAATGACAAAAACCATATTTGCAAATTTTGTTTTTTTTAACGAACGCCATTTTGAAGGTGCAGTCAATTTTTTTTAGGACATGTCTTAAATTGTTCCTTAGGCTTTAATCTTTATGAAAAACTTTGTCCTAAAGGATGGGGGGGGGGGGGGGTGCACGGACACTTAGGGTGGGCTCCCGTAGTATAATATGATTTAATTTATCTTGACAGTAGTTGTTATTTGAATAGAAGCCGCGTCCTAAATTTATTGACGGTTGCCATGGGTATTCCAAGCTTAGCACATATGAAATTTTACTCAAATAAATTATAGCTTTCCACTAGTTTTTCTCAATTTTTTTTCTATTTTAATGGTTCATGGTATGACGAAAAGTGCGTACAGTGCGATTTTTTGGTGCATAAATAACTATTAAACGTCCCCGCACAAAGTAAAGGAGATTTGACTTTTGGTGAAATTTTTTGTAACTTTGAAAATAAGTAGTTATAAGTGTGCTGAAATGGATGCAACCCACGAAGACTCATAGTTTTTGCTCCGGGGGCCCCGAAAGTGATAGAGCGAAAATATGCAATATTATGTTATATGTCATATATTATTACATTTTCAGTACTTTATAGATCACTAGTGATTAACGTATAAGTTCTAGAGGTTTGGCTATACACACACATATGACACACACGAGCAATAACTACGGGCTTTCATTAAACTTATAACTTTTGATCAGCACATTTAAATCTACACATCCCCAAAGTTACGAAAAATTTCAACCAAAAGGCAAATCTCATTCATTTTGTGCGGGGTCATTTATTTTAATGAACATTGAAAGTACATTTATATTGTAATTAAATATTAAGAATATGATTTTACAGAGTGAAAGGATAATATGAGATAATTTTCGGTTTATTTTAAATATTTAAAAAATCATAAATGACATAATCTTTAAAATAGTTTCAGGTACTTCCCATTACTCTAATGAATACAACCATATAGGTACAGTTTTTATCATAAATTTTGTATATAGTTGAATGCCATGCTCTAATAATGAAATTAGGAACTATTTTCATTGAAAAACTATTATATTCAAGTACAACATTTTACACTAAGAAATATATATAGTTGTATTCATTAAAACAATAGCAAGTATCTTAGGGTGACCAAATTTTTGTGCTGGACACTTCTGCTGGGAAAAAAATTGATGAGCGGCGGGAGCAGAAATCCGAAAAATCATTTCTTGATCCAGACATTTTTTGATGACCGAGAGGAAAAATTTTTTTGAACACAGATAGTACTCCAAAATGCTGGACTGTCCAGAAAAATTCCGGACGTATGGTCACAATAAAGTATCTGAAACAGTATTAGAGATTATACTATGTTTGGTTTTTCAAATATTTATAATAAATCGAAAATAAACTCATATTTCCCTCTCACTCTGCAAAATCCTATCCTTAAATGCAACAAGTACCTAAATACTAAATACAACAAATACTTATTGCTTTTATTATTATTACAATGGTTAATAATTATAACACAATGATGAAATTTCGTCCCTAAATTTCGTTGTTTTTCTTTACTATTTCCGAAATTCTTAAGCTTTCTTGACCTTCTACAGAGATGCTGGAACAGAGCTGGAGCTAGAAGTCTTTTTCGGCACATCATCTTTTTATGAACTTTGAGATATTTTTATGGTGTAATGGATGATAACGATTTATGAAATCGACTTTATATTTAGAATGAATAAAATAAGATCGCCAGAAAGTGAGGGGCTTCCGGAGGCGCAGCCAGAAAGGTAATGATGACACAATACATCTGAGCCACGGTAGGAAGTCAAGTTAGCCGAAAGTGTTAAATTCCTGTATATTTAAGAGCCTATGGTACTTTTGTTGACACTAAGAACTTTCCGGGGAGGCTATTCTATTGTTGAAGGTGCTTATATTTACGTTTTAAAATGGAGCCAGAACTTGTAACGATGAGTTCTGGGATGAAATATGCGAAAAAAATTAAATTTTCTTCAAAAATCCTAAACATTTTCTTTCTGGCCAGCCTTACTGATGGGAGTTTATTTCTGGGAATTTTTTTCTGTGTTCAAAACATTTAAATAAACATGCTCAGCCTAAAAAAAAAAAAGGTTGTAACGTTCATGTTATATAACTCCGTTTTTTTATATCTTTTACCTTTCTGGCCGCACCCCTGATGGCCCACACTTTCTGGCGATCTTATTTTATTCATTCTAAACATAAAATGTGTACACACAAAAAAATAGCCTTGTAACGATGATATAATTTCACTGATTTTTATATCTTGAGCCATGGCCAACTCGACGGGCTGACATATGCCAGAAATCTATTTTGTCGTTATTTAAGTTCGATAAAATTAATCAACGCATAGAAAGTGCTTGTAACGATGAGTTTCCGAAAAAGTCACTTAGCTCCCGCACCAGAAGTAGAAGGTTCTTCACGGGATACCTCGCCTGGGATCTTCTTTGCCACTCTACTTTGGCATTTACAGAAGCATCAATATATCTCTTCACCACAGCGAATGAGAGCCAACCCAATGTATTTTTTCACAACTAATTATTTTTTGTTTATTTTCTTTCGGCACGATTAAAAAATTGTATTTAAGACTTAAGCAAACCACAACCTACACACTTTTATATTTAATATTAAATTACCTACCTACTTTCTGTATATTGATGCTTCAATCTGGCCATGCTAATATACTATCATATGTAATATATAATATATAATATATAATATATAATATATAATATATAATATATAATATATAATATATAATATATAATATATAATATATAATATATAATATATAATATATAATATATAATATATAATATATAATATATAATATATAATATATAATATATAATATATAATATATAATATATAATATATAATATATAATATATAATATATAATATATAATATATAATATATAATATATAATATATAATATATAATATATAATATATAATATATAATATATAATATATAATATATAATATATAATATATAATATATAATATAACAATATGTAAGTTGCGATTTGTTTTTACCTAAATATTAGTTTGTCTTTTTATTCCTTTCATATTGTCTCCTGCAGTTACTAGCCGAGGGCAGCCAAGATGTGCCAATATTTGAAGAATTATCTAAACCTAGATATTAGGCCACCACAGCTAGCGTATTATCGATTTCGTTTATCTCGATGGGTTGAACAGTAGATTTTTCTTGAAATTTTTGTTTTTAAATCATTTAAAAAAGTTGTTATCATTATTTTATTAGTCATAAAAGGTATAATTTAGATTTTATTTATATCAGACTATATTAAATACAAAAGCCATAAATTATATTATTATTCGGTAAGGGTAATAATACGGAGAATAGTAAGTATAATGATATGCTGGAAATCCATAAGACCAACCAATACCATATGGGCCTACTCCTGCCACCTAAAAATAACAAAATATTACAATCACAGGCAAGCAGTTCTTGAAATAAAAGTATTTCTATTTGTTACAAAACTTCAATAATTAAAAATCTAGCTGTTATTTAATGAATTGAAGTAAAATCGCTTATAAATAAACCTTCAGTATTTCAGTTTAGAAGTACTTTCTGTATAGGGGACTCAAAATAGAAAAAGCATTTGTTATTTTCTCAATAGCTTCAGTAGTTAGAAATATGACAACTTGAAGGATTCCAGTATTAACAATTGTATCTATTTCTTTGTAGTTCATGTTCAGCAGCAACTTTTTTATTTTACTCTTATATTTTATTACAGGGTCTTCCAAGTTCTTATGTAATATAGGGCCTAAGTAGCATTTATAGAATGAAGCAAGCAATAAGGATGTAGAATATTAGACGAAACTTTACTAAATTTGGACTTTGAAATGTCCAGCCTGATCCTTGTTTATATTTAAAATGAGAAGGTAATATAATTAATCTTTTATCTACGTAAGTAATAATCCTTATAGCAAATAGATGTAACAAAATTTTCGGAAATATCTCTTTAAAAGCTGGTGAGGCTAAAACGTTTAGAATGGATAGTTGATGATGTAGTATAACCAAAGTGAAAAAAATCTAACTATAAATACCCAGTATCATATTGATTGCGGCTGTGTTGAAATAAAATATATAAAAACTTACGAAATTAGGATCTGCAGCTGGCTTTGCGTATGCCAATGTTGTCAGCAACATTAGTAGACATATAACCTACAAGATAACATATTTCACTGGATAATATTAATATAAGAATATTACATGTAAAATCCAACTCAAATTACAATTACAATGATACTTCGAGAACAATTTATTTTCAGATTCTTTATTTTTATGGTGCAACATTTTAAGAAAATCATATCCACCTTTATTGAAATTTAAAAAAATGTCCCTAATGAACAACTGTCGCAATATTAACTTTCTACCAGATACTGGGTAAAGTATTGGATTTTGAAATAAATGGAGCTATTTCTCCAAAACTTCGTACACGTATCAATTATGCGGCAATGTGGTCTTCTTGGTTAGCTTCTTCCAAAAGATCGAAAGTAAGTGGACTGAATAGGAGAAAAAAAATCAGCTTTCTGCTACTATTATTATAATTAGTGCATAAGGTATTCTGAACTTGAAAACTAAGTCAGACCTCAAAATTGTTTCTTCTTATTACAACGTTTTTTCAAAGGCTTTGAAGTTCGAGCATTATTATAATGTTAATAATTCACTGGTAACGAAATTTTAAAAAATAAACGAAATAAATTATATGAAACAAAATTTATAACCGCCGCGCCGCGTCGGTTGGAATATAAAATTACATAACAGTTCTGAGTATCCAAATAATATTTGTAAGATGTTTGAGGGTGATAACTCCAATTATTTCAGTATTAATAAATTAAAAAACCGAAAATGTTAATAAATAAAAACATAATAATTATGTATATGAAATATTAATATTAATTTCTTGAATGAATTTCATTAACTTTTTTATTATCTTGTAATTTTCTAATACCTAACTTCAATGGTGATTTGTATTTATTTACTTTATTTATATTATTAAATATATTGCCTACACTGTTTTGCCTCGTCTTCAACCTCCAATAGTGCACTCCCTCACTGTGAGTAAATTGTTTATAACAATAAATTAACCACAAATTTAAAAAGTAATAATAATGTCATCAATGAATTAATGCCACACACGGAGCATTTATTGGATAAGTCAACTTGCGGGTATGCGCTTTTAGTTTTACCCACGATTTATGTTTTGAGAAAAACACGTAGCTCATTAAAAATTCTCATACATATGAATGATCATATTTAAAATTATTTTTTTAATATAGGTAGATCTTTTTGGAAAAGCACAAACTATACAAAATCTTCAAGCAAATTATAATTCGTAGAAACTGTCCTCTAAAATATATATTTCCATATGGAAATGTAAATAATGTGGTTAATAATAATGCAGCTTAATATAAAATAATAACTGATGCCTACCTTCATTATCATGATAATTATTCACTCAACAACTGTGTTTGAATATATCGCATAAACTAAATTATTTATTTGTTATTATTTAATTTTATATGACCGATTGACCATTGATCACTTTAGTAAAAAATACACTCATTACCTATCTGCGTCAGTAAAATATCCAATAGTGACACTCAATAATAATAACAATATTCTAATTATTGTCACAATTAAAAGCTTTTACTGTAAGGTACACTGTGAATATAATGTCATACACACGTGAAAACAGTCTAGGGAACTGTATAGTGCAGTTCTGTTTTTGACTGTCACAAAAAATAGGTTTGAATTAAAGGATTTCTCAGTTATTTATCCATTATATATCAAACATATTCTATAAAATTAATCACAGTATTGAAGGAACTAAATAAGAAAATCGATGCCTTGATCACAATTTGGCAGCAAGGTGTTTTTGGTGAAGACTGCATGTGCATCACATTTACACTGGTTGTGTGTATGAAGTCAACAATACAGTTCTGTTTAACAAGTCAAGCACTGCAACTGAAGACTTACACACCGCCCTGAAGAAGATGACGAACTAAACAACAATTCCAGTTTCTGATTTTTACATAATGCTAACCTATTAACCTATTTCACGAAAGAAAGTTTGGTAAATTGTCATGAGAAAACCACGACAACCAACAGTCTTTTTCATCATTTACGAACATGGCAACCATGGTCAACACTGTTAACAGGTTGATCAACTTTTAAACCTACAGCTGGCAGTAGTGTCTGATAAAGTGATAAATTGTGTAACTTAAACATTTTTATCCACAACTATTGTATAATTGCCCTGCCAAAAATGGCTCATAGAAACTTATAAAAAATATATATATTTGGATCTATAAGATTTGAGTTGGATAGTGAAACTGTAATTTCCTATAATCCCTCATCAAACTTTATATTAGGATTTACATATACATCTTTAATCAGCTCAAAATGGTAATTCCAAACATGATTGTGTAGAGTCTGTATACGTTAATTGTTGGAGAGGAAACTGCAAATTCGCATAAATTTTTATGTAAAAGCAACAGGAAATCCAGATAAATTGTTATTACAGTTTATCGGAATTTCCCTATTCACAAGCCATTTGAATATATGAGATTTTATATGATTTCATTAAAAATAGGAATTGGTAATTATGAAATCTTTTGAGAATGGATGCGGAAAAAACAATGGAATTAGTTGCTATTTATGAAACTGAATGTGGTCTCAAAGTGGTATGTATAGGGATCTATATGCGAATTGAAGTCTAAATGATCTGTATCTATCCAATTGTAGGTTCCCTTTATGAGCATATATAAGATATACTGTAAGAATGTATATGTGAAACCACAATGGAACATATGAGGCTTGATGTGGTTCCAGAATGGTACGTATGGGGTTCTATCTGGGAACTGAAACCTGAATGGTCTGTCTCTATGCTTCCCTTTATGAGTATATATAAGATACTGTGATAATATCTGAAACCACAATGCAGTAAAAGAGTCAGTCAGCTTTACTTTTAATTTAACTTCGTAAGTGTTGCAGATGCTTGAGTCTTTCCATCCGTGGATGCTTAACTCGGGTTATCGTATATGTTGAACATATCTTGCTTCGGAGAGCTGGCTGGGTATGGGTTAGTCGGATTATCTTCGGAATATCAATTATGTTGTTGTTTGTTCCACTGTGTTGGGTTGTAAGGGTTGTTATGGCTGTAGTGTACGTGCTAGGTGTGTTGTTTGCTGGTGGTGTGGGTGAGTGATTTGGTTTGGTAGTGGGCAGGAATTTGGATGAAGCGATTTACAATTTGTGTATTGTGTCCAGGGTTAGTAAATTGCCAAAGGCTCTTTTCGTGGACTGGGGTTGAATTATCCTTTTTTTTTTTTTGTGGTAGATATATATTTTTTTTTTTTTTTTGGTTTTTATTTTTTTATTTTTTGGTTTTTATTTTTTTTTCCCCGGTCGCCTAGGTTAGTGGTTAACAAAATTAGCTTCAGGTAGGGTGAGTTTTAGTCGAGAAAGGAGGTAATAAAGTCCACAATAACAAGAATCTTGTCTATGGGGTCTGTGCAGCATTTTAGTCTATTGACGGTCTGACCGAGTTTATGTAACAGGTCTTTTAGGTTGAAGTCCTTCAGGAAATTCAAAATTTCCCTGATTGGGTTAGCGTGCTCGGTGTCCGAGTTATCTAGTGGGGGTGTTTGGTGTTCGTTAGGGTTGTTTTTCACCATGTCGCTGTACGTTGGTTTATGTTTTGGTTGGGAGTTGTTAATTATTTCAGGTTTTTTGTTTATGTTGGTAGGTTGGTTAGTGTTGGTGGTGGTACTTTCTAGGGGGTTGTTTGTCTTTGGGGTATTTTGTGTCCTGAGCCTGGCCATCGCCGCCAGGTAGGCCGGGCAACCTCTGAAGTTAGAAGGGTGGGATGCACCGCAGTTGACGCACCTGCACGTCGACGCGGTGCATTGCCCTCCCTCGTGCGTTAGCCCGCATCTCACGCAGTGTGGGATGCGGTTGCACAACTCCGAGGAATGTCCAAACCTCTGGCAGCGATAGCATTGGGGGATCGTCGGCCTGATGTACTCCTCAACTCTGATCCTGATGGAACAGAGTTCCCTGAGGGCGTACATCCTGTCGGCGTCCCCTTTGCTCAGGGTGACAAGGATTATTGGTAAGGGTTGTTTGGTTCCGGTTTTTGAGTTTGTCAGCCTGACTATTTTTTGAGGGTGAATGTTCATGTTGTGGAGACTATTTTGGATGGTTTGAGTTTTTACGTCGGTCGGTATGTATTTTATGACTGCTTTGATTGGCCTGTTGTCGGGGTGATTGTAGGTGTGGAATTCGATTTTATTGGAGATTAACATGTTGACAATATTTTGATGATCGCTAGATGTAAATGGTTGGCAAATAAGAGATACAATGTTGAATCTGAACACTGGTCTTTGGCTAGTAATTCTGTTTATTGTCTCGATTATTTCAGAGTGTCTTTCCGTGTAAATGGAAATACTTGGTGTGTAATTTGGTTTGGTTGTCATGTCAGCTTAGGTACGGGGGGGTTCTCTAGTTTCAGGTTGGATTTCATTAATATTATTTGTTGTGGTGGTGTTCGAGTGAGTTATGATTGGTGGAGAGTTTTGTTGGTTTTTTTTTCTTTTCTTGGGGTTGGGGAGGTTGTTGTCCGGCGAGGGTGTAAATTGTATTGGGTCGGTTGCAATAGTTTGTGTTGGTTTGGGGGGCAGGTTTTTTGCCAGTTGTAAAATTCTATCCAGTTGGTATGATAATGGGGATGTAGTTGTTATGGGGTTGGTGGTGGTTATTTGTAGGTTTCGTGTTGAGGGTGTAGGGGTTGAGATTGGGGTTATTTTGTCAAATTCATAGGTAGACATTCTAAGGGATGAAATGGAAGTTAGTTTAGGGGTGGTTGTGAGGGTTGTATTCGAGGTGGTTGTTGTGGTGGTGGTTATGGTTGTCGGAGTAGTATTAAATGTAAGTGATGGCGTGTAGATGTAATATTGACCATCGTCTGAGTCCTGGAAGGTCTTTTTTATGATTTCTTTTTCATAGGTGTAGTTTTTATGTACTGATATGTTTTTGTCGCACTGTGGCTTAAATTTATGTCTTCTTGGGTATTTGTACTTGACAAGATTCTTGTATTTAAATACGTTTCGTGAGGGTCTGGAATATTTAGGGTCGTATGGAGGGAAGATACGGTTCAGTTGGTAGATATAGTGTTGTTCAGAGCGTAGGTTTTCCGGAGGTGTTATATTACCTGCTAGATGCACGTCGGCAAGTACCTCAAATCTATTGTGCGTAGGTATATTGTTCCCTGCCAGCTCGACTTCGACCTCATCGGCCCAGATTCTATTATGTTTGCTCGATGTAGTGTTTTTAGGAGGTGGTTCTTCCTTGATCTTGCTAGCACTCTGTCTTGACATGTTTACGATGCGGAGATTAATACGTGTTGTTCGCTGTACAGGCACTATGATATTTTAATTTAACAAACCCACCCTAGTCCCTTAGGTCACATTAGATTAGATCTGAATTAGCTCCCTTTACTTTAGGCTGGAGTATGTAGCACGAAACTTCTATAAGTCTTAATCGTGTGTTGTGTGTTTTAAATGTACATTCTTCGTATGAAACCTATTAGTATATTAAGTTTTTATAGTATTTGAAATGTATTTTTAATGTAATTTCCTTGCTTGAGGTCTATCAGCACTTGCACATATTAATACGAAATACGAAGTTTTTATAAGATTTGTTGCATACAATACAATGGGTTTTTAATGTAAATTCCCTATATGGAATCTATCATCAGTAGTTATACGTTTTCACTGTAATTGAAATGCGAAATGTTATAGATATTTGATGAGTTTCTAAGGCTAATTGAAAATATACGAGTTTTAATGAGACGATACTGTTTCAACGTCTTTTTTGTTTTCTATGAGTTTTTACAAGACAAGAAATGTTTTAAGGTTTTTACGAGTTATAATAAGATAATACAGTTTAAATTTTTATCGTTTTCTATTAGCGTTCTTTAGACAAGAAATTATGGGGGATAAATGAGTTTTATTCAGACAATGGAGATCAAATTCTGATAGTTATCTATGAGTTTCTATCCAGCAAGAAATACTTAAGAATTTATGAATTTTTAAGAGAAACTGCAGTTCTAACTTCTATCGTATCCTATCTCTGTTGTTCATCAGTCTAGTTGTTTGTTAGAGATTTATGAGTTTTGGAGAGTATAAAATCTTAATATTTATTGAATCATAAAAGTTTTTATAAGACATGCAATTCGTGTTAAATTTCGTGTTTTTGTAGGATAATGCAGGTCTAATTTTTTTGTCTTCTATGAGTTTCTGCAAGACGATAAATGTTTTAAGGTTTTTATGAGTTATAACAAGATAATAGAGTTTGAATTTTTATCGTTTTCTATTAGCGTTCATTAGACAAGGAATTATGGGGGATAAATGAGTTTTATTCAGACAATTCAGATCAAATTCTGATAGTTTTTATCCAGCAAAAAATACTTAAGAATTTATGAGTTTTTAGAAGAAACTGCAGTTATAACTTCTATCGTATCCTATCAGTTGTTCATCAGTCTAGAGGTTTGTTATGAGTTTTAGAGAGTATACCTTAATATTTTATTGAACCTTATAAGTTTTTATCAGACATGCAATTCTTGTTAACGTTTGTGTTTTTGTAGGTACCGTTTACAAGACGAGAAATGTTTTAAGGATTTTACGAGTTATAACAACATAATACAATTTTCATTTTTATCATTTTCTATTAGCGTTCATTAGACAAGGAATTATGGGGGACAAATGAGTTTTATTAAGACAATTCAGATCAAATTCTGATAGTTGTCTATGAGTTTTTATTCAGCAAAAAATACTTAAGGATTTATGAGTTTTTAGAAGAAACTGCAGTTCTAACTTCTATCGTAACCTATCAGCTGTTCATCAGTCTAGAGGTTTGTGAGGGATATACGAGTTTTGGAGAGTATAGAGTCTTAATATTTTATTGAATCCTATAAGTTTTTATGAGACCTGAATTTCTTGTAAAATTTTGTGTTTTTGTAGGATACCTAATACAGTTGGTTCTATTTTTCTTGTTTTCTATGAATTTTTACAAGACGATTAAATATCACTTACAGTATTTACTAAACTAAACTTACCAATACAATAAATTTCATATAATTTACATTAAAATCCATTGTAAATATATACACATTGTATTTTAGAAAACCTTATTTCCATAAGTCTTCCAATAGACCTCAGGCGAGGAATTTACATTAAAGACTCACAGAATCTAACAATTTTCGTATTTTGAACACCATAAAAACTTATAAATATTTATAGGCCTCGTACTGACAATTTACATTAATACCTTTCAAATTCACATAAAAATCCATAAAACTTCGCAATTTAATTACCATAAATAGTTATAAATATACTGGTAGACTTCATTCAGGGAATTTACATTTAAAATCCATTGCATATTAACACCCTCATAGAATCTTATACAGGCCTGTCTAGAGGGTATAGAGGTGTTGCGGGGGCGATTCCCCCGGCTTTAGGCTTGTTTGAGGAACTTGATTATATATATATAAAATATATAATTATTGTCTTATCTACAAAAACACGACTGTTAACAAGAATTGCAAGTCTGATGAAAACTTAAAGGATTCAATAAAATATTAAGACTCTATACTCTTCAAAACTCATAAATCCCGACAAACCTCTATACTGATGAATAACTGATAGGATACGATATAAGTCAGAACTGCACTTTCTTCTAAAAACTCATAAATTCTTAAAGAGTTTTTGCTGGATAAAAACTCATAGATAACTATCAGAATTTGATCTTCATTTTCTGAATAAAACTTATTTATTCCCCATAATTCCTTGTCTAATGAACGCTAATAGAAAACGATAAAAATTCAAACTGTATTATATTGTTATAACTCATAAAAACCTTAAAACATTTCTCGTCTTGTAAAAACTCACAGAAAACCAAAAAATTAGAACTGTATTATCCTACAAAAACATTAAATTTAACACGAATTGCATGTCTCATAAAAACTTATAGGATTCAATAAAATATTAAGACTCTATACTCTCCAAAATTCATAAATCCCTCACAAACCTCTATACTGATGAACAACTGATGAGATACGATAAAAGTTAGAGCTGCAGTTTCTTCTAAAAACTCATAAATTCTTAAGTATTTTTTGCTGGATAAAAACTCATAGATAACTATCAGAATTTGATCTGCATTGTCTTAATAAAACTCATTTATCCCCCATAATTTCTTGTCTAACGAACGCTAATAGAAAACGATAAAAATTCAAACTGTATTATCTGGTTATAACTCGTAAAAATCTTAAAACATGTTTTGTCTTTTAAAAACTCATAGAAAACAAAAAAATTAAAACTGTATTGTCTGATTGAAACTTGTATATTTTCAATTAGCCTTAGAAACTCATGAAAAATCATGAAACTTTGTAGAAAGTGTATACGACAGATATCACATACTTATATATTACAGATTAAACTTATAGATCTTTAAAGAGACTTATAAATTGTTTATATCTTAATCTGGCATTTTTGGCAGGGTGACGATTTGCACGAAAGAAAGTTTGGTTAAAAGTGTCTAGATTGGTATCACTGTAATTCACTGCACATGTTGACCAACTCGTCTAAGTTCCAAACTTTGCAACAATTAAATACCTATAATATAATAATCATAACATTGTTTTTCTGAAATCGATCAGGAATGTCTACATTTTCGGCGCGATTTTAGAGCGAAAAATGCACAATTCCAGTATTTTAGTCCGTTGCTAGGAAACTATCAAAAAACAGACCGGAAAAGATCCGTTGCCAAGCAACGATCAACAAAGCCGTACGGGAATGTTACTTCCCGGCCTAGGCCAGTTTAGAAGAGTTGGCAGCAGTGATTGACGAATTGCATAATTCGATATTTTTAAAATATTGTAGACTACGAAACAACCTAATAAAGATGATTTATATTCAATGGAAGTAGGTTTAACATTAAAGGCAATGAAAACAATGTTATGATTATTACATTATAGGTATTTAATTGTTGCAAAGTTTGGAAATTAGACGAGTTGGTCAACATGTGCAGTGAATTACAGTGATACCAATCTAGACACTTTTTACCAAACTTTCTTTCGTGCAAATCGTCAATTCTTGCGTAATATATGTAACAATTGACGAATAATGAGAGTCATAATTCCAACCTAAAGTATAATGAACATAATCTCATTATAACGCACTTTTGACAAGTCAGGAACTAGCAATCAACGGGCGAGTTCATTTTTTCACAGGGAGAGCCCATGTTTTCGTTTGACGTTTGAAACATCAAACAAAGTGTTAGTGTGACCCAAGTATGCTGTAATCATCCTTGAGTGTGACCTAACTTTATTACTTCCACATCCAGTTGAAGTATAGTAACGACAATTTTTTTTTTTTTAATTTTTATTGTTCAGATAGGCTTAAAATGTCATGAAACGTCGATTTTAAGTTTGAGCGAAAAAGAATTCTGTCTGTCTGTCGGTCTGTCTGTAACTTTTTTGTGCGCACGTTTACTCTGGAACCGTTTAAGATACTGACTTGAAATTTGGTACACATATGTACTTTAACGAGATCTGAAACTACACTATATCTTCATCTTGTTCCGTCGAAAGGTTGCGGGGTAAAGTGGGACAGAGATAATTGCAATAAGCTGCAGTGAAGCATAATATTCACATTTTTGGGCGAGTGTAAATCGTAAAGTATTAGCAATAGAGAAAAACTGTTGTGTGACAGATTAGCAAAAATGACAAACTGCACTACTGTAAGTAAATTTTCTTCATTATGCAAAATTAATAACTCGTATTAATAACGTTGCATGGAGCAACGAATTTCCGAATTTCAAGAAACTTCTTCAAACTTCGAACTATTGTAATTTTTTAACAATTGACCGAAGACAATTGACCGATAGACAAAAGTTTTAGGAAATATCATAATCTACAATATTGGTTAGCTAATTATTAGGTGGGAATAACGGGAACCGAGATAATTACAAGAATCTGCAGCGAAACACAAATTTTTCCTTTCTGGCTACTGTAAATCGTAAAGTATTAACAGTAGAGAAAAATTGTTTAAATACAAGTTGTAGCTTTTTTTATTCACTGCAATATTGGTAATGGCTAATTTTTAGGGTAAAACTAACAGAACATGAGATAATCAGGAAAAACCAATTTTGACCGTCATCTTTTCAACATGGCGGTTGTAGCAGATACGATATTTTTGTGAAAACCATGAATTTATGATTGGGGCAACCCCCTCTATAGTATAAAAAAGAAAATCTCTTGTATGAATTATTACGGGTCTTCTGAGGTCTTAGAAATTAGGATATGAATATTACAATTTTCGACGATACTTTTTAATGAGAAGTCTCTTTCAAATTCCCTGTATACTTTCTGTCGAGATCGAGATCAATCGACATATATTTCTTTAACTGTATTTGATACACAATATGAGCTATTGTCGGCACAATGTCAATCATAATTAATTTCATGTTATAATTAAAACATCTAAAATCACTGAGAATTAATTTTAAATGGGCATAGGATAACTGTTGAGTGTATTACGAAGTATTTCCTCATTTCACAATATTCTTCATGACACCGCCCTGTTTAGAATGCAGAGAATAATGCATTAAAGTAGTCTAAGATTAACATGGGTGTGGCAAGGAAGGTCATATCGAATTACTTGTATATAGAGTAATAATATCATAATAAAGACACATACCACAATTGCCTTTGTAATACTTTACTAACTTGTATATTAGCGAGCTGAGCAAAAATAATTAACTTGTAAGGTTTTTCATGTTCCTCTCACTTAGTTTCAAAATTTAAAACACAATTCTTCCAATTACAAGAACAGTAAAAAAAATAAATGTAGTACCATTTCTTTGTCTTATTTCAATTGTGTTTCAGTTCTATGTTGCAAATTTTACACAGGCAGAGGCATATAAAATAGGTATGATTAGGCACTAGGGTATTACATCGTAATACATCATGGTCTAATTATTTTTTAAATATAGTTTGTTCTGTATCACATCTGCACTAAATATTCGTCTGGTTACAGTCGTGGAGAGGAAATTCGGACCCGGGGGAGAAAAATATGGGCCTTAATTCGGTAATTTTATAATAAAATCGGAACAAGATTAAGTAACTTGAGTAAATTTGGGGAAATTGCATACTACAAATTTTCATATGAAAACCGGGCTCCTTAAACGAGCACGGGTTCGTTTTTTTCCCATCTCTCTTTCGTCGGGGCTGTCTGTTTATTACACTACTGATCATTGACCTGTAGGACCTAGGTGTGTGATTGAAATTAATTTAGGTATATTAAATATATAAAAAATAATGAAAAAGTGGTAAGCTATTCGTTAAGCGTCAAATGATGACAGATCTTGTATATGTAATATCTAGACATAGTCCAGTCAATGAAAGAGTTGTAGAGAACATTTAGGAGGGAAGAATTTTTCTCTTCAGGAATGTGTTGAGGGTAATTAGGAGGTAAACATACTAAAAGTCCCCTCCCCGTCGCTTCAGGGGGAGAGGGGGAGTGCAAAGGTTCCCTTTTTTGATTCATCGCTTATAATTCGGAGACGATGCGTCGTACGGAAAAAGGTAATCTATGCAAAATTAAACGTAATTAAATATCCCACAAGAATGTTTATATTCATTTTCTTCCTATGTGTTATAGTTTATGGGATATTCCCGAGCGAAAATCGATAATTAATAAAAAAAATCAATTATGTACTTTGAATATTTCTATCAAAGTGGTTTACCGTGGTCTGCTAACAAATCACAGTCACAAAACAATCTTTATTTTACAACACTGGACGTATTTACTAACGTAACATTTTGTCGAAATCTATAAATTTCCTTAAATATACAGTGTGACTCACTTAAAATGAAGATACCCTTATAACTTTTTCATTTTGTTTTCGATTTGAATCAATATAGAACAAATTAGGATCTGCCTATAACCAGAAAATCATTCACCTGCTATAAAGGCAAAGCCACCTGCGGTACCAAAATATGAGGAAAGAGATTAAAAATCATATTGATAGGACTTGACGAATTTCACGTAGCCACCACAAATTGCGGAAACTGAGGATCCCATTTGCCAGATGAGCTTATGTATGAGAAATCCCTCATCAATGACCAAATCAAATTTTGATGTATGTACGTTTGTGACGCCGATCGAATGCATTTTTAGAATTTCTAACATTCAAAATATTTTATTTTTTTTTGATATTTTGGTACCACAGGTGGCTTTACCTTTGTAGCAGCCGAATGTTTTTCTGGTAATAATCTACTTATTACCAGAAAAACATTCGGCTTCTAATGTGTTCTATACTTGAGTAAAATTTGATTCAGATCAGAAGCAAAATAAAAAAGTTATAAGGGCATCTTCATTTTAAGTGAGTCACACTGTATATTTAAGGAAATATATAGATTTCGACAAAATATTACGTTAGTGAATACGTCGAGTGTTGTAAAATAAAGACTGTTTTGTGACTATGATTTATTAGCAGATCACCGTAAACCGCTCTGATAGAAATATTTAAGGTACATAATTGATTTTTTTTATTAATCGATAATCCACAGATACCGATCACATATTTGTTTTCTACTTACCAAGCCCTTTCTTTTAATACCCACATCAAGGGGGTTGTAAAGAAAATGAAAATCCGCCATCTTGGGGCGGCGGCCATTTTGAACATATTATAATATTGAGTATATTATATTGTATTGTCAGTAGAGCTACACACGATTGCCAAATTTCATGATGATACAACAATTAGAAGTGGGTGAAATTCAGTTCCTTATACTTTTTTACTTACATAGATACATAGATAGATAGATAGATAGTTAGTTACAAAGTCGACCTAATAAAAGCGTGTTAAAAATGCGGTTTGGTCGTGTCGCTATCTGTAGCCAAATTCATGGAGGACACTGTATGTCTGGGAAGGAATTCCGAAAGTAAGACCCATTTAGAAAATCTTTTCCATAAAAAATTTTAAAAGCATTTGTCTTTGTGTAAAAATTCAGAAAGTACAACGAAAAATGAATTTGATCGGAGATACAACGAAATCTGACTGAGTTTTGGGAAAATGCGCTAGATGAAGATTTAGCCAATATTTAATCATTTCAAACGACGATTTTTTTTTAAATTAAAATTTTGCGAAGTGCAACAAAGCCTCAAAAATGAGGATGAGGATATCTTCGGTCGAAGGTGAGTCGAAATCACATGAGCCTTATCAGGTTATGTAACGTTAGTATACTTTCTAAAGTTAAAAATGTTATATAACTTATATATTGGCCATAGCGCATTATCAAGTGACAGATCTTATAGTCGACCATGGGGTCTAATGCCGGGCGAAGCAAAATTTTCTTTGGTTTTATTACTGCCAATCCAGATGTGATTAATTTTGTATACTTATTTAGTTAAGTATTGATTTATTTTACCTGTATACAAATTGAACTTTATAATAGATATATACATGTGTGAATTTAATTCAAGCCTTTCATTGAACTCCTCTTTCAGGTTAACACCTTTTGCGAATCTACGGATTTTATCGGTTACTGATTTTCAAGGAACTCCATAAAGTTCCGCACGTCTGTTTAGGGCCCTGACCATAACATAGAATTTTAACGACGTAAATTCAATTCGTATTAAGACATAAATCAGAAAATGCTTTAATAATGACAAATACAGAGGAAATAGCATAGTAACAATTTAAAGTATCCCAGTAAACACACATAATTGGCCCATCATTAATAAACTACCTACATGCTTTCACTTCATCATTAGGAAAGTACTGGCAAGGACCGCTAAATTATTGAGTAAACTAAAACACCGTCTAATGCTCGGCCATCAGACACTGCCAATAATAATGGTGGTATACAGGATTTTTAGCATTAACTTATTTTTCACTTGTTAATGAAAAGTATGATTATTTACTATTGCCTTGATATATGGTAGCATACTGATATACGGGGATTGCAGATATAGTTCGAGAGGGATAGATGCAGAGAACGACGGTTGTAAGTATACTACATAATACGGTAATGTAGTGTTTTAGAGAATCTTATCAGCTATAATATCCCAAGGACGTTGAAAATACGAAATAATTTTATCACAGTTTCCGAAAGCACTCGCTTGGTAATATCCCGACGCCGGCCGTAGGCCGAGGGATATTACCTAAAAGCAACGTGCTTGTGGAAGTTGTGATAAAATTATGAGCTATTTATCAACGTTCGAGAGGTATTCGCATAGAAAATTTTTTGCAATTTATTTTATTTATTTGCTCAAAACTATTTATTAAAAACACAATTATTAAAAGGGCAATTTGTAAAATTAAATGTAGATTATGTATTATGTATTATTTGGTCTGTTTTCCTCTATTATTATATTTATTAAATCATTATTTGCAATTCCAAATCGACATTGTCAAAAAATAAATTTTAAATTATTGAACTGTCAAACTGGATGACATAAGTGAAAAGATCCCTAAGGGATCTTTTCAGCTATAATATCTCAAGGACGTTGATAATACGAAATAATTTTATCACAGTTTCCGAAAGCACTTGCTTAGTAATATCCCGACGCCGTAGGCGGAGGGATATTATCTAAAAGCAACGTGCTTGAGGAAGTTGTGATAAAATTATGAGCTATTTATCAACGTTCGAGTGGTATTCGTATAGAAACTTTTTTGCAGTTTATTTTATTTATTTATGCAAAACTATTTATTAAAAGAGCAATTTGTAAAATTAAATGTATGTATTATGTATTATTTTATGTGTTTTACTCCATTATTATATTCATTAAATTGTTATTTGCAGTTCCAAATCGACATTGTCAAAAAATAAATTTTAAATTATTGAACTGTCATTACTGTCAAGCTGGATGACATAAGTGAAAAGATCCCTAAGGGATTTTATCAGTTTAATTCTGTTCTAATTGGTTGTTTCAGCACACGTGATTAGAAATGAACGAATTTAATAGGACTGCTATTTGAGCTAAAAATTTTCACTTGTAATCTCCCTAGTGCTTGAATTATTTCCGAAAATTTTTTTGTGGTCCAAATTTTTTGAAAATCTTCCCGAGACATCAGCCGAGGGAAATTTTCACTTGTAATCTCCCTAGTGCTTGAATTATTTCCGGAAATTTTTTTGAGGTCCGAATTTTCTTTAAAAATTCATCAGCGAGAAAAAATTTCCGGATTTTTAATTCAAGCGCGAGGGAGATTCGGTAAGAAAATTTTAGACCAAAATTACTTGACAAAAAAACAACTTTAGAAACATTTGCAAAATCTTGTAGGCTGGTGCCGGTGTTAGATTAATTTTTTTGTTTTTATTATTTTATGTGGTTTCCTCATATCTTAGTAAAATGAAATATTTAATAGTAGATAAAATATGGAATAATGAGAGTGCAGTAAAATTAAAACAAGTTTAGTATACTTATTTCTTATATTCCCTACGCTCTAGTCGCATAAAAATAATATAGCGAATTAATATTAGTCACAATAATTTCTTTCGTATGCAATCTTTATACTACAGTAAAGGGAAACCAAGATGAAATATTTGCTGTGTGATTTAAAGTGGTGACAAATAACATCCCCTAAAAAAATCGCTAATAGTTAGCCATGGAATCACAAGTGTCTTGGAATATGTCATAAAATGGCTCTGTGCTTTATTTTCTGAGGAAAGAAAGATGTACAAGTGGAATTTTTAAAGCATTTGGAATTAGTTAATGATGTAAGGAAACATAGTAAGCCAGAATTGTACTAATTTAATTTAAAATAAATATAAAAATATTTTTCATAATATAAACGCCATTATCTAATCATTGCTGTCAAACCAGGGAAATTTCCACTTATTAATCACATAGCTCATGGGTAAGTAAGATTTCCAAAAAATTTGATGGTTGTCATAGCAACAATGACAAAATAAACGTGTCCGATTGGCTAATAATGATTGGTATAAAATTTTCAACATAATTTATGCATCTTCGTAGATTTGAAGGATGTCTGCACAGCCACTTTTACTATAAACCTATATAAAATAGTCACAGAAAACACAGGTGCCTCATGAAATATCTAAATTTTAAGACCGGGTAATAGAATCTAAATATTTATTTTTTTGCAAAATTTCAAGGGTCATCAACAGTAATCACTAGAAGTTAATACATTGATTTAGTGAGTTAAAATGTGAATTTGGACAAACATTTAAGAAAATATAAATTTTACTAGATCTACCTTTCCTTTGGATGCCTCCTTCTTATCCTAAAGGTCTGAAGGAGGGTATAATCTTATAGACAAGTAATTTGTATTCGCTTTTCAGGTATTGGCAAAAAAGTGCTTTTTTATATCTAATATACCAGTGATGGTTAAATAGGTATTTCCAAACACACAATAACAAAAAGGCGTCTTAAACGCATAGGGCCATCAATTTACCATTACAACATGGGAGCTATAATGGTTAGACAGCACATTGTATTAGCTTTTTTGGTACTGGAAAAAGAGTATATTTAATGTACCAACGACGGTGAAATAATTTCAAGTATGCAATAACAAATGGGCGTATTAAACACATAGGCCCATCAACTTAAAATTACAGGGCAGATGATGCAATGTTAAACAGTACTTTGTATTCGCTTTTCAGATATTGGCAAAAGTTAACACTTTACCAGTCATAAATCTAATGGCCCATTGCTTTTCTACCTCTACTGTTTGCTGGCTAAGTATTTTATTCCAGCACTACTTAAGTCGTATTTTAGGAGTTATAATAATTACTCTGAGAGTGGACAAACGGCCTAACATTGGTGCTCAACACATAAATGTTTGTTGTGTCCTTCAGGAGCAAGGTGGCAGGAACGTCTTAACTCCAAAACTGACCTGCTTCGCTTGTCCAATTCGAATGAGGCTTTTACTAATGTGACGGATGCTAGCTGACAACATTAATAGGCTAGACGGCCACGAAATAAAAGGGTAGTTACGAAGGAAGAATGCAAATTTTGAAAGGATATTAAAGAAATCACCGGCTCCTCCGCCATTTTTTAGAAAACACTACAAACGTAATTATCAACCGACTGCATAGAATACGAAGTAATGACAAAAAGAGTATTCATTGTTAGGGAATACTTGGAAAAATGATGAGATTCTTCCGTACCTAGCCAAATCTCCCGATTTAACTTCAATATAATATTTGTGGTATTGTAAAGTGTCTAATAAATAGAGTGGGTCGATAAAACGTTTCTTTTGAGATTTAAAAGTTGCCTGTCAGGGTTAAAATTTCTCAGATGGCATCTTCGGACTCTGCAATGACTTTGAAATTTCGAAATATTAATAAAATGTAAAAAATGTAAAGACGATTATTTATATGATTAGAGAATATTATTTAGGTATTAAGCAAATCACAACTTACACACTTTTTTGTTTATTATGAAAATAACCTACTTTCTGTAAATTATTGCCCTAATCTTGGCACGCCGCTAATATACTAGTTAGGTAAGTACTTGAAAACACTCATTAATGGAGAACCAATCAAAACAACAATTTACAGAAAGTAGATAATTTCATAATAAATAAAAAAGTATGTAAGTTGTGATTTGCTTAATACTTAAATAATAGGGTGGCCCATCTCTATAAGGGGTGAATTTTTTTTGAATATTTTTTAAGTCTCACCCCACTAAAATATACTATTATACTAGGAATAATTTATGTCAAAGTTTCAGATAATTCGGTGAACGGTAACCCGTGCCGCATTCAGGTAGAAATTTGTAGATAAGATTTTATTACGGTAATACACTTAAATTTTACTTAAAATACAAATATCTACCTCTTTTCTCATAATGTTTTATTGGTGTAATTATTTCCTAGAAATGATTTGTTTTGGAAGTTTGGAAATATAATGCATCTACGGTAGGTTTTTATGTCAGTTTGCAATTGTGTTTTACAGTGGTGACATTAGTTCTAGCATACGTTCCTTTTTGAAAAAACATTTAACGATGGCTGATGTTAGATCCTTACGAAAGGATACTTTCATTTACTTAGTTGGACACTATTCGTCACAAATCATTGGCAATAAATTGCCGTCTAATAGACAAGTATTACAAGTGCTGTTTTATAACATTCGTGAAGTGAAGCTAAGTGTACATGAAAGTGCTAAATTAACAATAAAAGAGGTGTCAGTTTTTTGGGATAAAGCTCGCATTCCGACACGTCAGGATTTTCGTTGTGTTAAACAACTAGATAAACTTTATGCAGAGTAGAGGAACTTACAAAAATCGGCTAAAAGGGCCAGTGCGGGAGATAAAGAAAAATATTTCGTTGAAAATTTGGACGATCTCTTTGACATTTCTCATGCAAATGCATTGGAGTTGATGAAAATAGATGAAGATAAGCAGTTTTTAATTAACCAAAGAAAAAAGGGACGTCCTGGATTTATGCATGGTATTGATTACCAACTTGCTTCTCAAGAAAAATCAGCTGAGGAGAAATTATCCGAACGAATGCAACGAAGTCAACAAGAAAAAGCTAGATTAGAGGAAACAGTCACCTGTCCATCATCAAATAGTAATTCAGCCGACTCCAACGAAAATGAAGATGAAATAATCGAAGCCCAAGAAGAGTTGTTACAAGACCAGCCTGGCCTGTCACAGCCAAAAAAGAGGAGATTGTATGGAACATGTAACATCATCACACCAAAAATAGCCGCTGCATTTGATGCTTGCAAAATAAGCGACAGGTATGGAGTCCATATTTTGCCGGCAGTAGCAGAAGCACTAGGACATGACACCACATCTTTGTCCATCAGCAGAACCACACTTCAGCGCTCTAGACAACGCATCCGCGAAGAAAGAGCTGAAATATTAAAAACTGGCTTCGATAATTCTGAATTGCCGGCCCCAGTCATCCATTGGGATGGAAAACTTTTACCTTCTCTCACTGGAATGGGAAATATCGATAGACTTGCTATCTTAGTCTAGTGGAGATATTGAACAACTACTTGGAGTACCAGCTTTGCCCAATTCAACTGGAAGAGAACAGACTGAAGCAGTTTATGATGTGCTTTGTGAATGGAATTTGGACGAAAAGGTAATAGCTTTGTGTTGTGATACAACAGCATCAAATATGGGTTATATAAATGGGGCAGCCACACTATTGCAACAAAAATTAGAAAGAGATATTCTATATTTTCCTTGTAGACATCATATTTTTGAAGTGGTTTTGAGAAGTGTGTTTGACACAAAAATGCCTTCCTCATCTGGTCCAAATGTGCCACTATTTAAACGTTTTAGGGAATTTTGGCCTAAAATAGATCAAAATAAACTAAAAACTGGATTTCAGGTATCAAAAATTAAACACATTTTACAACCAGTTAAAGCCGAAATTGTAAAGTTTCTAAATGCAGCTTTTTTAACTTTGCAACAGCCTCGTGATGATTATAAAGAATTGTTGGATGGCCAAAGCCATTTACTGTCTAAAAATATTTTTTTTCCAAAATCAGTTCCAACTAACTAAAAAAGAAAAAATAGGTATTGAAGATATATGTCTCTTTATTGTAAAGGTTTATGTAAAGGCCTGGTTTACAGCGTCATTTGCTAGTAAACCACCGCTTCATGACTTAGACTTTTGTAAAGAACTCATTAATTATCAAAATATTGACAAAGAAATATCTCAAGCCGCAAGTAGGAAAATAGTGAACCATTTGTGGTACCTTAATGGCTTATCTTTCTTTGATGACGATATTTCAGTTACCACTAAAAGAGAAATGGTTAAAGCTTTGAATAGGAAAGCACCACATCAAGAGGGTATTAAACGACTTATGATTAGTAACATTACTGACGTTGAAAACAAGGAAATTCAGGACTTCATATTCGAGAACACTAAACAGTTTTTTCAAAAATTAGGTTTGTCTATGGAATTTTTGGAAAATGATCCAACAACATGGAGGGAAAATGAAAGTTATACCCGATGTTTCAATATTGTAAACAAAATTAAAGTTGTAAATGATGCCGCTGAGAGGGGAATCAAACTTATTACTGACTATAATGACATTTTAACAAAAAATGAAGACCAAAAACAGTTTTTACTCCAAGTTGTAAATGATTATAAATCACAGTTTCCAAATGTAAAAAAAGAAACCCTGTCGCATGCTTTGGCCTAGTGCAAAAAATATTGTTTTTATTACTATATGTCTTGTAGATTTAGGATAATATTTGATACTATGTATGAAAAAAACGTTTCATAATAACATACACAAAGATAAAACGAGAGTTTTATTTCAAAAACTTCTAGTCTAGTTTTCTTAGACTACGAATTTACAGTAATATGACACATGTCATAGTCACAACAGATAATGTCTTTGATATTTGTATGACTTGATTAATCATTCTAAAGATAAATGTTGCTGATTAAAAAAAAAACAATGCATCAACCAAAGAATGTAAATAATTCCATTTACTTTTATTATTGCATAATAATGCATTCTGCGGCACCCCTTGCCTTCAATTTGCCTCAATAATATTTTGAGGGGACTGTTTTTTCTTCAAATGGAACCATTTGCAGGGGTGAGAAATACAAAATTTCGATTTCGAAAAAGATGGGCCACCCTATTAAATAATATTCACTAATCATGATGAAAGCAAATAAATAAAAAATAATTAATTGTAAAAATTATTTATATGAATTTCAAAAACATGTGTCCTTTAAAATGTCGTCCTGAAGTAAATATACGACATATATATCATAACGTCTTTAGCCTTCGCAGCCAGCGGCCTCAATTTTTTTAAATATATTGTTCCGAAGCGAACCAAATATATTTTCGAGTATAGGTATTAGGGTGCATCGACTTTCTTTTTTTTACCTAATCCAAAATGGCGGGCGCCCAAAAGTTGTGTGATAGGGTTGTAAATAACACGTTAAAATTTCAAATTAAAATATTAACCCTTAAGGGTAGCGGGTTGGAGTCAAAGGTAAACATTTTGATATTCTATATATTCAAAATGGCGGGTGTGAACAAGTTGTGCTTTACAGTTATATATAAGAGGTAAAAACTTAAGTCAAAAATATTAAGATTTAAGGGTAGCGGGTTAGTGTTAAAAGTCAACTTGATATTTTCTTTGTTCTGCATCGGATCCATTTCTATTCCCTATAAGCTCAAAAGTCCCATTTTTTTAAGGGAAATTATTTGTTTTATCACCATAGTGTGAAACAATAAACTTTATTTTTACTTTAATTTCTTTATTGGAAGTTTGATAACAAAGGTACTTATGTGAAAATAAACTTGATTTTATTAAAGAATAAAAAGTAAAAATAAAAATACTATAAACATTATGGTAAAACTTGCTTGTAGTAATCTGTCTTTGTGTTGAATTTGGGAATTTTGTCACAGGATCTAATCATTGTTCTAGTTAATACATCCAGCGCTGAAGCTTCAGTTACAAGCTTTACTGCCCTTTTCACAGCTTGTGTGTGATTAGGAAATTTCTTTATTTCAATTATCAGACAATTCAGGATTATTTATAATTTGATTAAAGTCCTCTGATAAATCAACTGTTAATGGTGGCTCGTTATATTCACATTCTTGCCAATCAATCATCTCATACTAATTTGTAGCATTTAGTTTCGACGGAGCAAGTGTAAACTTTCCTTAAGTCGGTATTATTGCCTTTTCTAGCTTTTAATATTCTGTGAATGGCCAACTCCCTAATACACCGGTTTTCATCGCCCAGCATTCCCAGTAGTACGAAGGCGTAGAAGGGTCACGGATGTTTTTTTCCAATTATTCCCAGATAAATTTGTAAATAATTTGATTATTCCCTGTTAAATCTGTAAATAATTGAATTATTCCCAGTTCAAACTGTAAATTTTATTATTCCCAGTTCAAACTGTAAATAATTCAATTGCTCCCAGTTGAATCTGTAAATAATTTAATTATTCCCACTTTAAACTGTAAATAATTCAATTATTCCCAGTTCAAACTGTAATTTTTTTTATTCCCAGTTCAAACTGTAAATAATTCAATTGCTCCCAGTTGAATCTGTAAATAATTTAATTATTCCCACTTTAAACTGTAAATAATTCAATTATTCCCAGTTCAAACTGTAAATTTTTTTATTCCCAGTTCAAACTGTAAATAATTCAATTGCTCCCAGTTGAATCTGTAAATAATTTAATTATTCCCACTTTAAACTGTAAATAATTCAATTATTCCCAGTTCAAACTGTAAATTTTTTAAATCCCACTTTAAACTGTAAACAAATATTATTCCCATTTTAAACAGTAAATAATTGAACTGGAACAGCTGGAACACTCAGTCATTTCCAGTTTAAAAAAAATGTAAATACTTAATATTCTGTTTTGTATGAATGCGCAGTGGCTTTCCTCGAGTAAATTGGATGCACAGTGGGTTACCTTGGATAGTATGGACGCGTAGTAGGTTTCCTCGAAGAAAATACTTAAAGTAGAGGCTTTACTCCTATCGTATAGTTTACGGCGCACAACGATTTTTTATATCTTTGTCATGCCATTTTCCGCGTATTAGTTCTACATCTAGTTGAAGTATATTAACGCAAAAAAAATTTGGAAATTTTCATTGTTTAAATAGGCTCAGAATGTCATGAAACGTCAATATTTTAAGTTTGAACAAAATAAATTTGTCTGTCGCGTCGGTCTGTCTGTTAGTCTTTTATCTTTTTGGTGCTCACGATTACTCTGGAACTGTTTAACATATTGACTTAAAATAAGGCATATAAGTATTTTAACGAGATCTGGAACTAAACTGTATTTTGATTTTATTCTGTTGCAGAGTTAAACGGTAAATTGAGGTAAATGAGGGTAAATGGGGGTAAATGGGGGTAAATAGGTAAATCAAGCAAGTAATAGTCCATGAAATTGGTATTTAGTAAATATAAGAGGAGCTAAGGTCTGAAAAACAATTTGGCATTAGCCACACCTATTACCACCCCCACCCCATTATTAAAGGTGGTGAAAAAATAGTGTAATTTAGTGTGTGTACAAGAGCCAAAGTCATTAAGAATTTTTTTTCACTTCATTCATTCCCACCACCGATGTGGCATATAATTTTATGGGTTTTTTGGGTACATGATTTCAAATATTATAGTATTAAAGTTCCATAAACAATTATTTTCATATAGTGGAATGCAAATATAGTATTTTTGTTGTAAGAGACTTGGATGTGGAAGTAGTGATTCCTTGAGCAGCGGTTTTTTTTAATCCCACTTTGAACTGTAAACAAATATTATTCCCATTTTAAGCAGTAAATAATTGAACTGGAACAGCTGGAACTGCAATTAACTCAGTCGTTTCCAGTTAAAAAAAAATGTAAATACCTATATTGAATATTATTCCCATTTTAAATAGTAAATAATTGAACTGGAACAGCTGGAACTGCAATTAACTCGGTCGTTTCCAGTTAAAAAAAATGTAAATACCTATATTGAATATTATTCCCATTTTAAACAGTAACTAAATGAACTGGAACAGCTGGAACTGCAATTAACTCTGTCGTTTCCAGTTAAAAAAAATGTAAATACCTATATTGAATATTATTCCCATTTTAAATAGTAAATGATTGAGCTGGAACAGCTGGAACTGCAATTAACTCTGTCGTTTCCAGTTTAAAAAATACCTATATTCAATATAGGTATTTTTAGTTATTGAATATAGGTATTTACATTTTTTTTAAACTGGAAACGACTGAGTTAGTTGCAGTTCCAGCTGTTCCAGTTCAATTATTTACTGTTTAAAATGGGAATAATATTCAATATAGGTATTTACATTTAAACAGTAAATAATTGAACTGGAACAGCTGGAACTGTAATTAACTCGGTCGTTTCCAGTTTAAAAAAAATGTAAATACCTATATTGAATATTATTCCCATTTTAAACAGTAAATGATTGAGCTGGAACAGCTGGAACTGCAATTAACTCTGTCGTTTCCATAAAAAAAAAATGTAAATACCTATATTTAATAAATAAAAATACCTATATTGAATATAGGTATTTTTTTAACTGGAAACGACAGAGTTAATTGCAGTTCCAACTGTTCCAGCTCAATCATTTACTGTTTAAAATGGAAATAATATTCAATATAGGTATTTACATTTTTTTTAAAACTGGAAATGACAGAGTTAATTGCAGTTCCAGCTGTTCCAGTTCAATTAGTTACTGTTTAAAATGGGAATAATATTCAATATAGGTATTTACATTTTTTTTAACTGGAAACGACCGAGTTAATTGCAGTTCCAGCTGTTCCAGTTCAATTATTTACTGTTTAAAATGGGAATAATATTCAATATAGGTATTTACATTTTTTTTAAACTAGAAACGACTGAGTTAATTGCAGTTCCAGCTGTTCCAGTTCAATTATTTACTGCTTAAAATGGGAATAATATTTGTTTTCAGTTCAAAGTGGGATTAAAAAAAAACTGCTGCCCAAGGAATCACTACTTCCACATCCAAGTCTCTTACAACAAAAATACTATATTTGCATTCCACTATATGAAAATAATTGTTTATGGAACTTTAATACTATAATATTTGAAATCATGTACCCAAAAAACCCATAAAATTATATGCCACATCGGTGGTGGGGATGAATGAAGTGAAAAAAAATTCTTAATGACTTTGTCTCTTGTACACACACTAAATCACACTAGTTTACGGCGCACAACGATTTTTTATATCTTTGTCATGCCATTTTCCGCGTATTAGTTCCACATCTAGTTGAAGTATATTAACGCAAAAAAAATTTGGAAATTTTCATTGTTTAAATAGGCTCAGAATGTCATGAAACGTCAATATTTTAAGTTTGAACAAAATAAATTTGTCTGGCGCGTCGGTCTGTCTGTTAGTCTTTTATCTTTTTGGTGCTCACGATTACTCTGGAACTGTTTAACATATTGACTTAAAATAAGGCATATAAGTATTTTAACGAGATCTGGAACTAAACTGTATTTTGATTTTATTCTGTTGCAGAGTTAAACGGTAAATTGAGGTAAATGGGGGTAAATGGGGGTAAATGGGGGTAAATAGGTAAATCAAGCAAGTAATAGTCCATGAAATTGGTATTTAGTAAATATAAGAGGAGCTAAGGTCTGAAAAAAAGTGTGGCATTAGCCACACCTATTACCACCCCCCACCCCATTACTGAAGGTGGTGAAAAAATAGTGTGATTTAGTGTGTGTACAAGAGCCAAAGTCATTAAGAATTTTTTTTCACTTCATTCATCCCCACCACCGATGTGGCATATAATTTTATGGGTTTTTTGGGTACATGATTTCAAATATTATAGTATTAAAGTTCCATAAACAATTATTTTCATATAGTGGAATGCAAATATAGTATTTTTGTTGTAAGAGACTTGGATGTGGAAGTAGTGATTCCTTGGGCAGCGGTTTTTTTTTTAATCCCATTTTGAACTGTAAACAAATATTATTCCCATTTTAAGCAGTAAATAATTGAACTGGAACTGCAATTAACTCAGTCGTTTCCAGTTTAAAAAAAAAATGTAAATACCTATATTGAATATTATTCCCATTTTAAACAGTAACTAAATGAACTGGAACAGCTGGAACTGCAATTAACTCTGTCGTTTCCAGTTTAAAAAATACCTATATTCAATATAGGTATTTTTAGTTATTGAATATAGGTAATTACATTTTTTTTAAACTGGAAACGACTGAGTTAGTTGCAGTTCCAGCTGTTCCAGTTCAATTATTTACTGTTTAAAATGGGAATAATATTCAATATAGGTATTTACATTTTTTTAAACTGGAAATGACAGAGTTAATTGCAGTTCCAGCTGTTCCAGTTCAATTAGTTACTGTTTAAAATGGGAATAATATTCAATATAGGTATTTACATTTTTTTTAACTGGAAACGACCGAGTTAATTGCAGTTCCAGCTGTTCCAGTTCAATTATTTACTGTTCAAAATGGGAATAATATTCAATATAGGTATTTACATTTTTTTTTAATGGAAACGACAGAGTTTATTGCAGTTCCAGCTGTTCCAGCTCAATCATTTACTGTTTAAAATGGGAATAATATTCAATATAGGTATTTACATTTAAACAGTAAATAATTGAACTGGAACAGCTGGAACTGTAATTAACTCTGTCGTTTCCAGTTTAAAAAAAATGTAAATACCTATATTGAATATTATTCCCATTTTAAACAGTAAATGATTGAGCTGGAACAGCTGGAACTGCAATTAACTCTGTCGTTTCCATTTAAAAAAAAATGTAAATACCTATATTTAATAAATAAAAATACCTATATTGAATATAGGTATTTTTTTTAACTGGAAACGACAGAGTTAATTGCAGTTCCAGCTGTTTCAGCTCAATCATTTACTGTTTAAAATGGAAATAATATTCAATATAGGTATTTACATTTTTTTTAAACTGGAAATGACAGAGTTAATTGCAGTTCCAGCTGTTCCAGTTCAATTAGTTACTGTTTAAAATGGGAATAATATTCAATATAGGTATTTACATTTTTTTTAACTGGAAACGACCGAGTTAATTGCAGTTCCAGCTGTTCCAGTTCAATTATTTACTGTTTGAAATGGGAATAATATTCAATATAGGTATTTACATTTTTTTTTTAACTAGAAACGACTGAGTTAATTGCAGTTCCAGCTGTTCCAGTTCAATTATTTACTGTTTAAAGTGGGAATAATATTCAATATAGGTATTTACATTTTTTTAAACTGGAAACGACTGAGTTAATTGCAGTTCCAGCTGTTCCAGTTCAATTATTTACTGCTTAGAATGGGAATAATATTTGTTTACAGTTCAAAGTGGGACTAAAAAAAAAACTGCTGCCCAAGGAATCACTACTTCCACATCCAAGTCTCTTACAGCAAAAATACTATATTTGCATTCCACTATATGAAAATAATTGTTTATGGAACTTTAATACTATAATATTTGAAATCATGTACCCAAAAAACCCATAAAATTATATGCCACATCGGTGGTGGGGATGAATGAAGTGAAAAAAAATTCTTAATGACTTTGGCTCTTGTACACACACTAAATCACACTATTTTTTCACCACCTTTAATAATGGGGTGGGGGTGGTAATTAGTGTGACTAATGCCAAATTTTTTTTCAGACCTTAGCTCCTCTTATATTTACTAAATACCAATTTCATGGACTATTACTTGCTTGATTTACCTATTTACCCCCATTTACCCCAATTTACCGTTTAACTCTGCAACAGAATAAAATCAAAATACAATTTAGTTCCAGATCTCGTTAAAATACTTATATGCCTTATTTTAAGTCAATATGTTAAACAGTTCCAGAGTAATCGTGAGCACCAAAAAGATAAAAGACTAACAGACAGACCGACGCGACAGACAAATTTATTTTGTTCAAACTTAAAATATTGACGTTTCATGACATTCTGAGCCTATTTAAACAATGAAAATTTCCAAATTTTTTTTGCGTTAATATACTTCAACTAGATGTGGAACTAATACGCGGAAAATGGCATGACAAAGATATAAAAAATCGTTGTGCGCCGTAAACTACACGATGGGAGTAAAGCCTCTACTTTAAGTATTTTCTTCGAGGAAACCTACTACGCGTCCATACTATCCAAGGTAACCCACTGTGCATCCAATTTACTCGAGGAAAGCCACTGCGCATTCATACAAAACAGAATATTAGGTATTTACATTTTTTTTAAACTGGAAATGACTGAGTGTTCCAGCTGTTCCAGTTCAATTATTTACTGTTTAAAATGGGAATAATATTTGTTTACAGTTTAAAGTGGGATTTAAAAAATTTACAGTTTAAAGTGGGATTTAAAAAATTTACAGTTTGAACTGGGAATAATTGAATTATTTACAGTTTAAAGTGGGAATAATTAAATTATTTACAGATTCAACTGGGAGCAATTGAATTATTTACAGTTTGAACTGGGAATAAAAAAATTTACAGTTTGAACTGGGAATAATTGAATTATTTACAGTTTAAAGTGGAAATAATTAAATTATTTACAGATTCAACTGGGAGCAATTGAATTATTCACAGTTTGAACTGGAAATAAAAAAATTTACAGTTTGAACTGGGAATAATTGAATTATTTACAGTTTAAAGTGGGAATAATTAAATTATTTACAGATTCAACTGGGAGCAATTGAATTATTTACAGTTTGAACTGGGAATAATAAAATTTACAGTTTAAACTGGGAATAATTCAATTATTTACAGATTTAACACGGAATAATCAAATTATTTACAAATTTATCTGGGAATAATTGGAAAAAAACATCCGTGACCCTTCTACGCCTTCGTACAGTAGTATGTTCTCAGGGTGTGCAAAATATCCATTTCGTATTACGACGGGATCAACTACCTACTCCTTTCAACTCTTATGATAAATATCTGGATAACTGTATGGTCTTCCATACATTTGAAGCACCTTGCAGACATGATGGATGTGCTTCTATCTTGAACCACATTAGCGCATACACTTTGACAACATACGTTGCTGATATAACCAAATCTGCAGAGCAACATATAAGCGAAGTATTCTATTTGCTGTCGTCCGCCATCCCGAGTGGACTATTTTGCCAGGTTCTCGTTTTGAAAGATTAATAAAAACATATCCCGTTATTACTGCTTGGCATATTTCATAAAAATATAACTGATATGTGTTAAGATCTTTCACCTTAACTATAGGAATTTCGGATTTAATAATCTTAAATGCAGCTACTGGCATCTGCTCGCATTTAACTAACGACTTTCCTATTATACCTGAAATACAGTTCCGTCAATATGTTCGATCAAGTGCCTTTTAGTGGAAGTTCATTTGCATGCAGTTGGCAAATGAACCACTGAAGTGGTCTCTTAAAATGTTTTTCAAGTAGAGCTATAACACCACCTTTAGGACTAGTATTTGTAGCCGTTCCATTACATCCGACGACTTTTAAGGTGTTAGTTGGGATTCGAGAGTTTTCAAAATAACTGATAATGGCGTTAGCGATGTTTACAACTGAACCTGTAGAAGGTGTGACATGTCCGGACTCTCCAATTAAAACTATATGTTCTTCGGTTGTTATCTTTCGACGGTTGTCTATTAATTTCATGGCCTTGACTTTACGCCCATCTAAATAAAGTCCACGTAATGATATTGGCGTACCACATGATGATAATTCACCTCTCTTCTTGCTTATAGCTCTTCTAATTTTGTTTTTATCAATTACATGCGTTGTGTTAGATTCATTAATTAAACCAAAATCTTGGAGTACTGAAGAAGCAATCAGTGCTCCAGCTCTATCGGAAATACCGCATCTATCTAAAGTTTCGGCTAAAACTGACAGTGTCCACTGTTCGCGAGCTTTCATGTATGCAGAACACATCGCATGCTGTATTATGAGTATGCGTATTGCGTATATTAGATAACAAATACGTAGGTAGTAATAAGTAATTTAAATTTAATATCGTAATTAAAAATAGTTTAAAAATATTACTAATTGATAAGTATCGATAATATTTATAAGGGTACGTACTATCTTTTTGGTCTTTGATGCTAACCCGCCACCCTTGAGTCTTAATATTTTTGTTTAAAATTTTTACCAGCCAATTTCAACCCCAAGACCTTTTCCGCGCCCGCCATTTTAGACGTGCACAAAATAAAAAAATTGGACTTTTAGCCCTCACCCCCTCAACCTAAATATTTTTCACTAAAATTTCTACCTGTTGCTTATAACCCTAAAACACAACTTTTGGGCACCCGCCATTTTGAATATATAGAATATCAAAAATGTTTACCTTTGACCCCTACCCGCTACCCCTAAGGGTTAATATTTTAATTTGAAATTTTAACGTATTATTTACAACCCTATCACACAACTTTTGGGCGCCCGCCATTTTGGATTAGGTAAAAAAAAAGAAAATCGATGCACCCTAATAGGTATAAATGATAGTCTAATTATCATTTATACTTGCTATATGTACGATTGTACAGCCCTGATCATAGTCGTTTCTTTGTGTTTTGCAAGAACTGTGAATGTACTTAGCGACCTGTAAGAATCAAAACATTTGAGAATATACCGAAGAATATTGTTTTGTTCATTAAATTATCCAATCCTGAACAATACACTAGCAATTGCTTCAGGTTATCTGCATCACTACTGTTGGCTGATAGTAGAATTGATATTTTAGCTGTGAAGAGGTACAATGAGTGGAGGTCAAATACAGTCGCTAAGCGATACATCAAGAGTTGCAAAGAAAGCAAGAGAATTTGCTTCAAATATTCTCGATGGAAATATGAATGCAGCGGTTCATCATGACCAAGAAGTGCATAAATTCAATTTCTTCAAACTTTTTGTTGTTTGATGTCAATTTTACTAATGAAAATGAATTCTTTGTTAATATTTATAATAAACAAAGTCTTATATATTGCCTTGAAACGTATATAAATAAATAGTTTTCTGAAGTCTGTTATTTTATTATCTCATTAACATTCTAGTGCAGTAAATACATTTATTAGCGCACTAGTGCTGTATAAAATCGATCGTTACATAACTAAAACAGGTGGGATAATTGGCTCTTATCTAATGATTGTACTAGTGGCAGATGAGATTAGGATGCGCAGCAGTCAAAGCTAGTCCGCCGCTACGGAGCTCATTTGCTTATGTTTCTTCTCTGTGTAAAGATCGGTACAGTCTTGAGAAAAGTGCTTGCAGTATATAACTTAGATTTAATACATACTTAGATACCTATTATAAGTAGCCACTTATAAGCACTGTTACGTTTATAATCACTAGTAGTATTTATAAGAAAATTTTTTGATAGTTCTAACAACCAATTATATTTCGTTACTTCTTGTCATGTGACACAAATCATCCAGTCATTTTAACATTACACTGATAACACCATCCAAGGAAATTTTCAATCACTATGACAATAAAATTATTTAACTTTGACAACTTCATAATAAATAAATTTCAAAATATCACGTTTTGGCAATGCCAATTCTCAATCTATAAACACGCTAATCAAAGAAAAATGTTTTGTTGTGTTGCGACTTTTTGATTTTATTTTTTCAAAAAATTTTCTGACCGAATATCCCTCCACATTGGCAAATGCCTCATAATTGTATGACAACCTCAAGCACGTTGCTTGGTAATACCAAGCAACGTGCTTTCGATCGTCATAAAATTATCTCATACATTAGGGATATCCTAGGGATATTATAGCTGAAAATATCATGGTGTTTGAAAGCAAAGTAAAACATAAGGCTTTGTCTGGTCAAAGCCGAGAAGTTCTATTCTATATTAAAATTTATGAAGCAGGTATCTATAATATCATTTTCAAAAGTATTTGTACAGCTATAATATCTCTAGGACGTTGATAATGTACGAGATAATTTTATGACAATCGAAAGCACGTTGCTTGATAATAGCCCGACGCTGAAGGTAGAGGGCTATTACCAAGCAACGTGCTTGAGATTGTCATAAAATTATGAGACATTTGTCAATGTCAGAGGAATATTCTATCAGAACATTTTTTGAAAAAATAAAATCAAAACAACAAAACAATTATTTATTTATACATTAAGAATTGGCATTGCCAAAACGTGACATTTTGAAATTTATTTGGCAGTTATTATGAAGTTGTCAAAGTTAAATAATTTTATTGTCATAGTGATTGAAAATTTCCTTGGATGGTGTTATCAGTGTAATTTTGTTCTGATTGGTTGTTTCAGCACACGTGATTAGAAATGGGCGAATTTAATAAGATTGCTATTTGAGCTAAAAATTTTCAGTTTAAAATTTTGTATTGTGAGATTCGTGTTGTATTTTATTCTACGTTTTTATATTTTAAGGTCTACCAACATGTTGAAGCGATAACTGGTGTTAGCTTAAGAATCATTGCATGAATAAATATTAAAGCTAACAAAATAGAAAGCGGTGTGATGACATAATTTTCAATCCCTAACAAAAAGCGACCCAATAGAAAATCTCAAGTTACCTTAGATGTTTGTGATCGCGCCATACTTCATAAATTTTCATGTTACTGAAAAAAAAGGTGCCAACACTTAAGCAAGTACATAGAAAATTTTGTGACGGTATTGAGTATCAAGGATGCAAAGAATCTTTGCTGACGGAAATACACAAGCTAGGTTTTCGATGGCGAAAAACCCGAAATAGGGCATATATGGAAGAAGGACGTCCTGTTGTATATATGGACGAAAGTTATATCCATTCGTCACACACACATCAAAAAGGATGGAGTGATGAAATGAACGTCGGCCTAAGGAAGCTAATTTTAAAAGGAAATTCATATATGAGGTGGAAATCTAACTGCAACACCGGTGATTATCATAATGATATGAGTTTTAAAAATTACCAAAAGTGGGTTTCAGAAAAGTAATCCCTAAATTACGAGCAAGAAGTATAGTTATCATTGATAACGCGCAGTATCACAATAAACATATAGACAAAGGGCCAAACTCAGCATATAGAAAATGTGAGATGAAAAAGTGGCCGTGGGCAAAAAATATTGCTCATGATGAACAAATGTTGAAACCCCAATTATACAGCATTATTAAAACTCATAATCCTAGATATAAACGGTATCAAATTGATCATTTTTTATTCAGAATGGTCATGATGTGTTAAGATTTCCCCCAAACCACCTAGATCTGAATCCAATTGAGTTGGTGTGGGCAGCCATCACAAATTATGTTGCTACAAAAAATGTTACTTTTAGCTTTGAAAATGTTACCAAGCTCTGTGACGAATTCTTTGAGCAGTTTACTATTCAACACTGGAGATCGCGATGTGAACGGGCTAAAAAATTAGAACGGGAATTTATTGAAAACGAGCCAATGGTGGACATTGTTGTTGATTAATTTAAACTCTGATAGTGACATTAATACTGACACTAATGCCAGTGAAAGCGATTAGGAACTGGATTTTAAAGAGATGGAAGGAGAGCTATCGGGAATAGATGAATTTCCAGAAGACGGGGAGGCCCTACCTTAAACTTTCTACATCCAGCACACCGCAAAATACGACGTTTATTGATTGACTTTTTTTAAATATTTTTTTAACTTGATACCTTCATTGAGATATTATTTGATTACCACGACAATAAAACTTAAGTAGTATAATATGTAAATAAAAATTATTTACTATGGTCCATTAGCAACTTATTTTCATTCCTGGCATTTATACATTACATTATTACCGATTACTAATATAATTTAATATTGTTGTATGTGTATTTGTTTTGTATATTTGCTCTATCGCTTTAATGGAATCGGATAGCATAAAAATATTTCAGTGCTGGCGGCGAACATGCCCTTTTGGATATAGTTTCTACATATATCAAAGATCAAAAAACACCCCAGACCCCCACCACCAGTAATGACATCATCAAACTAAGGGTCAAAAAACTATGCATATAGGCATAGACTAACTTACTTAAAGACCACATTTTTTAGTAAAATTCAATAAACCCTTTATAGGGCAGATTATGATTAATAAAAATGTCCGTGTTTTTACACAGAAATGTATTTATTTATGTCTTAAGATAGTAAAACTGGAAACGTAATGTAAAAAAGTTTATGCAGTATTTTTTTTGAGCAGGTCTTTATATCAACCAGTATCTCACTAGGCAGTTACATTTTAAAAATATTTATTTATTTATTTTTTGTAAAAACAAAAAACATAAGGAAAAGTCAGTAATAATTATCAGAAGTGACTTTTCTTTTGCGAATAACTGATAGATAAACATATTATTATGAAAGTGTGCATTCTTAGAGGTTATGTCAAGTTAGATAAAGTAGTATTACTATGAGAAGATGCCAGCAAAAAATATGCGCAGAAACGAGTTTGCGCGCTCCATCATTCTAAACCAATGAGAAAGAATTACGTGACATTCAATGTCAACACCAGTGGCGGCGGTGCTCTGCAGTAGAGCGGCGGCGACGGTAATAATAATAATAAAACAACTTTATTAGGCAAAATTTAGTAGAACTTACTATTCTTACACTTCTCCTGAACAAAGGTTACTCGTAACAGTTGGCAAGTTTTAATGTACACTCCATTTTCACAGTTCCTTGACCGCGAAACTTTTATTGCAATTACACATTCCCCACCCCAGATAAAGCTATGCCACTGGTAAAAATATTCGCGCATTTTGGCTCCGCCCTGGCATCTTCTCATAGTAATACTAGTCTACTAAATATTATCCTAGCGCAAAGGTGCAGCACAATTGTAATTATCACAACCCATTATACATATGTTATTGTACTTCTCCACTAATTTTTGTTAAATTATTCTTAATCTTAAAACGACAGGCAAACGGACGATACGCATTACTTGTACCTAAACGAACACTGGTTGAATATTCAACCTCTTTCTGCAAAACTCTAACGCATGATGCCGGCGGTTGAATCTCCAACCGTTGTCCGCCTGTACAATACTATAAGAGTCATCTGGTTAAATATGCCATCGGTATAAGTTTGATACAAATGTTTTTTCGGCTTGGTTGAAATAGCGACTATAAAGGGTTAAATATGTTTTATATACTTAAATATATACCGGCATATCTATTGTAGTATTTGTAGCGTGTTTACGTGTACATACAGAGCTGCAAAGTTTTTAGTCTAGCGTGGAATTGCAGCGTTTTAGTGTTTAGCAGTAAAAACAGAATACCAAGTGAGTATTTGTGTTTCATGTTGTACAAAAAGTTTCCGCAAAAATTGGTACTGGACGGTGCGGTTATTGTCCATTTACTAGTTCCAAGAAACGTGAAAACATTTTTGGAATATTATAAAAATATATTTAAGCCCTACATTTGTCGGCTATTCCAAAATTTACAATGAATTCTCTGATTCTTTAAAGCTGACACACGCCAATCAAGAGGAGTAGGACTGCACATACGAGTTACACCTTCCACAATAATTCCACAAAAATATAACGAATTTTTACGAGTAGATGAAATCAAAAAACAGTTGTTTACTTTCTTGGCAGAACAGCTAATAAACGAACACAATAATCTGTACGCTTGAGGAAAGAGCAATATCGTCTTCAGCAGAGTTAGATCTATCAGCTATTTCATCCTCATGGCATGAAGAAGCGGACGGATGCTTTCTTCTTCATGCTAAGCATGCAGCTGATAATGGCCACAACTGCGTTAGCATTCGAACGGTAGATTCGCATGTTGTGGTCATTACAGTATCTGCCTTTTCAAATTTTGAAAATTTTCAACAACTTTGGATTGATTTTGGAATTGAGAAAAATCGTAGGTTAATAGGCATCCATGACCTATGTTCTCATTTATCACAGGAGATCTGTATTTTTTTTGCCAATATTTCATTCTGCAACAGGTTGCGATACCGTGTCTTCATTTTGTGGAGTAGGCAAGGAGCTTGGAAGATGTGGATGGCAGATCCTAATATTAATTCCGTTTTTGAGCAGCTGCTAATGGGAAGACTGTAACGGTCATTTTTAAATTTTGATTAGAATCCGTTAAATTACGGTATTTTGTATTTTATTATAGGATTTACTTATTTTTGTTGACTTTATAGAATAAATTTGATGCCGTCCCTGTCCAGCCTTTGATTTTGTTTATAATTCAGCGTTCTAGAATATTTCCTAAATTACGTGGCAAAGTTGTTGCCTGGTCCCGTAACGCAAATAAAATCCGGTGGAGGGATGACATCGTCCTTCCATATAAGGTATTGCGGATGCACGAAGAAATCTGAATGGTGACTTTCAACACTGACGCGATCTTTGCACCCTCTTCGTTGGGGGCCATATAAATATAAAATTTGAGCGGAACGAAGTTAGATTCGGTGGGACACACTCCATATCGGCTGTAAGCCGGGAGGATGGTGTCAGTTAAAAATGGCTAGAATTTGGGCCTTTAGTGTGTAATTATGGTATTTACTTACCGCTTAATCTGCCTTATAAATACAGGCATATTCTGAAGAATTTGTTAAAGGATTATGTTTGTTTTATTAGAAGTAAAGTTTAAAATAACATTCCAGTGAATCTGTGATGTATACAAAAATGTATATCTGTGCCTGCTGCAGAACTATTAATGTGATGGCGATCATGTGTTTAGTGTCTACTGTACTTATGTTCTGGAAATTTCGTAAGTAGACAAACATTTTTCCTGTCCCTTGAGAGAGACTTCAGCTTGGCATCTCTACAATTTCTCGCTAGTGTAGTGCATAAATTGTACGATTACGTTTCCGTAACTTTATGTACGTTATTTCTTTAATTCGGTTAAGTTTTGCGTAATTACCTATATAGACTTTCGCGAGTTCGACGAATTTACCTTTACAAATTATGTAACTTTAAAGTTTGTGTAATCACTATTTTGTACCTTTTATGTTTGTTAACTTTAATACCTTTTGTACCGTTTTCGTTAATTTCTCTTATATTACCTTGTAATGTTTAGTCAAACGAATATTTAATTATTCATTCATAAACCATTTGTTTGAGACTCTTTATTCAGTACGTGAATGAATAATTATTTATTTAAAATTGTTTTAACTTAGTACCTACCTACTTGCGGAGTTGGCCAATCTCCATTTACTTTCAATCTTTAATGTCTTGGTGTTTATATTTTAGATAGTTACATCTGTCTCTCTGTATGTACCTTTTATGTAAATATTTGTTGTTCTTTTGATCGTTAGCATAATTTTTATTTAACCACAACCTGTTTTGTCTCAATGCTCTCCGACATTCAGTTTTGTTAATAAATTTTGTTATTAATCATTAGTGTTTTTTATTTCATTTATTTGAAGTAATCAGTCTAAATTTACCTTAAAGTAATAAGTTATCTTTGTTGAATTTACCTTTAAGATCTAGTTTTTTAAATAGCCGGGCATCACTTTTATTTTATTTTTGAGACCTTTCTTGTAAATTAATTACCTCGCAAAATAGCGAAGCTATAAGTCACCCAGATGAAGATATCATGCGTATCGTGCAAAGATTTGTGATTCTTTTGTATGATGTAACATCTCCCTTGAACACAGTTAATGAGTGTAGACGATTCCGTTTCATTAAAAAAAGTAGACCAATTGAGAATATACCTCCAACTCAAAATGCTTTACTTCAGCATCCCAAGTAGCACAGAATTCTTTAAGATATCTTTAAGAAGTTCTATTTACTGCCCGCGAGGATATTTTGTATTTATGTACTCTAGAAGTCCTTCCGAAATCAAAATGAGAAATCTTTATATGTGCTCAACTTTTATGCACTGGGGAAAAGTAAACTGGGCATTATATAGGAATTTCAACTTTTGTTAACCCACAGACATCTACTAAAAGGGAATTACCATACAGCTCAATTTTCTAAGTATTATAGAAATCAAATATAGTATTAAAAGGGAAATAGTATTATTATCCTTAACAGAATACTTGTAGACATCTTCTAGAAGTTCTAAAAGGGAATTACCATACAGCTCAATTTTCTATGTATTACAGAGATCATATAAAGTATTAAAATGGAAATATTATTATTATTGCTAATAGAACACCTATAGAAATCGCAAGAAGAAATTCTTTTAATGCATAAAATTTGTTTGCTTACCACGTAGTTTGTTACAGAAATTATTCCTAGATGACGCCACGTACAAACCACTGACGATAGTCAGTCATGCATTATCTTATACTCATGAATTTATAGAACATTAAAATAAAAAATAAATAAATAAAATATCAAAAGAGCCAATATCACACTAAAAGAGCCAATCAAACAAACGAATATCTTAACATAACACACAAAAGAGCCAATCTAATATCACGAACAAAGTGTGCACTCTACAACTTAAACTATAAGCACACTACAAAATAACAACACTAACACTCTTAACGACCCTAAAATAAACTCTAAATATAACCCAAAAACCAGACAGCCATAAGAGCCAAGTTACCGAAATGTATGTGATAATTATCCCGAGGAAAGCATCGAGAGATGGAAGCCTTACGCATCTGCAAACACTACCAGTAACATTAATAACATTACTGCAACGTTCAAATTCTCTCAGGGATCATCGATTTATTTGGATGAATCATACTGAGATTTTGATTAATCAACATTTCACCAGCTGCCGCTGGCAATTCTATAACAAGTGTGTGTTGGTACATCTAATAGAAATCCTATAAAGATGTTTTCAGTACCGTTTATATTGGTAAGCGATAAAATACCTGAAAGATTACTACAGGAATTAAATCTGTTTGCAGGATTGATGCGGTACATCTAACAGAAATCCTATAAAGATGTCCTCAGGACCATTTATATTGACAAGCGATAAGATATCCTAAAGATTACTATGGGAATTCTTCAAAAGGCTGCTCACAGGATTCTATACTAATAGCTTTTTTCGATTACTATGGGAAGTACTATTTAATACTGATATGCTGACATTTGTCCATATTAGGGAACTCTTACAGACCTCTAGAAGATATTTACTAATTCCTAAATTTTTATCCTCGAGATATCTTGAGGAATTAATTGTGCTACTTGGGATATCAAGTGAGCCACTTTTCAAGCCCTTATATGGAAGCAATGTCTGGAAAAAGACTATCAAACTCCTTCGCCTCATACTTGGGGATGGGAAAAAACTAATGACTAAGTTGTGAAGAACTAATTGCCTGTAGCTGCAAACAAAGGTGTTCTGTGTGCAAATGCGTCAGAAATGATCATCAGTGTACGTAATTGTGCGCATGTGAAGGACATTGTTCTCAAAATTATTAGTTGTAAATATCTTCTTTTTTAAATGTAAAACAATTTTTTATTAAAATGGTTACACAAACTTTTTTGTTTCTTTTCTTGATTCAAAGGATGGAAGACTTGAGGGGGCAGGGCAACTATCTCTTTACAGATCCATTTCAACAAAATTTGAATTGACCACAAGAACAAAAATTGATACCAAACACGAATATGCAGATAAAATATCAAATCTTTGCCACCATATTAAAAAAATAATAATAAAAAACATTACAGACATCATGTTTTAGTAGGTATACAACCCATGTTTAAATGTGAGTTTTATTAAAAAATATGGCGTTTAAGTAGATCAGTCTATGCCTAAAACCAGTTTCTCGACCTCATTTCATAACGTCATTACCGGTGGTGGGGAGTCCGAAATTTTTGGGGTCTGGGGCGTTTTTTCATCTTTGGTATATATAGTATCTATATCCAAAGGGGCACGTTCGCCGCCAGTACTGAAATATTTTTATGATTTTTAATGCTATTCGACCGTACTACATTGTTTGCTTGAAAATAAAACAATTAAATATTATAATTAGTATAATTAAATATATCAAATATAAAAACAAAGGGCTGTTCAAGTGTTCATTCGAAAATACCAATTGGCCTGTGACACTGGGATTCTCGGTGAATAGAGCGCACGCTTCACGTTTTACTGAAACTTCTCCCTCCAACTGTACTTTCACAGCTTAAGAAGGTTGTTTGTCTCTGTCGAGCGGTGACGATTTTCTTCTCTCTCTCTCTCTGCGCAGCTACATGCCCTCCTAGGATAGTTGACTAGTAGATAAAGAAATTGACAATACTATACCTAGTAGCCTTCTCGTGTAAAGCTGTAATATCGATATTTTGTTACAGTGTCCTAAAACATGGATCTTATGTCGCTAATGGAAACTTTCAAAGCTGCACATCCTCGTATTTTAAAACCGTATCATTATTCATACACTACGTATATATTCTTTTCAAATTGGTATGCTTCAATACAGAATCAGCATGTTAATTAAACACTTGAATGTTTCAATGTCATATTTATTTATACACGAAATAAAAAGAACGGTACAGATAAGGAGTAGTAAGTAGTAGGGCCATAGATAATAAAAAAGTCATTATTTACATGGAATGCATAAATACAATTAGACTTGCATTTTCATCATTAATAGTGGCTAATATGGCTAGACTGTCCATATCCTGGATTATGTCCACTGGCAGCACCGTTGCCAGCATGAGCAGCATTGTTATATCCATAAGTGGAATATCCTACAGCATTATGTGGATTAGTATTTTGATTATGATTACTACTACTCGTGCCTGAATAGCCATAACTTGGTACTGTGTGGGTCGATATAACTGTCTGTACATTTGCTGGGACTGAAACCGTTTGAGAATATTGGGCTGCGGAAATTGCACCTCCAGTTGGACCTCCTCCTACAGCACCGCCAACTATGGTCCTGGAAGCAACTACGTTTGTTGCTGGAGAAATATGAACTCCATGAAGGTATCCTCCATTCACTGAAGCTGTAGTAACCACCAATAATATCGAAATCTAGAAGTAAGTGGCAACTTTAGGATAAGAAAATACAAATTTTTGTTCAAATTCCTAACTCCATTTGTATTAAACAATCATTAAATTAAAAGATTTCATTCATGGTATTTATTACAGTATGTCGAGCAAAAAAACGGAAGTGCCCGTGAAAAATTTTCTCCGAGGATTTTTTTTAATAATGTTGGGGGGGGAGACAATCATTAATTCAAGTTTTCCTCAAAAATATCGTGTCCGCTACGACCACCATGTTGGAATAATGACGGTCAAAATTGGTTTTTCCCGATTCTCATTTTCTGTTAGTTTTACCTTAAAGTTAACTATTACCAATATTGTAGAAAATGAATGAAGCTATAACAATTACTGAAACTATTTTTCTCTGTTGTTAATATTTTACGATTCACAGTTATCAGAATGGCGAAAATTTGGGCTTGGCTACGTATTTTTGCAATTATCTCTGTCTTTGTTGCTCCTATGTAGTAATCATAGTTGTTATCAATATTGTAGATTATAAAATTTCACAAAACATTTGTTCTTGTTCTTCCATGGTGAACTGTTCTAAAATTACAGCAGCTTTAAATTTAAAATTATGAAACTTTCGAGCTGCTATAACTTGTAAACAATTTACAGTGCACGAAAATTGTTTAAACAAGAGTTTTTTAAAATTTCATAATCTACAATATTGATAATTGCTCCGTAGGAGTAATGGTGACAGAGATAATTGCAATAATCTACAGTGAATCATAAATTTTCACATTTTTGTGTGAATGTAAATCGTAAAGTATTAGCAAGAGACATTTTTGTTGACAGATCGGTGAAAACTAGAAAAATTCGAATAAAAGTCATTCATATGATGAATTAACACTATCTTAAGTCAATTTTATTGATTACAGAAAATTAATAATAAGCATTAACAACATCGAAACTACGGAGCAAACATTTTTCCGAAATTCAAGAATCTTTTTGAAGTTTCGAACGGCTGTAATTTTTAAACAATTGACCGTGGAAGAAAATTGTTTAAACAAATGATTTGGGAAATTTTATGATCTACAATACTACTAGGAGTAACGGGAGTAGAGATAATTGCAAAAATCTGCAGCGAAGCCCACATTTTCACCATTCTGGCGGCTGTAAATGTTAACATATTATCAATAAAAAAAATAGTTTCAATAAAGGTTGTAGCTTTTTTATTTTCTACAATATTAGTTCCTAATTTTAGGATAATACTAACCGGAAAGAAGGTAATTGAGAAAAATCTTTTTTGGTTAATGATTGTGCCAATCATCCCTACGTTATGCAACCAAAAAATTTCTTGTTGGAATTATTCGTGGGTGAAATGACAGATTGTACTAATAGGGATGATTTGGTATTTGATACAAACTTTGTTATAAATGTACCAAATGGATCAGCTCTGTTGAAATTACGTTACAAGATATTATAAGACGCAACATAGAAAAGAACATATGGATGTCCCTAATTAGGAAGGCTAAAAAACATTTTTCAAAAAATAGAAAATTTGAAAAAGTTTTTTGTAAAGAACAATTTTTTAGTGTATATTTTTCAATAACTTATCTCATGTACCTCTGTATCCTTTATACACATGAAGTGAATCGGTCAAGTAGTTTAACAAAAAAAAAATATACATTTTCAAAAAATTTATTTTCTATTACTAGAACACCACACTTTTTTTTAAACTGTAACAATGCGTAATTGTAACTAAAGTTGTGACGTACAACACAAAAAAGGACATTTTGGGTTGAAGGCATTTCCCCCTAACAAACCCGGCTATGCCATTTTATTTAATAATTTTTATTTATTTTTCTTGAAGACAAATTTTTTTGAAAAAATATTAGCATGAAAGAGTATTTTATCGATTTTCGAACACCTAAGTTTATTCGGCAACTGTTATAATATACAAAAAATACATAAAAATTAAATAAAAATCTAAAATATCACTTCATATGAAACAAGTTATATGTGCACTAAAACATTTGGCATAAAAATATGGTTAGGACAAATAAACATACCGAAGATTTTATATCTTACGAATTTCCGAATCAGTTCGGAATCAGCGATCCCAAAAACATAACTATCCTACGTTTCAAGAATAAATTAGTAACACTTTTTCAAATATTTAAATTCTTTGGGGGTAAGAGCAAGTATCCGCACCATATAGAAACTGAAGACGATAGCTTTTACTACAATAATAACCCATAAAGAAGAAATTTCACATATTTTTTACCTATGTACTGTACTATAAACTAAATGTTCAATTGTGCTTCGTTCGCAGCCTGTCAATAGCCAAGACACTTAATAAACTCTCTTTGAACGTTGTCGATAATTTCCGACGATATGCGCCGTATTTTTTGACGAGTTCTTCTCTTTAAAGCTTCAACATTCACTGGGCGATTTACGTATACTTTGCTTTTAAATTATCCCCACAGAAAGAATTTGATGATCTGGTTGGCCATTTCTTCCTATCCAACGATTTGCAAATACCTCATTTCAATAGGTTCGGACAGAGGCTGCGTAATGGAGAGGTGTGCTCCATATTGTTAAGAGAAAAAATCGTTTCTCGGAAGATTGAGTTCTTCTAAATCTGGATACGAAGTTGCAAATGCAGAGATGAGGGTGTCAAGGAAATGTAAATACCTCGCACCGGTTAGGGCGCAGAATTCTTCTACTACCTATCCCGCACCACACATCCACTTTTTGAGTGTTGTGGGAATTCTCTGCAGCCCAATAACGACAATTTTGCCTATTGACATGGCTATTTAAAACAACAAAACTACATCCGGAATTTTTTTTTCAAAGTTCTTATTATTGTGTAGTTTTTGCAGTTGCTTGCAGAATTGATTTCACCGATCAAAATCGTCTTCAGTCTTTTTTTCTTGAGTATTTTGTGGACAGTGGACACTGCCATATCAGAATTAGATGCAATGTCCTTAAGTGTGAAATGAGAACTTTATTGCACTATCAACAAAACATTTGGACTTTACTCTACTTACCATGCTTTGGATAATATATTGCCGATCAGGCTGAGTTACATCGAACAACTCAACTACTTCTGTTTAGGTGTCACGAAAGCCAATCATGGATATTGTTTCAATTATTTCAAGCTCGGTTTGAAATATTTTTAGAAAAATAATTAATATTTAAAACTCCAAACACGCTGCTCGCGCAAATTGCACGTAATAGCCAAGCAAACATCGGAATTTATACATTATAGAAAATAAATAAAAAAACATTCTGATGAAGATTTCAGGTTTTTAACAACGAGGGCATTAAAGAAAACATCTGTCTTCTTGGCTATTGACAGGCTGCGAATAGAGCGCAGTTGGGGGCTTTATTCGTCACACTAATTGAGTCCATTCAGATCTGACAAAGTGTTTGTGGGACACTTTATACTAAAATTTACAAAATGTGGGCAGCCATTTTTCAAATATGGCGGCACAGGCCCCCTTGTACCAGATATTATATTAGTGTGTTTTAGGAACATCAAAATCCAAAAAAATACCCATTTCAACCAAACTTGGATCGGTATCAAAGACCTTTACTGTGTCTTTTTCGAGGAAAGCAATTATTTTAGTCATTGGTGTGCATTTTTGTTGAGAAAAAAGGATTATTTTTTCGAGAAGTCATATTAAGAATTTTTTTTATAGAAAAACTAATGCGACATTATTGATCAGCATGCAACTCTATCCAAAGTTTAATGACATTTTGACTTATGGTTTCCGAATTATGGCTCTTTTAAAATTACACTTTTCAAATATTAAATAATAATTAATAACTTGGAAGTGAATTTCGAAAAAAAAGTCAGTCAGTCAGTCAGTTATTAATTATTTAATATTTGAAAATGTAATTTTGAGGGGACCGTAATTCTAAAACTAAAAATCAAAATGTCGATTAATTTTGGATATAGGAGTTCTAAAACATGCTGACCAATAATTTTGCATTAGTTTTTCAATAAAATATAAAATAATGTGACTTTTCGAAAAAATGTTTTTAAATATAAATATATACCAATGACTGAAATAGTTTTGTTTTACTCAAAAAATATATGTAAATAAATAAATAAACTTATGATTTATTGCGTATTGTATTATGTGTCTAGGAAAAGTCATTCTGTTTACGCGTGAATATTTTGAGACTGCATATCGTACATAATATACAACGTGATCTACCAAGAAATGCGGAAAATAAAATGGTGTACTAGTCTTTAATGTGGGAAAGCCCCTGCAAAATTTTAGAGGATTCTGAGGTAATTTAGTATATTAAATTAATAGCAAATTTGCGAAGATACACTACTGATGTTGAATAAGTCCTGACCTACTCCTGAATAGGTCGACGAACTTACTTGTGAAAGAACGTATTCGAGATGTTTACATTTCCTTAATTGGCATAAAAAGTGAAGTCGGCCGGCGAAATAAAAAAACGATGCAGCGGCAGGGAGCCAACATTGTCGGTACGCTTTGAAGATAATTGGAATTCCAGAGGACCATTTCACTTTTACGAATGAGTTCAAAGCATGCCGATAAGGCTGGCTCCCTGCCGCTGCATTGTTGTAGACCCCTCGAGAGCCGCGTTTTTTGTTTTCGGTCGAACAATGGGGACACCGACGCGCCGTGTCATTGACCGGTTTAACTAAATATCTCGTATACCTGCTTTGTAGTTTCAGCATGAGGTCAATGTCTTCGATTTATTTCGCTATTTTTGTAGCGTGATTTGATTAAAACCAAAAAGTCACTTCTATCTTATCCAGCTTTGCTGTCAGTAGTGTCAATCCCAAGTCTGATAAAGTGATATAGTTGTACCGCGTTACGTTAGATTAGTTAAAGTCATTCGCGGCGCATTTCTACAAAAAAATAAGGTAATTTTTTTGGTCATTTTTTTTAATCTTTCATTTTTTTAACTCCTTTCGGTTGGGACAACCTACTATTAAATTTTCCACATGTCATGGTAGATCACGTTGTATATAAATTATTCGTAAGATATAAAATCTTCGGTTAAGGTATATTTGTCCTAACCATATTTTTATGCCAAATGTTTTAGTGCACATATAACTTGTTTCATATGAAGTGATATTTTAGATTTTTATTTAATTTTTATGTATTTTTTGTATATTATAACAGTTGCCGAATAAACTTAGGTGTTCGAAAATCGATAAAATACTCTTTCATGCTAATATTTTTTCAAAAAAATTTGTCTTCAAGAAAAATAAATAAAAATTATTAAATAAAATGGCATAGCCGGGTTTGTTAGGGGGAAATGCCTTCCACCCAAAATGTCCTTTTTTGTGTTGTACATCTCAACTTTAGTTACAATTACGCATTGTTACAGTTTAAAAAAAAGTGTGGTGTTCTAGTAATAGAAAATAAATTTTTTGAAAATGTATATTTTTTTTTTGTTAAACTACTTGACCGATTCACTTCATGTGTATAAAGGATACAGAGGTACATTAGATAAGTTATTGAAAAATATACACTAAAAAATTGTTCTTTACAAAAAACTTTTTCAAATTTTCTATTTTTTGAAAAATGTTTTTTTAGCCTTCCTAATTAGGGACATCCATATGTTCTTTTCTATGTTGCGTCTTATAATATCTTGTAACGTACCCCCAAAGAATTTAAATATTTGAAAAAGTGTTACTAATTTATTCTTGAAACGTAGGATAGTTATGTTTTTGGGATCGCTGATTCCGAACTGATTCGGTTGGATTTTTTTTTCTAAAACAAGCGTTTCAAAGGAACAAAAAAAATTGAGCATTTTTTAAAGAAAAATTAATAACTGAGCAATTATAATAACAAAATGGAGACATTTTGTTAAAAAAAATGTGAAAGCGCACATTGAATCGGCCATAACTTCTTTATTTTTTGTGATGTAGAAACAAACAATAAAAAAAAATTGAAATTTTTTAAAAACCCCCGATCAATGTATCTAATCGCACCAGTTTCATATAACCGAATCAAAATGAGGACTAAATCATGCTCGGCTACCATAATTGTCTGCACATTTTCAATTTTACTTCAATCGGACAATTTCTAGATAAGTTCAAAAGGGCGAATTCAAGATGGCGACCAAACATCAAAATCTAATATGGCCTATAACCTTCTCGACAAAATACTCTTTCAAATAAAAGAAACTACATCAAAATCGGATCACCCGTTGAAGAGATATGAAGCCACAAACAAACAGACAGACAGACAGACAGACAGACAGACAAACAAATATACAAACATACGCGTCAAACTTTTGAGGTCGGGGGTTAAAAAATCATTTTAAAGATTGATTAATTATCTTTAATTTTGTTCCTTATAATTTTTTATGGAAGTGTCACAGTTTCTAAGATATTCTATATTTTAAACTAAATACTTCATCCTAAAAACGGTCGGATGCCATCTATAAAATTAAATATCTCCGAAACTATAAACCCTACACAAATACCTATATAAAAAAAACAAATTAATTCTTAGTTTATAAGCTTAATTTTTGATGTCCACTATATTTTCTCTAAAACTAATATTTATTGAGATTTTGCCGCACTTAAAATTTTGAACACCAGATTTCCTCTCTGACGAAGATTACAAAGATTTCTCAGGATTTCCTTTTTGATAAAAAAAATTATTTGCGGGGGAGCAGAAATCCGAAAAAAAAAAAGATTTCCTCAGATTTCCTCGGAGTTCCTTCTGAGTATAGACCAGATTTTCATCGTGGTTTGCCCCTTGGATTTTGGAGAGAAACAAAAATGTTACATTTTTTCTAAAATTCCTTTACAGTATAAAATGCTTTTTTTTTCTAAAGCAAGCGCTGTAAGCTAATGAAGCGTCTAGATCTTACTATATATTAACGAAAACCAGTATATGGGAATGAATTTTTTTAATTGCTGACTACTTGCATTAACAAAATGTTAATGCATTAAAAAAATTAAAAAATTACATTGTTTCTGTCAAATCTTTGTTATTTATGCTATAGAAATAGAAAAAAAAATCATTTCAAAGCCTAATTAATAGTCTTCCATTTTGGTTGTTACCGCTTTTGACGTAAGTGCCATAGTTTCTGAGATATTTAACATTTAAATTAAATACTTCGTCTTATAGACGTTCGGATGCCATATTTATACTTCCAGATCTCCGAATCCATTAACTCTAGCATGTTTTCACTCAATGTAATACTTTTCGAGTTATTTGACGAATATTGTTTTCAAATACCTTTTTTTAAGCTAAAATCTCAATTTTCAAGTCGTTATAACTTAAAGACTACCAATTTTTATGAAAAGTTGCATAGAACCTTTTCCTCTTAAAATCGAATTTTCTTTCAGCTCCAATATTTTTAATTTTTTCTTAGTTGCCACCCCATGAAAAGAGCTGTGGCATTCATACCCTATAAATTAGCAAGCCGCCGCATAATACAGAAACTTTTCTTTAATATATTTACTATTCAGTTGACAAAAAAGGACGATATCTGTTTCATATGACATTATTCCGAAGTTAAAACCTCTAGGACTGTACTATTAGCTGTTTTTGAAATTTCTTTGTTTCTAGTAAAGTTAGTATTTTTAAATTTCAAGACGGTTTATCTTAAAAACTTCCTCACGAAATCTACATCAATATTTACTGGAATGCATGTAAAAAATGTAATATTTCAAATTCCATAATAAAAAAATGGAGGTTGTCATTTAAAGAAAATATAGGTGACGTCAAAGCTGTCTAAAAACTTGCAAAAATAATTTAAAAGCCTATCAAAAGATGGCATTTACTATAAACGTTGAGCTATGAAGCTTTTGACATGTCCGGTCGATTTTCCCAAAAAAAAATTGCACTTTTTATCGAGTTTATTCACTACTTTACGAAAGCACTGGGGTAAACGTTCGCTCCACAATTCAAATAAATTCGTCTTTATATCAAATATTTAGGATTTTCACTTTAGTATAATGAATTGAACATCTGTTCAGAATATTATGAAGTACGTAAAAAATATTTGTGTAATTAAGAAAAAAATATATAAATAATAAAATATTAACAAACTTACTATAGCCTTCATTTCAGACAGGCTTAAGTCACACTACAAGAACTGTATTAGTTTTAATATTTAAAGTTTATTCAACACTATTTATATACATGGAAAATAATTCATTTTTGAAATACAATATTTTTAACCCAATTACTAGGTAACTGAAGAATTAAGTTCAACATACCACAACATGAGATTATTTTACAAATAACGTAAATAAATGAGATCTATGAGAATTTCAGGGCAAAAGAAATTGTTGTATACTATTTGGAACTTACTTAATATTATTATAATAGATTCGTTAAATGTATTAAAATGTCGATATGGAGATGACTTTAATGAATGGTATTAATACCAAAAAAGATTCAAAAAATTATTTAATATGATATTGTTGTAGAATCTCAGAAAATCGATCTATGTCGAAAAATAGCAAAATATTCAATTTAAGAAAAAGGCTTAAACACGTTTGCAGAGACGTAAAACTCCAAAAGTGAAAATTCAAAACTATGCCGCATTTGAAACTTGAACTTAAAAACATTATTTTTACGTTGTTCATGCTCAAAAAGTAAAAATCAAAAATAGGTACGTCGAATTTTTACGTCGATCGACGACGGTCATACTCAAGACGTAAAAATCGAACGAGCATGGAATTTGGACATAGAAAAAATATTTAAATTTTTTTCATTTTTTTTATTTTTATCGCTTCACGAAACATGGAAAAATTGGGGACATAGTATTGTGTGGATTTAGCAAGAATAATAATAATTTTTTTGGCGTGGCAACGTACTGAAAGGCGAAATAAGAAAATGTGGCACGTGCGTGGAGCATCCACATGAAATTATTAGGCCAAAAAGGAAAAAAATGGTCAAGACCGGTTTCTCTATAATAAAACAAATTTGGATTCATCCTGTGACTCCTGTCACTGTGGCAAGAGCGTCGGAGAATCGTCAGCATGTATTGGAAACAAGCCTAAAAGCAGATATTTTAAAATGGCAAAATTATAACGCTTTGTGAATAGACGGGGTCAAGAGGTCAAATTCATGAAAGTCACTCGGAAACGAGGTTATGTCACAAACCCTATGCCGTAAATGGAACGACTCGTGTAACACATATATTGCCGTAAAACGCATCAATCGCATTCATCTAAAGACAAGTTCTTGTGAATGATAAAATCACTATTGGAACTATAAAACTAACTACAAGTAAAATATTTTTATATTATTTCCGTCAGTCCCAATACCAAAGTGCCTCATACTTTTCTAAAAAGTTGTGTGAATCTTCTGTCAAGTCGATTGTTTCTACACGCTCTCCATTGCTTGGTGGTTGAGATACACGTCTTCTAAAGGAAGCGATCGTCCTTGACCTATTTGGGGAGGCGATTCACGCCCCCCCCCCCTTGTCGTTTTTCTTGGTATTGGTTTTATTATTAAATAATAGTGATTTATAAACAACAATATTAATTGTTATCGTATTATGTATACATATGTACTGTACGTGCCACCCTGTTGTTTATTTTGGATAGCAAAAAGGCCGGAGCATGAGAAATTTGTTGATTTTTTTTATTGATGAGCGCAAAAATTTTTGGTGATTCTCTTCCCCCCGCTCATTAATTTTCATTTTTGAGTGGAATTTTTTTGTGTGGTTTCTCCCTTCCCCCGCTCATTTTTTATCGCTGAGTAAGAAAAAATTTTGTGATCGCATTTTTTTCATTTCCGAATGAAAAAAAATGTTTGTTCTCTTGGGGCGCGGCGGCTCATTTTTAATGGTTGTACCCCTCCTGTTAATTTATTCCGGATCCGCCACTGCACACCCGCATTCCTTGTTAACTACATGTACCTTGGAAGTTACTGAAGGGGTTATATGGAAATCATTTGCACTAAAATTTACAATTTGCTCACCCTTTAGTCTGAGAGATGGCGTCAATATTTTATGCTTCATTTCAACATGAGTTCTTTGTTTTCTAAATGTTTGTTTTCGTTCGAAAAACAACTAAAATAAGTGTCAGCTGGCGCGACCGTGGAGATTAAGAGCGCGGGAGGCTGCGCATATGATAAAATAACTTTTTTTTGTTTCAATCCAACAAAGCTACAAAACTATAAATAGTTCATTTATGTAATATAAATGAAAAAAAATCGGTAGATACTGGAAGCGGCTGGAACCTTCCCACACGGTGGATCCCCATCAGCTGTATTTGGATATTACATCGGAAATCAGAGCACTGAGCAAACAGATAAATTACACGTGGATTCTACATACTGTCTACAATACATACAAGATAAAAAAAATCTACTACCTCGTTTAATGTAACTATCAGCCACTTTCGATGACGCCGTTCCTGAACTAAAATCCAGCCTCATAATATTTATATGCTTCTGAAGATTTGTATGCTTTTAACTGTTGGCCTGTGTAGAAGCTGTGAGTCAACACTAAGTAATTTACCATATTAGTTACAGATACCCAAGGTAAAATAGACAAATCTGCAGAAAGGTCTCCAGTCTCCACTCCAATGGTGTATGGGTCAATATTGTCTATTATTTTGATTTTCTCAGCATAGCGACACTTTACATCACCCATAAGGGTTGAATAATATTCACTATATCACATTATTACAAAAACACACACAGTTTCTCAAGAAAAACTAGAAAAAAATATATAAAACCACGCAAACTGCGTTTGATTGTCGTCCCTCAAGCAAAATGTCAAAATTGTCAAAACCACAACTAAAATGGTGACGTCACGTACCATAACCTATAAATCAACATTCACAAAGGTCACCAACCCAAATATTTTTGACAGATGGCAAAATACAGTTTCCCCTAACAATAATACCAATAATATTTTTTGGATGCTGTCATGTGTGCACATATAATGAATTTTTTAAATTTTTTTAACGGAAACCAAATCGAAAGGGTGCAAGTGTGATACATCGTTGAAATTGGAATTTTTACTGCTTTTCAATGGTTCGATTACAAATTGTAAGTAATCATAAAATAAACAACTCGTTGTGCCAAAATAGCACTAAACGTAATCCGATCTCAATAAAAACCTTTTCAAATCTTCTGGAGCACTAAAGAAACCTTCATGCAAAGTTTTATCCAAATCCGTTTAATAACTTCGCCGCTATCATGCTAACATACATACATATACACACACGCGCGCACACATACACAGACACACGCACACACACATACAGGTCTGACCGTATTTGTGACAAACCATCCTCAAATGTATTTGTGGAAGCTTTGCTAATATGGTTGCCTGCCGATCAGATAAAAATTCTCCTTTTCGTAGATATGTCTCATTTTTCGATACACTCCGTAGTTAAGAAGTTATAAGGTGCATATATTTCTGACGACGTTTGCCACTAATACTATGTACGTGTGTAAAATGTATTCCATAAATCTACTGTGTATCATGTACGCCACATATATATTTAATGAATGTGTGTATGAAATATCAGTAAAAATACGAATTTCCAATATTACAATTATATTTAATAAAGATATAAGTGTATCTGTTTGTCATTCACAACATTCTAGCTAACATTTAGATACATTATTTAATTAATGATCACAGATTACGTTATATATTCCTATATAAAATTTGTTACGTATTTAATAATTTGTCATTAGGTCAATCCTTTAGAAAACTTTTATGTACGATAGCATTACATGCTTTTGTTTAACTTGCTTTGTATGTATGTTAGTTTGTATGTTGTTAGCTTGTATGTTAGTATGTTTAGTTCAAATCTTGCAAGTCAATTTTGAACGACTTAACGACGGCAATTGAATTTTGCATACACATATAGTTTTGGTAACCATACCATAATATGGTACTAAAAAGAGTATTTTTACTTCCACATCCAGTGGAAGTATAGTAACGACAAAAAAATGTTTAAAAATTTTTATTGTTCAAATGGGCTTAGAATGTCATGAAACGTCGAGATTTTAAGTTTGAGGGAAAAAAAATGTCTGTCTGTCTGTCGGTCTGTAACTTTTTTTTGTGCGCACGTTTACTCTGGAACCGTTTGAGATATTGACTTGAAATTTGGTACACATATGTACTTTAACGAGATCTAGAACTAAATTATATTTTCATCTTGTTCCGTCGAAGGATTGGGGGGTAAATTGGTAAATTTGGGGTAAATATGTAAATCAAGCAGGTAAGAGTTCATAAAATTGGTATTTAGCATATACAAGAGAAGCTCAAAAAAATTTTGGCATTAGCTACACCAATTACCACCCCCACCCTATTATTAAAGGGGATGAAAAAAAAATGTGGTTTAGTGAAACCTCAAAATATTTACTTTACTTTATCCACCCCCACTACCACCATCTATCACCACCCCCACCCCACTACCGATGTGGGGTATCGTTTTATGGGTTTTTGGGGTAGAATATTTCAAATATTATATTACATATTATTAAAGTTCCATAAACAATTATTTCCACACACAAAATTTTTCGTTGTGACTTAGATAGGAAATGTGGAAGTAGCGATTCCTTGGTCAGCGGTTTTTTTCTTTTAAAGTGCATATACTTTACGGTGGCGTTTGGAAAGAAAAAAAATTAAACTTAAACCAATTTTTTGGATTTTAATTTTAATTATGGATATTGCACGTACCTATAAACAATTTCAAATAACTACGTAATTTTTTTGTGAAACCAAAAAACGATAAGTGAATTATGAAAGTATATGAAATAATCAACGTTTAAAAAAAGAATTATGTTCTACTTGCATCTGAATCCGTGATACGTTAGTTTTTGTTCCAAAATGAATATATTTCTCTCTCTGCTAGTTGAAAATTATCCGCAACTAAAATTTTTTAAATTACATCGCATAAAGCACCATTGAGGACATAACACACGTTCGAAAAAAAAAATTATCTCCCCACCTCTTAAATATTGTAACTAGACAACTAACTTAATTAATGGTATCCATCACTCCATTTTCAGCATTCGAGCCTTTTTTTTTAACATTTTTGGTCTTTTTACTTCCACGTCGAGTGTAAGTATAGTAACGACAAAAAAAATTTTTAAACTTTTATTGTTCAAATAAGCTTAGAATGTTATGGAACGTCGAGATTTTAAGTTTGAGTGAAAAAAAAAATTATGTCTGTCGGTCTGTCTGTAACTTTTTTGTGCGCACGTTTACTTTGGAACCGTTTAAGATATTGACTTGCAATTTGGTACACATATGTATTTTAACGAGATCTGGAACGAGATTATATTATCATCTTGTCCGATCCAAGGGTTGGGGGGTAAATTGGGGTGAATTGGGGTAAATAGGTAAATGAAGCAAGCAAGAGTTCATAAAATTGGTATTTAGTATATACAAGAGAAGCTAAGGTCTCAAAAAAATTTTTGGCATTAGCCACCCCCATTACCACCACCACTCCATTATTAAAGGGGATGAGAAAAGATTATGATTTAGTGTGTGTACCGTGTACAAGAACCAAAAACCTCAAAATATTTTTTTACTTCATCCACCCTCCACTACCAGGGGGGTAGTCACCACCCTCACCACCCCACTACCGATGTGGGGTATCGTTTTATGGGTTCTTGGGGTAGAGGATTTTAAATATCATATTATATTATTAAAGTTCCATAGACAATTATTTCCACATATAAAATTTTTTCGTTGTGAGAGACTTGGATAGAAAATCTGGATGTGGAAGTAGTGATTCCCTGTGCAGCGGTTTTAAACTATAATTTGATCGTATAATTTATTCATTCACGCACTGCATTTTAAATGGCGATCAGGTTTAAATTATAATTTTTATATCGGATAGTGTATTGACTCAGACGTTGAATTCTAAGAAATAGCAGAGGATCCAGTATTATTTTAAGTAAAAACGACGCAATGAATATAAAATATATAAATAAAAATTTTGAAATAAAATTAAATGTAATTAAACGTAAAAAAAAAATATTATTTAAATGTACCTAATAAAACGAAAAAAACCGCTGCCCAAGGAATCACTACTTCCACATCCAGATTTTCTATCCAAATTACTCACAACGAAAAAATTTTTTATGTGGAAATAATTGTTTAGGGCACTTTAATAATATAATATTTGAAATCCTCCACCCCAAAAACCCATAAAACGATACCTCACATCGGTAGTGGGGTGGGGGTTGTGATAGGGGGTGGTAGTGAGGATAAAGTAAACAAATATTTTGAGGTTTCTGACTCTTGTACACACACTAAATCACATTTTTTTTTTCATAACCTTTAATAATGGGATGGGGGTGGTAATGAGGGTGGCTAATGCCAAATTTTTTTTTGAGACGTTAGCTTCTCTTGTATATACTAAATACTTTATGAACATTGACCTGCTTGATTTACCTATTTACCCCAAATTTACCCCAATTTACCCCCCAACCTCTCGACGAAACAAGATGAAAATAAAATCTAGTTCTAGTTGTCGTTAAAGTACATATGTGTACCAAATTTAAAGTCAATATCTCAAACGGTTTCAGAGTAAACGTGCGCAGAAAAAAAAGTTACAGACCGACAGACAGACCGACAGAAATTTTTTTTTACTCAAACTTAAAATCTCGACGTTTCATGACATTCTAAGCCTATCTGAACAATAAAAATTTTTTTAAAAAATTTTTGTCGTTACTATACTTCCACTGGATGTGGAAGTAAAATAAGTTATGTTGAATTAATTGTCTTAAAAGCTTGTTATGTGAATAGAAAAAAAATACTTACCATCTCTGTCAAACTAAATTAATGCCTGTATGAACTTTTCGAGCGCAACATGCTTTTAAAACAATGTATTGACCAATTATTATCTTTGTTTATAATTGTAAAAGCTGTATTTAAAGCAATTAATTCAACTTAACTTATTTTTTTTCACTTTTACACCTAAATAATAATAAAAGCTTGTTTTTAAAAAGGTTTTTTTTACATTTAATTTTTACTTCCACATCCACGTAGTGGAATGAAAGTGTAGTAACACAAAAAAAAACCTTTTTTTTATTAAAATGGGCTTGGAATGCCATGAAACGAGATTTTAAATTTGAACAAAAAGAAATTTCTGTCTGTCGGTCTGTCTGTACCTTTTTTGTGCGCACGTTTATTCTGGAACCGTTTATAATATTGACTTGAAATTTAAATAAGGGTAAATAGGTAAAGCAGGCAAGTAGGAGTCCATAAAATTGGGACTTACGGCATGTACAAAAACTTTTTTTTAGCATCAACCACCACCACTATCACCCCCCACACTATTATTAAAGCGGATAAAAGAACTGTGATTTAGTGTGCATACAAGAACCATAGGCCTCATTTTTTTATATTGGCCCACCTCCATCCTATTATTAAAGGGGGTAAAAAATAAAATTGGGATTTAGTGTGTATACAAAAACCCAGAGCCTTAAAATGATTTTGACATTAGGTACATATATTTATGACGACGTTTGCCATTAATACTAAAATTTGTAGGTGTGTAAAATGTATTCCATAAATCTACTGTTTATGATGTACGCCACATATATATTTAATGCATGTGTGTGTGATATATCAGTAGAAATACGAATTTCCCTTAATATAATTATATTTAATAAAAAAATAAGTGTATCTGCTTGTAGTTCATAACATTTTAGCTCTACAACCCCCGTTACCACTCCTACTCCGTTATTAAATGGGGTAAAAAAATAAAATTGTGATTTAGTGTGTGTACAAGAGTCAAAGGCCTCAACGATTTTTTTTGGTATTAGTCACACCCTCTACCAATACCATTGCCACTCTGGCGCTATTATTTTAGAGGGTAGAAAATAAAATTGTGTATACAAAAATTTTTTGGAGTTAGCCCCTCGACTAGCCCAACCACCGTATGACATCGTTTTTTAATTATTTTATTATTATTATTTTTTTAATGCCTTATATATTATTAAAGTTCTTTCGTTGTAAGAGACTTGGATAGGAAATCTGGATGATCTGGAAGTAGTGATTCCTTCGGCAGCGGTTTTCAATTTTTATTACTATTAATATTAGTTTTTATTCATATTCTAGTCACGTTTCTTTTTAAATTAAAATAGGTATTTCGCGCCATTTGTGCTATCTTATATACAGTATATATGGTCCTATTTTATAGTCCTGTTAAAAGCATTTTGTAAAAATAGAATAATAATTTTTTGATACACTCCGTACTTAAAAAGTGATAAGGTACATATATTTATGACGACGTTTGCCATTAATACTAAAATTTGTAGGTGTGTAAAATGTATTCCATAAATCTACTGTTTATGATGTACGCCACATATATATTTAATGCATGTGTGTGTGATATATCAGTAGAAATACGAATTTCCCTTAATATAATTATATTTAATAAAAAAAAACCGCTGCCCAAGGAATCACTACTTCCACATCCAGATTCTCTATCCAAGTCACTCACAACGAAAAAACTTTGTATGTGAAAATATTTGTTTATGGAACTTTAATAATATAATATTTGAAATCCTCTACCCCAAAAACCCATATAACGATACCCCACATCGGTAGTGGGGTGGGGGTGGTGATAGGGAGGTGGTAGTGGGGGGTGGATGAAGTAAAAAAATATTTTGAGGTTTCTGGTCCCTGTACATGCACTAAATCACATTTTTTTTTCATCCCCTTTAATAAGGAGGTGGGGGTGGTAATGGGGGTGGCTAATGCCAAAAATTTTTTTCAGACCTCAGCTTCTCTTGTATATACTAAATACTAATTTCACGGACTCTTACCTGCTTGATTTACCAATTTACCCCAAATTTACCCCAATTTACCCCCCAACCCTTCGACGGAACAAGATGAAAATATAATCTAGTTCTAGATCTCGTTAAAGTACATATGTGTACCAAATTTCAAAATATCTTAAACGGTTTCAGAATAAACGTGCGCTTTTTTTTTCGCTCAAACTTAAAATCTCGACGTTTCATGACATTTTAAGCCTATTTGGACAATAAAAATTTTTAAAAATTTTTTTGTCGTTACTATACTTCCACTGGACGTGGAAGTAATAAGTGTATCTGCTTGTAGTTCATAACATTTCAGCTAAAATTTAGATATAATTTTAAATTAATAATCACAGATAACGTTATACGTATCTGTAGAAAATTTGTTACATATTTGATAATTTGAAATTATGTCAATCTTTTAGAAAACTTTTATGTACGGTAAGTAGTTACGCCCATTTATTACAAGCTTTTATTTAACTTGCTTTGTATGTATGTTAGTTAGTACGTTTGATTCAAATCCTGCGATTCAATTTTGAACCATAGGCCTCAATTTTTTTTTATATTAGCCACCCCCTCTACCCACCCCCATCTTATTATTAAAGGGAGTAGAAAATAAAATTGGGATTTAGTGTGTATATAAGAACCAAGAGCCTTAAAATGTTTTTGGCATTAGCCACTTTCTCTACCACCTCCGTTACCACTCATACATTCATACTCCATTATTAAACGAGGTAAAAAAAATAAAATTGTGATTTAGTGTGTGTACAAGAGCCAAAGGCCTCAAAGAATTTTTTTGGTATTAGCCACACCCTCTACTACCCCCATCGCCTTCACCCTAGTAGAAAATAAAATTTTGTATACAAGAACCAAGACCCTCAAAAATTTTTGGCATTAACCACCCCCTCTAATACCCCAACCACCGTGTGACATCGTTTTTTTGATATTTTATTAACATTATTATTATTTTTAATGCCTTATATATTATTAAATTTCTTTCGTTGTAAGAGACTTCGATAGGAAATCTGGATGTGGAAGTAGTGATTCCTTTGGCAGTAGTTTTTAATTTTCATTACAATTAATATTAGTTTTTATTCATATTCTAGTCACGTTTCTTTTTAAATTAATATAAGTATTTCAAAGATCTTTCTGTCATAATTTCCTTGCCTTTTATTCTATAAAAATAGTTAAAAAAAATTATTAGAAAGACTAATTTATTAATAGTCTAAGGAGAAAAAAATTTTTCTCTACGACTTGATGGTATTCCAAAACAATTGCGACTCAATTTTCAAATTTGTATTTTAGGCGTTGTTATAAGCATTTCTACTTGAAATTTGATATGACGTTAATTAGTTCCACTAGAAGCATATAGCGTTATCGCTATAAATAAAATTAAAATTGAAGTAAATATACTTATATTTGTTTTTAATACATGTTCATATTTTATGTGATTTTTTAAGTATATTTGATATTATATTATTATATCGAATGTTTTTTATTTTTCTTAGCGACTCCATGGAAACTTCTCCATTATGGATCGAGTTTTCCTTTTTGTTTCTTAGCGACTCCATGGAAACTTCTCGCTTTTGGAACTTCTCGATTTCCAGTGAGTGAGTCGCTATAGTCGCTATATACACCCCCTCGTTAAAAAAGAAAATAGTCAATCAATCAACGTGTCGATTGCAAAACGTACTTTTTTAATCGGGGTAGGCAAAGTGTCACATCTGTCAACTAATACAAAAGCCGGTTTAACCCCATCAATATTGACAGTTATGACTTTGTCTCCTTTCTTAAAGGTAAATAACTTATCTGAACGAGATAAAACTTTAAACGGTCCTTCATATAAAGGAGTAAATGAACGTTTTAAACGTTCAATGCGAACGAAAATAAAATCGCAAGAGGCAAGATCTGAACTAACAAAAGTTTTGTAATTGCCATGCGAAGTTGGAGGAACAAATTTTAATTATTAAAATAAATGCGTAATTTGTCAATGAAATAAGGAATATCTGGGGAATTATACGATTCAACGAAAAATTCGCCAGGTAAACGAAGGCTTTGACCATATATGAGTTCAGCAGGTGAACATTGCAGATCTTCCTTGGGAGTTGTCCTAAATGCTAATAAAATGATGGGTAATTCATCTGTCCAATGTGATGTATTGGCTCTAGCTAACAAGGAAGTTTTAAGTGAGCGATGAAATCTTTCAATTAAAGAGTTGCCTTCTGGGTGATATGGAGTTGTACGTATTCTATGAAAACCTAAAAACTTTGCAAATTCATTAAATAATCTTGACTCGAATTGTACTCCTTGATCAGTCGTTACTGACAAGGGAACACCGAATCGACAAACAAAGTTTTGAAATAAAGTACGCGCAACTGTTTCTGCTGTGATGTCGCGAAGAGGGTACGCTTCCGTGACTCACTCACTGGAAATCGAGAAGTTCCAAAAGCGAGAAGTTTCCATGGAGTCGCTAAGAAACAAAAAGGAAAACTCGATCCATAATGGAGAAGGGTTTTCCTTTTTGTTTCTTAGCGACTCCATGGAAACTTCTCGCTTTTGGAACTTCTCGATTTCCAGTGAGTGAGTCGCTATAGTCGCTATAAAGCACATTTTTTAAAGTTATCTGGTATCGTAACAGAAAACCAGATTGTTGGTTATGAAATTGCGAAGAAAATTGGAACTGTGCAATCTTTTTCGTAAATAACAAAACAATTAAGATCGATCTTTTTTAAACAATTGACGATAACTTAAGTGATAATATATATGATTTAATGAAACTTTCGAAAAACATGATGCTAGGGAAACAAAATAGCTAATTTTCAGTCAAAATGTAAATATTTTTAAACATTTCTGTTAATACTAAAAAGTACAAAAAACCCATATTATAAATTTTTTTATTTTAAATTATACATTTATTATTATTATTATTGTTATTTTCGTGAATTGCTTAAGGATGATTGATCGTAATTGTTTTCATTTTCCGCAACTTAACAATTTGCGCACGAATATTTTAGTTTTGTTCGCAATTTCATAACGAACAATCTGTTTTCAATATATTGCGATTTTTTGTTTAAAACCAGAGATATTTTAGAAGAACTGCGAAAAACACAGTATGACACCTTTTGAAAAAATACTGTATTGTACAATCGGCAAATAAAAATTGCCCAAAGTAGTTCATGTTTTTACGGTTAAAGAAATTAAAGAAATAAAAAGACATGTATTTCTCGAAAAAGGCAGATAGAAAATTGCATTTACTGCAATGTATACATAAGTTTCATTGACTTTTATTACAGACTTTTTTCGGTTGGTCTTTGAATATGAATGCGGAGGAAGCAATTATGTTGCCTAATTATTTTTAGCACGACTAATAAAAATATGAAGGGGATCCAATATTTGACATCTTAAGCCAAAAATGTATAAATATTTAAAAACAGCGCCGCTACTCGACTGTGCTATCAATATTAAAATATTAAAATTATGTGATTTAAATATGGCAGAAAATTTTAAAAGTTGTTAATCTCAACTCAACATGTGGCAGGTCATAAAGTCATTATTAGCTCTGCAAGTGGTTTGGGCTTGAAAATGAAATGCAGGTCATTTTATCCCTCGACAACCTTTAATGAGTCTAAATGCAAAGCAATCGGATTCACAACAAAAAAGATCCTATTATAAGTGAATATGATACTATAAATATATTAAATCGTACCTCTGAAATAAAAGAAGTAGGTGTCAGCTTGAAAAATAATTTTAGCTACCGAGGAGGAGGTGTTGGTCAAGTATTCGTAATATAAACATCACCACCCCCATTGGTTGTTTATTTTATTATTCACTGAAACGTAAATTGTTGACACAAAAAATCGTACTAGTAAATTCAAAACATTAACTTTTACTACAAGCTGCCATATATTACTTATGTTGCTACAAAATTACCTGGAAACAAAGAAGTTTTAGGTAAATATATAGGGTGTCTCACTTAAAATTCCTGGTGCCATTTTATTGATAACTAAAAGAAATATTTGAATTCTGTTGGAAGTATTCATCAAAATATATAAATGACTTCAGTTTTTAGTAAAAACGATCTCTCTACAAATTAAGATATAGATAACGTTGTGATGCAAAGAAATTTTTAAGGACTTAATGGATTTCCCATAATAATACATTCAACCGTGCAAATAAAAAAATTACATAATTTATATTTATTTGACATAATCTTATTTTAAACTTATCGAAAAGACATTTATTATTTATTGTATTTCCATAATATCGACGTTATTTTTATAAGTTTGGTTTAATAGTTTATTACATCTTTTGGGTGAAATACTTGAAAATAAATAATTTTTGTAGATCAAAGGAAATAAATTTAACAATAATGGATAACCTGAGATCTGTTTTTAATGATACCAAAAACTAATCTTTCATGGAAAGCGTAAAGGAAATGCTGTAGTTTGAGAATTCCTATCCCGAAATGGATAAGGAAGCGTCGACTAAACGGTATACAAAATCAAAAACTAGATTCTTATGCAGAATTTTCTATCGGATTCAAATTTCAACGGTTTATATGGACTTGCAAAAATAGAACAAAAAGTATTTGTCTGCAAAAACCGCAAAAAATATGAAAATATGTATGCAATTATCTTTTTAGTTCTTACTCAATATTGGAGTAAAAAAACATTTTGAGGTTTCTGGTTCTTGTACATACCCTAAATCACAATTTTTTTTCATCCCCTTTAATAATGGGGTGGGGGTGGTAATGGGGGTGGCTAATGCCAAAATTTTTTTTGAGACCTCAGCTTCTCTTGTATATACTAAATATCAATTTTATGGACTCTTACCTGATTGATTTACCTATTTTCCCCAAATTTACCCCAATTTAGCCCCCAACCCTTCGTCGGAACAAGATGAAAATATAATCTAGTTCTAGATCTTGTTAACGTACATATGTGTACCAAATTTCAAGTCAGTATCTCTAACGGTTCCAGAGTAAACGTGCGCACAAAAAAAGTTACAGGCAGACCGACAGACAGAAATTTTTTTTCGCTCAAACTTAAAATCTCGACGTTTCGTGACATTCTAAGCCTATTTGAACAATAAAAATTTTTTAAAATTTTTTTGTCGTTACTATACTTCCACTGGACGTGGAAGTAAAAAGAACCAAAGCCTGAAAGTTTCAATTTACATTCATTTTGTAAGACTTACAAACTGCTGTAGTTATTATCGTTGCAGTGCAGCAAAACCGCAATGCAAACGAATTTATGTAAACAATTATGAATAATGGCACGTCGTATTTTTGTGTGCTTCTTCAAAAACTTAATAAAATTTTGTTCTGAAATTATAATGAAACAGTTCGTACAATATGCAGTTATTATAAAACGCCTCTAGCGATCACTCTGTATGATGGATATGGTCCAATTTCAATCAAGTATTCTGCGATTACATCAAATAAGGATCATAATGCATTTGTAGTTTTTCTATAATTTTTTTTTCATTTGGGCAATAATAAAAATTTAATAATCTAGTTAAATTTATTTTGAGAAGAATCATAAAACATAATTTCTTATTATTTAGTCTCATATAATGTTATTTTTCAATTTGTTCACGACATATAAAATCTTATGTCATTAGCAAACATTTTTGACTTAGTGAAAATTTCACTTTCCTTGAAACCAAAGTGCTACTTAAAATTTCTTTAAGAAAAATACGTACTTATATATCTGCTTTCTATTTAAAAAATAAGTCAGTCTTCAGTTAGTCAAATCTTTCTCGTTAATATTAGACACTTTACGAGTACCTAGGTAAAATTTTATTACGGTCGCTCAGTTAAATTCTGTAAAAATAGCGCGAAAATGATAATATCTACAGTTTATTCCCAATGATTCATCTTCAGGTAGTAAGTTTCAAAATTTAGAACACGTAATGAAAATAGATTATATGCACTTTATATATTATTTTGTGTTTGTACATTTTAGCATGTTTTATCAAGTATGCTTTCTTTTCATGTTTGATTTAATAAATACGCGCTTGGTTATTGTTAATTTTTTAAATTCTCTTAATATTATACAGTATGTCCACCGATTAAATTCGGAAGAAAGGAAACTTTTTATCTGCAAGTTTTTTTCACGAAAAGCAAGAAATTTATACTAATTATAAGAAAATAAAAACTTTTTATTTTCATGCTCATACTAGGCTTTCAGAAACAAAAAGATCATAATCCGTAAAAGTAATTATAATCTACACCAGTAGTACAACCACACCAAATTTATCCAATATCCAATTCTATCCAATATATGCTTTACTAAAAGATAAATATGAAAGATTTTGAGAAATTACTTAAAAGAAAAAGTGAAAACATAACAGCCCTATTAAAAATTTCACTGGAAGATTATTATACTCTTCGCAACTAGGAAAACTTTGGTGACTGAATTCTGAACGACTTTCAAAATGTCCATCCGTCCATCCGTCCGTCCGTCTGTCTGTCGGTATGTCCGTCCGTCACGTTTCTTTTAAGCACGGTAACATAAGAGTGAAAAGTCCGGTTGTATTTAATATTATTTTTCATTATATATATTTTTTGCTGTGCAAATTATGTAAGTATGGAAAACTATTATTAAGACCATAAGCAATATTCGTGATTTTTTTTTCGGGCTGAGGCAATGCGATTTAATTTCTTTTTGGAGTACTTAAAAATTTAATTTAGCAATTATAGAAAGTTAAAGAGCCAGAAAATTTCTTTGAATTTATCAAAGTAAAAATTATATAATTTGACAACAATCCCCAGATTATCGTAATTTTTTCTAAAATTGAATGTTTAAAGACTTAAAAAACATACTAAATCTCATTGCCTCGGTCAAAAGAAATGACGAATATTGCTTGTGGTCTCAATAATAGTTTCCCATATATAGTTGCCCAGAAAAGTAGGATAACATACAAAAAAAAATGTATTGTTAATTTTTTTGTTAAAATAAAACTTTAATATTTAAAAAAACGATGTGATTGTTTCAACGTATATTTTCACGTTTCGGCGAAGCGTTCGTTTTTTTTTTTTTCAACTCTAATATACCGGAAACCCACGAGATCAGTTACACCACCACATCTTTTATTTTTAAGGAATCACTACTTCCACATCCAAATTTCCCATCCAAGTCTCTTTAAACGAAAACATCTTGATACTATATTTGCACTCTAGTAAGCGAAACTAATCGCTCATAGAATTTTAATATAATATTTGAAATCGTCGATAATATGTCAAGTCGTCAATTAAATTAAACCGTTCGAATGAAAATGTGCGCACAAATAAAGTTACAGACAGAAGAACAGATACAAAAATTTTTTTCTGTCAAATTTAAGTCTCGACGATTCATTACATTCTAAACTTATTTCAACAAAAAAAAAAATGTTTTACGATCACTATAATAGTAATACTTTTCGATTGACTAGTGCGGGCACTTACTACGTATTATAAACTTAAATACGACTTTCATTTTTCCTGTGCAACCGTTGAACCGTTCGCATCATGTCTTTCTCAAAAAAATATCCGAGCCAAAACTTTTGAACTTCATTGCACCTCAGCTTGTGAAAAGTACAATGGTGTAGATTGTACTAATTGTAAACCTGCGGAAGATTTAATAGATACTAACGGAACAAATGAAACTTTGCAAGTTGACGAAACAAATTCATTTGATGAGTCTTTACTATAAATAAAATTATGGTTACAATATTTATACTTTAAATAAAATAAGTATTATACTTGTAACTATATAAACTTATTTCAATCCTTTGAATCAGTTCTCCCACTTTTATCATTACCAAATAAGAATTGTGAAAAACAAAAATTTTCCGGAAAACTTTTTCACATTCTTAATCTAAAAATTATATTGAACCTTTAAAAATGATACAACTATATAGGTTCCATATGTTTTTATAATAGTATATATAGTTTACGCTCATTTTTTGAATTTTCATGTATTTTGTAATGTGCAAAAAATGTAGTACATTATTTATCGTGAAAAACTGCCTGCAACTCGGAAAATTAGCAAGTTACAAAAACATTCCAAGAAACAAAAAATATTTAGAAGTCCTCAATGCATACGTCTAAATTTTTCAAATTTTTAAGTTACTTATTTTAGCGCTACAATTTCAAAAAAAAGGGTGGTTTTTCATGTTTTTCCGGAAAAACTCGGTGAAAACACAGTTTACAGGAAATCTGCAAATAAGAAAGACTTGTATTTCGATGATATATTCACCTGAATTTTTTCAGATTTTTTTTTCAACTTTTACATTTTCCCTCCCCCAGTTAGGGATTTCGAAAAACATACATTTTTAGAAAAAATTCATAAGAATAAAAACATATTATTTTGGGTCAAAAAGGTAAACATATTGTTTTATTACATTTTTGACCTAATTCTGCAAATAAGTTTAGAATATAATGAATCGTCGAGACTTAAATTTGACAGAAAAAAATTTTTGTATCTGTTCTTCTGTCTGTAACTTTATTTGTGCTCACATTTAAATGATGATAAAAGGTTTTCTACTCCTTCCGATCATCTCCTACTCTAATCTTTTTTCAACATTTTTGTTAACGTCATTACAAACACAACAAGGTTTCATCAAAATCCATTCATTAGCACTCAAATTAGATGTTATGGAATCCAGATATATTTTATACTTTGATATGACAGAAAAAATTACATATATAGAGTGTTTTTAATTTTAATTTATTACTTATATTCCTTAAATTAACGGACGGAGCTATAGTTTCCTAATATCATTTGTTAAATCCGTTAAATAGTTCAATTGAAACAATTTGTATAAAATTGCATGAAAATAAAATTATTAAAATTCAACATAAATATTTAATAGTTTAAAAACTATATATTTTGTGCATATGAGTAATATGAAAAATTGATTTATTTGATTTAATCAAATATCAATTTAGTCAAAAAATCCTTATACAACTGAAATTACCGTCCATATATATTTTTTAATTGAAGGGTAAGATGTAACTAAGGTGGTTTTGAAAACAGTGAAATATTTAGCTCATCAAACTGTTAGGTCGGCTTATCGATATTTCCATTGTATTACTTCTCCACGTAATGGAGGTTTTTAACGAGTGTTAAGACTTAAAGAAAATGACATTTTTGATGATGGCCATAAAAAAGTAATATTTAAATTTTTTGCAGAGATTAATGTAGAGATATTTACTAGAAATCGGGCAAAAACGCACTACCGCCTCTACGTTTTCCACCTCCTACGTCCCTCAGGCCGGTAATTTACTTAAAACATGTTAACCTCCACCTGTCTTTTTTTTTTTAATGCTTATCACTGAGATAATAGACATTGACGATGATGAAAATTTGAAGTAGAATCTAAAACTAAAATAATATACAGGGAGTTCCATTTAAAAAATACCACTTTATCTTGTCGCTTCGTATAAAAGCATGAACAAAATTTTATGTTAGTAAAATATAATAGTTAATTTCATTTGGAACAACTTTTACTTTTTTTTCTTTATTGTTTCCGAAAAATATATAAATTAATAATAAACATTTAAATATATGGCTAACAATAAGTGTCTGTTATTATTAGTATTATATTATTAGTATTATATTTATTTTTAGTATCACTTTTAATTTGATCCACTCAAAAATACACATTTGTGGCTAACTTGAATCTGTCGGAAGCAGAAACTCCTAAAAGTGCTTGCTGTAAAAAATATAACGTAGAGGGCGCCCTAGCACAGTATAATAATACACAATCCGTGCATGCCACAAATATTGTAGAAAGTACCACACGTAAAACTATGCATTTCTGGCAACTTTTCACACATTTTGCCTTTTGAGAAAATAGTCGATTAACTTATTCTTTATGATAACGATTATTGTGAACCGTGACGGATAAATGGTCCCCCGAAGGATTTATAATAGATAGTCCGCTAAAATATGATGAATCACAGAGTTCTGGTGGATAAAGACTCTGGCATACGCGTGTATGTATGCCACAGTTTTGGAGTATCCCAGAAATGAGTTTGACGCACACACAGGTCTTCATAAATATGATGGCACGTACACACACAGACACAGACACACAGACAGGAGCCCACTTTTTTGGGTTCCTGGGACCTGAAAACGTAAAGATTTGATGTTATCTCAATTTTCGATTTTGGACTAATTGTAGTAACCTCCCACAATTTTATTGTAGGGAGGTTAAAATGTGTCAGCTGCATAGGGTAGGGGGCGAAGGTTGTCAGCTGCCCTAGTCAATATGTATGAAAAACACGTGAAAATTCGTTATTTCAACAAAGCTGAAATTCATATACATGATAGTTTGCGATATAAAAAACTATTAATAATTGTCAGCTGACAATACCATGAGATAAAACCTGTCAGCTAGGCCTTTTAAGTGTACCGCAGCGTCCAGGTGCTCACCGCGTAAGGTATCTTTAATGCCCCAGTTAACGTAACAAACTTGAAAGAAAATTTGTATGAAATATTAGACATACCTACATATTATAGAGATTGCAATCATTGATTGAGAATAGTAAGGATTAAATAATTTTAGCACATTCAATACGAATGAAACAAATCAATTCTCATCTGAATCACCCTCACTGCTGTATTCTAAATTATCTTCCTCTTCGGAAGTGCTATCTGTATGGTCTTCCAAATCTATATTTTCCTCAGATTCTCGAGCGTCATCGTTCTCATTTTCGTCTTCACAAATATCTGCCGAAAAGTATTGAAAATCATTGAAGTGAATAAAAGAGAATTCATGTAGAAATAAAAGATTATATGCATAGAATACCTGGAATTTCCTCGCTCTCATTTATGATACTTTCAATTTTCGGTAATTGATCGTCTTGAAACCACTTGAAAATATACTTCTCATCATGTTCTTCCCATCCATAATCAGTTGGCAAAGACAAGCTTGGCGTATGAAGATGTGCATAACTCCACAATTGAGCAATATGTAAGAAGCTCGCAAAAAATGCTGTTTCAATTCTGTCTTACATGGAGGTAACATAAATCCTTCGAAATTCTGATCAACCTTCAAGACATCTTCTTTCTGATTGACATTATACGCCTTCATGAAAGTAGCTATGCGTACGAGATTAATATTCTTGATTCTTTTAGAACCGTACATATGACAAACAAATTCCTTCAGAATAGTAAAATTTTCTTCCAAATTTTCAGGTGCTTGTTGAGAAATATTATGTATTAAAAAACATGCCTCCTGTTGTTTCAAATACAGAATATCTACATTTGAGCATCGATAAATGTATTACTTATAAAATGCTTTGTTACTATTTATGCATAAAATGATTATCTAATATTTCATACAAATATGATGTGCCTGCAAGGCGGACTGCAGTGCCCGGTGCGAGTGCAGGAACTCTGGTCTGAACTGCAGCATCATGTGCTGAAGCTGTAGGGGATCCAGCTGTACAAACTGCCAGTCGTGGATATGGATGATGATCCGGACGACCCTACTGAAGTACTGAAAAAATGAGCTTTATTGTAATTAAAATTGACTCTGCCTTCCAGACTATTACCGAAATACGCAATCGAAATAAAAATTAATTGAATTTAATTATTACAATCATAACAAAAATGCGCAATCCACGTTGTGACTTGAGAATGTGACTAAATACTGGAACATTAAGGATTTTTTGCGACTTCTTTTTCATGCCCGTTGTGCTTGTCACCTATCACCTCTTAGACTTATTTAAAATAAGTGTTCCCAATGTGTATCTTGCGAAAACGAATCGGTTATGTGGGATAGAGCAGTTTGTTTTCATTTTCAAGTTCTCATCATAATCTCAGTTTTTGGATGGCCAAAAAGATGTTTTTTTATTTTCTTTTTGAAGACAGGTTTTGATGGAGGATTATTGGATGTTTATGTCCTTGCTTTCATAATTTAGCAGTTCCATAACGCACGAACGTTTCGTTCAGTCAGCTGCACAAACACAAACTCAAATGCGCTATGAAACAACATACAATGGGGCAATATAGTGCGTCGGACTTCGATAGTTAGAGTTCTATGAGAGCTAGAAATTCAAAAAATACAAGTAAACTAGATAAAAAAGTCTATAACCGGAAATTATTTTCGAATATACAGGGCGTGCCAAGACACAAGACGATTCTATATAGAATCAAGTTCTTTTTTTAAAATGGAATGCTATGTATAATGTATTATATACGTTTTTTGAAGCCTTTTTCTAGACTCCGATATTATTATTGATATTATTATATAATTATTATTCTATCTCCACTTAGATGTAATAATTTTTTTTGTTGAAATATAGTGTCATTTACCGATGCATTTTGAAAAAATCACCAGTCACAATTATAGACATAAGAAAAAAATATGTGAGAACTGGTTATGAGACATCTAATTAAAGCTCTGGAATCATTTTTACTTTCTAAAAATATACAGGGTGGCCAAAAATGATTTTTCAATTTAGAACTATTTGAATTGAATTTTCTCAATTCTTTCAAACGGAACACCCTGTATATTTTGCGACGATGTGATGTAGATATGAAAGACGAACACTTTTTTGTATGTACTGTCGTGAGCAAAAAAAATAGGACAACTATTCTTTTCTAATGTAAATCTGTCTCTATTTGCACACTTGCAATGAATTTTGACAAATAACTAACAATGTCACAAAAATTAAAGTTAGATGTACACAACTAGATTTTAGCAAAAATACGTTATAAGACTTGTCCCACTTTTTTGCGCACGACAGTACATCCCTGCCAGTGGCGGTCTGGGTGTCTAGAGCTTAGTTGGCATTTTATAATAAACATTCAAACTCAGTTCGTCAGCGATTTGAATATTTTTGCTTCGCATGTATCTAAACGTTGCGTCGTCCCAAAATTTTTCTGATGAGCGGGGGGGAGAAATCGAAACATTTTTTTTCGTCCCAAAATTTTCTGATGAGCGGGGAAAGAAATCCGGATAAATTTTTTGATGAGCGGGGGGGAGAAATACGGAAAAATTTTTTTAACGTGCAGAGGAAGAGAAATCTAAAAATTTTTTTTGATAATCATGGCCCCTCGTTAAACGCGACCCTATGGCCCAGTCGGCATTTGCCGACTAGCCGACCTGGCCAGACCGCCACTGATCCCTGCAGCTATTTGAAACTATTTTCGATTTATTGAATAAGTACAAAATTAAAAATAAACTTTAAAAAATAGAGACTTCTTCAAATAATTCGACAGAAGAAATTATAATAAGTGCTCCATATTTAGAACAGCATGAAATTTTCAGTGAGTTCATTTAATGATTCTGTCTTGATATCGCCCAGCACATCAATTTCTTGTAAATATTTTTCTTGTACATTTTTTTTGTTGTTTTCGTTATTCGGCAAGCAATAAAACCTAAATTCGGTACAAATTGCCTCGAAAAAACGAACATTTATCTCATTTATCGGTCGGTATTTGTGTTAATTTTAAAATATTTGGAGTTTTACAAAATGAATTTTAACAAATGAATTAATAGAGAGTAAAAGGCCACATTTCTTTGGTGGTAGATTGACTGGGGCTATTATATCTTCATTTTCTGCCACAATTATTGGTGAATTTTCCTGAAAGGATTCAAAACATTATTCAAATATACTAAGGAACCACTTAAATAATATTTACCCACTTCAATGGAGTGGGAGAAATGGTCCCACTAAGTGGCCTGATAAATCCCCAGATCTTGCAAAAACGGATTTTTATTAATAGGAATACGTGAAGGAAATTGTTTATAAAGACAGACCAAAAACAATCCAAAATATGAAGGATGAGATAATAACTGCTTTTAGATCTATCCCACCGACAATTTTAGGAACAGTAGAAACTTCATTTCAAAAGCGCATAGAGATGTGTGTCAATCAAAATGGGCAACATGTGGAGCACTAGAATTTTTTCTGTCGAAATATTTGAAGAACCGTTTTTTAAAGTTTATCCTTGAATTTTGTCAATAAATAGAAAATGGCTTTAAATAGTTATAGAGATATATATACAAACAATTTTCGGTTTTCATCTCCACATCACATCGTCGGAATATACACAGGGTGTTCCATTTTGAAGAAATTTAAAAAAATCAATTCAAAAATTCTAAATTGAAAAATCATTTTTGGCCACCCTGTATATTTTTAGGTAGTGAAAATGATTCAAAAACATTAATTAGATGTCTCGTAACGAGTATTCACATATTTTTTTTAAACCCATAATTGTGTCCCTGTATTTTTTCAATATGAATCTGCAGATGGTATTATTTCAACAAAAAAGTTCATTGCATCCAAGTGGTTGGGAGTTAGTCAATAATAATATAGGAGTGAAAAAAGTCTAGAAAGAGGCTTCAAAAAATGTACGATATACATTTAAAAAAGATACAGCAGCAGAATCATTTGAAAATTGATTAAAAAATAAACTGGTTGCTAACAGCCTAACACGTAGCGTAGCTATAAGAAACGAACAGTATACGTTAGCCGGGAAAGGAGGATAGTGATGAATTGAACTGTCAATAGTGTCAAGCGCCACATGTCATTAAGCGATGTTGAACTGATAAGCCTTCATAAAAATTATTTTGAACTACACCCCTTCCAAATTTAAAAGCCAATAGGATCTGTTGTACGCACAGATCATGTTCATTTACTACTACTCCGTTGGCAGTTAAGGTATAGTTTAAATGTGATAGCCTGAACTGTTATTTATCCAGCCTCCCGCACTTGATCCCGTAGAATCGTCTTGGCTGTATATTCGAAAATAATTTTCGGTTACAGACTTTGCATCCGATTGGCAAAATATTTTAGAGTGTAGTACAGGAGGCTTAACTGGCGCCAAAAAAATACATTCATTTAAATAAATTATACTTTCTTGTCCAACTCGTTTTTGTGACACCTTGTATAATTGAAAATTTTACGTTGTAGTAGAGATAAAACATTGAAAGCTTTGTTATGAAAGTTTTTTTATAAAGTTAGCCGTTTTTGCACAATCGTCCGAGGGAACACTAACTGAACACACTGTATAAGAGAAGCTAAGGTCTCAAAAAATTTTTTGGCAACCACACCCACCCCATTATTAAAAAGGGTGAAAAAAATAAAATCGTGGTTTAGTGTGAGTGCAATAACTATATAAAGGCCTCAACAATTTTTTTCAAAAGTATACCAAATTCGAGAGGTGCGCCAAATATTTTTCCGAGTTTTTTTCGAAAGTTCGCTGGAGTAGGCGGGTTCCGATTTATTCTAAATGAGCCGTGTAATGTTAGGAAAATCGAAATCCCGTCAAAAATACTAAATTAAGTGATTTATGAGCAAATAAAGTTCATCAAAATCGTTTTTGGAGTAAAACTCAATTTTTTCAAATGAAACATATTGGTACCGTGGTACCATTTATTAGTACAATTAATAAGGAATTTATTAATATGTCTTATTAAAATGTGCGATAAATACAAACAAAATTACAGCTAAAAGAAAATAAGAAAATTCAATTAGGAGAAAACGTCATTTCGACGAATGGTCCTGTGAGGTGGCCTCCAAGGTCACCTGATCTAACACCCCTTGATTTCTTTGTTTGGGGTCAATTAAAAAATATTGTCTACACAACCACAGTTACAACCCGTGAAGACCTGGAGCTACGAGTAAGACGCGCAATTAATAGCAAAACGGCCCAGCAATTGGAGAACGTTCTTCGAGAAACAGCTATGCGAGTTCAGAAATGCATTGTCGTTAATGGACAGCATTTTGAACAATTGTAATGTTTTATGTTCATTTTTTACATTCCAAAGCCACCTTATGTATAACAAGATAATTACAGAACAAAATTGTATTTTCTTTTCTTTTAGCTGTAATTTTGTTGATATTTGTCGCACATTTTAATATGACATATGAATAAATTCCTTATTAATAGTACTAATAAATGGTACCACGATACCAATATGGTTTCATTTGAAAAAAATGAGTTTTGCCCCAAAAACCATTTTGATGAAATTTATTTGCTCATAAATCACGTAATTTAGTATTCTTGACGGGATTTCGATTTTTCTAGCATTACACGGGTCATTTAGAATAAATCGGAACCGTCATGGCATAGGTACTTAAATGGAAAACTAAAAATTAATTATAAAAAATATTGACGTTTAAAAGTAAAGTAAAGTAAAGTAAAGTAAAGCAAAGGAAAGGAAAGGAAAGGAAAGGAAAGGAAAGGAAAGGAAAGGAAAGGAAAGGAAAGGAAAGGAAAGGAAAGGAAAGGAAAGGAAAGGAAAGGAAAGGAAAGGAAAGGAAAGGAAAGGAAAGGAAAGGAAAGGAAAGGAAAGGAAAGGAAAGGAAAGGAAAGGAAAGGAAAGGAAAGGAAAGGGAAAGAAAGGAAAGGAAAGGAAAGGAAAGGAAAGGAAAGGAAAGGAAAGGAAAGGAAAGGAAAGGAAAGGAAAGGAAAGGAAAGGAAAGGAAAGGAAAGGAAAGGAAAGGAAAGGAAAGGAAAGGAAAGCAAAGCAAAGTAAAGTGAACTAAAGTTTATTGCAATCCATAAGTATTACAGAAATAAACAGAATATTAGGTGTATACAAAAAATAATCTGGAACAAGCTAAACTGCAACCAGTTTGTGAAATGTCACTTATTTGGTATGGTTGGATTCAGAAAATGATGCAGAATTCAAAAATGCAATAATATACAGGGTGTCCCGTTTAAAAATCAAAAGTTAGTGTCACCTCCGGCGAAACCGGAAGTGAAAAAAAAAATCACTTGTATGTCAAAAAGTGCCGCTTATTATGTATATATAGGATATCCCAAATTTCAATCAATTATCTTCAAAACTAAAGGATGATCCTGTTACACCAGGTATGATCAAATTATAGTGTTAAAAAAAACTTTTTAGTACCATATTATTGTATTATTGTCACCAGAACTATACGTGGATGCAAAATTTCAGCTCAATTCGACGTTGTTAAGTGGTTCAAAATTGAATTGCAAGATTTGAACTAAATACACTAACATAACAAGCTAACTAACATACATACAAAGCAAGTTAAATAAATGCTCGTAATTTGTTTTTTTCCATGCATTTAACTCACTCTGTTTGTTTGGCTCAAATGTTGTAATGGATTTTTCAACCACTTGTGCGTACAGGGGAGTCAAACAAAGCATCAAGATAGGTGAATAAGGAAAGGAATTGTTTGCTGCAGCGAATATCGGATTTTTCACAATAAAATTTCGAAGAGGACTAGACATCTAAACTTTCTGATAATTTATTTTGCAAAAAAAACTGTTAAAAATTGTCATTTTTTTAAAGAAATGTATTGTAATAATGCATAAATTTTAACAAAACAAAACCATGCCTTTTTTGTCAAATTCTGGCAAAATATTTATTGAGACAGATAAAAATAGCAAAATATTTCGAAATTTCAATAGAGGTATTAAAAAAAAAACCCTCTTACGAATATTATTACAATTTTAGTAGAATAAAATTATTTTTTCAACGATTGTTTCAGGGCAGCAATTTTTTGTGGAAATATAATTTGTATGTCATCAGGAAGTAATACAGTAAAATTTCATCCAATCTGGGAGGTGAGCTTTATTTGAAGAATAAATTTTAATTTTGAGAAAGGTGTTTTTGTCTCGTTTTTCTTTAATATCTCGGGTTTTGTTCATTATATCAGACCAAACTAAAAATAAAAATGTTTGTAAGTAAATTACGAACAAATCTGCATGGGGCCAAATCCAATTTGCATTTTATTTTTTTTTGGGAAAAAGTAAAAACCACAGAAAGGACCCCGCACAAAATACACAGAAAAAAATAAGACACAGTCGTCTGAGCTAAAACCAGCTGAAATGTATTCGTTGGACCCAGGCGCGGATTTATGGGGGGGGGGGGGTAACGGGGTAATTACCCCCCCAAGATTCTGTAAATTATCAACTTTTGTTTTAAAATGTTGATTTTTGTTCATTTTAGGAAGAAAAATTTTTTTAACAGGGTAATTACCCCCCCCCCCAGAAACTTTCATTTTAAAATTTTATTTTCTTAGGATGAAAAATTTTTTTCGGATTTTTGTCCCCTGCTTTTCAAAAAAATTTTTCTCGGATTTCTCCCCCGCTCTTCAAAAAAATTTTGGGGCGAAAAATTTTTTTTTCGGATTTCTCCCTCCCCCCGCTCATCAGTGTCACCCCCCCCCCAAGCTCAAGGTCCAGATCCACCCTTGGTTGGACCATTCCGAATAAAAGTTCTTATGTACACCAGGTCCAAAAAATCCATAGATTTCAAGTAACGGACGCTTGAAGGTCAAATAATGATCAAAAAATTCACAGAAAAAAAGACAGTCGTTTGAGCTAAAACCAGCTGAAATGTATTCGTTTGACCATTCCGAATAAAAGTTCTTATGTACACCAGGTCCAAAAAATCCAGAGATTACAAGTTACGGATGCTTGAAGGTTAAATAATGATGAGCGTTTTCAATTTTCCGAATGCTATACTAACTCAGTGTTGAGATTTCGAAGGAATTGACCAAAACAAAAGTTGTAGGAATATGAGTAAGCTATATCTTGTGATGACCTTGATTTTAACCTCTAGCTACGGTCATTTGAAGGTAAACTCGTTTTGTTCCAATAAAGCCCATATTTTTCACCTTGGCTTATGAAGAAACGCATGATCTCACTGTAGAATATTAATTTTTCAAGGAAAAGTTGTAGAGGGGGGGGTAAAATTGACCCATGAAGGTCATCTGAAAGTCAAATAAGTTATTGTTAAAAAGTCACTGTTAGCTTGGAAATTAAGATTTGGTGAATACTTATCTACATAAAAGTTGTAGGAAGTCAAATAAACTAACTTGTGGTGACCTTGACGTCTAGTTTTAAGATTATTTATTGTAGCATGAATATGGGTTTTATTGGAACAAAACGAGTTTACCTTCAAATGGCCTTGACAATGTAGCTAGAGGTCAAAATTAAGGTCATCACAAGATAGCTTACTCATATTCCAACAAGTTTTGTTTTGGTCAATTCCTTCGAAATCTCAACACTGAGTTAGTATAGTACTCGGAAAATTGAAAACGCTCATCATTATTTGACCTTCAAGCGTCCGTAATTTGAAATCTATGGATTTTTTGGACCTGGTGTACATAAGAACTTTTATTCGGAATGGTCCAACAAATACATTTCAGCTGGTTTTAGCTCAATCGACTGTGTCTTTTTTTCTGTGTATTTTGTGCGGGATCCTTTCTAATTTTACATAAACCGAAATTATTAAAAAAATAATAAATAATTTTTAATGAAACTAGGTGAAATAAGTGTTGTAGATTTACACTGATGGAAAATTAATGAAAATTTTTATTATTTTCGTAAAAACCGAGTTTCGAAAACTTTTTGAAGCTTTATAAAAAGACTGCCATTCGGTCACATTAGAAGTTTTCTTTCTTAAATTATAGCTATTTATATGTGCTCGACAATGGTGATAATAAATTTTTAAAGTTATATTTCATGCACTTTTTTACAGTGCATTTTTTTACCAAAAAATGTATTCAGCTAAATAATTTCAAGGCCGTTTCAAAAGATTTGACTGCTGGTGTGGAATCTAAAATGCCACCTTCTACTTCAGCAAGCATTTGATTTGATTTTTTTTCCCTCGAAAATAAAAATTGATGTGCGGGGGGAAGAAAATCGGTTCTAGATACGACGCTGAAAATTGCTCTGACCTAATCATATTAAAAAATGCATGGCCCATTTATCCGGCCTCCCACCTCCCGCCGCCGCCCCTAAAAATATACGGCACACCTCGCACACCCGCTTTACACGGCTCTGAGTACTTTTATCATGTGATAAGTGCTTCACAGAACGAACAATAAAAAAAATAAGACTTGATGTAGTAGTAGTAGTAGTAGTGTTTATTGGTGTTTTTGATACAATTTAGATCATTGTACAAGTCAAAAGTAGGTACATTACATAGTACATGTTTAGAATTTTGTTGTACAACTTAGTAATTACTAGACACAAACAAAGTAAATTTAGACAAACTATACACAAAAAAAAACAAAAAATGAAGCTCTTAAATAGTTGAAAATTTTTTAAAAATATTTTTAGTGTGTTTAGAGGAAAGTTATCACATTGTAGAAATTCATTACCGCTATAGAAAGATTTTCCTTTGAGCATTTGTTGAAAAATAATGGACGGTAATGTTTGATGACATTCGGGATTTTTCCAGTCGAAAGTAATCCATTCGAATATCATTTTTTATTCTAGTGTATTATATTCATGATAATTACTGTTTACTGAATATTTATTTAAATTTTTATACGCATATATCAGGCATTCAAAAATGTATTTACAGGGTATGGTTAAAGTATTATATTCCACAAAAGGTATTTTTTACGTCTGCTCTGTAAGCCAGTAATTTTTCTGACAGCTCTTCTTTGCATAGCAAAAATTTTGTCAGCATGGCAGAAATGTCTCCGTGCCATATATTTGCGTAACAGAGCAGACTGACTGGAAGAGACTATGATATGCCTACAGGGGTAATATTTTACTTAAGTTATTTAATACAAATATATTTTTTGATACCCTGGTGGCCAAATGATCAATATGATTTTCAAATTTCAATTTTGGATCCAAACGCCCAAGAATTTGACTTCGTCTGGGTTACTTACATTCCCCTGATGATTGTCTGCATTCCCAGGCAATTTTTGACTCGATGGTATAGGACCTGAGAGCCTTTAATGCGGCCTGGCTATAGAGTATATAGATCTTTGCCCTTCGAGTGCCTCTATTTAGGCATTCCTGGGCACATTGATCTATAGCATAGATTTCTGCCTGGAAGATGGTTGGGGTGTTACCAAGGGCTTTAGATAGCCTGCATTTAGGCCCTGCTACGCCCACACCAACCTCTTCATCCATCTTGGATCTATCTGTGTACCAGATGTGTGACTCTTTCTGCAACCGCAGTGCTTTGGCCCTGGCCGTCTGACGGATTTCAATCAGCACATCAAACGGGCAGTCAAAGTCATGCTTGATTGGTATTGAGTCAGTGGGTTTGGTCATGGATTTGAATTGAAGTGACCAACCAGGTCGCCTGGTCTGAATTAAAGCGCGTGATGCAGCCTTACGGCACTAAGTGCTGCCTCCTTCCTTACATGCAAATACAGAGGAAGTAAGTCCAGCATTGCCTCCATAGCTGCTGTGGGACACGAGTGCATTGCTCCTGTAGTCCTAGGCAGGCAAGGCGTTGCAATTTCTGCAACTTTCCTTGTGCTATTTTTTCTTCTGTTTTTGGCCACCATACACATGATGCTTAGGTGACTATGGATCTCACAACCGAAAGGTAGGACCAATGTATCATTTTCAGCTTCAGACCCCAATTCTTATCAAACAGCCTACGGCACGTTCAAATAGTCGTCGTTGCTTTGGTAAGTGTCCTTTCTAAGTGTGAGTTCCAGGTAAGTTTTTGGTCCAGGATTACACCTAGATACTTGACTTCACTGGAAAAATTCAGTACTGTTCCATTTAACATTGAGTTTTCTTCTTTTGGTGAATGGAACAATAACTCTTTTGCTCGGATTGACACTAAGACCCTCTGACGAGCACAATTTAGATATTATGTTTAAGGCAATTTGCATGTGGTTTGAGATCATAACCTCATGCCTGCCTCTCACAGTAACGAGCAGGTCATCAGCGTGGCCCTGAACGTAGAAGCCATAATTACTCAGCTTATGGAAAAGATCGTCGACCACCATTGACCACAAAGGTCCTAACAATGATCCCTGTGTAACACCAAATTTGATCTGTACTCTATTTGATTGTGAGTTTTTAAAAGATACTACTTGGTTTCATTCTGTAAGGTAACAGTTTAATAGACTTAAACTGTTTTCATCTAATCCATAAAAGGAGGATAACTCGAAGGACACAATCAAAAGCCTTCGAGAGATCACAGAAAGTTCTTATCAGATACGTCCTCCCTCAAAGCCCTCCGATATGTATTTCAGCAATTCCATGATAGCTACGGTATCTACTAGATTTGTCTTTTCTGAAATCAAATTCGTTATCACTAAGTAAATTATTTTTCTCAAAATAATTATAAAATTGTAATTTTAGGAGATACTCATAAATCTTTGAAATAACAGGTATTTGTGTAATGGGTCGATAGTTGTTGGGATCATTTTTGTCTCCTCTTTTTAAAACTGGTACTACTTTTCAGAGCTGTAGCGAGCCAACTTTTTTGGAGGATTATTTTTCCAAATTTGCCAACTTCATAAACTGAAGAAACCAACTCTGTAAATTATTAAATAATTCCTCCAAAAAGAAATTGATGAGCTTCCATCTCAAATTTCCAACTTTCGCCAAGTCTAACAAGGTTGGGTGGAACGTACCCCCCCCCATACCCCCCTTCGCTACGGCCCTGCTACTTTTAGCCGTTTAAAACAAGAAGGATAGATACCTTCTCATATGCTATAGTTTATTAATTTTCTGACTTAAGTCTTTGACCGATTTAATTAAGATATTATTCATCCCATATCTTTAGTTCTTGTTTTTTAGATTATTTATGGTATCTCATACTTCAATAAATGTAACTTCTCTGAAACTTGCTTGATTTACAGCTAGTTCATTTAAATAACAATCAAGATTTTTATTGCTATTTAATAATGATGATCAGTCCAAAGATGTTTTAACTCCTAGATCGCTCAACCCCATCTCAATTCTACGTACAACATATCCTGACTTTTTCAAGTAAAGAACCGCCCATTATCTCTCCCACTCTGCTCCCACTTTGGACCCAACTCCAAATACGCGTGTTGTCTATGCGCATGCCTCACTTCTAGTTGCTTCTAGTCGCAAACTTTCGCGACGTTGTCAAAGATCAGAGACAAAAGTCGTTTAAAGCGGGGAATTTTGAAGTGGTCAAATGCAATAACGTTGTGCGATCGGAGAATGTAGAGAAAATGATGGCAGTTTGGCAACACCGTTGGTTGCTCCAATTAGTTCTTAGTGCCGATTGATATTTGATTGCGTTTGCGCTGTAAGAGCTAAAAATCTTGTTTAACAAACTCGAACTGATCCGACGTAGCAATGGTAAAGTCCGACAATTCCAGCATTGTTATCTCGCTTTTTGAGGCGTGTTAATATTGCTTTCTCCGTTGAGATGTTTGCAGCTTTGTCATATAGGAATTCCTTATGGGTTAAACCATCTAGTAGTTAAAGATCTTTGGATCAGTCCTGTCGAGAGGGGATGATCCCTCCGGGCCCGGGCTTGTTTGGGGGCCCGGTTTTGTATTATAATTTAATTTTTTTTTCGGATTTCTCCCTCTCACTCATCAAAAATTTTTCCCCCCGGGCCCGTATTTTCTCTCCACTGCCTGCCGTGATATAATGCTTTCAGCTACATTTACAAAATGAGCGTTTAACTCATTTGGATTTAAGTTTGTTTCTGTCTCTAGTTGGAGTATTACCTAAATGTGTGTATCACCTCCCTATGCAGATTTTGTCATATTATCTGGGCTTTGTATGTGTTTAGTGATGGGGGTTACTAGAAAGAGACAAAATTTAGTTTCCAAGACAATTTTGATTGTTACAACAAATTAATAAAATAAAATGTTAATCAAACAGGTAAATGTTTTTTTAATTTTCAAACAATCAAAAAGCGCATTTTTTTATATTTTTCAATTGTAGTTATTTAATGTATTCTTATACATTTAATTTTACAGTTTTCATTTATTTCAAAAGCCATCTGGACATTTACAGTAAAATAATAATTTTGAATTTTCGTAAATTGGAAGGCTCTGTATAAAAATTATTTAAACTGAGAGTTCAACGGAACTCGAGATATTTGGATTTTAGAGAGAGCTGAAACATTTCTAAATCATCAAATTTTCAATAAAAAAATCGCTAATATAAATTTCCGAAAAATCGCATAGAAAAAAAAAAGCAGTCCACGAGTAGTAATCTAACAGTCACGATAGGGCATACAAGTACATCTAAGGGGCCCAGTCACAAAAAAAAATTGTCGTCCAAATCGTAAGGCTAAGTAAAATTTTACACGAGTGTGAAATGAGAAGTGAAACACTGTCTATTCAAAGGTAAAGAAACAGAAATTAATAACAAATAAATTGATTGCTCATTTATTAAATATAATTCAAATCATTTAAATTAAACCTAATAAACAACAATTGACTTAAAAATACAAAATACGTATGTTAATTTTTATCTTTAATATATTCATCGTATAATTTTATGAACTTTCCTCTGCAAGATATCGATACTTTTAACTTAGTGCATAGTAAAAATACCCCTGACAATTTTCTATGTAACGAATACACTTCTTCAGGTGGAGGGCACAATCGATGAACTAGCATAGTTTGAGCTAAATTTTGTATTCTCACAGTCATATCTTGATTTCCAAAATCATATTTTCCATCATCACGAAACACTTCACCTAATATCATGACAGCATCCACATGAGCTTCTTCCATAATCTAAAAAATAATTATATATTATACAGGGTGATTCACAACAAAAGGGATATACTGGCATGGTAGATAAAGTTCACTTTAGTGAATGGTGAATTTACATCCTACACGATATTCTGAAGTAAAAATCCTTAAATATTTGATATAAAGACGAATTTAATTAAAATATGAGATGACTGTTTACTCGAATTGATTTTAATCCTTATATAGAATTCAAATAAGGTTTACAATAACACAAGCACGGCCGACTCTAGTAACAGGCCGTGAACAAGGAAAACTGGCAACAATGCACGGCTGCTTTTGGTCAGCTCTTGTTTTAATTGCTGGAAATTCATATTTTTATTTTGTAACAATAGTGTAAGTGTCTTGCTAATTGAAGTGCATTTAGTTTAGATCGTGTGATATCAATTATAGGACGTTACGATAGTTTTAATCGCGTTTATACAGTTCATCTCAAACTTATAGCAACATGAGGCACAGTGTTTCAATGCAAAGTTAAGCACTTTATCCTACAAATAAATTAGCTAGAAGTTTAGAATATGCTTTTATTAAACACTTTAATATTGCAACTTCATATTCTAAACTTCTAGCTAATTTATTTGTAGGATAAAGTGCTTAACTTTGCATTGAAACACTGGGCCTAATGTTGCTATAAGTTTGAGATGGACTATACTCTGTTTAACAATGAGTGAACCGACCTAACCTAAAATGCCCAGATATTGTGTCGTACCAGGCTGATAGACAAATAATTATACTTCCACAACGAAAACAGACGGTCCAAAGACCACATTTAGTTTAGTTTAGTTTCCCTAAGGGCGATGAATTAAGAGAAAAATGGCTTACAGCTATTCTCTGAAAAGATTGGATACCATCAAAACACGCTGTTGTATGCGAAATACATTTTGATCCCGGTGAGATTATTAACCCTTTAAGTACGGCTCCTTATTTTACCAATCTAAATACCAGACGGCTCCATTTTGAGTGGCGTAGGGACGGTTGCCGTATATATACGGCGTCCTTTTTGTAAGTGCGAATGCATTTAGTGCCATATTTAAATGGCATTTTATAAGTTTGATTTATTATATTACTTTTATTAATTGTGAAAAACAGACACAAAAGTAAACAAAGTTTTATTCAACATTCCGAAAATACATGCGCCATTTATGTACGGCATCTGGTCGCGCAGAAGTGCCGTTTTTATAAGGCATTCGTCTGGTGAAGAAGTTTGAATGAGCCGTTTAACTACGGCAACCGTTCCTCGAGGTTGCAATTTTTAAAGTTAAGTGCATTTAAACGGCGGCCGTCCCGAGAGCAAAAATAACCTTTAACGTATATATACGGCAGTCGGCGGTGGGACAAAGTCAAGAAAGCCATTAATATACAGCAACCGTCCTTAAAGGGTTAAATTTGATAAATATCTTTTACCAGATGGAACATTTAAAATGATTCCTTATAAACCAAAATTAAAAGAAAATACTGTCCCATCAATGTTTCCAAATTTGCCTAAATACTTAATCTACAAAAAAATCAGTCCGTCTACAAGATCCAGAAAGTAGGCGCAAAAATCAAATTCATCAACATGAAATTTTAATCCAAAACTTTGAGAAGTCGGATATTATTGAAAATTATGAGGAATTTATTAACGTTTTATCAAAAAAAAAAATAATAAATGTAAAAATTTTTATGTCTAAAATTCTGATGCTGATATTGTTAGTATTGAAAATCAAATTTCAATTAATACTGACCTAATATAGACGAAGCAGTTAAAATTTATATATCTGGATATGCATCTCATGCACTAGCTAAAAAAATTTCTTGTAATATTTGCCTTTCACATATTGTTGAAAATAAAGGTAATTTTACTGGAAATCAAATCAAATTTCAATTAATACTGACCTAATATAGACGAAGCAGTTAAAATTTATATATCTGGATATGCATCTCATGCACTAGCTAAAAAAATTTCTTGTAATATTTGCCTTTCACATATTGTTGAAAATAAAGGTAATTTTACTGGAAATCAAAATTTTGATTATCTACAACGTGGTGGTCTATCAGTACCCACGAATAATATGACCATAATTTTATTTCATATATACGCCATATTAGAACATATCATTAACAACAATAGTTTAGAAAAGGAGTTCCTACAAATTGAAAATCAAAAAGATTTTCTTATCAATCTAACTTTACCTAGTTTAAAGTCAGATAATTTTTATTTAGATTTTTTAAACACGTGTATATGCGGGAACAATATTGACTATATTTTACAAATTATTTGTTCAATATTTGCAGATTTACTTCTAAATAATTATGTAAAAACGTAGAATAATCGGGCACTTGAGCAAAAAGATGTCAATAAAATGAAAAAACGAAAATCAGACACTTTCAAAATAGCAAAGTAGAAACCTATATGTATCAATTCAATTCCATATTCGTATTTTATTCATATCATAAGTAAATATTTGTTTATGTTTTTAAATTTACTTACAGCCTATTACAGTCCTGTTATTTTTAATTTACTCATTCCCGAATCATCCTAAATTCCCATTTTCCTAATTTAATATTATGGGATATCTGTATTATTTTATTACTCCCTTTATAATATAAAAATATGATATTTCGTATTATTAAAAAAGGATTATTTAACTCTACTCGTTGGTTTTGCTGAACAATTAAACATCATTTTTTTTCTGTGCAAAATTAGGCATAATTCTGTACAAAATATCGTGATGTTTAATTGACCGAGCAGAGATTTAAACTTCGATTGAAGCCTCAATTGATTAAACACATGAATGATTTATAATCTGTATCCTAGCTAAAGAAACTATCAGATAGAATCATGAATCAAAACGCATTATAAATAAATAAAATACAATTAAAACATGGCCGCCTATTAAATTTAGCTGCTGTAATGCAAATCAACCATCGCACATCGGACTACATCTTTACTTGTGTGCGGTGTTGCCACCTATTACTTCGTGGCCTGTTAACTAAAGTCGGCCGTGACACATGACAAATTTTCAGAGATTGCGTTGTCTCGCATGTGTTGCGGATTGTCTACTTTTGGGGCTTCATACAGGGTGCATTACGGTTAGTGGCGTTTTAGAAAAACTATAAATAATTTGAAAATTCGGGAAGATGTGTTTTCAGAGGTGCTCTATTTAATGAAGATAACGTCACATATGTGACACTTCCGGTTATACTGGAAGTTGACATGAACTTTCTTATTTTAAATGGCATACCTTATTTTTTATGCCAGATTGGAATTCTATTCATTATTTTAAGGTAACTTTCTATATCATCCCCTATCTGAAAAACCAATAGTTCTTGGATTATTTCGATTTTAATGGTATCTGATGCGAAAACTAACATATAATTGGAAATTAATAACATTCGGTATGGTAAATTCCGATAACCAATTTTTCTTCTATATGTCTATGAAGGCTGAAGCTTATGTGGGTTCAAGATACAAATGCCCCAAAGTATACAGAAAATGAGGTTCAACTTCGACAGTGGAACATACTGTATTTTATAAGTCGCCTATTCGCTTCCCTCTTTCATTACCTTTCAACCTATATGTGCATTCCCTTTAGTTAAAATGTATGGTTATTGGGTTATTTAAAGTTATTTAGAAAAATTGTTAAATTAACATCAAAATCGACAATAGTGTGCCATGAGAATACATAATTTACAATAATTTGAAAAGAAAGAAGAAAAAGTAGTTTCATTAAAGTTGCTTAAAGTTCGTCAGGGATGGTAAAAAGTTTGATATTTGTGTTTTGTACTCTCTCTCTTTCTCTCTCTCTCTGGAAAAGAAAATAAATATGCAGAATATTCATGTATAATATCAAAATCACTTCCTACTGGGAGATGAAGATGATTCCATAAACGAAATATTCCAAAACTATTGGTTTCTTAGACAGGGGGTGATATAAAAAGTTATCTTAAAATAATCCAGCAAAAAAAAATAAGGCATGCCATTTAAAATAAGGAAGTTGATGTTAACCTCCGGTATAATTGGAAGTGTCACATACGTGATTTTATTTTCATTAAATAGAGCACCTCTTCCTAAATTTTCAGTTTCAAATTATTTGTAGTTTTTCTAAAACATCTAATCAGCCACTAACCGTAATGCACCTGTATATCACACTAAACTGCTTCTATGCCTATTAAAAAATGTCTGCCTTTTTTCTATTTTAAATGCACTACAGAGTAATTTATAAGTCCTACCTAAAACTTCTTCATATATTTTACTTACTGGAATCATATCATATGTTGGGTGCGATACATTATTAACTGTCAATTTATGTGCAAAATCAAATGTGGAAATATCTGAGGTTGGATTAAGTAATTTTTATTTATAGAGCTCCTATGAAATATCTCGCCCTGTATACATTTTTTCTAGTTCTGATATTAAATTATAACATTACATGCAAAAATGATTCAAACTGCGTATTCAGCTTTTTCATCACATTTTTGGAAAATTTTGACACGTTGAGCCCTGGATAGGTAAAATTTGACCTTCATTTCAAATGTCCTCCTGGACCGCGAAGTACATGCGTTGCCCATGCGAAAGTCGTAAGTATTTGGACCTCTATTAAAACGATAAACCAACACTTATACACTTAATGCTTAGGAACTGTACAAGCCAGTCCCAGAGGACCGGCAGATATTAGCAGGTTGTGGACATCTTTACATATAAGTTCACATTTTCAATGTCAAAAATTGGTGATTAAGAAATGAATTTATTTTGACATTTGAATTGCAAAACAGTGTGTATGAACTTGTTACTGTAAGTAATGAATAAAACTATTTATTTTGCGGATTTATGGGACATAAAAAAACAAGTCATACAATAATATATATTGTAGGTAGAACACATATATATGGTTTTTGGGCGGTTTTCCTACCGTCACCGCCTTTCATGTGCTTATAGTATTGGATATAGCACTGAATGTAGGATAGAACTAATTTATGAGACACATGTGAATACCTCACCGGACCAAGATCCCTCCAGTCTGCAAGGTACTTATGTGTACCTTAAATTCAAATATCAATAAAATATAGAAAAAACAAGATATTTTTAAAAAAATGGCAAATGTATCTTTCTGAATGTATTTAACAGTATTTGCAAGAAAAAAATACCAGTCCACTGGAACACTGAAATCGTTTATATACCGGGGCTCAACAACCTATTACAACAGGACACATTTTAAAACATACGTTTGTTTACATGAATTGTCTGAATTATTTCTTTATTTGAGAATACTTAACTAACAGTAGAGGAATTTATGATAAAGAATGTATATTACCTTACTCTCATACCCAGTCAGAAAACCAAGTTCCCTGGATACATTCAGGACAGTATCTCTATCAGAATCACAGGCAGCTTTGAGAATTTTAACATACTTATCCATAAATTCTCGTGAATATTCACGGCTGGCACCAAAATCCAATAACATAATCTAATAAAATATTAATGAAAATAAATTAATGTTTTCTATTATACCTTAGCTAGGAAAGGGGAATAGTGATGAACTGAACTGTCAATACCGTCAAACGGCATATGTTACTGAGCGACATTGATTTGATAAGCCTTTGTAAAAATTATTTTGAATTAGACCTCCTCCAAATTTAAACGCCAATACATGCATTTATTACTATCTTCCTTTCCCGGTTAAAGCACAGACTATAAGAGTTCAGTATCCATAATTTGAAATAATTTACTCACTTGTTTCTTGGCAGGATTATACAAAAAATTGGCCCAATTTGGATCAGTCTGCATATATCTAAATTTGAGAATTTCAAGTAAGCAGAGTTCTAATATCTTTTCTCCAATAAATTCTCGATGCTCCAAATCCAGATCAAAACACTGATCCACTGGATTACCATCTAATAACTCAGTGGTGAATACTTGTTTAGTAGATAAATCATCTAAAAAATGTTATTCCATAGAAATATTTTTTTTTTCAAATATATGTATATTAGGTGGCTCAGCCGCTAGGGACACTCTTGTAACTTCTGGATAGGCGAATGGCCTTTTTTCAAATTTAGTAGTGATATGGGATGAAATTTCCAATTATATGATGTAAAGAACCAAAATGGCTGATTTCTGGTTTTGATGTAATTTACACAAAAATCAAATTTTTGATTTACAGAGTTGTAACGAACAGTATGCACTCTTCAATGTATATCTCACTGGACTTTGAATATGACTTGAAATATTCGAGAATTTTCTTATTGTTTCCAAGCCCATAACGATAGAAACAAACACATATTTACTACACTATAATGTAGAATCTACACTGTAGATGGAGAAGGAATGTGCTTCGGCCGACATATAGTACTGCTTAGCAACATTTATATAGGGTTCAAATATGGCAAGCTTACTCCTGCTCCAGACATTCTTCTGAATACTATTTTTTGTAGCTTAAACTGCGGCAGCAGAAAAGTTGGTGTATATTATTCACCAGTTTGTGGTAATTGCCAAGGTCAGTCTTGCTTAAATGTAACACCCGATATAAATAAGGTCGATAATTGCGACTCTACTGAAGATGTAGATCCATCACGTTTCCTGACTGAATCTATGGAAATACAGGAGACAGCAGAAGAACAAGAAGATGATGAAGAGAAAAGCATACAGATTAAAATAGAGTCTGAAGATGAATATTAATTATTGAGATTAATAACTCCAATAGCTTAAATTTTAAAAAACAAAAACACCTGTAGATGTGGATTAGGGACACGTGAAAAAAAAACGCATCTTATACTTCACCTCAAAGGTGGTGTGGAAAGGAGCACGTTTTATGAAACATAAAGGTTTCAACTCTGTAAATCGATTTATAGCCAAAACGGTTACTCTTACGAACAAAGGTCATAATGCTTTTGACTCTGCATAAAATTTTTAATGGCACTCGGATCAATGGGGACTTTTGACATTTTGTTTACAACCACAATATCAAGGTTCATACCAAAATCCAGCTTTCCAGAAATTTTTTTGAAGGGCAATATCTAATTTCTCTGAACTAACTTTAGAGTTTTAGAGCAATTATGGCTAGAGGTGTGTATTGGGCACTCTAGATTTGCTGTTGGTGCCATGTACGGTAGAGTGGAGCGTAAAAATTTTTTTTTTGAATTTCGTTAGCGGCTAGTCTGGAAAAGTTGTCTCTTGGTACAAAAACTCCGTGATATATTTTTTAAATTTTCAAAAAATGTTTTAGGCCCTAAAATTCGAAAATATATATTTTTTATATTTTCAACATGGCTACTGTTAAAAAGTTTTCTGACAGGCCCTAGATTAACCACATTTTTAAAAATGTTTAATGGTTCCCCCGAACCTTCAAAAATTTGTTTTCACTTTTTTAAAATTTTTAAAACGGCTAATGTGGAAAAGCTTTCTAACGAGTTGTATAGTAACTACAATTTTTTTCAAAATGCAAAACAAATGTTTAAGGGTTCCTCCCAACCCTTAAAATTTGCCACTTTTATCTAATATATAAAAATCTCGTGTCACAGTGTTTGTTATCGAACTCCTCCGAAACGGCTTGACCGATTTTTATGAAATTTTTGGTGTATATTTGGTAGGTCTGAGAATAGGATGTAGGCTATTTTTTATACCCCTAGGTGATAAGGGTGGCCCTATCCAGAAATTTTCTTTTTATTTTTTGAACAAAATTTATAATTTGTATGGCAAAACAACGTTTGCTGGGTCAGCTAGTTGTCATATAAACCCTAGTGAAAATCTAAAAATTTTAGTGAACTTTATACAAAAAGTCTATGCTCCCATGTGGTTTCAAATTAAACTTTATTCCTCTTGTACACACGGATCCAAACATTTATGGAACTTAATCAATTTCTTGCGTAACCTTAGTGATGACATTAAAACTGTTATTGATCCTGTTATACAAAGAAATGGTTACTTCGGGCACCCTAAGAATATTCTTCTTGTGATGGTTACGGACGAACATAATCACATAAGGGAATTAGGGCTTAGAGCATATTGCGTGCAAGAATGAAAGCAACAGATGGTATTCGTACTTTTGCAATACCTGCCCTCAACTTTAATTCAACTGATTACATGGACCTGATTGACTGGCAAACTACCACCATTACTGAACCACTTATTTTGGCTCACATTTCAACAGCAGTTCTAACAGAAATGGTACGTGGTGATCTAAAAATACCTACAGTGTCAAAGTTCCCGTGTCATACACAAGGTGTTGAAAGGTGTGTTCGTCTGGTAACGGAAGCATCAAAGTCGATATGTGGGATGGTAAATAGAGATGGCTTTATTAGAGGCCTACCAAAACGGACTATAAACTTAAGTAAATGTAGTAAAATGTAAGTAAAATGTATATGACAAAAGTGGCAAATTTTAAGGGTTGGAATAGTCCAATTAAATAAGTCGGCAAATCAAAATTTTGAGGTAAATACTTGAATTTTTGATATAAGTTACTTTGATGTATTAGAACACGATTAATGAAAGAAATTTTTTTCTGAACCCCCGGGAAGGGGCGAAAAAAAATAAAATAAAGTGTTTTTTCAAAATTACTCAAAATGTGTAAAAGCTAGTAAAAAAAGTTTCAAATAAAAATTATAAAGCATGAAATTTTATATAAAAATGATCTCTAGACTTTTTTTGATATTACTAAAATTAACGGAGTTAAGCTGGTTAGAAATTAAGGGATGATATGTACAACTTTAAAAAATCAAAGCGTGCTGAAAAGTTAATAAATTTAAAAAAAAAAAATTTCTATTTACTCAGAAAAATATAAACATTCATTTCAGAGAAATGATTTTTTTTTTAAATTGTTAATAAAAAAGTTATAGAAATTTTAATTTTTTTATTTTCAATTACGTTCACTTTGAACGGTGAAACGAATTTTTTTTTATACCATTCTGTTCATTATTTAATATATTGAACATTTGCTTTTGAAATTTTTTTTTACCCTTCATTTTCAAGAAGGTATGAATTTATTTACTTGCTTAGTTTTTTTCCAAACGTAAGACACTGCTCTTGTGACGTCATGATAACTGAAAAGAAATAAAGAATGCATACGACAAAGATAAAATTGTTTCGTAGCTGCTGCGTTGCCTAAAAGACGCGCATGCATCACATCTATAGGACATCTGCACGTGACGTCACAGCTAACCTCAAAAATATGTGTTTCTTAAGATTTAAGAGTATTACGCAGCTATTATTAAAATTTCTGCCTGGTTCCCGTATTTTCAACTAAAATCTAGTTCAGTGTAATGTTTATGAAATTCTAAATACTTTGTCCTAATAAAATAGGCCTCTTTTTGTAGGTTGAAAATCTAACCTCTAATTAGCAGTCTATTTCTATTAATCAAGAATATTGAAAAATTATTTATGTGAATTTTTAAATATTTGCTTGGAGCAGTACCGGCTCCAAGCTAAAAATGCGTATACAAACATTAAAAATGAGAATAAATTTGAAAAACTTAAAATTTAAGGTTATGTTAGGTACATGATGCAGATGCAGACTAGTTTACAAGTTCAAGGCCGTGTTAATGCCTGATAAAGCTCGTAAAAATAAAGTTTCACACCCGCACATAAACAGTTGCAAAAGTTATAAACAAATGAAGATTGAAAATATAACGAGTTTCGTCTTTTGCAAATAACTCGAAAACTATTAATATTTAAGAAAATTGAAAGAACGATTCTTAAAGAGGAATGAATTTCCAATAAAAAAGCCGAACTCCCGAAACTCTCAGCGCTCTGCGCGGCGAACACTAAGCCGTTACGATGCTCTGAAACCGGCCGTAATAAGTAAAAATATTTTTTTATGTTATTAAATATTAATTTAAAAATTTTAAAAAATTATGGTATTATTTAGACACTTAACGGAACAATATCCCGTTGAAAAAAATTGTTTCAGCGATTTTTCATAAAATGAGCCTATTGTTAATTAACAAATTTTTTTAGAGTTTACGTTTATATTTCAAGTCGGATAATTGTTAAACAAAAGCTACTAAAATTATTTCGCTTCATGGAGACCTTATAAAAATTTTTTTGCCATTTTATTATAAAATATTGTGATTAAAAATTAAAGAAATTTCTTAAATTTTTTTTTAATTGTTTATAATAATGTTTTTCTTTTTTTCATTATTTAAACAAATTTTTTAAGAAAAAAATGTATTCTTAAAATTTATTATTTGCAATTCTCTACAAGACGAAAAACAGAAAAATTTTTGTTGTTAATTTATTTGTTTATTTAATAAACAATTTGTTAACAATCGCCGAATGTTTTTATATAGAAAACAAAAACAAAAACAACCGTATACATAAACATGTAAAAAGAAAAATAAATTTAACATGTTTATGTATACGGTTGTTTTTATTATTTTTTTTTCTATCTAAAAAGAGTATAAACACATTCGGCGATTGTTAATAACAAATTGTTTACTAAATAAACAAATAAATTAACAACATTTTTTTTTTCTTTTTTCCATCGTGTAGAGAATTGCAAATAATAAAGTTTAAGAATATTTTTTTTCTTAATAATTTATTTAAATAATGAAACAATGGAACGAAATATTATAAACAATTAAAAAAAAATTTTTAAAGAAAATTTTTTAATTTTTTATCACAATATTTTTAGGCTATTGTTTATCTATGTCCAAAAAAAGAGGGTTGAGAGGAACTAAAACGTTAAAGGGTTTTTATTGTTTCTTATGTTCAATTGATCCCAAAATATGAGAAAACCGCTGAGTGCTACCATTTAAAGTTTTTGAGATCGAAGTAAAACGGTCCACTTTTCACATTTTTGAGTTTTACTGGAAAACTATGCATTTTTCCTATAAACACGTCAATAGAAAAGTTGTAGAGAATTAAATTTCCAATCGAAATGGTACCTTCAGAAGTCAATTTTTTTTTACAAAAATACGCCCAGAAAACAAAACAAAAAAAAAACGAAAAAATGCATTTTTTTTTTAATTTAAGCCTGTAACTTTTTTTCGGGTACATTTAGGCATAGATATTCTGCATAAAAAAAGCTGATGTTTTACCCATTAATAATCATTTTAACGGTAAAACGCCAGCTTTTTTTATGCAGCAATGTCTATGCCTAAATGTAACCGAAAAAAGTTACAGGCTAAAATTAAAAAAAAATAAAAAATTGTCTTTTTTCGTTTTTTTTTGTTTTGTTTTCTGGGTGTATTTTTGTAAAAAAAAAATTGACTTCTGAAGGTGCCATTTCGATTAGAAATTTAATTCTCAACAACTTTTTTATTGACGTGTTTATAGGAAAAATGCATAGTTTTCGAGCAAAACTCAAAACAACAATAGGCTCATTTTATGAAAAATCGGTGAAACAATTTTTTTCCAACGGGATATTGTTCCTTTAAGTGTCTAAATAATACCATAATTTTTAAAAATTTTTAAATTAATATTTAATAACAAAAAAAATATTTTTACTTATTACGGCCGGTTTAAGAGCATCGTAACGGCTTAGTGTTCGCCGCGGAGAGCTCCATTTTCAACATTAAATTGAAATTATTAATAATAGACATAGAGTTTCGGGAGTTCGGATTTTTTTATTTGAAATTCTTTCCTCTTTAAAAATCCTCCTTTAAATTTTCTTAAATGTTATTAGTTTTCGAGTTATTTGCAAAAAACGAAACTCGTTATTTTTTCGATCTTCATTTGTTTATAACTTTTGCAATTGTTTATATGCGGGTTTGAAACTTTTGCACATTTTTCTAGGTGTCATTCCGAATCCAATGAGCCCTCACTCATATTTTCACGAGCTTTATTAAGCATTAACACGGCTTTGAACTTGTGAACTAGTCTATATATCTCAATGCAGCGGTGGTGTATGTTTTTGAAATTAAGAAAAAAAATTATTTCAATTGTTAATGTGGAAAAAAAAATAATTTTCACTATTGCAAATATTCATTTTTGCAAATAATTTCTTACTTCTACATTATGGATTAGTTTATTAATTTAATCGAAAATGCATAAAAAAACCATTTTTTGCAACCTTGGTTAAAATACGCGAATTTCGACTAATTTAAAACGATGTTTCAAACAATTATTTCCAATACTCCAATAATTCGTCTGCAAAATTTTCTCGCAAAAAAAATTATATTGTGTACTTCATTTTTAATTTATATCAATAATGTCAAACAAATAATTCTAAATTTAGTAGAAATCAGCAAGTATTGACAGTAATAATAATTTCTTTCATTACAATTCAAAGATTAATTTTAAAAATATTTAGATCACGTAAACAAAATTCCACGTGTCTAATACCTATAACCAAAATGTACATAAAACGAAGCGTGTAAAGTATGTAGATTTCGCAAAACCATCTTATTATACTTGACCACAATTAAAAATTTTGTTAACAATTTGTAGGAGCATTTATTCACCAAAACATTCACAACCGCTGCATTGAGATATCGGGCCTCTGCATCATATAACCAACATAACCTTAAATTTTAAGTTTTTCAAGTTTATTCTCATTTTTAATCTTTGTATACGCATTTTTAGCTTAGAGCCGGTATTGGCTCTAAGCAAATATTTAAAAATTCGCGTAAATAATTTTTCAACATTGTTGATTAATAGAAATAGACTGCTAATTACAGGTTAGATTTCCAACCTACAAAAAGAGTCCTATTTTATTGGGACAAAGTATTTAGAACTTCATGAACATTACACTGAACTAGATTTTAGTTGAAAATACGGGAACCTGGCAGAAATTTTAATAATAGTTGCGTAATACTCTTAAGTCTTAAGAAACACATATTTTTGAGGTTAGTTGTGACATCACGCGCGGATGCCCTTACTGCCGTCATAAGGTGAAAAGCCGCATCTAGATATTTGTCATAAATGAGATTCTAATAATATATGAGCACCCGAGTTCTGCAGTTAAAAATATTATTAAAAAATTATAAAGTACAAAAACATAAGTGGATAAAAAGCAGCTACATGATTTTCTTAATTAATATTTACTAGTTGGGAAAAAAACAAACGCCTTTGTTACTTTCCTCGCCAACCGACAATTTACAGATGGGCTATTCTCCTTATGACTTATAACGACAGTAGATGTGACGTATACGCGTCTTGTAGGCAACGCAGCAGCTACGAAACCATTTTATCTTTGTCGTACACATTCTTTATTTCTTTTCAGTTATCGTGACGTCACACGAGCAGTGTCTTACGTTTGTAAAAAAATTAAACAAGTAAATAAATTCATACCTGCTCGAAAATGATGGGTAAAAAAAAATTTCAAAAGCAAATGTTCAATATATTGAATGATGAACAGAATGGTGTAAAAAAAAATTCGTTTCACCGTTCAAAGTGGTTTTAATTGAAACTTAAAAAATTAAAATTTTTATAACTTTTTTATTAAAAATTTTAAAAAAAATCCATTTCTCTGAAACGAATGTTTATATTTTTCTGAGTAGATAGGAAAAAAAATTTTTAAATTCATTAACTTTTTAGCACGCTATGATTTTTTAAAGTTGTACATATCATCCCTTAATTTCTAACCAGCCTAACTCTGTTAATTTTAGTAATACCAAAAAAAGTCTAGAGATCATTTTTATATAAAATTTCATGCTTTACAATTTTTGTTTGAAACTTTTTTTACTAGCTTTTACACATTATAATTTTGAAAAAACACTTTATTTTTTTTTTCACCCCTTCCCGGGGTTTCAGAAAAAAATTTCTTTCATTAATCGTGTTCTAATACATCAAAGTAACTTATATCAAAAATTCAAGTATTTACCTCAAAATTTTGATTTGTCGACTTATTTAATTGGACTAGAAGGAACTCTTAAACATTTCTTTTGCATTTTGAAAAAAATTGTAGTTACTCGTTAGAAAGCTTTTCCTCATTAGCCGTTTTAAAAATTAAAAAAAAGTGAAAATGTAAATTTTTGAGGGCTCGGGAGAACCATTAAACATTTTTTTAAAAATTAAAAAAAAAATGTGGTTAATCTAGGGCTTGACAGAAAACTTTTTAACAGTAGCCATTTTGAAAATTTAAAAAAAATATATTTTCGAATTTTAGGGCCTCGGGGAGCCCTAAAACATTTTTTGAAAATTTTAAAAAATATATCACAGAGTTGTTGTACCAAGAGACAACTTTTTCAGACTAGCCGCTAACAAAATTCAAAAAAAAAAAAAAATTTTACGCTCCATCCTAATGTACAGGCCTTCCAATTTGCCAATTGAGCCCTTATTAGAGTTAGAAAATACAGTTCGATATTTTTTCAGTGGATATTATAGCATCATGATTCTGAGTGATCTTAACATTAACATGTTAGAATGGGGTATTTTCCTATTTTCTTTTATTAAATAATATAGAATATGTACAAACAAGCCTTCCAATACAGATTTTCGAGAAAATAATTATTATTTTTTTGAGAAAACAGAAGTTAAAATAAGTGGAGCAACAGGTGCTTTAAATTGGTGACATAGGTAGTTTGGCCGATGACGTAGCTGGACTGTATGGATTTGTTGATAGAATGGTTTTATACAAAACAGTGTGGTGTTGCCAAGTTGAAATTCCTTTTCTAGTTCTAGCAAAGATAATTGAAGAAAACAGGAGTATAAAGCTTATTTATCAAATCAATTTTAATATATTTATCCACGAAATTTAATTTTCTTATGTAAAAAATAATAGGCGTGAATTATTAAATATTTTAAATAATTTTTGATGCCGATTAGATTTTTAAAAACATATATAGCAAAACATGACAACAATGTCAACGGCTAGTCAAATGACAGATGTGTTCTAACGTCGTCGTCGTGTTGATTTGAAGCATTTCAATTTCTTTCATCGAGGTATTTGCTGTAATTTACAAATAGTAGATAATGTCATTTAAAAGGTATTTTATAAAAGTTGTGGAAACACAAATACAAGTGCGTCGGAAAAAAAATTTGTAACTGTTCCTAGAAAATTGATATTCGAAGAACTTGGTGGCAAGCTTTCCTTCAAAAATCCAAATTTTGTTATAGAAAGAATCTATCAAGTCATAATCAACTTTGGGCAAATTGGACAAATCTTCTTTCACAAAATTCAACTCCATCTTAATAGTTTATTGATAAAGTAAAAATCAAACGGCACATAAACAAACAACAAATAAATCTAACCAATATATCTCTTCCACTTGTATTGTGAAAAGAAGTGTCAGCTGGCGGCACGCAAGAAATGTTGCCACATAATCCTCGCCGTAAGTTTTTAAGATAACTTTTACATAACAACAAATATAAATACCTTTTAATTCCTTCTAAATACATGTGTATAATATTTATTGATATTCAAGATATTGAGAAAAATAGAAGTGTCATAGGTAAAATAATGTAAAGTAAATACACAATTTGGTATTCATATAAGTTAGTTACAGTCTAAGCGAAAGTTGTCTATGATTGATTAAATTATTTCCCGCCAAATAAAATCATTTGAAATCTGTGTCTAGACGGGCCTATTCTTATTTCTTATTTTTATTTAAGAAATTATTGTTTTGGTTTAAATTGATTATGCAGTAATTGTTAAATTAATAACTTTACTTGATATATATCACCAAAACTGAATTTTAAAAAAATGGAAAATACCCCATTGTCTAGATCGAGCGTGATGCTGTCTTATTTACTTAACGACCTTTTATTATGCCAACTGATTAAAGATCCTACAAGAGTGTCAAATGACTCACACTCCCTAATTGACTTAATCATTGTTAATAATGAGTTATCCATTAAAGAGGCGGGTGTTATTGAGTGTAGCCTTTCAGATTATCATCTAATTTTTTGTAGCATAAATATGATCAAGGATTCAATTTCTCCAATAGTAAAAACTTTTAGGGACTACAGTAATTTTGATTTAGACAGCTTCGAGCAGAATGCTTGACAAATTGACTGGAATTATATTTACATGATACCGAATATAAACGATAAGGTTCAATTCTTCAGGAGGAAAAGATATTTTAGAATACTACTATTAGAAATATTGCGCAAAATCAAAAAAAACTTTGGGCCAACCTAAAAAGCTGGGGAATAGGATATAAGCCTAGCTATTCAGAAGTACCAAAACACATGAACGATGCCAATATATTTAATGAGTATTTTGTTAGCCTGGGTCCCACCAGTCTTATAGGTGATACTAGTCAAACCTTAGAACATATAAATCCTCCCAACTCAAGTTTTCACTTCCAGCCCGTTAGTGTTGAAGACATTCAATCAAAAAAAAAAAAAAGTGACTGATTATAGAAACATTAGTCTACTTTGCATACCACTAAAGTTAGCCAAGGGTGCTCTTTACAAGTAGCTAATAGAGTACTTAGACACATATGAAATACTGCCTCCTCTTCAGTCAGGTTTTCGCAAAAACTTTAGCACTACCACTTCATTATTAGAAGTTACGGACGAATTTCTTAGAGCTCGAGATTCTAATGAAGTTGCAGTCTTCACACTGTTAGATATGTTTAAGTCATTTGACAGTGTCAATTTTGAGCTTCTCCTTAAAAAATTAAAGATATACGAGGTCAATGATGTCCTACTTCAGTGGTCTAGAAATTACCTCTTTCAAAGGTATCAAATAACAAAATTAAGTGACGTTAATCTATCGCAAAGTCTGGAATTACATGCTGGTGTACCACAAGGCACAGTCTTGGGCTCCCTTCTTTTTAATTTATTCTCAGCTGACCTACAATTTACCCCACATCATGCAAAAGTACACTTATGTGTGTAATTTTGCATGATGTTGGGTACTTATTACATATTACAGCCATTGCGAACATGCATACTCTATTATCAAGTGCAACAATGGTTTGACAATGTCGCCAGAACAGCGGAGCTGAACTAGAATAAATGGGTTGTTCAAAACTATAAGAACAACTTTAGAAGCTGCACCTCAATTCATATGAAATTTAATATCATGCTCTTGCATGGGAGTTATATTACTTCAAGATGCCGTTCATGGAAGACCTACTACGCCAAAATAGAAAGACCATTAGGATAATGGTGGATTTTCTAATTAGACATTATAAGCTTAATAGACATAGAGTATAGTGGGTCTAGGAGAGAAAGCAACATGCAGATTCTGTCAAGAGGAAGAGGAAACCTCAGTACATGTGCTGTTTTTTTCAAATCTACAAATCTACCCAGCGAATGACATTAAAAATTTAATAATAACATCAATAATAGTAACATATATTGTGTAGGAAGATGAAACGGCAGCGCACGTTTTATGTACCTGTCCTGCTGCAGAATGAACCAGGTTCTCACTTTTTGGCAAAGGGTAACTCTCTCACCCAATAAGGTAGTCGGCTTTATCAAAAAGCTGAACCTAATTAGGAGTGAGCTACAATAGACCCAATGGTGACGGTGGAGGCTCTGTTACTAGCCCACTCACGTATCAATCTAACCTAACCTAACATATATTGTGTAAATATATGTACTCCATTAGATATCTTTTTATGTGGGACATTTATTGGGATATTTATTTAAATAAGCATTAATCAATTATATTACCGATTACAGCAGGGACATAGTACTCATTATATCCAGCCAGTATATCTTTAAATTTCTTAGTACATTCAGCTTCTCGTATATAATCTACTTCCCATGCCAACTCCCGTTTTGCTACTGTCATTAAGTTTTCTAAAAACATTCCTTTTGGAAAAACATTCCACATTTTCATAATCCCTCCTAAATTATCAATATCACTTTCAATTCCTTTAGCTACACCAGGGTACTGAATTTTAATAGCTACATCTTTGTCATTTTTTAACTTCGCAAGGTGAACCTGTCCAATTGAGGCAGCAGCAAAAGGTCTCTCCTCAAACTCTAAGAAATTATCTTTCCAATCTGGACCAAGCTCCACTGACATCACCTGCTCTACTTGCCAATTTGGCATAAAATCTGCTGACTTTCTCACTCTTTCTAATGCTCTCGCTAACTCTGGGTTGACAATCGACTCATCTTGAATGCTCATGATTTGGCCCAGCTTTAACGCGGCCCCTCGTACTTTACATAGAGTGTCAACAATTCGATCCATGTTTGCTTTACTCATGAACAAATTTGCATCGGCAACCTGGTCGCCAATACCGAGAGTTCTTTTAGCATATTCTGTGGCAGTGCCTAAGCCTAAACCAGCTGCAAGGGTACCAAATGAAACCATTCTACCTATCCTTGAAGATGGCACTTTTCTCTGCTTGGCATTTTCACAAAGCTGAAAAATTAAGACAGATTAAATTACGGTGTGCAAGGTACTTAGTGTAAAGGTAAAACAGACATTTCAAAAAACTAGTTTGCTAAATATTTATTTCAAATTGCCTTACTTAGGATTCATACACTGCTAGACGATAATAATTCAAATCATATTCATGAAAAGCAATCAATGTATCACCGTATATATATTTCTCACTTTTTCAATCAATACATTAAAATGTTTAATTCCTTATTATTATTTTTATATCAGTTTAGTCAAGCAGTCACACAATGATAGAATTCACGCATGATCTGGATTTGATGGTCTCAATATTGGAATATTAGGCATAGTTACTTTTCAGACAATGCACTTTGTTTGGCTCGAAGTCCATTGACATTAGAAAATATAGGAGAAATAAATTATATTTTGTTGTTTGGAAGTTATATACATAAAGTGGCTAGTTTTCAGAAGTAAAAGAGTTTCCAAGGCACAAGTGCAAGCTTCACCGTTGAAATGATCCTTATATTTTAATAGTAAAATACTTACCAACTAAACTACTGATATTGAAAACTCAGTAGTTTAGATAGTAAGTATTATATAAGAGCCAGTTTATAGTCCAAATGCTTATTTTTCACTATTCTTCATAATTGTGAGGTGGAAAGCAAAAAGGGACCTCTTGTCGGCAAATTCCAGTTTTTAGTTATTAATATTAAATGAATTAAGCTTTAATTTCGAACAATTTGGTGCAAAAATCATATCTCTATGTTTTTTTTTGTTTAAGTTACTAGTGCGTTTATGAAAAGAGACCTCTTGTCGGTCCCATGTTATTTCTCCATAAGCGACAAGAGGTACCTTTTCCAGGGCTGAACATCGACTGCTTTATCGATTATTTTAAGTGTCTCATCCAATTATATCGGTTTTGTAATCGATTACAACTTGTAAAGGTAATAAATCGCAAAAATCCGAAAATCGATTATTTTGACCCAAACCACTAATTCGACTGTACTGAAAAATTGACATCGCCGACAAGAGGTCCCTTTTTGCTTTCCGCCTCACAATTATTGATTTTCAACCTCCTTGGGAGTGGTTTTCTATTGCTCATATTGAAATTGGATTCATGCTTGTTACTCAAGCATTATGTTGTACTTATTATTAAAATCAAAGTTATAATAATTGTTTTATTTTTTAAATATTTATTGTTTAAATATTTTTAACATTTAAATAGAGGTGATTTTCGCAAAACGAAAAGATATGCTCTCCTTATAATTTCCCAGAGATTAATTTGAGACTAACGAGATCAATTTTGTACCTTTTCTTAGCACTATGCAAAAAGAGGCGAATATTGCGGTCACTCTTCACGATGCACTACCTGAGTTATTTATTACGATTTCTTTCCAAATGCGTGTGATTTTTGGCAACATTTGTACCTTGTTCTTGTTGGATAGATAATGATACAAGGAAGTCATTTAAGCAATTTGTACGGTAAGTGTTATACAATTTCTTTGAGAAAATCACTTCCATATAAACTAAAATTTCAATTTTTTTTATCATGTGTGAATTTAGACCAGATACTTGAAATGTTATGGTAATTTTGATGATTTATTTTTCAAAATTATTCACTGATTTCATAGCTGTCAGAAAACAATCAAATAAGGGGCCAAAAAGGAGTGTTCTCTTTTTTATTTAATTTTTTGGTTAAAAATTACTACTAACACCACTTACATTCGAATATTTATTACGAATCTGTATTTGAAATTAATCACTGTGCTGCCGACCATCGTATATTAGCGAAACTAAAACTGAATATATTAAGCCGTGATTTTATCTTGTGTAGAAAGATGTACATGCTAGGGTTTGGGAAGGTTTCTTAAGCAATAAATTTTATTTGAAATACGCAATACGCGTGGCACTAGCTGCGCTCTCACAAACGCAACGTGCCGTAGGCAGAACACCAACAGAATTGAGTCCCGTATGTATTTTAAAACGCCGGGTGAATTATAAACGAAAAACGACGGCAACAAAACTTAAAGAATCCGTTATGCCCAACAGATGATCCTGGAGTCGTCAGGGCCGGCCTTAGTACCTCAAGCGCTCTCGTGCGAAATTTTAAAAGGCACCTCTTTTTCTGATCAAGTCAGAAAAAAATTTTTCGTCCTCATCTCAAAATTGATGAGCAGGCGAGGGACGGGGAGGTAAAATCCAAAACAAAATTTTTTCGTCCTCATACATTTTACTCAAAAAAAAAGTATATTAAGCTGGTGGCGCCCCCCGGGGTACAGCACCCTAGTGCGGGGCACGATCGTGTCCCTCCCAAAGGCCGGTCCTGCCTGGAGTTACATCATGTTGACAGTTGATGGCAACCAGCTTTGAACCTGTAAAATATGGGTTCTCTTGTTCTCCATTAATTATAAAAGAAAGTACACAACATAAGTTTAAGGCATAATATTCATTACAATATGATTTTTACATACCTTTGAGCCCTAAGCCCCTATATTAGTTGTGCAGAGACTAGCTGTTATACTCTTATTTCTATTAGTATGTGTAATATCTGACTATTTCATTACCTTTATGATGACGAAATTATCGAAGGTTTTGTTTCGGCATTATGTCACATATATGAAATTTACATGAACAATCTACATCATAAATCAGGCGCGCAGCCAGGGGAAGGCCATGGGACCCAGGCTCCCTCCAAGCCATTTTCCATGAGCCAAAAAATAAAGAGGCATAATCACTATTAGTACAAAGCAGTATCTAAATTATCTCTTGAAATAAATACTTTGTAATTAATGCCAATATTATCTAGTAGAGGAATCTATACACATCAGTGTTCAACCATTTTCTGAAAAGTTTTCCTCAACCTCTGGGAAGTTCGCTATTGCACTCGATTCTGAATTGTATATATAGGTATGACCGCATAGTCTATTGTAACTATTTTATATAAATAAATACTGTTTTTAACATTTTGAATGGAGGAAAATAGCCCAGTGGAAACGTACTCGACTGCCACTCTAAAGGTCGACGGTTCGAACCCTGCTGCCGGATAAGAGTTAAGTTGTGTTTATTAAATATTGTGAATAGTGTGTTATATGTGTATTTATATAATCCCATCCTTCAGCGCTTACGTGACAGAGGTGTAAAATAGAAAAAAATGAAATATTGACTAATACCATAATTTTGGCCTATATTAATCTATACAGTTACGTTACAGATTTGATATAGATTTTGTACTTATGCTGTATCTGTAGGATAAAGTAATTCTATACTGGGATCTGTACAGTAGAGATATTATTTATCTATCAACTCTCTGTCAATCAATTACCTGTATCAAATCAAGATATGCATATTTGCTGTAAAGGGTCTTTACTGTTTAGTTATACGGGATAATGTGAGTATATATTTTTCAAAGACACTTGTAATTGTATTCAACCATACTTTTACTTTCTCATGAATATTTATATTAGAAAAAATATCTATTACAAAAATATAATAAAGTACCTTTTGCTTTGACTTTGGATTTGGAACCGAAGTCACCTTTAAACTATCGACTTTTTTCGTTTCATTTTCGTCTTTAAGGTCCTCTCTATCCTCTTTTTTAGTTAGCTTTGCTCTATGCTCCATGTCAAGTTTCTGTAATAACTCCTTGTCACTTTCAGTTAATTTTATTTTAAATTGGGGCGTACTAATTAATAAATTATTTGTACGAACTTCTATTTCTTGGTCATTTGTTTTAATATTTACTGCTTTTTGTAATTTATCTTCCTTCTCAATATTAGTAATAATATTTGTATCAACTTGTCCTGAAATAGTAAAAACAAATAAGTCAGTTTTCACCCACAATGCAATAGTGAATTTTGTTAACAACATGCACCCACATATTCTTACCATATTAGGATTCCTAGTAAAGTATTAGTCATGTGTTTAGTATCTCACCTTTTTTCAAAGAATAGTCTGTGTATACTTTTAAACCATGTACAACAGCCGAAATACGATCAACACCTTCCTTGGCAATATCAAATGCATTTTCTGTTTTTACTTTTGTGGGGTTTCGGATGTCTGCAGCGCAATCTTCTATAATTGGACGTATACTCGAATTTCTCCATATTAACCTAAGATTATCTTCTTGTAATTTAATGCCTGCCTCAACTATTTTTTGTAGAGATCGTAATATACATATGATATCTTGGGCTCGGGACATTACTAGGCAAATTAAAATAAATACCACTTTCAACACACCTGTTCTTTAACATCATTTAATCTGTTTATTACGAACGTATTATTATTTTTTGTATAGAAGAAGTGTTAAAGTGTAGTTAGATAAGCTACAGTAATGACTATTTTGTTACATACCTATGATACCTTCAATTAGAATGAGGATAAAATAGAGGATTCACTAACACTACATATATTTTCCGTTCAAGTTTAAACGTAACTTAAATTGAGGTCAATATTTTATTATAATTAAAACATTTAAAATATATAATATAATTGTTCAAACAAATATAGTTACACAACTGAAAATCAAAAAGTATATAGGTTATAAGTTGAGTTTTTCTTTTCTGCTTTAATCAAAAAGGATAGGATAGAGTGGAAGGTTCCATATGGCCACAATGTATTTTTCCGTACAAGGTTTTCCTGCGCCACCTGGGCGAGTCCTAGGCAGCATGAAATCCCCCCACTACCACACATAGCGGGAAACTGAAACTCAAGGTCTTCAATCCATGCACCCTGCGCGGGTCGAGCTCGTAAAGGAACTTTCAGCCTTCAATTTTTAGCGGGAAATTTAAATTCGGAAGTACCGAGCCGGCGCCCTCTGCAGGTCAGATGCGTAACTAAATCCCCCACTGCCCACTACCGCCATTACCGGGAAATTTAAACTCTCGAGGCACCGCACTCGTGCCACTGGATTTCTTAAAAATTAAGGAAAAAAGAAGCGATAAACGTGGAAAAAAGAAGCGATAAACGTGGAAAAAAGAAGCGATAAACGTGAAAAAAATTACTTTATTTTAAGAAATAGCCACTGCACTAACAAAACAAATATTACTAGTAATAAGTGAATTTAAATAGTATAAATAATTTATAAAATATTCTACAAATGACACTGTATAATAACTTATAACTAGAAATTTGTAATAACACTGATCAATAGTTATGCTACAGTGTTGTATTAAACAGAAAATAAAAATTCTAGCCATAATGAATTCAACGTGTGCAATTGAAAAAAATTAATCATACAAAATTAATAAATAAAACGGACACAAAACTGACAGAAAAAATAACAAATATAAACATGTCAGCTCCAATAAAAAAAAATCGTATATCGTATACTAAAAATAAATTAATGGGTAAAACAAAAATCACTAATTGGTGGTAGCTCAAAATACAACCATTACAAATTATCGAAAAATATTATTTTGTGTACTAATTCAGCAGATAACTTTCAATGAAACCATTAATTCTTTCCATATACTATCGATCCAAGTCTGATCATACCAGTATATCAACAAAAAATGACTCTTACGAGACATCTTATCAACTGCTTTCATCTAACAATATCAATATCAAAAACAAGAAAATTATATTCTTTCTATATACTGATGATCAAGGTATGATCATGCAGTGGCGGCTGGTGATATTTCAATTTTTTTTTTCTCGTTTGTGGCGCGTGGGACCCATACGAAATATAGGAAATAACATCTCAAGCTGAACTTGGTTTGAACTTAGTTGGTACAACTCGCCCTAAGTGCTAGCAATTTGCAAGATTTGTATGCTAAGTACATGATAAAGATCTTCGTAAGGCGGAGGGTACCAAGCTGGTAGCATATTTTCATAACAATTTCAAATCAAACTGGCATCTGGGATCTTACTCACATTTCGAGTTCCTTAGGGACCATAAAAAACCCATGCCCTTTATATTTATCGTTTCTTCTACGACAGTTTGAAAAATTGCAGGCCACAACCATTATATACTTTATAACTATAATCAAAACTATAATTTTTTACACATATAATACTCATTTGCTTTTTCTACATGTGACATTTATTATGATCACCATTACCATTGCATTGCATGATTGTAAGGTTAGGTGCGTTTTTTTGTCCACGACCGGTAGAGTTATAATTACCAGAATGATATTTACCAATAAAACGACAAAACTGAAATTCCTAGGTGACAAATTTCTTAGGATTCTTAAATAACGAATAATGGCATCGACATTCATGTGTATGGAATCAGAATGGCGAGCAAAAAACGACAAGATTTGATATTCCGGTGTCAGAATTGTAGCAAAAAAACGCACCTGTTGATTATAGACCAACAGCAAGGTCAATAGTATAGACACAGAAGAAGGAACTACCAGAAGCGGCACTCTCAGCACCGCCTTTGATGTTTTTTTGTGACCTTCGCCATTTTGTTGTTGGTAATTTTGGCGGGAAATTTAAACAGCATGTTTATAAACAAACTTTACACAAGCTGAATACAATCACCTTATTCGAAGAATTCTACTTATAATGGACATTAAAGCTATTAAAGTAAACTGGATAAATTTGTTTCTACGAACAGTTGTATTCTTAATATAAATAAAATCACAAAATGTATTAAAATCAATACAATATCTCGAGAAAATCTGTAATTTCTTACTGGGAGGTTGTTCTGAGGAAATTTTAATTTTTTTTCTGTTTAAACTACCAAATTGAGGAAAAATAGTAGGTAAGTTCTATTGGTAGCAATCTATTCTGATACATATTTGTCGTGCGCAGAACTTAAAATTGTTATAAAGTTCGGTTGAACTTTTACTTGCCAAATCCCCACGATCGCATGCTTCCAACCACAATACGGACCTTAAAAGAAGAAAGGTTCACAACTACTTGGAAATATCTTATAATTTACATCAATAATAAAATACCTTTGGGAATCCTTAGGAAACTTAAATAAACTAATGTATTTTCCTGTCGTGCTACTTGTACATTCCTTAACAGCGCAAACGGTTCCACCTCGTTTACTCATATCGCTAATAAAAATTACTATGAACACAGCACAATAATACTAAAACCTTTTAAGAATTTATTTCGGTATTATGTCACAGACTGTCATTTACCGCACTTTATTGTTTTAACCTAAAACAATAAATGAACTGACGGATGTACTAACAACAAAATGGCGGCAATGGAATTTTGGCGGGTAGCTCAAGTGTCGTTTCTGGTAGTTCTCTTTTCTGTGGTATAGACAACAATCTCTTTCATTGATGCCGATGCCTGTAAATATGTTGTTGCTGCCTAAAACTCGACGGATGGCATGTGTACGCGAGCCTTCCGCTCTATCTTATCCTTTTTGCTTTAATCAGTTTAATCACAGACATCATAAACATAGGCTAGACATGTGGACATTGTTTCCGGCTGTAACAATCTGTACCAACAGACTAGTTGTCTCCCAGCGCATTCTGGTCTGTTAACTGTCAGCTCAAAAATTCGTTAATAAGTTTGTAGCAGCTGTTTATAGTGTTTAGTGTGAACATTGCATTCTTTTTTTATTATATTATTTGTTTAATTCAACTTAGAGAAAATGGACAGATTCCGTTTACTTTGTAAAAAATGTGCAGGCGGACAATTATAAAGCTAATTAACGATACACTATGGACGCCACTTTTCTCTAGTCCAATCTGTATATATAATGTAGGTGGGGATAGATCTTTCTGGGGCTATATTCTCAGCCAAGGAATATTTCGCTCCTATGAGAAAATAGTATTTTGTCTCTTCTCATCTCACTGTGTTTCCTATTTCCTTCTCTTTCCTTTCTCATAGGAACGCTCATTCTCTTGGCTGAGAATCAGCACTCTGGGCGCTTATTCTCAGCCAAGGGATATTTCGCTCCTATGAGAAAATATTATTTTGTCTCTTTTCATCTCACTGTGTTTCCTATTTCCTTCTCTTTCCTTTCTCATAGGAACGATGATTCTCTTGGCTGAGAATCAGCACCCTGGACCCCCGTTCTCCAATCGAGAGAATGCTCATTTCGGGAGAAAGGAAAAAGAAGGAGATGAAGAGACAAAACATTCACATCCTCTAGTTCCTGATTCGAGAATAGGGTCCCTGGTCAGAAGTAGGGATGGGCGATGTTCAGCAATTTTCCAAAAACATCGATGTTTTGTTTTCGGTGTTCGATGTTTTCTCCATCGATATACATTATGAAAACATGGATGAAATATGATTTTATTATATAACATCGGATAAAAATATGTAGGGTAAAAAATAAAAAAAAAGATACCCGCATTGATAGCCTATAAAAGTCAGGGAATGTGAAAACTTTTAATGTGCATAACATATAAAACTGCAATATCATAATAATAACCTCCCCAACCCCCACTCGACAAAAATTTGTTTGATGTCGGTAAAACACAAGATTGGTATAGTATAAGGTGGCCTAATAACTCACGATCCCCACCAAAAAATGACATTAGCCAATGAACATCTGGTATGAAGTCAGACCAGATGCAGGGCCTTATTCAAAATATTGTAAGAATTTGTGTAATCTTAATTAAGCAAAGAACTCGAAACTGGAACGGGCTCGCAATGACCCGCTTTTGAGGTCGGGGATAATCATCCTCGCATTTTGAGTCACCGTTCTGCATGCTGGTAATGAGGAAGAAGAAGTTGTAGAATGTAACACTACAGATCATAGTATTACATCAGACCATATTTCGGGCCAGTACGGACGGTTCTTCGATAGAGTGAGATAACTGCGCCGCTAATGCGCGTTCGGAAAACAAGGATAGTCTGACTTATCACACCCGCACTGGCTTCTTTGCCTAAAAGCTCTATATTAATAAGGAACTTCATACTCTACAAATCTTGGGTAAAACATCGATGGTCGTTCGATGTCCCATCCCTATCCCTAGTCAGAAGGACAGGGAAAAGTAGGGAACGTGCCTGACCTTTTCATTTACTGTTCGTCAAAGGTAAAATCCAACGAGGTGCGAGTGAGAACACTCTCTGGGGCTTAATTCTTGACTTGGGGGATGAGTAGACTTAGTAAGAGAAAGGAAAAAGAAAGAAATAGGAAACGTAATGAAATAATTTCGAGAATTGATCCCTCGATAGCCAAGGGTGTTTATGACATAACTATATCGTTACGTAAAATGTAAACGTCCCATCACAGGGCTAAATCGTAAAGCCTTTATTTATTTAAGAATTGTGTTAAGTATAATTAATACTGATTTTTACCTTAGATATTATAGATGTCTATGATTTTTACATATTCCAAAAGATTAAATTGAATATGACTGATTCAAACCGTCGCTTGTGCTATTCAATTAGAGGGCGCTGTTTCGTCGAAGTTGATTCTTGATTCCGCTCTTTCTACCCATCGTAAAATCAAAAGAGCAATTCTCAGATTCTCCATTCCAAAAAGGATAAGATTAGAGTGGAAGGCTCGCGTACACATGCCATCTGTCGAGTTTTAGGCAGCAACAACATATTTACAGGCATCGGCATCAATGAAAGAGATTGTCGTCTATGCTACCTTGCTATTGCTGTTGGTCTATAATCAACAGGTGCGTTTTTTTGCTACAATTCTGACACCGGAATATCAAATCTTGTCGTTTTTTGCTCGCCATTCTGATTCCATACACATGAATGTCGATGTCATTATTCGTTATTTAAATATCATTCTGGTAATTCTAACTCTACCGGTCGTTTACAAAAAAACGCACCTAACCTTACAATCATGCAATGGTAATGGTGATCATAATAAAATGTCACATGTAGAAAAAGCAAATGAGTATTATATGTGTAAAAAAATTATAGTTTTGATTATAGTTATAAAGTATATAATGGTTGTGGCCTGCAATTTTTCAAAATGTCGTAGAAGAAACGATAAAGATAAAGGGCATGGGTTTTTTATGGTCCCTAAGGAACCCGAAATGTGAGTAAAGATCCCAGATGCCAGTTTGATTTGAAATTGTTATGAAAATATCAGAGAGTATAAACTTTGGAAAATATGCTACCAGCTTGGTACCCTCCGCCTTACGAAGTTCTTTATCATGTACTTAGCATACAAATCTTGCAAATTGCTAGCACTTAGGGCGAGTTGTACCAACTAAGTTCAAACCAAGTTCAGCTTGAGATGTTATTTCCCATATTTCGTATGGGTCCTACGCGCCACAGACGAGAAAAAAAATTGAAATATCACCAGCCGCCACTGCATGATCAGACCTTGATCGTCAGTATATAGAAAGAATATAATTTTCTTGTTTTTGATATTGATATTGTTAGATGAAAGCAGTTGATAAGATGTCTCGTAAGAGTCATTTTTTGTTGATATACTGGTATGATCAGACTTGGATCGATAGTATATGGAAAAAATGAATGGTTTCATTGAAAGTTATCCACTGAATTAGTACACAAAATAATATTTTTCGATAATTTGTAATGGTTGTATTTTGAGCTACCACCAATTAGTGATTTTTGTTTTACCTATTAATTTATTTTTAGTATACGATATACGATTTTTTTTTTATTGGAGCTGACATGTTTATATTTGTTATTTTTTCTGTCAGTTTTGTGTCCGTTTTGTTTATTAATTTTGTATGATTAATTTTTTTCAATTGCACACGTTGAATTCATTACGGCTAGAATTTTTATTTTCTGTTCAATACAACACTGTAGCATAACTATTGATCAGTGTTATACAAATTTCTAGTTATAAGTTATTATACACTGTCAGTTGTAGAATATTTTATAAATGATTTATACTATTTACATTCACTTATTACTAGTAATATTTGTTTTGTTAAGGGTGCAGTGGCCATTTCTTAAAATAAAGTAATTTTTTTCACGTTTATTGCTTCTTTTTTCCTTAATTTTTAAGAAATCCAGTGGCACGAGTGCGGTGCCTCGAGAGTTTAAATTTCCCGGTAATGGCGGCAGTGGGCAGTGGGGGATTTAGTTACGCATCTGACCTGCAGAGGGCGCCGGCTCGGTACTTCCGAATTTAATTTCCCGCTAAAAATTGAAGGCTGAAAGTTCCTTTACGAGCCCGACCCGCGCAGGGTGCATGGATTGAGGACCTTGAGTTTCAGTTTCCCGCTATGTGTGGTAGTGGGGCGATTTCATGCTGCCTAGGACTCGCCCAGGTGGCGCAGGAAAATCTTGTACGGAAAAATACATTGTGGCCATATGGAACCTTCCACTCTCCATTCTTTCTCTGTCCTGTCAGTTTGTCAGTTGTCAGTTTTGCCACAGTTTAAAAATATACAGTTGGGTCACTTCCCCTCATTTTTGTCCAAGACCCCCCACTCACGCTATCGACGCGTGGACTACACTCAGTAGCAACGGTGGTTTGTTGACACCGTGTTTCTAACCTAAACGCAAAATTAGGTTATTATTTTATTTTGAATGCAAATAGTTAGAAACAGTTGTAAAAACCAATACTGACACTGACAGAAAATATCATTCTGCTCCCTGGTTGTTCAAGCAGTACCTGTGGTAGAGTGATCCTTTAATTTTTTCCCGTTTTCCTAAAGTTGAACCAAGGTAAGTTAGTCACCAATAATTTTTTTCGTGTTCTTTATCAAATTTTGTATTGAATGGACACTTTTTCAATAATTGTGCCCAGTACTCGTGTCTGCATTGATAATTTTTGTATCGATTTCTTCTAATTTAGTTAATAAGAGCCAAATAATAACAGCTTCACGTTTCGCTATTTAAAGACCTGTAGGTAAATAGAAAAGCAAATGTTTTTCATATCAATTTGTAGCCACACTTTTTAGTATTAAAAGAAGAAGTTTTTTACTTTGAACAGAAAATTTTATAAATGTAGTTTAAATTCATCGATCATATTCAATGATCATGTCGTGAAGTGCATGGTTTGATGTAAATTCTTTGACACATTTGAAAGCAGTAGTTGTTTGTTGGATAAACTGTGTTACATATATGTACTTATAATTTTATTAATATAATTTAATATTTGCCAGGTTACTTGTGGAAACAATTCGTAGATAAATCTGAAGATAATAAATACAGTTCAGAAAAATGCTGTGTTCAACAATTTGGGTATGCAGTGTGCATTTCAAAAACGAGTATGCAAGACGATTCATATAAAAATGATGCATTACCCTCATAGTTTCGTCTTGTTGAGTATACTTATTAAATAAATATAAAAATATGATTTTATGTTTTTGATGAGCACGATTATTTATTTCATAAATATGTAGTAAAAAATAGAAGAAAATCATTATTCAGTTTGTAAAATATAGTTGTTATAATTTTCGTTTTTTAGAGAATTCATTTGTTCAAAATTTGCTATATAAATATAAATAAAAAAGGTGAACTACAATAATTTTTAGATAAAAAAACATTTCGCTTTGTATTCTTATTTTCTATTTGTTAGTTACCTACTTAGGAACATATTTTTATTAAAAATAATGTTTTATTTTACAGAATAATCCATACAAAGTAAGGATGACCATCGTCTAATAACCTCAACGTCTCGTTTAGAAGATATAAGCCATCAAGTGTTGTTTTACTTCAGTAATAGGTACCAACTTGCTTTATCATCACTTGCAATTTGTACTCTCGTCTTTTTTATTGCATTTGTCACGTATGTAGGTAAATATAAATAGAAATATTTTTAAAATGTGTTATATTCTTAATTTTAATAAAATAGTAGTAATATTTAATTGAAAAAAAAATACAAACTCCTGATTGTTAAGTTTCATAATACTTTATATACTTTGTTTATATTTATTGATGAGGTTTCTCACTGTATTATATTATTATATATCCATCTATTATATTTTTCTTACTTATTTGTTAATCATTAGAAAATATAGAAATCTGTTATTAAATAATGTTTATAATATATTTATTGGAAATTTATATGTGATTGTAGTTTTCAATAGTTATTTATTTAACCCCGCTATGAAATATCAAATTTTAAATTCATTTTTGATGTTACGAAATGTCACATTTTTCATAACTGTCAGTTTCCAGTTTCATTACATAACTAGTGATGTAACGAATTTTTTTTTCCTATTTTAAAGCGGGATTAGATAAAATTTTGTAACGTTATGCAAAAGTAATTTTATTTGGCTCATGTAATTTGCAAAACTCGCTCTCTTCGCTCGCTTGTTTTGGCAAATATTACATTCGTCAAATAAAATTAGTCTTTTTATAACTGGTTATGTAAATAACTATTATGTAACCAGTTATGAAAATTAATTTTTCATAACGTGTTAAGTACAAAATTTTATCTAATCACACTTTAAAATAGAAAGGAAATGACAGAAATCAATACGTAAAAATTCATTACATCATTAGTTCAGTAATGAAATTGGAAACTGACAATTATGAAAAATGTGACGTTTCATAACGTCAAAAATGCATTTAAAATTTGGCATCAAATATTTTGAATAAAAATTTATTTACTTATTTAAGAGATGTTTTCTTAACAAATTTTTTAGGTCCTACTCTTAAAAAAAAAACACTCAGATTTTACTTACTTTATTTTATAAATTATTTTGTTAACAGATAATTAATAAAATAACATACCAGCATAAATTTACTCCAATCTCAAAATACATAATTTTTTCCGTGCAAATTATTAAATAAATAAAAAATAACTAAGTCTAAAACATTATACATTTATGTTTGTTTGTTTAAAAAACAAATTCTTATTTAATTTTAATTAAATAGCTATAAATCTACGATGTTTAACCTACCATTAAACAAATTTGTGCGATTAAGGTATATTAGGAAAGTAACACAAGGTATCATTACTGTAAGAAGTTACAATTAGAAACTAATACAACAGTAAATTTGCTTAAATTTTTTTTTTTCAAAAGATACCTATAACATTATTTTGTTATTACTATCAGTACAAAACATGTATTTAAAATCATAGATATGTCTCATCTTTCTCTTCGATTGCAGGTGGTATGTTCGTTTCTGAATATTTATTTTCTGAGGAATTTTTTGTCGAAACAGCATGATTTAATGATATGTTAATTGCTTCTATTATTTTAGTTGAGAAGCATAAAGAATCCTTCTCAATTGAAATATTACTTAAATTGTTCATAATATTCCTATGTACTGTACCATTTAATTCAACATTGCAATTTCTTCTATAGGCATATTTTTCCCTAATAAATTATTCTAGATTTATTTTTGTGATCTGAAATATAGTTGCCCTTCCACCTTTCGCACTTTGCCTATGCTCTCATCTTCATAAAAATTTTCTTCATGTCCTCCGATTCCATTCATCATGAACCCAAAATGTCCCAGCGTGCTGATAAATCTGTAATATATTCCAACAGTAGTATGGAAAAATGAACAATTATATAATTATAATGTTACATAACTAACTAAAAATAGATCTGTTTTGAATTTGACAAAATACACGAAGGATTATTTAGAGTTTAACAATGAATTTTTGTGAATGTTGCAAATTACCCTCAACTGATTGTTAATTTTGAAATGAAGCACCCAAAGCGAAAGGTTTATCCTTATGCAATATGGTGTACAGACATCGTCAATTAAGTACTTAAGAGGAAACATGTCCACATAAATTGGACCATGAATATCTTGTAGTACAGATATGAAATATCGGTATTGTAGTGCAGTGGGCCAAAGCGCATAGGAGAAGAGCACACTTGGCCACACGGTTTATTGTGTACTGGGTTTGATTCCCAGTTCCGATGCTTGCAATGTTGGTGGGTAATGGCTTTGGACTTGAGAGTTGTGTATATATGTATGTATATGTTTTATGCTTGATACTCAAAAAAATAGGAAGAAAAATAAAAAAACACTAGACAAATTAGACTATGAAGCACCGAAATTACCTGGAGAATGAGATACCATAAAAAAAATTCCAGCGGTTGACTCATCTTTACCAAAGATGATTTTATGCTACTCCTAATATCTACCAAATTATGGCATAAGTCCACGAGATACTGTTCAAAATAAAGACCAGGGATAAATAATTTTTAAAATTTTTAAAAATGTGAAGTGTGAATTTTGTTGAGCTGCGATTTATCGTGTATATTATAGAAAGGGCAAAACATCAATATTTTTTTGGTCAATTTATATGTAAATCTAATTTTAATATTAATATATAAAATACTCCCATTACCAGATATTTTTGTACAATACACATACCTGGTCCACATTTCTTATTACTTCCATTACTCTTTAAGTAAGAATTTAGCCTTCGACGTTATGATATCATGATTTAAACTTCTGTAACAAAAAAAATATTAAGATACGATTTTTTATGTCAAAATAGTGGTTTATTTATTTATCCATTAATAATAAAACTACAAGTTCTTAAATTATTTAAGAATAAATTTAATAACATACCTGGTATAAGCTCAGTTTCCAATACAATTTTTAGAGTCCTACGAATTTCATTAATATTGTTTGATTCTTGCCTTTATAGTGTACGTTATGTAGCAACATGAGAATGTTTATTGTTTTAAATATTCAAATTATTTGCATTTTGTATTCTGATTAATTACGACATAACCAACAAATTTGACAAGCCATAGTGACATTTCACCACAGGTCTAGCACCTCTAGTTGCTCGATTTTAAAATTGGCGCGTTCCCCTACATGCGCGTGGACTACACTCACTGGACTAGACATAAAAAACCAAACTAAGGTCCACTGAAGTCCATAATGAAAAAATAGAGTGGGTATACTGTATATTCCTCTACTGTGGTTTTGCTGTCAGTTTAACACGTTTCATTATATAGGTTATGTTACCTCTTTTATTTTGATTTATAATATAAATATAATTATTTTTCAATACTATAATGGAGGATAAACGTTTTGCACATATTGCCAATGATCCAAAATTTCGCAGAATTCCAAAAGGAGAGCGAAAAGTGAAAATTGATAAAAGGTTTCAGTCTATGTTTAAGGACAAACAGTTTAAAGTTAAATATACTGTCGACAAAAGAGGAAGGCCAATCAGCCATACATCTACTGAAGATTTGAAACGATACTATGACATAAGTTCTGATGAAGACACATCGGAGTCTGAAGATGAACATGCAAAAAATGAAGCTGGTAAGTTTGTCAAATCAGATGAAGAAAAAAGTCAAACAAACGAATTAACGGAAAAACATAAGTCTGATAAGAGTTTACCAGATGATATAAAGAAAAAATTACAAAATTTGAATGTTGATTATGCTCGTGGGGAATCAGCTTTATATTCGGAGAGTTCATCTGACGATGAAGAGAGTGACGATGAGTTGTCAGAAGTAGAAGAAATCGATCATAAGTGGGGAGAGCTAGATGCAGATGCTGAACCAATTGAAGAGGCTACCTATAGATTAGCAGCATGTAACATGGATTGGGATCGAATACGAGCTATAGATTTAATGGTGCTTTTTAATTCATTTTTACCAGTCGGCGGCGTCATTAAATCTGTTGCTATATATCCATCAGAATTTGGGAAGAAACGAATGAAGGAAGAAGAAATAAAAGGACCAATTGAATTAGTTGAATCTAAGATAGGGGAAAATGATGACGAAAATGAAGAAGGTGCGAGTTATCATATGGAAAAGTTGAGAAAGTATCAATTAAATAGACTGAAATATTTCTATGCTGTTATTACATTTGACAGTCCTAATTCCGCAAACAAAATTTATACTGAATGTGATGGGATGGAATATGAATCGAGTGCAACAAAAATGGACTTGAGATTTATACCTGATGATATGACATTTGATGATGAGCCTAAGGAACTGTGCGATAAACTACCGGAGGTAAATAAATATCAACCACGTTTCTTTACAACTACTGCATTGCAACAGGCCAAGGTTAATTTAACTTGGGATGAAACTAACCCTGAACGACTAGAAATTGCAGAAAAACTTAAAGGTGGTAAAGTTGATGATATCTCCGAAGCGGATTTGCAGAATTATTTAGCTAGTAGTAGTGGTGAAGAAAATAATAGCGAAATTTCTGAAGAGTCTGACGGTGAATACGGTGGCAATTCCATAAATAAGTATAAGGCTTTATTGCAAGATATAGAAGAAAAAGAAAAATCAAAAAACAATAAAGAGGTAGAAATGGAAATTTCTTGGGGTATCGATTTGAAAGAAAAAACTGAGAAATTAGTAAAGAAAAAACAGGCTGAAAGTGAGGAAAAAACGCCATTCCAACAATATCTTGAAAAACGAAAAGAAAAACGCAAAGAAAAGCGTGAGCAAAGAAAGAAGAAAATTTCAGAAAACGACAGTGACTCTGATATTCCTTCGGACATAGATATGAATGATCCATATTTTGCAGAGGAATTTAATGATCCTGATTTTAAGAGAAACAAAAAACTGAAAGGAAAAGTAATTGATGATGACGCAATTGATGAACAAAAACAAGCTGAATTAGAACTGCTATTAATGAATGAAGATGATAATAAAAACCATTTTAGCCTAAAGAAAATTCAAGAAGAGGAAAATGACTCAAAAAGTAAAAAGAAGAGGAGAAAAAATAAAAAGGTTGACAAAGACAAGAAAACAGAAGACAACTTTGAAGTTAACGTACAAGACGAGAGATTTTCTGCATTATTCACAAGCCATCATTATAATATTGATCCAACTGACCCTCATTATAAAAAGACTAGAGGAATGGAAACTCTTATTAGTGAAAAACTTAAAAGAAGGACCGATAAAATTGAACCTGATCTAAAAAAACCCAAACTGGAAAGTAAAATGAAAACTGAACTAAACATGTTAGTTAAATCAGTTAAAAGAAAGACTAATGAATATAAGAATAAATAAAACATGTTATAGTACTGTAATAAATTTTTTTACGTTAATGTGCAATTGTTTTATTTCAATTATTTATATATCTATTGTATAGCATGGTCATATATAATACCCATTATACTGCAGGGAAATTAGACAAAAAAATGAGGAAACCTGAACAAAATTAGTAAAAATTTGAATTTTTGCACAGACGTTCTAATGAGGTGTCATTGTTTTTGTCCTTTTAAATTCCTTTTCACTGCAACAATTTTAAATCATTAATAACAATTTTTTAATAAACAATATTTTTAATAGAAAATTATGTGGCATAATTTAACCGCACGCTTTTTCTCATTACAAAAAAGGGTTTTTTGACTAACGATTTTTCCCTTACCGTCAATTATGCTTTTATACATATTTTACAATAGCATCTTTTGCATACATTAATTGTCTTAAGTTGTTTTTATACCTAATTAATCTTATACACATTTTAATTCGCTTTACTGAGAAAGGAGTTTGTGTTCAACTTTCAATTGCTTATAATCTGAACTGGCCTCGTCTCGTCCAGCCTTTCAATTCCACGGCGCCTCGCACCGTGGATGTCTGGCTGGCTCCGATACGTGTGCTTGGGGAGGAAATTATTTATTATTTAATTTGAAATAAAGTTTATTTGATTTGATTTGAAACCCAAATTCATAAAAATGGGCAGATTTCTAAATTCACCGGTGGATTGCACCGGTAAGAAATAACATTATTTGATTGGCTATTTTGAAAAGCATAGCCAATCAGCTTCGTATTTTGTCCACCCGGTGCGTCCACCGGTGAATTTAGAAAAGTGCGGAATCCCAACCTGAGATTAGCCCAGTCGAAGAAGGTATTTACCCACAAAAAGTTGCAAACTGCGTAAACTTTTTTTTAATGAGTTCGTGAAAGTGTGTAGAATAATATCCTGAAAAGTTTACATTTCGCTCGGATGCAGAACATAAAAAATAAAGTGAAAAAAATGTTTTTTTCATCCATTTTTTCAAAATTTTGAAATTAAGTCAAGCTAGGAAAAAATAAAACTACAGATGGATAGATCATGTATTTATGCACAAAAAATGTGCTAACAAAATTTATCGCTAAAGCCACGGTTTTCTCAGAAAAAAATAGTCAAGTGTAACATTATAACTCGGAACGAGATCCATGCGTGCACGTGCTTGAATACGCATGGTTGTGACACCGACGCACCGAATTACATGTCACTAAATCAGAATTTGTTCAATCCATATGAGTGTTGGTTCGTTTAAAAGATGGAAATTTTGTAGCTTTCTGATGCTTTTTTGTTTTAAACAAAACAAGCAAAGGATGGATGGAAAAAATATACTTATATATATTATCGCGCCCGAACTCAATCGTCGCAATAAAAAACATAGAAAAAAATAAAAACCTTTCAAAAAAATTCTTTCTTCATTGTGAACTGTTAAAAAGTATGTACGCTTCATGATTATTATGGTTTATTAAGTTGTAGTAAAGTGGATTCAAAAAAAAGTACATCTCAAATCATTTTAATTTAATTGCTTGATGATTTTCTTGATAAATATATATATTGGAGGCTGTAACTTGCCGAGAAATTGACACATTTGAAAAAATAAAATATCCTATTTCGGAAAAAATGTATAGAGGTACTTTTCGAATGTTCAAACACAAATTCATTCACTTTTATGTATTTTTTCGAAAATATGATTAATCATATCATGATAAAAAATTGCGATTGTTTTGAATATAAATTCTGGAACTTTTCCAATTCATTAACAAATGTGTAAGAAATGCAATGGATATAGCTGAAATGTGGATATGTGTATCTGTAATAAATACAGTACAGTAAAGGCATGTAAAAATTCATGCGAGCGATTCAGTAGCTATGTGTGGCGTCTGTGTATGCGTTCATAATTATATATTTTCCATACTCACTATTTATCCTCCTATTCACTAAGAAAAATGTTAAAAATGTGTAATCATAAAGAGAAAAAAGCTTTATTTTACTCGATAGAACTGCTAAGAATTTTTAGAGGTTCCGTAGCATACATTTAATCGTACTTTTGGCCAAGCAGAGTGACAAAGTTACTTTACTATTTTTTCCGGGAAAACTGTAGCTTTAGTGATAAATTTTATTAGAACATTTTTTGTTCAGAAACACGTGGTCTACCCACTTATATTTTTTGTTTTTTTCTAGCCTGACTTACTTTAAAAATTTTGAAAAAATTGATAAAAAATTTTTTTTTTCACTTTTTTTTTATGTTCTGCATTCGAGCGGAATGTAAAAATGGCGAGGTTTTTCGAAAAAATGCAAAATACCAATCTTGTAGATAATTGAATTCCCTACAACTTTTGTGTTAACTTTATTGCTGCCCGATTTTTTTGGCGCGAGATATTCGCGAAAAACCATGTTTTTGAAACTTTGACCTTGAATATCTCGAGGGGGGGATGGTTTAATAAAAAAATAAAAAAGACAACTTGTAGATAATTTAATTCTCTACAACTTTCACATTGACCTCTCATGGGCATCCGAAGCATAGGACGCGAGATATTTGTAAAAAACACTTTGACCTTCAACATCTTGGGTAGGTATGTTGGGATTTTTGTGGATTTGGGTTTGGGACACCCCAAAGAGCGTCGGTGCAAAAATTCAGATTTTTACTAATTTTGTCCAGGTCAAATGCTAATTTCCATGGGCTATTAGTAGTCAAAGTATAGTACAATAATTTCTGGGATGTTATTATTCTTTATTGATTTAGAAGATCAAAGAGTCTAGTAGCACAAGTGGTTCTCCCAAGAGCAAGAAACATGAGTGTTCCAAAAATAATATATAATATTTTAGCTATGAATGGTATTTGGAAGACTATTCATCCAATTTTTGTATAAAAATTGTGGTTACTTGCTAAATTTTGACTTTTCTCATGGTGCAGAATTGTAGTCATATAAGTTTTTAAATGGTGATTTCCATGAGTAAGATAAAAATATGTAGTTTATTTATATCAGTAGTTTATTCTATGTACCCTAACAAATAAAAAGTGCTATATTGTTGTGTAAAATACTTACATGGGCCAGACATATGGTATAGCTATTCAATATAATACGCACAAGTGAAATAGTCAAAAAAATGGTATTGTTAAGGAATAAGAAACACGCACAAATTTTTAGTTTTCGGGATGGGATGTTTATTCACATTTCGGCTCTAAACAATAATTAAATTATTTAATACCAGATTTATCCATCTATTTAAATCAAAAATTAGGACAAAGTTATAATGGAATAAACAATGAACACTAATTTTATCAAGCCGCTATCAAGAGTCAATAGTCTGACGTCAGTGCATATCATGACATTAGACTCGTTTTACCTCTTATGTAAAATTGCACCATTTCAAATTCAATTTTATACCATAGTTATTTATGTACCAAGGGTCATAAGGTGCACTTTTTGCACTGTACGACCTGCAGTGCATATTATATTTTTCGTCATACCTATATGACTCATTAAACTAGAAAAAAACTTGAGAAAAACTAGTGGAAAACTATAGTTATTTGAGTAAGATTTCATATTTGTATTAGTAAAGGTAGCGATGCTTGGAATATCCATGGCAACCATCAATAAAATAAATTTAGCACACGGTTTCTATTCAAATGACAACTACTGTCAATATAAGCCGTATTATTATAATAGCAATACAATAATACTATAATGTCGAATATAGAAGAATTAGCAAATAAGGCTTCCAAGAAAGTATCAAAACTCTCAAAAGCGATACGAAGACACATATAAAGTATTTAAAAGTTGGTGTCACGAGAAGGGTGTAAATACCATAACAGAAAATGCATTGCTGGCTTATTTTGTGAACAGATCTGAAAAGTTAAAGTCTCCAGGTAGTCTTTGGTCTGAGTATTCGATGCTAAAAAGCACTGTATTTATTAATGACAACGAGAACATATCACAGTATCTCAAGGGCATTCTTGAAGCGAAAAAATGCGTTTTAAACCTGAAAAATCTTGTATATTTATAAGAGAAGATATGAACAGATTTTTACTCGAAGCACCAGATAATACACATTTGTTGATGAAGGTAAGCTATTATGATTAATTAGGTCGTTGCTCACTTATACTAAATTAAACTTTTTCAGGTTGTTATGATTATGGGAATATTTGGCGCCTGTAGGAAGGACGAGTTGTGTAAAATGGTAATTGAAGATGTTGAAGACAAAAAATGGAATGCAGCGTTCTTTTACGATTATTAACAAAGATGAACAATGCATCAATTTTGTTGAAATAGTTAGAAAATATATTAACGCTAGGCAAAATAAAGAAATTCGTAGATTTTTTATAAAATACCACGCAGGTAAATGTATGAACCAACCAGTAGGCAAAAATACTTTTGCAAAAATCCCTGCTTAGATCGCAGAATATTTGGGATTGGAAAATCCCAGTACTTATACAGGCCATTCTTTTTGAAGGATGTCTGCCACTTTTCTGGCTGATACAGGAATCGAAGTTCTTGGTTTGAAAAGACATGGTGGATGGAAATCCTCTACAGTTGTGGAAAGCTATGTGTCGGATTCAATGAGAAATAAATTAGACGTTGCCGATAGAATTTTATATAATCAAAACACGTCAGGAGAGTTGGCTTCTGATTCATCTTCAACGATACAACCTACTACTGGTGAACAACAAGAATTTTTCGGAATAAACAATATAGAAAGAAATGAGATAAGCCTAGACACAATAAAGAAAAAACATAACTCGATTGTTCAAGTATCCAATTGTTCTAACTGTTCTTTCGTATTTAATATAAATAAATAAAACATATTATATAAATAATATAAATATAATATAAATAAATATAGTTCAAGTTTCTCATTGTTTCAATGAAATTGTTCTTTGGTATTTAATAGAAATAAATAATGAATAATAAAAATATTGTTTTGTATAGCACTGTTCTTTTTAAATTAGCTTACTAGCATTACTATTATTTATATTCAACATAAAACATTTAATTCAGTACGTATTATAGTAACACGAAAGAGAAAATTATACCAAATTTACTTTTTTTTCCCTAGGGACGTTATGAAAAATAACGACCCGTTGCCAATGGTAACAAGTATTTGGTACACAAAGCGTCACTTACGATCGACAAAACGATGGACTTAGAGTATACTTTCGAGGGAGGTATGACGAAATAGTATATTGTGTATTTAGGTGTGAAAGCAATAGATTCCCGGACGACGATGCAAATTGTTGGCCGAGGCGCTAGCCGAGGCCAACAAGCATCGAAGTTCGGGAATGTGCTTTCACACCAAAGTACACATACTATTTTTTCTGAAATCACAATGAATATTATTATAACTTAAGGAATTTGTATTAATGCATAACATTTCTTCAGTACAATCTAACTGCTTAATAATAAATGCAATTTTAATGTGAGTTGGTTTGTCTACGTATATTTATTTACTGTCTAAAATATACATAAAAAACCGTACGGGAATGTTACTTTCCCGGCCTAGGCCGGGAAAGTAACATTCCCGTACGGTTTTGTTGATCGTTGCTTGGCAATGGATCTTTTCAGGTCTGTTTTCTGATAGTTTCTTAGCAACGGACTAAAATACTGGAATTGTGCATTTTTCGATCTGAAATCGCGCCGAAAATGTAGACATTGCCGATCGATTTCAGAAAAAATATATTTCAATGGGATTAATAATCAAAACTGTTATTATAACATATAGAGAATCTAATTTTATCGATATTAAAATTTGTGAGCGTTTCCTATTATTGATTACACAGGCACACAAAATAAAAAAAGTGTTTGTTAGAAGGGATGTCTTGTATATGGGTCGGCTTAATAACGAAAGAAAATGATACGGTTGCAGCAAATCACTTGCTAACAGTGAATAATGTGAATATATGTATTAAATTCCCAAACATTTTATATGAGGACCATTCAAAAAATATGTTTAAGAAAATGGATCATTTTTATCCCCCCTCACCAAAACATTTGCGAACCTCCCGCCCCTTAAATGAACGTTCACTTGCAGATCCCCCATTTACACTTTTAAAAATATATTCTGTTGATTTAAAGAGAAACAACTTAATATGAAAAATTAGCTATTTTCCAATAAAAAAAATTCTGAGAACGTTCACTGTTCATCGCGCAGCATTTGTTGTCAAATTTTCAATAACATCCAGCCCCCCTCCCCCACAAAAAGCAAATATATTTTTATAATTAACATTTTTTTTTTAATATAATTTTTTAAATTTTATACAAACTTTTTTGTTTATAATGCAATAATAGATGACAAATTAGCTGAAATCATTCATTAATATTTATTAAAATAATAAGGCTTTATTACACATGAATTTAAATGAGCTTTATCATTTATACCAACAAACGTTAATAATCACATCCATAAATCCTACAACAAATGTCAAAAATCAAATAAAAAAACATTTTCCTAAGTAATAAATTTGGTATATTTTCCATTTTATTACAACACTGTGTGTATCATAACACTAAAGTATATACAAAAATTTATACAATTATAGACAAATCTGTCTAAAAATATTACATATAATTAATTATATGAGAAATCAATATTAAAACACTTATTATTTAAGCACACATTAACCTTAACTATAATGAATAATAAATATTTTTCCGTTATTATGTCAGTATGAAATTGTTACAAAAGCTGAAAAATTTTGTAACACCCTGAATTGAAAAACTTCAAGTGTTACCGTGTTTATATCAATTTAAATAATAATTCGAATCATTTAAATCTACAAACAAAATAAGTAAAATCGTGATCATAAATAACAATGACTATCACTTTTTTAACGATGAACATAAAATTAAACTTTTTCATAATATTTTTTAAATAATAAACAGTTACCTTGTATACACCTCATTTTACTTTTCATGGAGCCACATCCACATCTCGCTCATCTGCTACCTGAATGTTTTGAAATTTTGGTGATAAATATATACCTATATAAAGTGAGTATTTTCATGTAACCACTTTTAATTTTAGTCATAGGAACCAGGTTGTAGAATGGAAAAGGGGGTCAATTTATCAAAAAAATATATTACGGATTTTTTTATATAAAATTTTAATATGCCCTTATTTTGCACCCTGATAAACCCCTTTGTACCAATTTGGATTAAATAACTTAAAAAGCATTCCAGATATACGTTTTTTCTCTTTAATATTACTGTCATTTTGAAAACTGTTGAGAATAAATGTGTTTTGTTACTTTTTTGTTTGCTATTAAGACCGCCACACAGTGTGGTGAAATGGTGAGAAATCGCTCTGAGAGTCAACTTTTAAGCTATTAACATTTTTTTTTAAATATTTACAAAGGAAATAGATTCTCATACATTCCCTAAATCCCAATTTTATGGATTCCTACTTGCTTGCTTTACCTATTTATTCTCATTTTACCCCCAAACCCTTCAAAGGAATTAGATCAAAATATAACCTAGTTCCAGATCTCGTTATAACACATCAGTGTACCAAATTTCAAGTCAATATAATAAACGGTTCCAGAGTAAACATGAGCATAAAAAAAAGTTACAGACCAACAGACAGGCAGACAGAAATTTATTTTTTTTGCTCAAACTTAAAATCTAGTCGTTTCATGACATTCTAAGCCTATTTCAACAAATTTTTTTTTATGTTATACTTTCAGTCCATTACGTGGATGTGGAAGTAAAATTCGTCACTATTTCAGACTCCTTTGCAAGTATTTAAAAAAAAACTTTGATAGCTCAAAAGTTGACTCTCACATCGATTTTTGAGCGCTTTGCCACACTGTGCGCTGTCTCATTCTTATACGACTCAACTAAGGTACCAAAAACATTTTATTTTGTGACAAAGCTACATTTACAATTCGGTGTTTTCACAAATTTTAAAATCTCATTGACTGCGAAGGTAATACTTAATTATAACTAAAAACATTTGAATTTCCACAACCAGTTGAGTAATATCCAAGAAAAAGTATTTTAAAGTTTGAATTAAAATTTTACCGCTCAAAACACTAAGCTATATTGGTGATGTCATCGGTCATAAACACCTAACCTCAAAAATACATATCTTTTAAAGATTTCCGAGTAATATGTCACTATTATGAAAATTTCCGCTTGGTTCTCGTATTTTCAACTAAAATCTTGTTCAATGTAATGTTCATAAAGTTTTAAATATCTTCTCCCAATAAAATAAGGCGATTTTTGTAGGTTGTAAATAAAACATATAATTAGCAGCCCATTTTTAGTAATCAACAATATTGAGACATCATATGCGTCAATTTTTAAATGTTTGCTTGGAGCCATACTGGTTTCAAATGAAAAGTGCAGATATAATTATCAAAAATGACAATAAACTTAAAAAACCTAGATGTTGAGGTTATGTTAATGCAACTGATGACGTCACAGCCTGTTTTGTATAATACCCGTTCAGTTATTCAGTTTTGTTATTTATTTGTTGAAATTTTAAATTGATAGATGAAAGAATGGTGTTTAAATATTGGTAAGTGCTTTAATGTGTATGGAGTACTTTATTTTAATAATATATATCATTGAATGTAGGGAGTAACTTATATTTTCAATTAGATGAAGCTCTGGTTCCTAATGTGATGTTAATAACAAATGTGAGTTAATGTTCATTTTCCTCGAAAATTGATGAATTTTACAGATTTAGAAGTATAGTGTAAGAGTGGTCACCAAGATTTTCGAACATTACACCGATGGCCTTTTATTATTGGGCAATCGTTAACAATAAGGCGTACCAAGACAGGCTTCACATGATAGAGAAGATTTAGAACATACAATTAAACAAACACGTGCCGATATTACTCCACAAAATTAAATAAAACACGAAAAATATTGAAAAATGCTTAGAAAGAGGGGGTTTAATATAAATGGATAGTTATTTAAATCAGAATAGATAATTTTTTGTTAATTTCTCTTGAAATTAGAAGACTAGAAGACCTAGAAGACTAAGATATGCTCCAGTTGTGCCACCCCCCCCCCTCAAGGAAGAACCAAAGCCGCTCCTGCTTTCCATTGCCAGCTTTGTTATTTCAGAGACTGAATCGAATACAATGAAAATTTTAGAGGTATGTAGGATGTAGGTACCTATGTAACTTTTCTTACGTTAGTTGACATTTTCTAGAGAATGAGATACTAATCTAATAATAAACGAAAAGCAATGAAAAGCATCTTAGTATCTTTTTCCAATAATTTTCGAGTAATTAGTAATATTAAAATAAAAGAATGAAATATTTGGGTGATCATATCTGAAGCATATTTCAAAATACAACGGATTTTTGAAGATGCTTAAATAAGGAGAGAATAACGTATTGAATTGTACATTAAAAAATCGCTAATATATATTTTTGAAAAATTAATCCCCTCTAAATATTTTCTAAGTATATATTTTTACACCAAAATTTCAAAACAATTGAATATCAGATAAGCAAGATATGAAGGTGGTTCCATGCAAAGTAAAACACGGTGTACATAGGAGCATGAAGACCATACTGATATGCAATTTGCCTTAGAAACTGAAGTATTTGCCTAAAATTTTGCTGGCTTATTGAAAACTCATTATTTCATCAATACAGGTTCTTTTACTATTTTAAATGGATTTATAAAACCAAAATTAACATTATAAAACACTTTTAGGAAATGAACAGTTCTGATTGATTCCAAATTTGAAGTAACATAATACATGTCATTTCCTGTTTTTTTATAATGTTATTGTCAGTTGTCACCAGATATTTTCCCAATTCAATTCAATTCAAAAATAAAATTATTAGGATAAAATAGTGTAAATTAGTCCTAATTACTTGACATTTCACATCTGATATACGAGTTACTCTGAATTTGTGCTCCTCAACTAAATTGGGTAATCTCAGAGTTTCTCATTTATGCTGTGGAATTTCCTGTTACATGATAGCAACTATAACAGCATGTCCACTAGATAGGAACTGCTTCATATTGCAACTTGGAAAACTTTGTTCTATAAATAAATCTTATAAAGACAAAAAAAACTTAAAATCAAATATGTAAATAATTCGGTGTTTTCACAAATTTTAAAATCTCATTGACTGTGAAGGTAATACTTAATTACAACTAAAAACAATTGAATTTCCACAACCAGTTCAGTAATATCCAAAAAAAAATATTTTTAAATTTATATTAATATTTTACCGCCCAAAACACTAAGCCATATTGTTGACGTCATCGGTCATATATATCATTTTCGGTCACGTGACTTTGACGCATCTGTCTGGAGGGCACACGAAACCTCATCCAATAACAGGCAATGAAAATGAATACAATTAATTAGAGATGAGTTGCTATTTAACAACCTATTATTTTATTAAAAAATAACAGTTTGTTTCTCTAGAAAACAAAATAATTAGTTGGGTGTCCTCCACACCGACAGCGTGACGTCAACCGAAAATGATCTATTGATGGTAAATGCCTAATCTCAAAAATACATATCTTTTAAAAATTTCCAAGTAGTATGTCACTATTATGAAAATTTCCGCTTGGTTCTGGTACTTTCAACTAAAATCTTGTTCAATGTAATGTTCATAAAGTTTTGAATATCTTCTCCCAATAAAATAAGGCGATTTTTGTAGGGTGGAAATCCAACCTATTTTTAGTAATGAACAGTATTGAGACATCATTTGCGTCAATTTTTAAATGTTTTCTTGGAGCCATACTGATTTCAAATGAGAAGTGCGGATATAATCATTAAAAATTACAATAAATAACTTTTAAAAAACCTAAAAGTTGAGGTTATGTTGGTTATATTAATGCAACCGATAATGTCACAGCCTGTTTTGTATAATATCCGTTCAGTTATTCAGTTTTGTTATTTATTTGTTGAAATTTTAAATTGATAGATGAAAGAATGGTGTTTAAATATTGGTAAGTACTTTAATGTATGAAGTACTTCACTTCATTTTAATACCTATCAAAAAAGCAAATTTGCATACAGTGAAAACACCTAATTGCGTTTGTTTACTACTGCCTGCAAGTCAATATTTTTGGTAGTAGGTTCAGATTAAATAACTATACAGATTATATATGTATTTTTGCACATTAGGTTACTTTCTGATTGACAAAGAGATATGGTTTCTTATTTAAGATTTCTCTGAAATCAGACAAAATATATTTTCGTAACCGATTTAAACTCTCCATAATGACCAACTTAAAAAAAAAGTAATGGTGAAGTTAATAAATAACGCAGTTATATAGTAAGGTGTTTCTAAATTTCAACAATGCGAAGCTAAATCTACATGAAGAAATAAGAAAAAAAAAGTCATAAACACATGTATGAAAATGCTTCCTAAAAGTGATTCTTTTATTATCTCAGTGACCCTTTGAGATAGATAACATTTTCTTTAATCTCCATATTTCGATTAAAATTTACAGACATGTTTGTATGAGCTTTTCTTATTTTTTCATGTATAACTAGCTGCCAAGTTTCTTAACAGCAATTTGGAAACATACCATACAAGAAGCCTGACAATTGGGTTCAAGAGTCGTCTGAGAAATAACTTTAGATTTCCACAAGGACAATTGGTCTAGGTGCCCGCATACATAAATGCAATTTACAAATATCCTCGTATAACTTCTTGTATGGCATAATTGCGTCTAGTCTATCACTTTTTCCTCCGCGAGAATTTTCGTAAACGCGGCATTCCTCCTCGGCATGAAAAACGATTTCCACACGTCGGACTCGAAAATCGGCAAATATATTTTGTCCGACAATTCGAAAATTGGATTCTACATATTTGTATTAAGCAATCTTGAAAAAATCAGCTGGTTACCAATAAATGTTTTAAAGTTATGTTATGTTATGTTTAGTGGCGCAATTATGCCGTACAAGAAGTTATACGAGGATATGCATAAATTGCATTTATGTACGCGGGCACCCAGACTAAATGTTTTTTTCAGGATCACAATGCACCTGACGAAATTCAGAAAAAAAATGAATATCTTCAAAATTCAACTTATTTTACAGAATTTTTACAGAGATGGATAAAAACCGGGTTTTTATTTTTTGGGGTTTTTACCAGGGAAAAAACCCGTTTTTTCCCCAGAAAAATATATTTTTTTAAAAAATGAATTGGTGATTAAAAGACCATCATTTTAATACCAAATATGTTAGGTATATTTGATTGTATTCATAACATGAGGGCTTTAATGCTATTTTTCTTTGATTTAATTCTAACCTAACTTTAGTCTAAAAGTTAGGCTAAACCCATCAGAAAAAATTTCGAAATTCCGGTGGTATCATGTTACTTTCTGGCGAAGACATTTGGATATACAAACAGTTCTCAAATTATGAAAACAAAAAACTAAATTGGTCAATTTGTGAAATTAATGATATGCCAGTAAAAGATCTTTAAAATAATATTCGTTTTCAATAACCATATTAGACATCTTAATAGGGCATGCATGTTCCTGGATATAAACTCAATATAATATATATATATACACAATCAATATAAAATATAATAGGTATTAATAAATAAATAAATATTGGTTGAGATTAATTAAATATATTCTTAATTTAACAGACTTCAATTGTACACATAAAAAGTTCATTAACAGTTCAAAAATGAAATACCTAAGTACGTATATCAAAATAAAATAATAGATTTTTCAGATTACACATAAACGAATCACAGGATTTTTTTATAATGCTTGTCACATCAAAACCATAATACAACTCGATGTCAAAATGTAAAATATTCATTATCATAAATACAGTGTCACAATTTTGTTTTGTATTTAAAAGATCCGTAATGATTTTAAATACTCTAAATCACTAATTCCATCATCGAATCTAATAAAATTTCTCTAAATTCAATACTATTAAGTAACAGTAACTGTTTATTATTCAAGAATACAACTGGTAGAAAAGAAAATAACAAACAACAATAATAAAATTTTCAACAATCAACTACTTCATTTTAACAAAACCAAATTATATAACGATCATAATATGGCCTTGAAAAATTAATATTTTTTTCACAATAAACTTTTTAAAATACTCATCTCAGCCACAATTTTAATCTTAGAGCATCCACACCATTCAAGTAATATCTAAAAAGCCTTTTGTCACGTACGAAACCTAGTTTTTCATAAAGCTGTAGTGCAGGCTTATTGGTCACTTCCGTTTCAAGAACTACCTCATCAGCATCACCCATTAACATTTCGTTGATTGCCATTTGTACCAGATTGGATCCAATCCGAAGTTTTCGGTAATTTTGATCTACTGCTAACATCGCTATGTAACCTCTTTTTATTACTTTCCGATGTAAGTCTAGTTTACATACGATGGCACCAACGCATTCCCCTTCACACATTGCCTGCAAACAATAATAACAAACTTGATATAAATATTATACCCTTCGCTGAATTATTGAATTTTCTATATAATTGTTGAACATTCCACAGTATACTCTTCTCAGTTTTTTTATAACAAGTCAGGTACAATTGCTTTATTTGTAATTTTAATAATTTCGCGATGATGCTGTATTGATTGGTGAGACGCATGTAAGTGTATAGTATAGAGTATTTTTGTGTTTGTAGAATCTTACCAAAAGTTATAAAATTCTTCATGCATATTATTTATTATTTTAATATTTATTGATCGAATCTTTCAAAAAAAGGATCTTCCTCTAGATAACATTAACTTACTATCAAAATTTAAATACAATTGAACTTGACTTTCTTGAGTTATCCTGCTTACAACAGATAGATAGACAGATGGCATTTTGAAAGTCGTTCAGAATTCAATGATACCCAATGATATATGAAATTTTTTTCTCTACAAGCGACATCTGCGGTTTCAGAAATGTGCCGATCGAATGCAATATACTCTACATTTTCGTATTTGTGAAATATATTATCAAAAGATATTCCAATAAGAATGGCTCATATGAGGATCTAAATAACTACCGTCCCATCTCATTTGCATTAATACTAGCCAAAATATTTGAATCAGCTTTGAAAAACCAAATCAAGAATACTTTGAGCTTAACAACTTATTTCACCCTTGCCTATGGATTTATAGGAATAAGGGATCAACAACAATGGCAATGAATAACATCGTACGAAATATCTTTGATACCTTTGAAACCAAGAAATACACAACTGCTTTTACGACCTAACAAAAGCGTTTAATTGCGTATCCCATGAAATTCTCCTAGACAGACTAGTGGGATATAATTTCAATAACGATAGTGTAACACTCATTAAAACCTACTTATAACCAACAGGTGCCAGTACGTAAAGTTATGCACTTCTGAAGCTAGGAGAGTTTCCCATTGCCCTTCCACAAAGATCTGTTAGGTCCCTTATCATTTACCATTTATATTAATGACCTGGCCAACAGTGGTCATGACAAACGAAAATATTAACGAATGGTTTCTATCTAATCAATTAATGCTAAACCAAGACAATACACAATCATTAAATTTCACACTACGAAATCCTGACACAGCTGACCAATTTGTTCAAAGCGATAAAGTGGTAAAATTCTTTCTATATCTAGATCCAATATTATCCTAGGAGCAACACATTTTAAAATTATCAACTAAACTTTCAAAAAATATTTATTTTTTGCGGAATTTAGTTAACACTTGATCCCTTAACTCTTTGATTATGGCTTACTACAGATCTTTTCATGTTGGAGGCACTCAACTTATACCACTAAAGTTTTCGGTCTGTAATGCAGGTGCATTCGCATATCCTCGCATATAAATTGTAGAAATGACTGTAAAGATCAATTTATACAACTTAAGATTCTAACTTTGCCCCGTGTCTGTATCCTAGAGAGTTTATTATACCTTAAACAACATGAACACCTATATGTAAGGCATAGCCATCTACATGAACACAATACTAGAAACTGTGATAAAACACATACATTTTCTTCGGCTCACTAAAGCGAGAAACCGAATGAGCTACTACTCTGCCAGATGCTAAGTCAGTTAAAAACTTAAACTTTTTGACACGTTTAATGAACTCCTGGAGAATGACTTCTATGATGTAACTTAATACTGGCTAGGTACTATATACATTTGTAAAAAAAATTTTTAAAAATCTTTTTAAATGTCTTTAGTTCGAATTGTACTTTCCGAGCGAGCGGACGCATCCGAAAAACGCTCCCATTAAAAAGCGAAAACACCGGGTAAAAGTCCGCTAAATTTGATAAAACTTGAATTTGTAGCTCAAAAAATTCCGCGTAAATCGATGTCATAACAAAAAAACAAAGTTGAAATAGATTTAATATTCGAAAATAACTAATAAAAAGTTATTTAGTGGCAAAACCGACCAGTGCAGTGCTATGCATAAAGAAACAGTCTTCTCATTTTTAAAGTACCTATTCATTTTAACCTTGCCACCCAAGTTTATTTATCCAAGTTTATTTATGTCTTAATGACTAACAAGTGTCTGCCGCATAAAACCATTGCAGTGTTTTCTCAGGTCCAAACTAAATACAAAGTGTAAAAGATATAATTTTAAGGTGTCAAGTAAGTGATAGGTTTGAGGAATAATACATATCTTGTTCGATTATGTACCTACTATTTTTCCAAATGTGTTCTCACTATACAGACTTCACTGAAGTTTGACTAAAGAAAATTTCTGGATAGGGCCACCCTTATCACCTAGTTGTATAAAAAATAGCCTACGACCTATTCTCAGACCTACCAAATATACACCAAAAATTTCATAAAAATCAGTCAAGCCGTTTCGGAGGAGTTCGATAACAAACACTGTGACACGAGATTTTTATATATTAGATATATGTTAGCTATATGTATGTTTTTCTCTGACTTGTATAAAACAATTTGTCTGTTCTATACATCAATAATAATAATAATTATTATTATTATTATTATTATATCTTAGGATGCACGATTAGTGATTCTGTGAGTAGTGATTAATTTCGTACATAATTTTGTATTAAAAAGAGTGTGTTTTTGTGGTGTTGCATATTTTTTGCGTTATAAATGCTGTTTTATTACAGCATTTATGCTGAAAGGCTGATTCAAACGACTTTCCTAGAAAATCTGAGAAGTGATTATACATCCAAACCCTTGAAAATGAGGACCGCTATCACCATAAATTTATGGTAAGGTAATAATGGATTGTTGAAGTGTGGCCATGTTATTCCTTAAGATAAATAGGGTTTCTAAGACAAACAAGGGGTAATAAATGGACTTGGGTAATAAATGGACAACCTGATCAGTGGCGTACTATTGATATAATACGCCAGGGGCTGAGTCTCTTGCAGTTCAATGGAAATGCACAGGTTTTCACAAGAAATGATATCTATATACACGAATGATAGATCGAATACAGAACGTAGTAGCGAAAGATCACATCCTGGTAAGCACAGAAACGGGGGAACGAGTCAGGGGCGTTAAAGCGAGGGGGAGGGATACAGAAGAAATGATAACACATACACGAGAAAAGGCATACCTTGGCAACAGTGGAGATAAACTGAAGGAAGATGAAAAAACAAAAAATGAACGAATCAAATTAATACAAGAAGGCCATTCAATAAGCCACCATCCAAGGAATGACAGCTAGAAATCACGGTAGAGCAAGAAGAAATACTGCACATGGAACAGTCAAAATTAACAATGAATTAATGCACCATGGAGCCAAAGGGACAAAGAAGCAACCCTCAGAATTCATCACAAAGCAAGACTGGAAACGTTCATATGGTTTTTCCCAAGGAGATGGTATCTACACACAAGAAAATGGACCGAATACTGAATCTAGGAACGAAAGATCAGATCACATCTAGTAGGCAGAGAAGCAGGCCAGGAGCATTAAAGCGCGGCGGAGGGGCAGAGGTAACTGGGAAAGAAAAGCGAGGGGAAAAATTAATTCCACAAAGAAATCGCAGCGATACATGCTCTACCAGAATCAGAGACGGAGGAATCAGAAGAAGAAAATTTGTAGAAGCAGAAATACAAAAAGTGGAACATAAACACTCCATATCACGACACAACACATATTTCACAAGGAGACTCAGAAGAGGCAGAAGTCCAGAACCAAAAACACAAAAAAGGGAGCTTAAACGCTCCCTCACGACCAATGCGGTAACGCATCTCACAAATACCTACACCACCCATTCCACATTCCTTTACCATGAGCCATATGGCTCTCGCTGCTAGCAACAAGCATGACCTTAGTCCAGTCCCTTAGCAGGCTTGTATAACCTGGGACTGGCAGCATTGCCTACCGCACACTGGTAAATTAATCAAATCAATCAATCAATCAAAAATCTTTTTAAATATCTCTTATTATTCTTAAGTGCTCTACTCATATCTTATATTTTGTGTACCTAGTTATACTATTATTTGTTTTTTTTTTCTGTTTTATACACTTCATTCACTCCGATTTGTTCCTACTTGTGTAAGCATTTTATTATGTACATTGGCACCAATAAAGTATTTATACTAAAGTTACTATACACATTGTATTTTATTATTAATATCATTGACAAATAACAAACAAGCATTTAATCATCAAGTGGTATCATAGGTGATGGAATGTTTGCCAAGGTTCCGTATTTTTCATAATATTTATGAATAACATATCTTACTCATGCATCAGCCCTAAAGCTCTATATGCAGATGACAAAAACTTTGTTAAAACCAGTGAAACTACCAATTTATTTATTAAAAAGGCAAATAAATTTTATAAATTCTGTGTAAGCCATGATTACCTAATATACGTAAAACCGTACATTTGTCATTTTTATTAAAAACATAAGTCACGATTATAGTGTCCTTATAAAAATGAATCATCAATCTATTGAGCATGTAGATCGCACAAAATTTTAAGAGGAAATCTTATATCAAATGAACTGAAAAAACACATTAATTCCATAATTCGACTCTCCCAAAGAAAACTATAGTAACTCAATTTCAGTTTTGAGAAAAACGTGATTAAATATTTAAATGGCGTCCTTAAGAATTAAAGAATTGTAACTTACATACAGTTCACGATGTATTATTGGTTGTCAACAGTTCACAGAAAGTTACGATAGTTTTCTTCATAATTGATTTGTAACTATTGTAACTCGAAACACGAATTTTATGAGTTACTATAGTTTTCATTGGGAGAGTGGAATTCATGAATTAGGTTCAACCTATTTTTTGCCAAGACAACTATGTAATAGGCAAGTTCAACTTTTTTTGGTTTTGATTGAAATTAACTCTATTTGCAATAAAAAAAAACAGCTGTGCCTTTGAGATGTAAATTTTAAAAAATAATGCCATTTTTGATGACTTGAAAAGTGGCATTCGATGCGAGGCTACAAGTCATACCTGCACTCAAAAAAGTACTTGTGTAACTTTAAGTGCTTCTTCACCTAGATCTGTGACCAGTGATAATGACCAGAATTTCACAGACGGGATGTAAAATTACACCACTATTATCTATAAATTTACACGAGGGCTAGTAAATTTGCACTCACTGTGGATAATTACATTATGACTTAACAAAACAGTTGACGTAAAATCACATTAGGACAGGAATAAATTCGCAAGTTATGTATATTTCCATGTGGCATGTATTTTTACATGTATTTGTCTGTAGCGATTTCTTATTACATTATTCTAACAGTAAAATTCCATGAATTCTAATGTAATGAGGCTGTAATTTTACATGCACTTTTTTCAGTGTGTGTGCAAGGGTTACTCGTGACCTCAGTTGCTAAGTAGATACTTCGCTACACAATGTAAAATATACGTATACTATAAATGTTTATTGATGTTTACGAGGTAAAGTTGGACGGTTCATGCATGAAGCAAAATGCCAGCAAGAAAGTGGTGTTTTATATCAAAATGTACTAATACATCCCCTAAAATTATTTCGATAGATCCGATAGCACCTCTGCAATATTATAAGTTCATTTTGTGGAACGAACAGTTCTGCCGCTTGAATGCGGTGAATTATTTTAACGAATTCAAGAAAAATGTATATTTAGCCGCAAAATTAAGGCAAGTTGTGTAGCGGCGTGAGCCCCCAAAGATGCATATTTAGCGAGCAACCTATCAATGGGGTAGAACAAAAGAAACTATATATGAAAATGTAGGTCATAACTTATCACATCAGGAAATGCATGTTATCCAATCTATAAGTTGGTATAAGGGGTAGTTACAGCCCAGAAAGTAATTTTTTTTAAAACATGTGTTTTTACTCACCATTTTTACTCTAATTTTCGTAAAAATTCATGACAGAGGATATTTCTTTATGCCAAAATGTTCACAATTATTTGCTGAATTCGTCCATATATACCAACTATATAAAAATCGCAAAACTAATCATTCACGGTAAATCAAAGGGGGAGTAACAGTAGAGAGTTATCGCAAAAGATAACGTATTTGTGTTAAACGTTATTTTTGACATCTAAGCAAGCGCATATTGGTTTTCATGTACAAAAACAAACATGCGCAAGCGTAGATGTCAAAGATAACGTTTAACGTACATACGTTATCATTCGCGATAACTCCCTAGTGTGTGTGCTACGGTAAGTCTAAACTTCTATTGGCCATAACTTTTGATTTCACGCTTACCAAAATTCTGATACATACATAGAAAACTTCGTTATTCTCTTAGCTTTAATTTAAGTACAAATACATGGAGCTACGTATTTCATTTTGTGATAATAATAGTATAAATTATATCGCAACGTCACGAATTTCTGCGCACCAAAGCTAAGTCGGTCTTATGAATGCATGGCCATGCGCGCTCGAAAAATCGACCTTATTGCTGATTTGCATAAGGGCATGGAAAAGAAATTATGCCGTTAACTCATGTTATAGGGTTTTGAGTTGTAATAATGAACAATTAAAATTAAGTATGTAAAGTAAAATGTCTATCTCATAACTTTTTAAACATATAAACACTTTTACTTAATAATAAATTGACAGTTACAAATAAAATAAAAAGCTGTATAAACAGATTTTATGAACAAAAATAGCATTACTTTAATTTGTTCATTCAAAATGAAAATGTTTATTTCTAATAAAACTTATTTGCGATAATGTCAAACAGTCAAATGACAAGGAAAACCATCACTAAACCTCATTTCATGCAATATACACATGTATAAAAGAACAGAGGTGTCAACAAATATTAGGCTACAAGCATGAGCGTCCACAGAAATATTTTCAGGGGGAGCATAAAACTAAAGTGAAAAAACTAAATAAAAATAAAACTAAAGTAAACAATAAGACATCTACTAAAATTACTAGTTCGTATGGGGTACCACAGACCGCAGGGCAGTGTGCTAGGGTCTCTTTTATTCATTATATATGTGAATGATATAAATCATGTCCTAAGAAGTTCATATATAAGCCTTTTTGAGGATGAGGAATATATATATCTGAAAAAAATCAAATTGAAATCACAGATATAATGAATAAAGAGCTTTGTATGTTATATATATGGTTATGTACAAAAAAAATTGAAACTCTATAATGACAAAACTAAATGTATGGTTCTTGGAACTAAAGCTAATTGCCGAAAATATTTAAATGATCAACTGTTTCTGTACATTAATAATGCGAAAGTTGAATTTGTAAGTTAAATTAAATATTTACGAATTATTTTAGATCGATAGTTGACGTTTTCAAAATATATTGATTATTTATGTAAGAACATTGGCAAAACCAAACAATTGGGTTGGATTTCAGTGGAACAAAGTATTGAAACAACTTTAATATATAAAATCGAGAAAAATCTAATACCTACCCACCTTAAACCCTTCTTAGTTAAAAGATCAAAACAATTATTTGGTAAGGTCTGCTGAAAATTGCAAAATGAATACAAAAATATCATTCTTAAAAAAATCAACTGTTAGCGATGGCTTACGCGTATTCAATGCTTTGCCCACGGAAATCAAATATTCAGTAATTTAAAATTGTTTACTAAAATGTTACTAAATTATATATAGACGACAGAGCACAAAATAATAAATGACTATGTACAAATATATGTCACTTTTGAAGATAGCTTATGCTAAATAAACTTTATTCTATTCTATTCTAAATACATATTCACCTACGACATATAAAATATGACATAAAATATATACCAATTCGTAATAATATACGGATTGGTATTTGCTTGTCACTGCCCACAATACATGCTTTAACTGGATGCAACACGACTAGTGCTTTATACGGGATTGGAAAAAAAAATTGCATATACCTTTTTAAAACAAAATAAGAGCACGCTTGAACTTGATAAAGCGACAGCCTTTATAAACGATGCCGTCAAAATTGCTCGTAGATATGTTCCGTTGCTATACAAATCAAAAACTTGTACAGATGTAGATGATTTAAGGTACAATCTTCTTCAAAATTCGACCATTGCTAATTTTCCACCAATTGAGGATTCCTATATACATCACGTAAGACGTTTCTTGTTACAAGCAAAAATTTGGTGTAATAGTCATGACTCATCGTATAGGGCAAATCCTGTTGGAATGGGATGGTCCTTTGATGGAAATTATATTTTACCAGTGATGTATATTTGGAAACAGCGCATAAGGAAGTACTACGCGAACTTACCTATATTATAAGGACAAGGATGCATGTGATATTTAAAAATGTGAGTGTTTTAAGGCTGGTTTAAAATGTAGTGATATATGCAAATGTCCCTTATTTTGGAACAATATGGAACTGGAGGTTTTATACGCATCTAGCAGCGAAGATGAATTTTAAACTGTATGTTACATCTGTAGACATGGTTACACAGAGCAAATCTAGTTATTTGCGATACTGTTAAATTTTTCAGCAGATAGGGATATATTTTACTCTAATGTTGTAGGTGAATATATATATTTGCTCCCCTTAAAAATATTTTTGTGGGCGCTCGTGCTTGCAGCCTAATATTTGTTGGCACTTTTTGTTTTTTATTATTAGACCGTGGGATAGTGACAGATTTTTTTAAACGTTTGGTTCCTATCTGGTCTTTTGGGAGCCTTTTGTGCCTGATTTGTACTAACCATTTTCTTGTTTATCAAACGGTTATCCAGGGCCCCTCAGCGGAAAACAGAAAAGAAAATTTCATGAAAATGAGCAATTTCAAACGTTTTGTTTCCTATCTGGCATCAAGTTAGACTTACGTTTTAAAGAAAAACATCCGACGGAAGCTTATCGCCAGACAAATTCCGTGGGCCGGAAGGCCCGAAATTTCAGTCCGAAGTTGTAAGAAAAAATGGTCAAAATCAAACGATTTGTTTCTTATCTGGGAATTGTATATATAGGTAAATAGATTATAATTATCGCGATATAACAAACACCAGACAAATTCCGAGGGCCCAACAGTGAAAAAATTATTGTTCAAGTTGTCAACTATTCCGCGAAAATCAAACGATTTACATTCGTCTGGCATTTGTTTTTTTGTTAATATTAGGCAATAAGTAGTTTCAATTTAAGATTCCCAGACGAATTGGCTGGGTCCCCTGGATAGCCAGACACAAAGAAAAGCGCGAAAAATATGCCATTTTTCAAACGATTTATTCCTGTCTGGCATTTGGATTTTAAAAAGATATGTTAATAAATAAGCCATATTTCTAGTCCCAGATAAAAAGCTTGGGCCCAGACGTAGATATGTTGAGCGAAAGTATTGAAAAATCAAAAAACAGTTGTGTAAAAATCGATGCATTTTCAAACAATTTACACTCGTCTGGGATTTGTTTTTTTAAAAAGATATGTTAATAAACGAACCATATTTCAAGTGCCAGACAAAAATCTGGGGCGCAGCTGTAGATATATCACAAATTTTGAGGTTCTACAGTTGGCAACTTTTTAATCCTGGCTCCTACGCCAAAAGACTACTATAGCTAATTTAAATAGAATAAAATTTTCTAAAATTCTTTTTTTAATTTTCTGAATTCCAACAAAAATGAAGGAATTAGAGGAGGGCGAGACTTTTTTTTTCGGTAAAATTTCTCCATTTTGTCGCCGTAATTAATCGGTAATTAATTGAAATCGATTTCATATTTGATGTTCACTTAATATCATGTACTACTTTGACGTTCCGTTAATCTCGGTCCTTCGAAACAAAGGTTTCTGAGAAAAATTATTTTTTTTAGATTTACATACATTATAGGAAAACGTGTAATTTCCTACATTTCCTCGAATATCTCAATAATTATTATTTTTTTTCGAAAAATGTGTAGATAGCTTATGTAAAGAGAATTGATTGAGCTTTCCGACACTTTTTTTATTTTTTCTCTAACATAAAGAGCAAAAGACCAAATATGCGGACGTCTCAAAGCCAACCGCCACCTAGTCTATTAATTAGGGTGAAGACGTACCGCTCGGCTAAAGTACACCATCTGTGGGTCCCCACGCGAGACTATTTTCTCGATCTGACGTCACAGTGCTTTTCGTGAGGAGTAGTGAGGATTTCAACTTTAATTATTTATTGCAAAGTAAGTACTGCGATTTAAGAGCTGATATTCGATGTAGCGTGTTTTTATACATAAACACACACTTTAATGAAATACAAAAAAAATGGGCAAGTTCCCCATTAGCAAACGATAAATAAAAATCACCCCGGGACGAGCGGGGAGTATAAAAAGCAGCGTCGCTTGCAAGCAATGCATGCCACATATGTTTCTACCACGTCGCATCTTACGTGTCTTATGTCGCGTGCATTAAAATGAGAGAAGAAATCACTTTTGTGTGGTTGACTACCTAAGCCAAGGGAAAATGAAACAGATACGGACTTACGAGGACTCTCAGTTTCTATGGTGTAGTGCAGAGTTGTAAATTATATATTAATATGTAATAATTTATATTTGGCTTTTTGCTAGTATGTAACTTATTTATTGTAAATATTATTCGATCGAGGGATTATGAATGTGAAAGTGACAGTTATATTGATTTCAGTGATAAAGAAAATCAAATTCCAAATGAGTTTCAAGGGCGGATCTGGACCTTGAGCTTGGGGGGGGGGGGGGGTAACATAGCCACGCGTTGAAAATAACAAAAAATGTTTTCCTCGAAATGATGAGCGGGGGGAAAAAATCTAAAAAAAAATTATAAACACAACTAAATAGAATATATATTCAAAAATATAAAATAAAATAATAAAAATGATGAAACTTTAAAATGAAAGTTGATTGTTTACGGAATCTTGGGGGGTAATTACACCGTTACCCCCCATAAATCCGCGCTTGCGGCATTTAAGTAGTGACGCGAAATGTTTAAATGTGTATAATACTCTTTTACAATGACAAGCGAATGAAATGCCAGACGAGTGTGAATCGTTTGAAAATGCATCGATTTTTACACGACTGTCTTTTGATTTTTCGATACTTTCAGTCAACATATCTACGGCTGGGCCCAAGCTTTTTGTCTGGGACTTGAAATATGGTTTATTTATTACCATATCTTTTTCAAATCCAAATGCCAGACAGGAATAAATCGTTTGAAAAAATGGCTTTTTTTCGTGCACTTCTTTTAAGATTTAAAATATGTTTGGCCCACGCTTTTGGTCTGGGACTTGAAATATGGTTTAATTATTACCATATCTTTTTAAAATCCAAATGCCAGACAGGAATAAATCGTTTGAAAAAATGTTTTTTTTCGTGCACTTCTTTTAAGATTTAAAATATGTTTGGCCCACGCTTTTGGTCTGGGACTTGAAATATGGTTTATTTATTACCATATCTTTTTAAAATCCAAATGCCAGACAGGAATAAATCGTTTGAAAAAATGGCTTTTTTTCGTGCACTTCTTTTAAGATTTAAAATATGTTTGGCCCATGCTTTTGGTCTGGGACTTGAAATATGGTTTATTTATTACCATATCTTTTTAAAATCCAAATGCCAGACAGGAATAAATCGTTTGAAAAAATGTTTTTTTTCGTGCACTTCTTTTAAGATTTAAAATATGTTTGGCCCACGCTTTTTGTCTGGGACTTGAAATATGGTTTATTTATTACCATATCTTTTTAAAATCCAAATGCCAGACAGGAATAAATCATTTGAAAAAATTGCTTTTTTTCGTGCACTTCTTTTAAGATTTAAAATATGTTTGGCCCACTAAAAATGTCTGTAAATGATACAATACAGTTTCGTTTTGGTTAATTTTTATAAAAAAAATCATTTCACATGAGAACCAATCGTTTGATTTTCGCGGAATAGTTGACAACTTGAACAATAATTTTTTCACTGTTGGGCCCTCGGAATTTGTCTGGCGTTTGTTATATCGCGATAATTATAATCTATTTACCTATATATACAATTCCCAGATAAGAACCAAATCGTTTGATTTTGACCATTTTTTCTTACAACTTCGGATTGAAATTTCGGGCCTTCCGGCCCACGGAATTTGTCTGGCGATAAGCTTCCGTCGGATGTTTTTCTTTAAAACGTAAGTCTAATTTGACGCCAGATAGGAACAAAACGTTTGAAATTGCTCATTTTCATGAAATTTTCTTTTCTGTTTTCCGCTGAGTGGCCCTGGATAACCGTTTGATAAACACGAAAATGGTTAGTACAATTCAGGCACAAAAGACTCCCAAAAGGCCAGATAGGAACCAAACGTTTAAAAAAATCTGTCACTATCCCACGGTCTATATATTATGTGTATATTGCAAAAGATTTAGTGATGGCTTTCCTTGTCATGTGACTGTTTGACATTATTTCACATTAAAATATTATTAGAAATAAACATGTTCAACTTGAATGGACAAAATAGAGCAATAATGGCTGTCTGTACAACTTTTGCTGTTTGATGCTTCTACTATTCGAGAATTTTCATTACACACTATATATACGAAATAATAATTCTAACAATGTAAACTCGCTTTTGAATTTTGTTCCATATACATACAATAACTTGTACTTTTAACAAGAACTTTTTGTTTAGTTTGTAACTGTCAATTTATTAATAAAAGTGTATATATGTTTAAAAATCATGAGATAAAACATTTTACTTCACATACTTAATTTTAATTGGTCATTATTACAGCTCAAAACCTTATAACATGAGTTAACGGCATATTTTCCGTTCCATGCCCTTATGCAAATCAGCAATAAGGTTGATTTTTCGAGCGCGCCATGGCCACCGCATTCATAAGACCGACTTAGCTTTGGTACGCAGAAATTCGTGACATTGGGTTACAATTTATACTATTATTATCACATAATAAATACGTAGCTCCATGTATTTGTACTTAAATTAAAGCTAAGAGAATAACAAAGTTTTCTATGTATTATCAGAATTTTGGTAAGCGTGAAATCAAAAGTTATGGCCAATAGAAGTTTGGACTTACCGTGGCACGCACACTGTTACTCCCCCTTTGATTTACCGTGAATGATTAGTTTTGCGATTTTTAAATAGTTGGTATGTATGGACGAATTCAGCAAATAATTGTGAACATTTTGGCATAAAAAAATATCCTCTATCATGTAGTTTCATCGAATTAGAGTAAAAATGGTGAATAAAAACACATGATTTTAAAAAAATTACTTTTTGGGCTGTATACCAACTTATAGATTGGATAACATGCATTTTGTGATGTAATAAGTTATTACTAATATTTTGATATATAGTTTGCTTTGTTCTACTCCATTGATAGGATGATACAATTTGAATGGGCGGCCGCCTGCATTAAAGAATATTAATTATTATAACTTTAATTCTGTTATTTTTTTCTAAAATATAAGATTGTGTTTAACAATATTCCGTCTCATTCTTTTAACATTCCTATCAAAATGTAACAACTTGCATCTCCTCAAACCTTGAAAAGGCAAAGCTGTACAGCAAATTTATTCCAACAAACAGTATGAAAGACAGAACAATAGCTGAGACCATGCATTTAGTGACTGTGATACCCCATCAGCCTTCTTTAACCAGGATAAACTGAAATTCTGTAACATACACTGAAAAAAATCCACAATCAAGAGAGATCATCAATGAATTTAAAGAACTGGATATAATAACGGAGCAGGAGAACATTTCATGTTCAACTTGTATGGTTACAGTACCAAAGAGAGTATTATCCTCTACAATTATAAACATCGTTCCCTCGTAAAATCAACCTAAAAATCAGCAGCTACTGGAAGCGGCTGGAACCTGCCCACCAGGTGGATTTTTAAAGTCGAAAAGAGCACTAAATTGTGTGCCATAACGGCACTAATCCGATCTCAACTTGCTTTGTTTTTTAATTTTTTTTTTCACGGAAACAAAATTGAAAGGGTGCAAGTGTCCCAAGGAACAATTTAAAAGTCATTTGGACTTGAGGAGGTTTTAAGAAAGGTTTGTCAGGGTTAGGAAATAGTCATGTGCTTTATTGATGTTGTAGTTAAGGCCTTTTAGGCTTCAAGTATACTTTCTCTTAATAGTAAGTTTTAAAGCATTCTGTAAGACCTAATTATAAAGCTAATTTGCTTCTAGGATAATATGTATTTATAATGAATATATCATAACCTACATAAAACTTTCCATAAAGCTAATTAGTTTTATGAACGTCTTAAATTCCATTTAGATTTAAAGAGGCTTTAAATTATTCTTTATGGTTTTAACATATTTGCAATAAATGCATTTTAAATCCTTTTTCAAACTAGACATTTTCAATGCCTATTAGTACTTATTAAAGGCCATTACAAAACTAGACTCTTAAAACATCCTTGATAAATGTTGTGATGAAACCGTTATGAAGAAAAAAAGGCCTCTATAAATCTAAAAGGCAAATTTTAATCCCATCAAACACTTTCCAAAACCTCAATAAAACATTTATTATAAAAATAATAAACAATATGTCTGCCTGAAGTGTCGTTGATGCATGTGTCTGTGTGTGTTAATTAAAAGCATTTCACGACTTACTGATGTGTAATTAAGTCTTTTTTGGAAAGGTGAGAGAAAATAAAAGAGTGGCCATTTTAAAAGGACTGTTAAAACACAAACACATACAAATTATTTTGAGGTTAAGTTTTAAGTTTTTTGAGCAAATGTCAACATCCCAAACGTTTTATTACAGGTTTTATCAAGTCCATGTGATCTTCGCCAAGTGCATTTGCATTTTTGTAAGGAAGGAATTATTTGTGATAGTATACAGAAAGACTAAAAGGGCTTCATTTAGAGAAACGTTCTAGGTCATTACCATTATTAGAATATATAGTTTAAAGGACCAGTGTTGCCAGATCAAAATTTTAAAAGTTATCAGACGACGCTTTAAAAAGTTACTAAATCTTACTAAAATTTCACTAGATTTGAAATTAAAGCTCTCATCTTTAATTTTCAAAAGTTGCAGTGTCTGTAGGACACGTAATTTTCTTGAGCTCTCTGAGCACAGCATAGCTTTGAGCGTCCTCTATCTGATTATTTCGTTGCCAGACTTCGTACTCTGCATTGTATTAAATGGTTTGTAACTAGAAAGTACTGTTTGTCTACGAGACGCTAGAGGGCAACGAGCCCAGGCTATTCGATTCACGGTCAATAAACTATACGGTTACCTCAAATAGCAGCTTTTAGACGAGAGAGACGCGCGGAGCGGGGAATCGAATGAAATATATTCTGTTAGGGTCTACAGCCTACGTCAGCTGTAGACACTACAGGCATCTTTGTCTGTGTCTTTTGCACGGAAATCAGATATGTCTGTCTCTTTCATTCGATTCCCCGCTTCGCGCGTCTCTCTCGTCTAAGAGCTGCTGATCGAGGTAACCGTAGAGTTTACTGACCGTGGTAGCGATTCACGTGAACAGTTCTGTATTAAATGGATCGCAACTCCAATTTAATGTTTGTCTACCTACCAGTAGAGGGCAATAAATTGGATGATTCAAAAATCATTAAAAATGGGCATTTTCATAAAAGTTTTCACTAAATCAATAATTTTAAAAAAATCACCAGATCTAGTGAAATTTCACTAGACCTGGCAAGACCGGAGAGGACTGTAAAATCACAATTAGGTTTTTAGTTGGCCGGCCATGTTTTTCTTGTTATATAAAAATGTTCAAGGTCAATCTCACAATTATAATTATCAATAATTATCACTTTTTCATTAGCAAATTAAGGTAGAATTACAAGAAACGACTGAAAATTACCGTGGGAACCGAGAAGCAGCCCACTTTTTAAATTTGCTGATACGTGTGTCTATGCAAATTTTGTATGGATATTAAAATCATTATTATTTCTGAGGGGCTCTTTTTTTTTGGGCCTTTCTTATGTAGTTTTAACGATAAACTGCCGTTGGTTTTAATTTTTTTGTTATACCTGATGGCTTTTTATTACCTTTTAAATCGGCCTTAGAGAGGTTATAGTGCTCTACACTTTATACATTTCAAATTCCATTTTATCTTCAATAAGTCTGATGGAGTGTTTGCTTAAATCAGTTTAGAAAAAATAAATGCAATAATAAAATTATTTGGATTCCTTCGTGGACATTCTTATAGCTTCTCAGTTCTAATATGGTTTTAAAAACCAGTTTTAAGGTAGCCTTCTAGGTGTTTTCTAGAAATGCAGGAAGCTAATAGAAAAGCTTCCGACAGCTTTAAAATAGGTTTTAAGAAAGGTTTTAAAACGGCCCGAACAAGGTTTTCAAGATCAGCACTATGCCTCACTAAGGAGTTTTATGATGGAATTTAAAAAGGCCTTAACAACCTTCATAAGGGTGGGCCCTTTTAGTCTACAAGTCGCTTTATGATGGTATTAAGGATACTGTTACAGCAAAATAGATTTTTCAAGGCATTTTATAAATAGTTTTATAGCACCCTTGTATACATTTAAGAAACTAAAATTGTTCCTTGGGGTGATATATCATTGAAATAGGAATTTTTACTGCTTTTCAATGGTTCGATTACAAATTGTAAGTAATCATAAAATAAACAACTATTAACTTACTGCAAGGTGGTAATCGTGAAAAAGGGGATGTGCCTCCAAAAGGATGGGTGGGAGTGGAGTTACAAACAAAAAATACAATTTTTTATAAAGTTCTTTTCCTATTTGATGTTCTACTGTCTGACATGACAGGTAAAAGGTTGGAAATGGAAATTAAGGTAATATATAGTTGTATACAGTATAACTGGCGAGAGGTCAACTACCATCGGTTGTCACTGTATAACATAAGAAAAATTCCCCTGAACGTGCCAACACTTTGTTACTGATATATGTTATGTGTTATTAAGAGATTAAAACAATATAAATATATAAACGTGTATCAACATTGTGCTCAAGTTAAAACATGACGAGTATATTATAGAAATTTTGTGAGGTGAAGTACGGTACCGGTTTCAGTGACTGCACCTCGATTGGCAAAGTTCAACACACCGGGCAAGTCCGTCACTTGGATGGGTGATGACCATATCTCATCTCGCCGTCCTGGTAGAGTGGTAGAGTAGCATTACCTATACTTCGCCAGGACTTTAATATAAATATAGGCATTAAAAAAAAAAAAAGAGAAATCGTTGATTTCATTTTACATATTTTATTAATCTCTTAATAACATATCAGTAACAAAGTATTGACACGAGTGATTGATTTTTGGGGGACTATTTCTTGTGTTGTGGACATTCATCCTTTTAAGAAATGTCTATGCAGTCTAGTCGACAGTTACGACAGTCGTACCGACAGTCACAGCAATCGTGACTTGCATATGTGCACTAGTCTAATATATAAAAATCTCGTGTCACAGTGTTTGTTATCGAACTCCTCCGAAACGGCTTGACCGATTTTTATGAAATTTTTGGTGTAGGTCACTAGATTTGAAATTAAAGCTCTCATCTTTAATTTTCAAAAGTTGCAGTGTCTGTAGGACACGTAATTTTCTTGAGCTCTCTGAGCACAGCATAGCTTTGAGCGTCCTCTATCTGATTATTTCGTTGCCAGACTTCGTACTCTGCATTGTATTAAATGGTTTGTAACTAGAAAGTACTGTTTGTCTACGAGACGCTAGAGGGCAACGAGCCCAGGCTATTCGATTCACGGTCAATAAACTATACGGTTACCTCAAATAGCAGCTTTTAGACGAGAGAGACGCGCGGAGCGGGGAATCGAATGAAATATATTCTGTTAGGGTCTACAGCCTACGTCAGCTGTAGACACTACAGGCATCTTTGTCTGTGTCTTTTGCACGGAAATCAGATATGTCTGTCTCTTTCATTCGATTCCCCGCTTCGCGCGTCTCTCTCGTCTAAGAGCTGCTGATCGAGGTAACCGTAGAGTTTACTGACCGTGGTAGCGATTCACGTGAACAGTTCTGTATTAAATGGATCGCAACTCCAATTTAATGTTTGTCTACCTACCAGTAGAGGGCAATAAATTGGATGATTCAAAAATCATTAAAAATGGGCATTTTCATAAAAGTTTTCACTAAATCAATAATTTTAAAAAAATCACCAGATCTAGTGAAATTTCACTAGACCTGGCAAGACCGGAGAGGACTGTAAAATCACAATTAGGTTTTTAGTTGGCCGGCCATGTTTTTCTTGTTATATAAAAATGTTCAAGGTCAATCTCACAATTATAATTATCAATAATTATCACTTTTTCATTAGCAAATTAAGGTAGAATTACAAGAAACGACTGAAAATTACCGTGGGAACCGAGAAGCAGCCCACTTTTTAAATTTGCTGATACGTGTGTCTATGCAAATTTTGTATGGATATTAAAATCATTATTATTTCTGAGGGGCTCTTTTTTTTTGGGCCTTTCTTATGTAGTTTTAACGATAAACTGCCGTTGGTTTTAATTTTTTTGTTATACCTGATGGCTTTTTATTACCTTTTAAATCGGCCTTAGAGAGGTTATAGTGCTCTACACTTTATACATTTCAAATTCCATTTTATCTTCAATAAGTCTGATGGAGTGTTTGCTTAAATCAGTTTAGAAAAAATAAATGCAATAATAAAATTATTTGGATTCCTTCGTGGACATTCTTATAGCTTCTCAGTTCTAATATGGTTTTAAAAACCAGTTTTAAGGTAGCCTTCTAGGTGTTTTCTAGAAATGCAGGAAGCTAATAGAAAAGCTTCCGACAGCTTTAAAATAGGTTTTAAGAAAGGTTTTAAAACGGCCCGAACAAGGTTTTCAAGATCAGCACTATGCCTCACTAAGGAGTTTTATGATGGAATTTAAAAAGGCCTTAACAACCTTCATAAGGGTGGGCCCTTTTAGTCTACAAGTCGCTTTATGATGGTATTAAGGATACTGTTACAGCAAAATAGATTTTTCAAGGCATTTTATAAATAGTTTTATAGCACCCTTGTATACATTTAAGAAACTAAAATTGTTCCTTGGGGTGATATATCATTGAAATAGGAATTTTTACTGCTTTTCAATGGTTCGATTACAAATTGTAAGTAATCATAAAATAAACAACTATTAACTTACTGCAAGGTGGTAATCGTGAAAAAGGGGATGTGCCTCCAAAAGGATGGGTGGGAGTGGAGTTACAAACAAAAAATACAATTTTTTATAAAGTTCTTTTCCTATTTGATGTTCTACTGTCTGACATGACAGGTAAAAGGTTGGAAATGGAAATTAAGGTAATATATAGTTGTATACAGTATAACTGGCGAGAGGTCAACTACCATCGGTTGTCACTGTATAACATAAGAAAAATTCCCCTGAACGTGCCAACACTTTGTTACTGATATATGTTATGTGTTATTAAGAGATTAAAACAATATAAATATATAAACGTGTATCAACATTGTGCTCAAGTTAAAACATGACGAGTATATTATAGAAATTTTGTGAGGTGAAGTACGGTACCGGTTTCAGTGACTGCACCTCGATTGGCAAAGTTCAACACACCGGGCAAGTCCGTCACTTGGATGGGTGATGACCATATCTCATCTCGCCGTCCTGGTAGAGTGGTAGAGTAGCATTACCTATACTTCGCCAGGACTTTAATATAAATATAGGCATTAAAAAAAAAAAAAAGAGAAATCGTTGATTTCATTTTACATATTTTATTAATCTCTTAATAACATATCAGTAACAAAGTATTGACACGAGTGATTGATTTTTGGGGGACTATTTCTTGTGTTGTGGACATTCATCCTTTTAAGAAATGTCTATGCAGTCTAGTCGACAGTTACGACAGTCGTACCGACAGTCACAGCAATCGTGACTTGCATATGTGCACTAGTCTAATATATAAAAATCTCGTGTCACAGTGTTTGTTATCGAACTCCTCCGAAACGGCTTGACCGATTTTTATGAAATTTTTGGTGTATATTATAGTATGAGAATAGGTCGTAGACTATTTTTTATACCCCTAGGTGATAAGGGTGGCCCTATCCAGAAATTTTCTTTTTATTTTTTGGACAAAAATTTATAATTTATATGGCAAAACAACGTTTGCTGGGTCAGCTGGTACAATAAATGTTTATCTGTGTGTATCTAGAGGGGCACACAAAAATTCTCTAATCAGTGTAATTAATACTGGCGCAATCTAATATAACTATGTGAAAACTGGATATCTGGCGTATATAAATCCACCAAAATAGGAGTTCATATTTTTCATTTTATGATGTAGAAAAATACATGAGATCAAGCAACAGGTGCGATTTGTTTTATTTATTTTACAGAGTCCTAGATAAATTCACAAGAAGTGCTCATATATAATCAGAATGACTTTTATTTTGCATTGGATATCTAAATTTTAAATCAATATAATGTACCGCACAGTGATGGAAACCACGAATATTAGATAATTTTGGAACTATTCTCGAATATTCGCAGACACATGACTGCATATATTCTTGTACACTACTTTACACTGTATGCCGAACACTAACAGATATTTCCAATATAAATCCGCCTGCCACTAGACGTGCATTACTAGAAATAGTAGATTAAGTTCATAAATATATTGTAATGTTAATAAAATGTTGTTTATTTTATGAAAAGCTTTAATTTTAATAGATCCGTTTTTCATAAAAGATAAACAGTGTTTTTATTATTATCATTAAACAGCTTTTTGGCTAATATTCGGGGGCATTTCCGAATTTTCAAGAATTTTTCATCACTGGTAACGCATAAATCCCTGTTCATTTAGAGTGACACATCAGTTTCAAAAAATGAGTCCATAGGCGTGAGGGAGATTTACACAAAATATATCTCGAAAAACATGTTGGGATCAGATGAAATAAAAGCTAACCGAATTTGTGTGGTGTATGAAGGTCAATTGCGCAGCAGTCAAGCAGTCAAATAGTGGAGACTCTAAAGTCTGAATGCACTTAAGCGTGAACACTGCTGTTCTGTCTGTCTATAGTGTTTTCACTGAAGTTACCCATCACATCCCAATATTCACACAGAATAAATAACGTCCCCCACATAAAACATATATTAGACAACCCCCAATTCAAAGTCAAGGCAGTCCAGGCGGGGTTTCACTTTTGAAAAAAAAAACATTGAAAACTCCATTACCCACAGACAATACCAGTGTCGGAGTTGGGGATTGAACAGTACAGGATAGACAGCATGATCAAGCCTTCTTGCGTCACAACACATTTTGCTTCCATACCAGTTGACTATCAATAAACTGAGAAGTAAAATAAAGTAAAAGTTTAATGTTTACAACTGAGTTTATAACCATCTGAAATTTTCAATGAAGACGAGGACACAGATGAAGTATAGTCTGATGATGAAGATGAACAGGAAAATTTTAGGAATATAGGGAAGTTGAATTTACTGATGGTAAAGACATCGAAGAGAGAAAACACACAAGTTATTATTCTTCTCCACATTTCATAGTTTATGTTTCAAAAACTATATACAAAATGATTTAGGGCCGGTTTTATAGGTTCAGATTAAACTAGAATTTAACTAGAGAAGTTTCACCTAGAGGTTTAAATTGTAGATTTTAGTGTTTTGTAAAATAACGTTTTATAAACGTTTGTCAAGATTGTCAGTGTTATTGTTATAGAACCTCCCAGAATCGACCTATCGACTTATCATCGAAGAATAAATAAAAACTTCGACTTAGGAAAAAATTTATCAAAAGACAATTAATCTAGAGCATAACATATTTAAGGCATCAGCGCCGAAGACTGGCACAAGAGGACTCATACACGCTCACAGAAAAGTAAGGCACAACAAGGCGCACAATTCAAAAATACGCCAAAATTTTCACTTAGTAAATATTTTTTTGTGGACAAGGAAAAAAAAAATTTACTTACTAAGTGAAATTTTTGGTGTACTTTTGAATTGTGCGCCTTGTTGTGCCTTACTCTTCTGTGAGCTTATATGAGTCCTTTTGTGCCAGTCTTCGGCGCTGATGCTTTAAATATATTATGCTCTAAATAAATTGTCTTTTGATACATTTTTTCCTAAGTCAAAGTTTTAATGTATTCTTCGACTTAGGTCGATTCTGGGAGGTTCTATAACAATAACACTGACGATCGTAACAAACGCTTATGAATCGGTATTTTACAAAACATTAAAATCTACAATTTAAACCTCTAGGTGAAACTTCTAGTTAAACTCTAGTTTAATCTGAACCTGTAAAACCGGCCCTTATAATGTTTTAAATAAACAGTTCAAATTCATCTGGGAGGAAGATCCATCTACCATAGCAATACAACTGAAAATACCATTAAACCATCCTTTCCATGTATGTTTCGATTGAAAAATACAACAGTAATTATCCCAAAATCGTCGCTTTGTTTATTTTTCAGTGAAAAAAACTCGAAAACTGCCTTTGGACAGACTATTGAGGGTTAAAGGCAGTAGCGAGTTGGGCCGGCGAGACAACAGACAAATGCCCGAGCCATCAGCATTGCAAGAGAAACGGCGCTGCTATTTTAATTTTTGACATTTAGATGTGGGCTGTTGATGAATAGAAAAGACAAATCTTGGGCCGCTTCACTTATGTCAATCCGCCCTTGGTTAAAGTTATATGATACGTGGCAATAATAGGACAAACGAGAAAAATACATTACAATGTGACGTGAAAAGACAAAGAAAGACAAATGAAAAAGATGGACACAGATGATTCAGCTCGCACCTCTCAAGAGTGCCATTTTCTGACAGAGGACAGGAAGGAAATTGAAAAATAGATGATAAAAACAAAGATCAAGATCGACAAGAAAACATATTAGTTTATTATGACAGTGATTGTGAGAGTAACAGCCACCGTTGACACAATGAAGTCGAAGATGAAATTGCTAGTCATATTATTAGACAATTTCTCGTGGTCAAACATACAAAAAGTTGAAAATGAGCATATAATTCATAATCTGTTACTTTACTGGGCAAGCAGACCTTTCAAATTTCATGAAAATACCGGGTTGACATTCAAAATACATTTCGAAAGTACCAAATAGTTTTTCCTAACAACACTTTGTATAAAAAATTTTAATTCAACTTTATAAAGATCTCGTTTCATTCCAATGATTCATTATTTCACTCATTATTTTTGGTAAATCAACTCACAACGGTCTCTGGGTAAATACGTATAAGTCGTGGCAGTATAGTTGGCAGTCTAGTCGGCAGACAAGGCCGTCTCTTCAGCAGTCTGGGCAGTCTTTTCGGCATTTGAGCAGTATCAGCAGTCAGTGTTAAAATTTTCACAGGTGGTTGACCCCTCGATAATTGGAATGTTGCTCAACATACATATTTGGGGAAAAAAAGAATGTAAATCAACATGTTATGAGATTGTACAAAGTAATAGACTGAAAAGATGGAAAATTAGAGCTTATCCACTCCAGACTGGCTATATTGTCAATTCTTATGTACCTAAATGTTTGTAAAAAAACTTACCAAAAAACAAAGTTTTGGCCAGTTGTGTATGAAATATCTGTAGGTATATATTGAATACGGTTCAGAGAGATCCTTTTGAATGATCTTCATAATCATAGGCATTTGTAACTCTGACTCGTACTGAATAAAATCTATTTTAGTTTTGGTTTTAGATGTAGAATGGGTTTCTGATTTTTCACTATTATCTTCTAATTGAACATTCCTAAGACTATCGGCTACTTCTAAAACACTTGAAACGGTGGTATCATTAATTTCATAGTCAGAAAGGACATCTGCTCTGGATATTGAGAAGTTATTACTACATGAGGCTATTGCATCATCTTGTAAAATTTTTCTCAGTCCTGAGTCTTCCATAACGCCATTGTCGGTTGAGTTTTTAGATATTTGTGGTTCCAAAGAAAACTCTTTATCACAAGATACATTAGTTGATATATTATCATTTGAATCTAGCTTCCCTAATTTACACTTCTTGTTTTTAGAGCCTTCTATATGCTTATCTATGTTATTTACAATATTATCACTCCTAGTTGAAAAATTCTCGTCTAAGCTCTTGCTACTTTGGTCTTCTAATATTTCAGTTTGAGGGGCAGTCTTTCCTATACAATTTTCATCAGGTCTACATTTAGATTCAATGTCTCTATATTCACCATTAATATCCGAGTTCGTATGTTTATTTTTTTTATGCTTTCGACTACTTTTTTTAATATTTGATGAGTCATTCACTATCCCATTTACCAATCCATTTTTGAGTTCGTTTTTTTCCTGGACTTTTTCGTTTATAATACATTTTTTTGATACGTCTTTAGCTTTATTTTCTTGTGTAAATGTTGAAGGACACTTATCAACCTTACTTTTTTTATTATTAGTCTTATTCATTTTTCAAAATATTGTTCCAAAATATTAAATAAGAATTTTTCATATAACAAAAATATATTTTAAATTAAATACACTTTTGAGCAAAATAATAATCGTACGTGAGACATATTGATGTAAAATGTACAAGGAAGACAGGGAATTTTAGGTTATTTTGCATAAGCTGGTAGATGTCAAACCCAAGTATTCTGAAACAAAGGAATTACTTACTTTTAAAAGAGAAAAATAAATCGAGGAAATAAGGTAAATTTCACTGTTATATTAGTAATTAATAGTAATTACACTTACTTTTGCAAAAGGTATTTAATTTACAATAAACTAAAATTTACCCTAACCTTAGATTTAGAAAATCAAGTTAACATAAATGTACAAAATCCCTAAACAGCCAGGTTGGTCAGTTCACCGCGAAATACGAAATGTGGGTCTTTTTAAAAACCTACCCACTATGACATATATATAGTTTTAGAAAATAAATGTGTCAGATGACGATTTTTTATGAAATATCAGCAAACTTCCTATTTTCGAGTAGACCTACTCCTTACACTAATTAACCCAAATATGAAAATATTTTGCCTCCTTCGCTATTTTTTGAGAAAACAAAGAATCAGAACTAAATATGTAAACGTTATACTCTTCGTAAGTTTATAGAAGTTTTTATGTAATAGAACGGTTGATAGTTTAGGGAAAACCAGTTGGCAAGTGGTGAAGAGGGGCCCTTCAAAATATTGGGCTAATGTTAGTAAGGCGCTGATGGGAAAGAGCTTCGGTGTGGCTGTGCGCCTAATAAGCAGCCCTGACAGAGGGAGTGATGCCATCAGACGTGCTATTCAGCAAGTGGGGTAGAACTGAGTAATTCATGGATTAGAAAAAAATGAGAAGATATAACTGTTAAATATTCTATGGAATAGTTTTCATAGTTATTTGAAAACAATAACCTTTTTTAGTGTAATATACCTATTATATTTAATATAAATCATCTCCTGAAGATGCCAGGTTGGTTGGCGAAATGTTAATAGTACACTATGCACTATTTTTTGTTTTTGTAGTCTTATCGAAGGTCACATAGCAAACGTATAGGTAGATATGGATGGATATTTTGAAAATTATTCAGAATTCGAAATGATATATGAAAAGTTTTTCTGTATGAGTGATATTTGCGGTTTTAGAACAGTTATATATTCTTTAATCGTTTCTGTGAAAGACATAATAATGAGCATTAATTCAATGTGTCATAAAGCTCGTATTTGCACTGAAATTATCGTTCAATATATACTTTTGGTCTTTTTAAAGATATAATCTGCCCTGAGTGGATAGCTTACTTAATACTTAGGATTTTAAAAAAAGGAATATTACATATATTTTTATTAAATAATGAGAATATTTTTACTCTTATTTAAAAATTAGTAGAGGTACAACTTTTGAGGTAGTATGTGCAAATATGAGCTTTATTACATTTTGCTATAGGGCTCTTCAGTTAGAGGCTTTGTATTCTGGAAAGGTAAAATGTTCACCATACATGAGAAAATGGGGAACAGCCGAAATTTCAGAAAACTTCCGTTACCCCCTGAAACAAAAAAAAATACCTTCTATATATGTACAATGTGTCCTAGGATAGATGTAACAAGAGGTGTAATGGACCAAAAATTTTGGAATTTTGGAATGGTATTTGAGGATTGAGTCCTGCTTGTTGTAAAACTAAAGTATACCAAAAATGACTTGATTTGGTGTTCTACAGGGTGTTTTATAAGCAAAGTTGTGAAAATCACCACTAATAAAGTACCTTTATTTTTCAAAATATGAAAAAATTCCACTAAGAAAAGTTATTTAGAATGCAATTTTATACCTCTATATCATTTTTTTAATAAATTAGTATTTTATTTTGAACCATTCAATTCAAACTGCATAGAAATTATTTTTTGTGACTTAATATTTAAAGTTATGTAGAAGCTAAAAGTAGGCTATGAGAAAAGCAGTGGATACACATTTATCATTTATTATTGACATATCTGTCAAACGTAGTCAATATTATCCTTAATTTCTGTTTCAAATTAATGAACCAAGCATAAAAAATTAAGTGAAAATGGTACTCACAGTGCGTGAAAAAATTTATATTGTGCAATGCTACGGAATTGGCGGTGAAAACTCGCTAAGAGAAGTGGAAAGCCAATTTAATTTGAAATTTCCAAACACTGCTTTGTCACGTACTCAGGCTATGAAAATAATTAAAAAGTTTCTGGCTACTGGTAGTGTTCTTAACATGAAAAGAAAAATAAAAGCATATGATGAAGACAATGTTGGTGCTATTATAGCTCATGCCTCTGTTATAGAAAATCCTAGGATGCCACTAAGAGAGAGATCAGCTCTTATTAATATTAGCAAGTCTGAACTCCAAAGAATTTACAAGGCAGAGAAAATTAGGACATATAAAGCAAATTATAAACATACTCTTGAAGAGGGAGATGACGGCCGTAGGTTGGATTTTTGTTTGACCATTGGAGAAAAAATCATGGAAGAGAGATTTTTTCATCATTTCATAATTTTCTCAGATGAATCCACATTCACAACCAATGGTGCTATTTCATCTCAGAATTGTCGGTTTTGGGCTTCTGAAAATCCAAATTTTAGAATTCATTGTAGAAGACAATATTATAAAAAGTGAATGTGTGGTGTGCCGTTTCTTATCACGTTGGAGTTATTGGACCTTATTTCATTGAGGGAAGGTTAAACCAGCACACTTATTTACAGCTTCTTGAAAGATTTTCTGAAGAACATTTAAATATTTTAAGAGATATGCCTTTAGTTCATTTCCAACATGATGGTTGCCCTGGCCACTCCACAGAAATGGTTAATCGGTGGTTGAATTTAAATTTTGGAGAAAATTGGATTGCCAGGAATGGACCGATCAAGTGGCCGGCGAATTCCCCAGACCTATCAATATTTATGGGGTCACCTCAAGCAGTTGGTTTACGCTGAACCACTTCCTAACGATGTATCAGTCTTGAAGCAGAGAATTACAAATGCCGTAAACTCCATACCGTTAGATCATATTCGAAACAGCTTTAAGGACTTCAGGCGAAGGATCGAAATGTGTGTGGATGTGGGTGGTAGCTAAATCGAGTAATAAAAAAATTGTAAACATTGTTTTGTATTGGTCAATAATTAATTTGTTTGTGAATCTGTTATGTTTTTGACATTTATTACTTCTTATAATTTTTAAACCTCATTAATCTTCTGTTAGTAATTGTTTCTTGTTTTACAATTAGTTCGATTAACATTATACCTTCTTACATCTCGTATATTCAATTTTTTATTTACCAATAGCCTACTTTTTGAGATGATTAACATTTTCTCCTACACAACTTTAAATATGAATTCAACTCTTAATTCGCAAAAAATGGGAAGTTTCAAAAAAATAATTTTATATTCCTGAAATTTGGTATAGAAGTTTAAAATTGCATTCTAAATAACTTTTCTTAGTGGTTTTTTCACATTTTGAAAAATAAAAGTACTTTATTAGTGATGATTTTTACAACTTTGCTTATAAAACACCCTGTAGAACACCAAATCAAGTCATTTTTGGTATACTTTAGTTTTACAACAAGCAGGACTCAACCCCCAAATACCATTCCAAAATTCCAAAATTTTTGGTCCATTACAACTCTTGTTACATCTATCCTGGGACACACTGTATATCAGATAGAGATCCTGATGTATTATTAGAAAATGTATTTATAATATACATATTGAAAATTAGTTTACATATTCTAAAATATTTATGTATTTTTTCTTTTAATGTTACTTATGTTATATTTATTTAACTACCCTGTGTTATGTAAATACGCATACGCATCAACTATATTTGTATGGAAATACAATAATATATGTATACAAGCGAAAACAACATAAACATATTATTAATAATTATATCCATGTGGACAAGGTGTCATGGGTGGTCTACAGGTGATCGCTATCCCACACATTAAATTCTATAATAACCCACTCTACACGCTTGTTGATCAAAAACGATATTTTATATTTAAATAACAAATTTTCCATTTATTTAATAGATTTATTGATCATGAACTTGGAAAATTTTATTTTACGGGATTTTCTCACCTAAAAGTTATACTACCAATAACTGTTTCCATGGCATTCATCATCTACTAAATAAATTTAATGGGAAATTAATAAAAAATATAATATATATATATATACAGGGTGTCCGGAAAGTAAAGGGACCCAGCTTAACTGTAGCTTTCTGAGGTCAAATGGAGCCGATTAAACTAAACATACCTTAGTCCACAAGTACTTAAGGAGTTATAGGGCCTTAAAACAATTTTTTTTGAATTTCATAATGGGTATATTTCGGAAAACAAATGACTAATCAAGCTGAAAATTGGTACACATATAATTTAGGGGAGTCCGAATATTATGAGGGTATAATATCTGCATATCATAGATGGCGCTGTCGGCATATTTTTTTGACACATTTTTTATCATAACTTATTATTATTTTGGGTTCGTATGACTTAATATTATGATATAATAACTAATTTTACAACATAGAGTCTACTTGTTTCATGTCGATAAAATGCACCGCACTTATATATTTCAGCGCATTCCAAGAGCTACCATGCAACATGATATTTGATCAACTTAGCGTTTCTCAAATTGATATTACTGAACCAGCTTAGTGATAATTGTTGTTCTACTAAGACATTGGCGATTGTGTTCTTCTATTGTGTAATACTTTCTTTCGTATTTTACCACATTTTGAGAAGATCCCACGACACACAATTTATTTTCAAACTCGGAAATGGCGGATATGATCGCGGTTTATTGTCAAATGCAATTTAATGGAGGAGCTGGAGTGCGAAGGTGCAGAACTGTATCGAAATCGTCGCCAACCCAACAGAAAACTGTTTCAAATTCTGTTTCAACGGCAAAGAGAATACGGGACTTTTCGAGTGAAGCACCATGCAGGAAGACCAACTGCTCGAACTACTGAAGAACAAGAGGATATTTTAGAGCGAGTAGCAGAAAATCCTAATATTAGGGTATGACGTTTATCTACAGTTACTGGTGTACCCCGGACAAGCCTTCATAATATTCTTTAGACCCAGTTACTCTATCCGTATTACTATACAAAAGTACAGGAGTAGCTACCAAATGATTTACCACTTAGATTTAATTTTTGCAGGTGGTTACGTAACATACAAAACAATGCATGACCCAACATTTTTTGACCGTATGCTCTTCACTCGCTTTTACTCGCCGTAGCATCTTTAATATGCGGAATTCCCACACATGGAGTGAAGAAAATCCCCATATAACAAGAGCCAAACATTTTCAACACGAATTTTCTATTAATGTATGGTGTGTGGTATTGTTGGTGACTACTTATTAGGACCTTACGAAATTCCTTCTCGTTTAATTGGCGAGTCATTTAAATTTTTTGGAAAACATCTTACCAACTTTGCTAGAAGACGTCCCTTAAAATCTGCGGGCAAATCTATGGTTTATGCACGATGGCTCTCCTATTTCGAACAAAATGTGCGAAATTATTTAAATAACCAGTTTCCGCATCGGTGGATTGGACATGAATTTGATCATATATGGGCTCCACGAAGCCCAGATCTTAATCCATTAGATTTTTCAACTGGGGCCATATGAAGTCCAATGTGTACCAATACTCAAGCCACAGTAGAGACGAATTGTCACGAAAAGTCAGAGAGGAAGGAAATAAAATTAGAAATAATAAATCATTTTTTTCGTGTTAGACAAAATTTTGCAAGACAGTGTCAAAAATGTATTGAACAAAATGGTGGACATTTTGAGAACCTTATTTAAATTGCAAGTGTAATAAGGGAAATTAAAAAATCAGCTTTGATTTAAATAGTTATGTGAATCTGTTTCTGAAAACAATACAAAATATTTTTTTATATAAAAATGCATAATTTCGTAAGGAAGCACTTTAGGAATAAGGTATACGTTTGGTTTAGTCACTAAACTGGTTCAATAATATCAATTTGACAAACGCTAACTTGATCGAATATCATGTTGCATGGTAGCTCTTGGAATGCACTGAAATACGTAAGTGCGATTGTACTGAATACGGTGCATTCTATCGACATGAAACAAGTAGACCTTATTTTTGTAAAATTAGTTATTATATCATAATATTAAGTCATACGAACCCAAAATAATAATAATAAAAGTTATGATAAAAAATGTCTCAAAAAAATATGCCGACAGTGCCATCTATGATAGGCAGATATACTTATACCCTCACAATATTCGGACTCCCCTAAATTATATGTGTATACCAATTTTCAGCTTGATTAGTCATTTGTTTTTCGAAATATACCCATTATAAAATTAAAAAAATTGTTTTAAGACCCTATAACTCCTTAAAGAAACACTTTTGGACTAAGGTATGTTTAGTTTGATTGTATTTTAAAATCACTTTTCTCCAATTAAAATGCACATATATAAATTTAAAATTACACTTTTTTTAACGTTATGTCAATTTGACATCTTTTATATAGAGTGACTCTGTGAATATGTTACATACTTGGAGAGGAGATGCCTTTCTCAAAATTAAACCTAAAGTTTTATGGAACAAAATATTGTAAAGCTTCAATGCAATGGATATTGAAGTTTACCCAGAGATATTAATTTTTTGACAATACCTCTAGATTGGTAAAAGAAACTGTAAAATTTGTCATTTATCTCTCAGGGTGAGAAAAAATCAGTGATATTAATAGTATCTGTCAACTGCATTATGGGCAGCACATCAGGTAAAAGTTAATGTAATATAATTGAAACTGAAATAAAAATGGACTGAAAAATACCATCAACTAAAATACTATACATAATTAAATTGCTTTAAAATAACTGTTTGAAATGACTGCTGCCAATTTCAAGACAAACATTACACTATTGTAACATTGACCATTGTACTTGTAAAGACTCTTGGTGTAGTTTGGATGCTGCCAAAGGCTACCACAATTCTTTGGCTTTGCTCTTCCACGGTGATCACCAACATCTCAGAAACAAAAATACTTTTGACTAACCTCAGAGGAAACAGTTGAGTGATGTGCAGTCTGGCAACAGAGTATGTGCAGAAACTATGTAATTTAAGGCAAGGATTGCTTAATGTATATACCATCCTGCAGAGGGTATGTAGAGTCCCACTACTCTACATACCCGCCGCATAGATGTTAGGCAAATAAAAAATCCCTACTCTTCTTACGACAAGAGGTTCGGCAAAATGTCGAGGTTGATCGGCCTTTGTCACCGAAATAGGCCAATGTTAAATGAATAAAAAAAAAGATGCTTGCAATAAAGTATTTTGGGCTTCCATCATACCCGTCCTGCTGGATGGCAGGAGTTACATCCAGTAGTTTCAGCAGCATCTACTCTGCATTTAAGCAATAAGTATTCTTTGATGATTCCATGCCACACATTAACTGATGTAAACCAATGGTATTGATGATTTTGATAAATATGTCGAATGAGAATTTTCATCGGCCCACACAGTGTTATTTTGACTCTTAAAGCAACATTTTGTCAGAAAACAACATACTTTGTAAAAGTTGATTATCCTCATTGCAGTGCAGTACAATCCAGTGGCAAAAATTGATTCAGTAGCCAAAATCATTATCATTTAATGCTTGAACTTCCCATCAATGGAAAGGATATAGTTGATTGTTAAATACTTTCTACACAATGCTGTAAGCTGCATTACCTCTGCCACCTTTGTGTGTTCGGCGACAATATCTAGAACTTGTTTTTCTAGTTCTATACTCCATGCTGTCTCTCTTGTGCCACTGTGGCGAAAATTTAGTATTAGTGGTCCAGTTTCCTGCCGGCGAAGGTTGATTCTTGCAAAAATCGAACGAGCTGATTGGCATTTGTTCAGAAATTCTTGTTAGTAAAGTTGTTCCGCCATTCTATTACTGCAATAAGTTTTCTATAAATCAGATATTTATCAATAAAACTTTACTAATAATTTTGGGAAAGGCATCCCCCACAAAGTTTGTCAAAATCACTGACACATCCTGTATAATATAAGAAAGTAAAAATGGGGAAAAAATCCTAGGAAACTATTTTGCAGGGATATAATAATATTACATTAGAAAAATAATTAGTGAAAATTCGTAACTTCTATAACTATTTCTTAATTTCAGCCACTGTCCCTTGCATGGTCTCTTAGACTTTCAGGCGATATAATTAAAGTCTTAATTTTTTAAACTTCATAAAAAATTTATTACCTTTGAACAAGGTTTCACCACAGAGTACTACCGTTTCACCTTTGTCTATATTATGTTCAACCAAAATCATCATGCACTTGCAACAGAGTAAAATAATATAAATACTCTCTCTTGTGCGTTTTTTTTTAAGATCATCTGATGGGGTTATAAAATAATTTCTCTTCATATAAAATTTTATAATTTATATGATGACACATTCACATATGCCCGATGGTGAGGGAGACTTATTGTGTATATATTGCAATAATACTTTTATACATTTTTTATAATATGTAGTAACTTACCATAATAAATTCTACTAACTCTCCCTTTATGACATATATCTTAATCTTATTTATTAGGTTTTTTTCATTTTCTGTTAAATTTGATTGGTAGGTATAAATTCTATGGAAACAATTATTAATAAAATTATATCCAGGGAAATTATCTACTTAAAATTATGGGAAACATCAGGTAGTCTTTGTTTCTAAATTTCTTTCTTGTCCAAGAAGCCTCTGTTTATTTTAATATTTCTAGTCGTAATTCTTGGAGTATTTTAAATATTTTGTTATTATACTATTTATATTCTTTTATTGTTTATACAGACGAACACTACAGATCTTAAAAATGAAGAAAACTAAAATACCCCCTTTTTTATGCTATTTTTACCTGTATCATTTATCAAATTCATTTTTGTGAATTTTTATATTAGCATGTTTAAACTACTTTTGATGTTATCAGCTGATTCTACGAATTTTTTAAATTACTTCACTTTTCGCTATCGATGTAAATTTACCGCCAAAAACAAAATCCATCAGTAACATATCCATAACACTCATTAAAATGGATTTTGGAAAATCTCACAAATTACTGAAATGAGTGGTAGTTACTTGTACTAGTAGCTGGTACAAGTAACTATACTAATATAAATTATTATTATAATGAGCATTAAGAAAACAACAAAGACTTGACATTTTGTCTCAATAACCACCAGCCCTCAGAAGTCAGAGAATGAGACTGGCTAGCATCCGAGGTAAATATCCAATGTTTCTTTGATTGGCCTTGGTAATCGTGACAAACTTTTTTTCAACAGTTCAAACTCTGTTTAACGTGTTAGTATTTAGAAGTTTGTGTTCTGTAGTCAAAAACAGCTGCCTGATTAAGGAATCATTGTTTTCATATCCAGATTTCCGGTTGGGGTGGCTGATGACAAAAAAATTTTGAGTCCCATGGTTCTTGTACACACTAAATTACAATTTAATTTTTTTTACCCTACCGAGTGTCAATTTGATGCGAAACCAATTTATTTTTAGAAGGGCGCCAGCCGCATTCTGCCCTGTTCTTCTACTCTGAAGCGGGTTTGAGATAAGATATAACTCGATAGACAAGTAACAGGTCAAGGCTGCACTACCTCAGATCATTAACGACACTCTCTCTGTCGGGATACTACTTATTTACTGGTAATAATGGGTTTTACGCCTAAGAAGTTTTATAATTTTTGCATAAAAAAATCCCTAACAGAGATTTCTCTCTGATGGGATTAAAATTTGACCTAATTTCTATTTGTTTACCTACTGATAAAGGATTTTACACTTAACGATTCCTGAAAAATCACATAAAAAATCCTTATCGAGCTCCCATAAGGCGACCGGAACACTGAGATTCTGACTTGTGGAATTATGAGACCCCGATTAACTCAGTTGTTTCGGTCTTCTAAACGAAAGCTCATGGGATTAAGACTAGCAACAAGTCCTGGTATCAATAAAATGCAATTATATCAAAGAATATCATTTATTTAACAGGTTTAAAACAATACAGTTAGATTCTGCAATATCCTATCCAATAAATTATATAATGTGAAAGAATCATGCCTCCCCAACTAAGACAAGTTAATTTTAACCATACAAATGAAAGCATGCACTAACAATCGATTTGGTAGAAAAGATTCATTCAACTTCCCCAGAATTTAATGCAAGTCTTTAAAAAAAAAATTGTAAATATTTGATTATGGTAATAATATAAAAATATTTTACTAAAAAATTTTGGTTTGCTTATGACTAGCTTAAAAGTTCGTGATTATATCATTCACAGAACAGAGTTCGACTAATACATGAGTTTACTAATGTTCGGCCAGTCTTATGACGTACTAGTCCCCATGCAGGTTCAGTGTAGGGAAAATGACACCGGCAAAATAGATTTTTGAGTCATTTATGCACAAGGCGGTTTTCTTTTGTAACTTTATTATTTGGAAAGCCCTGCATTTGGTATCCTCGCTTTGTATTGACCATCCAACGCACTCATCCAAATTATGAGTCGTTGAGTGAATCCAAACTTGTTTTATGCGAAAAACCGGCCTTGTCCATTTTCACTGATTTTTTGCCAATATTTGCCTATAGATGCTATGTTCCTTCGCCACATTTGTCGATTTCACCCTTTCTGGTACGTAACATAGTTAAAATTTTATATCTTTCGAATGATATATATAATGACTGTATCTCCATGGTCATTGTCTTTGGTGGAGGAATAAAAAAGTTAAAAACAATTTCGTAAAAGGATGTGGTTTATTTTTCCTTGACCAAAAATTATACTTTTATTGTTGGTTCATTTTTCCATGACCACCATAGGTATACTTTCACTCTCAGGGCCTGGACCAAAACATATTTCTCTAAGTGAAAATTCGGTATTTCTTCGAATTTTCACCTGGTTGTGCCTAATGTCTTAATGAACTCAAATGATCCTTTTTGGCTAGTTTATGGCTCTGAAGTCCTTCAGCCCACATAGCTCACAACGTCCCAAAGACGTCCAGTTTTGATCCTCATATGGTCTGAACGTCTTAGACCTAACATGGATGTCTTTAAGGCGTCTTGAGCTCAAGAGACATGAGGCAATCTGTGGGGAAATGCTTAGTTGCGACCCAAATGGGATTCACCTATGGTGGCCTATCAGTCTGCCCTAATAGGCCATGCCCATGCCTCTTACTTGTTTTTTAACCTGTGGATTTGCCGTCACTTACTGACTAGGCTATGATCCCTCTTGCCTCTCTAAGATATTCACTTTGTTGTTGTCATTTGTGCATTTTCTCCCCACTCCCTCTTTACAAGCCAGTCTCGATAGTCTCCATTAATAAAAATAATGGGGTGGGAGTGATAATAGGGATGACGGTGGGGGTGGCTGATGTCAAAAAATTTTGAGAACTTGGTTTCTCGTACATACACTAAATCCCAATTTTATGGACTCATACTTGCTTTCTTTACCTGTCTAGCACCCTTCACTGGAATAAGATCAAAACATAATCTAGTTTCAGATCCCGTAATATATAAAGTGCATCAAAGGATATATCCGGATAAGAATGAGCGATCTGCCCCCGATAGGAACTGCCTATGATAGCTATGGTGTCATGTAGGTAAGTCAATGGGTAAACGATGTATGTAGGTTTTTCAGTCCAACATTCAGCTGCTGCAGAGATATTTAAAAAAAATTGAAAAAATGGGGACTTCTTTCAAAAATTTTTATCTCGTATACTACTTAACTTACAGAGATGAACAAAAAAATGATTGAAAGCTAACAGTCTGAAGTATATTATGCAACTACTTAGTTGCGCTAAACTCTTATATACAGCAATAATAATAATAGAAAACATATTTGAAGCCTTATATCACGTGGTTTCTATTGAGTGACCACTTTCTAAAAATTACCATAAATAGATCCTAATGCCTTGTTGTACCATCATTAGTTTCATTAAAATCAATAATGTAGAACACTTTAAAAATATATATATAATAATTGTGGTACTCATTTATGAATCGTCAAATCTGTACATACTGTATATAAACAGTGGCAGATCCAGAATAGGCTTAGGGGGGGGGGGGGGGACGTTAACTAACAATAAGTAAAAGGACCCTGGAACAAAACCCATGAAAATGTTGATTCGGTGGAATCGGCTGAAATTCTGGTATTTTGTAGTTCATGTCATGCTGATCAAAAGTTCTTATCACATCGAGTCAATCCTATGGACAGTTTTTGAGATACAGCTTGCCAAAGTTAGGTAATTTGCGTCATTTTAGACATTCAAGAACTTTTTACTCTTAAACTATTAACTTTAGCAAAACGTTGCAAGGGTCGAAATATTTTTATTCAAGTCCAATAAAGCTCAAGAATTTTTTTCAGACTCTTTATCAATTTTTAGGTTAGGTATCAAATCAAATCAAATCAAATATGCTTTATTGTCTAAAAAATACAAAAGATTTTTATTGACAAAGCCAGTCCTTAATCTATGTATAAAAACAAAACATCCTAGTATAAAATACAAACATAATGACACAAAAACCTTTATTTTTGTATAAAACAGGGACTTAGTCTAAAGAAACAAACAATAAAATCAAATATATAAAGTCAATCAAATGTGTCCTGAAAGAATTCATTGACTGAATAGTAAGCTTTACTAAGTAACAAAGTCTTTAATTCTTTTCTAAATTTAATTTCGTTGATAATTCGCCTCAAACTTATAGGAAGATGATTGAATATTTTTTTGCTGTTATATAAGATAGAATTCTTTGTCTGAGCTGATGATGGAATGGGGAGAAGGATGTTATGAGTTCGACGTGTGTAGTGAACTGGGTTAGCGTTTATCTCATGTCTAAATTTTTTATGCATGAGGCATGCAGTCTCAAAAATAAAAATACATGTAAGTGTCATAATTCCATGTTTCAAAAACAAAGGTTTACACCGGTCCCTTACATTAGCCTTACTCATATATTTTATAGCCCTTTTTTGCAGAACAAAGATTTTCTTAAATAAATATTGTGAACAACAACCCCAGAAACAAATGCCATAACGCAAATGAGAATCTATAAGTGCGAAATATGCATTTCTGGCTGAGTCTAATTTTAATTCATTTGATACTACTCTAATTGCATAACAATTCGCAGCTAATTTTTTACTTAATATTGAGACATGGTTTTCGAATTTTAATTTGTTATCAATATGCAAGCCCAGAAATCTACTTTCAGTTTGATTTTTAACAATTTGTTCTTCCAAGTATACCTCATTTAGGTTACACTTAAATGTAATAATGTTAGTTTTAGGCACATTACAGGATAACAAATTAGCATCGCACCATTCTTTAATCATTTCTAAATCAGTGCTTACAATCTCATGGAGTTCATCAATGAATTTGTCATGCCAGAGTATCGTGGTCGTCAGCAAAAAAAGTGAAATTTCCTTTAATTTTAACAGATACCAGATCATTGAAATATATTAGTAATAGTAGTGGCCCAAGGACGGAACCTTGTCGCACACCAGTATTCACTTCCATTTGTTTTGAAACATTACCATTAAAAATAACTTTTTGATTACGCCCAGATAAATATGACTGGAACCAATCCAGCGTTTTACCTCTAAACCCGTATGTTTCTAGTTTCCTCAACAGTATTCCGTGGTTCACGCAATCAAATGCCTTAGTCAAATCACAGAACACTGCTGCGGCCACCTCTCCATCATTAAGCTGAAGATATAGTTTCTCTAAAAAAGCAAATATAGCATCATTTGTGTTTCTTGCAGCATGAAAACCAAACTGTTCTGCACAAAGTATCTTATTTCGATGCAAGAAATCTAAAAATATATATATGTCATATTTTGGCATTCTTCGGTGGGATTGGCTGAAACTTTGCTATTTTGTAGTGAAAGTCATGCTGATCAAAAATTCCTATTGCACTGAGTCGATCCTATGAGCGGTTTTCGCTCCAGGAGTGCTTGAAGGTCCTAACAACGAGGTAACGGGTAATCTATATGTACGTGTTTATGAATGGCTTCCAGCATATTTGTGTACTGCGTGCATGCGTTTGTGTGTATGTATTTGTCAGTATCTACAAGGTTTCTGGAAATATTGATGACAAACTTCTGGTGCAGATTCTACATGCAAAAATATGTACGCAAATACCTTGAACTACGGCCGTTTATATTTCAGAAACCTTTTGATTTACAGGGACGTGACATTATAAACATATTGACAATAATACAAGCTTATTTTAACACTACATTACATTTTTTGTGCATGCACACAAACAGGGCCGTACCGAAGCCTACTACTTTGGGGGGGGAGAAGATGAAAAAAAAGCCAACTCATATACTTTTGCATTGCATAATTTCAATAAAATAAAAACTTTTTATGGGAAAAGCTACTAAAACAAAAAAATTTAAATCGAATTCAAATTCACTATGTACAATGTACAGTGTGCCCCAACCAAAGACGGAACAAGGACATTTTTCCGGCGATAGAAACGCTTATAACAAAAACCAAAATTACCATTTGATGTATTTTTTCCGCCGAACCCAAAAGTTATAATAAAAAAACGAATATAAAATATGCTATTTCAGGGTTCAGACTTCACATAGCTGAAAAAAATCCCTTAATTTTCCAGGCTTTCCATGACAAAAAAATGTTTTTCAATGACAAATAATAATTATTAATATGTTAAAGGTGATTTTTATTTTAATTTTCGATTTTATGACATTCGATTTCATACAATCGTCAGAAGGTTGCAATTTAAAAATAATTTAAAACAAGCTAAAAACGTACTCTTCGCCTGTTCACTGAACTTTTTATATAATTGTTACACATTCTATAGGATACTCTTCGCAGTTGTTTGTAAATAATGTTAGTTTTAGACATTTTTAATTTTATAGTACTAACTTAGTTGGTAAAAGACTCAATGTAAAATAAAGTAAAAATAAAAAAAACTATACCATACTCCATTTGCGTTTCGAACCCGGGACCCTTGGATTCCGAGTCAAAAGCGTAAGAACTACACCACCACTTAACACGTAAAAAAACGTAAATTTTTACATTATAAGAGACGAGCTAAAATCATATTTTCATGGTTGTATATTACATTATGAAATGTATATTTGTAAAATGTATAAATATTTAAATGTTAATCATTTCACCAGATTTCTATTCAATTACAAAAACATAAAACTAAAAAATAAAAAAAATTCTAATTTTAATCATTAACATTTTTTTTACTGATTGATTTTGTTCAAAAAGAGTTCTTCCTCTAGCTAACACTAACTTACTGTTCAAATTTCAGTACTACCGGATTTTTCTTTCTCGAGTTATCGTGCTTACAAGAAACGTGACGGACGGGCAGACGGACAGACGGACAGATGGACAGACGAACATTTTGAAAGTCGTTCAGAATTCGTTCACTAACACAATGATATGAAAATTTTTTGTCTGCGGGCGATATTTACGGTTTTAGAAATGTGACGATCAAATACAATATACTCTTCGTTTTCGTATTTGCGAAGAGTAGAATAACAGTAGGAACTCGTAAGTAGTTTATTGTTTTTCATATTGTGACTCAAAATTCCATGATTTTTGCGAAATATTTAAAATTCACTGAGATTTCCATGATTTTCTTAGGATTTTTAAAATTTCCTGAATTTTCCACGCTCTTCAAGTTTTCCATACGAGCCCGAACCCTGTATTTTTGTATCATAAATCTTTTGTTTTCAATTTATTTGTTTTCATTTATGATCATTTTTGGTTTCTGCGAAAAAATACATTGAATGCCTTTTCCGGTTTTCGACATAAACATTTGTATCATTTGAAAAATGGCCTTGTTCAATCATCGTTGGATCATCATGTACCTAAACCTAATACTAACTACATAAAAGAAATTTAAAAAATCCTTGGTTTAATCAAATAAAAAAATAAGAACTGTTAAACAAAAATAGGTCTTTGATCATATTAAAAATTAAAAAAAAATAGCCTAAATAAAGTAAAGAAAAAGAATAATAATAATAATAATAATGAACTTTATTGTCCAAAAGACCATACAGTAACATGGTGTTGGACACGTCGAAATGATTGACCAAAGTCGTCAATAAAATAAAAAATTATTACAATAGGTGGAAACAGGAAAAAGTTCCGTAAACCAAGTTAAACTTTGTTGTCTAATATCACAATATCAAAACACTACCAAACAAAACTAATAGGTATGTAGACCTGATAATATTATATTAGATCAATAGTAGAAACATATAGATTCTATTTAAAAATAATTGCTAGTTCTAGTATTTTTAGTAAATGAATTTATGTATAATAAATTAATATTAAAAATAGGGATTCCGTGTCGGGCAAAGGAAGCTTTGCTTCCTTAGCTTCAATGGAAAACACACTACTGATAAAATAAAATATTTACAGGATTGCTAATCGCTTAATAATAATTACTGTGTTAATTTCGCGATTGTGGGAGTTAGTGTAAAATTCAAATTATATATTTGTATGTGATGATTAGTTTTAGATTTTGCGAACGCCAACCGCGTTTGGAACCAACTGCCCGAACTTCGGGGGGGGGAGGCTCCCCCCCCTACCCCCCCCCCCTTGGGCCCGGCCCTGCACACAAACATACTGGAAGCCATTCATAAACACGTACATATACATTACCCGTTACCTCGTTATTAGGACCTTCAAACACTCTTGGAGCGAAAACCACTCATAGGATTGACTCAGTGCAATAGGAATTTTTGATCAGCGTGACTTTAACTACAAAATAGCAAAGTTTCAGCCAATCCAACCGAAGCATGCCAAAATATGACATATATATATTTTACCTAACCTAAAAATTGAAAAAAAAATCTAAAAAAAATTCTTGAGCTTTATTGGACTTGAACAAAAATATTTCGACCCTTGCAATTTTTTGCTAAAGTTAATAGTTTAAGAGTAAAAAGTTCATGAATGTCTAAAATGACGCAAATTACCTAACTTTGACAAGCTGTATCTCAAAAACTGTCCATAGGATTGACTCAATGTGATAAGAACTTTTGATCAGCATGACTTGAACTACAAAATACCAGAATTTCAGCCGATTCCACCGAATCAACATTTTCATGGGTTTTGTTCCGGGGTCCTTTGTAGAAATAACCTTTATACAATAAGTACTTACGTACAAAACAAAAGTAAAAAAATTCCCATATGATGCGAATTTTTTGAAAAGCACTGTATAAAGATAAGAAAACACTATTAACTAAAAGAAATAAAACGTAAAAAGACGCATTCTTAATTAAAAGAATATACAATACAATAGAATATACCAAAGTATCAAAAATACTTTTTTTGTTTTTTTCCTTTATTACTATAATTACTTAATAACCGTAACATTTTGCTTGATTTAGAAAAATATATAAAAGAATCCTTAAATTCTGTTTGGGTAAAAGTAAAATTTAAAGTACTTGACTATTTGCCTTAGATTTATTACGTTGCGGGAGACGACACAGACACATGTTCTTTAGAGAGTTTGCCGGGGACCACCGGAATTCGTTCATTCGTAGAAACAGACACTTAGGAGAGACAACTATCTACCAGTTACAAATAAATAACCAGATTAATTATTAAACTTCGGAAATTTGTTATGGCTCATAAAATAATTTGAAATTTTTAAGCATTACGGAAATGCCATGAAAGGAAGTCACGACTCGGATTTGCTATTAGCTAATTAAATATATTACATTCAAAATTATACTTTCAAAGCTGTGTTAAGTATTAATTATTATTATTTACAAGTGGTGACAGGTAAAGTCCTCCGAAGGTCCGGGGGGCGATGGCCCCCACCGCCCCTCTCTGGATCCGTCACTGTATATAAATTAGTATTTTCTGCCCCAGTTTGTCAATCTTCATCACTATCATCATTTATGACAACAATGGTATTGTTTGTGTCAAATATTTTAGAAAGTATTTCAGCCGGTCTAAATATTCTTGAAAGATATCTCGCACATGACAGGTAATAGATGATAGCCGTTATATGTGAACAGGAGCCGACAGTTCTATTACCATTAGGACAATCACAACAATACCGACAAATACTTTTGTAGTCTGAACTGTGAGGGACATATTCCAAGTAACAGTGGTAGGTTTTACTGTTTATGTGACGAGATCTCACTTCCATCTTTAGTATCTGGCATTTCTTTAACATTTTCTACTTTAGGATTATTGTCATCTCCAATTAATTCTGCTAAATATGCTACAGCTTGTGACAATTGATATGAATCGGTAAAAAAAAGCATTAAGTCACGTTTACTGAGTTGAGGACAATCCATTACATCTGCAGCCACTAATTGTCTAAATGACTTCTTCCGTCGATTTCAACGTTTTGCAATGACTTCTTCACTGAGAGTGTTTGGCACATCCATTCTGTTATTTATTCTGTCAATAATATCGTCACGTAATTCTCCATCCGAATACAGTGTGTTTTTCCAAATGTGTTGTGCAAAAAACCAACAATTCTGCAAAGGAATTTAACATCCGGAAGCATCTTATTCTGCATAGTGTTGTGTAAAAGTTTATATTTTTGAGCTATTGCTCCATGGACAGCTTCGATTTCAGTGAAACTAATGGTGGTACAATAAGGCATTAGGATCTATTTATGGTAATTTTTGGAAAGTGGTCACTCAATAGAAACCACATGATATAAGGCTTCGAATACGTTTTCTATTATTATTATTATTGCTGTATATAAGAGTTTAACGTAACTAAGTAGTTGCATAATATTCTTCAGACTGTTAGCTTTCAATCATTTTTTTGTTCATCTCTCTAAGTTAAGTAGTATACGAGATATACCGTTTTGAAAAAAATCCCCATTTTTTTCAATTTTTTTTTTAAATATCTCCACAGCAGCTGAATGTTGGACTAAAAAACTTACATACATCGTTTATCCATTGACTTGCCTATATGACATCATAGATATTATAGGCAGTTCCTATCGGGGGCAGATCGTCCATTCTTATCCGGCTATACCCTTTCTAGTCAATATCATAAATTGTTCCAGAGTAATCTTGAGCACAGAAAAGTTACAGACAGAATTTTTTTTCCTCAAACTTTAAATCTTTTTATGACATTCTAAGCCTATTTGAACAAAAAGAAAAATGTTTTTTTTAACGTTACTATATTTCCACAATGTGGAAGTAAAATGAAAAACAGAACCTTAATAGGATGACTCAATCGTCTGTTAGTCTGTCTAACCGTCATATAGCAGTTATAGCTTTCGAAACATGAAATTTCACATGTAGTTAAGAGTTTGGTTTAAACAGGCATCCCTAGAGCTGATGCTCCAAAAATATTTTCTTCAAAATATTGTTTGAGCCTAAAAAATTTCAAAAACATGTTTTTTCATTCTCTATTTTTTTTCTTGCACTCATTTATCTCAGGATATATAAAACTACATTTCCCGAATCTGCATAGAAAAATAATAAATTTACGCATATTTTAAATTCACACATCTTCTCTGTTCTGAACTACCAAGTTGCAAAAGCAGTTAGTTCAGACGTGAAAACTGCATTGAAATCTGTTCATTTCTATGAAAACTACAGCACCTTGAAAATTGTGTAAACCACTTAATATACTATGAAGTGTAGTGAAATCAGTATTTTTAGATTACCTTTTTAATTTAGCTATAAAAAATATAGTTGGGTAAAATATAGAAACTGTCAACTGGTTATTTTTAGTTTACCCAAGGAAATATAAGTTATTAGATGTTATTTTTAAACATAAGGCTTTAATTTGATTTGCTGATATTTTCATGATATCTACATCATTTCAATTCTGTTTAATATGTAAACATTTTATTTCTTTAGTCATGTCGTTTCCATCGAAGGAAGAACGTAGTTTGTGTTGGGGAGCACGAGACAAATACTGGAAGTGCCTGGACACAACTAAGGGGGACGAAAAGGAAAAGGATAATATTTGTAAGGAATTTCGAACATCTTATGAAAAATTGTGCTCTGCACAGTGGGTGAAACACTTTGATCGGAAGAGAAACTATTTGGTATTCAAGGAAAGAATTGAAAAACATGGGTATGAGCCATTGAGTGAACCTAAATAATTTTATTTTTAGTGCATATTTAATTTGTAAATAATTGTATTAGTATTTTAAAAAATAAACTTTTGTGATCAAAAGACGAGTTTTATTTACAAAACCCATTGTGATTTAACCAAAATTTTTCTTTTCAGAATTCCAAGCAAAAGCCAAAATGATAAATCCTTTAATAAACCAAGGAGAGTATACCACCAGATAGTATGTTAAGACTAATTTCTAACAGCTTTTAAAAATTGTAATATAATTATTTGCTCTCTAATGCATAATCTAGCTGTGATATTTAAAACATTTATGGCGTTGTAAATAAAAATGTAGGTAAATTATTCTAATAAAATGATTTATTTTTCCATAAGAAACATTTTTTAAATTTGTTTTAATTGAAATGTTCAATATAATTCATAAATACTTCAGGACAGATATATTTAAGGATACCTCAGAGATAATATTACAATTTCCACTTCAATCTGTTCATAAAAATTTCATTCATAAAAATTATTAAAACGTAAACTTAATTGTGATGAAGGATATTGTATCTTTTGCCAAGTGTTCCAAAGTGTTTCCAAATGTTATTTTAACACACGTTTGCACAATTTGGCATCATGCCATCATTCATAAATTTTTTATCGATATTGCACATACATTTATTTATTTTCGTTAATAAAGTCAAGGTTGACACAATATATACTTTGGTTAAGCATTAAACATAAAAATACCAATTTAATTAAACTACTTAATTATCATAGCAGCTCAGAAGCTTAAATGTTGTTTAAGTAATACTTTTTAAAATTGCACTCGAATAAAAAAAAAACATGAGTAAATATAATGTACCTAACAAAAATTCAATAGATATAGATATTGAGTACATTTACAAGCAAATTATTAAAAACCGCTGCACAAGGAATCACTACTTTCTCATCCAGATTTTCTATCCAAGTCTCTTACAACGAACAAATTTTGTATGTGGAAATAATTGTTTATGGAACTTTAATAATATAATATTTGAAATCGTCTACCCCAAAAACCCATAGAACGATATCCCACATGGGTAGTGGGTGGGGATGGTAGTGGGGGTGGATGAAGTAAAAAATATTTTGTGGTTTTTGGTTCTTGAACACACACTAAATCACAATTTTTTTTCATCCCCTTAAATAATGGGGTAGGGGTGGAAATGGGGGTGACTAATGCCAAAAAATTTTTTGAGACCTTAGCTTCTCTTATATATACTAAATACCAATTTTATGGACTCTTACCTGCTTGATTTACCTATTTACCACACATTTACCCCAATTTACCCCCCAACCCTTTGACGGAATAAGATGAAAATATAATCTAGTTCTAGATCCCGTTAAAGTACATCGTGTACCAAATTTCAAGTCAATATATTAAATGGTTCCAGAATAATCGTGCGCACAAGAAAAGTTACAGAGAGACAGAATTTTTTTTTCGCTCAAACTTAAAATCTCAACGTTTCATGATATTCTAAGCCTATTTGAACAATAAAAATTTTCAAAAATTGTTTTGTTGTTACTATGCTTCCACTGGATGTAGAAGTAAAAGAAATTAAACACTACAAAATATAATACCAATTCTTTATTTTTGGCAATTAGTATTATTACCTCTCTTTTCAATAATAGCTTGCACACAGTTAGTCACAGACCTAATTAAATTGGCTATGGTTTCTTCTGGAATGTCATCAAAAAAAGGGATTACCTGACATTAAATCAAGTATGGCTGCTTTTTTAATATGTTGTATAGGATTAAAAAGTAATGTTAATGTTAAATCCAAGTTTACGACCTCAGATCTTGGTCAAAAATCCAAAAAACTGAGAGATTTTTGTTTTTTTTTTCAGTTTTTGTCGATTTTAACACCTTAAGCCTACTTTTTCGGTAAAAATATTTTAATGTTTTTTAAAAGTAGATTAAATTTGCTACAAATTGGTACCAGAGCGGACTCTGTAGATCAAATAGTATCCGAGATACAGCAGTTCAAAGTTTTGCAAAATTTTCATTTTTCGACATTTTTATGGTAGTAGTATGGTAGTATTTCACAGATTTTTAAGTTATTTAGGTGATTTAAATTAGATTTTTTTTTTATTTATTTGAATTAAACCATAAATGTCATGAAAACTTCATTATAAATGGCTATAAGGAATAGGGAAATATCGAAAACAAAAACAGTTTCTACTACACAGAACAGCATGTATAATAAACGTAATGTGAGTGAGTACAGTAGATAATACATACCACAAAAATATTCAGAATATTAATTTCTATTCAATTGTTTCATTAAAAAGGTCGTTTTTCTGCCTTGTCCACCCCCATTTTATTTATCAAGTCGCTGTGGACCAAGCCAAATGTCAAAAATATTCTTTCTACTGAGGCTGAAGATGCAATAGAGGTGGTTAATTGCATAACCTCTTCTTTTATTATTAATTTTTCAAGATTGTGGACTTCGAAATGACAAATCCACCATGCAGAATCATTTTGCAGTTCTTCTACTGTGGATTTGGACATTAACGAGCCAACAAACGTCTGAGATTTGGAAAGAAACTTCAAAACAAGTTGAAAAAATCCCAACAAAAAATTTTCTTCTGCACAACATAGTGCTTTACGTTTTTCTTCTGGAGTTAACATTATTTGTCCCACTTTCTGCTAGCTGTCGGGGTCGGGACTATTATTCATATATTTTGGACTGATCATAAATGCTAATAAATGGTACAGCTGTTTCGTAATGTTCTTTGATTTTAATTTGCAATTTTTCATGGGTTACAATATTTTCGAGCTTTATCATCATTTTTTTTTTCCAGTAAAATACTGCATTTGATAATTGCAAGTGCAATTTTCCCTTTGCAGCCTATCCAAACAAACGGCCACTGGTTTTAGTCTTTCTATAAGTGATTCACGATTTATTTTCAAATTGAGATCAGTCACAGTGATGCTCCTTGTAACCAAATATCTATGTCGGTACTACACCAAGTCAAGATTAATATTAGAATAGAATAGAAAAATATTTATTGGGTTATATAAATGTACACATAGATACAATATACACCACAAAAGGTGGCGTTCGTTTGAGCGTTCTTCCATGCCACCACACAAACAAAAAACAGAAAAACTTATATCTAACAATCACACATAATTCAAGTAGCCCTATGTTTGTGCACATTAAATTTATTTAGTTCCCTAAGATTATTGTTGTGCATCTTTTGCCTTGGTTTCAGGTATTCTCTTAGATATTTCAGTTTTTCACTGGTATAATTTTCATTAACAAACTACCAAAGAATAATTTGTAACGATATTCTATTTTTAAATAGAAATGCTCTTTATATATGGGGGTGACATGATCATACTTCCTTATAAAGTAAACAAATCGCAAACATGTGTTTTGAGCTAACTGTAACTTGTTTTTAAATTCCATTGTCAAAAATTTATAATATACAGTTAAACAATAATCAATCTGTGGATACAACATTGATTCGACAATTCTATGTTTTACTTTTTCATGTAGCAAGTATTTAAATATTAGATTAATAGAATGCTTGATATTAGTGGTTTTTGAAATGAAGGCAGGCAAACCATTGCGTCACTACTTAAAGGAAGTCTACAGACGACCTAATTTGTTGGGGCCAACTTAGGCAGTATGCTTTGAAGTTTGTCAGGCTGACCGAAAGGTACCGACAACCTTCAAACCATACCGCCTAAGTTGGCCCCAACAAGGTCGTCTGTAGATCCCTTTATTTATTTTCCACTGATTATACTTGCACACACGTGTTTTATGGTTTGTAGAAAATATAACCATTTTTTCTTATTTATGATTTACATCAACATTTTGGAAATGATTTAAATCACTGAAATTGAGATCTATCGAATGACATCAGTTTCATTTATCTATCACAAGGCGAAAAATATAATTTATTTAATGGACCAGAAGTTGTCTTTTTAAACAGACTCATGCAAAAATGTCAGTCAACCATGGGCGTTTCATGCATGGCTGTGTTTAAAATGAAATTCATCTTTCTATCATCACGGAGGGTTTCACGCAATCAACGTCTAGACTATAACCACACTACACATTTGCAGCTCTGTTCAATCAAAGTAACAATGTTTGTTTTAGCATTTATACATACTTTTATATTTAACCAGTATTGCATGATTTTTTTAATATAAGACTTTCCAGGCACTTTATAATTAAGAAATTCATGTTAAATGTAATTTTATTTGAAGTTTAAATTTAGCAAATAAAAAAACGGCATGACCAGAGTAATATTATTTAAATAAATAGCATATATGGACTTAAACCTTGTAACCGGCGCTACTTTTACTAAAAAGCATGGGCAGCAATTAAAAAAAAACTATCATATCTCTACAATTTTAATATTCTGTTATCACAATTACAAAATTAAGTAATAGAAGATACTTATTTGCAATGATTCAAATATAAATAAAAACAAAAACAACTACCTTTATCCACTACATTACATCTAACTCTACATTTACGGTTTTAATTAATGGATTATACATTCCGGGTTCATACTCGTTTGCGTCAATATGAACACTGACAATATGTTTACCCGGTATCATCACCAATCCTAACATTCTAGGTTCTTCATTTACTGTTTTGTTTTTACTATCAACTGGTAAGTATTCTGAACAAGACCCTAATATTACATTTGCATCTCTATCTGTACATAAAAATATTCCTATAAGTATTCTACCATCAGTCATTTCTATTCGAAATGATTTATTCAGCCAAGAACGCAACTTAACAGCACCTGAGGACATCTAGAATTAAAATGATGTGATTTAATTAGTGTTGATAAGAGATATATATAATTAAAATTTACATTTAATGGTTTGCTTATCTTCTCCAATGGTTCAGGTTCGTATTCCGAGATTTCTTCAGATTCTACCTCTGTACTTGTACTTGGTACAATATCTTCCATCTTAAAGGTGAAAATGATACATGAAGGGAACCAATAAATTTATTGGAAGGTAAAAATTAATCAAACTAATAATAATAATGAAATGATAATATTGACCTAACACCTAACCTAAAATAATATTCTAGTAGAGATGAGTTGCTGTTTAACAACCTGTTATTTTATAACTGTTATTTGTAAATAACATTAACAGACTGTTATTTCTGTTCGAAAATAACAGGTGAGAAAATAACAGATAAGCAGCTGCGGCAGCAGCATGATGTATAACATAACGTCTTGAAATAACATTTGCAAACTGCTCGCTGCGGTATGCGCATGCCAGTACTTCTCAGCGATCTGTTATTTTTAGACTGTTATTTTAAACTGTTATTTCAAAACAGCAGTAGCAGTTTAAACTGTTATTAAAAAATAACTGCTTTTACCCATCACTATATTACGAAGCTCTGGAAGGGACACATAAAATAAATATTTTCTATTTCTAAAATTCCGTGATATAACCCGGAAGTTTACGTCAAAATTCCGAGTTTTAACTCGAAATTTTAAAATTTCGAGTTAAAACTCGGAATTTTAAAATTCCGACTTATAACTTGGAATATTACGTCAAAATTCTGAGTTAAAACTAGGAATTTTAAAATTCCGAGTTTTAACTCGGAATTTTGACGTAATATTCCGAGTTATAAGTCGGAATTTTAAAATTCCAAGTTCTAACTCGAAATTTTAAAATTCCGAGTTAAAACTCGGAATTTTAAAATTCTTACTTATAACTCGGAATTTTGACGTAAACTTCCGAGTTATAACACGGAATTTTAAAATTCCGAGTTTTAACTCGGAAGTTTGACTTAAAATTCCTAGTTTTAACACGGGATTTTAGAAATAGAAAATATTTATTTTATGTGTCCCTTCCAGAGCTTCGTACTATATTCTAGTGAATTGTGCAAACGGTAAGAATGTAAAAGGACAAGAAACAACAATTCTGAGCAACGTCCAGTAGGAAAACTGTAATACAAGTATTATTTTCATATTTGTCGCAGATATCCATAGACTTGTTTTTAAGTCTATGCAGATATCAGATATTTAGTATACATTCATAATAATTCACATTTAATTAATTTCATAGTAACAGTAATAAATAAAATAAATTCAGTAATATTTATTAATAATTTATTTAGAATCCACTTATCTGCATGAGAATGTAAATTTCTGAATTGCTGCCGGCTATCGAATTTAATTTGTACTACAATGTATGTAGGTCCCTGGCTTCAACTTTGTTAGTATTAGAGAATCATTGACAGATGGTGATTGAAACAATGTGAACAATTCATCATAAAGGTGCACGAGTCTTGAAACTTTTATCTAACATATATAAACTAAAGTACAGGTTCAAATATCTTGCTTTTATCATTTAGTGAATGGAAAATATTTACAGTTTAATCTTATACAGGTCGTCAATTTCGATAATATCGGACCTCATTATCCAACGCGCCATCTATCAATGAAGCTCTAGTACTAAGAGTATCGGTTGAACATAAGTTTATAATAGGTACCTAGTAGAAAGTAGAAGCGTTTGTCTCGTGAAATAAACCATTCGGTTAAATTAAAGTACATACATATAAAATATGTCGGACTAAGTGACATAATGATTCTCCTAAGTCATTATCCCGTTCCACTTTTAAAATTATTTATTATTTTATTTATCTTGAAACTCTTGGACCTCTAGGAGATAATATGCAAACTAATACGTACATTTCTTTTTATTCTAGGACTCTAATTCAGAAAATTTATCAGCCAACAGTTGGTGGTTACTAACGCTAAACAGGTAACTATTTATTTACCACTAGGTTCTCTGTACTAGATGGCGCCATGTACCTTTTTGAACAGCACAAGATATCTAACACAGCCAAAGAGTAAGAAATAGTCTACTTTGCTAATCGCTACTCACTTTCCAGAATGAAAATATCTTGCCATTTATTATATAGCGTAAAACGTAAGACTGGTTTACTTTGGTGTCAAAATATACAGGTTTTCGGTAAGGTCTGCTTAAATATGGGCAATAAATAAGAGAATATTAATTATGTAGCACGACAATGCGATGTTCCGAGAAATTACTTGTGTCTGTATCACATTAAAGGTTGCAACCCTATTCAAGTCTATTTTTTAGTCAAAATATCTTAAAACGTTTTTATTTACCAATCGATTGTTTTAAAAAACAATAGGGTGCTGAGTGCAATCAGCTGACATTAACTTACTATTCAAAGGGTGACCGCAAAAACAGGTGTTTTTTTAGCCTGTTTGGGGATCCGCAAAATTTTCGATTGATTTTGTACTCTTAATGATACCTTATAATGAGACATTAATCGTAAAAAAATTTGGAGTTGAGCATAAGAAAGGTTTCAAAGATATAGAGGGCCAAAGTGATCAAAATCGACTCTCGACTCACATATTAGTACAGTGAGTGAAGATGATTATTCAATGAAAAATATCAATTTTTTTTATAACATCTCTTGTTCTTTTCTATCTTTTTTCTTTTCTTTTTCATTAACTACCTCTCGTCGATTTTTATATTTGAACGCAATAAACTCAAAAACTATATACTCAAACGATTTGGATGACGATGAGGTTATAACCATTAGAGCTTTTTAAAGCGCATCCTCACGTCATTATGAGCACAGTGATGTACAATACTCATTAATTTGGAGGATCTTATGCATCGGATTTGTTAGAGCTATTTAAAAGTTCTTTTAATTTTTGGTTCGACTGTTTGTTGTAATTTTGTGAAACCAACAATTTAGTCCATTGAAATGTTACATTTTTTGAGGCTAACTTTGCATTTTGGGTAGGAAAAGGTTTTTTTTTTTCGTTGTGTAAGGGGGGCCGGTGTAAGTTTAAAATTGAGTTTTCGGGGTTGGTAGCTACCCCTTTTGGCCACCATCTTGAAATAATAGTTTTTGCTTTATATCTCCGTAACGAATAATTTCCATTTATACCTACTTTTTTTAATTGCATTAATTCTGAAGGGTTTTACAGCGCTGCGAAGGTATCAAAGTGACAGGTAATGACTAACAAATTGTGAGATCGGCGGTTCGATCCCCACACACTCCGAATTTTTTTTCGTTAAAAGCTCTATTAACAAATATATTGTTACCTGTGATAATGGGCGACTTCAGGTGGGTGCTCTGCCCACAAAACGGGGCCCCGCAGTGCTTAGAAGTGGCCCCCATAGGGCTCCGCCGCGGCCTCATTTTAGTCTTCACTCAAGGACCCTTTAGGCTCCTTTTCCAGCGGGGCCAATACCGTGCGTGTAATTTCCCATTAGGCATGTACATTCACGTAGCGCGAGAGATTTGACAACACCGGCAGCCGTAAATTCGTCCGTTGGTGGAGCATTCCAGCTCTGTTATTTCATTGCAGCCAGCTGGCACGCGCGATGTTGTAATTCTTCTCCCCATGCCTAGCCCGCGACTACACACACGGTATAACCTCACTCTGCGTCAACCCATTTCTCTCCTACAGCCGATGAGACATTTCTAGCGTCATCTAGTGACCAATCCTCAAACTCTGAATAATTATAAGCACCTAATATATAATGTAATTTAATCGTGTAATATTTATTTTATATATATTATATATGTACAGTATGTTTTACTTCTCGTGTACCTTTCTTATTTGTGGCCGAATTCATTTCAAATTTTTATCAGCCATACAACTCCATAAGACGCCGGCCTACTGCGATAAATAGAAAACAACAATTTTCGAGAAATCATAGTAGGCTTGGAGATAGACAAAAATTTTGTTAATAAAAGTTGTTCGGAATCACTTGATATTCCCCCCTGTAAAATTTTGTGAAAATCGGAATATTTTCAAAACAAATTTTTTGTTTCACTTCTCGTGAAGACAGGCCTGTAGCTAGGGGGGGGGGGGGGGGGGCAGGACGAGCGATGCCCATCCTGGAATAAGGTTCGCCCGACCTACGGTGATCGCAAGGGGGGGCAATTTCAACTGCCTTTTCAATATTTTGAAAGAGATTCGGTAAATATTTTTTTTTTGTTTCTCGCCCCCTCTCATCAAAAATTTTTTCGGACTAAAAAAAGATTTTTTTACTGCCCCCCCCCTGAAAAATTGTTTGCCCGCCCTTAAAGCACTTTCTAGCTACAGGCCTGCGTGAAGACACCCCTGCATCTTTTTTATTTGTGGCCGAATTCATTTCAAATTTTTATCAGCTATACAAACTCCATAGGGCGATTTTTTCTAATACCTAAATAGAACTATTTCCAACAAATGAAAGTTGTGAACAAAAATCGGTATTCAATAAAACGCTAAAAGGGACACTTTTTATTATTACACATCAACTTAAATGTAATATCGTTTTCTTTTTTTTCAACGGTTTTATAATACTTGGAAATCTAAATGTATGTATTATGTATGGATGAATCAAATTTACCCACCTCCCGATATCCAATCGAGCTGAAATTTTGCATACACGTGTAATTAAATAATAAATAAATTCAATAATAATTGTGTGTGACTTTCATTTGCTGTAAAAAGTCTTTATGTGTTAGATAGAATCATCTCATGGAGTTCTATAACTGATGAAAATTTGACATGAATTCGGCCACAAATAAAAAAGATACAAGGGTGTCTTGAAGTGAAACAATTTTTTTTTTAAATATTCCGATTTTCACAAAATTTTATAGGGGGGTATATCTAGTGATTCTGAACAACTTTCAGTAACAAAATTTTTGTCTATCTCTAAGCCTACTACGATTTCTAGAAAATAGCGATTTTCTTTCTATCGCAGTAGGCCGGTGTTTTAGATCTAGGCGGCATTTATGTGTTGAGTAAAGTGATCTTGTATGGTTGATAAAAATTTAAAATGAATTCGGTCACAAATAAAGAAGATAAAGGGGTATCTTCATGAGAAGTGAAACAAAAAATTTTTTTTGAAAATATTCCGATTTTTACAAAATTTTATAGAGGGCATATCAACTGATTCCGAACAACTTTTATTAACAAAATTGTTGTCTAACTCTAAGCCGACTATGATTTCTCGAAAATTACGATTTTCTTTTTATCCCTGTAGGCCGACGTTTTAGATCTAGGCGGCACTTATGTGTTGAGTAAAGTGGTCTTATGGAGTTGTATGGCCGATAGAAACTTGAAATGAATTCGGTCACAAATAAAAAAAATTTGTTTCACTTCTCGTGAAGACAACGTGAAGGGGTGTCTTCACGAGAAGTGAAACAATTTTTTTTTTTTGAAAATATTCCGATTTTCACAAAATTTGACAGGGGGAAAACGATATTACATTTAAGTTGATGTGTAATAATAAAAAGTGTCCCTTTTAGCGTTTTATTGAATACCGATTTTTGTTCACAACTTTCATTTGTTGGAAATAGTTCTATTTAGGTATTAGAAAAAATCGCCCTATGGAGTTTGTATGGCTGATAAAAATTTGAAATGAATTCGGCCACAAATAAAAAAGATGCAGGGGTGTCTTCACGCAGGCCTGTAGCTAGAAAGTGCTTTAAGGGCGGGCAAACAATTTTTCAGGGGGGGCAGTAAAAAAATCTTTTTTTAGTCCGAAAAAATTTTTGATGAGCGGGGGCGAGAAACAAAAAAAAATTATTTACCCAATCTCTTTCAAAATATTGAAAAGGCAGTTGAAATTGCCCCCCCTTGCGATCACCGTAGGTCGGGCGAACCTTATTCCAGGACGGGCATCGCCCCCCCTAGCTACAGGCCTGTCTTCGCGAGAAGTGAAACAAAAAAATTTTTTTGAAAATATTCCGATTTTCACAAAATTTTACAGGGGGGAATATCAAGTGATTCCGAACAACTTTTATTAACAAAATTTTTGTCTATCTCTAAGCCTACTATGATTTCTCGAAAATTGCGATTTTCTTTTATCGCAGTAGGCCGGCGTTTTAGATCTAGACGGCATTGATGTGTTGAATAAAATCACCCAATGGAGTTGTATAGCTGATAAAAATTTGAAATGAATTGGGTTACAAATAAAAAAGATACAGGGAGATACACGAGAAGTGAAACACACTGTATATATATTATATTTTTTTCCGCAATTATTAATAAAGTTTTTAACGAAAAAAATCCGAAGTGTATAGTGATCGAACCGCCGATCTTTCGATTTGTAAGACATGATCTGCCACTTTGATCCATTCGCAGAGCTGTGAAACCCTTCAGAATTAGGGAAATTAAGAAAAGTATAAATGGATATTATTCGTTATGAAATCCTCTACAAAAAACATGTGATGTATTTTTTTTGTTAAAATTGAAGAAACAAAGTTTTAGTGCTTACAAGAAAGTTTGTGATAAATTTCTATCTTCCAAGGGTTATAACTTTTTAATTATTCAATTTCCGACAAAAAGTTGTAGACAATTGAATTCTAAACAAAAACCCTCTTTAAAAATTTTTTGTAACATGTACTTACCATTTCGGAGATATGGCATGAACTGTTAGCACCCACTTTTTCAAAATGGCGGCCAAATGGGGTGGCCGCCGACCCCGAAAACTCAATTTTAAACTTACATCGACCTCCCTACACAACCTACAAGGTCCTACCCAAAATACAAGGTTAAATGTAAGATTTCAATGGACCAATTATAGGTACTGTCGTGCGCAAAAAAAATGGGACAAGTTTTATAACGTGCTTTTGCTAAAATCTAACTTCAATTTTTGTGACATTGTCAGTTATTTGTCAAAATTCATTGCAAGTGTGCAAAAACTAATATGCCCCATATAAGCGATTTAGTTAAAGCTGGAACTATTGCTAAAGCAGAAGATGGAAGGCCACAGGGACGGCCCTAGGGCGGTGCGAGCGGTGCGGCCGCACCGGGCGCCTTCTTAGGGGGGCGCTGAAAATGCAATGGTAGTTCTTCTGCGTAAAAAATAAAACCCAAGCACCTTAATATCACTTGACCTTACAACTTCCATTTCCGTGAAAAGATCTATATTCATTTATTTCAGTTTTTAATTAATTTACGATGTAAATTTGACATATGCCTGTTTTTTTTTGGGACTTCTCCCCTTTCTTCAAAAATTTATTTGAACTAAAAAAAATTGTTATTTCGGATTCCTCCCCCCCCCCCGCTGTTTTCGGATTAAAAATTTTTTTTTTATCTTCGGTCTCTATGTACAGCCTAATCACGAATAAGCGATTGCATATTGGGGGGGCGCCACAATGAGATCTCGCACCACCTGAAAAATTTGCAAGGGCCGCCCCTGGATGGCCAATGAGACAAATTGCACTGCGTTATAATATTAACAAAAATTCGGTGTGTAACATTTTAAAAAAGTGGAGAATAAACGGTACGATTAGTAGAAATCATGGATCAGGGCATTGAAGGACATCAACTCAACAATGAGATTTGCAATTGGTAATTGTTCGGAATCCATCGACCAGGATTTTCAGTCTCATCGCGACATAAGAATTTCAAACTTTTTCGGACAGTTTATACTCAAATAAAGAAAAAAGTCCTTTATGCCGGAAGTTTTCAGTGTTGCTAAACGATCGAAAAACAATAATGAACATGTAAAAAAATGGGCAAAAATTGTTATCGCGACACGTCCGTTTCCTGGTTTTTGTGTTGAAGTACGGTGTCTGGAACTCTATAAAAATTTGAACGGACATTTTCCGCCCTGTGCAAGCGGCTGATGAAGAGAAAATTGTAAAATTTCCCAATAAATTTGAAAGTAGAAAATTTTGTCATCGCGACCCGTCCGTTTTCAGTGTAATTTGAGAATTTCCGCTCAAAACAATCATGAAGAAATGAAAACGGACGATTTGAACGTTGCTCATCGGAGTTAATGAATTTGTAAAATGTATTTTTTTGCGGTTCCCGCGAGATATAGCGACCCGTCCGTTTCCTTGATTAAATCATTGACAGGATTTAAACAAACGTAAAAAAAATTGGAACGGACATTTTCTGGGTTGTTGTTCCCAGAAAATCCATTTTCCGTCGCGTTAGAAAGTCGCAATGTGGGTGTTTCGTGTTTTCATGTTTTGTAATTTGTCGGAATCTTGCAAATATAACTCGGGTGCGTCAATAGACTTATATACACACACATAATCACACTCACATGCAGAAGGATAGATAAGGAGGGAAAATACAGAGGCAAATCTATCTAGCAGGGGAGAGGAAATAGAAGAGCCAAACGTACCAAAGTCTACAGGGGAAAGGGTAGATAGAGAGTGAAAGCAAAGAGGCAAATCTAGCTAACGCAGGGAACATTACAATCCCTTGAGCTCAAACTTCAACCTTTTCCTCCGTGAACTTTTTTCGTATACAGGGTGACACAATTGAAAAACAAACCACAGGATATTTCTTCGGGGAAGGATGCGGGGAAAAAAAAGTTTCGGACAAAAGTTGTAGTGTCCGGAGGGGCGAATCGGGTGGGATGGTTTTTTTGCGATTTGGAAGACACGCGTGCAGCTAGACCACGGGAGTGAGAAAGAAAGAAGATAAATTTACGGATCTCGAAGATGTCGGACGTTGTTTGGATCTTTTTTATCTTTCTGCCGCGGTCAGTTATCTTCATACCTCTATAGCGCGTGATGGCCGAAACACGCAGAGTAAGAGACGACTCCATTTCACTTTGTACAACCGTGCAACATGGAAAATGTCCGTTTAGACTTTTTTTAGGATGGATAGATCCTGGTCAGCCATCTAAACAAAGTTTTAGCCATGTCGCTGTCACTCGATTAAGCCACTTTTGTTAACAACTAATACTACATTTATCAGGTTTCTACGGAAAATGTTTTTTTCTCCTCCCATATGTAAATTTGCTGTTTTCTGTACAGTCTGTAAAATGGATAAGTAGGCAATTCCAGTTAACTGAACGGATATATTTCATATCAGTTCTAGGATGGATATGAAATGAAACCGACCAATCACAGTTCGTGTATTAAGTACATAGACAACTATTTGTTTTAGAATCAAATTAGTGCGTAAGCTGTCAAAGTAACTGTCAATGTGTATTTGTGTAATATATTAATGTGTAATAAATTTTATAGTTTTTTTAAGCTGGTCGTAGAAAAAGTATACTGCACAACTCGAGTGGATTATCCATATCGCACTCAAAAGATTTGAAGCACTCCGCCTATGGCGTCGTGTTCAAACTTCTTTATCGTGCGATATGGATATCATATCCACTCTTGTTGCACAAACTACTATTCCACCACATCAGCAACGCACCAGAGCTTTGCTTTACATAACAAAGTTTCCTATTTTACCTTAAACTAAACAGTTTTTATGGATTTGTCCATGTCGCGATGACGGGAAATTTTGGTCGATGGCTTCCGTACTATAAATACATTAGTAGAATATCCATTTCACTCAGTTATTCAGGCTGCTGAAGAAACGAATTTTCCTGGATCGAGTAGTGCTGGTCGCCGGCGAGTAAGAGAATTGGAGCTACGCTGTCATTCAGCAGCACAGGAATACTTACTTAAAGCTGAGCATAAAGAAGCTCGACTAGGATTTGAATATTTAGTGCATGATGTAAATTTTTGGAACAATGTAGTTTTTACAGACGAAAAAACTTTCCAGTCAGCACACAGCGGTCGTATTCGTGTTTACCGACGTCCGAATACTCGATTCGATGAGAAATATATATCTAACAATGACAAAAGTGGCAGATTTTCCGTTAATATGTGGACTTGGATATCTGCACGTGGTCCTGGTGTGGCATATCGAGGAACGATTTAATTATGAAACGTATATTAGGATTTTGGACAATATTATGCTCCCTTCTGTGTCACAATTATTTCTTAATAATTAATTCATATTTCAACAAGATAATTGTTCCGTTCATACTGCTCATACCGTAACTAACTGGTTTCAAGTTAACAACATTAATTAATGTTCTTAACTGGCTCAGTCATAGTCCAGATCTTAATTCTATTAAAGACGTAGGGGGACTACTCGTAAAAAGTATCCAAAAACTAAATGTGAGACCAGGAAATGCCCAAGAATTACTGGAAATAACAAATAATGCATGGGAAAATATTATTACTGATGATTATTGTATAAGGTTATTTAATTCTATACCAAACAGACTTATAGAAGTTATAAATAGAAATAGTGCAATAACGAAATATTAATAGTTAGTTTTTTTGTTAAGTTGGATATCCTTTGCCCTCTGATCCAGGGATTTATACTTACTGTGCCGTTTATTCTCCACTTTTTTAAAATGTTAAACACCAAATTTTTGTTAATGTTATAACTCAGTGCAACTAGTCTCATTGACCATCCATCATCTGCTATAGCCATAACTACAGCATTACAATAAAAAATAAAATAAAAGTGCAAACTGTTTTATTTCGGCTACTCATTACATATTCAAATGGAGACAGATTTACATTAGAAAAAAATAGTTGTCCTATTTTTTTGCTCACGACAGTACGATCGCCGTCACCGTAAACTCACCACCGTTAGAGATACTCCACTGACCTCTATATAAAGGCGAAAGTCGTCTGCTACGGGGCTTTATGTCTTGCGCAGTATACCTGTTTTTAGGTTCTGAAAGTTAGCAACACGTTGCTGGCAACGGTCAGGTAGGAAATAAGTTTTGAGACTCTAAAAAGTGAAGGAAAACAAATAGCTGTCTTATATCCGAATTTCGAACTATTCACTAAGAAATTTAAAATGACCATGAATCATTCACCGTCTGATAAACGAAAACTTTGTTCAACTTACTAGATCACAAGCCCATGCTAAATTTTTAGGGGGTCATATGATACTGCTTGAAAAGGTGTAGTTTTTGTAGTCCTACAGAAATAAATCACTTTGAGCCCTATGCCGTACATTTTAGGTGGGACATGGGAAAGCCGCGGAAAAGTGAAAATCGTAACCCACGGGGGTTGCATTTTTTCAAACGATCCCGTACGGCTTACGTTTATTTGGACTGTATTTATATCTGTGACTCTTAAAAAGAAAATGCCGTACAAAAATAATGGAACAGAAGTAGAGGAATAATTTTCATTTTCCGAAAAGTGACCTCTATGTACTAAGGTGATACGATACCGTACGGCTTTTATGAAATTCGATTTTTATGTTAACAAGGAAGAACTTTTTTGGCTATGCCGTACAAATTAGTTGGATCATGGGGTGGAAAATGCGAGATCAACCCCCTTCCTAATCCTCTATTAAAGGTGATTTGATCCTGTACGGCATCAATTCCAAAATATTATACAACATTTAAAATCTTTTTAAAAAAATGACCCGTCTAAAAGGAATGGGTATTATCAATGTAAATAAAATAAATCACCCTCGAGAAAGAAAAAAACTCATGTTTTCTAGGGTAAGTTTATTTGATACTGTGCGGCTATTTATTTTTTGGATTAATATAGGTTAGAATTTTTATTTTATTTAGTAGCCGTACAAAAAATAATGGACAATAATAAAATTAGAAAATTGCAAAACAAGTGAAATTTTTTAAAAATTATGCAAATTAAAAAATCCTCTACTTTTTAATCCAATGGATAGATTTTCAACTTTACATCGTTTTTCCTTTCCTTAACTATAAAAAAATACAAATGTGTCCGTGCCAGACATTTTCATTGTTAGGATTACGTTATTCATGCGATTTACACGACCCTTAATGGTCATTAGATACCGTACGGCGTTTGCAAAATATCATTGAAAATAGCAAAAGTTGATAAACAATCACAATGCCGTACATTTTAGATGGGCCGCAATGAAATACCAGAACCAAATATATATTTCAGAGACTATTTTTTCTTGAAGTAAAGTCAGAATATATATATCACTTTTAAACTTTAAAATCCAATGTAACGTAATTAATTATAAAAAAATGTGTACAAATTACCCAAAATTTTCTTTTTTGGGTTAACTTATTTGGAAACTTTATGAAAAAATTATGTGTTACAGTCTTTGCAATGTAAAAAATTTTAGTATGTTTCATAAGTTTATTTTTAGGCAAACGTTTTTTTCCAACATTTTTAATTTTACAACATACTACATGTAATTCATCATTCATATCATAAAAAGAATATGCATAAATTAATTACTGATCTATTATAATGGATTTAACACAAACTTTCAATTTCGCGTGATGGTTTCTTGAACGGTAAATTATAAAATACTTTTATATATTTTTATAGTTAATTTCAGGTGGAATCGAGACATACTAGTTTTTTAATGTTTAATATTAATAGGTGTGTGAGTGGTTATAATAAAAGAACACAATTTTCTATAATTGCGCTATATTTTATTTTGAAAAATTTTTACTTCATTTTTAAAAGATTATCTTGTAATTTGTAAATGATTAGAAAAAAGTAAATAAATTGCAAATATTTATAAAGATGCTCTTCTTTTTTACTGAATCACCTTTGTTCCAAGTACATAGAAAATAATATTTTTCAGCTTTTCTATTTCTTCTTTTGATAAATATTAATTTTTATAAAGTATAATTTATTTACTCACTGTTTAGACATAATACAGTGGAAAATTTTCGGAAAATCCTTTTGCGTTTCAGATCCATTAATTTTAATTATTGGTTTCGAATAATTGCAATATCAAGTATTGCTCGAATGTAATAAAGTCTTACAATAATTTTTTATTCAGAAAAGCTCACTCTGGGACGGAAAATTAAATTTTCCGAACACATGTACCAACTAAAATGAATTGATCGTATTTTGATCATTTTTCAGCTCATAGAATGGTTATTAATTTAATTTTTTGAAATGTGGTAATGTCATATTCATTAATAATTATTTTGTGACCAAATATTGAATTTATAATTTTTTAATCATAAATACATGATTGCCTCAAAACTTATTTCCGTTGCCAAAAATTAATTGACAGCGTGAAGTTGGCAACGTGTTGCCAGCAACGAGTGGCTAAGTTCACTCCTCCTACTGCGCAAACTCGACAGCCCCGTGCGCAAATTGTATTTGTACCATTTTTCAGCTCACACATCGGTTATCCATTTAATATATAGAGCTCAGTGAGATACTCCCTTTCTAACCTTATTTGTAGTGACGCGTGTTAGAAAGAGAGCATCTCCAACAGCGGTGAGTCTAAGCTGACGCCGATTGTACATTGAATTTTTGTATATCATATCCGTTATATCATCTAAAACTACACATTTTGAGCGTTAGAAATCGGACATATAAAATGTTAATATCTTATTTGTTAACAAAGTTCTACATCTGCTTCTATCTAAAGTTAGAAGTTCAAGGAGCAAGGAGAATTTTTTCCAATTTCAGTTTTTTTGTTAAACATGTTTTTTTATGTATAAAATTTAAAAACTTACTAATGCTATTTACAAACGTTATGTGCACCACATTTATTGCACTCCACTATATGGAAATGTCAGTCTTTATTCAGTGGCGTAACTAGAGTCGATGAGGTCCGTGTGCAAGATCGTCCCCCTAAATTTTATAAAACAAATAAATTTAGTTAAAATAAAATAATTGCGCCGCACCCCTTGCACCCCATGCAGTTTCGCCACTGTTTTTATTCCGCAATTTGAGTAATAGAATAATAGCTAGACTAGCATCGCAGCATCGAATCGTCAACTAATAATGGAACTTATTATTGTCTTCATAACAATAGCAATTCAAAATAAAATAATTCTACTTAGCAATATCCGGTCTAGTTAAAGACTATTTCAGTGAGAAAAGTAAACATTATTGGCAAAATGCATCCATCTGCGATTACAAGAATTTAATAAATAAACGTCTTAATTCTGAAGCATTAGAACACTTCATGCTTCACTAAATCTTGGTAGCTAATAAAATAAATTGAAAATAAAATGACAGTTGGTTTACTTGTTATCTAAATTTATTGACCGAATCGGTATAGTTACTCTCAAATTGAAATGTGTTTGCATGAATTATTGTAACAGTATTTACATATTCCTAAACCTGAATGGCTTTGTACCTACTAACAAGTTAAAGCAGACATTGTGAAGGCGCTGAAGGAATAAAAACAACTTGACTCTAAGAAAATTGCAACACAAATATTCCAATGAACTGATAGAGAACTTCAGTTTTTAAGATTTTCATCGGTCACCGTTACCCCGGTAAGAAACACATTCCAGTATAGAATTAAAGTAAGTATATACAATTCTCTACGAAAAAGGTTCTTTTCATTTATTTTGTAAAGCCAATTATTAAAAAGTTACGGCCTAATTTACGTATAGTTCAAGCTTTAATTATGCTCAGTTTTTTCCTCTTTTCCACAAATACCTAAATAATTGAATAATATTACTCCACCCGCATTTCGCCAGTTATGTTAGCATTATCTGGAGATGATTAACTGACTTAAAAAAAATTAAAAAGGAGAAGGTTTTCAATCCCACATAACACAGTTCGTACTTAGTATATGCGATTTATAAATATACCTACTTCTAGAGTATGGTTCTATTTCATATGATAATAGTATATACTATATTGCTCCGCATCAGACTAAGCTGAAATACGTAGCAGAATTGTACATACTTTTATGACTGTAAAAAGCGTATGAACAAAGTATATAATAATAATAATAATAATAATAATAATAATAATAATAATATTTATTTTAAAATGTATTTTACATGTTACAATATTTTTTTAATAGTATATACTAGAGCTAAATATGCATTCACATGGTTTTTACATTTGGGATAAATATTAAGTAAGCCCCGGGTAAGTTGTTAAAAACTTGAGTGCGGGTGTTGTTTGAATTGTCCATACATATATATATACGTATGTATTCATATACGTTCAAATGTATGGTTAATTAATTAAGTTTATATCTGTACATATGTAATAGTAATTTTAGGTATATTGAATAAAAGTTAAGTAGGGTCAGGTGGCACAGCAATGTAAATTTTTACCTGAAAATACTAGTTTTCCATAGTTTTGATTTTGGTTAGTAATGGTTCTTTTTTATCGTGCTATAATTTGTCCAGTGTCAATGAAGTTTTCTAGGTAGTTTTCTGGTAAATCTATTATCCATGCCTTTATAAGTGTTTTTAGGGTTGATTTGTTTTCAGTTTGTTTTAGTTGCTCTTGGGCTATCGTATATAATCTAGGAGCTAGATATGAGAATGATTTTGTTCCAATCGTTTTATGTGCCCTCGGGATATGTGTCGTGTTCTTATGTCGAGTTTCGTAGTCATGTCTCTGTTCGGTAATTGGAGGGTTATATTTTATTTGGTATTTTAGCAAGTTTTGGCAATATAGTTGACGAATATTTAGTATTTTATACTGTTTGAATAGTTGTTTACTCGGAAAGGTTATGGGTTTTTTAAACATTATTTTTATTATTCTTTTATGGCATTTTATTAATGGATCTAAATTTGTTTTATTTACTCCACCCCATCCGATTATGCCGTATTTAAGTATTGATTCCATAAGTCCGTAGTATATTATTAACCGTTGTTTATCGTCAAGGATTGTACTGACTTGTTTAAATGTATAGCATTGACCTCAGTTTTTTACATAAGTATTCTATTTGGTAGTTCCACTTTAGATGTGCATCAAGTATAATACCTAAGTATTTCACTTGTGTTGCCTGTTCAATTTCAGTATTAGTGTTTTCAATCTTGGTGTATGGTGGAAGACTGTTTTTATATGAGCAAAAGGGTAGATATTTGGTTTTTGTTATGTTCATGGTGAGTAGATGTTGGTCAAACCAATTTTTTATAATTTTAATGTTTTTGGATACTTTTGACCTAACCTCGTCCCACGTTTCTCCATCAAAGAGGACGACAGTGTCGTCCGCAAAAGAAATTATTATTTCTCCGTCAATTTTTAATTTCAGCAAGTCGTTCAAATATATATTGAATAGGACCGGAGCGAGGACTGTTCCCTGTGGTAGACCGTATGTGACAATTCTCGAGGTGCTCTCATGATTGTCTATGTTGACTTTCTGTGTCCTGTTACTAAGGTAATCTTTTAGAACTACATATATCTTTCCTCTGAAACCTAGGTCATAGAGTTTCTTTAGCATTAAAGGGTGGCTAATAGTGTCGAATGCCTTCGCTAGGTCTATAAAAACACATAGCGATGGTCTTCCTTTATCTACCAAGTTATAGATTCTTCCTGTTACGTGCTAGTCTTGCAGAGATCCATTCCTTTCTTTTTTTATTATAATTTGTTCTAATTTTTTTTGAGGCTTTTTTTTTTGCTGTATTGATATTTCTTATTAATATATTACTTAAAATTTCAGGATCGTTACATGTATAGTAACTATTGCAATTTTGTAGTTTTAAGTTGTTTGTAAAAAGTTTTTTGTCTATAATTATTTTATGTTTACTTCTCTTTATGTAGTCAAATTTGTTGACGTCTGTAAGGAGTAATTTTAGGATTATGCTGTAATGGTCAGTATAGTTTGTTTTTAGTACTATTGGGGTTAGATGATCATCTATTGCACTTCCTTTATAAAAAATGTGGTCTATACAAGACTCGTTTTCATTTGTTACCCTTGTGGGGCAGTTTATGAGTGATTTATAACCATCGTGGTATAAGGTGTCTTTATATTCATTTGTTATTTCATCGCTATCTGGAATATTTATGTTAAAGTCTCCGAGTAAAATATTATGTCATAAAATTTCATGTTTTGTAAGTGATGGTAAAGGCCTAGGTTAAAATTGTTTACATCCATGTTTGTGAAAGGTTTGTATAGGGCCGTAATTGAGATTTTTTTATTCGAAATTTCTATGATGGCGTTTAGTGCTTTAATTTCATTTATTTATACAATGTCTACTTTTTGTTTTATATTTTTTTTTATGTACATTACTGTGCCATCGTTCCTATTTAACGTAGCTTCATTATAATATAGGTTAAAACCATGTATGTTGAAATTATTTATGTTTGTTATGTAGAATGTTTCTGTTAGGCAGATGATGTCAAAACAATTTTCAAGTTGCGACATATATACTAAAAATTCGTCAAAATTTTTTGAGATACTACGAATATTACAGTGATAGATTTTTATGTTATTTATATACAATTTACCTGCAAACAGATTAGTCACTTTTTGCAAATTTTTTTGCAAATTTTGCAATTTTAGCCAATGTTTTGTATTTTCACCAATAATATTAATTACTGAATACTGAATTATGGGAACCCTGGAACAACGAATTTACTTGGTCAAATGCTATGGAATCGGAAATGTTTTTTATAAATACGTAATAGATTTTTTTAATGAGAAGTATCCAGATATCAAAATGACTCGCAAAGCAGTACGTAAATTAATTTATTCTTTTGACTCCACTGGGGATGCAAAACTATAAAAAACACAAAAAACAATTACATGAAGATGACGTTGATACTCTTGCAGTTCTAGACTCTGCACCAAGAACGGTTGTTAAGGAAAAGCGCAATAAATTTAGGTATAAGCAAATCTCATATTCAGAGGATTTTCAGCAACAAATTTCATGCATTCAAACCTAAATTTATTCACAAACTTCAAGTTGGAGATGACGCTCGTCGTTTGAAATTTTGTTTAACTTTCTGAGAAAATAGTGGGCTCAGGAAAATACTAATTTCCCAGTTATCACGAATAGTCAAAAGTTTAAAAAACCAATGTCTGGTGGAGCATAATGCTGATGCATTATGCTGCACCAGAATAATCGGTCCTTATTTTAATGATGGAAATTTAAATCAAAGTAGGTACTTATTTACAAATTTTTAATAATTTTTTTTGGGTGAACTGGATAATGAAAATTTAGAATTCAGAAGAAAAATAATTTTACAGCAATATGGAAGCCCATCACATTCTACATTTATAGTTAGACAATGGTTAGACAATCACTTCCACGACATGTGAATTGACCGCTATGGACCAAAAGCATGACCAGCCCGTTCGTCAGATCTAACTTTGTTGTATTACTTGATGTGGGGGTATTTAAAACAAAAAGTATACGCAAACGATTTCGAAAACCATATAGATTTATTAATGCAAAAAATTGTGGGCGCTGTTGCAACCATACGTGAAGATATGATCTCATCTTTCTATGAAGAATTTAGAAAAAGATTAGAGAATGTGTACTAGTAGGCGATTTACATGTGGAATAGTTTGCAACCGAGTTGAATAAAATGAAATTTTTTTTTGAAAATTGTTATTTTCTTATTTTGCAACTAAACTTCGAAATTAAGCTTTTATTCGTAATTGAAAACATTTTGTTAAATAAAATATTCAATAAAAATGTAAAAAAGGTAGTTTGCTTAAAGTCGACTTCATATTTTCTTTTTTTTAGAATACTCCCTTAATTTATCTTAAGTTTGACAACTGTTTATGACTTCTTAAGACAAGCAAAACTTTTTATAAAGAATGACTTTTTCTCAGCAAATCAAAAATAAGAACGTTTACAAGAGTACGGTACCCCATCCGGGGACACACTGTATAGGCAATTGAAATGTATTTTTATAAATTTATGAAATAATTATTTATATTTAAGTTGTGATGTGATATATCCGATTACGAAATTATAAACTTATTATTAATGAAATCTTCACTGTTTCCGTCATGGACATATTTTTTATAAATAAAAAACTCTTACCCATTTAATAAGAAAAAATGCAGCATGCGCCCCTTTTATAAGGTTATAATTTGTTAATTATTGTCTGAAATCGAGAAAAATGCAGGTGCATCATCACCTAAACTGTTGTTAGACTAATTTATTTACTCGTGTTCTATAATTTTGTAAAATAGTTAATGCGGAAGTTACTAGGTGTCACGAATATCGTGTTCACAAATTGTACATTTCCTTCTTAGAATACAGTTTATTATTGCATCTTGATTTTTAATTCGATCTAGATAATTATATCCACATAAATAATTTTAAGAATTCTCTAATGATTTAATATTCCCTCCAGGTCATTTAAAAAGAGGGCAGATGATTTTCAGGCAAAAAACAAGACGCCTTGATATCAGCAACAGATTAATTTATCAAAATCTATGTCTGAGCCCTTGTTTGTCATGATTTTTTTATTCGTAATAGGTATCTTGTTTTTACTTACTTTTGAGGTTTCGCTTTGATAGTCATGGAGTATGGAGTATGGAGTATGGAATTAGCAGGAGGGTGGTCAGAAACCACAGCACTTAGGCCCCATTGGATCCCTTGTACATCCTCCCTCTAGGCAGACACACGCCTAGGCCTCCAGCCAACCTATTCTTTCGAAGTAGGTGGTGATGTTGCCTAGGGGCATCTTCCTTACATTGGCCAAGGTAGGCCAACGCTCTCCCAAGATGGATTCTCTAATTGATGAGACGGCTGAACAGTCACAGAGTACGTGTTGAACCGTCTCATCTTCTTGTTCACAACCTCTGCAAAGAGGTGTTTCGCTTAATCTCATATTGTATAGATGTTTCCTTAGCGGACAGTGTCCAGTCTGGATTCCTGTTATAAAACGTAGATTCCTTCTGGTCATTGCCAGGTAGTCTATTGCTGTTTTCTTGTTGGGGTACGTGAGTAGTTCCCTAGCAAGCTGACAGCTGCTTGTTTCATCCCACAGCTTCTTAAATTCGTTGTGGGTGTTCTCCTTAATTAATTGTATTATCGCCGTAATCGGTAACAGACTGGCCGGGCCTGGTCCAAAAATAAGTTGGCCTGCTGCCTTCTTGGCCAGTTTGTCGGCTTTTTTGTTGCCACTGCACTGTGCGTGTCCTTTCACCCAGCATACTGAGATGTTGTTCGTACTGGAGGCACCCACAAGTGCTTGATGACATTCCCATACTGCTCATGTGGTTATTTTGTAACTTCTCAGGGCTAGTAGTGATTGTCTACAGTCTGTGTAGATCCTGATTGTTTTGCCCGTAGTTTGTCTGCGGACAATCTCTTTTGCGGCTATGGTTATGCCCGCCAGTTCAGTTTGTACTATGCTGGCTCGCTCATCCATAGTCCATTTATATTGGATTTGCAGGCTTCTGGAATATATGTTATATAATATTTGGTACACTGTATAAAAACTTATACGTGACTTTTATTCCTTTTAAACTATCTCAGCATATCATATTTCAGCTACGTGTTGATAACGAATTCCCTCATATTATTTATCGCTGATATGTAATATCGTATTTCCTTTGGCTTAGCTTGGGAAACAATACTAATGCTGACTAAGTACAGCCAACCGAGGATATAAATTAGTTAGATAATCTTTTGTATTCAGTTCATATACTCATGTCGCAATAAACACTTCAATATAATATTATAATTTTATTTCAAGAGTCAACGTTGACTCTTCTTAATTTTAATAAATCTTTTTAAAAACAAGTTAATGTAAATCCTGATCTAACAATTGGCGCAGTCGGTAGGATACCGTGAACATCGCTAGAACAAGAAGCCTAACCGGTAGTGACCCACAAGAAAAAGGACAACATCTCCACGAGGTGCCTAACTAGTGCAAGTTATCTATCGGAACAAGGAGACCTTCCTCACTGGTGGTGGCGGATCCTAATCCCTTACTGGAAGAACCTACACCTAATGAAGAATTTAACACTGTAAGTACTTTAACGAATCATCTCGCAATTTTCCACTTATTGTTTCATTATTATATGTAGTGTATTATACCGCTAATACACAGAAAAACTATTTCTATTATCCAATTCCCATTTTTATTATTATTACAAATGAGCTAGAGCTTCGACGTTAAGCACGAACGCTTAATCTACAGCATTATACTGCTAATGCTCAACTAGAATTGTAAAAATTAATTTTAATTTAAAAATACTGTGCATTATACTGTTAATGCAACATTTGTATCACCAAAAACCCAATCGATCTACCAAAGGTACAACATTTTTTTATTCTAATCAATTCGTTTTACCTCCTTAATTTACTAAATATCGAGCAACATGCCCGACGAAGTAACACAAGGTACAGCACAAGGTGCAGCATCAGGTCCAGCACCAGCACCGGTTCTTGAACCGTATAAATTAAGTGAAATTTTCTCAATTGTGCCTGAATACGATGGCAACCCTTTATTTTTACAAACTTTCTTATATGCTTGTAGCCAAGCCTATTGCATGGCCGTGGCAGACCAAAAAACATTGCTCTCGCTACATATAAAAAATAAATTAAAAGGCAAAGCTGCCGAAGTAATAAATTCAAGAAACCCAACTTCATGGGGTGAAACTAAAAACTTATTAGAGTCTCATTTCGGAGACGCGCGCGATCTAACCTCGCTTATACAAGATCTGCAACGACTCCATCAACTAAGCAACGAATCACCGTTAACTTTTATCTCTAGGCTACAAACTCATAACGCGAAAATGCTTTCCGCGGTAAATAAGCAAATAGCTATGACAAACGAACAGAAAGATGCGCAAACACGCTTAATTGATACCATGACTCTCAACACCTTATTAACCGGTCTTGAGCCTAAACTAGGCCAGATAGTCCGAGCTGGAAACCCGGCTACTGTACTTGATGCAACTCTCCGAGTAAAAAGAGAACTACAATTATCATATTTTGAATCTCAGAAATTCAACAAATTTAATCCAAATAAAAATCCCATTCAAACTCAAACAACACGCCCTCCAATTCCACAAAAATTCTGTTCTTTCTGCAAAAGAAACGGACATACAATTAATGAATGTCGCACAAGGCAAAATCAACAATTAGTTTCATTCCAAACACTTATTCTAATCAGGCCCAAACTTCAAGACCAAATTTTCAGAATTTTTCCAGCCAAAATAATCAAAGGCAATTCTCTCCGCAAAACTTTCAATCGGCAAATAATCCACAACAAAATAGACCTTCAGTAATAAGACCGAACCTCAACTTCCAACAAAGATTCCCGAATCAACAACAAAATCCAAATATCAATCGTCAAAATCCACAAAGAACGCATCACGTTAATTTTGACAATTACTATGATCCTCTGAACTACGAACATACTAATCATTACAACGAACCTGATAATTTCGACAACCAGCAATTCAATGATTTCCAAAATTACCAAACTGATTTTAACGATCAATATTTGCCACAAGAGAATTATACTGGTAATTCTCAAAATTCACAAACAAACCACATCGACAGTTGGCGAAATGAATACGAGAGTTATACTGCTAATTCTCAAACGCCTCAAGAAGATTAAAATACCGATTCTCAGGATTTTTGTTTAGGTCCGGAGTATCCTTCGGATACTCCAACACAGGAAACAGACCAATTCGACCAAATATCGAATCAAATCCAAGCCATGAATCTAAACGACAATTTCAATCCGTTCCTGAACTTCCCGGAACAAGGGTTCATGTAGAAACCCTATCTCACTCGCTGTTGACCGTAAATTCAAAAAATGTATACTACATTAAAGACATCACAAATAAATTCAAAATTCTAATCGATACGGGCGCAGGTATCTCTATATTTAAACCGAAAACAGCTGAAAATTACAAACGAAGGTTTTCGGAAAATGTAATCATACAAGGTATAACCGATCAGAAAATTACTATTAATGAATCTGTTCTTATACCCTTTACAGACAATGACCCACATAAAGTTTACATTTATGACCTAGATATCAACTTTGATGGGCTGATAGGAGCCGATTTCCTAGAGCACTATCATTGTATTGTCGACATAAAAAATAAACGATTAATAACCAATTTTAAAACGGTTCCACTTTTCAAAGTAACCGACGATTCGTCAAAACCCGAATGTGAAATTCAATCAAATCACAACCCTAATCAAAATAAAATCCAAATTGACGGCCGTACTGAAAAAATTTATAAATTAAAATGTAATCTTAGAAACACTGACGCTATTTTGCAAGCGCAGGAAAATGAAAAGGTCCGTTTACCTTATGCTCTTGTTAGAGTAAACGAAAACGGCGAATTTTTAACAACAATAATCAATGCTAATGTCATCCCGAAGACTGTCGATTTTTCTAATTTAAACTTAGAACTTTTACAAAAATTTAAGTCAATTTTTAACTTAAATACGCAAAACTCAGACCAACACCTACTCAAGACGGATAGATCCTTTGAAATTAGGAACGAATTGCGTTTGGACCATCTAAACGAAGAAGAGGCCGAAATAATAACGCAGCTTTGTTTAGATTTCCAAGATATATTCTATTTAGAAGGAGATAATTTGACCTTTACCAATGAAATCAAACACCCTATTGACACCGACAATTCCCGACCGATATTTACGAAATCGTATCGCTATCCCCAGGTCCATAAAGAAGAAGTTAAGTCCCAAGTATCGAAAATGTTAAGTCAAGGCATTATTCAACCCTCAATTTCACCTTGGTCTTCCCCTGTTTGGGTAGTCCCAAAAAAACTGGACGCTTCTGGCAAACAGAAATGGCGCGTTGTAGTTGACTATCGTAAACTCAACGAGGTCACAATCGGTGACAAATATCCTCTGCCCAACATTTCCGATCTCTTAGACCAACTTGGCAAATGCCAATATTTCACAACTCTAGATTTGGCTTCTGGTTTTCACCAAATTGAAATTAACCCCGCAGATATTCAAAAGACTGCTTTCACGGTTGAAAACGGTCATTACGAATTCGTGCGAATGCCATTTGGGCTAAAAAATGCTCCATCGACGTTTCAGAGAGTGATGGACAATATTTTATTAGGCATCCAAAATGAACGGTGTCTCGTCTATATGGACGATATCACTATTTACTCTCCCACCATTCATGAACACATTTCTCGGCTAACAGAAGTGTTTAAACGCCTTCGAAAAGCCAACCTCAAAATTCAGCCGGACAAATGCGAATTCCTACGCAAAGAAGTCGCTTATCTAGAACACCTCATCACAAAAGACGGCGTGAAACCAAATCCCACCAAAGTCGATGCCATTTTAAACTTTCCACAACCTAAGAACCAAAAAGAAATCAAATCATTTTTAGGACTAGCAGGTTACTATAGAAGATTCATACCAAACTTTTCCAGAATTTCTAAACCCTTGACAAAACTTCTGCAAAAATATGTTCCTTTCGACTTTAATAAGGACTGTCAAAATTCTTTCGCCGACCTAAAACAAACACTAACTACATCACCAATATTAATTTACCCAAATTTTGACGAACCTTTCATATTAACTACTGATGCGAGCGCATTTGCCGTCGGTTCTGTGCTCTCACAAGGACCAATTGGTAAAGATTTACCTATTGCTTACGCTTCCCGAGTTCTATGCCACGCCGAAACTAAATACTCCACGATAGAACGTGAACTTTTGGCTATAGTGTGGTCAGTAAAGCATTTTAGGCCATACCTCTTCGGTAGAAAGTTTAAATTGATAACCGACCACAGACCACTTACATGGCTATTTTCTATAAAAGACCCAGGTAGTAGATTAGCTCGCTGGCGCCTTAAACTCGAAGAATACGACTACGAAGTCATATATAAACCCGGAAAAATAAACAAGAATGCAGACGCCCTATTCCGAATCAAAATTAACCACTTTAACGATTGTTCCAAATTTCATACCCAAATTCTAGCTGCGAACGGAGATGAATCGAATGATGAATCAGATGACGAAACTCGAGACGATAACACTAAATTTACAGATGACCAAATTGCCCAAGAATTCGAAACCTTTGTCAACTTGTACAAGACGACGTCCTTAATAGATTATTCAAAAATCAAAGCCTCTAACAAACAACTATTGTATCGAGAACACAAAAATATTATAACCTTTTTCCAACAAAATAATTTACAAGACCTTCATCACAAAATTATCGAAGACATATTTGAAGAAAACGCAGAATTCCGTAATGATAAGATCAATATTGTATCGAGCAAGACGGTCAGGCATAGGAGATACTTTATCGTCCCGTTACCATTTGATATCGAATCCATAATTGAACACTTATTTTTGGTATTATTTAAAAACCAAGACGTCTTGGATCTTTCTAAGACTTACTTTGTCGAAAATAATTTAGACCTCCCTATACTTGAAATCCTGTCATTCATTTTTGCGGAAAAGGACCTAAAATTAATAATTTGTCAAGATATTGTCAAAACCCCTGATGAAGACCAAATTCCTATAATTTTAGATCAACATCACAGCGGTAAAAATAACCTACACCGCGGAATAAACGAAACTATTCGACGAATTAGAGAAAAATATACTTGGCAAGGTCTGACTAAGGACGTAGAAAACTTTGTAAAAAATTGTGAAACTGGTCAAAAAAATAAAGTCTGTCGAAAAAATTTAAGCAGTCCGTTAGTAATAACCGAAACTCCAAAGACACCATTTGAAAGAATTAACATGGACCTATTCGAGTTCCCCACACGCAACTATGCTTTAACGATACGCGAAGAATTAACCAAATTTACACAAGCTTACGCAGTCCCTGATAAATCCGCTAAATCTGTAGTAAATACCTTATTACTATATTTTGAACACTATGGTACTCCTCTAAGAATACATTGCGACTATGGAGGAGAATTCGACAACCGATTATTACGAGATTTATGTATTTTATACGATATAAAATTAACCTTTTCAAGCGTAGGACACCCGCAATCGAATGGCTCAATTGAACGATTCCACGCAACGTTAGCAGAAATGATAAGAGTTAACCAAACAGAAAACCCGAACGAACACCCGTTCACCATTTTACCTTACGCTGTAATTTGCTACAATAACTCTGTTAACAAAACACACGGATTTACGCCATACGAACTAGTTTTTGGTCATACATCAGTTCGACCACCAGAAACCTTGTATAACCAAAAGGAATTAATAACGAAATACGTCAGAGATTTAAACAATCGTATCTCCCATTACTATAAAATTGCTAGAGACCGAACGGAACTTCAAAAACAAAAAGCCAAAATTAGATTCGATAAAAACGTCCCCGAAAACCGTACTAAATATAACGTCGGAGACAAAGTTTACGTAAAAGAATCACAGATTAAAAATAAATTGCAAAACAAATTTAACGGACCATTCGAAATTACCAAAATCTTTGAAAATTCAGCTATCTTACTCAACCCAGAAACTAAACAAACTAGTAAAGTCAATTTTGACCGAATGAAACCTTATTTTGAAAGCTAACCTTGTTTTCAGGTTATTCCTGCTGTTCGGATCAGCAACACTACTGGTCTCCCAATATAAAATCACGCCTATAAACAACAACATAGGAATATACTACCACGAAAAAACTGACGTAATAGTAACCAACGACAAATGGACATTACTGGTTCACAAGAACATTTCCTCCCTAAAAACAACCTTTGACAGAAACGAAAAAATGTTAGAGCTTATCCTAAACACCCTGGACGCCGCCGATCAGAAAACGATCACTTTCAGGAGTGAAGTTAAAACAGATCTAAATCTGTTAACCCAAATATCTAAAACTATAAAATCAAAATTTGATGAAATCTTTTTGGATACAAAACGATATAAGCGCGGAATAATCAACGGTTTCGGCACAATTTTCAAATCAATAACCGGAAATTTAGATGCCGAGGACGGTCAATATTATTCTGATTGCATCAATAAGCTAAACAATGACGAACACCAATTGGAGAATCTAATTAAAAATCAAATTTCAGTTACTACATCCGTTATCAAAAATTTCAATTCAACTATTCAAAAACTTCAAATTGACGAAGAAACATTTAACAAAAATATCAAAGAAATCGACCGCACAATTCAATCTATGACAAGTCACATCGAAGCCATTGAAATCAAATTAATATTCTTACATTATTGCGAACAGTTAATGGCAAGTTATTTGTACATCGAAGATAATTTAAATGATGTTCTAAATGCAATAACATTTGCACGCTTGAAAATCATTCATACGTCAATCATCACTCCAACAGACTTAATTTCATCCTTACAGGAAATTTCACAGAATTTGCATAAAAATAACCTACCGCTTTCAATAAGGCTATCAAAAGTTGCTCAATATTTGGATATTATGGAACTCCAAGCCTTTCAGACCGATTCAAGTTTAATCTTTGTTTTAAAAGTACCTTTAGTAGACCCACAAACTTACACAGCCTATCAATTATATCCTATCCCTATTTTGGATAATAGAACTGGTTTACACCACTTATTATCGGTATCACAAAAATATATCGCGAGAGATGATGATTCCTTAATGTTCTCACCCATCCCGGATTTAGACGAGTGCAAACAACTTTACATGGGAACCAGATTATGCTCCAACCTGTTCGCCTGCCCGATAGATAACAATGCCATATGTGAAGCAAGGCTCTTCAAAAACCTCATGACTCTACCCCAAAATTGTCAAACCTCATTCATAATCAGTCAAGGATACAATGTACAAAAACTCCAAGAAAACACCTGGCTAGTCATCAACGCAGAACCATTACATGTTACCGTTAATTGTCCGAAGAGAAATTCAAAAACAGAAGTCATCACGAAAAATTCCATTATAAAATTACAACTCAGCTGTTATGCCTTTGTTGGTATTACCAAAATCCAGGCCAGTTCCAATGAAGTGTTAGATGTCAAAGATAACACTCACCCAATCGAAATTCCGTATGATTGCTGCAGTGACCTTCCAGACAAAACTCAACTACCAAATTTAAAACCATTGAAATTAAATAATTTGAATACAGAAGACCTCGAAATTGCGAAACACAAATTAGACCAGTATTCCAAAGATTTAGACGACCTCATTAACGAACCCTACGTGACAAAACACATCTCGTGGTTCACGTACTTCACTAGTGATCTCCCTTATCCTCCTTTACCTATTCTGCAAATGCAGAAAAAGAAGCCTTGTTCATGCATCACACGGTTCACCTCCATCTCCACCATCTCCACCGATGCCAAGAAGAACATACAAAAGTTTCACCAGTATCTTACCTCCAAGGAGAAGACCCAGTATCCAAAGAGAAGAAGAAACTGAAGAAGTGGAACTAACTTAAAGACATCCTACATTGTTACCAATTTTATTTCATGATTAATATTAATTTATGTTATATGTACATCTTTAAATATTCTTATATACTATTTGCACTTTTATATTTTACAATTTTATTTTTTCATTTTATTATTATTCTGCTTTTATATTTTACAAAAGTTGCTGTATAATCACCAACTTTTTTAATAAGGGGGAAGTTGTTATATAATATTTGGTACACTGTATAAAAACTTATACGTGACTTTTATTCCTTTTAAACTATCTCAGCATATCATATTTCAGCTACGTGTTGATAACGAATTCCTTCATATTATTTATCGCTGATATGTAATATCGTATTTCCTTTGGCTTAGCTTGGGAAACAATACTAATGCTGACTAAGTACAGCCAACCGAGGATATAAATTAGTTAGATAATCTTTTGTATTCAGTTCATATACTCATGTCGCAATAAACACTTCAATATAATATTATAATTTTATTTCAAGAGTCAACGTTGACTCTTCTTAATTTTAATAAATCTTTTTAAAAACAAGTTAATGTAAATCCTGATCTAACATATATTCCACATCCTGCCCCCTCCTTCTTTCTTGATCCGTCTGTGAAAATGTTAATCACGCCTTCACCAGCGGTCTCGTTTTCACTGTTTGTCTGTATTGTGTAGGGTCTATCAGAGACAAATCGGGGAGAGATGCCATCTGTGCATGCCTGTAGAAGAGGCATCTTCCTGACAGCCTCGTTCTACAGGCGACTTCTGGTCTCCCCACAGCCTACATTTGGTTGTAGGCCAACGGACTTGAGGCGTGCCATTGTTATTAAGGCCACTTCTCCTAGATGTAAATCCAGTGGTGGCAAACACAGCATTACCTCCATTGCTCTCGTTGGCGTTGTTCGCATAGCTCCTGTTATGCTTAGGCAGGCAACTCTCTGCACTTGGCTGAGCTTGGCTCTCGCTGTAGTCTGTTTACTCTTAGGCCACTAGACCACAGCTCCATAGGTTATCATTGGTCTTATGATGGCAGTGTATATCCACATGACCACTTTGGGTTTCATTCCCCAGGTTTTCCCCACGGTCCTGCGACACTGCTCATAAGAAATGTAAGCCTTTTTTAGTCTTCTGTCTAGGTGAAGATTCCATGTTAGTTTGGCGTCGAAGGTTACCCCAAGGTATTTCACTTCTGATGCGAAACTTAGTGTTGTGTCCAGGAGAACTGGTGCTTTCCGTGCTCCTGGTTTCCTTTTTCTTGTGAAGAGAACCATCTCCGTCTTCCTGGGATTAACAGACAGCGAGTGTTCTCTGCACCATTTTTCAATTATTCTTAGAGCCCCCTGCATCCTTTCACAGAGGACTCCTTCAAATTTTCCGTTGAGCAGTATTGTTACATCATCTGCGTAGGCGATTGTGTGGAAACCCTCTGAGTTGAGGTGGCGCAAGAGGCTGTCGAGAACTAAGTTCCATAGCAATGGTGATATTACACCTCCCTGCGGGCAGCGTCTCGCGACCATTCCTCGCACAGAAGCGTCTCCCACACTGATTTGTACAGCTCTTTTGGAGAGCATGTTGGATGTCCAGCTTCCCATAATCGTGGGGCCGTTTCATTCCACTAGGGCTGCCGTGATTTTTGGGAAGGTGGTTTTATCAAACGCACCTTCTATGTCTATGAATACACCTAGGGTGGACTCTTTATTGTCCAAGGATTTCTCAATCCGACTCGCGACCGCATGGAGGGCGGTGTCGGTGGATCTTCCCAATGTGTATGCGTGTTGGTTGGGATGCAAAGGGTTGTCTTTCACTACGACATCCCTTATGTATCGTTCACATAGCTTCTCCATCGTCTTGAGGAGAAACGAGGTTAGGCTGACAGGCCTATACGCTTTGGGGGTGGTATAATCCATCCGCCCTGTCTTTGGAATGAACACAACTTTCACTTCTCTCCATATCTCTGGAATATGAAGGTGCGCCAAGCTCGCCCTAAATACTCCGACCAGGTGCGGCAATAGTTCATTCAGTCCCCATTGCAGTAGGGCGGGATAGATGCCGTCAATGCCTGGTGATTTGAAAGGAGAGAAGCTCTGTATTGCCCATCTTATCCTGTCTTCGCTCACTACTTGGTTGGCCATTTGCCAATCCAGGTCTGAGGGCTGAGTGTCGACTTCGTTTGGCCATTCCTTCCGTTCTGTTATCACAGATTCCGGGAAGTGAGTTTCCATAAGTAACTCTAGGCTTCCACGAAGGTCGGTAGTTCTTGTGCCATCGTCCTTTTTTAGTAGGCAAAGGTCATGGTCTTTATCTTTGGCGAGGATTTTGCAAAGCCTAGCGGTCTGTGAGTAGTCTTCGATTTCCTCACAGTAGGTTCTCCACGCTTCTCTTTGTCTTTGTCTGACTAGTTTCTTAAACTCTTTCAGGTTGGTTTTGTATGACTCCCAATCTGATTCCTGTCTAGTTAATTTTGCTTTGTTGAACGAGGCCCTAGCCTTCTTCTTGAGGTCAGTCAGCCCCTGACACCACCACTTGGTGGCCTCATTGGACTGTTGCGAGGACCTCAAGGGGCAGGATGTCTCAAAAGCTTGTCTCATTGCTGTTTGCAATATTTTAACATATTGCTCTATTTCACCACTACTTCCGGGTGTCCTTATGCTAAGTCCTTCCAGGTTCTCCCTGAGTTGACATCGATATACGTCTTTGTCAGTCCTCCGAGGATCTCGGAAGGGTTTTTTCGGTGTCTTAATAAGGTTGATTTCAAAGTTTATCCATTGGTGGTCTGATAGTGTTACGCAGTCAGACACATGCCAGTTTTGGATTAGGCTGGATATATGCCACGTTGTTAGTGTTATATCTATTGTGGTTTGACTTCTGGAGTTTATAAATGTTGGTGTACAGCCCCTGTTGCTTACAATAAGGTTGTTACCAGTTATATAATCATAAAGTGACTTACCCCTTGCATTGTTGTCTTCACTGCCCCAGGTCACATGGTGTGCATTGGCGTCACAGCCCATGATTAGTTCCCAGTTTTGATTGCGGCAGTGTGCTACCAGTACCTCCATTTCTTTTGATGGTGGAAGAGTGGCCGAGTCCTGGGGGAGGTATACTGATGCTAAGACAACAGTTGTTAGTTTGTTTGCCACCAGACATTCCACCTTAACGGCCGTTAGATCAGATGTTGAGAGGTGTTGAAGTGGCTGGGTTTTGATGTGTCGAGGGACGTAGATGGCTGTCCTCGGTCTCTCTGTTGTTGGTGAGCTGAAAATGAGTCCACTTAGTCTTGACAACCCTGTTATTTTAGTTTGAACTATCCAGGGTTCCTGGATTAGTGCCAGTGTATCCTGCTCCTCATCCAGGCGTCGGCACAGTGTTGCCGTTGCCGCCCTGCTGTGTTGCAGGTTACACTGCACTATGCTTACCTCACTTACCTTATTTAGTGTCCCAGCCATCGTGGGATATAAAAGGAGAGTTAATTGGTCGTTCCCTCCTCTTCCGTTAGAGGGGAGACGACTTCCATCCTAGATGTGCTGGGAGTTGGAGTGGTGGCATCCGTCTTACCGGATAGCTCATCCTCTCCAACCTCCACTTCCATCTTCTTTTGGGGTTGGGGGGCTTCTGGTTCCGCCTCCTGTTTTTCGGCCTTTACCTTTAGGGCAAGAGATTGAAAAAGGTAATGTACCCTCATCGATCTCGCCCCCAGGGTTTTAATGTCCTCGTCTCCGATGCCAAAGACGAGCAGGAGTCCTTTCGGTTCTTCTCTGGCTTCGTGATGGAAAAGGCACCACTTGCGGACGCTCAGCGCTGGGTTTTGACCTGCCAGGCGACCGATCACGACCTCTTTTTCCTCGTGGTCGCTTTCGGCTTCCACGGGGATCCAGAGGGTGGCCTTGGTCAGCCTTGGCAGTTGGTCAACGCGAACGACGGCAAGTGTCGCGTTTTCCCACGGCCTCAGGTTACCCCCTCGGAGCAGAATCAGAGGAGGTTCCCGACAGGTTTCTCTTCTTGGAAGGTGGCACACCTTGCGGGTGCTCAGCCTTCCTGTTTTCCGGGGTGCCCTTAGGGTGTCCAGCCTTCCTTGGGGGATTTGAGTCCCTTGTGGTGGCTGGCACACCTAGAGGGCTGTGCCGGGGGAGGTGCTCGGCCGGAGAGGTGGGCTGCAGCAGCAGCGCGTTCCTCCTCCTCGCGGGCTTTCCTCCTCCTTTTGGCTTCAGCGCCACATATCCTTTTGCCTATCATATCCCTGCTTTGATAGTCATATTTCTTGCTTTGTTTTTAAGCACCTTAACGCGAAAATTATCTCTGAAGGGGTATGGAAACTTCGGTGTCACACTAACACTGAAGTTGTTTCCAAAAAAGACAAAACCCCATTTCCGACGAGCGAAAAAATTATAAAAATTGCCACTTTGTAGACAACATGTTAAGAAATCTTTGTAGATAATCTTTCACAAGATGATATTACAGTGGTTAAAATAGTGACTTCAATAGAAGTTAAAAGTAAATGTAAAAATATAAAGTTGAGTCAAAATGCGAATACAAGGTCGGCAACAAAACGTTAGACAGAGAAAGATATATTTTATGCATCTCTGCCACGCTTGTACTCACACTGCAACACTTAAGTCCCCGCCTCAAACAACTGCCCACTAAACATTTTTCTGTTCCGGAAATGTTTCTGAAATGCATGTACTGAAACATGAAACGTTTCTAGAAGTACGACAGAAACGTTCTAGACTCATTGCAGAAACTCCAGATGTCCTACCTAAGAAACGTTTCAATGAAACATTTCAAAAGACACGTGCCCGACACATTTATGAATATTATTTACAAAAATGTTTCCGACGTCTCAAAAAATGTATATAAAATATGAAACGTTCCTGGAACTGTTACAGAAACGTTTCAGATATATTGTAGATACTGGAGATGTCCTACCCAAGAAACGTTTCAAAGAAACATTTCCTTCAGGAAAGGTCGTTATAAACCAGAGATGTGCTGAGAAAACTTTCCATATTTAATAAAAGTCTGTAAAAGTGATGTAAATAATATAATTGTATGAACTCATTTAGTATCAAAATGAAGCTTGCATCATCATGAATCAGATTTCACCATAAAATAGGCTATCAATATACCCCATGGAAAGTTAAAAGGAGAACTTCCGGAGTTTTCAAAATGGAAAGTTTCCAGGAAGTTTTCCTTCTAACTTTCCATTGGGTATATTGATAAGCTATTTTATGGTGAAATCTGATTCGTGATGATGCAAGCTTCATTTTGATACCAAATAAGTGCATATAGTTATATTATTTACATGTCTTTTACAGACTTTTATCAAATATGGAGTATCCTCGGCACATCTCTGCTATAAACATTATGAGACATAAAATTTCAATATCACCTAGCTAACTGAACTTTATTGCCTAATGTCGAAATTGAAGCCGATGTAAAAATAAACAAATAATGAATTGAAATATATTTTTAGGCGACTTCAATAACAATATTAAGGTTCAGTTAACTTTTGGCGACCGTAAAATTTTATTTCATAATTTTTAGCGACATTTTTGGAAGGGGTTCAATTTTCTTTTTAACTTTCTAGTGTCTTCATCTTTACTTATCTTCACTGGGCTGTCGATCCCATCAATCTTTCCTTGGCATTTAGATGTCTACAAATAAATAAAATTACTCAGTAAATATAAAACAAACATGTATTAGAAACCCTTTTAAATATTTGTAAACTGTAAATATCTAAAAAAAAAACATAGTATATAAATATAAAAATATATAACAAAAGTATTCCTCCATAAAATAAAATATCAGTTTCATAAAATCAAGTTGCCAGTTGCCCTCAAAAGTGGTTAACCATTAGGTATATTATCTTGTCTTCTATTTGATGAACCGCTATTGGGCCTGATATGAACCACGCCGATACTAAGTTTCGAATGTTTTATTCATGCTGGTACTAAGCCTTCGCCAGGGGCTGAAAAGTCATAAAAACAATCACAAATTGAATGTACAGAACACAAATGAATTTCTCGTCCATTATTGGAAAAACAATGTATCTTTCAAAAACCACAGCACTTTAAGCATTAATAATAATTAACTGACCCGACACCTGCACTATTTTTTTTTATTTTTGATGCACACAGTGTCCTTCCAGGCATAAAGATAAAACTTACTTAACTGCAACAATAGCAAAATGCAAATGGCGTTGATGTTGGTGGCGGCTAGCTTCTCTGCTCTGTACATTTGTCCATGTTAGAAACGTCATCGGTTGTATGTTTTCGTTTCTCATTTTAATAAATGAATTTCTACAATTTGACGTTTTAATTGATGCGTATTCTGTGCAATAATCTACCAATACTGGTATGTTGAGTTCTCGACTTGGAGTTGAAATTTCCAGTAATTATAATTACTAATTAGTTGCTATAAAACAAATAGGCAGAATCATATCGGTTTTAGCCCTATGACTGCATCACTTGTGTGCACTATAATCTACTCATCAGTATACTTAAAAGGAGTGCAAATATGTCCGACAAGAGATGTTGAAGCGGTTTCGGAACTGACATATTTATCTCAAATGTTAGTGATGACCATGGCAGTTCGCACATTCACAACTAGATATATCTTGATAGAACAGAAAAGAAAAGAGATCTTCCTTATTGTCATTGTCTCTAAGAAATTCACGCCAATTTCGAGATGCTGGTGAGTATGCCAACAAGTTCCTTCACCTCTAGCATTACGTAGACTGTTCTTTACGTTTTCCGGACTATGCATGTCCCAAACAATATCAAGCATTGTAGCAGAGACGCTCTGGATACATCCCATAATGCACTGATGGAATTTCCGAACGCAGTACCCTCCAAAGGTACTCGACACATGTGGCTGAATTGAATGAATGAGGGCAGCTCCATCATACACAATGGCATCACATATACCTCGAAACCTACGATTATCTTCATTCGCCATTTCTTCGAGTGGATCAAATAAATCTGCTTTTCCAGTTGCATGTCGAAGATGACCAGCAGAAGACAGACTAAGACAGGATAGGGACTGTTTTCATACTTGAAGAAACTTTACTGAGAAGTTTTCTATTCATACTAACAGAAAGACATCTGAAAGATGCTCTACAGATTTTGGATGGCCTTTTTCCAGTACTGTTAATTTTCACGGGCTTAAACATTCTCAGTTTATATGATGCTCATAGTGGATCTTTGAACTAGTCCTTCAGAAACAAATAATTGGTATAGTTCAATACCTTTCCGTTCAAAATCTCTCAGCATTTTTACTGATTCATCATCAGAAACCGCGCGATTTTCCAGTGACATTAGGTCACCTGGTGTTTCCTTAGCATTTCTTCCAGCACTCTTGAAGCTTGTCTTCAATTTATCAATCTCATCCACGAACTTTTCCTACAAGGGTCATAATGCAATAGTTTGTGTACGGGCTATGATTTCGTTTGACTTGTGAATTAATTGACCAATCTCTGTATTTCTGGACCTGCTATAGACAACCCCCTCAATGCAGCTGGATTCTGAAGAATACCGACAGCACCACCGTCATCTTTCACATTCCTGTCGTGTTGTTCATGATCCTGGTCTACTGCAATAGCAGAAGAGCGGTTGAACGATTTTCGTATAACACAATTTTCTGGCCTTAAACTCGGCATAAATTGCTCGTAAAGGTAATGGAAGCTCCTCCAAGTCCTTTACATGGACGGTCAGCCATCTTGATTAGTAAACATGGTCTAGTTTAAAAAAACTACGCCGACATTGCCTTAAATACACTCTCTTTAGTCTTACTTCCCTTTACGTATTGTTATTTTTCAAAATGGTGTTTGTCAAATTTACGAAGGTTAGTATTCTAAGGTTAATAAAATATGAACATATTTTGCGGTGACCATTTTGGTTGCCATGTTGAATATTTCGTCCTATGGACTTCTGACAACGTTTTATAGCCTATTTTTGAATTCAGAGTTCCTAAAAACATATAATAAACATATAATTAGACACCTGACTATATAGTATAAAAAAAAGTTTTATGGGGGCTATTTTGGGAAACATGACCTCCATCTTGCTAGAGAGATAGTTTTAAGGCAGAGTGTATTAAATAGGTGATGTGATAAGAACCCGCACATTGGCTTTATAACTGCTTACTTTGTATATAATGTAATAGATGACAGGAGCAGTAGGATCTGTCGATCATTACTTACGCATAGAAAAATAATTTTACAGATTCTGTGCATACGTGCATACAGTATTGCATACATTCCCGGCCTTTCGTTAGTGTTTAGTGAAACAAGAGTGCAGTGACATCTGACATTAAGTAGCTAGAAGAAATACGTTCAATACTCTGGCGCTAATTTTAAAAAAATTATCAATTTTTATGCAAAACTACATGCAGCATGGCAAATTCGTCTATCTATACACACTAAAGCTCGCGCCATCTACTAAAGTAAATAGAAACCATGCACTTATAAAGCCATTATTACGTTGACAATGAGTCTGGACATGACGCATTGCAAGTGCAGTTTTTTTGTAAAATATGTTGCTTAAATAGTCAACTAATAATCAAGCCGCCGGATGGACTTAAATTCTTTTTATTTGAAAATGCAGCCTTGGTAAATCTCGTTTTTTTTATCCGATAATTTCATTTAGAGCATACACGCCTTTGCCACTTTTTCTACTTCGCCAACGACAAAAATTGACCATATTTGTATCTTGATAATGCCAGACATAATGGAAAAAAATTTGAAGTTGCGAGTGAAATCTGAAAAAACATTTTTTTACCCCCGTTTCAAAATTTATGATCGGGGAGAGGGGGGGTCGAATAAATTAAAAACCAATGCGGGACTTTTTGCGCCAGTGCGGGACGGTTCACAATACCCTATCAATAAATTATTAAAAATTCGAGAAGATACAGAATTTTACAAAAATTTATAGTTGTATCTCGGAAACTAGAAATAGGATCTAGTTGGGTCCATGAGAGCTTTCGATCAGAAAGTTGAAATCTACAATATATTAAAAATCCAGCCACGTTGACATAAACCACTTTTCCATAGGAAATGTGCGGGTTTCCTTTCCCAAAACTTTTGTTTAAATAATTTTCTTCCACTGTGAACTGTTTTAAACTGTTCAACAAAATATGAAACTTTCGACCTGCTGTAACTTGTAAACAATTGATAAGGCAAGAAAATTGTTGAAACAAACATTTTGGAAAACTTTCTAATCTACAATATTGATAATTGCTAAACTACGTAGGAGCAATGGAGACAGAACTAATTGCAATAATCTACAGTTTAGCATACATTTTTACATTTTTGTGTGAGTGTAAATCGTAATAAAGTATTGGCAATAAGAACAAATTATTTTGTTGACAGATCAGTGAAAACTTAAAAAATTCGAATAAAAGTCATCTTTTTAAAGACATAACACTATTATAAGTCAGTTTTAATGATTATAAATAAATAATAATAAGTATGAACAACAACGAAACGACGGAGCAGGCATTTTTCCGAAATTCAAGTATTTTTACAAACTTCGAGTTGATGTAATTTTTTAACGATTGACCGTGGAAGAAGATTGTTTAAATAAAAGATTTGGGCAATTTTATGACGTGCAATATTGATAATAACCAATTACTAAGTGGGAGTAATGGGAGCATAAGTAATTTCAAGAATCTGCATCGAAGCACACATTTTCACCATTCTGACGGCTGTAAATCACAAAATATTAACAATAGAGAAAAATAGTTTCGATAAAAGTTAGGCCTTTTTTCATGTTCTACAATAATGGCATTGGTATTTTAGCACAGAACTAACAAGAGAGGAGATAATTGAGAAAAATCTATTCCGACCGTCATTTTTCCAAAATGGCGGTCGTAGTGGTCATGAAATTTTTTTGGAAAACTAATGATTATAGGAATTGTTCGTGGGTCAAATGACGGATATAAAGACAAATATACAGGGTCATCACATTAAAAATATAATCAATTAAGAAACGGAGGAGCAAATAAGATTTGGAATTTAGTTGTCAGTATGCTTTACCAGGAAGAAAATCTGATATATTTTTATCGACAAAAAAAAATAAACAGGGTGGTCATCCAATATAAAAAATAACGAAGGATGCAAAACAGAGAGACAAATTTTCTGTAAATACCTTTCCAATTTTTTTCAACTGTGATTGTTTCGAAATCGTCTGCTTAAATTTGAGAGTTGTTGGGTTATCTAATGCACATACGTGCTATACATAATAGTAGTAAAATTGAATAATATATATAAACACAACGTTCTATGCTCTAATTTGTCTTTAGTTGCTGTTTAGTTTTAGTTGAGCCTTAAAATATATTCTTAAAAATGAAAACAGTGCATTAGAACCTCTGCTCCAATCAAAATTCTTTACAAACTAAAAAAGATTTATGTACCACCGAAAAAACTATTAGCACACCTTTATATCCATTAAAAAAGTAAAAATTAATATCACAAGAAGCGTGGACAGAACCATTAATTACATTTTGCAAATACTATAAGTCGACCCTAATAACTTTATTTATTTATTCTTCTTTTTAGATGTGCAGGATCTGTCTAGGAATACAAAGCAGCAGGTGAAGTGTGTCTACAAAATCGGCAAAATAGCAGGTGGAAGCAAACAGTTTCGCCACTGGCTCTATAATATTATTAGTAATGTTAAATGATCTAATTATGGATCATTTTCGGCATTATAACTTATCTATAAATCACACCCTATTATAAGTTGATAATTTATAACCGTAAAGTTAAGATCAGGATCGAGAGGGTTGGGCGGACTATAAAATACCTGTAATACTAAGTAGTGTTTACCTGCATATACAGGGTTATGATAAAGCACAATATTAGACGCCTTTGGTCGAATATCCATCAAAATCGACTTAAGTTGTTAAGGAAAATGTAGATATAAGTAGATTTTCTAAACAAAATGTATTTCTGAAAGTACACTCTACCATTATAGGCCTGGTTATAGGCCTAAATATGCGAAAAGGTAGCCATATTTTTACTTGCAGCACCTAAAGGAAAACTCTCATGACGAAAATTGACAATATGAGTTGTGACGCCTTCGAGATAAATTTAATAAAATGACAACGCATGATGTAAAGGCGAAGATTTTAAATTTTCAACAAATGTTCACGATTCCTAATAATAGTCAATCTGTCATTTTAGCGGAGCGGATCTGGTTTTGAAATGAAACCAACTTAAAAAAAAAAAAATTTGACAATTCGGTTACACACGTTCTCTTTTATCATGTTATCAACTTAGTTCAGCTTAATCACAGAGGGTGGCGGAGGAATTCACATTTAAAATTCGCAAAAACACGTTTTTCCACGATAACTTTGTTATTATTGACCTGACGAAAAAAAAGTAAAATTCAAAATTAAAGATCTCGCGGAAACGCATAATCTTGTAATTTTTTTCAAATAGGACGGTAACTTTTCGTGAAAATTTTTTTTGAAAATACTCGTAGTTAGGGGGATGAGATTTTTTTGAGGTAGATGCAATAGATAAGAATTGATGGAGCCGGAAGATTGGGGTGGTGGGCCAATTAGGGGAGGGGAGGGAGGTAGGGAAAGGAAAATTATTCAACTACCTCGAACTTTTTTCCCTGTCGTGCGATTTTCAAAAACCAAAATGGAATTTGTTCGTTATTACGTTTAATATCTGACTGAATAATTTTTTTAAATTTTTTTCAAATAAACAAACTTGGGAGGGGAAAAACCTTTTGCATTTTTTTTAAATGCGTTTTTAAGTACGAAGGAAAGGGCTCAGAAGAGAAATTTTTTTACAGGTAAGCGAGATTTTTTTTATCTTTAATTAAAAAAAAAATTATCGCAATCCAAGCAATAGGAAGGGAGAGAGGGGGCATAATGGGTTTGCGGGAATAGAGAGTTAAGGAAAAGGGATAGGGACTTCGGAGCTTAATATTCGGATTTAAATCTTTTTTCCATCTTAATATTTTATCAGTCTACCTTTCATCAAATATTAAACTTATTATAAATAATTACTTAACACCGCACCGTCACAAGTTTTCGCCGCGCATTTCTCTAGTTTTTAGGTCTGTATTGGATTGTATATATAACAATTATTTTTCAGCTTAACTCGCTCTGACTCAAAAACGGCACAATGGATTACTCTCAAAATTTTTATCGTGTTATCACTATATATTTGTTAATAAAATGTGTTAATATGTACGTCAAATTTTAATAAGTGTAGAAAGCATTATTTTTTTTCTAAGGCTATATCGAAAATTTGCATTCTCAAATGTAACATGTGGGAAACTTTTTTATCTTTCGATATAGATACAAGTGTATTGAGAAGTAACGAAGATAAAAGATGGACGTAACTTTTTTATTTGAAACTTTTTTTTCTAGAATTAGCAGTTTTCGAGAAAACTGCAAATGAGTGATTGTTGGCCAGGTACTGCAATTAATTGCTATTAGATTTCCACACGTTTGCAGTTTACCAGATTATGCGTTTCCGCGAGATCCTCAATTTTGAATTTTACTTTTTTTTCGTCAGGTCAATAATAACAAAGTTATCGTGGAAAAACGTGTTTTTGCGAATTTTAAATGCGAATTCCTCCGCCACCCCGTGTGATTAAGCTGAACTAAGTTGATAACGTGATAAAAGAGAACGCGTGTAACCGAATTGTCAAAAAAAAATTAAAAAAAGTTGGTTTCAAAACTCCTCTTTTTCTCGCCAGATCCGCTCCAGTATTTACCCGTGAAAAATTCCTATAAGGAATGAAAGTAGAAAGGGAAAATTTCCTAAAACTGTCATCCAGGTGTAATTTCCGGAAATTTCGAAAGTTGGACCTATGGGCGCTAGATATAGCATTAATAGCTATTGTAATAATTTACGGATCAGATTGTAAAGGATTTATTTGTAATGTGCACATTTGTCGAAATATAAATTATCATTGTTTTGTTATTTTTGATATCCATAGAGATAGTTATATATTAATATGTAGATGAGTACGCTACATATACTTCCCCCTACAACAGAGAAATCAACCCAGCAAAGTATCAATATTAAAAATGAGACTTAAAAAGAAAAGTAGATTTGGCGGATGTATGACAAAATAGCATGTTGTTCAATAAGGAAAAATCATTAATGTGCGATAAAATATCTGCAATCATATTTTCTTTAGCATGAGCATGTTATTGTCATTGATGAATTGAAATAAAATATCATGTATTTGAGTAAAGTGAATGAAAGTTCACAATCATAATTAGATTGAGCGTCTTTAATAATTGATAAAATAGCATGTATTTGATTGATGCTAAGTGAATGAAAGTTCACAATCTATAAATTGAGCGTCTTTCGGAATTGATTGAGTGCATAGAAGAAATTGAAGTAAGTGATAAAATAAAATAGCATGTTATAGCAACTCATTTGCCTCAAATAAGGTTTTCAGAAACTATGGAAATGAAAACGGAACAAAAGGAAGACAAAATAACAAAAAATATAATAACATCAATATAATATACATATACCAAAAATGAATTATATCTTATAAACATTACATTCTGATTTTAATATATATGTTTTTAAATGAATGTTTATTTATTATAGTACCTTACTACTATAAATTGGTGACCCCGATTTTTTACCCGCAAAATTTTAAGAATATACGAATACGAGCAATGGTATGGACATGTACGTTTATGGAAGGCATTTAAACAATGGTATGGACATGTACGTTTATGGGAGGCATTTAAAGATTTAGAAGAAACTGGAGCAACTTTAATTGATATTAAACCCTATATATATTTCCGAAGTTTAAGAAGAGGCTATACATTAAAATATATTATTTAAAATAAATCACTAGATCCTCTTTCATGAGAGAGATTTCAATTTGAGGAAACTTAATTAATTTATCCAGAAATAGTCCCAGAACCCCTCCATATTATTAAATCTTATAGAAGTTAATCGAAGATACTCCCCATTTGAATCTTTATTTTATGGTAAGTGAGTTGTTTTTCGATATTCCTTCGTTGATTGAAAGAACAATTAATCAATCATGTAACTACCTGCAAACAATGTTTTAGTTGATAATCCGGTCGTAATGCCTCATAGTCACTATATGGCATCTGTCAAATTGCCCCCATTCTGGGTTTCCAAGCCTGAAATTTGGTTTGCTCAGGTTGAGTCACAATTTGCTGTCTCAAGAATTGTCAGTGATAGACGTAAATACGATCAGGTAGTAGCTTCATTGCCTTTAGCCATAACTAACGTGTACGATGTTATTGCAAGTCCTCCTGTTGATAATTTATATGATAACTTAAAAAGCGCGTTAATATCGAGGCTGACGGCAAGTGAGGAGAAGCGCCTAGATGATCTACTTTCTCGGTCGTATATTGGGGGCCTCAATTCATCGGAATTTTTCCGATCCATGTTGAATGTGGCTGGAGGCTTCAATGTGGTAAGCCAAGAGCTTCTTATTAAATTGTGGAAAAGGCGTTTACCTCAAACTATTAATATCGCTCTTACGGCCTCAGGGAAAACCGAAATTAAGGACATTACGGGCATAGCAGGCCGTATTTGGGAGTCATGTCAAGGTTCCATGTTAGCATCTACATATTCTCAAAATACGATTAGAGCTTCAGTCTCTCAGTTTAATACTGAACCTATTCCTAGTATATCGGATTTAGTAAATTCATTCAGAGATTTCACAACTAATTTTCAAAGTTCTCTCGATCAAGTTTTGCAGCGTCAAGAAGGTTTTAGTTCGCAGCTTCATTCAATACAATCTCAAATTGCCCCGAGAAATACTGATCCTCCTGCCTCCACATCAGTTTGTAACTGTTGTAAAAACAACAGTTCAAAGCCTAGAACGCGTTTTTCAAATCGCAGTAATTCTCGTGATAATTATCTTGATAGATTTGATCCTACAAATAATACCGTTTGTTATTGGCACCAACTTTATAACGATAAGGCTTTCAGATGTGGAGGTACTTGGTGTAAATACAGTAAAAGTTTTAAAGGTCCTAAATAACTAGAATTGAATGATTCTTTGGCATCTGACGTTAACTCTTCTGACGTTAACTCATCTGTCAATAATCGCCGACTTTTTATTTACGATCGTTCAAATAACTTGCGTTTTTTAATCGATACCGGAGCTGATTTGTCAGTTATACCACGTAATACTTTTACTGATTTAAAGAGAAATTTTGACACAGTTTTGACCGCAGCTAATGGTTCTACTATACATACGTACGGAAAAAGATTATTAAAGGTCAATTTAAACTTACGGAGAATTTTTCCACGTTTTTAATATAGCTGACATTTCATTTCCGATCATTGGAGCTGATTTTTTATCTCATTTTGGATTAGTAGTTAATTTAATGAAAGCGTGTTTAATTGATAATATTACTAATTTATCAATAAATTGTTTAATTAACAATAGTCCTTTAGACTCACTTAAATTATTTCCTTTAAAGAATGAATTCAATGAATTACTTTTACAATTTCCCAACCTAATTTGTTCTCCAAACTACAATTTGCTTGTCAAACATTCAGTTGTACATCACATTGTCACTGAAGGGCATTTACCTTTTTCACGTTCACGTAGATTGGACAATATAAAGTTTAAAATAGCTCATAAAGAGTTTAAAAATATGGTTGAGTTGGGTATTTGTAAACCACCGTCTTCTTCCGTTTCATCGCCACTTCATTTAGTAGCTAAAGAGTCCAATGACTGGCGCCCCTGCGATTATAGACAATTAAATATGGTTACGGTCCCGGATAGATATCCATTATCCCACCTACATGATTTCAACTCTCGATTATATGGATGTACTATCTTCTCGAAGATCGGTTTGATTAGAGCTTATTATCAAATACCAGTCACAGAGAGTGATATTTTCAAAACAGCAATTACTACTCCATTTGGTTTATTCGAATTTTCTCGAATGCCATTCGGCCTGCGTAATGCTGGGCACACCTTTTAAAGATTTATGGACGAAGTCCTTACCGGTTTGCTTTTCGTATTTGTTTATTTAGACGATATCTTAGTAGCAAGTAATTCAAATGTGCAGAATCTAGAACATTTAAAACTTGTTTTTGATCGGTTAAGTCAATATGGTATAAATATTAAACCGTCTAAGTGTGTTTTCGGAACTAATGATTTGACCTTTATAGGACATCATATTTCTTCACAAAGTATATTGCCGTCCCCTGAAAGAGTTGATGTCATCTATAATTTTCCATTATCAATGACTCTTAAACAACTACAACGTTTTATATGTATGATTAACTTTTATCACCGTTTTGTACCTAATTTCGCAGTTTCGAGTTATTTGCAAGAAACGAAACACATTATTTTTTCAATCTTCATTTGTTTATAACTTTTGCAATTGTTTATGTGCGGGTTTGAAACATTTGCACATTTTTCTGGATGTCATTCCTCATTCATATTTCTACGAGTTTTATCAAGAACTTTGAACTTGTGAACTAGTCTATATCGGGGTCACCAATTATAGCAGTAATAGCTATTATAATAATTTAGGCATCAGATTGTAAAGGATTTATTTGTAATGTGCACATTTGTAGAAATATAAATTAATTATCATTGTTTTGTTATTTTTGATATCCATAGAGATAGTTATATATGAGTACGCTACACTAGACCTGACCATGAAAAATGCTGTCAAAGGCGTTTTTGGATTTTTTAGAGCACCTTAAAACATGTATCAAATGGACAGTAAAAAATTAAAAATCCGATGTAAAATGTCAATTTTAATGTTACAAATCACATGGCCGCTCCAATCGCCAGCACCTACTGCCAAATAGAGAGCAAAAAATGGAGTGAGATCTTTTCTGCTGCCGTATGATAGACTAAAATAGATGTTTATTATACTTTTTCGCTATATCATTCGTTTAAAAGTTACATTTACGATAAGTGGCATACCCAGTATATTTTTTCAACACTGATCGCACTGATAGCACGCAGAAGTAAAATTGGACATAGGCTCCGTTACTATAAAATACTTTTAAATATGAAATATCCCAATAGCTGGGATGGACATTATCAGATTTCATTTATTTTTTGTGAATAAGATGCTGAAACACCCTGGGTTTTATGTAGATTAATCAACTTAAATAATTCGTATTAAAAGAAAAAATTCTATCAAATTCCATTCTTGAAAAAATAAATAGAAATTTAACGCGGTTCTTGTAATGAAATAAATATACGAACATTACTTACAAAATGTAACTTCTCAGGAATAAAACAGTTAATCGATGTTAAATATGCAAAGGAGTGATGGAATAACGTTTCCGCATGTTAAATTCGTTTCAATATAATTGTTTCTTGTTCAAGAAGTTCAGTTTCCAAGAATATCAGCAGAACAATGGGCGATATTAAGGTAAGCAGATGTAAATATTCATGTATGGGGCTTAACAATAGTACCGATTATTATATACCATGCCTTTTCCAACCCATTTGAAAAGCAGATCTCTTCGCTGATATGCCAATTGAGGCAATTCTGTTATAATTCAATAAAAAAACATAATGATAGAAAGTTACTCTTGTCTTATTTAGACGTAAAGCTTTCAGAATATGCTAATTACCAGTTATTTGACGCCACGTTTTTAGGCAATCATACACTCAAAGAAAATGATAGGTAAATTCAATCAAAAAGAGCATATGAAATCGCGCCTATCTAGTTTCATAGTTAAATCAATCAGTAAAGAATAGTCATACAACTTTATTTGTTTTCGTAAACAAATAGTAATTTAATAATCATATCTTCTTGTAACAAATTAAATAGTACAAAGACATTTTTTTATGTTCACTAACCATTTTCAATTTGGTCTACAATTAAATAGTACAACGACTTTGTTTTTTGTTCACCAACTAATTTTTAGGTTGATCTACATTTTATTGTATTTTTTTGGTTAGCCAAAATCTCAGTATTGAGACATCAGACCGCCCAAACCGTTTATAAGATCCATCCAAATATATCGATGATCCCTGAGAGAATTTGAATACTGCAATCATGTTATTAATTTTCTATAAATTCATGAGTGCAAGATAATGCATGATGGATTATTGTTAGTGATTTGGATGTGGCGTCATCTGGGAATAATTTCTGTAATAGACTACGTGGTAAGCAAGCAAATTTTATGGTAATTCTTTTAGAACTTCTAGAAGACGACAATAATATTAGCTTGTCTACCAAGTACAATAGTACAGCGAACTAATACTGGGTTAGAATTACAATTCGATAATAGTTAAAAATAAAATATACTATTATCTAGTTTAATTTAACAGAATTCAACAAAATAATAGTCAGACGAACAAAATAATAGTCTTATTCATCTATTTTTTAAGTTAATGTGTGTTTTGTTGTACGACAACTTTTTATTAATTAAAATAACAATCACCTCTTGTTTAAAAATACCATCAATATAGTTTGGTTTAACAAAATTAACGATATTGTTAGTTAACCATTTTTTTTGTTGAATTTACCCATACTATTTCGTTGAGTGTAACAAAGATACAGGTTTAGTATTAACTTAAATTAGTAGCTAATTAAGTAGGTAGTTGCTCTTAAGAGCTGTCACATAGAGCTTTATTTACTATTTGATTAAGCCGGCAAATACTCTCATTTCAGTAGGAAATATGAAATCATTTTCTAAAAATTTAAATCGAGATTTTAGAGATGCTATGAACATTTTAAAAAACCATTTAGGTAGTCTGTGTTTTCCTTTACGTCGACAAAAACTCATTAAAAGGAAAACCATTGATCATTCTAATTGGCACTAATTTCACCACATAAGTTCCCATAATCAGGAAATAAATAAACTGTGGACTAATTTAGTCGGTCGGATTTAATGTTGCATTTAAAAAAAAACTTTGCATATAGTCGGGAAGCCCTCCCTAGCTGTACGTGCACCTCCTCCCGATCCTTGGGGACAATGTTTTCCATAAAGATTAAAGCCTAAAGAACAATTTTAGACATGCTAAAAAAAAACTGGCTGTACTTTCAATATGTTAAAAAAAACTGTTGGCAATGTTGTTTTTGTCATTTAACACAAAAACTAAAAAAGATAGACAAAAACAACGTACATAAAATTTTCTACAATTTTGTTCCTATATACAATATTTTGACAGGAGTTACCATTTTCCAGATAAATGAGTCCAATATTAAGAAAACATGGAAATTCATATATCGGTAAATCATTTCGAGGAAATAACTGATTATTATAAGGCGTATAATAGACCGGGAAGTAGTGAGAACGATTAGTTAGCGTCTGCCAATTTAAGGGTCAATAGTTATAGGTATTTGACGAATTATAAGCGTATAAATAATAATAATAATAATAATAATAATAATAATAATAATAATTTATTTATTCCAGGAGACCAATGTACAAAGGTATAGGAAAAGTCATCGGCACTTAAAGTACCATTTGAAAAATATTTATGTGTTATCCAGTTAAAATTTGACTACAACAATAAACAAAAATAGATTCATAAATAGATAAAATCGACGTATTAGTAACACACTAAGTTAATGTTAAATTGACAGATACTAAAAACTTGTAAATGACATATATACAACACAATAATATAACAAATAAATTTAAAATAATGTACATTTTAGTATAAATTACAATAATTCTTACTAATCTAAGAATTCAGCAACACTATAAAACATGCCGTCATGTAAATACGCAAATAGTTTTTTCTTAAACACTTTAATATTGCCTATACATTTGAGATTATCTGGTAGCTTGTTGAAGCACTTAATTCCAACAAATTTTGGCCCTTTTTCATATAACGTTAAGCTGTGATCTGGTACTACCAAGTTCATTTTATTACGAGTATCATATGTGTGTAAATCATCGTTACTAATAAATTCTTCTAGGTTATTTTTTACGTAGACTAATACATCATAAATATATATACATATTATATAAAATTATACGCCATATCATCAAGATATAAAGCGACATTACAGATAGCATCATATTACAGTATTAGATAACAGCTTCCTTTGAGAATTGCTTACGTAGATATTAAGTTTCATTTTAACTTCTCACAATATTATGCTGATTAGCTAGCTTGCATTTCCTTTGTTCAACTTTGGCTGACACATGACTTGAAAACTTATAAATAAGACTAACGAGCATTTGTACCTTCAGTTATCATACTCACTTCATATTAAATGTATCATACATAAATTGTATCTTTTATTCAGGAATCAACGTTGATTCCTCATGTAACTAAATAAAAAGTTTTTAAAAAGTCAATCACGCAAACAGTGATCTAACAAGTGGCACAGTCGGTAGGATCTAACATCGCGTGTTCGGGAGCCTAACTAGTGGTAAACGTATCCAGCGGAACAAGGAGTCCATCTGCAAAAGGTGCCTAACCATTGGAAAAGAACCATTAGAACAAGGAGAACTTCTTAGCCGTGGTAGTGGATCCCAATCCTTCAATTAGAAGAACCTACTAACCAGATGAAGAAAATATTCACGTAAGTCATTCTAAGAATCATCTCGCTTACTTTATTCATAACCTATTTAAGTGAACAGTTCTATTGTCAAAGTGAAATCCATTCCTTTACAAACGCAACGAAACAAGTTAATTTAATTTTAAGTTTATTTATTTTCGTATTTACGAAATATTGTGTATTATACATCTAATATACAATCCATTTACACACGCAACGTAACAAGCTAATTTAATTTAAGTTCGTATCATACTGCTGATACGCAACCAATTTCTTTTTGCAATCCAAATAATTTAAATACAAAGCAAAATGCCAGACAGAGCTCAACCAGAGACAGCTCAACCAATAGTACCGGCACCAGTCGAACAACAATAACAACAACAACAACAACAACAACAACAACAACAACAACAACAACAACAACAACAACAACAACAACAACAACAACAATAACAACAACAACAACAACAACAACAACAACAACAGCAACTACAACAACAACAACCAGAGCAAATTGAGCCTTACAAGCTCTCTGAAGTATTTTCATTGATACCGGAATTTGATGGCAACGCCATTAATTTACAAACATTTTTAAACTCATGTCAGTGTGCACAAAGTATGGCAATCCATGACCAGAAAATTTTACTAACAATCCACATCAAAAATAAATTAAAAGGCAAAGCTGCCGAATTAATTAATTCACGCAACCCTGGCACCTGGCCAGAAATCAAAGCACTCTTGGAAACTCATTTTGGGGACTCCAGAGATCTAACGGCCCTGATTCAGGACCTGCAGCGCATTCACCAATTGCCAGGCGAATCCGCATTAACATTTGTATCGTGTCTACAAACGCACAACGCGAAGATGCACGCCGCTGTGCAAAAACAAAATCTCACGGGAACGCAGAGAACTGCACAATCAGATCTTATAGAAACCATGACGCTTAATAATTTGTTAACGGGCTTAGAACCAAACTTAGGCCGCATCATACGTGCCAGTAACCCTCCAACCATACTAAAAGCTGTTAGCAGAATTCGGAGAGAACTGCAACTCTCCTATTTTGAACAACAAAAATTTCCAAAAAATAGCCCGGTCAAAAATCCCAATTTACAACCCAAACGACCAAGCTCTAATTTTCAACAGAAATTCTGCTCATTTTGTAAAAGAAATGGACACGTCATAAACGAATGTCGTACAAGGCAACAGCAACAGTCTATGCCATCGACATCAAACTTCCAGAGACCAAATTATCAAGGAAACCCAAATTTTCAAAATTTTTCTCAAACCAATCAATTTAATCAGAGGACATTCCCTCAACCTAACCAACCAAATCAATCGCAACAAAACAGGCCCTCAGCCATAAGGCCGAACCCTAACTTTACACAACAACGACCCTCTGCTATTCAACCCAACCCAAATTTCAACCGTTTTAATCAACAAAAAAGGCATCATTTAAATTATGAACCTTATGAAAACCAATGCGATTTTAATCAATACAGTAACTATTCTTCTGATTACCAAACTGCAGAGGATACTTACGAAAATTATAACTTTGAAACTAACCAAAATTTCCAAGAGAATTATACAGCTAATTCTCAATACGAATAGTACGAGGATTATACTGCTAATCCTCAGGATTTTCGTTTAGACCCGGAGTACTCCACGGATACTCCAACACAACAAACAGACCAATTCGAACCAATTACGGAACTAGAAACTCAAATACAAACTATGAATCTCAACGACAGTTTCGACCCGTCCCTGAACTTCCCAGAACAGAAGTTCTTTTAAATACACCCCCGCATACCTTACTAACCGTAAACTCAAAAAATCTCTATTATATGAAAGACGCAACTGGTAAATTTAAAATCTTAATTGACACAGGTGCAGGCATATCAATTTTTAAATCTAAAACAGCTGAAAATTATAGACGTAGATCTCCTGAAAATGTAATTATACAGGGTATTACCGATCAAAAAATTTATATCAACGAATCTGTTCTCATCCCCTTTTCAGATGAGTCACATAAGGTTTATATCTATAATCTAGATATAGATTTTGATGGACTATTAGGCGCAGATTTCCTAGAACATTACGAATGCCAAGTAGACTTTAAAAATAAACAACTAGTCACAAATTTCAAAACTGTACCACTATTTAAAGTCACAGAAGAAAGTACAGTAAATTTACCTGTACAACCAACTATTAACTCTAACATCAAAAACCAAAATCTAAATTTAGGCAACATCAAAAATTTAATTTCTATCGAACCTCGCATGGAAAAAATCTGTAAACTAAAATGTAACCTGCGAAATACCGAGGCTATACTGTTAGCCCAGGAAAACGAGAAAGTACGCTTACCAAATGCCATTGTCAAAATCGATCACAATGGAGAATTTTTAACTTCAATAATAAACGCAAACGCCATCCCAAAAACCATAAACTTCTCAAATCTTAACCTGGTTCCAGGTTAAGATTCAAATCAATTTTTAATTTAAATACTCAAAATTCTGACCAACGCTTACAGACAGACAGATCCTTTGAAATCAGGAACGAATTGCGCTTGGATCATCTAAACGAAGAAGAGGCCGAAATAGTAACGCAGCTTTGTTTAGACTTTCAAGATATATTCTATTTAGAAGGAGACAATTTGACCTTTACCAACGAAATCAAACACCCTATTGACACCGACAATTCTCGACCGATATTTACGAAATCATATCGCTATCCTCAGGTCCATAAAGAAGAAGTTAAGTCCCAAGTATCGAAAATGTTAAGTCAAGGTATTATTCAACCCTCAATCTCACCTTGGTCCTCTCCTGTCTGGGTAGTTCCCAAAAAACTGGACGCTTCTGGTAAACAGAAATGGCGCGTTGTAGTCGACTACCGCAAACTCAACGAGGTTACAATCGGTGACAAATATCCTCTGCCCAACATTTCCGATCTTTTAGACCAACTTGGCAAATGCCAATATTTCACAACCTTAGACTTGGCTTCTGGTTTTCACCAAATCGAAATTAATCCCGCAGATATTCAAAAGACTGCTTTCACAGTTGAGAACGGTCATTATGAATTCGTGCGAATGCCATTTGGACTCAAAAACGCTCCATCAACTTTTCAAAGAGTTATGGATAACATCCTGTTAGGTATTCAAAATGAACGATGTCTCGTCTACATGGACGATATTATTATTTACTCCCCTACAATTCACGAACACATTTCCCGTCTAACTGAAGTCTTTAAACGCCTTCAAAAAGCCAACCTCAAAATTCAACCAGACAAATGTGAGTTTCTCCGCAAGGAAGTCGCTTATTTAGGACATCTCATTACAAAAGACGGCGTAAAACCGAACCCTTCGAAAGTTGACGCTATTTTAAATTTTCCTCAACCGAAAAATCCAAAAGAAATTAAATCATTTCTAGGCTTAGCCGGATATTATAGGCGCTTTATCCCTAATTTCTCCAAGATAACCAAGCCCCTAACAAAACTGCTACAAAAAGACATACCATTTCTCTTCGACAATGATTGTATAAATTCTTTTCAAAATTTGAAACAAACATTGACGACAACTCCGATATTAATCTACCCTAATTTTGACGAACCTTTCGTTCTAACCACTGATGCGATCGCATTTGCCGTCGGCTCGGTGCTGAGCCAGGGGCCTATTGGCAAAGATTTACCCATTGCCTATGCTTCTAGAACCTTGTGCAGTGCAGAAACTAAGTATTCAACGGTTGAACGCGAGCTTTTATCAATAGTATGGAGTGTAAAGCACTTTAGACCCTATCTGTACGGTAGAAAGTTCAAGCTTGTAACCGACCACAGACCACTCACCTGGCTATTCTCTATAAAAGATCCAGGAAGTAGACTTGCCCGTTGGCGACTCAAATTAGAAGAGTACGACTACGAAATAATTTATAAACCCGGCAAAATCAATAAGAACGCGGACGCACTTTCCAGAATCAAAATTAATCATTTTTCCGAATGTTCCAAATTCTATTCAAAGGTTCTAGCCGCGAATGACGAAGAGTCAGACGACGACGAAAACCCAGACGATAACAACGAAATCACTAACGAACAAATTTCCCGAGAATTTGAAACTTTCACCAACCTATATAAAACAACATCTTTAATAGACTATTCAAAAATCAAAGCCTCAAACAAACAACTCTTATACCGAGAACATAAAGATATTATAACCTTCTTCCAACAAAATAACTTACAAGACCTACATCACAAAATTATTGAAGACATATTCGAAGAAAACCCCGAATTTCATAACGATAAAATCAATATTGTATCGAGCAAAACAGTCAGACATAGGAGATATTTTATCATCCCTCTACCTTTTGATATCGAATCTGTAATTGAACATCTATTTTTGGTATTATTTAAAAACCAAGATGTTTTAGATCTTTCTAAGACATACTTTGTCGAAAATAACCTAGACCTCCCCGTACTCGAAATTCTATCATTCATTTTTGCGGAAAAAGATTTAGAAGTAGTAATTTGTCAAGATATCGTCAGAACTGCCGACGAAGATGAAATCCCAATTATATTGGAGCAAAATCATTTTGGTAAAAATAATCTACACCGCGGAATAAATGAAACGATTCGAAGAATTAGAGAAAAATACACTTGGCAAGGTCTAACTAAAGACGTTGAAAATTTTATAAAAAATTGCGAAACTTACCAAAAGACTAAAGTATGCCGGAAAAATCTTAATAACCCTCTAGTAGTCACAGAAACCCCAAGAACAGCATTCGAAAGAATTAATATCGATTTATTTGAATTCCCAACTCGAAATTACGCTTTAACTATTCGCGACGAGTTAACTAAATTTACACAAGCCTATGCAGTCCCGGACAAATCCGCAAAATCCGTCGTAAATAACTTGTTGTTATACTTTCAACATTACGATACCCCGCTAAGAATCCATTGCGATTACGGTGGCGAATTTGACAACCGTTTGCTCAAAGATCTCTGCACCCTCTACGACATAAAATTAACTTACTCAAGTGTAGGACATCCCCAATCGAACGGATCTATAGAAAGATTTCATGCTACTTTAGCCGAAATGATAAGAATCCACAAAACTGAAAACCCAAACGAACATCCTTTCACGATTCTACCATATGCAGTAATATGCTATAACAATTCGGTAAATAAAACACATGGTTTTACCCCATATGAACTTATCTTTGGTCATACGTCTAACAGACCACCTGAAACCTTATATAACCAAAAAGAGTTAATAACCAAATACGTTTTAGATTAAAACAACAGAATATCCCACTACTATAAAATAGCCATTAGTCGAACACAATCTCAAAAAGAGAAAGCAAAAGTTCGTTTCGACAGAAATGTTCCTCAAAAACGATCTGAGTATAAAATAGGTGACTTAGTTTACATAAAAGAATCACAAATCAAAAACAAATTGCAAAACAAATTTAACGAACCTTTTAAAATAAAAGAAATTTTCCAAAATTCTGCTACCTTATTAAATCTCGAAACAAAACAAGAAACTAAAGTAAATTTTGATAGAATGAAACCATATACTGAAAATTAAATTTATTTTCAGGTTTCTCCTGCTGTTCGGATCAGCACTCTGTCAATACAAAATTACCCCGATCAATAACACTGTTGGTGTATACTACCACCAAGACACGGACATCGTGGTGACAAATGACAAATGGACTCTGCTAGTGCATAAAAACATTTCATCCCTCAAAATAGCTTTTGACAAAAATCAAAATATCTTAGACAGAATCTTGTACACTCTCAATAATGGTGATCATAAGTCAATTATTTTTACGAGTGAAATTAAAACAGACTTTAACCTTTTAACACAAATATCCAACTCTATAAAAATGAAATTTGACGAAATCTTTTCAGATACAAAAAGATATAAACGAGGAATACTTAACGGTATCGGTACAATATTCAAATCCATAACTGGAAACCTAGATGCTGAAGATGGCCAGTACTATACTAATTGTATAAATAAACTAAATAACGACGAACATCAACTGGAAAACTTAATCAAAAATCAAATTTCAGTTACGACTTCTGTTATTAAAAACTTCAACTCGACTATACAAAAATTACAAATTGACGAGGAAACGTTTAACAAAGATCTCGATGAAATCGAACGCACAATTCAAACCATGACTCAAGCTATTGAGGCTGCTCATATAAAACTAAAATTCTTATACATTTCCGAACAACTAATGGCGAGCTATTTGTATATCGAAGATAATTTAAACGACATTCAAAATTCAATAACATTTGCCAGACTAGGAATCATTCACACGTCAATCGTAACCCCTAATCACTTAGTGACAGCACTACAAGAAGTTTCACAGAGCTTACGAAGGAACAATTTGCCTCTCCCCATTAAATTATCGGCAGTTGCTAAGTATTTGGATATTATTGAATTACAAGCGTTTCAAATGGATTCTAACTTAGTATTTGTTTTAACAATACCACTTGTTGAACCCCAAAATTATAACACCTATCGCCTATACCCTATCCCGATACTTGATAACAGAACTGGTCTACATCACATTTTATCTATCTCACAAAAGTTTATCGCGAGAGACGATGATTCTTTAATGTACATACCTATACAAAATTTGAAAGAATGCAAACCTCTTTATTTTGGAACCAAACTATGCTCAAACCTATACGCTTATCCCATCGATCAAAATGCCATATGCGAAGCCAGAATCCTCAAACCACAAGCTAGACTTCCAGAAAACTGCCAGATCTCCTTCATCATCAGTCAAGGGTACAATGTCCAAGAACTTGAAGACAACTCATGGCTAATAATTAATTCCGAACCACTTCACATTACCATCAACTGTCCAAAGAGAGAATCCACAACAGAGCTAATCAACAAAAATTCCATCATCAAACTACAACCAGGATGTTACGCCTATGCAGGCATCACCCGAATACAAGCCAGTGCTAAAGACTTTTCCGAAATTAAGGACAATTCACATCCTATCCAAATTCCTTTTGAATGCTGTAATCACATGCCCGACAAAATCAAAATTCCAAAATTAAAACCTCTCAAATTAAACAATCTCGACGTAGAAGACCTAGATATTGCTAAAAACAAATTGAACCAATATTCCAAAGACCTGGATGACCTCATAAACGAACCTTTTGTGACCAAACACATATCTTGGTTCACATATTTCATAATCACTCTCATCATTCTATTAGTTCTACTTTACATAACCTGTAAATGCAGAAGAAGAAGATGTGGAGCATTGCGAATCCAACCCTCAACGGACAACCCTCCTTCACCTCCTTCAGAGCCAAGCAGAGTTTTTACCAAATTTCCTAGACTGATCCCTCCAAGAAAGCGACCCGGTATTAAACCTCAAGAAGAAGAGGACATCGAGTTAACATAGACTTTCATATGTGGAGTTTTACCCTTGTCTATTAACTTAGACCATTGTATTTTATTCTTATTACATTTATGTAATGTACTACTCGCTTATTATTATTATCATCTACCAATTTTAACTTTTATGTATTTTATTATTTTGCTTTGTATTCATTCAACATTGTTTCAATTTATTTTGCATTATATTCATTTAACGTTTTTAACAATTTTCAAAAGTTGCTGCATAACATCAACTTTTTTATTAAGGGGGAAGTTGTTATATAAAATTATACGCCATATCATCAAGATATAAAGCGACATTACAGATAGCATCATATTACAGTATTAGATAACAGCTTCCTTTGAGAATTGCTTACGTAGATATTAAGTTTCATTTTAACTTCTCACAATATTATGCTGATTAGCTAGCTTGCATTTCCTTTGTTCAACTTTGGCTGACACATCATTTGAAAACTTATAAATAATACTAACGAGCATTTGTGCCTTCAGTTATCATACTCACTTCATATTAAATGTATCATACATAAATTGTATCTTTTATTCAGGAATCAACGTTGATTCCTCATGTAACTAAATAAAAAGTTTTTAAAAAGTCAATCACGCAAACAGTGATCTAACATACATGGCAAGGGTAAAATATTCAAATCTTTAAAAATAGGCTTACAAGATTGAAGTCTAGTAGCACCAACAATGTTTCTTACTGCCCTTTTTTGCAATTTAAATAGTCTAGATGCGTGCGGAGAAATACCCCAAAAAATTATTCCATATCTTAATCTGGACAAAAAGTTCGAATGATAAAATGTTAAGCATATAGATCTTTGCGTTACTTCTTTGAGTCTATATAGTGCGAAACATAATGACGATAGTTTAGATGACAAATTTTCTACGTGCGATTTCCAACTCAAATCGTTGTCAATATATAGACCAAGAAATTTTGTAGATTGTACTTGTTTTAATGATGTGTGGTCTGCCTTGATTAAACAACTTTCGGTCATTAAGCTTTTTCTAGGCGTAAAATTAACGAAAACAGTCTTTAATACATTTAAGTGCAGCTTGTAGTAGTAAAACCAATTGATAAATCGATTTACCATATTTTGTAACTTTTCTAAGACTTCTGATTTTGATTTATTAGAACATAAATATGTGTTATCATCGGCAAACATAACGATGTTATTTTCTTGGTCAATATTTGGCAAGTCGTTAACAAATATCAAAAACAACAGTGGCCCCAGAATGGACCCTTGCGGCACTCCAACGCCTACATCCATTTCACACGATTGTATACCGTTTATGTCAACTACCTGTTTTCTATTTGAAAGATAAGAGGATATCCAATCATTTACTTTTCCCCTAATACCATATTCGTTAAGCTTTTCAATGAGCAATTTGTGGTTCACTAGGTCAAAGGCCTTGCTCAGATCCATAAATAGACCCATACATTTGTTGTTAATGTCTAAGTTATCATATAACGTATTTATAAAGTTTAAAATGGCACCGCATGCGTTCCTTCCTTTTCTGAATCCGTACTGAAAACTATTTAATATATTAAATTTGCTCAGAAATTGCGTAATTTTGCTGAAGACAATCTTTTCCAAAATTTTTGACACAGCACTTAAAAGGGAAATCGGTCTATAATTTTCCATTGCATGTTTACTATCCTTTTTATAGATTGGTATGACATTGGCTGTTTTGAAAATATCTGGAAACTTACTTTCAGTTAATGATTTATTTATAAGAACAGTCAATGGACGAACAACAAAATTTATAGCTGTTTTTAATAAATTTGACGAAATTCCGTCTATTCCAGATGCATTTGACTGTTTGAGCGTTTTTATTGCTTTTATTTTTCATTTTCTGACACTGGAGTAAAAAACATTGTTGGAAAATTGCTCCCAGTTATACGTGGAATATTATCATCTGTTTGAAAACTTGAACTTAAAGTATTACACTAACTGATATTTGCTTAGAGTCTGTTATTATGTTTTCTGCTATATGAATTTCCTGAATCTTATTTTTCATTTCATTCTTACCTATAGATTTATTAATAATATTCCATGTAATTTGGCTTTTGTTGTTTGAATTAATGAATGTTTTTTTATTATCCAGTAACTTTGCAGCTTTGACAACTTTTTTGTAAATTTTTTTATATCTGTTATAGAAATCAGTGATATTCGGATTATGTGATTCAATTGATAGTTTGTAAAGATCTTTCAACTTCTGAGAGGATTTTCTTATTCCAGTAGTTACCCACTGTTTGTTTTTGTTTGGCATATTTTTCAATTTTTTTAGAGGAAACGATGAGATGTAAAAATAGTGTTGTAGAATATTTATAAATTTATTGAAACCATCATCAACAGAATGACTTAGATAAATATCTTCAAATGTTTCATTATTGATCAGACTTAGAAATGTCCCATAATTACTATTACTAAAAATTCTTCCATAACCAAGGTCAGTCTGTTGATAATCATATTTGATACTTAAAATTTGGGCCAAATGATCTGACATACCATTTTCTAGAATAGTACAAGAATTTTCATTATTCAACATATCAATATTTGTGCATATATAGTCTATAGCACTAAAAGAATCTGAAGAGTATCTAGTAGGTTTGTCGGTCATAACATTCACATTGTATGCTACCAATATATCCATTAACTCATTTCGTTGGCTACTATTTGACAAAAGATTAATGTTGAAATCCCCACATAGGATAATTTGTTGCCTATTTCTAGTATATTGGCATAAGAACTGATCTAATTCTGATAAGAATAAATTGACGTCTGCTGAGGGCGATCTGTAAAAACAAAAAATTTGTATACAGTTATTATGTTCATCAATTAATTCGATACCACAAATTTCAAAAGATTTTTCACTTGATATATTTTTCAGATTTTTTATTTCATTTATAGAAACAACTAGGCCATTTTTATAGTAAATTGCAATCCCACCATTTTTAAATTCTTTCCGACAGAAAGAGGCCCCTAAGCAATATCCATCTATACATACAAACTCTACCTCATTTTTATTCATCCAGTGTTCCGAGACGAGAGAGTTTATTCATCCAGTGTATCGAGACGAGAAAGTTTCTTCGATTGCAGCGACAATGGAATTTAATTGTTTATTTATAATTGACAACTGATGTTTTGAACGAACAGTTAGCATCTGCAAAGTGGTTTTTGTGAAACTTTGAATAAAAACAATCTAGCGGCAGCTAATCTGCAGACGATTTCCGCGTGCAGGAGGGCCAAAAAAAATTAACTTAACTTGCAAGAAAAATGGACATTTGACAACAATGAGTTCGCGTCTGCCATTTAACTGAATTATCATTAATATTATGGAAATTGCCAAAAACTACTTTGCAGACGATTACGATATGCACATGCGTTCGCGGGGATTTTTAGAAACTGTATTACTTTATTACAGTACATACCATTGAATAATTACTGTAATGTGTCTGTAATTTAAATATGTGTATGATATTATGTTAATATAACTAAACAAAAATTTAAATATTGTTGATTTTTTTCATTAAATTTATGATAAACAGGAATGAATTTGACAATTTAAGCATGTACAAGTCTATATACACAACAACATTAAAAAATTCAAATAGCGATGAATCTGAATATGATGAAGATGATAAAGATAAAGATAATGGAAGTGATGAGGATAATGATAGCGATGCAAATTCTGAGGGTGATGAGGATGATGACGACGATGAGGATAATAATCGCTATGCAAACCTTGTCGATGACGGCGACGTTGACGATGACGCAGACGGAGACAAGGATGACGACGAGCCAGACGTTAGTCGTCAACGCGTGGAGGACGAAGGTTATTTATAAATTAAAAAAATAGTTTACGCGTCAAAATAAGGATTTTTGCATTTGTACATTTTATATAATAAAAGGATTCATTCCCCAAATTGAAAATAAATTCTTCAAATTGTCAAATCCTTGAATTGCCAGAAAATGTAAACGGTGAAAGTCAAATAATTAAATTTAATAAATTCAGTACAAGTTAAACAGGAATTTTAATACTTTTCATAGAAGCAAAAACCTCAAAAATTTCTATTTTAGGTAATTTCTGTCATTTTGACGATGAGGTAAGTAATGAAGTTTATATTTTGTTTGTTCATAATTAACACTATGCCGCTATGAAATTTTGTCAGTAATTTAAGATTTCAGCAAATAAATTTGAATGCACTCCATCTGATTAACAAGCCAACGAAAATACTACTAAATTAGCACCGAACCTATTACCAGTAAAAATTAATGCGCGAATATATCATTCAACAATATTTGATTTTTTTTTGTGATGTTGTTTCTGTTTTGTAAAGTCTTGTACACGCTAAAATCGTCTGCCAATTGTCGAATCATTATTTTTTTATCATAAATTTCATGAAAAAACGAATGGCAGACGCCAACTAATTGTTCGACAACATTTGAATTTGTTTGTAATGTTGTTATTACTTCTACGTCCAGTGGAAGTATAGTAACGACAAAAAATTTTTTTAAAATTTTTATTGTCCAAATATGCTTAAAATGTCATGAAACGTCGAGATTTTAAGTTTAAGCGAAAAAAATTTTTCTGTCTGTCTGTCTGTCGGTCTGTCTGCCTGTCGGTCTGTCTGCCTGTCGGTCTGTCTGTCTGTCGGTCTGTCTGTCTGTCGGTCTGTCTGTCTGTCGGTCTGTCTGTCTGTCGGTCTGTCTGTAACTTTTTTTTTGTGCGTACGTTTACTCTGGAACCGTTTAAGATATTGGCTTGAAATTTGGTACACAACGAGATCTAGAACTAGATTATATTTTCATCTTGTTCCGTCGAAGGGTTGGGGGGTAAATTTGGGGTAAATGGGTAAATCAAGCAGGTAAGAGTCCATGAAATTTGTATTTAGTATATACAAGAGAAGCTGAGGTATCAAAAAAATTGTTGCCATCCACCCTCCACTACCACCCCCCTATCACCACCCCCACCCCACTACCGATGTGGGGTATCGTTTTATGGGTTTTTGGGGTAGAGGATTTCAAATATTATATTATTAAAGTTCCATAAACAATTATTTTCACATACAAAGTTTTTTCGTTGTGAGTGACTTGGATAGAGAATCTGGATGTGGAAGTAGTGATTCCTTGGGCAGCGGTTTTGTATATAATCTTGTGCATGCTGAAATTGTCTGCAAATTATCAAATAATTATTTTTTATCATAAATTTCATGAAAATACTAATGGCAGACGCTAACTAACCATGTAAAACGTTTTCAACATTTTTCAACTTTCGAATTATTTCTTTTAATGTTCTGCAAGTCCGAAATGTCTGTCAATGAATATATCAACACTTGGTCGCATAAACTTTATAACAAATTCTGTTTTAACTCCGAACTTATCATTACATAGTATGTACAAAGTACTACAGTTTCTAAAAATCACCGCGAACGCATGTGCATGTCGTAATCGTTTGCAAAGTAGTTTTGGCAATTACTATATCATTAATGATAATTCAGTTAAATGACAGACGCGAACTCATTGTTCTCAAATGTCCATTTTTCTTGCAAGTTAAGTTAATTTTTTTGGCCCTCCTGTACGCGGAAATCGTCTGCAGATTAGCTTCCGCTGGATTGCTCTTGTTCAAAGTTTCACAAAAACCACTTTGCAGATGCTAACTGATCGTTCAAAACGTTAGTTTTCAATTACAAATAAACAATTAATTTGCAATCCCGCTGCATTCGAAGAAACTTTCTTTATACGCTTATAACTCATCAAGTACCTATAATAATTGGCCCCTAAATTGGCAGACGCTAAGTAATCGTTCTCAGGAATATGTCACTACCTCCCGGTCTATAATATAACTCTATGTTACTAACATAACAAAAAATAAAATAAACTGAGAAAAATTGATAATAATAATAATAATAATTCATTCATTTACTGCATGCGACTCAGTCAGCGCTTTTAAGGGAAAAGGAAAAATAAAACCTCTAAAAATGTTACTTTTTCCCAAATATATCCGAACATTTCAAGATTTGGAGAGCAGCTGGAATATTGGTGATAAATTAGACGCATCATTAGAGGAGTTTACATGTGCCATATATGGATCAAAGAAATGCGCTAGCGTGGACGAGCTTCGCTTGATTGCCATTAGACAGAAATGTGGTGACAAAGACTTGTCTTTATCAATTGACACTAAAGTTGATTTTTCTTCGATTCCACCATCAAGAGCTTTTCTTATCGAGTATATTAAAAGGTGTGTTTGCCAAACGCGTATTTGGCGATTAGCCGACGAAGGTATTCATAATATTCCAAAACCTTGGAATGATTATGGATGGCAAGAAAATAAAGAACCTCTTTGGTGTTCAGCAATAAAATACTGCCTCAATCGCTTACTGCAATTCTTCAGGAGATGATTCCAAATCAAATCATAATAGATGGAACTGAGGATGATAGCGATATCATAAATGAAGCAATAGAGGAAGAAGACTTGGAAGAAATATTCGATGTATCGGGAGACAGCGATAGTGAATCTGAAAGCGAATGAGATGTTACTTACGTTTTATAATGAATTTTATAGTTTATTTTAAGAGCTGAATGATTTATCTGGAAAATGACAACTCCTATCCAAATATTGTATAGGAACAAAATTGTAGAAAATTTTATGCACATCGTTTTTTGTACAGAAAGTTTTTCTCCATCTTTTTAGTTTTTGTGTTAAATGACAAAAACAATATTTGCAAAATTGTTTTTTTTACATGGACGCCATTTTAGACTAGTAGATGGTGACAGAAAGTCAAAACTGATAGCCTACCGTCGGCAAGTAATTTAGTCAGTATTATGTATACAATAAAGCTCAATTTTTGGAACTTTCAAGGTTTGCCTGCATGCACAAGATGTAGGAAGCGATTTCCGGTTTGCATAAAAAAACAATGTTTTCAAGTGATACCCTATCTACCGTCTGCAAAGTTCATAATTCAAAATTAAAGGAATAAAAATATGTCAGAAGCGCTTTTGCAGACAGTTCTGTCATGCACGAAACCTTATACAGGGTACTCCAAAATGTATCAAATTTTAGTAAAAAAAAAAGATAATTTACCGTCTGCAAACAATACAAAATGATGATTCTGGTTCATGAAGACGAGTAGGGGAAAGGTGCAGACGTTTACGATATGCACATCACCATATTGTGCGCATGTCAACTTGCTATTTTTTTTTTATAACTTTGAACAATTGTTTACCGTTTAATTATAGTTTTATTAGAAAATTTAGGTTGCAAAACTATTGTAAACAATGTTTTCAGACGAATCCAATATGCACGGTTGTCCATTGAATTCTATAAACTTGTAAGAAAATGGGGGTAACTTTTACCGATTATTAACTGTCTGCAACTTGGTACAAAGAAAGGTTATTGATTCGATTACGCAATTATTTAATTTGCAGACAATTCGCACATGCACTATAACCACAGATATGCACCAAAAACAACTATCTATACCATCTGCAACTTGGTACAAAGGAAGGTTACTGGGTTAAATACGCAATTATTCAATTTGCAGATAACGCCCACATGCACGAGAGCCACAATAAAGTCAAAACTCGGCGAATTCCGTTTGATATCTCTTCGTGTGCGATATGCACTAAAAACAACTCTTTACCTTCTGCAACACAAAATTGTGTAAGCTAACTTATGCAAGATATTTTTTTAGGATGGGCAGATAACATGCAGATGCACACCGACCAGAATTAGTGCTGGTATTCGATAAGGTTGATCGATAATTCGCGTCGTAGTTAAATTCAATTGAAAAAATATTATTTTATTAAAGTTGTAACAAAAATCTTATTCATATTATCATAATAATAATAATTATTATTTATAAAAAATGTTGTTCGCCGTCTGTTTCTTCTTCAACATCATCATTCTCAACCACTGACTCCTGGAACGTTTTCCGATAATTGTCAGTGAAATGATACATATCTTCCTCGCTGTCACTGATATGTTTTAAAAACAAGTTTTCTTCATCTGAATCATTATCAGCATTGTTGTCGGTGAGCATTATTTGTTCGTTATCCTCCTCGACTACACTGTTACTGGTAATTGCGACTGTAATTTTAAAAATTAATCAGCATTTGAAATTCATTGGAATTAACAAGAAAACTAAGGTATCTTCGTACCGTTGTCGTTATCAGCTACAAAAATTTCTTTGACGGTTTGTGGCATGTCATCTCTATCAAACATTCCTCCGATTTGCACCAGCCATACTCCTCAACTTTTAAGCTTGATCCTTAGGACAAGATGCGTTGCTCAATATTTTTGACATTTTATTGTGACTCTCGTGCATGTGCGCATTGTCTGCAAACTAAATAATTGCATATTTGAATCAATAATCTTTCTTTTTACCAAGTTGCAGACAGTAAATAATTGGTAAAAGTTACCCCCATTTTTTTTACACAAATACGTTAAGCGGCAAGTGCTTTGTACACATTTAATCTATCTGCAAATAATTCTTTATCGAAGCTCTATTTTTAAATCATGTTTTCTTTTTAGCTGCAGACGGTAAACAATTGTTCAAAGTTGTAAAAAAAAATTAACAAGTTGACATGCGCACGATATGGTGACGTGCATATCGTAAACGTCTGAACCTTTCCCCTACTCGTCTTCATGAACCAGAATCATCATTTTGTACTCATTTTGTACTGTTTGCAGACGGTAAATTATCATTTTTTTTTTTTTTACTAAAATTTGATACATTTTGGAGTACCCTGTATAAGGTTTGGTGCATGACAGAACTGTCTGCAAAAGCGCTTCCGACATATTTTAATTCCTTTAATTTCGAATTATGAACTTTGCAGACGGTAGTGTATCAGTTGAAAACATTGTTTTTTTATGCAAACCGGAAATCGTTTCCTACATCCGGTGCATGCGGGCAAACCCTGAAAGTACCAAAAATTGAGCTTTATTGTATAGATAATACTGACTAAATTACTTGCCGACGGTAGGCTATCAGTTCTGAGTTTCTGTCACCATCTACTAGTCTATTTTGAAAGTACAGTCAGTTTTTTTTTGGGGGGTATGTCTAAAATTATTCCTTAGACTTTAATCTTTATGAAAAACATTATCCTCAGGGATCAGGAGGTGCACGTACAGTTAGGGTGGGCTCCCGTAGTAATAGAAAGCAAGTTGAAAGTTGATGTAGTACCTCATGAAGTTTAGGGCTGATCTAAGGGATAGAAAGCCTGCATGGCAGTATGAAGAACACAGATGCGATTTTAAAAAGCTATAGACCTCAAATTTGCATTGTAGAGACTATAGACATAAGCGACCATTATTACCTTCCAGTAGGGGAGTAGGAATGTGATATTGTAGTCAATCGGGGTGCCTTCTATAACGTTTAGGGGGTTATTTCCAATCTTAGGGTCATTCACTACAACTCTTATAGAAGAGACTTAGGTTGTGAATCCTGGAACAAACAGAAATAAAAATTTCTACTTAGATTGCTACTTTGCGACTTATTGTATTTGTCATCAGTGATGCCCCTTTTCTGATAAATTTTAATACTAACACTTAGAGTCAGGGTTAGAGTGATGGTAACAATCGACTTGGGACTTGAGAAGTTTAGTTGAGAGTTGAAAGAAGTAATATATGAATTATATGAGTTTTTCGAATTTACTGTACTCTGTGACTTAAGTATAAATAGACTTTAACCGACTAATAACTATTTGACGGATAAGATAACCGGAGTTATCTCTTTAGGATAACTTGCCTCCGTACTTTCATTCAAAATATACCCTCGATTAACTATTCGTTAGATTTGACTTTGAATACTTCCCAAAATAAGTGTTTCCAATTTAAGACACGGTAAAGTAAGGAAGTTTTATTTATGCTTCAAATACACATAGAAAAGGGGAATCTTTTCTACTGTGGTTTGTTGCCGGTTTATGAGATTTGCGAATTTTCATGATTATTTATCATAAGGTTCGTTTTTTTTGTCCACAACCGATAGCGTTAGAAACACCATAATGACATTTACCAATAAAATGACAAAACTGAAATTGTTAGGTGGGAGGTGACAAATTTCTAAGGATTCTTAAGTTATATTAAATAACGACATCCATGTGCATTAATAAATTTTTCTGCCATAAACAAACATAAAAAGATATATATCATGAATATTAACTAAATATCAGCTACATTAGGCTACATTAGGCATCTGTTACAGATGGATTACTCCCACTCCAACTTGCTATCGATGCGATGTTTCCGTCTTATGAGACAGAATGAAAAGTAGTAAACTGGAATCAAAATGATGACAAAAAAAAACGACAATATTTGATATTCCGGTGGCAAAATCACAGCAAAAAAACGCACCTATATTATTTGAAATACTTGTGCATCATATAAGTAATCTAACCTGAAATCTTAAGTTTTACTTCCACATCCAGTGGAATTATAGTAACCCAAAAAAAATTTTTTGAAAATTTTTATTGTTCAAATAGGCTTAAAATGTCATGAAACGTCGAGATTTTAAGTTTGAGCAAAAAAAATTTCTGTTTGTCGGTCTGTCGGTCTGTCTATAACTATTTTTGGGTGCACGTTTACTCTGGAACCGTTTAAGATATTGACTTGAAATTTGGTACACGTATGTATTTTAACGAGATCTGGAACTAAATTATATTTTGATCTTATTCCGTTGAAGGGTTGGGGATAAATGGGGTAAATGGTAGTAAATAAGTAAATCAAGTAAGTAAGAGTCCATAAAATTTGTATTTAGTATATATAAGAGAACCTAAGGTGTCAACAATTTTTTGGCATTAGCCACCACCATTACCACCCCCACCCCATTATTAAAAGGGATGAAAAAATAAAATTGTCATTTAGTGTGTGTACAAGAACCAAAGGTCTCAATTTTTTTTTACTTTATCCACCTACACTATCACCCCCCTTCCACCAACCCCACCCTCTCTACCGATGTGGCATATCGTTTTATGGGTTTTTGGGGTAGACGATTTCAAATATTATATTATTAAAGTTCCGTAAACAATTATTCCCACATACAAATTTTTTTCGTTGTGAGAGACTTGGATAGAAAATCTGGATGTGGAAGTAGTGATTCCTTGGGCAGAGGTTTTTAACTTTATTTTCATTTTTAGTGTTTGCATTGCATTTTTAGAGTATAGCTCATATACTGACACCAGGCGAACATTTAAAACTCCACTAAAATAATTTTTCAATACTGTCTGTTAATAAAATACACCGCTAATCAAAGGTTGGATTTCCAACCTACAAAAATAGTCTTATTTTATTAGAACAAAGTATTTAAAATATTCATATTATAATATAGTCTATGATATCATTTTTACTTTTTAGTAAATACAATTATTTACATCTAATTTTTTTAAAGTTGAAACAAAATATAAAACAAACCAAACTTTTAGAAAGTTGGGTTAGAAGACAAAACATCACTTCTGTCAATCACAGCGAAACCGCGTGGACGTGGCTATTTTTATCCGGCAGATAAGAGTGTTATCCGAAGGTCTTGGTGCCGTATAGGTTAACCTAGGAATAAAGCATATTTACCTCGTGAATATCACTATTTGTAGGTGAAAAATACCGATTTTTTGCTGATCTCCAGGATAAAATTTGTTCTGCAAAATAAATATCACTATTTATAGATAAAAGTATCGCGCCTAATAAAAGTTTTCAATCACTACTTTTAAAGTATTTAATTCTTTATAATATTTCCTGTCATTTATATTAATAGTTATCTTTCTGAACATTTCTACATTTCTTTATTTATTTAAATCCCATATGTTTATTGAAACTGCTCATGAGTAGAGTAACCGGTTGCACAGCTAGCTCACACACAGTTGGCTCATGCTCTACAATTAGGTATACCGAAAGGGTATTGGCGCCCCGGTTAAATTCTATTAAAATAAAAGGTAAATTTTGATTAATTTAAAATTTTCAAAATTAATTCTTTTCAAATCATTTTTTTTATTAAAAATAACTTTTCATACAGTAACTTAAAGGTAAGGAATATTACCATAACAGTTGACGCAGCAACGTGGAGTATTGAAATCTGGACTTTTGTATGTGCCAGAACTGAATAATCAAACAAAATCACATTTAAGAGGATAAATCAGAACAATACATTATATTTTAGAGCAAACTTTTACTAATGATTTTGATAACACACAAAAATACGAGGATGTACGATATCGAATTTGAAATATACAATGTGTTTCTTAGCTTTAACGAACCTTGCGAAGATTGGGTAATATATCAATTTTACTATAAAATATTGTTAGAGAGTATTCTGTCAAGAGGAAGAGGAAACCTCAATACATGTGCTGTACCACTGCGAAGGCCTAGCCAGACTGAGATTCCAAATACTGGGTGAGGAAAAACCAAGGGCAGATAGCTATACTAAGGAGCCCCTATCAAGGCTATGGAGTCTGGTACAAAAGACAAAGCTGGATAAGAAACTCTAAATGAATTAGATTAGGAGCGTCACAATAGATCCAAAGGAGTCGCGGTGGCCAAGGCCAAGTGGCCAGCTCCTTCTTTCAATCTAATCTAATCTAATTATTAGAGAGTATTTTCAATAATACTATTGGGTAATAATGAAAGTTGCTGTGGGGCGTTGCCGATTGCAAATAGCTATTTGAACAATAAAAATAAATAGACATTGTCTGTGTACTAAATTTCAGTGAGTCATATTACTACCAGCATTCAGGAAGCAGATATTTTTGACATCCATATATTATAATACGCAAAATGACTCGAATTTCGTAGTGTTATAACTTTTTAAATAATATATATTTAGGCCAGGCAACATGGGGTTTGTAGTAGAGATGGGCGCGTGAGTCGATTTTGACTCACGCTCACGCACGCTCACGACTTTAAACCTTTAGCTCACGCACACTCACGCACGACTGATATATGTTAAGGCAAACTCACGCACGCTCACGCTTTCTGATAGTTTACTCACGCATGCTCACGCACGCACACTCACGCTCAAGCACGCACGCACGCTCGTTCACGCACGAAGCTAGTTAACTTTACCCCCATGATTCATTCATGCGCTCCCGGCAGTCGCACGGCACGTGGTGCCCTGCTGCGCTGTGCCCTGGCCTGGCTGTTTGATTTGAATGTTGCGTCATTCATCCTGTCTCCTGTCCTTTTCCCTCCCTTCTCGCGCTCGTGTTCCGTCTTCCGTCTATCGCTTCGCTTCTTATTCTTGTCACGACACGACAGGCTGAAGTTTTAAAGCGTCGTGTCACGGCGTGAATATTATCTCAGGCACGCTCACACACGGGATCTTTTGACTCACGCACACTCACGAAATCTTCCGTGATTTGGTACCTTAAATGTACACGCTCACGCCGTGACACGGTGAAATTCACGTCACGTGCCCATCTCTGGTTTGTAGGCGAATTAATTATCGGAAAGCTGGAAATGGTTTTGATTTTTTCATTTGCGTGTAAAAAGGGTTTTTTAAAGTGTGCACCAAATTTCCGATTGTGCTGTATGACGGGCGTCCCAAAAACCTCTGTATTTTAGGACTTTTTTCAGTTTTCTACCAATAACTCCTAAATTATGCATTTTTCGGAAAATATGATTCTCCTAGAAATTAAAGTACATAAAATTCTACGTCGAATGAGTACCATATACTTTAAAATGTGCAAAGTCGTTAGGAAGATATGCGAAGTCAAAAAACGACTATAGTTTTCATTTAAGAAAAAAATGTGGTTTTTACACATCTTCGCAACGTAAAATGTAATATATGAAATATATAATGTAATATGTGAATATCCTATAATATTATATCGTGTATCAAAGTTAACTGGCCAATACTTATCGGGGTCAATACTTGGCGGTGAATTCCTGGATTTTAAAATAAAAGCGCGCATTGTGATTATAAATATGTAATTAAAACGTTAAAAATCGACTGAAAGTACAAAATGCTTTGATGGTAAATTTGGATGTGTGGGTAATTAACAAAAAAAGTAGAGTATACAAAATTATGTAAATACAACATCAATTAAGTTTGCTGTGTTTGGAAGTAGAAGCTGAGTGAAGCAATTGGTCCAATTTATGGTCCTCATCATCCAGGTCTTCTAATTCGTCATCATCGTCAGGTAGTATTACTTCGTCGTCATTGAAGTTTGGTTCGTCATCAATTTCATCTGTTGTATTGGTACAGGACGCACCTCTGCAATTATAGCATATTGGAGAACATTTCATTCCTTGCTTCCTGCAACCACAAGCATTTCGGTAGTTCCTGCGGGGCTTGTTCGGCTGTTGATGGCACTGGGAGTAGCCCATGCTTAGTGACCTTCCAGTCCATCAAATGACCCTTCCACAAATTAACTTGCAGGAAAACCCTCATTGAGTGCAGTCTAGCAGCTTCTTCAGTTGGAGGAAGAGTAGATAAGTTAAAATTATCGCTCGCTAGTTTTAGTAAATATTACATTCGTCATGTAAAATTACTCTTTTCATAACTGGTTACATAAATAACTATTACAGAATGGAAATAAGATTTAAAAGTTCAATATATGATTTTTCCTTTAAAAATTAAAAAATGGTTGTTTTTTGAACATGCATATCGTCCATACCACTTGACTTAATTTCTAATATGTGGTGCTCATTGGATGTAGCATTTTGTGTGCTTTACTTTATAAAAGAGTAAAACTTTTTTAGAAGTGGATCCTTTAGGAGTTATTAGTGAAAAACTGAAAAAAGTCACAAAAAGTAAAGGTTTTTGTGACACCCCCAATACAGCACAACCCGAAAATTGGTGCAAACTTCAAAAAACTCCTTTTACATGCAAATAAAGAGATTAAAACAATTTCCAGCTTTTCGACAATTATTTCGTCTGCACCACCTTTTTTGGCCTATGTTGCCCCTCCTAATTCTGTACCCTTCTTAGATATTAAACATGTGAATAATTTGACAAAAATAATACATCACTTAAAACATATTTGCAAGAAGTACTAATGTAGTTTCAAAAATTCAATAAAAACATGTTTTCATAAAATTAAGAAATTCTTAATACTTGTATTCATTTGTTCAATGGAAACTAATTATCATCTCACTATTTAAATTGAGTTATGAAGATTCCTCACAAGAAAAATAAACAAAATAGACTAAAGCATATCAGGTATATGAAATATTAAGTTAGCCATCATTTCATTTAATTTATCTCATCATATAATACATGAATACAAAAACCAGTTTGTAACATAGATGAGTATCTGATAATAGTTAGATTTTGAAGAACTTAATTTGATTGACATGACTTTAAATAAAATGATAAAAGTATTCATGTATATACCAAAATTCATGTGAAGGGTACCAAGAATTCGTCTCAAATGTGCACTTTAGCGTTAGCCATTTACATGGACCGTATTAGAGAATTTCTTATATTTTTTATGTTTTGATTTTCACACTGATACAGAAATTGGTAAAAGTTGTATTTATATATTTTTATATTCTGCCAAATACATTTAAAAAATCATCTACTTCAGTAAAAATAGCTGTATTATTGTCACATGCAAATTCTCAGCCCTAGATTTCTTTCATATTTTCATTGAGCAATTTTAGAAACTATTGCAGCTTAATTCTAAAAATTACAGTGATATTTACGACTGAGAAGTTAAAAGGCAATATAGAAAACCATATTGTGCACGATCTGCTAAAAAGTTTTGATTTGAATTAATTAATTCATGAATCAACAAGAATTTATTGTGCTGTAACAGGAGTTTCTTGGACAGTAATATTGACTACGTTGTAACAAATATAATGCTAGAGGTATTCACTAATAAATCCAGGAGTATCAGAATACCCAGCACAAATTTTGTACTGCCTTTCAAAAACAAGTAATGAAGATGCTCTTCAAAATGAAAAATCAATAAGCACTTGCAGACTGTTCAGTGAAAACTTAATAAAAATGTTTTAATTTTACTTCAAAAGCGTATTTAAAATCTTAGCTCTCACTCATATAATAAAAATGATATTGGCGGATATTTTGAATTATTTTGGAGTGAGTTTGACCACTAGTTTGAATTCTTATTTAATATAAAAAGTATCTAGACCATCCCAAGGCCACATGGGACTTAACAAAAATTTAAATTCTCCCCTGAACTTCAAGCTGCGAAAACAACCATCTTGGCCTGGACTGAGCGAAACATCCTCCAGTACTGGCAAGAATTACCAGGATTAGTTCATTCAAAGGAGTTTATTACATATGCTTTGAAATCAAGAACTAAATACAACCAGAGCTAAATAGGTTGCACCAACTCTAGTTGGCCTATATACTGGACACTGCAGACTAAATCGCCACCTACACAGACTTGGAATAGAGGACAACGCTGAAACGGCAGCGCACGTTCTATATACCTGTGCTGCAGAGAGAACCAGGTTCTCACTTTTTGGCAAAAGGAAACTGCTGCCAGAGGCCCTGGACAATCTCTCACCAAATAAGGCTTTATTAAAAAGCTGAACCTAATGAATAAAGTATAATTAGGAGTAATCCATAATAGACCAGGTGATCGCAGTGGAAGGTCAGTATATTAAAGCACTCACATATCAACCTAACCTTAGATATTTAGTCATTAAAAGCTCTGAGTGGTCAACAAATTGAAAATAATTACTTTACCATTTATAATGACGAGTATTAAATATTTCTGGCAACAAAACACCCACAATCAAGAAATGAGATGAAGATGAAAAATTATATGTTTCAAAAATTAAAGAGGAATATAAAAAATGAGGTTTAACTTAATATAAGTAAAACCTAATATATGGTCATGCGACTACAAGAACGAGACTCGATGGATTACGGATTTGTGAAGATCAACAAATGAATGCGCACCTTTCGGGATTACACTAACATAACATAGAGGGGATGAACTGGACATTCTAAGTAAAAATATGATCATTATAACTATTATAAGGAACTACACTCGATACTATGGGATCATTAAATTTCCAATAAAACAAAAATACCAACGTTTTGCTCACTTATAGGAAGATGTAGTGAGAATATTGACCAATAAAATGAAGGAAAAAATAAATGCAGATGAGATAATGCACCAGAGAAGTCGTTGCAAAAGAACATCGCTAAATCTTGAGAAATGAGAGTCAAAGAAATAATGAAAACCGATACATCACATATTAATACGATGGAAAGAAAAGGCCACTGTGGTATTAGTCTAAGAACTATGTCACTTTCACTTCCCCAAAAGTTCCAAAACATAATAGAGTTTTCTTGATACCTCTGCAGGTGGCGAATACAAAAAATTAGTTAGGACGTCATCAAAATGTCCACCAGTCCTTGTCAGTATCAGTATATTTCCATCGCCATAACTTTCACCGATTAGCTGAAACCGACTTCTTTTTTTTATTCTCAGAAAACAGTAAGAAATATTTTTAGTTATATACTTTTCCTTTATCCTCAAGCTTTTACATTTATTACAAGAGAAACGATAAAGAATTGGTTGGATTAGCGTGATTGGATTTGCATCCTGAAATCACTTTTTAAAAACACAGATATTATCAAAAATGTCTTAGGATAAAAGCCTGTTTCAAGAGTTTTCAGATAATACCAACAAGTTTTGGGCCTTGATATAATTTAAGCGTGAATATGGCAATTTTTCTTCTGCTCTTTCTCAGATTGTTTTGTTTATATAGTTTTTCTTTCAGAGCTGAAAAATTACGGTTATGTAGTATGGAATGTATAATTCATTTCGAAAGGGTTGAGGGTGAAATTATAGTATTAATGGAAAAGATTTGGAAGAAGAAAAATGTATAAAGAAGGAGGGCCCATAAGGTCAGTTTTCGGACTAATTTATTTTTGGACAATAATAACCGAAAAACATTTTTTTATTATTCACAATCAATATCGAATCGATTTCACCCAAACGGAACTTTTCCCAACCCACCTCCACTTTTTATACCCTCTTAACCTATTAAATATTCAGTAACAGACCGGCTACGATGTTTTTGCATTTAAAAACGTAAAGTACCCTTAGGCAGTCATACTCATTTTCAAAAAAGATACACGTTGCCCGTCCCGCCTCCACTTATTCAGCAACAGTCATGCTAAAATGTTTCAATGACCTGCAAAAACATTTTAGCAGGTGGGACATTTTGATAGCTGCATATCAACTAATTCTTTGGAACTGTGCGACTGCGGTAAATCTAAAAATTCCCAATTCAGTTGATTTTGGTAGGGATTTGAGGAATAATGCGTTTATCTCTTAACAATAAGTATTTATCCTAATGTAACTCTCGAAAATGTATTTTGCAAGTCTAAACTTAAAAAATGTACTGGAGACAATGTACTCCAACAAAGCTGGGTTATAATGTATATATGTCTGGCTGCTGGTTTCCGGGTCTTCTTCCGCGTAGACTTGGTTGAGTGCTTGACGTTTCGACCATCTTGTCGTGGTCTTCTTCTGAAGCGAAGTGAGCTCTGCTGGACTGAGCTCCTCTATTTATACAGGTTATCAGGAGGCGTGTTGCGGATCATTGTTCATGCGGAACATTGACTTCCACATTATTGGTAATTATAATCCGGTGTCACGGTTATAGTTATTCGGATGTTTATTTATTTCAATGGCTTCTCTGTATCCTCTTGGCCAATAATTCTTGGTGTTGGCTAATTTCTTTGTTTTGTCGAATTTTATCAAATGGCCGGTTTCTTCTGAATGTTCGGCAACTGCTGATTTTGTAGAATTTCCCTTCTTTGTATTTCTAATGTGTTCTCTGAGTCTGGTGTTTATACGTCGTTTGGTCTCTCCGATGTAAACTTGTCCGCAGGAACATGGGATGCTATATATTCCTGGTGTTTCTAGTTCTTCTGGACCTTGGTATTTGGGAAAATGTTGTGACACCTTCTCTTTTGCATTATATATTACTTTGACGTTCTTTTTCTCCAAAACTCTTCCAATTCTGTCAGTACATCCTTGTATATATGGTAGGTAATCTGTTGCCGTGTATTTCTTTTCTTATTTTTCTTCTTCTGTTCTGGTTGTATCTTGTCTCTTTATTGCGTTGTCTATGTCCTTCGGTTTATATCCATTTTTCTGTAGTGATGTTTTTAAGGTCTGATATTCTTCTTGCAGATGTTCTGACTCGCAAATTTGCTTGGCTCTATGTACTAGTGTGTTAACTACGGCCTGTTTTTGTGCTGGGTGGTGGTGAGAATTAGCGTGCAGGTATCTGTCGGTGTGCGTCGGTTTTCTGTATACTTTGTGTCCTAATCCTCCATTATCCTTCTTGAACACGAGGACGTCCAAAAATAGAGGATATAAATCCAGGATAACAGAAGGCAACTAGACGGCGTATCCAAACAACTTTACGAGCTTCACCTTCGATTAACCAGCATCCTAGATGAAGAGACATGGTCAACAATTGACCGACTTTCCACCGACAAGGCAAGAGCAGCGGCAGATAAATCAAGAGAAACGCAGGAGAAAAAGTTTGAGAAACTCCACAGCGCACAGCATCCACATCAACCAGAACTAGAAAGCAACAGAGTTGTCATAAACATGTCGTCATTACCGTTATATGCCGACACAACATCAGTTCTCTGCAAAGGTTTCAATTATGCCGTTACTCCGAGATCAATACCGAGGGAAGACATAGTAAGTTCTTTGGAATCAACTCTTTACCAGCTATCCAGGGAAGACGCAGAAGAAATCAGAGCAGCATCAGCAGCCATTCTAAAACAAGCCAAACCACCGAAACCAAACATAACTAGAGGAGAAAGACAAGCCCTCAAAACACTCACGGACAACGTCAACGTAACAGTTCTGCCAGCGGACAAATGAAATGCCACTGTACTAATGGATAGAGCAGATTACCAGCAGAAAGTACTAAACCTGTTAGAAGACCAAGTTTACATCCAAATCACACGAAATCCAACAAGGACCATCGAAAAACAGGTAACAAAGGCGATCAAGGAATCCTGCATACCAATAGAGCACCAGAAGAAACTGATACCATCAGAATCCACACCACAATCAGGACACCACAATTCTACTGCCTACCCAAAATCCACAAAGCAGGAGTTCCATTACGACCAATTGTAAGTGCAGTGAATTCACCAACCCATGCGCTAGCAAGATATTTAGCAGACATACTCAAAGCATTTATTGGACAAACAGAACACCATATCAGGAATTCACACCATTTCATACAAGAGCTGAAGGACATCACAGTGGACCAAGAAGATATACTAGTCAGTTTTGACATAACATCACTCTTCACAAATATACCAGTTAATGAGGCGATAGAATTAGCTCGGGAAGAATTGCAGAACAACGGTTTAGACACCACCTTAGCAGACCTGATGGAGTTTTGTGTCAACTCGACCTACTTCAATTTCAATAGAAGTCTATATAAACAAAAAGATAGAGCAGCAATGGGTTCACCTTTATCACCAGTACTCGCCAACTTATTTATGGTAGCATTCGAAATATACGCTTTGGACAACTACCAATTGAAACCAAAATGTTGGTTTAGATATGTGGACGACACTTTCATTATATGGCAACATGGCCGTAAGGAACTGGAGAATTTCAAAGACTACCTAAACAGCTTACATCATAAGATCAAATTTACCATGGAAATAGAAACAGAGAACCAACTTCCATTTTTGGACGTCCTCGTGTTCAAGAAGAAGACAAGATACAATCAGAACAGAAGAAGAAACCGGACTACAATTACCAATAACGTGGAAGTCAATGTTCCGCATGAGCAATGATCCGCAACACGCCTCCTGATAACCTGTATAAATAGAGGAGCTCAGTTCAGCAGAGCTCACTTCGCTTCAAAAGAAGACCACGACAAGATGGTCGAAACGTCAAGCACTCAACCAAGTCTACGCGGAAGAAGACCCGGAAACCAGCAGACAGATCACCAGCTCCGCGAAAGCTTTAGCACCAAGATATAATGTATATACGTTGATATTGTGAGAGTAGATTATTAGGTGATGATTATTAGGTGATAATTTAGTTTTAGTATGCATAATGTATATAACTACGGTATTGTTATTTTTCATGCACAAGAAGTAAATTTAAGTTTATTTAGTTGCACGTTGTTTTCTGTATCTCATGAATATTTTAAATTATCATTTATAATGTAGTAATTTCTGTTCGCAAGTAAATTACTCTTCAAATCTTTCTTTTTTTTTCACGATAAAAAATGGTAATATTTAAGTCTAAGTAATGAGCATAATAAGAGTATTTTGTAAATGTTTGGCAATCATGGTATATTGTAGTGTAAGTACTGACTGATAAGAACGCGCGAGATGTGCACTTATAAATTCAAGACGGTAGCAGAAACAACGGAGTATGTACAAAAATAATCATATCTTTTACAACAAAAAAGCAGTGTAGATACTTCTTTCACTAAAAACTACACCATTCTTTTCTGCAGATTTCATATTATACAAGTATGCATATATCTGCTATAGTTTGTAAAATGCCCCGATGCTAAAATTTACACTGCACTGTTCTGGCACGCTTTGTTTAAACAATTTCTGAAGCATTTGTTATCAACAATTTTGAGAATAATTGGGCTGCACCTGAATCTACAAAGAAAAACCTTTCCATTGGTATGAAAATGATTAAGAAATGTTAAAAAATGAGCTTGTAAATGCGGCGGGAACATAAAATTAATCAACTTTCAGTTCTACAAAAAATTTCGGAAAAAATTTTTTTACGCCTTTTTGTAATAGTTACATACAATAAGTAAAGATTTCGAGAAAATTCTATTGCACTTTTGGCATTTCCAAGTAAATAAAAGTTGCCCTGGCTCTTAGACTATATGGATTCATGACGAAAATAAGCACAAATCAGCTGCCATAAGTATAAAAGTGCAGGAAGGTCGTGCGCACATTTTAATTTCAATGTACCTATTAAAATGATCTGAAATCTAATAGACCTCCGTAATTTGCGATGCTCTAATATGGCTTGTTAAAGAGCGTATAGGATTTTTTGCTGGTTCGGATAAAACGATTTGTTAATCCTAGCAAAAAATATATTAAATCGATTTCAAATGAACCAGATACGGATATTATGATAAATTGTTTATTTATGCCATCACCTGTTTAGTATTTCTTTAGTCATTCTATAAATATCAATTTCAGCAATACGTGTCACATTTGGCAAATGCATTTTTTTCTAGCTCAATTGACTTCAGCTAAAAAAAATGGCAGCCTCCTGGGCAGCTGGTACTTCGATACAGAAACTATTCTATAACTGTTCTATAACTCTTTTATAATTATTTCTATGTTTGCTTTGCATTATTTGCATATTAACATTTTAAAATACATTAACGATGCAAATTTGCATTTACTTTTAAAAATTACATGAAAATGCCTTTGCTAATTAAATCATGGACAGTCATTAAAGAATATATAATTCCATTGTGCGCGTACACATATTCATACATGAATGAACCCCATACTGAATATAGTTCTATTTAGGGACCATGGGATTTTTATAACATATTAATTTGTAGTACTATTTCTTATCTATAATTATTCCAGTATATAGTATGCTGCCGAAGGCACTTCAGGAGAGACAAAAAATAAATAAATAAATAAGAAGTAAGGGCTAGTCTCCTATTTCCAATATCTTTAAAACTGAGAAATATATTAAAATAGGGCAAATGCTCCGATTGGGGTATGTATTTATATAGGAATAGGTACTATAGTTAGATAGATAAATACTTTTACTAAGTTTTATTTTACATATTACAAGGAGAAATATGTGTAAAATAGGTCAGCAAAAGAAGTGGTAAAAAATGAAAAGTATAGACACTTAGGTTCTTATTAAAAAAAAAAAAACACTTAATATTACTGTTCAAAGTTATGCTAAATTAGTGGAATTTATGTTTCAAATTAGTGTTTTATCAGTTACTGATTATATGGTACTTTCAATAACGAACAGCTTTAAATATAATACAGCTTGATTTAAGCTAAGCTCATTAGTGTAAAACTAATCTTTTATATTTTGCCATAGTTCAGCGAGAGTAATCACAACATCCTCAAGTGTGCGATCGTATATTAAAAAGTTTGTACCATCTGCATAGTTAGATGATTGTTGATTTGGTATTTTGTTCTGTAACATTCATCATATTGTTTACAAAAATTATAAAAAAGAGTAGTCTCAGAACGCTTCCGTGACGAACTCTGTAGTTAACATTTAAAATATTAGATTCATGTTTGTTTCCACTAATAGTCAGGGTCAGAGATGGGTAAACTCCCGGAGTTTTGATTACTCCGAAAGTTTCCAGGAAGCTTTCCTGGAAACTTTCCATTGAGAATATTCAGAGTCTATTTTATGGTGAACTCTGATTCGTAATGATCTAAGCTTCATTTTGATACCAAATAAGTGCATATAAATATATTATTTACATTACTTTTACAGACTTTTACCAAATAACTGATATTATATGACATCCGCTATATGTGCCCTGTGCTATATGAAGAATATGGAGCAATTGGGTGGTTACCCAGTAATTTGTTTTGTTTGAATTATCAAATAATTAAATATAAATAAAATAATTTATAGAATGTGATAAATATGTGGATTATAAAATTAAAAATGTATGTAAATAATATCATATGTAAGTCGTAACTCCTATTTTGTGCAGAAACGGAAATATAGAAGGCAAGACAGAAATAACATCTAAATTGCATATTATTTAATTAAAATAACACTAATGTATTAAATTAAATAATATCTTATAATTTGTAAAAAAATAAAAGTATATTTCTTTTTAATCATTTTCGTTTTTAATGTAACAGAAAAAAATGCTAGATATTATTCATCGGGAAGCGATAGTGCGGGTATACAAATAAACGTAACTTATCATATGTCTGTCAACTCATCCTTGATCATAGCCAATAGCACGAAATTAGAGAAATTCTGTGCCAATGCCAATATTAATTATCCGAGCGGTGACCATATGGAACCCCTACGTCATCAAACATCCGATTAATTTTTGATAATTTCGAAAAAATATCAACAAATTAAAACTGGATTTCTGGCGTTTGAGGTTATGTTAGATCATCGTGGCGGCAATTTCAAATGTATGAGTAAATATGTGTAAATAATAACTGTAAATATTCGTGAATAATTTGGAAACTTTCCCGGAGTTTTGGAAACTTCCCCGGAATTTTGGAAACTTTCGGAATATTCAAATATTTTAAAGGAAACTTTCATTTTTATAAAAACTCCGTTCCGGAAACTTCCGAAATTTTCCTGGAAACTTTCCAATGGAAAGTTTCCTTGACCCATCTCTGGTCAGGGTGTCAATAAAAAAGTTTTTTTACGGTTATCAGAACTTCAGTAGGTCTAGTTTAAGAATCCGGTTCTGGCACCCTTGGGCATTTTGAGATATTGAAGTAGGCGGCTTATCTACGGTGTAATTTTTTAAAAATCTTAATTTACCAATTGTGGGCATGTGTTACATCATTTTCTATGTTTTTCAGGTTCTAGAACACAAATCTGAGGTCTAACAAGACTTAGGGGCAATTCCTTCTGTGTAGCTCTATCAAAATGTAAAACAGGTGTCGATTGTGGGTGGTAAAAACAAATTCGATACAAAAGGAAACATACCTCAGAAATAAGAGGCAAATAATATTTGATAGGTAATTGACGCTATTTCCTAGGAAGAAATGGAATATACTTTGAGTGAAAAATATACGGGCAATAATATTTGGCATGCAGTTAACACAGTTGCAAGGAAGAAATCTGCTATACTTTTGGTGACAAATGTGCATAGTGGCTATCCTTCACAAGGTACTTAACGAAGGAATTGTGGTGGAAGACAATGATGCTTAGTATATAGTAACACAACTGCCAAGGAAGAAACTTGCAACGCCTTTAGTAAAATATATACAGGGTGGTCACTCTAAAAAAATAATTAGGAAGCAAAGGGGGAAGGGAATATTTGGAATGTAGTTGTCACTATTGCCATGAAGAAAACTTGCCTTATATTTTTCGTATTGCTATTGCTCATTGGAATCAGAATGGCTAGATTTTCTTATTATAAGATTTCCATGTATAAAGATACAATTTTTGGTGGTGAACAAGTAAATTTTTCAATGACCAATAAAAATAAAATTTCGTGCCAAAAATAGGTTGGGTCGTAAGATTCTAACTTAAAAATCCTGTAGAATAAAAGTAGTTTAAAATAATACTAAAATATATTTTCACTTAAAGAAGGTTTTTAATAACATTGCGAAAAATATAATACTATTAAGGATTTTAGCTTTGCTATTGTTTACTGTTAGGGAATAAAATGGGATTAGAAAGAAAGTTGCCACTTCTGCTACGGCAACTTTATACTGTAGATACCAGCTTGTCTCATTTTGATAACCTGCATTCATTTTAATATCCTTAATAGTTTTAGAGATCTATTCTAAATTTGTTATTAGACAGAGATTCATCGAACCGTGGCAGAGTTTAGGTAGCGATGTATCGGTCAACTTTTTAAGTATCCGTAAATTTCTATTAAAACCCCCTAATTGCATTATTTTTTATTTTGGTTTGTTGTTCACGAGATGACATTCTTAACATTTTATAAGAGCATAAAAAATACGCGAGTAAATGGCCACGCTGGAAGCTTTCCTCCAACAGGCGGGCACTAATATGACATAATACTGATGCTTCACCTCTGTACAAATCTAGAAGGGAGTGCGCTAGGCGAGAATATATATATTTTTTTTAACTATTTAACGTCGGCCTATTTCCGCTACCAGGGCCTATCACCGACGCCAGGAGACGAGCTACCCCCAACCTGGAAATTTTTGCCGAACCTCTTCCCTTAAGAAGAAGGGATCTTTTACTTGCCTAACATTTAATAGACAGGGACCGCCTGCTTTACATCCCCTCCGAAGGATGGTATATCCACTACGTAATCCTCGTCTGAAATTACGTAACTTCCGAGTATACACTGATATACAAGCCTCTAGAAGGTGGGACGAGAACGCTGTATTTCCCAAGATGGGAGTCCATCCAAGTACTAACCGCGCTCGACGTTGCTTCAACGGAATATCGACTGATATGGCGAGAATATAAGACCGCAAATTAATGTTATAGACGTAGACTCACTCTTAGTCGGGCCTTGGGCTCGCAAATTCGTCAATTTATGGTTAGAATTTGAGCCATGCATTTGTTCAATAGTGGTGTTGAACTAACAATGGTGAATCTTACCAAATAGTTTATAAAACATTACAACACTATTTGTGTCGTAAATACGTGCAGAATTAATAAGACCCTGATAAAGTAATTATGTTTGCTTTAAGAGTAGTTAATAATAAAAGACATTATAGTGCTAGTACAGGTATACTTTTGCCTTTAGTTGTGGTTACAGCTGATACCAATCTGTAAAACTTGTGCTTGTAATCAACAACCGTGTCTTCGTCCGCTTCCAGCAGTTCTTCAGTACCTGTAAGCACCTACACAATTATTTTCCTCCGTTTGGTCATCAACGATTCCCAGTATCTTGCAGGCTTATCAACATTTAGACCGGTAGTATTAGTGCGTTCTTTTGTTAACTTTGCGTTCCACTAGCTCAGAGCTAGTTATAGCTTTTTTTTCTGCATAAACAAACAGACGAAATTGTTTTCGCGACTTCTACGTCTTTGTTGTTTAAAATTGATATAAATATTCCTTTAAATAACTTATGTAAAATGTAGATGGTGTATATAAGCACATTATTTTGTAAGATTTAGTTATGTTTATTACACTGCTTTTGAATTCAAAATCATTGATTATATCTAGTTATCCATTCTCAAACAGTTTGTTTAGTTTTAGTTATCTTTTGTTTATAATTACATTATATTAAATATTCGGATTTGACCAGTCTCCTATGTTTTTACTAATTACCTTTTGTTATTATGTTATATTTATGACTGTCTCTCTGTGTGTATTTTCTATTTGATAATAATTTTGTTTGTAGAATATTTTTATCATCAGCACATTTTATTTGCCTACACGGTATCTCTTTGCTCTATCGGTACATTATCTTTGGAATAAATTTTGTTATTGTTACCTATATATTTTTCTATTTCAAAAGTACCTTAGTTTATTTACGGGCTTTGTATATCTCGGAGACGGATTTATTCTCTTTCTTGGAAGTAATAAGCTAGATTTTTTATTTAATTAGTAGATTCACTTCTGCTCTAATCTTACCTTTAAAATAGAGTTTGTTATAGATAATTCCTTTTCAGAAAATAATAGCATTATAGGGATGATACCGTGCGTGTAATTTCCCGTTAGGCATGTACATCCACGTAGCGCGATAGATATGACAACATAGTTGCCGTAAATTCCTCCGTCGAGCGGAGCATTCCAGCCTGTTATTTCATTTTAGCCAGCTGGCACGCGCGATGTTGTAATTTTACTCCCGATGCCTAGCGTTCGGCTACACACACGGTATGATTGGTTGAACTTATTCAACTATGACAATATTCTATTATAAATATAAGAACATTATTTGTTGTACTTTAGTTTTAATCATCCCTACATTATGCCAACATGGTTGGCGAAAAGAGTGTTGAGTGATAATACTTGAGTAGTGTGTTCAAGTGTATTGGTGTTGGTGGAAACTACAGATACTATTAATAATTTCAAGATAAACAATCTGTCATAGTTTAGTGGCCAAATATTATAATTAAATTCGATGTTGTCTTTATAATACACCGATCCTGTCTTCATTAAAATGAGAGCATGTCCAGACTAATGACAAAAATCATACGTTTCAATAATAAACAGTGAACGTCTGTAATACCTCGCTTATTTCACGGTTGAAAGGACCAAATTGCAACTTAGAGATTAACTACGCTTGAAAATTATCAACTTCATTATGCCAAATGTTTACTTTTTTGTGTAAGCAGTAAGCAGCCGAGTATTAAAAAATGGGAAATATTAGTGAAGCAATTATAAAGTACAATAAATCCTTAGAGTTCGGACCTGCTTGGTCCCAGTAGGGTGCAGCGGCAGAAGAGCTCTTCCATCAGATCTTTCGCTTCGCTGAGCGATGTGTCACCTTCGCTTTGCTACTGTTTGGTCTTTCGATTTACATTCCTCAGATGCAGTTATGTTATAAAAACAAGCTTCGGGTTAATTTTATGCCTTCTGGATTTTGATTTAAAATAAAGATTTCCAAGGAACAATAACCTTGGACTTTCTGGGTGAAGGATTAATTAAGCATGTGTTGGTTTGTTTGAGTTACATGAAAATTAATCAACTATATTTTACCGATTGAATAAATTATTCTTAAAAAATGCGGTAATATAAGTCTCGTTAATATTAGCATGTAGATTTGAGCCCTTCTCTTAAAATTAGTAATGTTACCAATATGAAAATTAAAAGCTAGATAAAACCGTATAGTAGCATTTGCTTAAAAAATGAATCTCAAATTTTACCATTTATTTTGATCCTAAGGTTGAGAAATAGATAAGTAGGGCTTAAAAGTTTCATAATAGTCATGATATCAGTATACAGTAATTTTTAAATAGTTGTTAGATATTTAGTTTCTAATTTTCCTGTTTATTTCTCGGGTTTAGATTGGCTCCGGATATTAGTTAGCTGCTCAGGTTGTCGCAATTTGAAAAATAAAAGATAAATATAGAATGAACTAAAAAATACGGAAAGAATCACAATGGTCACACGCTTCACACCAAGGGGCCGATCATGGCGACTTTAATAACAAGTAAGTAGTCTCGATTAGTAGGAGAAAACAAGAACAGAGAAAACTAGAAAAGTAGGCTGAAGTTCGGATTTCACAAATATTTAAACTTCTGAAATGATAAAGTTGCAAGTTTGCAAGTATTCACCGATGATTTGCAGCGCATCAAAATTTTGTTTTGCAAGAATATAATTTACAGTGAGAAGTAATGCAAAGCCAATGTTCTGGATACGTTGTATTAAACGATCGGATTCTCTCTGTTTGAGTCTACAATTAAATAGAAGATGGTTAACATCACCAGTATCTCCACATTCACAGAGATCGCGAATTGTTTAATATAAATAAATTAGCTAAAGATTATTTCAGTTCAGAGAATATTATTTAGGTATTATGCAAATCACAACTTACACACTTTTTTATTTATTATGAAAATACCTACTTTCTGTATATTGTTGCCCTAATCTGGGCACTCTAATATACTAGTTAGGTAAATACTTTAAAACACTCATTATTGGAGAACCAACCAAAACAACTACTCTTCTAGCTAATACTGACGAAGTATTGAATTACATGATAGGATTCTTAGCGTTGTAAAGAAAAAAAAATTGGTTGGTTCTCCAATAATGAGTGTTTTAAAGTATTTACCTAACTAATATATTAGAGTGCCCAGATTAGGGGCAACAATATACAGAAAATAGGTATTTTCATAATAAATAAAAAAGTGTGTAAGTTGTGATTTGCATAATACCTAAATAATATTCTGTAAACATGATAAAAGTAAATAAATAAAAAATAATTAATTGTAAAAAAAATTATTTCAGTTCATTCAACAAGAAATTGTCCAATTTAAATTTATAAGTAAACATTACACTCTTCGCCGATTTGTTGAACTTTTTATCTAATTGTTGCACATTATATAAAATATTGTTACATGTTCTACAACCAGAGACATCTATGAGAGTTCCTCTAAGTTCTCTGTAGAAGTAACGAGAACAATTAAGTTAGTTAGTTCGGCAATCATCTCAGATATGGCGCGCGATACTAACATCTACTGGAACATTGTGGAAATATGTAGAAAGATCCAGAACTACTTACCCAAGGGTATATAAAGGCATGGAGGAGCCAAAAGTAATACATTTCAGATGGTCAGATAGTTCAGTTCAGTTAAGTTCAGTTAGTGAGAACGGATCAAGGAGTAAACAAAGTGATAAAGTGACTGAAATGTTGAAGTATAGTGCTCAGTGTAATATTAGTGAAGTAATTAATTGTTGTAATTAGTACGTAAGTTAATAAATTAGTGTTTAGTATTACCCTGGTGTTACAATTTTCGGATTCGCGATACAGGGTGTTTACAAAAGAAGTGTAAACACGTAACAATTGGTGTCAGAAACGGGATTATAACAGAAGATTTCTGGATTGTTCGAGAAGGTTTCTACAGTATTCTTCTCGGGAATTAGTGGTGGCATGGAGAATTGACTTACGACGCGTTGTGTAAGGACTAATTGTGAACTAAGAACTGTGAAAAGTGCGTTTTCGGGGAAAGTTCCAGAACATTCTATTCGGAAACTAGAGGAGATAAATAAATTCCTTCAACTAGAAAGTGATAGAGACACTGAAAAGGACTCATTTGTGTTAGTTCATGAAAAATTCTAGAGCAATCTATTCGGAAACTATTGGATATAATCAAATTCTTTCAATTGGAAAGTGATAGAGACACTAAAAAAGACTGATTTATGTTAATTCGCAAAAATTTCTAGAACATTCTATGCGGAGACTAGTGGAAATAATCAAATTCTTTCAACTGGGAAGTGAAACACTGAAAAAGACTCATTTGTGTTATTTCGCGAAAACTTCTAGAACATTCTATTCTAAAATTCGTGAAGATAATTATATTATTTCAATTGGACTTATTTGTGTCAGTTTGAGAACATATCTAGAACATTATATTTGAAAATTACTGTAGATAGTGGAACTCTAACAACGGGATAGTGACCCAGATTCAAATAAGACTCTTTCATGCTATTTCGAGATTTTTCTAGAAAGTTCCATGGGATTTTCTTAACGCTATTGTGTAATAAACTGTTTAAAGTGGTCATATGCCCATAACAACAAGAAGCATGGCAACAGAAAACAAATGCAGGACCGATTTGCGTAGTTTAGGAAGATGATAGAGCAGTAACGCCAGGAAGACAAAGAAGAACAGAAGAAAGAAGGAGAAGAAGAAAAAGAGGATCAAGAGAGAAGGCTTCAAAACTAAGAAGAGTTGCGTCAAGAAAAAAAGAAGAGCAAGAAAAAAGACAAGATGAGAGAGCCGAATTAAGAAAATTATGGAAGACCAAGAAAGAAGGCATCAAGATGAAAGAGACGAATTGAAGAAAATGATGAAAGATCTGAAAATAAGACGACAAGAAGAAAAAGAAGAGCAAGAAAGACAACGTCAAGAAGAAAAAACCGAACTGAGAAACATGATGAAGAACTTGAAGATGCGATAACAAAAGGAGAAAGAAGGACAAGAAAGACGACAGGAAGAATTAAGAAAAATTTTGAGCGATTAAATGAAAATATAACAGGACGCTATCATTTCCGCCAAAGAGGAACTAAAAAGTGAAGTCAAAGAAGAAATAAACAAGGTTGAAGAGAAAGTAAATAAGTTTGAAGAAAAGATGAGTAAGGCTGAAGGAAAAGTAGAGCTCCTTAAACGACAGCTGAGAGAGAAAGGAGGTCATCAGGTACTTGATTAAAACCTCCCTCGTTTGACGTCCAGAACTCATTTACAACCTATAAGAGACAATTTGAGGCAGTTGCAGCTGCGAATAACTGGATAGCGAGGAAAAGGCTATGGCATTAATGCTAGCGCTAAGGGGCCAAGCCTTAGAATTTCTTCAGACTATCCCAGTGGAAAAACAAAACGATTTTAAAGTTTTGAAAGCTACATTAGACTTGAGATATAGCGACCAACACCTCGCCCAAGTATACCAGGCTCAGCTGAAATCACGGACACAAAAGGCTGGGGAAACTTACAAGAATTTGAAGCTGTGGTAGAGAGACTGGCACACCTGGCATATCCAAGTGCGCTAAGAGAATTTCAGGAACAATTAGCCGTGGGGGTCTTTTTAGATGATATAAGGGACGAAGAAGTCAGGCGAGTTCTTAGAATATCGCTGCATCAAAATATTAGCGAAACTTCGGTGCGTGCCCTTGAAGTAGAGGCTACCTATAAAGATTCGCTGCGGTCAGAAGTGCGTGCTGTGACAGTTGAAGAGGCATATTCAGACCAAGAAGACATGGTCATTATACTGATGTACTTAAAATGATGAGACAGTTATTGGCCAAATCGGATTCTCCGACGAAACAGGATAAACAACAAGGCGGAGCAAAACCAAATGGAGGTATTCAGTGAGACAAATTAGGGCATATTAAGCGAGAATGTCGACAGCAAAGCCCCGAGAAGGTAAATGCCGCAGTTGTTGAAGAGTTGCAACAGAAGGATTTTAGAATCGAACATAGACCTGAAAAATTTCGTAAGGGTGCAGATACTTTATCCAGAGGACTATTGCAAGTGCTGCCATTATGTGGAAAAATTGCAAGACATGGTAAAAGTTGTTAAGATAGAGATTCTAAATGATTGGACAAACGAAGTTTTAAGACAAGAGCAACTGAGTGATGCAGAAATTGGACCTATATTGCGAGCAAAGGAAAAAGGAACCCGACCAGAATGGGATGTTTCAAACAATGGAGTAGGATTGAAGCCTTTATGGTCGCAATAAGATTCACTTAGAGTATTAGTTGGATTGTGGAAGAGAGCATGTGAAAGCCCGGATGGAATGCAACTTGCCATTCGTCTAGTGATTCCCAGGTGTCGTGTACTCCAGAAAGCGCATAATGAAAGGTCCGACGGACACTTTGGCGTAAACAAGACGCTGGGTAAAGTACGAGAACGATTCTATTGGGTTAATAGTCGCCAAGATGTGGAGGCTTGGTATCGCAAATGCGAGAATTATGCTGCCAATAAGGAACCAATTTCTGTAAGCAACTGTGAGATGAAAGTCGAGAACGGCCGAAGAATGTCTGAGAGCAGATCACCAAAGCTAGTGACCCAATGAAGGCTCGTTATGATCGTAATACCAGTTCAGGAGGATTTAAGGTGGGAGATCTGGTTTGGCTGTACAATCCACAGTGGAAGGAATGGAGATCCCGGAGCCTCAATCGCCTTGGGAAGGACCGTATTCAGTTATCACCCGAATCAATGATGCTATTTATAGAATTCAAAGAAGTAAAAAGTCGAAGATGATAATTGTACATTTGGGTAAACTGGTGAAGTATGTGAAAGACACTAAATTGATACTAAAGACACTAAAATATACAGAAAGATCCAAAACTACTTACCCAAGGGTATATAAAGGCATGGAGGCGCCGGCGCCGAGAGTAATACGGTTCAGATGGTCAGATAGTTCAGTTCAGTTAAGTTCAGTTAGTGAGAAAGGATCAAGGTGTAAACAAAATGATAAAGTTAATGACATATTGAATTACAGTACTCAGTGTAATATTAGTGAAGTAATTAATTGTTGTAATTAGTACATAAGTTAATACACTGGTGTTTAGAGTTAACCTGGTGTCATAATTTCCGAATCTACGATACAGGGTGTTTACAAAAGAGGTGCAAATACGTAACGAAATTCTTTGTAGTTTTTTCTAAATATTGCTAATTTCTGGATATTTTTAATATTATGATTTCAACTTAGTTGATGAAGCACTCGGCAGTATAAAATGAAGTAAAAGAAAGTAACTACATCTAAGGTATTCGTGTCCCAAACTCGTTACCCATAGATGTCAGGTCTAAAGTGTAACCACTATATATACTAAATCCGTAAAATGAGGATAATAAATATAAGTGATCTGTGCGTGCAACGAATCTTATTGCAATTTGTGACGGATATAATGGATGTAATTCAAATTAAATTATTATTATTAGTTATTATTATTATTAGTTATTAAATGCTCGCCTCTCTGTTAGATGTGATGCTCTAATTTTTTTGCCATTTATGCTTGCATGTTATTATTTATGAAGATGGAGGAACTTAATTTCCCATGTTGGGCATATCTCAAAGTAATCATAATTCTTTTTCATTTGTTTTGTGAAATTTCAAGTACAATTTTATGGATAAATGTAGTTAAAGCACTTAATTTATACAGATCATATTCTAAAATTAGCAATTTGTAAGGTTTGAAATGAATCTGCTACGTTAATATTCATGTCCACAAAGTTCTACACATAGGAGAATTTCCAGAACTCCTTTTTCGGTATATTTTACGCCTGGGCTTATTTGCATAAAGAGTTCATCATTTTTCAAAATATAATGTAATAAACCAAGCGAATGCTACAATCTACTTTTCCCTTTGGTTACTCCCTACATTTCTGCCACTAGGAGGCTTTTTTAGATCAAAATTTCTAGCAGCATGAATTGCACTTCGTTCTTTGTGCACCATTTAAATGCCACAACCTTGAGGGATAAACTCAGCATATTTGCCACTTAACTTACAGAACCTTCCACTGATAGTCTTTATAAAATCATGGTCTCCAGTGGTATGAAATGGACTCGAAATATCTGTCATTAGACTAGGCTCATAAGTAGGAAATCCATCTCTATAAAGTGCAAGAAGCATTTCATGTAACAATTGAGGAAACAACGTTTTTAGGGTATTTTGACCCCGCTGAATACGAATCTGCCTGTTGCCAAAGCGAAATTTGGACCGAAAGTCCGGTATCCAAGATGCCGACCAAAACTTTGTTGTCCTATATCTCCCTTGTACGTTGGCTTAAAATAATGATCTAAACGTCTACTCAGCGGTTTTCTCGGATGTCAGACACATTGCAATGCTAAAAATTTACTTACCTTAAGTTTTGAGTGCATGGGTTTCAAGATGGCGCCCAAGATGGCCGCCGATCTTTGTTGTGTTTACGTGTACTCCGTGCGTCTTGTTGTATTTGGAGCATGATACTATGAAATAGAGATACGCTCTCACGCATACCTCCCTTTACTGCAGTTCCCGCTGTTACGTCACGTAAAAGTCAACTAGTTCAGTGGTCAATTTTTAGTTTAGATGTAAACTAAAATTACCTTAACCGAAGTGTTTAGAAGCTTATCCTTCGATAAAATAACAAATTACGACTCTTTTGGTTGTTCGAGACAAAAGATAGAGCCAAAAATGTGATAAAATTGTAAAATAATTGATACAATTATTTTCTCGTTTAATTCGCTCTAACTAAAAAACGGGACAACGAGTTAATCTCAAATTTTTACCGTGTGATGAATCGATATTTGTTAACAAAATGTGTTAATATGAAGGTCAAGTTTTAATAAGTGTAGAAAATATGATTTTTTTTCTAAGGCTATGTCGATAAACTGTGAAAATTTACAGGTGGGAATACAACAAACGAGAAACTTTTTTGTCTTTCGAAATAGGTACCAAGTATATCGAGGGCATATGAAGATAAAGGATGGAGCCAACTTTTTTATTTGAACCTTTTTTTTCTAGGGTTAACAGTTTTCGGAAAAATTGCAATTAAGTATACGAAACCCCCTCGCGAACGATACAGCGCAGAGAACTAATGTACGTTAGTGTTGTTTAATGAAATCGAATTCAGATTTTCTTGAGATGTTTCAGCAAATCAATGGAGGTTATTAAATATTTGTAATAATTACCATGACACACATTGATTTATCCCGCGCTATTGAATTAAGTCATACTACGAAAACGCTATTTTGCAGATGCAAAATGTTTTTCACAATAAAAACATTAAAGAATCCGGCAATTTATCTCTAAATAACAGAATAAATATTTCTCATTCTTGACTGTTTGTCTATTTCCTGAATAACGTTAGATAAATGCACTGTTTCATAATTAAAGTAGTATATTATTTACTACTACTATTTATTGTGTTTAATTAAATGAATTAAAATTTAATATTAAATAAAAACAAAATAAATAGCTTACTTATACGTTGAAAAGTCAACGGTGCAAAAGATCATATGTGCTTACACCAATTATCTTGGAGGTGTTTTCACAAACATTTAAACCCACAACGGCCTTATGCGAAATGAAAAGTGCTGACAATAGCAGTCATAGAATTCTATGATATTAAAAAGTAAAATTGCCTGCAATCAGCTTTCTAGGTCTTATATTATTTCGAAGCATTTTTAGGTAGATGGTCGCCGCCGCGGGCTCGATTTGAAGTTGACTAGAGGGTGACGCTATGCGCACAGTAGGTCGAAAGCTGGTACTCGTACCGAGCGTATCTTATATTTCATAGTATTTGGAGTGTAAATTCTGTCAGATATATATTTTAGTGGTTGAATGTGTACTACTGTGTATGTGTTACGTGTTTTAAGTAATATTTTACACCTTCCGAAATACAATTTGGTAACAAAATTGTGTTACTGAAGGTAGGGGAGGCGCGTGTAATAGTGGACGAACCTTATAAGAATTTCAAATTTGGCGCTAACTGTTCGTTCCCATCAATTGTATGCCATGCTTGATAGCATCTGAGGTGAAATACCACAGTTTGTGTATAGTGAAGGCCGAGAGGAACCAGAAAAGGTACAGATGCAGATGAAGAAGTTTGGCAAAAGTAATTTACTTATGATCCAAATTTGCAAAGAGCTCGAAGTCTCAGCCTCACTGGGTAACGTTATGTCACTCTCAGATGTTTGGGAAAGATACGTTCACCTGGCGAGAACAATCGATGTTGAGATACCGAAGTAATTTGAATCAAGCTTGTCAACTTTTAAAGAAAAATTGCAGAACAGCTTTAAGGACTCGTTCCTTTTCGTCCAGCCGTTAAACAAGGACATCACAGGAAGGCAAACTCTACTTGTACCCCGAAAGTTTTTGGCCAAGGTGACTGTGGATGTTACTTTAGGAGACATCGATCAAGATGTTCCGATCCCGAGGCAAGTGCTTGATGATGATTTTCGAACTCTTGTCCATGCTGCGCTGCTACTTAGAAGGGAGCTGCAAGATTCTCCGGGTCACTCAGGGCTCATGTTTCCCAAGAAGAGGCTGCTGCATTAATACCGAAAAATCTTCTTTCTCATCCTTATGACCCTTGAGCCCGTCCCCAAAGCCTGTACGGATATCCTAGTCTGTAATTGTTCATCCCAGTGCCTGAGTACAATATGCACGTGCAAGAAGAATAGACTGACTTGCACCAAGTTGCGCCACCGCTCTCGACAATATTTGAACTCTTTAAATGGTTGATTTCTTATGTTCTTTGCAACCTTGCCATAAGCTAAAAACACTTGAATGATTGTTTATCTTCTTTGCAATCTTGCAATAAACATTGTTTGAACTTTGAAATGGTCGTTTTCTTATCTTCCTTGCTTCCTTGCTTACTTCCGAGCAACAAAGTTTCGGCGGGCATCTTGGGCGCCACCTTGGAACCCATGCACTCCAATCTTAAGGTAAGTAAATTTTGAGCATTGCAATGTGTTTGACATCCGAAAAAACCCCTAAGCAGACGTTTAGATCATTATTTTAAGCCAACGGACAAGGGAGGTATAGGGCAACAGAGTTTTGGTCGCCATCTTGGATACCGGACTTCCGCTCCAAATTTCGCTTTGGCAACAGGCAGTGTCGTATTCAGCGGGGTCGAAATATCTTAAACATGTTGTTTTCCCAATTGTTACATGAAATGCTTCTTGCATTGTTCTTTTTTGAAAACGTGCCTAGTCTACATAGGCTCTTAAACAAAATAAAAAATCAGTACCATTTACTGCCTTCTCATAATACGAACTATACACTCGAGCCAGAAAGTCAGTGCAGTGGAATCGCACCATTCATTTATTTTAGCTCTAATTATCTCTATGAAAGATGATTTGAAGCTTTGTTTCAAATCAAGAAATTTTGTTTTCAATGCAGATCCATTTGGTTGATTGCAAATATGCAGCCACCATTGATTAAGCTCCATGGTAAATATGTTCAACAAGTAAAAGATTTTAAATTGTTTGGAGTATATGTAAGGTATTTTAGAAAGCCATAACCAACTCTCTACGCTAAAAAGCACCTCAAAAATAATGTTAAATTGTTGAATAAATATGTGCCTAAAATGCATGATAAAGAAGAAGATTGATGATGAGTACTTCTTCAAATTTCAATTTTTTTTTGCAAATACCTTTTAAAAGAAAATAAGTCTGATTTGTGATTCTTCCATGCGATTTATATGAAAAGGTACCTTATTTAACTTTGAATAATTCAATTATTTTCGAGTAATTAGAACAAGTATTCTCAGCACTTCACTTTATTTGGGTATTGTACGGGGAACTATTAAAAAAATGTGGTTCTTCATCATTTTTGTCAAAATTGGAGTGTGGATTATACTCTATGAGGTTACAAAGTTAGCATGCGGATCAAGACTGTATTCTACAAAACTTTCTGTTAAAAAAAGATCGATCATCTCTATTAAACATGACGCAAAAAAAATAAAAATACTGCAGAAAGGTGACAATTTTTATATGCCAATTGATCTGTTTCTGTGTTTTTTTGATAATCAAACGGAATATAAAAAATAAATTTTATTCCCCATTGTTGGGACACAGTGTGTATGAAGAAAGCTGTAAATAATGTCAAGTGAAGTCCGAGTACAAAGATTTTCATTCACATAGTCAATGATTAATTGAATTATTCATGGCCAACTTAACTTACAAAATTTATTTGACAATTAAATATTTTAGGCTACAAAAATTGATTTCATTGATTGGATTTGATTTACCATGTACAGCACAGTAGGCATTGCTGCCACTACCGGGAAACATAACGCCGAGCCAGGTTAATTCTACGCTGGGTTGGATTTGGGTCCGTTTCTGATTTTGGCAGAGTACACATCGTTGCAATTTCTTTGTGGCATTCATTTTCTTACCAGTATGCTTCGTGCTCTCCTAATTTGTTAATAATCCTCTCGACTGCTGTTGTCCAAGTGTAACGTGGTCTCCCTATTTTTGGTTTGCTGCTGTTCGGTATTAGCGTTCTCTTCAGTAGATGTGTTGGGTCCCTTTTTTGGACATGTCCCGAGTACTGCATTGCATACGTTTGTATCCTTTTTGTGATTGTTTTTCCTTCTAGCAATGTCGACAAAAAAAATTATTGACTACATGGATGAAACTTTGTACTTAGACTACACTTGGTATTATTTTCAAACTTTCATAAGATTTGATTAAGTTCGTTAAAGGAAAGGTTCTTAACTCTCGGTGAAATTTTACAATTTCTTCATTTAGTAAATTGTATAGTAAATCGTAATCCTGAGACTGGATTAGGGCTTTTTAAAATAACCATAAGTTTTTATAACAAAACACCGAAAATGAGAAAGTTTACAAGTACAGATAGGTCTATTAGTGAACACACTGTACATGAATAGAGTTCAAAAGATTTCTCATAATAAGTATAAGAGTACTTATTTATGCAAATTTTTTTATTTAATTGACATCTTTTATTTACTAATTAACGTTTCTTTTAAGAGACCATCTACCTTTTTTACTAAAAGCGTATAAGATTTTCTTGGTAATAGTGTCGACTACAATCCAACTATCTGTATTTTTCTCCTTTATCGTTTTCTAATTAATTATTTTCATTAAAAAATATCAAGTTTCTTCCTTTGCAATAACGTTAACTATCTAGCATATATTATTTTTCTCCATCAAATATTATTTTAAACATTGTGTCAATAGAGAGACAGACAGACAACACAATGAGAGGCAGAAGGGCAGGCGAAATTGAAAGACTTGAATTTTCGCAATTTACATAATTTGAAAATACGAAGAAATTCCGTCTGTAAGCGAGGGATGTAATAATTTTCTTGAATGTGAATTAAAGACTTGCATTCATTGACACTCATTCTAATTGAAGAAACTATCAATGTAATCTAAAAGTGAGCAGTTTCATTTGATTAATTATTTATATGTTAAATAAAAGCTTTTTCGTGTCATGAAGTCAAATATTTGAATTGAATTTCATGAAATATTTTACGATCAGTACAAGAGAAAGTCAAATCACAGTACAACCAACTTATTGATTTAAACAGCTACAATTACTTTCTTAAAAGATTAGTTATAAAATAAAGGGTATAAGTACAAACTCTTTGAAGTTTAAAATTATATACTAATATAAAATATTGATGTTATATGAAACGTTTGATAATAAACGAACAATTTACCTTTATCTGCATGTTCAGTATTGATGAGTTTGGCACATAAGTAACCGTGAGAAATTCCCTGACCCTTAAACGAGGATCTTCGTGATCGCGTGTTCCCGTCATCTATGGAGTGACCTGTATCTTTAGGCATATGATATTTTTATGTTTCATCTTCATTGTTCCTTCAATAAAAATATATAACTTAACATAATAATGGTGGTCTTATTGATGCTCGATTGGTAAGTATGTTTTATATACAATTTAACAATGTAGACATTTCTTGATCGGTTTCAAAATACACACATTTACGGTCTTCTTAAGGGTACGATTTAAAATATATGTTTAGGAATAACGTGGAATTTTTCACACACTCACAACTTTTTATAGTGGAGTGCGCTTAGATTTTGACTAGGAAATCTATGTGGGCTGAAATTTTATTGGAGAAATTGTTGTTTATGGTCTCATAAATATGTCAAAAAATGTCAACCAAAATCGACTGTGGGTTAAATTTTTGGGATAGGGGGAATATAGAATAACGGATTTTTAGTAAATAGGTATATTGAAAACTACTAATTTTATCAAAATGTGTTAAAACATACAACTTGAAGATTGTGAAATTACCTTGAATTTGGCCAAAAGTTGACCGAGATATTACTTTTTTAAAGTTTAGTGTTTTTTCACCTCTGTTTAGAAGTCAAAGGATCCGTCAAATCTTTATGGAAATACCGAATTTGGCTGAAACTTTGTGAAGAGGTAGTTGGGGTTCGAATCGTGCTTCCCGAGCGAGCGGACGCGTCCGAAAAATGCTCCCATTTAAACGCGAGAACACCAGATATAAGTCCGCTAAATTTGATAAAACTTAGGTGAATTTATAGCCCAAAACATTCCGCGTAAATTGATATGTGATAACAAAAGAACAAAGTTGAAATAAAATTAATATTTGAAAATAACTAATACAGAGTTATTTAGTGGCAGAACCGAGTGCAGCGATATGCATAAAGGAACAAGCTTAAAGGACCAGGCAATAAATAACGGGAATATAAGCTAAGTATACCCATTTTCATTTTTAAAGTACCTATCCGCCACCCAAGTTTATTTATCCAAGTTTATTTATTTCTAAATGACTAACAAGAAGTGCCTGCAGTGTTTTTAGGTCCAAATTCTAGCTATATACAAAGTGTAAATGATATAATTTTAAAGTTAAGTGAGTGACATAATTTGTATTTGTATTAAAAAGAGTGTGCTTTTGTGGAGTGTGTATAAATGCTGTAATAAACTACTGAGGGGCTGACTCAAACGACTTTCTTAGAAAATCTGAGAAGTGATTGTACACCTAAACCCTTGAAAATGTTAACAGCTGCCATAAATTTATGGCTTTATTGAAGTGTATTATTCCTTAAGATAAACAGGGTTTCTTAGATAAACAAGCCGCGACTTGGGTAACAAATGGACAACCGGACAACCAGAGGCGCACTATTGGTAAAATATGCCGGGGCGCTGAACCTCTTGCAGTTCAATGGAAATGCACAGATTTTCCTAGGAAATGGTATCTATACACAAGAATGATGGATCGAAGATAGAACGTAGGAACGAAAGATCATATGGTAGACACAGAAACGGGGGAACGAGTCAGGGGCGTTAAAGCGTGGGGTGAAATACAGAAGAAATGATAACACATACACGAGAAGAGGTATACCACAGCAACAGTGGAGATAAACTGGAGGAAGAAGAGAAAGCAAAAAATAAACGAAAACAAGTACCGGACTATATACGAAATAACATAGACTATTCCACCCCGTTCATGCTAGCATCCATCACCGAACCGGAACCCTGTTAAAATCAATACAGCATCAACAGGGAAAAGACAGAGGCGTTCATCGGAGACCTGAGAAAAGACGGTTTCTGGGGTGGGCAGGAGACGATAGCAGCAACAGCAAACTTGAAGAGGACAATAATAATACACCAAGAGGAGGGCGAAATCATAACTTTTCACCTCAACAACCAATAAGAAGACGACAACACGCCAATTGAGACTGTGTACAGGAAGCAGGGAAATAATAGAGATAACAAATTTTGAGCTGTCATGTGGGTGACGGGTGTTTGAATACATACCTCGGGACGTGCGATTAACGATTTTGTGAGTAGTGATTGGTTTCGTACATAATCCAGATCTAGGTACAGTTTTTGGTGTAATGCAATAGAACAAGTCAAAAAGAGAAGAGAATGGAAGGGAAGAGAAGCATCACAGTTAGGGACTGCTGATTTTTGACTTTCGTTGGTGTCTGGTTTAATAGGAGTGTGTTTTATGATATTGCATGTTCTTTGCGCTGTAGGTGTTATAATATAGTGTTGATAATCTAATTTCATAATATTTTCCTAGGTAAATTATCAAGTGATGGTTTTCAGGTCAATATTGTGCTCGTTGTTAAGTGAAAAATTCTACATTAAATTCTACGCTAAAAACAGGGAGACCAGGTTACACGTGGAAAACAACAACCGAGAGGATCATGAACAAACTACCAAACATATTGGGAAAGAAAAGCAAAGGAGAAAAATAAAATGAATTCCACAAAGAAATCGCAGTGATATGTACTCTACCAGAACCAGAAACCCAGGAATCAGAAGACATAGAAGAAGAAGAAGAAGATTTGTAGAAGCAGAAATACAAAAAGGGGAGCACAAACATTCCACAGCATGACATTATGCGGCCACGCATTTCACATATACCTACAGACATATACTCTACCAGAAGCAGAAACGAAAGAATCAGAAGACTCAGAAGAAGAAGACAATCTGTAGAAGCAGAAACATAAAAAAGAGGAGCATGAACATCACGAACACAATGCGGCAACGCATTTCAAAAACAACTACACTGCCCACCCCACACTCCTGTACCATGCGGCATGTGGCTCTCGCTGCTGACAACAAGCACGACCCAAATCCAACCCAGCATTGGAAACCGAGGAATTAGAAGACTCAGAAAAAGAAGGCGAACCAAAAACACAAAAAAGGGAGCTTAAACGCTCCCTCACGATACAACGCGGTAACGCATCTCACAAATACCTACACCTCCCATCCCCCATTCCTTTACCGTGCGCCATGTTGCACTCGCTGCTGGCAACCAGCATGACCCTAGTCCAACCCAGCGTGGACGTAGCAGGCCCAGCTATATAATCCTTGGGAGTGGCAGAAGTGCCTACCGCACGCTGGTAAATCAATCAATCAATCAATCAGTCAAACAGCAAACTAAAAATAGGGAGACCATGTTACACGTGGAAAACAACAATCGAGAGGATCATGAACAAACTGGGAAAGGACCAAACATACTGGGAAAGAAAAGCGAGGGTAAAAATGAATTTCCACAAAGAAATCGGAGCGATATAGGTATACTCTACCAGAATCAGAAACGGAGGAATCAGAAGTCTCAGAAAAAGAAAAAGAAGGCTTGTAGAAGCAGAAGTACAAAAATAGGAGCACAAACAGCAGCGACACAACACGGCAACATATCTCACAAGAAGACCCAGAATAGGCAGAAGTCCAGAACCAAAAATACAAAAAAAAAAAGGGGAGCTTAAACGCTCCCTCACGACACAATGCGGTAACGCATCTCACAAATACCTAAACCTCCCATCCCACATTCCTTTACCATGCGCCATGTGGCTCTCGCTGCTGGCAACAAGCATGACCTTAGTCCAACCCAGCGTGGACGTAGCAGGCCCAGCTGTATAACCTGGGAGTGGCAGCAATGCCTACCGCACGCTGGTAAATCAATCAATCAATCAATCAACTTTGTGAACAGGTAGTTTAAGTAGATTAAGTAGATATAGTTCTCATGGGCCAAACCCTCTAAAATCTAGTCTAAAGGCAGGTTTTCCTACACCTTCGCCAGTCGCTGACGACTGCGACCGAGTGGCCGCGATCGGTAGCAGCCACGACCTAGTTCCTCAAACCCGTTTTCTTAGCCTGCATCAATTAGTGTTTCTAGTTCTTGTGCACGCGACAAAATGAATATTTCTAAAAAGTCATTAATTTTAATGTTATTAAGGTATCAGGAGCATGAGGAAAATATAAAACCTAAATTATATCATGCCACTAACTGTCAATAAGCCCCAATTACAAAATAATAACAAATATTTACTTTCAACTGCTCGCCAGTGTACCACCAATGAAATATGCAATGTATAATATAATATAGTAATATACATGTACCATCCTTTTACTTTATAATAGCTATGACAAGCAAAAACTACAAACATACCTGCTAAAAATATTATTTTTAATGTATATTCGTCGACGAATTAGTCGCAGCACTGCTCTCGGAGATGAGCGGCGACTCGCGAACGGACGAACGGCGACCATTGGCTGGTAGTAACTACTCAGTAGCAGGTAGGAAAACATTCAGGTTAAAATGCATTGGAGATGTCTTGACGAATCGGTCGCGGCTACTCGGTCGCAGTCGTCAGCGACTGGCGAAGGTGTAGGAAAACCTGCCTTAAGACCACCACGGTACAGAAAAGGTCAACAGATACGTCCATTAGCTTCGCTTCTATCTTTAAGTATATAAATCTAACTACAAGTATGTATGTATGTACGCATGTGTGTACGAAGTTTTTCAATTAAAGTTTTTTGATCAGGAAGACACATACTTTATGTAAAAAATGTTTTAACCAATCTGACCGAATATTTTTTTCTCTTGTTATTTTTATATAGATTTTCCGGCACTTTTGGAAATATTTTTCAAACTTTAATTTTTTTCTACGCTATTTTTATTAAAACAACAAATGTTTTTACTACATAATATTATAAAGGGCTATTAGAACGTATCACAATATAAAATGTATGAAAAAAATCATGAATTCGAAAATTTCTTAATTGTACAAGAGGTCATTCTTGTACATTTCTTAAGCTGTTTCTCGGAAACTAGACATAGGATCGAGTTGGGACCATGAGAGCTTTTGATCAGAAAGTCGAAATCTACAACATATTAAAAATTCAGCCAATTTCACCTGGGGCCACTTCCCATAAGAGATGAGCGGGTCCCTTTCGCACGATGTTTTTCTTAATTTATCGAATATTGCACGGTTTCGGTCTTAAGTGGGCAATTTTGGATTCACCACCTTGTCCTGGTATTTTGGGTTGGATTTGGGTCATGCATGTTGTCAGCAGCGAGAGCCATGCTACAGGCGTATGGGATGGGCAGTGTAGTTGTTTGTGAAATGTGTTGCTGCATTATGCCGTGTTCCTCTTTTTGTATTTCTGCTTCTACAAATCTTCTTTTTGGGGAAGGGTTTTTGTATGGTCGTGTTCCATTCCATAGGAAGAGGTGTAGTTTTCATACCCTGGTGATGATATCTCCATTAGCGTGTATTAGTAGTGTATTAACTCGTTGTTTATTTTGTCTACTCCAAGTGTGGTGTTTTTTCTAGCTCTGGCTATTATTTCTAGCAGTTGGTCCTGTGATAGTGGCTTGCCTGAGAGCCAGTGGTTCGTTCTTTCGTTGTATTCTCTTCTTCCTCCAGTTTCTTGGTCCAATGTTGCAGTAGTATGTATCTTCTCTTGTGGGTAATATTGTTTCTTCCATATTTTTTCAGACATCTGAAGGTTTGATTTAATCGTTGTCTTGTTGGGAGTGTTTCCATGTTTTGAAAGAATGCTACACATTTTTCCTCGACATGGTTTCTCTCTGCCTCTCTTTTTTCTTCCAATACTTGTTTTAGTTTTTCATTTACGTTCCATGTCGGATGTCGCGTATAAGAGAATGGTCGGTAATGCAGTTTCTCGTTTCTTTAACTATCTTCCACATTTTTTAAAAATATGAAAAAAATTTGAGAATAGGCCTTGATAAATGAGTAATTTACGATGAAAAATCCAAAGTGGCCTTCTTTCTTAAAGTGTCAGAAAATTGTGTGCAGAAATTTGCAATTTTTTTTTGCATACGAAATTTGCATTTAAAAATTATGAAAAAAATTGGGTACAGTCCAACATGTAAGTAACAACTGTGAATTTTTTCGGATTTTTTATATAACGGTATCTGAGAAAATTTTAAAACACGACAATTAAAAAAAAAAAAACCCACCACTCCTCTAATATGACGGTTGCAGGCTTGAAATTTTGGGAAAAGCATATTTAGGGTAAGCCCCTTCAAATAGTTGATAACAAACAAAATTTTGTTTGGGGGCATATTTTACATGGTTATTCTGCTATGCCCTTTTGTAAGGGTGACCACTTTGTATATTTTTTATTCATATCTTTCTTCTTTGACAGTTGTATTAACAGCATGCGGAATATTACCCTCCTTCGTCCCACCCTGTATATTTTTTTTAACTTTCTTCTTTGGCAGTTGTGTTAAGTGTATGCGAAATATTATCGTCCTCTGTCACATTTTTTTTATTTTTTAAGGGTGACCACTCAGTATATATTTTTTCATATTTTTCGTCTTTGACAGTCGTATTAACTGCATGCAAAGTATTACCGTTCTTCTGCGCATTTTATAAAATTTTTTTTAGGTACGTTTTTTTTTGGGGGGGGGGCATCCAGTTTATTTTTTTTGTTATTTTAATTCGACAGGTATGTTAACTGCGTGTTAAATATTATCGTGCTCCGCCACATTTTTTAATTTTTCTTTGGGTGACCATCCTGTATATTTTTCATATTTTTCTTCGTAGACAGTTGTATTAACTGCATGCCAAATATTATATTGCTATTCGTCATTTTTTCTTTAATTTTCGTCACATATTTTTAATTTTTTCTTTGGATGACCAGCCTGCATATTTTCTTTTCCACATTTTTCTTTTTTGACAGTTGTGTCAACTACATGCGAAATATTATTCCTCATATTTTTTCAAAATTTTTGTTAGGGTGACAATTTTTTTATGTTTCTTTGACAGTTGTCTTAACTACATGCCAAATATTATCGCTCTCCGTCATATTTTTTTATTTTTTCTTTAAAGGTTATTTTTCTTCTTTGACAGTTGTATTAACTGCATGCGAAATATTATCATCCTCCGTTCCATTTTTTTTTTTTGGTGACCAACCTGTAATCCTTTTCTCATATTTTTCTTCCACAACTATGTTAATACATGTTAAATATTATCGTGCTCCGCCACATTTTTAATTTTTTTTGTGGTGACCACTCTGTATATTTATTTTTCACATTTCTCTTCTTTGATCTTTGTATTAACTGTATGCGAAATATTGTCGTCCTCCGGCACATTTCTTTTTGGAGTGACCACCCTGTATATATTTTTTTCATTCTTTTCTTTAACAGTTGTATTAACTGCATGCAAAATATTATCGTCCTTTGGTACATTTTTAATTTTTTTTTGGGTGACCAACCTGTATTTCTAAAAAAATATTTTTTTACTTTGACACTTGTATTAGCCGTATGCGAAATATTATCCCTCCGCCGCATTTTCGGTGACCACCATATATATTTTTTTCTTTTCATATTTTTCTTCGACAGTTGTGTTAACCACATGGGAAATATTATCGTCCTCCGTCACAATTTTTTTTTGCTACATTTTTCGTTATATTTTTTTTCCTTGACAGTTGTGTTAACTACATGTCAAATATTACGGTGTTGTAATCTTTTTTTTAATTATAAGTTTTATGGGGTCAACGTATTATTATTTTTTTTTTAATTTAAATTTGGCCTTAGAAACAAGGTCTATTAGCCAGACTTCGTTAATGATTTATTTAAACATAATATTCCCCATATCAATCTAATACTAAGTAATTACAATTTGTAAATTTTTGATTAATGCTTTTTCCTTTTTTCCTATTTTTTGTTTTTTTCAATCTCTACATTTCTCATTTTTTCTGCATTTTCTCAGTATATACATAAATGCATTTTTTTTTTTAATTAATTAATTTAATTCATGTACTTAATTTTTATTTCTCTATTTTTTTTTGTTTTTTTCTTTTTTTTTTGTTTTTTGTTTTTTTTCCAGTAGATGAAAGATGTATTAGATGTCAGACCGACAGACAGACTGACGGAATTAAATGGCTTTAATTTTCGTAATCTAAGCACTCTGAAACGTGAAAATCCGGAGAAATCTCGGAGGGTGATTTTTTCACGATTACATTACTTCACTTCCTTAGCGAAAGAAGTAAAACCTGATATGCTTTTAATGCAAAAAATAGCCAGGTTCATCACCTTAAAAAATAATAATTAAAAAAAAAACGACAGAGGAAAATAAATATTTTTGACCGACTAACAACCTAAAATTCAAATATTTTTCGTGGAAATAAACGACACTGCCTGTCGAGTAACTCAACTTGCGAGGTATGCATTCTTGGTTTTGCCAACGATTTGAAATGGCCTCTGTATATCACCTTGGAAGTAAAAAGGCGGTAATGAAGATGAGAGTCTTTATACGCGTGCAGAACAAACACATAAAAAAGTAAATTACATTATACATAATATTAATTAAGAGAAGTTTAATACTGAAACAATAACGACCGTTATGCAGGCCACCGTCAGGATATCAATCTTTTTTCTACCCACCCTTCACCTGCTTGAAGTCTCAAGTCGTCATATTCGAAGGAAGTGTATAACAAGTCTTTAGTTATGGTAGTTCAGGTGTTGAGATGGAAATCCCAATAAATATGTTTTAGAATTAAAATGGAACTAATATTTTCTCAGGACTTGGCTTGATTATTTAAATTACCGTTTATTGAAATATTATTTATTGCTTAACGTAAGGCTTTCTTACTATTCTATAATAGTCTAAAATAAAAAGAATTGACGTCGGGAGGGAAGGGGAAACTTCACGGTCACGGACTTTTAGAAACTGCCTTATATCTACACAATCAATAGTCGAAAAGAAGACAATTTTTTGTTTTAATCCTATACTAGAAAATTTTTTCTATTCTATTTTGTGGTAATGTTAACAGTTTTTTCTTAATTTTAATAAGAACACAGTAACTTTTAATAAGAGTATGATAAAAGTGATATTCTTATTTTCACCATTTGTAGGAAAGAAAAGTAAGATATAAAAAATATTTACAATAATAGGTAAAGTAAGCAAGTAAGAGCCTATTTAGATTTAGAATGCAAGGTCTCAATTTTTTTTAAAGGAGGTAAAAAATAAAATTGCAATTTATTTTGTGCACAAGAACCAAAGGCCTCAATATTTTTTGACATCAACCACCCTTACTATCACTCCCACGGGAAATCTGGATGTGGAAGTAGTGATTCCTAGTCAGCAGTTTTTTAATTTATATTCACTTTCTGCTTCTGAACATGTCAATATAATAATTTTGTTAAAGAATTGTTATTTATGTACCAAGGGCGATATAGGGATGTTTATGCCCACGGGTGACGAATTTCTTTCCGAGTGCCTTGGCCCGAGGATAGAAAGTCACATAAGGGCATAAACATCCCATATTGCCAGTGGTACATACAACGTCTTATCACTCTACTTTAGATACCTACATAATTTAAATGTAATAAATGCATTTAACAACACAGCCACACAAAAAAAATTGTTCTGATCTGGGGATCAAACCTACATATTCTGTAGTATTTTGACCCACTGAATCCAAATCTGCCATCACAATTGAGCCAGCACGTCTCAGTTTTGCATAAAATGCAAAAACCGTGAAAATAGGAGTTACAAGCCAAGGTTTTTTGCATATTCTGTAAAACTGAGATCTCAGATCTGATGGCAGATTTGGATTCAGTGGATCAAAATAATACAGGATATGAAAATCTCATCCCCAAATCAGAACAAAAATTTTTTTTGTGTGGCTGTGTAATTTATGAAACAGATATGGCTTTGCGGTTGCCGGTCCTTTCGTTCGTTTTTGTATCCATAACGATGCGACTATTATTTTATTTATTTCTGTCAGTAAAGTAATAAAGTGTGTTGAAATCTTTCTAAAAGTGATCATGCAGGACGAAGAAATTCCACAAATTCCCAAAGGGCTGCAGAAGCAATGAGGCACTGCTACCAAAAAAATCCCGATGGACAAACAGAAATTCTGTAACTGTCAGCGAAACAGTTCTAATGGCTTATTTTTACGAACTGGTACACTGCGCGGCACATAAATATGGTACACTTAAATGTTATCAATGTAAATCTGGCTCGACTTTTCAAATTTCACATTAAAAAATCTGTCACAGGTACTTATAACGATACCAAGACAATTAAGCAGTATTAAAAAAATACGGATAATTACCAAAATTGGGGCGGGTTGGTCTATAAGAATGATACCTGCAGAATTTAATTTAAGTAACTACTGTTCATCGAATTAAAAAATGATGGGAGGATGGAGAGTCTATTGAGAGAGGAACAGGAAGATAAACTATTACTACAATTGAGCAGGATGCTGATTTAGTTGATTATTTAAGGCATCTTCCTTTTGAAACAGCAAAAAAGGCAAGTGTAGAGGCAAACTTCCCTGCTTCCGTAACGACTGCCTTAAGACGAATTCGAAAATCAGACCTGAAGAAAAAATATAGGCTTAATGAAGAAAAAAAGCAAGGTCGAATTATTTTTGCTCTTAATCATTTACTTCATGATGAAGAGAATTTTTGGGGAAGGGTCATTTTGTGTGATGAAAAAAGTATCTCAGTCTTATCACTACGGACATATTCGAGTATATAGACCACCTAATTGTAGATATCAAGAGAAATATATTTCATTAAATTATAGCTCCGGCAGATTTTCCGTAAATGTTTGGGCATGGATCTGTAAAGGAGCTTTGGGAGTATGCTGGAACATCAATGGAAGACTGAATTCAATGAAGTATTTAGATATTTAAAAAATGTGATGTTGCCTTCAGTCACAGTATTGTTTCCAAATAAAAATTTTATTTTTCAGTAAAATAATTGGTCAGTGCACACTGCTCATTGTGTAAGAAATTATTTTGCTGAAAATAATATTGAAATTCTTCTGTGGACCGCGAAGAGTCCCAATATGAATCCATTAGAAAACGTTTGTGGTTAATGGTAACAAATATGCGAAAATTAAATGTTGCACGAAATGCAGAACACTTATGGACTCTTATTGAGGAAGCGTGGGAAAGTCTGACAGAAAATCAAAATTTACCAATAAATTTAATTAACCCGATGCCAATTAGATTACAAAAAGTCTTAGATAACAATGGAGCAATAACTAGTTACTAACTTTTATATGTTAATTAATCTTTCTTTTTTTAATTAAAATTGTTTCGTTTAACCAGCTTTTCTATTTCCTAATAGTTTTCTTTTAGACACAAATTGTATTGCTAACATTTATAAAATGATAAAATTAAACCTTCAAGATTTTATTCATTTCTCTATCACATGTAGTAAAAAGGTTGTAATTTTGCCGTCTCTAATATCAATAACCTACAAATCTCTTAAATGTCATTTTGCATCGGTCACGCTCAATAAGATCGCCTTACACAACTAAAAATACGTAATTTTCGGATTACAAGTTACAACTGTTGTACCACATTTATGTGCCGCGCAGTGTACGTACCTATTACTGTAATTTTCAACTTTCTGTATTTTTTGATAAATTATTGTCCTTACATACTTCTTATTTTTTATAGGATGAAACATTCTGGCCGAACATATTGTGGTCAAAATTCTCAATGCTGAAGGCAACATTGTTGGTGAATAGAAAAATAAACATAGGAGATTATAATTAGCTGGAGGCCTTTCTGAAACAATCTTCAAAAGGATATCTTCCGAAAAAATCCAAGATATTGACAAGAGAGTATGTTTTAAAATGTTTTAAATAAGCTACGGACGAGACGTACCTACTAGAAAAGGTATTGTGCGTGGGTGACATTAGTTTCCTTAGCTTTATTTAGTTTTCTTGTAGGTTGTTTTGATTACGGGAGTTTTTGGAGGCCTTCGAAGGGATGAACTGGTCAAGTTAAGCATAGACGACGTGGATGACAGGGGAGCAGTGGTGGTAGTCAACGTTCCGTGTACAAAGACAGGCGAGGACAAAAGATTTACCATTTTAGAGGAGAATGAAATGAATGCCATGACCTTATATCACAAATACGTTTCCTTGCGATATAAGGGAATAAAGGAGCGTAATTTTTCCTTGAACTATCGCAGTGGTCGATGTACTGCGCAGCCAGTTGGTAAAAATACCTTTTGCCTTCGAAAATCGCAAAATGTCTTGGATATACTGATGCTAGTAAATATATAGGCCACTGTCTGCGTCGTACATCGGCAACTCTTCTGGTGAATGCAGGTGCTGACATGGTAACATTGAAGAGGCATGGGAAGTGGAAAAGTAACGCAGTTGCATCAAAATATATTGAGGACAGTATGGCCTCTAAAAACAAGATATCTAGATTAATTGCTGGGGATTCTCGTAATAACGAAGTTGAAATTAATGAAAGCAATGTGCAGGGTTCGGGAAATTTATCATCAGAAGGCGATGCCACCTTCAGTGTATTTTTCTCCAACTGTACTTTTAATTTTAAGTGTTCCAAATAATAGGTTTCCATAATGTAATAAATTATGTACCTGTGTTAGCTAATAGCATTAAAGAACATTAAACGAAACGTCTTCAATAAAATAGTTTTTTCAATGTTTTTCAATGTTTTTCAAAAGTGAGTATTGGGGGGCAAAATAAGCGGGCGTAATCATTACGCCCGCTCTTTTTAGCCCTAGATTATAATGGCTTTGTTTATATATCTCGTATCCAAGCAATAAAAAAACAAATTATAAGCAAGTGAAATATAAATTCATCTAACAGCATACATGTCTTCGTATAATATCTTAACATCTTCTTATAACATCTTGGCGGACTATTAGTGGTGCGTTATTCTAGACGGTCTATATGTATTGTATTGCACGTCTATCAGCGTCATTCCATCTGTCGCGGTTGCCTTTACGCTCTCAACAAGGCTCTTTCCTATCAATTCCTCGTTAACATCGTTGTGGAGGGCATCCACTTCGCATATTACAGTCTGGTTTTCATTCATTATTCGTTCTATATTATCCTCACTGCGGTTAACACGAATATACTGTATTCTGTGGTATATGAAGAAACACATCGTTGTAGAAATTGTAGTGTATCGGAATTATTTCTATCTAACGTTGATGAGTCATAAAGTATTACCGAATACCAGGTGGCACTCTGCAGCTCACGGCCGGAGGAGACGGCAGTTTATATCGAACAGCGGTACGAGTAGGTCGGTGGTGTGAAACTAAGTGAAGTTTCTTATTCTAACAGTATAAGCGAAGCGAGACATAATCGGGCATATTACAAGTGGCGACGAGGATAAATTTAACAATAAAATTTCAAAGTCCCTCAAAATAATAATAATAATAAAAATAATAATAATAATATGTCTATGTAACGAGAGTTCAACTGAAGTAAATAACCGACAAACATGTCGAGAAAAATAAAGAACTAATAATAGTAAAAAAAAAAAAGTAATAATAATAAATAAATAGAACTTGCGGCGGAAATAAAACAAATGTGGAAGGTAGATGGAGTTGACATACGACCGGTCATAATATCCACAACAGGAATAATACCGCGAAGCACAGTGAAACAAACAGAAGAATTGGATATAAAATATTCAACATCTAATTTCAAAAAAAACTGTTTGCTAGACGCATGTCACACATGTAAGACGTTTTCTATTAATTTCAAATTAATATGCAGAAAGGCTTGACAATTGTCCGTCTGAAGCAACCTACTATCAGAAAAATTACCGTTGAAAAACGAGACTGCGAGACTGCGGAAATAATAATAATTGAATAATAATAATAATAATAATAATAATAATAATAATAATAATAATAATAATAATAATACGGAAAACGGACCGGCAGCCTCCACGCGGTGTACCTGGACAGGCAGAGGCAACTCTGCCTGACAGATGTCGGACGTGGATCTCAGGGCTAACCACTCTGAGATCCACTTCTCTGGTTCTACCACACAGAGGAAGGGCCCCTCACAATCGACCCCAACCGGATGGGGGTCAGAGACAAGTTGGAGGGGCCATACCGGACGGTCTCAATGATGACAACACACGCTATGACCATGGACGCTTTAAGTGGACGAGGGAACTTCGAGATGACTTGCTGACCTGCTATGAGAGCAGCGAACCTGCGCGCAGGGGGTACATGGCGCGATTGCACGAAATCTGGTGCGACACGCATCCAGAGCATCGCGCCTTCTCTGAGCAACAGCTCAGAGATCAAGTATCCTACCTGCGCAGGACAGGTTACGTAAGGGCACCCCGCCAGCAGGAAGAAGCGCCAGCCGCACCGCCACCGCGGCAAAGAGCTGACGGGGAACATCCTAGAAGGTACGCCGAAGTCAACTTAAGGACGAGGGTTAGCCTTAACAGCAGGGCTAACATAAAGCCACAAGACCTGGCTCGGATGGACGCTGTTATCGATGAGGAATTACCAGAAGACGCCGACATTTGGCAGATCAACTGTGCCGTGTACAACGCTGCTAGCCAACTCGTGCCCCGCGAGAGGAATACCAACCCCTCGAGCGGTATCGAAAAGGCTAAGCGGCGTGTACAAAAGATCGAAGGCAAAATACAGTTGGCCAGACAACACGCTTCTCGAATCCAGAGTGTGGTGGAATACGTAACCACTGGCAAGGCATTTACGCCTAAAGTCCGGCGAACAGCAGCCGGACTCAGACGCCAACACCACACTCTAAATCTGACAGTGATGCTCACTATTAAGCAGCACTGTTTAGATAGGATTCGAGCGCTTATGGCTATCAAGAAGAAGCTAAATAGGCGGGTACGAAGTATGGAGCAAAATACGTTGTTCCGTACGAATCCCTCCCGCCTATTTCAAGAGCCACAGCGTGTTGTCGATAATCCACCAACTGTAGCCGATTTCGAAAGCTTCTGGAAAGGAATCTACGAAACGACACGTCCGTTCGATAGCAACACTCCAGCAATAGCACACTTCGAGGCTCTCTGCCACAGAACCTTTGAAGAGCCGGAAGAAGTGTGCCCGGCAATCAGTCCGGAGGAAGTCCAACAAGCTCTTGTTGGCACCAAGAACTTCGCTGCTCCGGGGCCAGACGGCATAAATAACTGGTGGTGGAAAAAATTTCCTTCCACCCACCGTCGTCTGGCCCGAGTTTTCAACAAGTGGTTGAACGAGGGGCAGCAGATTCCGGAATGGTTTGTCGAGGGACGTACTGTGCTCATCCCTAAAAAGGGTAATCTGTCTGACCCAAGGAATTATAGACCAATCACCTGTCTGAACTCCTGCTACAAGCTATTTACTCGTATCTTGTATGCTCGGACCCTACGGCAGGTTGATCCGGTCTTCCAGCAGATATACGAGCAGCGTGGCGCCAAGAAGGGCATGGCAGGTTGCAAGGACAGCCTGCTGGTAGACCGCTGTATTACGCAGGACTGTGTGCAGTACAAGCGGAATCTATCGATGGCCTGGATTGACTATCGTAAGGCATTTGACACAACATCACATGAACTTTTGTTACATTTGCTCAAATGTCTTGCGGTAGCAGAGCCACTAGTGAGATGCATAGAACAACTGCTGCCACTCTGGAGGACCCGCTTCACCATAACATCAGGTGCACAGCGGGTTACAACAGAGCAGGTGGCATTCAGAAGAGGAGTATTCCAGGGAGATTCTCTGAGTCCCCTCCTCTTTTGCATCTCACTGCTGCCGTTATCTGTTGAACTCCGCCAAACTCGCGGGTACCACTGTGGACCACCCAGCAATCGGAGGCATAAGGTCACCCATTTATTCTATATGGATGACCTGAAACTGTATGCCTCCGGAGAGCGTGAACTTCAAAATGCTCTAAGGGTGGTCGAGGAGTACACGCGGGCCATTGGTATGGAGTTCGGGTTGGACAAGTGCGCGGTCGTCCACCTCAAGAGAGGGCGATGCGGGGAATTTTCTGAGGACGCGCAGCTCGCAGACGGAAGCATCCTAAGACATCTGGATGCCGGAGAGACCTACACATACCTGGGTGTGCAACAACATCACATCCAGGATGTGCAACAAATCAAGGAATCTCTCCGCGGCAAGTACAGACGCCTACTCCGAAAGATTTGGTCGTCCGAACTTTCGGGGAAGAATAAGGCGTCTGCTACTAACATGCTTGCCGTTCCTGTTCTGCTCTACTCCTTTGGAGTAGTAAAATGGACGGTAGATGAGCTGCGCCAACTAGACAGAGACACCCGCAAGATGATGAACATCCATAGGAGTATTCATCCTAGATCGTCCGTTCCTCGTGTTTACCTCCCACGTCATCGGGGGGGCCGAGGACTCTTGGGTCTGGAGTGTATGCATGGCAGAGTAGTACTGAGTATGGCATGTAACATCCTCAGGAGCTCGGATCCGCTCCTGCTATTAGTGAGAGATCACGAAATCGCAGGGGTGGGCGCAGGATTGTTTAAGGCAGCAAAAAGAGCCGCAGATGAACTCGGTCTCGTATTCGACGCCAGACGAGGCGGCCGGCGCGGTGCTGACCCAGAGTCAGTCACTGAGCTTCAGCCGACTCGTCTGAAAGCCCAAATAAAAGCTGCCGAACAGGAGAGCCTGTTTGGGCAGCATGTCGATAAACCCATGCACGGTGTATACTACAAAAACATGGAAACACTGGGTTTATCGACTAGGCTGACATTCGCCTTTTTAAGGTCAGCTGGGCTTAAGTCGGAGACCGAGGGATTCATTGTGGCCTGTCAGGATGGTGTAATAAACACCTTGGTCTACCGGAGCCGCGTAATGGGTGTAGAGGTCCCTGATACCAACTGCAGGACCTGCCGTCAGGCGCCGGAATCGCTGATGCATTTGCTTTCAGCATGCCCGGTATACGCGATTTCGGCCTACATCCACCGCCATAACGCGGCTTTACGAGTGCTATACTACCACCTACGGCACTCGTATGGGGTAGACCAAACACCAGTGCTGCCTTACATCCCCGGAGATATTGAGTCCGTTGTCGAGAACGAGAGGTGCCGAATTTATTGGAACTACTCGTTCCCGACCGTCAGGCTAATTCAAGCCAACAAGCCTGACATAGTCCTCCTCGACCATCAGAACAAAGTGATGTTTGTAATTGAATTCTCAGCACCTGCTGAGACAAACATCGCTTTGAAGGAGGGGGAAAAACGGACCAAATATCGTGATCTCCGGTATGAGCTCCAAGTGCTGTACCCAGACTACTCGGTCAAGATGGTCGTCCTAATAATCGGCGTACTCGGAGGGATGAAGCCTTCGCTGCTCTCAGAATTGAAGATCATACCGGCCTGTCAGAATTCAGCAGAATGGTTGGCAGGCCAGATGCAGAAGGCGGTTATCTTGGGGTCCCTTCGTCTACTTAGGGCACACGATTTAGGTATTTGCAGTCACTAACTCCGCAGGTTGTGGAGAGTGGCTGTAAGGAATTTGCCGGCGCGGCTACCGTGAGGTGTCGGAGGCCACGGAAGTCCTGTCCGGCAGCGGGCTACCCGAAAAAAAAAAAAAAAAATAATAATAATAATAATACGCCTTACGCTCCGGGAGATATTGAGTCCGTAGTGGGGAATGAGCGGTGTCTAATTTATTGGAACTACTCGTTTCCCACCCTTAGGCAAATACAGGCCAATAAACCTGATGTAGTCCTCCTCGACCACCAACTCAGGACAATGTTTGTTATTGAATTCTCCGCCCCAGGGGAAACAAACATTGTTCTAAAAGAGGAGGAAAAACGGACTAAATATCGAGATCTTCTCTTCGAACTCCGTAGACTCTATCCGGACCACACTGTTAAACTAGTGGTTTTTATCATAGGATGCCTAGGTGGGGTGAGGCGTACACTGCTTTCGGAATTGAAGACGATACCGGCATGCCGAGAGTCGGCAGAAATCTTAGCCGGAAGAATGCAGAAGGCCGTTATCCTTGGTTCGTTACGCCTGCTCAGAGCACACGATTCGCGGACCCAGTGATCACTAACTCTACGGCGTAGGGAGTGGTCACTGGTATTACCAGCGTACCCTCTCTGGTATCGGAGGCAGAGAGAAGGGCGACTGGATTGGAAAAAAAAAAAAAAAAAAAATAATAATAATAATAATAGGACACATGATTCAGGTGTTTACAGTCACTAACTCCACAAGTCGTGGAGAGTGGCTGTAATGAATTAGCCGGCGCGGCTACCGTGTGGTGTCGGAGGCCACGGAAGCCCTGTCCGGCAGCGGGAAACCGAAAAAAAAAAAAAAAAAAAAAAAAAAAATAATAATAAGCAGGAGAGGCTGACTTTCATCTATCAAGCCTTTGGTGAGTAGCGCCACCACTTACTCCAGCTGGGGTGCAAAACCGAACCGGCAGCCCTAGTGCACCCGGGAGGGGAAAGCTCATTCCCCTCTGGTGTCGGTCGTGGGCTTGTTGGGCTAACCACCCACAAGCCCTGACTTCTGGTTCCCGTAAACAGAAGAGAGGGCCCCCACAATTGACCTCGTCCGGATAGGGGTCAAGGGCAAGGTGGTGGGGCCCAACCGGATGGAGCGCCCGTTGATGACGAACGCTATGGACAAGGACGCTTTGAGTGGACGGATGAGCTAAGGGACGACCTTCTGCAATGCTACGAAAGCAGTGAGCCCGCACGAAGGGGATACATGGAGCGGATGCATGCTCTGTGGTGTGACAGGCATCCAGAGCATGGCGCCTTCACGCCACAAAATCTGCGTGACTATGTATCCCATCTTCGTAGAAGGGGCTACGTGAGGGCTGCTCCTGAACCGGTGAATGAGGTGGCTGAAAGACCGCCGCATTCACCGGTTGAGGAAGTGGTTCTCCTTGTTCCACCAGTACCAGAGGGCCTCAGTACCAGATGGGGGCTACACCACATAAAAGCCCCCGGGCCACAAGACCTGGCCAGAGTGGATGAAGAACTTCGTGATGCGCTACCAGAACGGGCTGACACCTGGCACATTAACTGTGCCGTGTATGCCGCTGTTCAACGCTTTTCTCGGACGGAGAGGCGTAATACTGCCTCCCCACAGGAGAGGGCGGAGCGGCGCATACAAAAGATGGAAGCCAAGATCTGGTCGGCGAGGCAACACGCATCCCGTATCCAATGTGTGATGGACTACATGGCGGCCAATAGGCCGTTTACGCCTAAAGTGCGTCGAATAGCCGCCAACTTAAGACGCGTCCATCACACACTCAATGAGGCAGTGCTGCGAACCACCAAACAGCACTGTCTCGACAGGATACGGATGCTAGTGGTTTGTAAAAAATCACTAGTGAGGCGGGCGAGGGGGCTGGCGGAAAATAAACTCTTCCGCCAAAAGCCCTCGCGCCTTTTCGAACCGCCTCCGCGTGTTGCAGAGAATCCGCCGACTGTAGATCAGGTGGAAAATTTCTGGAAAACGCTTTACGAGGAGAAGCTTCCACTCAATCGAGACTCTCCGGCCCTAGCACACTTTGAAACCTTTTGTCAAAGGTTTCAACAACCACAGGAAGTGTGCCAACCAATAACCCCAGAAGAGGTTCGAAGAGCTCTCGAGGGCTCTAAGAACTTTGCTGCTCCAGGTCCCGATGGGATAAATAACTTTTGGTGGAAAAAGTTACCGAGCACCCACCACCATTTGGCCAGAATTTTTAATGCCTGGCTAAATGGGGAGCAGCAAATTCCTTCTTGGGTGGTTGAAGGGCAGACAGTGCTGATCCCCAAGAACGGAGATTTGTCCAACCCAAAGAACTACCGACCGATAACCTGTTTAAACGCATGTTACAAGGTGTTTACGCGCATCTTGTACATGCGAGTGCTCCGCGCAGTTGAACCGGTTTACGAACGGATATATGAGCAACGAGGGTCGAAGAGAGGTGTCGCTGGCTGCAAGGAGAATCTGTTGATTGACAGATGTGTCACACAGGACTCCGTGCAGTATAAGCGTAACCTCTCCATGGCCTGGATCGACTACCGCAAGGCATTTGATATGACATCTCATGAGCTTATTGTTCACTTGCTCCAATGTCTTGCGGTACCCGGTCCCGTAGTGAGATGCATCGAAGAACTGATGCCGCTCTGGAGGACTCGCTTTACCATTACATCGGGTAATGATAGAGTCCAGACGGAGTCGGTAACTTTCAGAAGGGGAGTATTTCAGGGAGACTCCCTCAGCCCTCTTCTGTTCTGCATCTCACTACTGCCATTATCCGTTTCGCTCCGGAAAACCCGTGGATACAACTGCGGTACCCCCGGCGATAGGAGGCATAAGGTCACCCATCTGTTCTACATGGATGACCTTAAACTTTATGCCTCCGGAGAGAGGGACCTACACCAGTCCCTCAGGGTGGTACAGGAGTACACGCAGGCTGTCGGCATGGAGTTCGGGCTGGACAAATGTGCACTGGTCCATCTCAAGAGAGGACGATGCGGGAACTACGGAGAGGACGCGCAACTCGTTGACGGAAGCATCTTACATCATCTAGATGCCGGAGAGTCGTACACTTACTTGGGTGTCGAGCAACGCTCCACCCAAGAAGTGAGTGTAGTGAAAAACGCTCTCCGCGGCAAGTATCAGCACCGACTCCGACAGATCTGGTCTTCAGAACTGTCGGGGAAGAACAAGGTGTCTGCTACTAACATGCTTGCCGTTCCGGTCCTTCTCTACTCCTTTGGAGTAGTGAAATGGACTCAAGAAGAGTTGCGTCAACTCGACGTAGGAACCCGCAAGAAGATGCATCTCAATAGGAGTTTGCATCCTAAATCGTCCGTTCCACGGCTATACCTCCCACGACATCGGGGAGGCCGTGGACTCTTGAGTTTGGAGAGTCTCCATAATAGGATGGTTCTGGATGGAGCCTGTAAGGTGTTCAGGAGTTCGGATCCCCTCCTCTGCATGGTCCGAGACCATGAAAATGCAGGGGTAGGAGCCTTTCTGTTTAAGGCAGCACAGAGAGCAGCCGATGAACTTGGTCTCTCCTTCGACGTCGAGCGGGTAAATCGCGACTCTGTCACCGAGTTGGAACCTGCTCGGCGAAAAGCCGAAATTAAAGCTGCAGAACACAACAACTTTCTGCAGCTGCACACGGATAAGCCAATGCATGGAGTTTTCTATAAAAATATAGAAAACCTTGGCTTATCCGAAAGGCTGACCTTTGCCTTCTTAAGGTCAGCCGGGCTGAAGTCTGAGACCGAGGGATTCATAATGGCTTGCCAGGATGGTGTATTTAACACCCTCGTCTATCGTAGTCGTGTCATGGGTATGGAGGTCCCTGATGTCAGCTGCAGGGCCTGCCGCAGGGCGCCAGAGACTCTTATGCACTTGCTGTCGGCTTGCCCGACGTATGCAGTCTCGGCCTATATCCAAAGGCACGACGGAGCATTACGAGTGCTTTATTACCATTTAAGGCACTCGTATGGGATAGACGAAACACCAGTGCTGCCTTACGCTCCGGGGGATATTGAGTCCGTTGTGGGAAATGAGAAGTGTCTAATTTATTGGAACTACTCTTTTCCCACCGTCAGGCAAATACAAGCCAACAAGCCTGACGTAGTACTCCTCGACCATCAACTCAAGACAATGTTCGTCGTGGAGTTCTCGGCTCCCGCGGAGAACAACATTGTCTTGAAGGAGGAGGAAAAACGAACAAAATATCGAGATCTGCTCTTCGAACTCCGCAGACTGTATCCAGACCATACTGTTAAGATAGTGGTACTGATCATAGGAGCCCTCGGTGGAACGAGACACACACTGCTTTCGGAACTCAAGATCATACCGGCATGCCGAAATTCGGCAGAGATCTTAGCCGGCAGAATGCAGAAGGCCGTCATTCTTGGTTCATTACGTCTGCTCAGGGCACACGATTCCCGGACCCAGTAGTCACTTACCCCACGGGCGTGGGGAGTGGCTACCGGTACTACCAGCTCCCCTCTGTGAGGGTCGGAGCCACAGAGAAGGGTGACTGGTTTTTAGCTCGCTAAAATAATAATAATAATAATAATAATAATAATAATAATAATAATAATAATAATAATAATAATAATAATAATAATAATAATAATAATAATAATAATAATAATAATAATAATAATAATAATAATAATAATAATAATAATAATAATAATAATAATAATAATAATAATAATAATAATAATAATAATAATAATAATAATAATAATAATAATAATAATAATAATAATAATAATAATAATAATAATATGGGATAGACGAGACACCAGTGCTGCCTTACGCTCCGGGGGATATTGAGTCCGTTGTGGGAAATGAGAAGTGTCTAATTTATTGGAACTACTCTTTTCCCACCGTCAGGCAAATACAAGCCAACAAGCCTGACGTAGTACTCCTCGACCATCAACTCAAGACAATGTTTGTCGTGGAGTTCTCGGCTCCCGCGGAGAACAACATTGTCTTGAAGGAGGAGGAAAAACGGACAAAATATCGAGATCTGCTCTTCGAACTCCGCAGACTGTATCCAGACCATACTGTTAAGATAGTGGTACTGATTATAGGAGCCCTCGGTGGAACGAGACACACACTGCTTTCAGAACTTAAGATCATACCGGCATGCCGAAATTCGGCGGAGGTCTTAGCCGGCAGAATGCAGAAGGCCGTCATCCTCGGTTCATTACGTCTGCTCAGGGCACACGATTCCCGGACCCAGTAGTCACTTACCCCACGGGTGTGGGGAGTGGCTGCCGGTACTACCAGCTCCCCTCTGTGAGGGTCGGAGCCACAGAGAAGGGTGACTGGGTTTTAACAAAAAAAAAAAAAAAAAAAAAAAAATAATAATAATAATAATAATAATAATAATAATAATAATAATAATAATAATATGATGACAACACCGTTGACAACACTTCTGAACAGTCAAAAGAAGGGATATGCACTAGGAAGTGACGGGACGCAGATATCCCACCTTTGGTACATGGATGATCTGAAGCTGTTTGCGGAGTAAAAAGAACACCTACATCAACTCCTGGACTGTGTAGGAAGATTTAGTACTGATATCCAGATGATGTTTGGCCTTGATAAGTGTAAAATAAGTAGTATGGTAAGAGGGATTTGGACAGAGCATGAAGGTTACGAAGTGAATGAAAGACAAGGAATAATAACGGGCATGAACGAAGAAGAGCAGTATAAGTACCTCGGCTATCTACAAGCACAGGGCATTGATCAAGGAGGAGCAAAGCAGAGAGCCACGGATATGTATTTAGAAAGACTCAGAGCAATATTAAGAACAGAACTCTCAGCCAGAAATACTGCTAAGGCAGTTAACACCTATGCTACCTCAGCGTTGGCATTCTCATTTGGAATCCTCAATTGGACTGACACTGAGCTGAACGCACTGGACATCGCGACTAGGAAGGAGTTTAGTAAACAACGAGCCCATCATCCCCACAGTGCAATTGAGAGATTTCACTTACCCCGAAGAGACGGAGGAAGAGGAATACCCAGTATACCATCAAGACATCACCAGCAAGTGGACAACTTAAGAAAGTATTTCGGTCAAAAGGCAGTTTCTAGCAGGATACACAGAGCAGTAGTCAGAGCAGATAAAAAGATCACGCCGCTAAAACTATCGGACACAGAATACGACCCTGCAGGTAAGATAAAATCAGTGGAACAGCAAGTGGCTCAGTGGCGAAGTAAACCTCTACATGGAAAATACCTGGCTGGCATAGAAAATGAAAATATAGATTCATTCGCTTCTACGGCTTACTTACGACACGGCAACCTGTTTGTTGAAACTGAGGGATTTATGGCGGCCATCCAAGATAATGTTGTGGCCACAAGAGCGTACAGAAAAATGATATTAGGGGAACGGATAGAGCATATCAAATGCCGAATGTGTAATGATAAAAGCGAGTACCTAGATCACATAATTGCGGGATGCTCAGTGCTTGCGCCGAAGGCCTATCTAGATCGGCATAACAGGATGGGTAAGATCCTCCATCAAAAGATTAGGGAAAAATATATGGGGTTGAGAGATCTTGTCCCATATTACCAATATGACCCCCCACAGGTGTGCGAGGATGAGCGGGTTAGACTGTATTGGAACCGCAAAATAATAACAGACAGACAAATAACAAACAACATCCCGGATGTGGTACTTACACTCAAGGAAGAAAATAAGACTTATATAGTTGACTTCGCTGTCCCGCTAGCGGCTAACATATCAAAAACTTACAGCGAGAAAATAAATAAGTACCTCCCACTGGCAGATGAGATCCGTCAAATGTGGAACATGGACTCTGTAGTCATCGTACCTATAGTTGTGGGAGCCACCGGAGAGATACCTAAGACGCTAAAAAACAACATCAGTCAACTTGGCTTACAGTGGGAACTATATATATCTATCCAGAAGTCGGTAATCCTGGATACATGTGCCATTGTTGGAAGGGTTCTAGGAGAAAGTTAAAAAGTGAAATGCAAAAAGAGCGAACCATCTTGTCAGAGGACCGATGGCTTCTTGCCTCTACCCTAGGGAAGAAAATCTCTGTGAAACAGTAGAATAATAATAATAATAATAATATCGTAAAAAGAAGTCATGCCGTATTACAACTACATACCGGAAGCCTTCCTAGAGAACGAGTCAATAAAAATATACTGGGACACAGGAATTGTAATGGATAAAGAAATCAAACAAACCTGATGTATTAATCCTAAACAAAAAGGATAAATGGGCACACATTATAGATGTTACAATTCCCCTGGATGGAAATGTAAGAAAAGCCAGGACCGAGAAGATAAGTAAGTACCAAGACCTAGCAAATAAATTGTAAGCTATTTACTTACTTGAAAGGGCTATCATAATACCCATAGTAACATCCGCTAATGGGTTGATAGATAAAGAGCTGCCTAGAGCTCTAAATCGACTGGGAATATCTTACTATAAAAGAGTGGTAGCACTCGCGGAAAGACTACAATACTAGCTACTTGTAGCACGGTTCGAAGGGTGTTGGCCCATGAGCATACCGCTGGTCGTTCAGACCCCGGTTGACCATGAACCACGATATCCAACATTTAGTTGAGAAAAAAAAATAGAGTACACTATGTATCTCAGATCATGGTGATCGTAAAATCTATAAATTTTAAACTCTTATTTCATACATTGCGTATGGAAGATCATATAGATCTCATATAGAAAATCAAGAGTACCTATATTGTGTACCTAAGGTCATGGTGATCGGTGAAATGTATTAAGAAATTCTTAAATTCTGACTCGTACATTCTGTATGAAAGATCATAGTGATCATATAGAAAATTAAGGGTACATTATGTGTCAAGGATCATGGTGATCTGGGAAAATATTAAAGAATTTGTAAATTCAAAATTTGCACATTATGTGTGAAAGATTATAGTAATCATATAGAAAAGGAATAATATCAATAATAATACAATAATACATTGTGTACCTTAGATCATTGTGATCGCAACACAAAAAAAAAATACCAGAGTATATTATGTACCTTAGATCATTGTGATCGAAAAACAAAGGAAGAGTATCAGAGTACGTTGTGTACCTCACCATCATTGTGATCGCAACACAAAAGAAAAATACCAGAGTATATTGTGTACCTTAGATCATTGTGATCGCAAAATAAAAGTTTTTTAAATCTCAATTCGCACCGCCTGTATGAGAAATCATGTTTATAACGGAAGAAAATCCCCTTCTAAATATTATTTAACACGTATTTGTTGTACGGAACTAAAAGGAAATGGAGTAATTTTCTTTGATATAGTATAATATATTATAAACTAAAGAAAAAAAAATAGAACAATGAATTGTAGAGTTATGGGTTGCTACGTAATACTGGAAAAATTAAAAATTAATTTCAAAAAATATATTTTAATGTTCTAATTACTGATGGAATACACGCCTCTGCTCTATTTTCTTTATTTGTATATATTTTGGTACCAGGACATAAATTAAACGTTCTGCCGAATGGAGAGATAACATCATTAGTTGAAAATAAATAATAAATTTTATTTTCTTTACAAGTATTGCATTGCTATAAGTGTACCTACCAATACTATCTCAACATTAGGTATCGAGGAACGTCTTAGAAAAAAAAAGCTGTGAGCTCCAGGCAGAAAGGCAGAGAGCACAAAAAAAATGTAATTTATGGCAGTTCATTTCTGCAGATGATTTCAATTTTAATTTTACATATCATATAAGCACATAACCTCATCAGTCCGGAATCGCTTGGCTGTATAAGAAATTACAAAAAAAAAAAAAGAGGAAAACTAATGTCAACGCTTTAAAATATTATATGGTAGTTATGGTATGTCAAAATTAAATCATTGCAGGGTAATGTAACATTCCGCGTTATGAAATTCTCAATAAATCAATTGAGATTGTACAATGACAGTTTTAAAAAGTATCTTACATTTAAATCAGATAGTTATTATCCTGAAAGAGGTACAGATTATAATTTTTAATAAGTAAATTCAATTTTAGTTTCGATCTCCTATGACAATTAAGTTTTTGGTACCTAAACAGATTTCAAGGCGGGATATCACATTTTATATCAATATGGCTAGAACTAATGCTCTTACTAAGTCACCCATTTATATTGTGTGTTCAGATTTTAATAAAATTTCTTGCAATTGCGATGTGCATTCATGTTCACTTAAACAAGGCTTAAATATGGCACACCAAGTTAACCATGCATTGAGTAGTTGTACTCTTTGGCCATAGCCTATTTTGGTTTTTAGAATTATATGGTTCTTCGTATTTCGGTCTCATCTTAGGTTAGTAGTAGTTCGTAATATCATATTGAATATTTTGAATAAAGTGGCAAGAGTGCAGTATGGGAGACGGTCCAAGCAATTCCTGAGGTGTGGAAGTGGAACTGTAAGTCACGCAGGAAATATGAAGGTTTATCCAGTCAACGTTACAGGATATCAAAAGTATGGTTAGGAACATCTTCATACTGGGAAACTTGACAATCAGGAAGGATTGTATCTGACAAAGATCGAAAACGATTCGGGTCAAGCATCTATCTTGTTGAGAGAGAGAGAGAGAGAGAGAGGATTCGGAAACTAAGCCGTGGGTAGTGGTGTCGGAAGCTTTGATTGTGATTGGTTTAAGATCGGTAATCAGTAATGCAGAACATTTGGTAATTGGAATTTTGTCTTGGAATGGATCTCAAAAAAAAAAAAAACTGATCTAGATAAAGTGGATTTCTGCCAGAAAATAATTATTAAAGAATCTTATTTTCGAATTTTAATGTTCTCAAGAGAACTGTATATATTAGATATATCAAAACATTATTAACATTAACAAATACTGAAAAAAAATAATAATAATAATAATAAAAAAACATTCCATAGTTATAGAGAAAAAAAAAACAATAATCCAAAAATCCTCTTTTGAATGAAATGTTTTGAATATAGAACTGCTGCATACTAAATCAGTTCTCTTGTTTTCTTACAAACATAAATCGATTTTAAACAAGCGAATTTGTCACACCTATGATACTCGAGGCACAGGAAAATTAGATACGAATATCCCTCTAAGTACTAAAACGTAGACACAAATATTCATAAATTATTTTGCCTTATAAATTGAATAGAATACTATACTATATTTATTGAATCAAATAAGGCTATTTTCTCAAATCCGTTATGAAGTAAATAAGTAAATCGATTTTATTCATAAATCTTTGCTATTCAATTATTTTCATAAATTTAACTTGATTCAACGGACAGTTCCAGAATTTCACTTTTGGTTAATAATTAAATTTTTGATACACACACATATATTTTATTAATAAGTATTAGAAATTTTTATAAAACCATGAAATAATGTAAACATGACCAATAAACCTTAATTTAATTTGATTATTATAGACATGAATATGTGCCTCCTGTCTGAAATTTATGAGTAAACTTTGAATGACTATTTAATGTTAGTAAAAAAAAAAATAAATAAATAAAAAAAAAAAAATCGAAATGTGTATTGCAAGAAACTTCTTGCAGCTGATTTAACTATTATCCTTTTATAGGCTTCTGTGATTAAACTAACTATTTCCTGCATACTTTTGTAAGCTTTTTAGCACATACGAAGCTTGTGTTCCTCTGTTATATTCAGCCAAACCTAAAGAGAGATGGTGACTGGATTGAATGGTTAGCGGATGTAATACAATTCACAGTCCTTGTTGACTATGGATCAACATGGCCAAAGGTCGAGATTAGGAACTAATTTCTGAGAATGGAGTGTTCGTTAGTGATGTTACTGCATGAACCATGGACGTACTGAAGTCACAACGCTTTTGGAAGTGCTCTTGAAATCAATTACCTGAAAATGAAAACATAATCGTAGACGAAGAAGTAAAAGGTAAAGACAAAATAAGGAAATAAAAAGGAAAAGAATATGGAGATAGAAACAGGAAAGCCGCAGAAAATATGAAGACAAAAGCTACGTAAAAAAAAAATGTATATATATAGAGGTAGGTAATAAATTAACCCCCAAATTTTGACAGCAGTTCCCATACTGTTATCAATACAAGTAAGGGAGACATCTGTGTTAGAAATGATCTCGGAAATGACCAAATGGGACAAAATATTCGGAAAAATGTGGTCCACCTTAAAAAGACAGAAAAAAGAAAGAAGGAGAGAGGATTGTAAGGTCCAGGACAGAGCTGAAGAGGACACCTTGACTGCACCTAACGAAGATGGAAAATAATATATTATGAGGTTACAAACTATAAAATGAAATCACATTAGAATAGGTGTTGTTTTATAAGTAGATTACGAAAACTACATAGGTACGTAGTTAAAAAAAAATTATGAGGAAAAAGATATGTAGTGTATCGGAATTATTTGTATCTAACGTTGATGAGTCATAAAGTATTACCGAATACCAGGTGGCGCTCTGCAGCTCACGGCCGGAGGAGACGGCAGTTTATATCGAACAGCGGTACGAGTAGGTCGGTGGTGTGAAACTAAGTGAAGTGTCTTATTCTAACAGTATAAGCGAAGCGAGACATAATCGGGCTTATTACAGAAATGTTTTTTTATTAGTTTTAAAGAGTTAAATTCTTCATCATCTTAACCTTTAGATTTGTCTAGCATTTATAGTCTCTATATAAGTCAAAAGTTACGAAGGTTTATTATGGTAAAATACAAAAATAGTTTTACCTATAATGAATTGTATATTGAACTACACACTACGGTACACATTGTACTCTATGCCGATTTATTCAACTTTTTATGAATTGTTGCACATTCTATAGGAGAATCTTCGTCGAAGGTTTTTTTAAATAACGTCAGTATTAATCATTTTTAACTAGTCAGTATAGAATAAAAAAAAAAAAGAAACTGCCACCAAATTCATTTGTTTCGATCCCGGGGTTTTGAGTAAAAACTGTAAAACACATCGTTTGTTTGAAAATTTGTTAAATATCTTTCAAGCTGGTAATATACTTCGAGAGCTGGATATTATATTATTAAGAATTATATATTAGTAAAATATATAAATAAATAATGATAGAAAATAACATTTCACAGGATTTCTAAACATGAAAATTAAGAAAACAATGTTCTATATCTTAAATGATTAATAACTTTTTTATTTATTGGTTTGTCCTCCAGTTGACACTAATATACTGTTCAAATTTCAACTCAGGTGGACTTTTATTCCTTAAGTTATGGTGCTTACAGGAATCGTGACAAATTTACAGACAGACGAACATTTTGAAGTTGTTCAAAATTCGATGACTAATACAATGATTTCTCTCCGATCGACATTTATGGTTCTAGAAATGTGCCGATCAAATTCAATATGCTCTTCGTTTTGGTATTTGTGAAGAGTTTAATAATTAGTTGCAATTTATTTTTCTGTACCCTTTTAACTTAGAAAGATATGAATAAACGAGTAGAAGTTGCATTCGGACGTGGCCTACTGCGAATATCGATTCGCTTCATATTATGCATTAACACAGTACGATTCGCTTTTAAATGGTGCCACTAAGATTAAGTACACAGTCTATTTATATTTCATATTGGTTTTTAAAATAGATATTTAAAGCCAGTAAAGCCTGACTGCAACTTTAATTCGTTTCATAATAGTGTACCATGATATTTTTCATATAAAATTTTTCTGTCAGAAGTCATATTGTTTATTAGGTATTTGGAAATACCTGACTACAAATTCCATTTGTATTTGTAATAGTCTTATTAAAAATACCTTAGCAATATTTTAAAGTAAAATTGATTCACCCTACGTAAAGTTCATTCGAACCTGAACGTCAGGTATCTTGTATATTTTTGTATTTTCTATGTTCTTAATCAAAAACCTTTGTGACTTTTTTCTCTAAAATTATAATAAAATATAGTTTATATAAACATGACAAACAAGATTTACATCACGCTTCTGACGATCATCCTGTATAACGGATATGATGCAATTTAAATAGGAAGTATTCTACTATCTCATTTTAACTATGATGCAAATTCGAAATGAATATTTTAAATACAATAGAAATTATCCCTATTATTATTTCAATGCCCGACAAGCTACTATTATTATAATAATCTCATTAAAAATATCTTAATGATATTTTAAGGTAAAATTGTTATATCATCTAATCAACATAAAGTTGATTCGAATCTGAGATATATCCTGTATATTGCAGTTTAGATAACAATCACCCTGTATGACTGATATTCAATTTCAATAATACCAAGCTGTTTTATAGATATTCCAAATTCTAATAAAAAATATGGACTTCAACTGGGTCTATCGTATTTAACAGAGATTCGCAGTCGGCAACGCCAGATTTTCTATCCAAGTTTGTCACAACGAAGAAATTTTGTATACGTAAATACCACAGCTACAAAAAGAAATTTTGGCTTGGATACTATACTAGTACATTCCCATGTATTTTCACGTGCTCAATCCGAATCCGAGGTCAGAATTGATCGATTGGCCCGTATATTCAACATAACATCAAAAAATAGATAAAAACGGTTCCAGAGTAATCGTGAGCACCAAAAGTTACAAGACACATGGACGAGACAGACAGAAATTTTTTTGCTCAAACCTAAAATTTTGACGTTTCATTAGTTTTTATGCCTATTTGAACAATCAACATTTTCATTTTTTTTGCATCAGTATACTTCCACTGGATGTGGAAGTAATACGCAGAAAATGGCATGACAAAGATATGAAAGTCATTGTGTGCCGTGGGCTACACAATAGAAGTAAAGCTTCTACTTCAAGCATTTTCTTCGCATCCATACTACTCGAGGTAACACACTGCGCATCTATAATTCTCGAGGAAATCCACTGCGCATTCATACCACTCGAAATAACCCACTGCGCATTAATTTTACTTGAGGAAACCCACTGCGCATCCATACTATTTGAGGTAACCTACTGCGCATCTATAATACTCGAGAAAAGCCACTGGGCATCCAAAATACTAGAGGAAACACACTGCGCATCCATACTACTCGTGGTAACCTACTGCGCATCCATAATACTCGGGGAAACCTACTGTGCATCTATAGCACTCGAGAAAAGCCACTGCGCATCCAAAATACTCGAGGAAACCTACTGCGCATCCATAGTACTCGAGATAATCTATTGAGCATCAATGGTACTCGAGGAAAGCCACTGCGCATCCATAATACCCGGGGAAACCTACTGCGCATTGATAGTAGCCGAGGAAAACCACTGCGCATCCATACCACTTGAGGTAACCCACTTATTATAGAATCAAGAAAATAATAGATCTATAAACACCGTACAGGTTGCATGGTATTCTAATTTCTTCTAATCGTAGAAGCTAAACACACACATGCGACGACGCGTCTCTGACGCTATCTCCTCATCTATCCTTGAAGCATTGGTGTCAATTTAGCAACCTGCTAAAATAATCTTGAAAGGCAGGCACGCTGACGTTCGTTTGTTCATAATACTCGCATTACAATACAACCTGTAGGGTGTTTATAAATCTTAAAATTTCACACCTAGATTTCTATCCAAGTCTATTTGCACTTTAGTATGTGGAAATTATTGTTTATGGAACTTTAATAAGATAATATTTGAAATCTTCTACCACAAAAAAATGTAAAACGATATGCCACACGGTGTGGGGGAGGGGGTAGTGGTAGAGTGGCGGTAGTGGGAGGTGGATGAAGTAAAAGAAAATTTTGTGGCTTTACACGCTAAATTACAATTTTATTTTTTTCACCCACTTTATTAATGGGGTGGAGGTAGTAATGGGGGTGGCTAAGCCAAAAAAATTTTTGAGACCTCAACTTCTATTATATATACCAAATACCAATTTTACGAACTCTTATTGCTTGATTTACCTATTTACTCCCATTTACCTCAATTTATCCCCCAACCCTTCAACGAAATAAGATCGAAATACAATCTAGTTCCAGATCTCGTTAAAATACATACGTGTACCAAATTTCAAGTCAATATCTTAAACTGTTCCAAAGTAAACGTGCGCACAAAAAAAGTTACAGACAGACCAAAAGACAGAATTTTTTTTGCTCAAACTTAAAATCTTGACGTTTAATGACATTCTAAGCCTATTTGAATAATAAAAATTTTCAAATTTTTTTTTGCATTACTATACTTCCAAATACCAAATACCATATTTTAAGGTAAAATTAATATATTATACATAACAGCTGATTCGAACCTGAGAGACACCCAGTATATTGCGGTTTAGAAATCATATACGTCGCGCGTCGTCATACTTCTGTGTGATTAATCAAAAACCTTAGTGACATTTTGCTGCAAAATTGAAATAAAACCTGTTTTACATAAAAATGAGAGTTTGATGATCACCTTGTGTGACGGATGTTGCCCAATTTCAATATGGAATATTCTATGTTGTTTTACATATGTGCTAAATTTGAATTAAACATTTTAAGTCCAACAGAAGTTATCGCGTTTACAAGAAACGGTCTACACATACGCAGATACAGACAGACAGAAATCTTTTATGGGATATTTGAGTTTAGTCTGTTGTGAAACGGATTTCTGTACACATTTCTTTTTCTACGATGATTATTAAAAAATGTCCGGTTATTATTAAAATATGAAACTTAAGAACTAAATTATTTTGTGTTGAAATTTTAATAAGAAACATCTATATTATCTAGCACCCCTGCCTCCTAAACATTTTAACGAGACAACCAACTTCAGAGAACAGTATTTCTGAATTATTACCCGTGTTAAAAAATATACGATGTAGTTACGCGGCTGGATCTAACCTGTGTTCCGCCACGGTATAAACACACTTACCGGGGCCACCGAGCAGGTGTAAGAGATTTCCAAGCCCCAGGTGAGTTTGATCACGACCCGCTAATTTCTGACGAGGTGAAAATAACAGAGCGATTATCATATCACTTATTTCGATCAAAAGATTCAAGATCTAAGCCGAAGCCAGATTATATACCCCAGGGTTCAAAGTCAACACCGTGGCTTCTTGGTTATTTATTGTTTTAAGTGTTAACTCCCCAAACGATAACTTATAGTTGAGGTCGTTATTGCTCCTAAGGGTACTATTAGAAATGTTAAACCTCTAGTTACAAGAATTGAACTGAGGCATCGGTAATAAATAATATACAAAACATCTTCATAAAAGTATCCAGGAAAATAAAAATAATTCGGTTTTCTTATATTGTATAGAGTGCTGTATATTTATCGTATAACTTTATTTGCCATTTTAATCAACATTAATGTGTTACTTTTAAGTAGATACATTTAAAGAAGTTAATACAATTATAGTTGAACTGTTGAATATAAATAACAAATTCAGTTTTTATTTAAAAACCGATAAAGTGCCACTTAAAAAACACATCTTAAATAATCATGTACAGTGAAAAAAAAATATTCATAATATTAATGAATCGGGTCATCGGCTGAAAATTAATGAATCCATTTATTAATATAATCTCCATAGTATTAATAACTTAGTATTAATAAATGTGTACATTGTATGAATGAACGCATATTATATAAATAAACAGATTCATAAATTCTTAGCTGAACCTGCATTCATCAATATAACGAACATATATTTTTCAGTGTATTAAATACAAATAACAAAAACTAAAAACCGTAAACTAGAAACAAGGAGCTAGAGCCTAGAATCTAGATACTAGAAATTGGAAACTCTAATAAACTGAGAACCAGGAATTAAAAATTAGAAACTATTAGCTAGAACCTAGAATCGAGAAATTTGAAACTGAAAACTGGAAGATAAGTAACTGGAAACTAGAACTTTAGAAACTAGAAACTTGAATCTATAAACTAGAAATTGAAAATTTGAAACTAGGAACTGGGAACTAAAAATCAGAAACTAGAAGGTGAAAGCTGAAACCTGAAAGCCAAAAATTAAAAAGTACGGACGTATAGACAGACGTAAATATATTCAGTGTGACACACTTAAGATGAAGACTTCCTTGTATTTAATTTCTTTTTAGAAGTAGACAATATTGGATTTTGGTGCAGGGGTGGAACTCCAGGAGCTACATTTCTGAGACTACTCAACTCAAAACTCAGGTTTAACCCCAGCTTACTGCGACTCATGAATAGGGTCAATTCTCAATATTTTGCGTCGCGTTGGAGATATCGAAAAAAGTTACAAAAAAGTTGTTCCAAATATTATTTTAACCTTAGGTAGAGAGTTTTAACACAAAATTCGTGTTTTTAAATCTTTTGTCAGTTTCAGTTCGAAATTTTTATGAGTTTTCATTAGCAAGCACTTTCATTGATTTTAATTACTTCCACATCCAGCGGAACTATAGTAACGTAAAAAAAGTGAAAATTTTTATTATTTAAATAAGCTTAGAATACCTTGAAACGTCGAGATTTTAAGTTGAATAAAAAAAAATCTGTTTGTCGTTCTGTCTGTAACTTTTCTTGTGCGCACGATTACTCTGCAACCGTTTAAGATATTGCCTTCAAATTTGGTACACGTATGTATTTTAACGAGATCTGGAACTAGATTTTATTTCGATCTGGGTTGGGGGGTAAATTGGGGTAAATGGAGGTAAATGGAGGTAAATAGTTATATCGAGCGAGTAAGAGTCCATAAAATTGATATTTAGTACATACAAGAGAAGCTAAGGTCTCAAATAATTTCTTAGCAATAGCCACCCCCATTACCACCCCCACCCCATTATTGAAGTGGGTGAAATCGAATAAAATTGTGATTTAGTGTATGTACAGGAACCAAAGGCCTCAAATTCTTTTTACTTCATCCACCCTCACTACTATCCCCATATCACCACTCCCACTCCCACCCCACTACCGATGTGGGATATCGTTTTATGGGTTTTTGGGGTTGACGATTTCAAATATTATATTATTAAAGTCCCATAAACAATTATTTCCACACATATATAGTATCAAAATTTTTCTCGTTGTGAGAGACTTGGACAGAAAATCTGGATGTGCAAGTAGTGATTCCTTAGAAAGCGATTTTTTTTACTGTTTCTATAGTTTGCTAATGAAAACTGATAAAAATTTCGTACTTCGAGTAAAAATGCCAAAAATTTTAAAAACGTGAATTTCGTCTTGAAACTTTGTCTATGAGGTTAAAATAATATTCACAACAATTTTTTCTAGTAGCTTTTTTCGATATCTCTAACACGATGCAAAGTATCGAGAATTAGCCCCATTCACGAACTCTCAGTAGGCTGGAATTATACCTAATATTTGAGTTTACTCCAGCAGCTGCTGCGCGTGAAGTTATACCGCTATACCAAAATTCAAATATCTACTTCCAAAAATAAGAGGGTCTTCATCTTTGTATCACACTGTATATTCATTTCAATATGAATTCATATACATGCGCGACTTTACTATTTATCAAAATTTGTTTTACTTTTAAATTTTTTCACAACAGCGTATTTCTAATTACATACAGAGTGGTTACATCACTACTCTCATCCATTTAGGAACTAATTCTACTTAAAAATACTAAGAAAATTCCTATTAGTTAACTTGGGGCCGAAAATGCTTCCTTAGGAAACTTTGAAACCCTACCGTTTCTTCACAAATAAGTAGTGATTTTTGTACTTTTTGTACTTTTTATATACAAAATATCCCAGTGAAAACTTCTGTAAATTTTTTAATTATCAAAAAATCGTTTCTGATAAATAGGGGACGTAAGGGCAGTATTATGCAACATCTCTTATCCTCTTAAATTCAACCACCTCATTCCTTAAATCTTCAGTTACCATATAGCCTTGGCTTGACCTAGAAAATAAAGAGTTATAAATGACCAAAGAAATGTTGCTGTATTTTTGTGCTGTGTTTATACGTAGGTATATTCAAATCAATCTGTTGATATAGAAGTTGCCTCTTCGTCTCTATATTGTGGAATCTGAAAAGGCATAAATCCAACTACACCAAGAACAATCTGAAGTAGACTTTGACTAAAGGTTGCAGTTCTCTGAAATAATGACTCTACATACAAACTGGTTGAAGCACATTTATTTCAGTGATTAATCTTGCATTTATTTGAACAGCGCCGATGGATAAGTACGGGTAAGTGAAAAATATCTTAGTTTCACGGGATAACGTAGGACTCTCTGTAAATCTTTCAAGTATTGAAGTGAAGAAAATCTTCATTTGATACGTGAGGGGCACACCCGACATTCACCAAAAATTAATGTCTGCCCTGGAATTTTGAATGAACCTTTCATTGGTCTACAAGGGTGAGAGGTATCTCTATTCTCTACATTTTTAATCGCCTCCTGGCGGAGTTTAGCCCATGGCTATTCTACCACTCAACCAGGACGGACAAACACATAGACAACATTACAACACCCATTCCCTGCGACATTGCCATCTGCCGCGGCTGAAACTCGAACTCAGGAGAGGAGAGCGACTAGACCGTGTTATCTCTCACACAATCGCAGTCTAGCCCACTGCTGCCGTCTCGGCATCACGTGAAAAACGCCACTACACATCCATACCCTAGCCAGGATTTGAACCCGGGACCCCGTGGTCGCAAGCCTAACACGTTAAGCACACCTTAAGCCGGTGGCGCAGTGCTCTTTTAATGGAATCTGCCTATTATGATGAGATGAAATATGCTTGTCCCTCACTATTGTAAAAGAAATACAGAATACTTAGACGGAATATACCACAACGAATGGAATTAGTGTTGAGAATGTATTTAACGCCCAGCAAGATCACCAGATATTACCCCATTGAGTTAATTTTTGTGATGTCATTTGAAATCTGCTACATTTCTAATCCAACTAGCTCCTGGTACCATCCTTTAATGAGGGTGGGGGGTTGAGCACCTGCCAGGCGCGTCTCCAGTTGGCGGATAGGAGAACGGCCAGACTCCGCGAGAAGTAGGGTTAACGTGGTCATCCTGCTGGGGGGTAGGGCTAATAACCCAGTCCACCCCGGCTAAAACCACGTCGCGGACCAGCTCACACACCGTAAACCGCTTGAAGTGGCAATAACCCACTGACCCAGGTCAGGGGTACGTCTCTCCGGGGGGCACGGGGGTCTTGGCTTCACCGCCCTGACCACGTGGATGAAGTACCACCATAAAAACTTCCCCAATCCCAAGGTATTGTACGCGCCGATGGGACGCATGGTCGGGGGGGAGCCCGACCACTAGCGACAAACCTCGGGACACAGGCGCACTCCGTTGTATAATGCCTTCCACGTATGTAAGGGGCTCCGTGCGTGGCGACCATCTTTTTCCCTTATTCGTGGAGAGGGAGGGGGTTCCTCAGCATGTTCTGTGCAGACCCTCCCATCAGCGCAGGAGCGCAGTGCGGGAGGTGAAGGAGCTGGGAGAGGGGGTGTCCGTGACTTCGGTCAACACCAAGGACCTTCCGCCTGAGCCTTCCGTCTGGATTCCCGAGCCAGAGGAAGGAAAATAGGCCCTTTCCAGCTGAAGGTGCAGATAAACCTGCATCATAGTAAGGAGGCCACAGCGGTCCTTACTAAAGTGATGCAGGGGCGCGAAGTGAAGCAACATCGCAAGCGGCGTGAACTTGACTGGGGTGATGGACCATCAAGGAATACCTCGTAGCGAGGTCGTTGCTGACAAGGAGCATAGCCTGGAAGAGCAACCTTCAAAAGGTTGAAGGAATGGGAAAATAGGTCCATTCTAGATAAAACTGCATCACAATGAGGAGACTACAGCGGTCCTCACTAAAGTGATGCAGGGGTGCGAAGTAAAGCAACGTCGCTAGCGGTGTGGACTTGATGGGGTTATGGACCATCAAGGGACACCACATGGCGAGACTATTGCCGAACAAAGCACCGAAGTAAAGTGACGTCGCACGCGACGAGGATTTGACTGGAGTGGTGTCCAGCGAGGAACGCCGCGTAGCGAAGCCGTTGCTGTCAACGGATATTATACGACTGCAGGGTCTGGACTGCAGGATATAATATCAATGGGGAAAGAAAATGGACCTGGCAACTACCACTCTGCCCATTTTCTCAGACCTGCTGCCAACGGCACAGGAAAAATGGGTAGAGTGAGTTATAATGTCTAAGGGCAAACAGAGCCAGACTCGGAGACTATCATAACTCACCCATTTTGTTCACCTTGTCAGTGATACAGGAGTATTAAAATGGACAGTGCAAATTGACAGTGTAAACTAAAAACAGGGAGAGCACAATAAGCCCAGGAGGCTACAGTGCCCTCGGAGTATTGTGTGGGTTCCCCTCCTCGCAAAAAAAAATCCAACTAGCTAATCTACAGAAACTACAAATAGTCTAATTATCATTGTATATGTATGTATTTCAGAAAAAAAAATCACAAGAAAGGGTGCCTGTAGTTTTCTAATTGAAATTTTATAAATTCTTCCACAAAAAGTTGCGCGTAAGCCGCCATATTGAAAAATGACCGACAAAATACGGTTTTTGACATTTTTTATAAACCATACAATTTACAAAAAAAAAATTAAATAAAATTGCTTAAGCCCGTAATTATCCACAACTTCTGTTGATACCATATTTTTGTTAAATCAATCTTGGAGGTACAAATAATGAGAGAGTAGTGATTAAGTGATTAAACATTTTTGGAGTAGCTTAAAAAATTTGCCTCTACTGGAACGTGACATCTTTATTTGATAAAATAACTAAATACCTGCTGTGTTTATTCGGTTCATTTTCTATTTAATTAATTTTTTAACTATGTTGCAAATTGTGGTTGGAATTTGAAAAAGCTGTTAACACAGTATACTTCCGATTCAAGTACATATATTTTTCGGATAAAAAAATGACAAATTAATTTCCTACTTTTTAAAACATGTTTATCTAATATATCAAAATTTAACACCTTCACTCATTAATTCTAAATATTCAAAAAAATTACATGACATTAAAATGACATTATAATTAATTATTACAAGTTATAGTCGAACAGCTGAGACAAGTAGCCTACAGCAAAGGCATTTACCGCAGGCATATTCGCTGAACCAAGTAGGAAACAGTTACATATTTACTCTTTATTACAATTTTTCTTAGAGGAAAATTTCTTTCTTAAAAATAGTTTTCACTCAAAACATTAATAACAAAAATAGATATCACAATGTTTCTCGCACTTAAGTAAACAATAATTTTTTCTCTCAGTAGCGTAATGATTCGTATTTAAATTACTAACTGAATAACCGGCTTTGCACACGAAGAAAATATTTTTCAACCCTATATCCTATTCCATCAGTTTAAAACATTATTGGGTGTGAATTTTTACTTTTACTTTGAAATGTTATCATGTGACTCAAATGGAGCCTGCATGTATTGCTTACACCAATATTATAAAAATAAAAAAAACAAAAAATCGAACCGCCTTAAAAAATCTTCACATATATCTAAAAAGTAAGGTATAAAATTTAATAAATACAAATATTTGTCTACCTATTAGTGGAAAGTAGCAAGGAACTCTACCTTATTACTTAATAACAATTTAAAATCTATGCAAAATGTATTTTTGAAATTAGATATTTTTGCACCGATTTCAAATTGATGTTAGGTAATAAGGTGCAATTCCTTGCTACTCCCCACTAATTGATAGGCAGATATTTGCAAAATTGAGTGAAATTTTATTTCTTACTTTTTAGAGAGTTTCTTGAAGATTTTTTAAGGAGATTCGACTTAAAAATTTTTTCTTTCAACCTTTTGAGTAGTTTCCTTTATTTATTTAACTCCTACATAGTGAAGGAAATTATTGTTTTTTTTTATCTATTTATTTAACGTCAGACTATTTCCGCTACCAGGGCCTATCACCGATGCCAGGAGACGAGCTACCCCCAACCTGGAAATTTTGACGAACCTCTTCTCGTAAGAAGAGTAGGGATCTTTTACTTGCCTAACATTTAATAGACAAGGGACCGCCTGCTTTACATCCCCTCCCAAGGACGGTATATATCCACTACGCAATCCTCGTCTTCAAATTACATAGCTTCCGCGTATACACTGATATACAAGCCGCTGGAAGATGGGACGAGATCGCTGTATTTCCCAAGATGCGTCACCCATCCATGTACTAACCGCGCTGCACGTTGTTTCACTGGATTATCGAGGATACATCTACGCTCGCCCCAAGGGAAATTATTGTGAAATTCTCCTTATGTTGAGCACCATGTGAATTTTACCAGAAAAATAATGCCGTATTGTTTCTGAATTGAAATTACTGGCGACTCCAAATCTGCGAATATTCTCGTAATATGAAGTCGGTTAAAATTTTTTTTCCAATTTTTGTTCACCTTACATTAGATGTAGCTTTATAAATTTAGTAGGGGACCACCGCCAGACCATAACCCTACAGTTTGCAATTGGTTTGACAGAAATCGCTTAAACTACGTCAGAGTAGGTAATGATTGAACAGATATAAAAAAAAACGTACATACGGGTCGAATTGAGAACCTCCTCGGTTAAAAATATAGAAGTCGGTTATATCTTAGAAAATTCAAGTGTGCCGCTACCACTGGATGTGGAAGTAATGCAAGTTAATTATTCACGTTGCAGTGGTTCGAAAATTAAAAAAAGCGGCCAAAATTCAAATTTTACAAGTTCATTGAATGGCTTTCATATTTTAGAGGCACATCAAGAAATAAATAAAGTAAATTTTCTTAAAGTGGGAACCCTTGTGTTCCAAATATTTAGATGATATGGCTGTTTAAACATGAAAGTTAACTTGTACCTCAGTTTGTTGACGAAGTTCAAGTGGTAAGTGCTTTTATTAACTGTGTTTTTGACTTAAAATTTTTACAAGATGATTTTTAGAGCAATTACTTACTTTCAGTGTAATACAAGACTACAATTTCATTTTAAAGTCGTTAAATAATTTTGTTTTGTCTGAACGGTTTTTTCTCAATTTCTTAACTTTCTTGAGACATAACTAAAACTCCCCACAAAAACCCACCGAGTCTTTATCCTAAAATGAATAATTCACATCCGTTATTTTTCATCATTTTTCCATTTGAAAATATTACCGGATGTTTGTACCGACAAGCCACGTTATGCGAGAGATACAGTCTATTTCCTAGATAATACACGCACCTATATGGTGATTATCGCCACCACTTTCAACTACAATAATTTAAACATGTTATAAGATTTGTGTTATATCTTGGTAACACTACAAGAAAAAAATTCAAAATGGTGCCTGTAACATAACGGTCAAATTTTCCAAATGTGGACCTATTTCGCTCAAAATCTGTATCAGGAGATTCCTTGAGTTCCTTAGTAAGAATTTGTAATTATTTAAAGAAAATTCAAGACGGCGGATACAAAATACATTTTTTACTATTTGTTCCGCTTTTGATCAAAATCGATAGGTGTACTTAATGTTGCGTCAGTTTCTATAAAATGGTGGTAGATAAAAAATATAGATGATGAAGATTAATTTTAAGTTTATGGTTTTGTTTATTAAAAATGTATTTTGTGTATAGATAGGAGGAAATGAAGGAAATGTAGTGAAAACTCTGAATTACCCTTACAGTAAAAATCTTAAAAAACGCGCGTATATAACGTATCACTTAAAATGGCGTAACAATTTAAATTAAAGAAATAAAATGCACGATTGCGGTGTTTCTCAATTGTTTCAAAAACTAAAAAAGTGATCTAAAACTTTCTCCATTTAACTCTTTTATAATAACCGAGACAGTAATAGCTGCAGCCTCAATTTGGGGCAATCTAGCTTTCATCTATTTTTTAAGTCCATTTTGTTTAAATCCGCATTTGGTGTATATAATTGCATTGCCTTTTTTTCTGCAGAAGCCAGTTTGTACCTTAAAAGCTATGCCAATATGGTTTCATCATTAGTAATAGTTGATCACCGATAGCTGAATAAACGGCCAACATATTTTTGAGTCATCTGAGTTATTTTTGATACTGCTACTTTCGTGACCGTTTTAGAAAATGTTCAGAATCTAATTTTGTCTTGCTTATATGACAGATCACCAAAACAATAACACAGCCACACAAAAAAAAGTGGTCTGACCTGCGGACCAGACTAGGGTATCCTTATGTATTTGGACCCTCTGAAACCGAATCCGAAGTCAGAATTGTCAGATTCGCTTGTTTTTCGCCCCTAACCCCAAGAAACACCCCCAAAACAAAAAAAAGTAGTCTGGCCTGCGGACCATATCAGTGTATCCTTATGTATTTGGATCCACTAAAACCGAATCCGAAGTAAGAATTGTCAGATTACTTCTGTTGTCACCCCCAACCAGTGTATGCTTACCAAATACATAAAGATATGCTGCCACCCGTATAACCACGCTGTACCGTTTATATAGAGAATCTATAGTCGTATCTTTACTTCGATGTAGGTAATCCTTACCCTATGGATACAGCAACGATACGGTATACGTACCGATCTAATACAGTACGCTAACACCTGGATACCGATTCAATAAAGTTTGGTTATCGATAAAGGCACGTTTGCGTTTCGTTGGAATAAAGTTCATGTAATGGTTTATTCTATGATTCTGTAAATAACGAGTACTAATACTGCATAGGCCCGGTAAAGAATAAATCTTTATTTTTAATTAAAAAAAATAGATGAAAATAAGCAGCACTTTTTTAATCATCCAACCACCACGCCGCGTTTCAATTCCTTCGCTATCATGCTCCAATTAATATTAGCATTCCGTAAATTCATTATTTATAATGATAATTAAACAATTTTACTTACCTTGTTTAGGTCTCGAACCCACGTCTGCTATGTACGTATCTCGTTATCCTAGCGCCTTAACTGACTGCGCCACCAGGGTGTCCAGCAAATTTAATGATAAAAGTTATAGTAATGGATATCAGAATTTTATATTATTAAATGATGATTTATTACAGGAAATTGAGATAAACACATATTAGATGAATATTTATGGTAGCATAGTTTTTAAGAAACAATACTAGGTATACAGGTGCATTTTATCTTATGTAAAAGACCTTGTAATTTCCAAATTTATTAGTGAAGCAGAACCTTAAAATACCTGTAGTTATTGTTATTGTTTTTAAACTTTAATTAATTTTTCTTTGCATATTGGTTAAATTTCTATACAAACAAGTTTGACTCATCGCATCTATATTCTTTCATTCTTGACTGGTGTGACACAAATCTGATAAATAAAAATAACATAACCTTCAAAAATGCCACAGCGTCAAAGAAAACACTATCGCAAAACAATGATCAAGATGTGATAATAGAGAAAAACAGACGTCACAAAAGACGAAAGAATACTACCAAGATAAACCAGCATACATTCATCAGTGCAGCTACTGCTACTACATCCATTAATGGTATAATATCAGCGTTGTCAAGAGAGATTAACGTAGAATATCATATATACAACAGTGTTGCACAAGCGACAATTCTTCATAAGCATCAAATGTTACCGGTACCGGAAACGCATCGTCCGGAGCACGTTGCTGTAAAGAATATGTAGAGATGCGTGAATTACAAAATCTTTTAATATGTAAAGAAAGACCTTATAATCGGTAAATAATTCTTTTGCCGGATCTATATCGATGTTCTGTACAGTAATCTGTCACGATGCTGTATAGATATTGCGTGTAGAAACTATATAGATAGGTTAAATGTAGGATACAGGAATTACATCTAATGTATAAAGGTAAACCTGTAAATACAACAGTAAACGGTAAGATATAGACGCGATAAAGATTATATCTGTATAGCTTGAGTACCTAAAAATGTATAGGTTCGTTAAATATATCATAGGTACAGATTAAAATGTATAGCATCTTGCCGAATCTGTATCGAAAAAAAAGCCTGTATCGCCTGGTTATACGGGCACTGGTATGGTCCTCGAGACCATTTTTGGGGTGGGTGTTTTTTGGGGGTTGGGGATGAAAAATGAACCAATCTGACAATTCTGACTTCGGATTCGGTTTCAGCGGGTCCAAATACACTGATCTGGTTCACAGGCCAGACCACTTTTTTTTGGGGAGGAGGTGATTTTTGGGGGTGAAAAACGAGCGAATCTGACAATTCTGACTTCGGATTCGGTTTCAAAGGGTCAAGATACATACGGATACACTGGTATGGTCCGCAGGCCAGACCACTTTTTGGGGGGAGGTGTTTTTTAGGGTTGGAAAAAAGAAGTAATGTCACAATTCCGACTTCGGATACGGTTTCAGCGGGTCCAAATACATAAGGATACACTGGTCTGGTCCGCTGGCCAGACCACTTTTTTGTGTGGCTGTGTAATTTAACATTATTTTCGAAGAATGGTGACAAATACGTTTGGTAATCCATTATACACCAGCCACTATACCCGGATACGTCAGCATTTGAACCCGGACCGTTTGAATTTTTACTAGTACAACCGGTAGTTACTACAGACAAATCATTACAGGTTTAAATTTCTGTATACAATGATTTCTTAGAGTTGAAATAATCTTAACGAACCAAATGAGGTCAATTATTAAAAACGATAAATAAACTATTTGCCGCCCCAGGCGGGTGATTGATTGATTGATTTGATTGATTGATTTACCAGCGTGCGGTAGGCATTGCTGCCACTCCCAGGGTTATACAGCTGGGCCTGCTACGTCCACGCTGGGTTGGACTAAGGTCATGCTTGTTGCCAGCAGCGAGAGCCACATGGCGCATGGTAAAGGAATATGGGATGGGAGGTGTAGGTATTTATGAGATGCGTTACCGCATTGTGTCGTGAGGGAGCGTTTAAGCTTCCTTTTTGTGTTTTTGGTTCTGGGCATCTGCCTCTTCTGAATCTTCGTGTGAAATATGTGCTGTGTCTTGATATGGAGTGTTTATGATCCTCCTTTTGTGTTTCTGCTTCCTCAAATCTTCTTTTGCTGAGTCTTCTGATTCCTCGGTTTCCGATGGTGGGTTGGATTTGGGTCATGCTTGCTGTCAGCAGCGAGAGCCACATGACGCGTGTTTTTTTTTCTCGCTTTTCTTTCCTAGTTTGTTTTTGATTCTTTCGGTTGTTATTTCCCACGTGTAACATGGTCTCCCTATTTTTAGTTTGCTGCTGTTCAGTGTTAGCGCTTTCTTCTGCTGTCCTTTTTGCTTTAACCTTCTTGATCCTTGCACTTATCTCTCTGCTTACCAGGATATGGTCTATTTGTGTGATTGAGCTTCCATTACTCCAGGTGTCAATGCAGGTTTGACTTTTGCTCCATGTATTTCTTATTGTTAAGTCAAACATGTGTGTTAGGTTTTTCAGCGCGTTTCCATTTTTGTTAGGCCATGTGTGGTGTATATGTGCATTGAAGTCTCCTAATAGTATAATGGACGGGGGGGAGCAACCAGGGGGAACCAAATAAACACATAACACAGCACAGTGGAACTTAAAACCTCACTTTTCTTTTTGGCATATGCGTAGAACGAATTTAAACTACTATTTGGTATGTAAAAACACATATGAAATGATTGCCACGGTCCCAAGAATTCTCAACCGCGCCGCGCCTGGGTGGAGGGCAACCAGGGGGAACCAAATAAACACATAACACAGCACGGTGGAACTTAAAACCTCACTTTTTTTGGCATAAGTTTAAAAACTAAGTTAAACTAATATTTGGTACGCAAAAACAGATATGAAATAATTGTCACTATCCCAAACTTCTTAAACCATGCGCCGCGCCTGGGGGGGTAGTTGCCCCCTTGTCCCCCTGCGTACGCACCTGGTCCTGCGGCAATTAGAAGATCATCGGCGTATGTGTATGTTTTTTTAGAAAATACCATTTTTCTGAAAGAAGCCACACCACGCATACCTCCGTTGAAGTGCGTTGAGAATCTGAGAATTCAATTTGACTCCGTATTTTATGTTCCACTCCGCTGGTCCAACTCTCTGTTGTTGACGGCTCTCACTCTATTATTAGGTTTTTCTTGAAGTTTGTTTTCAGTCCAGCTGTGTCCTGCGCAGGCGCGTAAGCAGGAATGTGTTCTGAGGGGGGACCAAATGAACACATAACACAGCACAGTGAAACTTAAAACCGCACTTTTCTTTTTGGCATATGCTTAAAAACGAATTTAAACTACTCTTTGGTATGTCAAAAACACATATGAAATGATTGCCACTATCCCAAAAATTCTTAACAGCGCCGCGCCTGGGGGGAGGGCAACCAGGGGGGAACCAAATAAACACATAACACGGCACAGTGGAACTTAAAAACCTCACTTTTTTTGGCATATGTTTAAAAACAAAGTTAAACTAATATTTGTTATGCAAAAACAGATATGAAATAATTGTCACTATCCCAAACTTCTTAAACCACGCCGGGCCTGGGGGGTAGTTGCCCCCCTTGCCCCCCTGCTTACGCACCTAGTCCTGCGGTGATTAGGAGATCATTGGCGTATGTGTATGTTTTCTTAGAAAATACCATTTTTCTGAAAGAAGCCTGGTACCACGCATACCTCCGTAAAATAACAGTGTATTACATAATCGCCAGAGACATTTGTCTTTCCCACGCTAGGCGTATTTTTGATACCTAGTTCGCTGCATATAAGTCCGATATTACCGGAGGCGGGTATTTGTAAGTGTATGCTTCTCACTAGAGTAGACGAATATTTTTAATTTTTTCTCCAAGCTTTCCAAAACCTAAAAGAAATGAATGTATAAATTTATTTAGTATATTTTATTCATCAAATCAACTCATAATAATGCGGATATTATCAAGTCTAGTTTACATCCCAAAGAAATGGACCAATCTTTGTAGTCAGTATATACAGTGTGTCCAGTTAGTGTTCCTCGGAAGATTTTTAATTATTATACACAAAATTTTCAATTATTTGTTTACATTTCTTCATATTTAATTATTTTTCTCAATTTTTTTAAATGGAATGCCTATAGTTTTTTTTACATGGATGAAACAAGCATACAATTCCCCACATTTTAATATTATACACTTTTTTTTATTTCAAACAGTTTTTGAGATATGATTATTTCAAAAATTTTTTGGGTAAATTAAGGTGCTCTTTATTTTAGCAATAAAATCTAGTATGACTTTAGTCTTTTGTATTACATTTTTTCAATTTTTTTAAATGGAATGCCTATAAATGTTTTATATGGATGAATAATGCATACAATTTCTCACATTTTGATATCATACACTTTCTTTTAATAAATAACATGAACGGTTTTTGAGAAACAATTTTTTTCATGATATTGAAACTAGCCTAACAATTGCTCAAAATATCACTTTGACTTCACGCAACACTCTCTTGATAAATGAAAGCATTACATTGTATAACATATGAACATTTATACGATTGAAACACTGTCGATTCCTTTCCATCATATCTTCTCGTCGTTGGTTCTACTTTATAAACGACTGACTTCACAAATCCCCAAAGGAAAAAAATCATTGAAATCAGATCAGGTGACCTAGGTGGCCATGCAATGGGACCTAACATAATTTAATAAAATAATAAATTAGATATAATTTAACAGTTTATTAAAATGTCAGATCTCCTCTTCCTACCCACCTTTCAGGAAACTGGTTACTGATGAATTATGTTTAAATAAAAAATGAAGCTTATAAAATTTTCTGCAAAAAATGGTATGAGCATTTTTTCGTTATTCTTGGAAATAGGAGAGCAAAGAGTATATTGCATTTCATAGACACATTTCAAAAATTGTAAGTAACGCTCGTAGCGAAAAAATTATGATATCACTGCGTTAGTCATAGAAATCGCAATAACTTTTCAAATGTCCGCAATGGGTCCGTATTTCTGTCAGTCTGTTCGTCTGTCCGTCTGCTCCTCCGCCCGTCACGTGTCTTTTAAGCTAAATAACTTAAGAGAGAAAAGTCTGGTTTTATTAAAATTTGGAGAATATGTTAGTGTTAGCTAGAGGAAGAACAACGGTGCCTTTGAAAAAAAAATCGATCAGTAAATAAAAAGATTATGAAACATTTTGATGAAATAAATTCACGTGTTAAGTGTTGTAACACCTTTCATAAGATTCTATAAACACGAAGATACTGCATAGTATGCTGACCAACGTTTCGATTCGTCGAGATAATATCATCGGGAGATCATTAAAATTGCAAGTATGGCACTTAAACCTACAATCTTGTCAAGGATTACAATAGTCATCAGTTGCATTTTTTTCATAAAATGTTTCATAACCATTTTATTTACTGATCAATTTTTTTCAAAAACGTTGAGGTTCTTCCTCTAGCTAACACTAAGATATTCTCCAAATTTCAATAAAACCAAACTTTTCTTTCGTGAGTTATTTAGCTTAAAATATACGAGACGGGCGGAGGGTCAGACGGACAGACAAACAGACTGACTGAAAGACGGGTCCATGGCGGACATTCTGAAAGTTGTTGCGAATTCTGTGACCAACACAGTGATATCATAATTTTTTTCTCTACTAGCGATATTTACATGTAAATGTGTCGATGAAATGCAATATATTCTTTCTCGTGTTTCCACAGAGTATAACAACAGATACGAAAAAAATGCATGTACCATTTTTTGTAGAGAATTTTATAAGCTTCATTTTTTATATAAACCTAATTTCGAAATCGCTAATGGTTAGAGAGATATAAGCAACAAACTGAATCAGAGCGTCATCGTTTCAAGATGGTGGCTCAAGCGCAACAGATTGAGTTCAGGACTTCTAGTATGTTTAATAGTAGAGCTTAATGCACATCTTTGCCAAGTGCAACGCTTTTTATGCCTAATGCATAAAGAAACATTCACATGCGTACGGCAGTCAGTTTGTCTCGGAAAGCGAAAAGAGGAGTGAGTAATAGAGTAAACACAGACAACAATAGAGGGCGCCACTTGGCCAATAGTTAATTTAGAAATGAAATTCTGTCAGCCAAGAAACAAAATTTTAGCTGGCATATAACATGCGATGGAAAATACTGAAATTTTAACTAGTATCGTTTTAACTATAGTAGGTAGTTATTTATTATGAAGTCTAAACAAAGTTTGGATGAGTATCAAGAAATGAGAGCACTTAGACATGAATAACATTTATTAAAATTACCCAAATTGTATGTACAAAAATAACATTTAAGATTAATTACACTGGTGATTTGAATTAAAATTTCAATTTGAAGTTATATTGTTCGCATATGAATTTAAGTAGGTGACAGGGCAACATATACTCTTCTCACTAACGAGTTTACTATATAAAGAAATCTTTACCATGTGAGGTTAAAAGCTGACAACAGTACTAAATGATCCTGTCCTACTAAGTTATTACGCAGTGTCTAAGCAATTCATGGTACCATATTTACTTTTACAGCGACATGCTCACAAAGATTCATTTAATTAAATACACTTGAAATCGAACTGAAGGTTCACAACTTATGAAACGATAGATGATCTGATATCATAAGATAGTTTAATTTAATTATTGTCACAAAAAAATTCACTAAATTGGTGGCTTAAAACCATTGAAAATTAAGAAAGAAAAAACCTTATAAACTCCGGCAATCCGGCGAGATTTTGAGTCCTCCTTGATACCTAGAGCACATCTCCCAGCGCTTCAGTGTCTTCGTGCGACTTCTCCCCACAATATTCCAGTAAACAGCTGCTACTCCAGCAGAAGTGCTCCTGGATTAACACGAATAAAATTTCATCACAGTGAGTGACAGGATGACGCGGACCAAGACCAATTGAACAAGCCAGCACGAGGCGCTTCCAAGAGGATCAACATAACCAATATAAAACCACGTGTTTCTTTTTTCCAGAACATTACCAGAACAAATCACTGGATCCAAACATTCCAAACACTCTGCAATGCACAACTCAAATAAGAATTCCATTATACAAATTTTAAACAAAAAGCTTACCTCTGTAGAGAGAGCATTACCCAACAAAAAAAAACCGCCAACTTGAAGGTTCAGCTAAACACAGCTTTCTGAACACTCTAAACATTCGCGGCAAGAGCAGTACGAGAGGACACGCTAGGACATCATCCACAATTTCATGAAAATATCACTTTAGCTACGATGCCACCAAAATTCCTCCCAAAAAAAGAATGTGTCCGCAAGGCTTCGCGGTTTTCGCAAGAAGGACGTCTTTCGACCGTTCCCCCAGCATTACCAACATGAAACTAGTTACAAACAAAAATTCCTCTACCACTTTGAGCCACAAAACGTGTTATACCCAATTTTAAGAACATAAGAAGAGTAAACTCCATAGACTGAAACTATTAAACCCAAATAAATGAATAAATAAACCTAATCCAGTTATACACCTTTGAAATGATATCATCAAATTACCGGACCAAGAGTTCCACAGTATGCAACACACCGTACTGCCAAGAGGCAAGTTGGTTGCCTACCTGTAACTTGGCCCCTGAAAGTAAATAATGAATGTTTATGCGGCACTAAATCTATTTTAAATACCAAATTATTAGAAATTAGAGTTGTAGCACTTTAAAATGCTACACAAGTTTCAAAACTTTATCACTTTTTTCCGTCAAACGTCGAAATTTGTTCTAATTTGACTGGAGTATATGTGTTTAAACAAATGATTACACATTACACAAGCCTGCAAAAAAAAATTATGAAAACTTTTTTTATTATTTAGGATGATCTTACAGTTTTTGACCGAAAATGACATCAGTTTTTCTACATCACCCACCGTTTTTCCCCAACTCGACTCAATATTTTGAACCTAATAGGTATGAATATGGCTATTTTGGAATGTAGAGATGTGTTTGAAAAGATTTTAAAAAGATCTTATTATTCCAAATTAAGTTTATTTGCAACGAAAGACACTGTTAATGTATTTTCAATTAATTTAATCCACATTGATGGCCCTGTACTTCCTTTTCCTCTTCATGGAAAAGCTCCGATTGTTACTTTTCCTCTTGTGAGTAACACCTGGATTCTCTCGATGAAGTGACCAGCAATAGCCTCAATACAAATCAGGGACCGTAACCGAACCGAAACCGTAACCGAAAACCGCACCGTAATTACGATTTTTTTCTAACCGTAACCGAAATCGAAAACCGAAATGGAAAACCGAAACCGAAAACCAAATTAACACTGCTCTGAAAACTGCAATCGTCACCGAAAACCGAAAATGGTGTATGTTAGGTAACCGTAACCGAAATCGAGCCGAAATAAATATCGTTTTCGATCCATGCAAGCATTAATTTAATTTTAACTGAAAACCGCACTGTAATTACGAATTTTTCCTAACCGTAACCGAAACCGAAACCGAAACCGAAACCGAACCGAAATAAATTTCGTTTTCGGTTTCTGATACAAATACTCAATACAAATATGTATGTACCTATATAGTTCTAGGTGAGGTTATGTTATTATTTTACATAAAAAACGTCGGCGTCTTTGAATGGTGGTAGAAATTGTACCGCCACTCAAAGACGCTGATGTTTTTTATGTATATAATATCACCCAGGAATGAGGAGAACGATACCCTTCTTTCTTAAAACTTATTATTATACTCTTCGCAAAAACGAAGAGTATATTGTATTTTATTGGCACATTTCTAAAATCGTAAATATCGCTTGTAGAGAAAAAATTTCATATCATTGTGTTAGTGAACGAATTCTGAACAAGTTTCAAAATGTCCGTCTGTCCGCCGGTCCGTCTGTCCATCTGTCCGTCCGTCCGTCCGTCCGTCCGTCCGTCCGTCCGTCCGTCCGTCACGTTTCTTGTAAGCACGATAACTTAAGAAAGAAAAGTCCGATTGTATTGAAATTTGGAAATTAAGTTAGTGTTAGCTAGAGGGAGAACCCCATTGTTTTTGAACAAAATCGATCAATAAATATAAAAGTTAATTATTAATTATTTAATTTTGAAAAAAAATATTCTCTTAATTTTTGTCGCTTGTACTTAAATAGAAATCTTGCGAAATGTTATTTCCATAATATATATATTTTTTTGTTTATGAATTTTACTAATATATATTTCATAGAAATATATCCGAGTTGAAATATGTATGATTGTCGAAAGATATATATCACAGACAATCAGTTTTCGTAGCAATATGTGATGGCGCAGCGGCTAAAGTTTTGCGTTGCAATCTTTTTATGTCTGTACAATTTTGTTCCTTTATCCTTTTTGTTCTTTTTGTCCTCTTTTTGTCTTTCCAAATCCCTTCTAGGCCGATAACATTCTATAAATCTAAACTTTTTAAATCATATAACTTTTAACCTGCTCAACCTTCCTCGACGGCGGTCAGACTACGAGGTTGTCATTTGTTCGCACGGATTTTTTCGTTTAATTCTTTTTTCCCGTATCAAAAATGCGTTTGCCTAGTGAGTTTTTAGTTATTTATAGTGTATTTTAATTAGTTTTAGGCCCACGTGGGCACATGTTTTTAATTAGTTCTTAAGTCTGCCTGCGGCAGACAGGAGTTTCTAGCAACCAAATTTAATTACCGTTAACCAATTTAATTACCCCGCCCAGCCCCACATTTACCACGACGCTGCACGCCGTGATTGTCGGGCTGGCTCCGGGCCGGGATCCGGCGAGGCGCATTCTTGTATCATTAAATACCAAATAAATTTGTTCTGTTGTTGTTGTTGTTGTTGAAATCCAAAGATCGTGTGTTCGAATCCCACACACAGGTTGGATATTTTTTTTTTCATTTTTTTTCACATAATTTTTTTCACAACAGTAAATTGGCGAAGAGTACATTTTTAGCTTATTTATTATTGTCAAATCCTAAAAATAATGTTAGGGAAAAAATTATGTCCATTCATATGTTACAAGTTACAAAGTTATAAGTGCAAGATGTGCAGTCGAGCAAATTTTTATTATTCTGATTTTGTCTGCCGCCCCTAAAAATCTGCCGCTTTACGCACGTGCGTAATTAGCATATAGAGTAATCTAGCACTGCTCCAATTTCAATGAAACCATGTTCCAATAAGAAAAAGAAAGAGGGAAATGTGTGACGCTGCCTTTCAACTAAAAATTTCATACCGACATCCAGAAAAAATGAAATTTGCAAAAAAACTGAGGGCGATGGAATTTCTTCATTGTTTTTCCCGGCTTCAGCACCCAAAAATCTATAAAATTTCAAATAAGTTTTTTGGTCGCAGGACTGTGTTATTAATAAACGTACGAGATAAACTTATAAAATTTGCAATTTTTAGTGTAAAAAAGATATTGCAAAAAATTTCAGAAGTTTTCATCCTTGTTCGCCAGGTTCCGAGGTTGAAACCCTTATCGACTCCACTAATATTAAAGTTGATATTAATTAACTACTACTTTTTTCGACAGTTACAAGTAAAAAAGTTGGAAAAAGTCACTATGACGTGTGAGCATATACGTAATTTATTGTATAAATATTTTAAATGAAAATATAAATGGTGTTTCATATGAAAAAAATTGAGTTATGACAGATTAAAAATAAAAAAGTTTGAATCTTCATGGAGAGCACTCTCTAGAATTGGGATCAACTCTAAGAGGCCTGCAAATTAGAACATGATCTTAACTAAAATTCAAACTGAAACGACAGTCAACTCTATGAAAATACGTTTTTTCGCAGATTTTACTCTAAACCTTTGCAAATGCATTCTTTTTTAAAAATGTGGAATAAGGTGGTAATGCCGCAGCGATAAGATCAAAAATAATATGTCTCTCAAATTACATTAAAATTGGTATGTATATTGGCATGTATTTTAGGATCAGCTGATATCGAAATTGATATAAAAGTTAAGAATTGAAAATATTGAATCAAATACGGCCGCCATAGTTGCAATATTTTTCCAGATTTACAGGAAATTTGATACATGAAGATTTCAGAACGCTTTTTTCTTCTACAAAAGAGAAAGGTCACTAAAAAAGGGAAAAGAATTTTGAAAAAAAAATTGAACCGCCTTCAAAAAGGTTGCTTAAAAACTATGAAATAAAATTTCAGTGCGAGAGTTCCAAGCGGACAGCGGTGTGAGAGACATCGAGTGTTAATGCCTGGTGCTTAACGGCAGAATAAAACAGTTTTATTCTGAATTTAAACCTACCATAGTGATTTGGACATATTACTAATAATAACTAATATCTAACGATAGTCACTGATAATTATAAAACCTGTAAATATAATATAAGTGGGTATTGAATTAAAAAGTGTAGTGCATAAGGTAAGATAGGCTTAAGATGAAGGACTCTGAGCCGCCTGATAAACCTGACATACAATCGCTGCAAAAAAGCAATGATAATTCTGCAAAAACAAATACAAATAATATAGACCATGCAACACCGCACTCGTGTAACATAAAGATAAAAACATAGGCAGATTATTTCCAATTAGAGTCGGTCACTATTTATTTTCAAACGAACTATTTAAAAATTCTATTGAGGATATTGAGTCAGTTGGACTGAATAGAGTAAAAGTTATTTTTAAATCATACAAAGCAGCAAACGGACTTGTTAATCATGAAATCATAACTTCCAACGACCTTATTGCATATATTCCGAAATTTTTTACTCAAAAAAAAGTGTTATCCCTATGGTAGATACGTATTTCACAGAGGAATATTTGCTAGCTAGTATGGAATCTGATGTCGAGGTAAAAAGAATGCTGAAAAAAATTACAGAACAAGACGGTAATGCGAAGCTTGTTAAGAGACAGGTAGTTATAGTTACGTTTTTAGGAAACTCAATTCCTAAAAGTGTTAAAATAAATTTGGTGAATTTCCTGAACTTTATATATATCCCGTGGTCCAATGTTTTAAATGCCTTAGATATGGACATACCATTAACCTATCTAAAAGCAATAAACGCTGTAAATTCTGTAGCGGTGAACATGATGAGAATGACTGAGACCGTATATTGTGTGTTTTGTAATTCCGCTGAACACATTTTCTCTTTTAGCGGATCAAAACAATTTCCCTAGCTTACCAAACTCATTCCAAACAATTTCTAGCACCCATTCAGATATAACACGTCGTTCTATTAGAAACACTGAACATTTACCAGTAACACGAAAAGCAAATAAGCCTCTTGAGGGACCCAACGTAGCTCCTCCCATGAGAGCAAGCACTAGTAATAGTAATAATAGTAGCCAATGTGTGCTTCCAAACCCCTACCGTGAAGAATTTTTAGCATATAGAGGAACTCTTGTAGAAGAAATTTCAAGCTTTATTAACAATTTAATAGTAAGTTTAGTACCTGGCAGTGCAAGTAAAATTGTGTCAGAATTAAATATTAAAGAGTCTCTTTCTAGTTCCTCAATAAATATTGCTGAACTTTATAATCATAGATCAGTATATTTAAAAGATTCGATAAATAATTACCACGGCCCTAGAATGGCATGCCAAGGACTGCCATAAGGTGCTGCACTTAGCCCTACTCTTTTTAATATTTACACTGCAAAAGTCAAGTGGGGCTCTGACCCCAAAATCGCGCTTATGTTCTACAAATCCTATATTTTGTCAATATTAGACTATGGTAGCACCTTATACGGTTCAGCTTCTGCCTCTAAACCTAAAAACAATAGACAGAATTCAACATAAGGCTTTACGTATATGTATCGGTGCAATGCAATCTTCACCAAATGAAGCTGTCTTGGCTGAATCACAAGAACCACCCCTTCACCTACGAAGGCAATATCAGGCAAACAAATTTTTGTCAAAATTCAAACATATAATAAGGAGTTATACAATAAAGTCTATTCTTTAAGAATAAAAATTCTGACGAATGCATTTTGGGCGCACCGTAACAGTCTACCTTTGTACGAATCATTTCTGGAATGTTAACCCTATGCAAACCTAGTCTTCCCTCAAAACAATTACTTCATTTTCCAATACGAATATGGTTTTGGACATATAAAATCAAATGTTTTATTTCCACAATATTCAAATAACTATTCCTTAAATTCGGAGATCCTTAAAAAAGGCCTATCTAATGGTCCAACTTTAAAAATTTTCACAGATGGCTCCAAAACTACAGAAGGAACTGTAGCACCAAGCATCAATATAGCACCAAGAGTCAATAGTTATTGCGGCGGGTTTTGAAGTTAAATATTGAAGTTAAATATACAAATATCATAGGAAATTGTATAGTAGATAATCTTGCCAAACAATCCGTTAAAGAACGAGGTGTCATTCAGCCTTTCTATCCGTTGACGGATTTTTCCCATATCTGTAAACAGGACCAAAAAATTAAATGGCAAATTATTTGGGAAGCGTACGTGGCCAGCTCAAAAAATCACTACACAAAAATTCATCCCGTGCTACCAACTTTTCTTCCCCATATAAGCAGCCACAAAGTATCTAGGTATTTTTCTACGACTATTACCAGATTAAAATTAAACCACGGTCGTTTTCCACAACACCTGAATCGGATCGGAGTCCTTGAAAGTCCTTTTTGTAGTTGTGATAGTGAATCAATTGCAGATCTGAACCATATTATTTTTAATTGTAAACATAACACCGATGCTACAACAGAACTTATCAAAAAACTTTCTACACTTAACATTCAACTTCCCACTAATCTTACTATACACTTTATTGCATCACAACAATTTACAAATTTTTTACACAATTAAATTGTAACTTTTCTGCAAAATATAAAATTTGATCTATGAATCGATCAAAAAACAAACTTCTATCACATTGCTTTAGGTTTAGCTTTGTTTCACCTCTGTTTTATCCATACGGTTTTTTATCCTTTTCCCACCAACCGTGGTCCACCTTTCTGTGAAAAATGCCCTGATAGACCCCTGGGCGAGAAATGCGTCTTATACCTTCCTATTTCCTGGCGTTTATTTTTGTTTTGTTCGTGTCAGGTTAGCGTCGCCTGCGTTGGGATAATTCACGGTAAATTTTTATTTGTTATTCATTGATTATTATTATTATTATTATTATTTTGCTATTGCTACAGAGTGTGGCGTATGAGTTTTCATAAGCTCGAGGCCAAAAAAAAAAAAAATTCACTGCAGCTCAGTTAATTGAATCTAATGTCGATATTCAGGTTGGAGTAAAGATGAATAAATAACAGATTTTAATCGACTTCAATGTCAATATTAATAAGAGCGGTGGTGAAATTTTATTTCATAATTTTCAGTAAGCTTTCTTGAAGGCGGTTTACTTTCTTTAAAAAAAATAATTTCTTTTGAATATTCAAGTATTTAGGTATATTTTAGTACAAATACTCTTAATAAAATAACAGTTAACCTTGGAAAACTATTTTTTTTATTTATTACCTAAATCATTTATACACGTAAACAATAATTCAATTCATTACAAAAAATCAGTAATTTTGTTATTAGGTAAGTCAAATGTTGTCCCATCATAAAATACTTCCCAATTACTTTTAATTAATTAACGTCGGTATCATTAACTAAATAATTTCAAAATAAACCTTTATCCTCCGTGATTTCTTGTTTCGTATTACTCACGAAAACGTTCGGTTCAGTTTCTCAATCTGGTTCAGTAATCATTGTGTTTAAACCTCGATAAGTCCAACTTCACGCCTCTGCAAGTCTTGTCGGTGGAAACCAAATTAAAACTACTTTATGGATTCCATTAGGTTGGACATATGTGACGCAATCGACTTGTTATCGTACCCGTGAAAGAAGCGGCTTGTGATTGTGAATGTCCAGTAACTTGTTATATGGACGTGACGATTGTATTCAATTGCCTCAAAGGGATTTCTTTTGTTTTCCTTTATCGCCGATACTAGAACTGAATTCTTCTGGAGCTCAATATAAATCAATTTACGAGTTTATAATGTGTAAACTAGTCATGGAAAATGAAATAAATACGTATTATTTTGTTAAAACGGTAGAACAAAAGTGTTTGATTTTTAAACTGCTGTTCACTCGTAATCATTTACGAGCTACGAAATCATCCGCAAATTTTTAAATGCAATGTGTGAGAGACATTATTGCATATCTGATAGCATTTATAATCCCCCCAAAAAAGATAAAAAAATGTTAAAGGACCCCGTATCTGACCTTATATAAAAGTGGTTTCAGTCTATGTCATAAAACTGGAGTATTTTGTACTTCAAATCATGGTGATTAAAAGCCTCAATAGGCCCCTAAAATTAAGGAATTATATTTTGTCGCAAAACCCTCAACACCCTGTAAGCTGCGGTAGGCATTTTTTCTTAGTCTTAACACCATCAGGATTAAGTGACGCCCCTATAAACATAGATTTCCAATAATTTAATTTTTACAAAGAATCCTTATCCACCCCAAAAAGCCTCCGACACGACAGCTGTTGCCTAGCAAAATTTAACTTTTCCAAGGAGATTTTAGTCCTGCATGGCACGTAGCTAGGTCCAGTTTATCTTAAAATTTGCTTTATTTAACATTATGTTTTGTCACCAAATTGTTAAACTTGAGAGGTAATGGTACATAAAGCCGCAATTTGGAAATATTTTCGATAGAACTGAAGGAAATTATATTAGTTCCAATGTACTCCCCTGCAATTGCATTAGTTTTCCATTCACCATGCCTTTTTACCGTTAAAAGGTCAGCTCCAGTATTCGCTAGTAGGTATTGACGTTAAAGAACGTCGGAAACAGTGCCCAGTATACTGTAACGTGTTTCCACCCTTAGGAAACTACCTCTTGCAAATTCCGTGGGTTCCAAACATTATAACAAGAGATGTCCACTAACACACTTTATTAAATATTTACTGGATACTTCACAATACTATTGTTAATTTAAATACACTTTACTGACTAAAATCACAATGTTTATCACTTTGTTTATCTTTGAAGTCTTAACCTCACTTTCTATACTTTCTGAACTACTCGCCGGGAATGCGGTCGGTCTTTTATACCTAAAAATGACAGATCTCGATTGTTCTGTGATGACGCCACCATTCTCTAGATAATTCCAGATGTCACTTTGGAATCTTCTGGTAGGTTCTTTTTCGAGTAGGTGCAAATACATCATTCTAGGGGTTGTAACACATTACACTGCCCCCTCCTTAAACCTGAACGTCCCGGTCAGGCAATTCAGCCTCTTTCACATACTTCGCCAGTCTATCCAAGTGTACGATCTTCATCTTGGACTTTTTGTTTCGTTGAATCCGATAAACGACATCATTTATTCGGGTAATAACAGTATACGGTCCATCCCAAGGAGGTTGAAGTTTCGGTGACTTCCCTTTCTTTCGCTGTGGGTTATACAGCCAAACCAGATCTCCTGCCTTGAACCCTTCTGAACTACCCTTACGGTCGTATCGAGCCTTCATTCGGTCACTGGCTATGGTGATTTGGTCTCTAACCAGCTCATGAACATTTCTTAGCCGTTCACTCATTTCATCCACATAGCTGTTCACAGGAAGCTGTTCTCCGCCTAGTGTTCCGAAAATCAAATCACACGGCAGTCTGATCTCATGTCCAAATACTACACGGGCTGGTGTTGCAGCTGGTGTTGCAGCATAGCAGCTCTGTATGCCATGAGGAAGAACGGTATGTGGAGATCCCAATCACGTTGATTCTTATGAACCACTCTAGAGAGATGTTCTTTCATGGTCTTGTTACGTCGTTCCACCATTCCATCTGATTGCGGGTGAAGGGCTGTTGTCCGTGTTTTGTGTATCCCCAATAACTTGCAGATTTGCTGAAACACCCCTGACTCAAAGTTCCTCCCTTGATCTGAGTGCAGCTCCAGGGGTACACCAAACCGACATATCAAATTATCTACCAAGACTTTGGCGACAGTGACTGCTTCTTGGTTTGGAATTGCATAGGCCTCTGGCCACTTACTAAAATAGTCCATGGCAACCAGTATGTACTTGTTCCCATCCTTGGTTACTGGGAATGGGCCGGCTATATCGATCGCAATCTTCTCGAAAGGAGCTCCGACGTTATATTGTTTCATTGCACCCCTACTTCTAGTCTGCGGTCCCTTACTTGCTGCACAAATTTTGCAATTGCGACACCAAGCTTCCACATCTTGACGACTATTTACCCAATAAAATCGTTCTCGTACTTTATTCAGGGTCTTATTAACGCCGAAGTGTCCACCGGATGGTCCATTATGCACTTCCTGAAGTACTTTCGGTACTCGACACCTGGGAATCACTAGACGTATAACAACTTCCTTGCCATCCGGGCTTTCCCAAGCTCTCTTTAGCAGCCCGTTCATAACTTTGAGTGAATCCCATTGGGCCCACAAAGCCTTCAATCCAACTGCCTTGTCCAAAACATCCTTCCACGCTGGTCGAATTCCTTTCTCCTTTGCTCTCAATATAGCCCCAATCTCTGTGTCATTCAGTTGTTCTTGTCTCAGGGCTTCAGTTGTCCAATCACCCGGAACCTCTATTTTAATAGCGTTGACGGCCACCGTACCCTGAAATTTCTCAACGTGGCGGCAGTGCTTGCAATCTTCCTTGCATGGTCTTCTAGATAAAGCGTCTGCGTTCTTATGAGATCTTCCAGGTCGATGTTCGATTTTGAAATCATACTGTTGCAGCCGTTCTATCCAACGAGCCAGTTGACCTTCAGGGGTTTTCAACTGCAACAGCCATTTTAATGCAGCATGGTCGGTGCGAATCTTAAAATGTCTTCCATAAAGATATTTATGAAAATGGTCCACTGATTTAACGATGGCCAGTAACTCTTTCCGGGTTACACAATAATTTCTTTCCGGTTTGGACAGCGCCTTGCTGAAATATTCGATCACTCTTTCCTGCCCATTCTGGATTTGGGACAGTACACAACCGACCGAAGAATTGCTGGCATCCGTGTCTAAAATAAAAAGTCCTTCCCGTTGTGGGTACGCTAGCACAGGACCAGTGCACAGAGATGCCTTCAATTTTCTCCATGCCGTTTCACATTCCGGTGTCCATTGGTACTGCACTTTCTCTTCTGTCAGCCGGTGTAATGGCTTCGCAATTTCGGCAAACCCTTCCACAAAGCGCCTATAATAAGTGCAGAGGCCAAGGAAGCTCCGTACTTCATGAACGTTAGATGGTCTTGGCCAATCTCGTAGAGCAGAAATTTTGTCGGGGTCTGTTTGTATTCCATCCGAAGACACCACGTGACCAAGAAATTTGACTTCTTTCTGGAATAGCAGGCACTTCTTCGGGTTCAACTTCAGATGGGCATTCCTGACTCGCCCAAATACTTCTTGAAGATTTTCCAAATGTTCTGTAAAGTCCTGTCCCATAACAAGCACGTCGTCAAGGTAAACCAGGCACGTCCTCCAGGTTAGCCCTCGCAGTACGAATTCCATCAATCTTTCAAAGGTAGCTGGCGCATTGCAAAGTCCAAAAGGCATCACGGTAAATTGATAAAGACCACTGCCTGCTGAAAACGCTGTCTTTTCCTTATCATCCGGATGAAGCCCCACTTGCCAGTATCCACTCCCAAGGTCTAACGTAGAAAACCATCGTGAGCCTGCCAACGTGCTTAATGTGTCGTCAATTCGTGGTAATGGGTAACTGTCTTTCTTCGTGACATCATTTAATTTTCGATAATCGACACAAAATCTTAATGTTCCGTCCTTCTTGGCAACCGAAACTACTGGCGATGACCATGGACTTGTAGACTCCTCAATGACTCCATCTTGTAGCATCTTGTCTATCATTGCCGAGGCATCCTCTTGTTTCGCTAATGGAAGCCTCCTAGGTGGTTGTCGAATAGCGGGTGAGTCGCCAGTATTTATCCGATGCTGGACTATGTCTGTTTTTGTAAGGGCCTCTGTATTCTTGGCAAATACTGAACTTTCCTTTTCCAGGAACTTGATTGCCTCCCTTCGTTCATCCTCAGATAAATTCTCCAACTGGGTACTCAGCAAGGTCAAAACTTCCTGGTCTATTTTCGTAGATGAACTTCCCTCTGTTTGTTCCTCGCACCTTGCTACCCATGAGACCGGTTCATAGGAGCCAATCGGTTTGCCTTCCTTAATTGTCACCGAGTGGGAATTTAAATTAACGACTCTAATTGGGATTTTGTCTTTAGTCCGGGTTAAGGTTCTCGCCACAATAATATTGGGTAGGGACTTAATCGATTCGTCATCTTCAACTAGGCCAACACGGTACCCTCCAGGTTTTCCTTCTAAGGCAACATCAATCATTTGTTCTGAATGAGCAGGAATCTTGATTGTTTGTGTTGTTAACAACCTTGCTTTATGGAATTGGTCGTCTGCGGTTGCCAGAATAAATTCCTCATTTCCAATTTTTAAGACTCGCTCCCCTACGTCAACAATAAATCCCTGCTCTCCCATGATGTCCAGACCCAAAATGAAATCATCCATAATATCAGCCACAATGACCTCAACCGTCCAACCTGCAGTTCCAAGTTGATTTCTCCATGGACCGTAGCCCTGTCCCCCGTGGCTGTCCGAATGATTACTCCATTTTGCTTCTTGTCAATCTGCAAGCCTGATATAAACCCTGGCCGCACTATTGATGACGTAGCACCGGTGTCAATAGTAAACACGCATTTTCTTCCATTCACATATCCTTGCAACAACAGACTGCTTGGAATTCTTTGGAGCTGGGAAATCTTTATTTCTCTGGGGGCACCGCATTCCCTAGCCAGCACAGCCCCCTTGGTGCTGGCTATCTTTAGTTTTCCTGTTTCTCTTCAACATTCACAGCATTTACTCGACTCTCCGAGTTCTGCTGTCGACAGTCTCGTTTCATATGTCCCACCTTGCCGCAGTTGAAACATTTAATACCTCCGCTCGGCTTTCCTTTATTTTGTTGTTTTCCTGCTTTCCGAGGCCATCCAATTTATCGCATAATTTGGTGAATATTTTCTGCATCTCAGTCAGCAAGGGGTTTTGGTTCATTTCTGGTTGCAATTCTTCGAGAGTCACAGCTCGCACTCTCGATCTTGGAGTATCCCTGTAAGCGGCTTCTACTTCGAGTGCACGCACCAAAGCTTCGCTACTACTTTGGTGTCTCGTCAGCCTCAGGACTCGCCTGACCTCTTCGTCCCTTATACCATCTAAAAAGAGCCCCACGGCTAATTGTTCCTGGAATTCTTTAGGTGCACTCGGATACGCCAGGTGTGCCAGTCTCTCTATCGCAGCTTCAAATTCTTGTAAACTTTCCCCAGCTTTTTGCATCCGGGATTTCAGCTGAGCCTGGTATAATTGGGCAAGGTGTTGATCGCCATACCTCAAGTCTAATGCAGCTTCCAAGACTTTGAAGTCCCTTTGTTTATCCACTGGGATAGTTTGAAGCAACTCTGAGGCCTGGCCCCTTAACGCCAGAACTAATGCCATGGCCTTTTCCTCATTATCCCAGTTATTTGCAGATGCCGCCGCCTCGAATTGTCTTTTGTACGTCGTCCATGAGCTTTGGCCGTCAAAGGAGGGAGGTTTTAACCGAGGACCCGATGAAGTTACTAACTGGCCTCCTTTTTCTCTCAACTGACGTTTAAGGCGCTCTACCTCTCCTTCGACCTCACTCATTTTTCCTTTAATTTGACTAACTTCTGTCTCGACCACACCTACTTTGTCTTCGACCTTGTTTATCTCCTCTTTAACTTCTTCCTTGACCTAAATGATTGCGTCCTGTTGTATTTTTATTTGATCGCTCAGGATTTTCCTTAATTCCTCCTGGCGTCTTTCTTCCAAGTCTTCCATTATTTTTCTGAGTTCGTCCTTTTCCTCTTGACGTTGTCTTTCTTGTTCTTGACGTCTTCTTTCTTCATCCTCTTTTTCTTTCTGACGTCTTGTTTCTTCATCCTCTTTTTCTTTCTGACGTCTTGTTTCTTCATCCTCTTTTTCTTTCTGACGTCTTATTTCCTGATCTTCCATAATTTTCTTTAATTCGTCCCTTTCTTCTTGACGCCGTTTTTCTTCCTCCTGGCGTTTTCTTTCTTGCTCTTCTTTATCTTCCTGCCGTTGCTGCGCCATCATTTTTTGGAATTGTTCGAATAAGTCCTGTATTTATTTATCGGATGCCATACTTCTTGTTGTTACGGGCATACGATGAAATGTCAATATCGGTAATGGAACTTTCCAGAAAAATCTCGTAACAGCACGAAAAAAAGTCTTATCCAGAGTCCTTTGTCACTATCCAGTTCAGAGAATTTAATAATCTCCCACTAATGTCCAAATAGAAAAGTTCTAGTAATTTTCACGCACTAAATGAGTCTTTTTCACTGTCTCTATCACTTCTCAGTTCAAAGGATTTAATTATCACACTAATGTCCTAATAAAATGTTCTACAATATCTCAAAAATGCACTTAACACTATTTTCCTGTTCGAAAATAACCCTCGAACAATGTCCAGTAAATGAGTCCTCCGTGTTAGCACTAACCCTCGAGAATACTTCTCGAACACTCCAGCACAACTTCAGAGCTCCTCTTGTCATAAAATTCCGCTTTCTGACACCAATTTGTAACGTGTTTCCACCCTTAGGAAACTACCCCTTGCAAATTCCGTGGGTTCCAAAAATTATAAGAAGAGATATCCACTAACACACTTTATTAAATATTTACTGGATACTTCACAATACTATTGTTAATTTAAATACACTTTACTGACTAAAATCACAATGTTTATCACTTTGTATATCTTTGAAGTCTTAACCTCACTTTCTATACTTTCTGAACTACTCGCCGAGAATGCGGTCGGTCTTTTATATCTAAAAATGACAGATCTCGATTGTTCTGTGATGACGCCACCATTCTCTAGATAATTCCAGATGTCACTTTGGAATCTTCTGGTAGGTTCTTTTTCGAGTAGGTGCAAATACATCATTCTAGGGGTTGTAACACATTACAATACTGTCTAGGATTGGATAGTTTCAAATAAATTGGCCCAATGGGCTTGTTACCGATAATTTTTTTTTTCATTATTTTCTTTATGGCATTCAATAGAATTCGACCATCTAGATAAGCTGTTAAAATTTCAGCCTCATAAGTATATCCAATCCTTAGATATTCAATGTTAAAAATTGGGTTTCAGTACAAAGCGTTTCGCCGACTCGTGACGTCATTTTGTATAAACAAAAATTGAAAAAGTACATTGTATCTGTCATAACTTCTTTGTCTTTTATGCTATAGAAATAGAAAAATTTCTTGCACAGTACTTCAAAACCATTTGAAAGTCTAATTAATAGTCTTTCATTTTTGTTCTTACTATTTTCGACGTAAGTGCCATAGTTTCTGAGATATTTAACTTTTAAACTAAATACTTCGTCTTATGGACGTTCGAACGCCAGCTTTATAATTCCATGTCTCCGAAACCATTAACTCTACAGAAATTAGAAAAAACAATATACGTCTTCAATTCAGTAGCTTTCTTATTTGTCTCCAGCATGTTTTCGCTCAATGTAATACTTTTCGAGTTATTTGACTAATATTGTTTTGAAATACCTTTTTTAAGCTAAAATCCCAATTTTCAAGTTGTTCTAACTTAAAGACTATCAATTTTTATCAAAAGTTGCATAGAACCGTTCCTTCTTAAAATTGTATTTTATTTCCAATGTTTTTAATGATTAAATCTCGACTGTCGCCTGATTATGATTAGCATCTACAAAGTAACGTCACGCGAAGCTACGCCCCGTTTTCGCGAGGTCCAACTGGTAATTTATTTAAGGGCTTAATCGTCCGAATAAAAACCTAAAAATTTGGAAATTGCCTTAAAAAGTGTTCTACTTTCGATTTATAATAATAAAAAAGTGTTGAACGGGCCCATTTTATTTATACCAATTTCAGCATACTTTTTAACAGTATCCATCATATCAACACCTTCTATGTCTCCTGGAGTTATAAAAAATTCTCTATCAATTTTTGTTCTTGTATCCCCAACTCGGACTTTGAAGTAACTTTCTTCATTTATAACATCTTCTTTTAATAAGTTTGTCAATTCCGCTCTTCTACACTCCAAAAATCAGTAAGACATTAGAAAATAAATATTTTGTTGAAAAAGTAAAAAGAATATTGAAAAAAAAAATCACCTTTAAATTTAAATATATTTCGTTGTCACGTCGGCTGTTTGTAGAAATGTTGTTATATGTTTCTTGGTTAAAATTTTAGATTTTTTTGGCTTATAGCCCTCCGATTTTCTTTTAAGCATTGCAAATAAATTAGCACATTTTTTATGTCTACGTTTTTTTTCTTATTGATAGTTCTGTTTTTAACATGGAATAATAACTCCATAATGAAGTAGGTTTACGATCCTTACTTAGTTCGTTGAAATATGCTAGTAGAGCTTTTTCACCAGCTATGTCCTTAATTTTCTTTTCATGGCACCATTTCTCATATCTCTCAAATACTAAGGGATAGTCTACGCGAGACTTCTGTGGAACAAGGCCTAGAATTGCTTCAGATTCACTTTTTTCGATATCTGCAGACAAATCTTCATTGAAAAAATTCATTTTTATAGAATTTATTTTGATTTCAACGTTTTCAATATGTTTTTGGTAATAACTAAGTTAATAATAGCTGTTTATTGATATTTCCTTAGCAACCGGTGGTGTTGGTCGCTTCATCAATCAGCCAACTATGTTGCGGAGTGTTACGTCCAATCCAACAGTGACGGACATCATAACTAATGACGTTTGTCATTGCTGGGTTGGAGAATAAAATAATCACCGATTTTATTACTTTTTTACAATATAAGTGAAATATTTAGTAAAAGTCTAATTAATTTAATTACTTACAATGTAACTAGTACTGATTGCTAAGTCAAAAATGTGTGGATTAAGTTTTATTGCAGCATACAATTGAGTGCTTTTTTTTATAAAATGCGTGCGATATAGTATTTTAAACAACAAGTTTCGAAAACGAATCTTTTCACACGAATGAGACAGTTTGGTGGAACGAGCCGAAGGCGAGTTCCATAAGTTGAACGCATGTGAAAAGATGTTTTCAACCGTGTTGTTTACAATACTTTTCCTACGACTGTAGAATCAACTATTTTTAATAAACTTCTTTAAGAGTGGTGTGGTTTGAAGACTCCAAAACTGATGTTTAGTCGTTAAATAAGTCGGTTGCCATGAAACTGAATAGGCTAGCCTACTTCAGAAAATACAAATAAAAGGTGTCACTTCTGTTTTTGACAGAACTGTGTGAAAAACATGACAGTACTGTGTTTTTTGGATTTTCGCACACGATGTGTGAAAAATGACAGTTTTGAGTCATGGCTAGTGTGCGTTATTTGTCGTTTTCGAAGGCAGTCGTAGAAAAAATATATATCGCATTAGTGCTATAAACAACTTCATGATGACATTGAAATGAGTGTCAATATATAACGAGAGTAGATAAAATAATATAAATTGTGATTTTGCTCATTTTTGTCCCCATGTTGGAATAGAACATACTTTTCCTTTTCTTTCTAAATAAAGGTTAATTGGTCGTACTTAAATAAGAAAAGTACAATTAAAATATATTAAATGAAATATATCACAAGTACAAATTTTTTTCTAGTACTCAAACTAAAATATTTTGCCATACTTATACAGGGTGTTTCGAAAAGATTGGGACAACGCTTAGCAATAGGTACTTGACATCAAAATAAGTCGATTTAACTCAAAAAGTAGTGGTCTAACTCTTTTCGTTTTCAAGGTACAGGGTGGCGAAGTAAGAAAATTGTATTCTTAATTTGTCTCTATCTTGGAGACTATTATACGTATCTATTTGAAAGTTGGTAACGACATATTTTTCAGGTCGCTAATTACAATGGTGATATTGCCGATGGCATATTTTATAGGTGGCGCTAGTTACAGGACTTTTAAGCCATAACTTTTTTGAGGTTAGGTTTTGGACATCGTCTTCTAGTATAATCGAAACGCAATTTAGTTTCCTAAAGAGGACTGTGTGAAAAACATGACAGTACTGTGTTTTTTGGATTTTCGCACACGATGTGTGAAAAATGACAGTTTCGAGTCATGGCTACTGTGCGTTATTTGTCGTTTTCGAAGGCAGTCGTAGAAAAAATATATATCGCATTAGTGCTATAAACAACTTCATGATGACATTGGAATGAGTGTCAATATATAACGAGAGTAGATAAAATAATATAAATTGTGATTTTGCTCATTTTTGTCTCCATATTGGAACAGAAAAACTTTTCCTTTTCTTTCTAAATAAAAGTTAATTGGTTGTACTTAAATAAGAAAAGTACAGTTAAAATATATTAAATGAAATATATCACAAGTACAAATTTTTTTCTAGTACTCAAACTAAAATATTTTGCCATACTTATACGGGGTGTTTCGAAAAGATTGGGACAACGCTTAGCCGTAGGTACTTGACATCATCAAAACAAGTCGATTTAACTCAAAAAGTAGTGGTCTAACTCTTTTCGTTTTTAAGATACAGGGTGACAAAGTAAAAAAATTGTATTCTTAATTCGTCTCTATCTTGGAGACTATTATACGTATCTATTTCAATGTTGGTAACGACATATTTTTCAGGTCGCTAATTACAATGGTGATATTGCCGATGGCATATTTTATAGACGGCGCTAGTTACAGGACTTTTACGTGACACTTTAAGTCATAACTTTTTGAGGTTAGGTTTTGGACATCGTCTTCTAGTATAATCGAAACGCAATTTAGTTTCCTAAAGAAAAGGGGTACTTGTTTAAACGCGATAAAATACACCCTTTCAGAGAAATACGTGATTTACAACTTTGTCACACACCAGTTCGAAGAAATTCAACACCCCGGGTGTTTTGAAAAGATTGGGACAACGCTTAGCGTAGACTCTTGACATCGAAACAAGTCGATTTAATAAAAAAAGTAGCGGTCTAACGTTCGTTTTCAAGATACAGGAGTGGTATAATAAAAAAATTGTTTTCGTATTTTGTCTCTATCTTGGAGAATATTATACGTATTTACAACAAGCATTATTGACGATTTCAAGATATCATACTTAACGTACACCTACTAGGTAAGAAACCGCTTTTAGGTACAATTGAATTTCCTCGAACTGGTGTGTGATAAAGTTGAAAATCGCGTATTTCTCTGAAAGGGTGAATTTTATCGCGTTTAAACAAGTACCCCCTTTTTTAGGAAACTAAATTGCGTTTCGATTATACTAGAAGGCGATGTTCAAAACCTAACCTCAAAAAAGTTATGGCTTAAAAGTCCTGTAACTAGCGCCATCTATAAGATATGGCATCGGCAATACCACCATTGTAATTAAAGACCTGAAGAACATGTCGTTGCCAACTTTTAAGAAGATACATATAATAGTCTCCAAGATAGAGACAAATTACGAATACAATTTTTTTACTTTGCCATCCTGTATCTTGAAAACGAAAAGAGTTAGACCACTACTTTTTGAGTTAAATCGACTTGTTTTGATGTCAAGAATCTATGGCTAAGCGTTGTTCCAATCTTTTCGAAACACCCTGTATGTAGTCTTTGAATGAAATTCGCAGATAAAAAATACCATTTGAAAAATTGATTATCTAATTTTTCAACATTAAATATTTTCGATATTTAAATTTTTTAAACAGATTCTATCCCATTAATAATTCTAAGAATGAAAAATAAATAGCATAATGTTTTAACACCGTGATCAATTTTTAACTCTGATTGAAAGTGTATATACGATTAAGACGACACTTTATAATTTAAAGGACAATTGCTGACGTGAAAATAAAATCAAAGAAAGTTTATTGGAACTTAAATTTCCAACTCGCTCCATCTAGACCTAGTATCAACGGTATATGTTATTTAAGGTTAAATATTTTAATTTCAACCCATACGGTAAGGTATTTTCGATAAAAATCGGCCAGATATTTTTGGTAAATGTACCGACATATCCTGACAACAAATTTGTTTGCGATTTCAACAAGAATGCTTACAAAGCTGCCGATCTAACTCGCCGGGTGCATGCCTCAATCCATTAAAGTGCTTATCAACTCGATTAATATTTGTTTCGGCGACCACTAGTTAAATACTTGAAGACGGTGTTATTAATTTTAGTTAAAATTCCAGTCTTATTGATGGTAACCTCCGGTGAAAAGTATGAGCTTAAATTCCTTAAATACGCTTACTGCATCGGTTGGTTTATGTATTACTATAAGATAATTGCATTATACCTTCAGTCTTGGAATACTTCTGATGCAGAATACCTCCCGGATGGATTCAAGGGAACGATAGATTTATTAGTTCAAGGAATAATTATAAAAAATCATTGACTATGTAATTTATTATGTTGTTAAATAAAGAAATGCCTAAATAAATTATGGACAAATGATACAAAATTGTGAATCTGTTTTTGTGAGCTGGTTGGTGTAAATGTAATTTAAGTAATTATTTTATAAAAATAAGTTAAAACATGTCATAAATGCTTGTAATTGTCATTGCCAATTTTTGTATTTGAAAATAAAAACTTTATATATAATACACTTTTTACCAAAATTAATTGTTATTTCATTGTACATAATTTGCGGTTAAAATATAATTTCAACAGGTTGGGTTAGGTTAGGTTCGATTAGTTGATAGAATAGAGAAGAGAAACAACACCCATCAGACTAGAGGTTAAGAGAGAAGCTGTAGCGATACTCTTCCCAACACACGAAGTGAATAGGCGGCCAACACAAATAGTAGACAACATACACTTTTCATGACAGAAGAACTTATCTCAGTGGCCAATAAAACAAAACCCGGAAAGGCGCCAGGGCCAGATGACTTACTTCCTGAAGTAGTAAATCTTACAGCCAAGTAATTCCCAGATTACTTCCTGAAGGTTATGAACAACATTCTCTTGGAAGGAGTCTTCCCCAAAATATGGCAGATAACGTGGCTAATATTAATAAAGAAGTAGGGTAAACCGGAAAACGAACCCACCTCCTACAGACCCACAGGTTTGCTACACACGGTGGGAAAGTTCCTAGAGCAATTGCCAGTTTGAAGACAAAGAGGGAATTAGAGGACCTCTCGAACAAGCAATACGGTTTTCGTGAGGGTCGATTCACTGTTCATGCTATAAAAGAGGTATTCCAATACTCCAAAGAAGAGAGGAGTGTTCCAAAAACTCGTGATAAAAAGCCCTAATTAAATTTCCTTTCAATTCCCGTTTCTGAAATTGATTTTATATAATTTTGTATTATGATGCATTAATGCATTTGAAATGGCGTATATTCAACTTTGTATTGTTTAAACCTTTAATAGCAAAAATTGTTATTTTTTATAACAGTAATATAAAATAATATTTAATTAATATGTTTAATGAAAAATACATTTTTATATATTGTTTATTGATATTGAATAATAAATTTATTTTAAAAAGTAAAATGTAACAATTTTAAAATTTAAAATGGGTATTTTTTTATTAATATTTTTTTACATTTTTTACATAATAGTATAAACGTAAATATAAAATTATACGAAATCGAAGTTTTTTAAATTTAAAATTAAGGCAGGGCAGAGAAGTATTTTTTAGAGAAATTCAAAAATTGACTCAACCTTTTAGTCTCTCTCATGGGCCAACATGAACATACCTAGTCATGATGAAAATGATACTTCCTCGGATATCGAAACTGAAAAATAATATTATTCATTCTTGCTAGTAATATATGAAATTCAAACTATATATTTTCTTAAATTATTCTATTCCTACCTTCTACACTTCCAGTTTAAAAATGATTAAATGCAAACCTGTAAAACCCTTTGATACCAAATTTAAATTGAATTCTTCTAGTTTCTTACAATTTAATTCACTATATATTTTTTTAAATTTGACCCCAGATTCGTAATCAGTGATCTTGGGCTTTTGTGATAATTTAATAATTTTTAAGCAAAGTGGTTCGCCATTTTGGAGATGCGCCTTCTTTTTAAAATTTGATACCAGAAAACACCTGTATACGAATTTTTGTAAAAATTGAACAACAACTTTATTTACCCCCAGCTTTTTATAGTTTCAGACCACTGTGGAGCGTTCAGAGAAGAGAAGGAGGGGTTTTAGTGGGTAAGTGCTATCTGGAAGAGAGGAAATCCCCGCCAACCTACCTATGAAATTTTCCCCTCCTCCGCAAAAAAAGGTTTTGGGCCCAGAGTGGTTGTAACTGAGTAAAGTGTATAATATCCAATATACTGTCCGATAATTCTTGATGTCTGATAGAGCGATGGTTGTCGCTGTACAGTTTAAAATACAAATTAAAAAAGTATAAAATGCTGAAAATCATATAAAATGGATTGTTCCATCGACATCGTGATGTTCTTGGTAGCGAAAACCATCTGATGCTCCAGCACCGGAAGCTACAGCAGCAATTAAAATGGAGTATGAATTTTCGTTGAAAACGTTTCAGAAGGGATTTAGGAGTTTAAATGACGTCAATATCGAAGTAACTATAACATGTGATATCGGCAAAGCAACGTAGGAAAAATTAACCTTAATCTACGGACAGGTCAGCGTGTAGATGGGTTGATAGAGCAATGTCTTACGTTCGACAGAAATTATTACTACTCACATTGATAGGTTGCAGGGAAATTTCCGTGCGTTAAGTGATAAAATAAAGAGACTGGTCGGTAATGAAGTGTTTGATCTACTGTTAATGAGCCGCGTTATGTCAACATTGCTTGTTGAGTATTTTGAATTCGAAAATGTCTGGGAGTTTGTTCTAGTGGAAGAACTTACAATGAATAGGTTGATGCGCCTTCGATTAATGCAGATGAGATTACTAAACAAAAAGCTGATAATGGCAGTTATACACAGGTGGAATGGCTGCCAGTGAAGAAACCAAAGAAGTTATTTGGCTAAAATAGAATATAATTAACTCTGTAAAGTGTACTATGCATCTAAGTGCTCTCTGGAAGACAGGAAATCCCCCCCCGTCAACCCACATTCCAGATAGGAGGCCTATGAAGTTGCTATCTTGATTAGGGGACACGAAATCTTGTGAGACTTTTCAGCCCGTCTTGGAACGTCTTGGAACGTTAAAACTAAGGTCTATGCAAATTTTCAGCTTTTCGACTTTTATTCCAAAGTTTAGCCTTTATTTCGTCCTATTTGGCTGCATTATAGTTAGAATGATTAACGATCTTTGCTCGTTTAATAGTTTATTGAAAAATTCAGGAAATAATTGTAAATCAATGATTTATCCAAAGTAACTACAATAATTTTACAGTTTAGAACATGAGTTGAGGAAAAATTCTACTTTTTAGGCGGTGTACTTATATTTTTGGATTTGCTGATTAAAAACAAAGAAATTCAAAATGATGATTCAAATATGGCGGATGGAATTTTTTTTTAAATGAGTGCTCTAAACGAACAATAAGACAACTTGAGCCTCTAGCTATATATTAACGAAAAATAGTATTTGCTAATGATTACTTCTACATTCAGTGGAAGTACAGTAACGTAAAAAAAAGAAAATTTTTTATTGCTCAAATAGGCTTAGAAATTCATGAAACGTCGAAATTTTAAGTTTGAGCAAAAAAATTATCTTTGTCTCGGTCTGTCAGTCTGTCTGTAACTTTTTTGTGCGCACGATTACCCTAGAACCATTTAAGATATTGACTTGAAAGGTAGAATTTGGTATTTTTACAACATCTGGAAGTATAATAGAATATTTTGAACTTATTCCGTTGGAGGGTTGGGTACTAAATTGGGATAAATTAGGGTAAATGGTAAATAAGTAAATCAAGCAAGTAAGAGTCCATACAACTGGTATGTATAAGAGAAGCTAAGGTCTCAAAAATTTTTTGGCAATTGCCATCCCCATTATAACCCCTACCCCACTATTAGAGGAGGTGAAAAAAATAAAATTGTGGTTGTGTGTTTACAAAAACCAAAGGCCTCAAACATTTTTTTTACTTCATCCACCCCCACTACTACCCGCCTTCCACCTCCCCCACCCCCACTACCGATGTGTCATATCGTTTTATGGGTTTTTGTAACAGGCGATTTCAAATATTATATTGTGATGTGTTGCAACCCCTTCAATTAATTCAGATGTATTTGCACCTACTCGAGAAAGAACCTACCACCAGTAGTAGTAGTTCTAGAGTGATGACATCTGGAATTATCTAGAGAATGGTGGCGTCATCACAGAAAAATCGAGATCTGTTATTTTTAGGTATAAAAGACCGCATTCTCGGCGGGTAGTTCAAAAAGTATAGAAAGTAGAAGTTTTTGAATTGACAGTTTGGAAAAGTGAGGTTAAAACTACAAAGTGATAAACATTGTTATTTTTAGTCAGTAAAGTTCATTTAAGTTAGTAATCAGTATTGTGAAGTATACAGTAAATTATTTAATAAAGTGTGTTAGTGGACAATCTCTTGTTATAATTTTTAGAACCCACGGAATTTGCGAGGGTGGTTTCCTAGGGGTGGAAACACGTTACAATATTATTAAAGTGCCATAAACAAAAATTACGTACAAAATTTTTTTCGTTTCGAGAGACTTGGATAGACTTTAAAATTACTGGCTAAATACATTAACCCAATGGCGACATTTTTATCAAAAAAGTGTGAAGACGCGCATTGTTTCAGCCATAACTTATTTATTTTTGATTCTGCAGAAACAAACAACCAATCGCGTAAAAGCCTTATTAGTAATCTTTGATTCTCGACGTTTTTGACGTAAGTGCCATAGTTAACGTTCGGACACCGTCTTTAAAGTTCTATATCTTCGAAACTCTTAATTTTACAGATATTAAAATTAAAAACAAATTCATTCCCAGTTTATAAACTTTCTACTTAGTCTTTACAATTTTTCGCCAAAACTAATATTGAGATATTTGTAAAGAAAACAAAAAATTTTACTTTCTTTGCATTTTTTTCTAAAGCAAACGTTTTAAACGTACAAAATAATTTTTACATCTAAGTGGAGCTATGTGTTAATTAAAAATGGTATTTGAGATTTATTTCTTTTAATTACTTACTAATTACAGTAACAAAATGGTGAAATATTTATTTAAAAAATGTGAACACCCGCATTGCTTCAGTCATAACTTCTTTATTTCCTATACCACAGAACCAAATAAAAGATCATTTGAAAGCTTATCTAATAGCTTTTAATTTTGATTTGTAAAATTGTTGACGCAAATGCCGCAGTTTCTGAGTTTATTAATCTTTAAATTAAATGCTTCGTCTCACAAATGTTCAGACGTCAACTTTAAACTTTTATATCTCTGATACTATTAGTCATAAGGAAATTTGAAACAATACAAATTCATTCCTAGTTTATAAGCCTTTTTTGGGCCTAAAGCACTGTTTCGTCAGATGTGATATTTTTCGAATTATTTGATAAAAACTGTTTTGAAATATCCCTTTTTCGAGCTAAAATCGCAATTCTCAAGTCGTACTTAAAAACTAACAATTTATATAAAAAATTGTGTAGGAACTTTTTCCCAAAATTTTATTTTCTTTCAGTTCCAATAATTATTTTTTTTAGTTTCACTAAAAACATATTATTACTATTATTTGTTTAAACAATTTATTATTAATAAGCGTACGAAATAAACTGATAAACTTTGCAATTTTTAGAATTAAAAAGACGCTGTAAAAAGTTCCAGATGATTTCATCCTTGTTCGTCGGATTTCGCGGTTAAAATCCTAATCGACTCCACTAATTGTAAAATGGACAATATTAATCTATAAACTAAATCGGCTTCTGCTGAAGAAGGCGCTAGGAAAGCTACCTTCCATTTTTTACCTACGAAGTCGAAACAGCACTACAAGATTTCTTATAATCGTTTCTTGGAGTGGTGAGGGCAAAGAATGTGGCGTACTTCGAAGATAAGTTCAAGACATGGAATCACTCCATGATAAAAACGATGATGAACTTATTGAACAATCGCAAATATTACAAGTTAACTGCGTTTCTAAAACGAAAGGGTTAATTATACCGACCGAAAAAATCTAAAATCTTGACTAAGGAACAAATCGATACATTCCTTACAGAAGCTCAAGTTGAGAAATATGTCATGCTGAAGGTTTTCACAATTATCGGTATATTTGGAGCCTATCGTCGAGAATAATTGTGTCAGTTGACTTTCGATAATATAGAAGATTTAGAAACTATACTATTTCTACACATACCAGATACAAAAAACAACGTACAACTTTCATTGTCAATAATATATTTATTATGTGTGAACGGTTATAGAAAATATATAGTCATCCGTCCAGTGGACACTAAAAATCGACGACTTTTCATTAAATACCTGAATAATAAACGTACCTAGACCACAGTCAAAACGTTTGGAAAGATGTCTGCCGACATTGCAGAATTCCTCTATTTGACAAATTCTCTCTTTTATATTGGACGCTGCTTCCGTTGCTTTTAAGCCACCATGTTGACAAATGGTGGTGCTAATTTACTTCCACGTCCAGTGGAAGTATAGTAACGACAAAAAATTTTTTAAAAATTTTTATTGTCCAAATAGGCTTAAAATGTCATGAAACGTCGAGATTTTAAGTTTGAGCGAAAAAAAAAATTTCTGTCTGTCGGTCTGTCTGTCTGTCTGTAACTTTTTTTTTGTGCGCACGTTTACTCTGGAACCGTTTGAGATATTGACTTGAAATTTGATACACATATGTACTTTAACGAGATCTAGAACTAGATTATATTTTCATCTTGTTCCGTCGAAGGGTTGGGGGTAAATTTGGGGTAAATGGGTAAATCAAGCAGGTAAGAGTCCATGAAATTGGTATTTAGTATATACAAGAGAAGCTGAGGTCTCAAAAACATTTTTGGCATTAGCCACTCCCATTACCACCCCCACCTCCTTATTAAAGGGGATGAAAAAAAAATGTGATTTAGTGCATGTACAGGAACCAGAAACCTCAAAATATTTTTTTACTTCATCCACCCCCCACTACCACCCCCCTATCACCACCCCCACCCCACTACCGATGTGGGGTATCGTTTTATGGGTTTTTGGGGTAGAGGATTTCAAATATTATATTATTAAAGTTCCATAAACAATTATTTTCACGTACAAAGTTTTTTCGTTGTGAGTGACTTGGATAGAGAATCTGGATGTGGAAGCAGTGATTCCTTGGGCAGCGGTTTTTACTACAGTTAGAAGACATGGAGGGCGGAAGTCCAGCACGGTAGCGAAGGGTCATCCAAAAAATTCGTTAGAAAATAAGAAGAGCATTGCATGCCAAATTCTTTCCATAACTTCGACGAATAACATTAATTTCGTTCCGACTACATGCATCACGGACATTGCCACTACACTATTGCCTGACTAGAACTGCTCACGGAATTACTATCTCTAATTGCTTCAATAACTGATAATAATACTAATCAAATCCAGGAGTGAAATGAGGTGTGGTGTCGGATGGGATGACGTGGCATGAGGTGGGATGGGATGGGACTGGATCGGACCGAATCGAAAATAGGATAGAATGGCACAAAATGGAACGGAACGAAATGCAACGGAACGTAATAAACTATAAGTTTCATCTGTGCTAAAAGTTAACTAAAGTTTACAGGAATAGACAATTTAGTCACAACAACCTAATGAAAGTACTTTAATATATCAAATATATCGTTCTCTAAAAGTGAGGACATTTTGAATGCGTAATGCATTGGTTTTCTCTCTAGTACAAAATACCAAACAGTAACAAAGGCTGTAACGAATTTTCCTATTCAGTATAATAGTACTAAGAATATCGCTTAAATCTAAATATGAATATTATAATGTATATCCTAGCAAATATTTATTTTTGTTTAATTAGTTATAGACCCATTACACTAACTGTATAATCCTGTTCATGCTCATTTCATGAAAATTAAATTTTAGAATTATTATAGATCGGTTTTCAGGATACTCTGAACGAGTTTGCCAATAAAGGCAACAATTCGCTAAAGTTAAATAAAGAAAGTATTATGTTGGAAGATTTGTCAATGTCTCAACAAGTAGGAGCTCGGGAATTTAACTGCCGCTTAGTAGATACACACGTTATGCAGTTGAATTCTTATAATTTGTTATCTCAATGGTGGTCTTTTGAGCCACCACCGGTACCGCCTAAAATAAAAATGATGCATTCTTCGAGACTTTAATAATTACTTCTAATTAAGCATATTGGAAGAATTCGTATGCACCACTTCTAAATACATTGTATTTATACTAAATTGAATATACAGGGTTACCTGATGACAGCTTTCAGACTATATGTCAGAATGATAATAATATATTACTCAGCGAGCGTACAATGATAGCTATTACTCGCGAGGATGATGTTTACTGCACGAGCCGAAGGCGAGTGTCGTAAATCATCCGAGCATATAATAGCCATTATAGGTGAGCAGAATGCTATACTTTATCCTCAACTTAGTTATTTAAATAGACTAAAGTAACTAACTTTAGTCTATTTAAGTTTTACTGTGAATTATACAGTAAAACTTTGTTTGACGCCTAAGATATCAAATACTAGAACATGCGGACTCTCTCTTGGAAATAATGGACTCGCCCGTTGGTTACGAAAATTGCTCGTTAATGATTGGTTAAAAGTGCTTTATAATGAGATTATTTTCTAATACGTGAGGTTAGAATATGGCTATCATTATTGGTCAGTTCTTACATGTCTTATGCAAGAATTATACGATAGTTGTGGATATATATTGTTAATGAACAAGACGTGTCTGTAGATTTTCTATAGAATGTACTAACTCCCTCAAAGACAAAGAACTCCAACAGTGATGTAATTTCTTGGATAATGGACTTGCCTCACATAAGAAAACCGATGAAATGCAAATTCAATCTTGTGAAGAGGGAGTGGGGCGACTACAGGGAATACAACAAAGAATTGGAGAGACCCAGAGAGCATCCTGATGGATGAATTGAGATAACATCGAGAGCACTGCAGAATGTCCCATACTTCAAAATTTTCTATCTAGGGAGCCTCAGCGAACTTCAAATTCTCTGAAAACCGAAACCGGCATATTTGCGAACACAGGGAGACGAAGAAAAAATTACAGATACAGTTTTCTGACTCTACTATGATTAAGCAATCAATTGATCACGGATCAAAGATAGAACTAGAATAAAACGGGGACAAAGCTTAAATATATGATTGAATAGTCGCCAAGGAGGTAGTTAATCTAGATGAATCGAATGGTCCATAAATATACAGTGTGTCCCAGGAAAGATGTAACAAGAGGTGTAATGGACCAAAAATTTTGGAATTTTGCAATGGTATTTGGGGATTGAGCCCTGCTTGTTGTAAAACTAAAGTATACCAAAAATGACTTGATTTGGTGTTCTAAAAATCACCACTAATAAAGTACCTTTATTTTCCAAAATATGAAAAAATTCCACTAAGAAAAGTTATTTAGAATGCAATTTTATACCATTTATTACTGACATATCTGTCAAACGTAGTCAATATTATCCTTAATTTCTGTTTCAAATTAACGAATCAAGCATAAAAAATTAAGTGAAAATGGTACTCACAGTGCGTGAAAAAATTTGTATTGTGCAATGCTACGGGATTGGCGGTGAAAACTCGCCAAGAGGAGTGGTAAGCCAATTTAATTTGAAATTTTCAAACACTGCTTTGTCACGTACTCAGGCTATGAGAATAATTAAAAAGTTTCTGGCTACTGGTAGTGTTCTCAACATGAAAAGAAAAATAAAAGCATATGATGAAGACAATGTTGGGGCTATTATAGCTCATGCCTCTGTTATAGAAAATCCTAGGGTGCCATTAAGAGAGAGATCAGCTCTTATTAATATTAGCAAGTCTGAACTCCAAAGAATTTACAAGGCAAAGAAAATTAGGGCATATAAAGCAAATTATAAACATACGCTTGAAGAGGGAGATGACGGCCGTCGGTTGGATGTTTGTTTGACCATTGGAGAAAAAATCATGGAAGAGAGATTTTTTCATCATTTCATAATTTTCTCAGATGAATCCACATTCACAACGAATGGTGTTGTTTCATCTCAGAATTGTCGGTTTTGGGCTTCTGAAAATCCAAATTTTAGAATTCATTGTAGAAGACAATATTATAAAAGAGTGAATGTCTGGTGTGCCGTTTCTTATCACGTTGGAGTTACTGGACCTTATTTCATCGAGGGAAGGTTAAACCAGCACACTTATTTACAGCTTCTTCAAATATTTTCTGAAGAACATTTAAATATTTTAAGAGATATGCCTTTAGTTCATTTTCAACATGACGGTTGCCCTGGCCACTCCACAAATATGGTTAATCGGTGGTTGAATTTAAATTTTAAGCGGTTTTAGCATAGTGGCATGAGTTGCTGTAATTATCAGCCACAACCAAGTTAAGCCTCATACATGTATGGTTGGGCATAACGGAGGCAATGCGGTTAACATAAACCGTAATAATGAGAGCCCTGTTAAACTTTCCTGTACTTCACATAGTAACGTAAAGGGAGGCGAGGATGAGACATCTTATTCTGCAAAATGCTAGGAGTTGATGGGGCATGATCTTCAATTGTTTCATCAGGAACCATATCAGACCCCTACCTTTGAGATGGGGTATACACCATGGTATCAAAGTACTCCGCTCACAAACTTTTCGAGGCGTTAATATATGATCGAGGGCAATAGTAGGAAGACACATTGGAATTCATTCATAAAGGACTGACCTGGTAAACAGACAAGTCCAGAACTGAAATAAGAGGGCTTATAGGCTACAAACTCAGAAGCAAGCTTTAGCTCTGCATTACATCTAGGCTGGTATGGGAGAGCCTAGAAGAACTCAAGGCCCTAACAGAATAGAATAGTTAAACTAATCTGGGTGCCGGGACATAATAAGATACTAGGCTTCGCCAAACGGGGATCCGCTACAACATTCCTAGAACAGCAATTTTAGTACAAAAGTGCACCGCAGTGACGTGTGTAAAAGACTGAGTTAAAGAAGAACACACTAAATACTGAACATATCGGGATACCGACATGCTAAGCAGAAATACGGAACACTGATATGATTGATACAGTAACACGTACGCACTTATGAAAGGACATCTGAAAACAGGGACGACTTGAAGGCAACCTAGGCTTTCCGCAGAAATATCCTTATAATCCATCATTGGACTTTGATCTCCTTTAACTTTTTGTTCCACTCTCACAATATCTATTTCTCTTTCGGACCATATACTCTGTCAATGACGGACACTGAATGGCAAGTCAAATCATGTTTGGGGCAACTAGAACGAGCCAGAAAATACTACCACCCAGACCGCTCTACAAACAACTGTGTCGGTTAGTCAGAAACACAGGAATCATCGGGAGGATACAGAAACATGGAATGATGCAATATGCCTATTTGGTCGCACTAACCCGGTATCAATTTCTGCAGAAGAACCTGGGAGGAAAAATATCTCATAAACTGTGAGTGATATCGGGACGATGATTCAAACACCAAATTGAATTGAATGATGTGGAGGAGGTTACCCAACAGTAGTGTTATTATCGCAATATTTTTCAGTACTATACCAGAGGAAATAAAATTATTTCCATAGCTTCTCATAAGTAGAAACTTGCACGCGTGTATTTTGATACAGGTCAACGTTCATAATAATTAGTACTTAGATGAGTGATATCGTCCCATCTTCTAACGGATTATTATATCAATGTATACGCAGAAGGTTTGCAATTTAAGCCGAAGATTCATAGTGAATATAACATCCTTCGGAGAGGATGTGAAACAGTCGGCCCCTTGTCTATTAGCAGAGTTGTGTAGAGTGGGTGTGCGAGGTGTGCGACTGCACACCTTCGTCTATTTTTGATTAGATTAGGGACATTTTTTTTTCAGATTTTCTCACCCCCGCTTATCAATTTTTAGTTAGGTGGAAAATTGAAGTAGGAGGCGCCATTTTAGATTTTCCACACCAGCGGTCAAATATCTAGAAACGGCCCTGTCTATTAGATGTTAGGTAATTAAAGAAGTAGAGATGCGACAAAATTTCCCCGTTTTGAGTAGCCCGTCTCCTGATGCCGGTGATTGTCCTTAATAGGGAAAATAGGCCGACGTCAAATAAAATGAATAAAACAAATATATATATATATATTTTGTTGATGGATCGCAAGATTTTTTTGGCAATTTCTCTATCACCTTCTATAAGAATTAATAATTTCTCCTCTTTGATGATAAATTAATTTAAAAAAATGAAAGGGAGTTAATTTAAATCTTAATTGAATATACCTAGTGTATTGTAAATATACAGTAGATACCACACCTCAAATAATTAATTAATACATAATTTAACAAAACAAAAGCAACTGAAATCTGTGAAGTTGCAAGTAATAAACTAATTTTAATAAAAAAGATATTAAGTAAAATTTAAAAAATGTTACAATTTATCAATTTTTTAGTAGACTTTCCCTTTTCATGACATAATAATTCATAATTATTATTGCCCGATGCATTGTAATTAATACTTACTATTTAATGGCTACTAATAAAAGTTTTAGCTCATTAAAAAAATATAAAAATCTACTAAAATACGTCATCTACAGGTGCATACATCGCTCATATTACTCTCATTTTCAATAAAGTAAATAAGTAATAATTTAAATATAGAATATTAAATTATTTTAGTGGGTTATAAAAGTTGTAATACACAATGTTTAACGGCCTAAATGGCCTACTTACATAAAAGTTTTACAGTCGGCTCCAGATGTACTGCGAGTCGTTATGCACTTTGCAAGAAAGAGTTTTAAATAACTATTATAATAAATATAGTCTTATGGAAATTTAATTACAAACAGTACAAAATATTTACATTTTCATTTGCAAGGTAATCTTAACTTTTAATAAATGTACTCACAGGTTGATGGTCTCAATACCCTATTCTTTACACTAGTACAGTGTGTACGAGAGATGTGGGACAATTTTCACAAATTAATTTTTTTAAATTTTATTTTTGAAAATTTAAAAAGTTGAAAACACAGTAATATACCTTCATATATTGGACCATTTCTCGAAAACATTAGTTAAATTTACTGGGTAAATAGCGGTATGGAAAAGTATTTTCTAGTGTCATGTATTTGTTCCAAATCTGCCATTTACGAGGGAGAATTGGCACTAGCGATACGATGGAGAGAATTGGGACAAGTACTTAAATCTACACAAAGATATGGAAAAATATTTAATTATTGCAAAAAAAAATCGGCAGCTACTGGAAGCGGCTGGAACCTCCCCACCCGGTGAATCTTTGAAGCCGAACAGAGCACTAAACAATATGAACGATCTCACTTAATTATATTTATTAAGTTGAAATATTTTTTTCATATTAAATCAGAAAAAAAAGTCTTGCGTGACCAGTGTGAGGCTGGACGGGGTAGGTCCGGATTGGCTTGGAGAAAAATAGAAAAGTAACTCCTGTCTTCTGTAGGCAGGCTTAAAAACTAGGTTAAAATTTTAATGTGTCCACATGGACCTAAAATTAATATAAAAATAAACACAATACTATAAAAACGTTCGTAGGCAAGAGCACTTAATAATTTTGATTGTTGATACGGGAAACAACTAAACGAAAAAACCTGTTCGTTGGTAATGGGATGGATGGCAGGGATGGCCATCTTTGGAAAAAACCATATAACTCTTGGTGGACAGCTTCTCTGCCAGATGTAGTCAGGGTAGTGTTCATGGTGGATCGTTTAAGTTTGAGTTGGTATATTTTGTTTTATCTTTTGGCCTCGACCGATTTTTCACTAAATCGGTCGGGGAAGTGATAGCTGTCAAATTTTTGCTTCCAATGTTTCTCTGGGAATTTGGTTTTTGAAAAATGTTTATGTTGGTACAATGCCTTAAATTGTTTTTAGGTTATGTAGTACTATTTTTAGGTTATGTTGCCGGAAGAATTTCCGGCGGGATGCCGGAAGTAGCGGAAATAGTTTTTAAAATATAATGTCACTGTCACTTTTAAAGTTTTATTGGAAAGCGTTCCGGTGAGGTTGCTTACACTTGTAGGGCTTGTAAGCGGTTCAGGATGGCCTCTCACACCATCCGTGGGCTTTATAAACGTCGAAAAAACTTGCAATCTCTCGATGCACTTGACACGTCAAAAATACTCAGCATACAGCCTGCACACTTTAACACACTAGCAGAGAACTTATACCACAGATGGACCCGTAGTAGGAATTTTCCTTTGAGTCCCTTTGATATTTTTCTGAAAATTTGACATTTTTCTGAAAAGTGACATTTTTCCGAAAATTTGACATTTTCCTGAATTTTTGACATTTTTCTGAAAAGTGACATTTCTCCGAAAATTTGACATTTTTTCGAAAATTTGACATTTTTCTTAAGTGACTACTCCGAAAATTTGACAATTTTCAAACATTTGACATTTTTCTGAAAGGTGGCATTTCTTCGAAAATTTGACGTTTTTTCGAAAATTTGACATTTTTCCGAAAATTTGACATTTTCCTGAATTTTTTACATTTTTTTTAAAAGTGACATTTCTCCGATAATTTGACATTTTTTCGAGAATTTGACATTTTTCTGAAGTGACTACTCCGAAAATTTGACAATTTTCAAACATTTGACATTTTTCTGAAAGGTGACATTTCTTCGAAAATTTGATGTTTTTTCGAAAATTTGACATTTTTCTGAAAACTGACATTTTCCCGAAAATTTGACATATTTCTGAAAAGTGACATTTCCCTGAAAATTGAACATTTTTCCGAAAATTTGACATTTTCCTGAATTTTTGACATTTTTCTGAAAAGTGACATTTCTCCCAAAATTTGACATTTTCCCGAAAATTTGACATATTTCTGAAAAGTGACACTTCCCTGAAAATTTACCATTTTTTCCGAAAATTTGACATTCTCCTGAATTTTTGACATTTTTCTGAAAAGTGACATTTCTCCGAAAATTTGACATTTTTCTTAAGTTACTACTCCGAAAATTTGACAATTTTCAAACATTTGACTGACATTTTTCTGAAAGGTGACATTTCTTCGAAAATTTGACGTTTTTTCGAAAATTTTACATTTTTCTGAAAACTGACATTTTCCAAAAAATTTGACATATTTCTGAAAAGTGACATTTCCCTGAAAATTTAACATTTTTTCGAAAATTTGAAATTTTTCTGAAAAGTGACATTTCTCCGAAAATTTGACGTTTTCCTGAAAATTTGACATTTTCCTGAAAATTTGACATTTTGTAAAAATTTGAAATTTTTCTGAAAAGTGACATTTCTCCGAAAATTTGATATTTCTTGGAAATTAAAAAAAAAAAAATTCGTGACGTCTTGTAGAAATATTTTTTTGATATCATCATCAGTTAGCCTGTTATGTTTTTATGTCATCAGTGTATTTTTTATTCACTCGTATTCCATCCATCTACAATATTTCCACCTACGTTTCAAACTTTAATTGGATGTTTCCAATAGTTAAGTCGATATCTGCACCAGTTTCTAAGAATTTTTCTTATTTGTGACGTCATGTGAACGTAGGTGTATTATTAATTCACTTGTATTCCGTCCGTCCACAATTCCACATTTCAAATTTTAATTGGATGTTTCCAATCGTTAAGTCAATATCTGTACCAGTTCGCCTGTTGTAAGAATTTATCTTATTTGTGACGTCATGCAGATGTAGGTGTATTATTAATTCACTTTTATTCCGTCCATTTACAATATTTCCACCTATGTTTCAAATTTCAATTAAATAACTCCAACCGTTAAGTCGATATCTGTACCAGTTCGTCTGTTGTAAAAATTTTTCATTTTTGTGACGTCATGTGACGTAGGTGTATTATCGTAATCCGCCCGTCTACAATATTTATACCTACGTTTCAAATTTCAGTTCGATATCTTCAACCATTCCCGAGTTATCAGCCGAAATCACTGAACTCCTCTGTCATTATGAGAATATCACCCTGTACAATTGCACTGCTTTGAGGACAAAAAACTATAAATTTCACTTGGCGGAGATAGTATCAAATATAATTTGGCATATGGGAAAATCGAAATTTTGTGTTGAAACGTATATAGCAGCGAAACCATTAATCCTACAAACATTTTTTGACAAAGCAAATTCATCATCATTTTATTGTCTTTCTAATAGATCCCTACTATTTTTTTGCCAAAATCAATATTTATCTAGATATTCGCAAGAGAAGAGAAAAGAACACGTTTCCTTGGAAAATGTAAATTTTCACTTGTTTCGTTCCTAACGTCCTTGTTTTTTGTCTTATGTCAAAAAATAAAAAATATTTTTTTGTAGCATTAAATTCTCTACATATTCGTTAGGGCAAAGTATTTTGGCCTAGGGGCCGCCGTTTAAGAGTTATGGAGGTTTAAAGAGAAAAACTTCGAGATTTTAGATGAATTTCAAAAAAGTCTCCACTTTGGCCGACCGTATCTCGGTAATTTTTGGAGCAGCATAAAAATCCAAAAAAGGACTTTTAGGTAATTCAATTCTCTACAATTTCGTTAGGTTGAATTTTTTGCCGTAGGAGTCGCCGTTTAGAAGTTACGAACGATTTAATGAAAAAAGTGCATGACACCGTCATCTTGAAAGGCCCGCCGGACCCAAACGAAAAGTCCCATTAATATTTCGAGTGCGGCAAAACGTTCCTGACATTATGTGGTTTTCCTTAGGGAGTTTTTGTTTTTGAGCTATCTCTCACAGTTTCCGAGTTACAGATGAAAAACCGTTTTCAGAGTTGCGGCATTCGAGGGTAAATTTTGGTCGAAAACACGACATCTAAATTTACTCGTATTTTAAAAAATACGATACCGCGACGGCCGTACTATGTAGCGATGGAAAGAGAAAGACTTGTAGTTGATCCGCATCGTAAATTGCATGTCGAAATTCGAAAATTCAGCTCGGCACGAACGAATCAAAAGTGACATTTTTGCAATTTTTCGTTTGACGTTTCTCGATCGTGAATGTGTGTTAGAAGAGTGTCCATCTTCCATCTCGTTCCGCCGCAAAAAAAGAGATAGACAGTCTTTGCGCGTTAATAACTAATTAACCGTAGATAATTAGTCGTTCGGAATGTCGCGTTGAGATGTAGAATTTCACTCTCGTCAAATCAGTACAGCCCCGATTCCATCAATAGTCTCTAAAAAAAGCCTTTGCGGCTGCAAATTTGCAAAGAGTAAGGGGTCCCTGTATTATTTTGTGGTATACGTTCTCTGATACGTCTATCGAACGTTAGGTTAGACTATAAAATTTATCTTACACAAGAAGCATGTTATTTCGTTTTTTAATTTTTTTCACGGAAATCAAATCGAAAAAGTGCAAGTGTGATATATCGTTGAAATCGGAATTTTTACTGCTTTTCAATAGTTTAATTACAAATTGTAAGTAATCATAAAATAAACAACTTGTTGTGCCAAAACAGCACTAAACGTAATCCGATCTCAACCAAAACCTTTTCAGATCTTCTAGAGCACTAAAGAAACCCTCATGCAAAGTTTCATCCAAATCCGTTTAGTAGCTTCGCCGCTATGTGCTAACATACATACACACACACACATACATACACACAGACATTTTTCAAAAACAACTTTTTTGGGTTCCTGGGACCTCAAAACGTAAAGATTTGATGTTATCTCAATTTTCGATTTTGGACTAAATGTAGTAAACCTCCCACAATTTTATTGTGGGGAGGTTAATAACAAACAACGAGAAAGAATAAAATTAATTAAAAAAATCTGACAAATGCTCAGAAGAAAAACAAAAATATATTGCAACAAACGATAAAAATTTTTGCTAACGCACATCGCTAATATTGCAAAAATAATTGCAAATTCGCCCATTTCTTAAATTATATTGGAGCGACAGGATTGTTCTTCTTTTCTTGTAGCGTAACGGCATACCTAAAAACGATCCAAATGATATAAGAAATTAATTCTATATGGAATGGGGGAGACATAAGATGGGCCAACTCTCCCTTAAATAACGTCCCAACTCTCTACCTCACTGCTAGGTGTCATTAAAAGTGACCAGATTTATTTTTGGGTGAAAGTGAATCATGAAATGATCCCAATATTTAATAGCTAAAACGTTGGTAGTTACATGTAAAATAACTCTCCAGCAACACTTGCACCCAAAAAGCAATGAATTGGATAATTTGAACAAAAAAAAGTTACTTTTCAGTTCTAAAATTACCTGAGATTTGAAGGACACAACACACGGGCGAAGTACGGCAGTTTATTTACTTCTTTCACAAATATACATAACCTGTATGACACAAAATATCAAACTACCAACCAATCGGTATAAAAGTCACTGTCAAAATTTTCCTATAGTACCAACTCTCCCACATCTCCCCTATTATAAAATCTTCTAAAATCTAGTATATTCTATAGTATGTCACTATATATTGGTATTACGTCAACAGTGCAGAAACTATTCTACAACATAATTAAAAGTTATTTATCTGATAGGAAACAACTAGTAGAATTTGACGTATTCTGAGTGACGAAGCTGTGGTAACATGTGGAGTCCCCCAGGGTACCGTTCTTGGTCTTGTATTGTTCTTAATATACATTAACTAATTACTTAGCTTAAACTCTTTTGGAATAATATTGTCTTTTGCAGACAGCATCGTTGTGGTGTACGTAGCTGATACCTAGAATGAGGTTTTCACTGTAGCAAGCAAAACTTGACCTGAAAATTTCAATTATTTTAAATAAAATGTATTAAGCGAATATAGCAAAAACCAAAATTATGCCTTTTACAACGTTTGAGAAATACTTACCTGATGAGTATAATATAAAAATTGATAATGATATAACGATAAATCTATCCTTGTCGGTGAAATATCTAAGTAACTATGTTGATTCTTTTTTGAGGTGGGATGTTTATGTACGCTCGGTAGATAATAAACATGGTCGATTATTCAGATTTAACCAATTTAAAAATTTTCTCTCCATTTCTCAGTTAACGACTTTGTATCGAGCACTTGTCGAATCGATACTACAGTATGGGGTGACTGGATGGGGTGGTATAAAAATACATTTAAAGCCACTGGATATTTTGCAGAAGAGATTCCTAAAAATTATTTTTAAAACACCATTCAGATACTCGTTTGATTTGTTTTATGCCGAATGTGAGATACTCGATGTACGGTTACTTTTCTTTAAAACTGCAATGGTTTTATGTATTCAAATCGACACTATACACGAGCAGTCAGTCATAGATATGAAACGCGCAATAGAACAGCAGCTAATTTAATTATACCCAGAGCTCAAAAATCGATAGGACTAAGAAGTTTCATGCACATTGGTTCCAGAATGCGAAATAGACTACCTGATTTCTTGAGAAATACAAACTCAATTAATTTATTCAAGAACAAATTAAGTAAATGGATATGGAATTCATTCAATTATAAACATTGTACACGGGTGTCTCCAGCCCATGGGCAGGTCCTTAAATGAATCTATATGGGCCTTTTTTCGGAGATTTTACATCTCTGGATCATTATTTATTTACATGCAAGTATTTTTTATGTGCCATTTTTATATTTACTGTATCTAGTATGTAAATAAAGTTTAATATTATATATTATAGTAATATATTTAGGAACAAATTAGGTAACTTGTCAATCAACGATATATTGTCAAAATGTTCAAATACGATATCTGATTTTTCCATTATTTTTGTTATGGAATCCACTTCTTTGTGATATAGTCGATGTTTTGTGGTGTGACTTTATCCGAAAATTTTGATTATTTTTTTCAACGGAATAGAAATGAAACATACAACTACTCCCAATATAAATTAGATAACACCCAATTTCAAAGCCAGCGAGCTGTCCGAACGGGGGTTATATTGCTGCGAAAATGCAGACAAACAAGCCTACAGACCTACGACATTTGGACAGGGAGCTGGTGCCTGAAAACTTACGTCATAAGGTATAACATTTTTGACCCCCGAGTTTGGTGTGCGTAGCTAAGCTATTCAAGATTCTCTTTGTCTTACGCGTTTAGTCAGAACATTTTCTTACAGCAGTTAAGCCCACAAAAATGATGTCTTAGTGGAGGTTTCCTGAATAGAATATGGAAACGAACAGGTTGTTGGAAAAAATGTTCATGTATCTTGTGACGTAAATTTTGGTCCTTTTCTTAAATATCAAACTTGTTTTATGGCCCAAAAACCCCCGAATATTTTATCTCACTGTTCGTTTCTCGGCTAAGAGGGAGTTTCCGCGCAATACCTCGTAAAATTTTTCATGTACCATATGACGTAAATTTTGGCCCTCTTAACAAACATTTTTAAAAGCAAATAAATAAAAAATAATGAATTGTAAAAACATTTTTGTCTTAAAGCGGTCAAGCCCACAAAAATTATGTCTTTCGATGGAATTCCTGAATAAAACATGGAAACGAACAATTTGGAGAAAAAAATGTTCATGTACCTTATGACATAAATATTGGCCCTTTTTATAAAAATAAAACTTGTCTTACGACCCAAAAGCCCCCGAACATTTTGTCTTACGATCTTGTTTTGTGTTAGGGAGGGCCTTCCACACAAAGCCTCGTTGGTTTTTTCCATGGACCTTATCACGTAAAATTTAGCCTTTTCTTGAAAATTTGAGAGCCTATACTGACTAAACGCCCCCGGTCTGACGCGTAAGACAAAGAGAATGTTAATTAAATAGATTATCTAAGCACACCAAATATTTTGTGCCTTATGACGTAAGTTTTCAGGCACTAGCTCCCTGTCCAATTGACATCTGTTAAAGCTCTAAATTGAAACAAGGAGAAATAGGCAGTGGGCTGATAACGCCTTGTCACACAATGCGGTATAGCTCACTTCGCTACTGTGATCGGTGATCAGGAATGTGTGACTTCTTCTATGTATTTTGCTCCCTCGTTTACCGAAGAGCAGTATTGTAATAGTGACAAAATCATTCTCTCAGATTATTTAGAAAAAAATCGTTGCCGAAGGAATCACTACTTAATGATCCAGATTTTCTGTCCAAATCTTTTACAAAAAAGATTTGTCGATACTATATTTGCACTCAACTATGCGGAAATAATTGCTCATAGAACTTTAATAACATAATATTTGAAATCGTCCATAAAACGATATACCACACGGTAATGGAGGTGGTAGAGGGGGAAGCTGTTGAAAAGAAATTTTGGAGGCCTTTGGTTTTTCTATACAAACTAAATTACAATTTTATTTTTGCCCCCTTCAACGAAATAAGATCAAAATATGATCCAGATCTCGTTATAATAATAGGTGTACCAAATTTATGTAATATGATAGAAAAGTTTTTGTGTCCAAAATTGGCTTTAGAGCGTCAAAATACTTCAGAAAAGTTAGATCAGAACCTTAGGACATTTATTTTTTTTGTAGACCTGTGTTATTAACATTCAAGCTTCCTAACTCCAGAAGTAAGGCGTTTGGAGCAATGTGCCTTTGAAGAACTACAAATCCGGCAATATGAACAAATTTGACCGAAGCTCAATTTTCATAAGATTAGTGTGAGGTCCTTTGTTTTTTTACTTGTAGAAGTTTCTTTGCGGAAACCGAGCAAAAGAAAAAAATTGTTATAAATATGGGGCGCCATATTTAATGTTGCACACAGGCGGTCAGGTAGCTTGGCACGGCCCTGACGATAGGTTATCAAATATTTTAGCGAATATGATTTTGAAAATGATAGATCAATTAAATGGATACTGACGTAGTGTAATCTGTCGAAAATGTTAAACTAAAAACTATACAGGGTGTTTGACGAGGAAACGGACATGCTTTAATGCCAGATAGAAGACACCGAGGGTAATCATAATCATCCATAGAAAAAGCTATTTGGGCCTTCCTTGCTGAAATACAGGGTGTTTTACGTATTTTTGCCAAAATTTCTTTTGTTTGTTACTTTGTAAAGGAATGGAATAATAAGTTCATATTTGGCATATATTATATACTAGTGATCCCGAATAAGTACTTATACCACACACAAAAAAAATCCAGATCCGGACCTGAAAAAAAAATGTTTTTGTTATTCTTCAAGAAAACAATACACTGTATATGTTTTTTTTTTAATTTCAATATTAAATTCGAAAAGTACATAAAAAACTAAACAGAATGGCTTCATTAATTTTTTTACCACACCCTTGACGTCTTCGTAATAAATTCCACTAAATAATGCAATATGAGACTTAGGAAATATCGATGAATGATACGCGAAAAAATGCTTCTACTAAATTAGACATTTACTTTTTTGTCAGCAATAATTATTATGTTTTAATTACCAATTTTTATGGATGGGATAAAATTAATAAAAAAAAATAAATGTTGGAGGACACCGAATCAAGAACCTATTTCATTCCTATCATTTATTAAATGACTAGTAATACAGCAACATAACATACCTATTAACAACAACAATAACTGTAATAACAAAGTTGCATATTAATAATGCGCATAGTAACAGGATAACAACAAAATATCAATAGAATAACTGTGCCAAAAACAAAAATGCAGATATTATAAAACATATTTACAAATTAGAATTATAATTAAATTCTCTGTTCAAAATGTCCTCCTCAGCTTCAGTAGATTTTCTAGTGTGCTTCACGAGATGGCCGATTGATCTTCTTACCACTTCTGGACTGTCTGTCACAAATTTTTTTGTGGTATTCAACAATCCTTTGAAGTTAATTGCTCCATGCAATCAGTGTCCATTTTGTAGACGTCACCCTTTAAATGACCTCATAAAAAATAATCTACATGGTTGAAATCCGAAGACCTTTTCGGTCATACATGAGGACCTTCGTGGCCAATCCATCTGTTTGGATATGTATCATTTAAATGGTTTCTAATTTGGCTGGACAAATGTGGTGAGGCTCCATCATGTTGAAAGAGCATACCTCGGATATTTACTTTTCCTAAAAGATTCGGTAATGTATGTTGTAAAAACCTTAATTTGAGATTTTTATCTAAACTAATTGGCAAAAAGAATGATCAGATCAGACCAGAAATTTTACTTTAAGCAATGGCCGTAAAACATAAAATCAGTTAGTTTTAGATTATGCGGTCACTTAAAGAGTGGACATTGCGTAGATCAATTAATTCAAAGTATTGTTGAATGCCGCAACGAAATAAGAAATAGTCCACATGTGATAAAAAGATCAATCGGTCATCTTGTGAACCGCACTAGAAAATGTACTGAAACTGAGGAGGCTATTTTGAACATACAATTTAATTATAATTCTAATTTGTAAATATGTTTTATGACAATATCTACATTTTTTGTCTTTGGTACAATTATTCTGTTGATATTTTGTTGATATTTTGTTGTTATTTTGTTACTATGCGCATTATTGATATACAACTTTGTTATTACAGTTATTATTGTTGGCAATAGGTATATTGTGTTGCTGTATTACCACTCTTTAATAAATGAGAGGAATGAAATAGTTTCTTGATTCGGTGTCCTCTAATATTTATTTTTTTATTTATCTTCATCTCCTCCATAAAAAATGTAATTAGAACATAATAATTGTTGCTAAAAAAATGTAAATGCCGAATTTAATAGTGGAAGCATTTTTTGCGCATGACATTCATCGATATTTTCTAAAGTCTCATGTTCCATTATTTATTGGAATTTATTTCGAACACGGTAGAGGTGTGGCAAACAAAAATAATGAAACCATTTTGTTCAGTTTTTTCGAATTTAATATTGACATTAAAAAAACATATACAGGGTTTTCTTTTCTTGAAGAACAACAAAAACATTTTTTTCTCAAGTCCGGACCTGGATTTTTTATGTGCATGATACAAGTACTTATTCAGGATCACTAGTGTATTATATGTGCCAAATATGAACTTAGTATTCCATTCCTTTACAAAGTAACAATCAAAAGAAATTTGGACCAAAATACATAAAACACCCTGTATTTCAGCAACGAGGGCCCAACTAGCTTTTTCTATGGTTGATTATGATTACCCCCGGTGTCCTCTATCTGTCATTAAAGCATGTCCGTTTCCTCGTGAAACACCCTGTATAAGAAAATATAAAAAGAACGCTTTTATTATAAATAAAATATTTGATTCATGTATGTTTTTTATTTTTCTATTGATTGAAATGAATCATATTTATTACAGTAAATGAAAACAATTCTAAAGTATAAATTTAAAGTTTCTTGCAGCTAATACCACTCACAGTATTTCCAGATTTTGAAAACCCTTTAGCCACTGACACTCCCTTTCTCTCAAAACTATTTATAATAGAATTTAATGTCTGACATGTGAATGAATTAACGGATAATTTGACAGTAGTAAGAGACCGTAAATCATTTAGTATATTCTCAACATTCAAGTTACTCAAATAATTTGATTTTAAATTTAGCTCCTTCAAACTGCTAAGGCTACTAAATGCGTTATTTGTTATACCACTAATTTCATTATCACTTAGGTCAAGAATAACCAATTTATTAAGACCATTAAATGTATTAGCAGCTATAGAATTAATTTTGTTATTGTTCAACTTAAGAGTCAATAAGGATTTAATTTTATTTATTTCTCCTGGAACAGCTTTTAAATTATTGAATCCCAAATTAAGTTCTTCCAAACTTGACAAGTCGATAAATGCATTGTTTTCAATATCACTTATTTTGTTGAGACCCAAGTCTAACGTTTTTATGTTAGTGCACTTTCTAAATACCCCATATTTGATGCTTTCTAGTTGGTTATTATATAAACTAAGTTTCTGTAGCTGGGGAAGTCCATCAAAAGAGCCTTCTTCCAATTTCTTAACAACATTATTGCTCAACTGTAATGTATTTATCTCTGGTAAAAGTTTAAACGATCCTGCTGGAATTTCTTCTAGGTAGCCCTTCTCGAATTCTAGATAATGCTTATAGTCGACTACTTTTAAAGGCGTATTCTTCTTTAAAATCTCATTCCCACATGTTGTGACTCCAACTGTGGATCTGCACCACTGATGAGATGTCTTAATGAAACAAAATAGAAAAACCAAGAATACTATATTCATCTTTTGACCTAAAAATTATTAAATGTAGAATAAACTTTTAGGAAGTATTTATGACTTACCGATGAATGCTGCAGTATACATTTCTCACACAGTTACTTAATGTTATTTGGTAAACAGCTATATCATTAGAATATTTATGTCAAAAGAGTTCTTACTATGATAACCTTATGTGCGATATTGATGTGTATAACAAAAATTATCATTTTTATGGTTTTGTTAATCAGCTTCTTGTAAAAATTAGTAAATTAGTTCCTTGAATATTAATATACATTATCTGATACAATTACATATACAACTGAGCCAGCGTATCTTATTGTTTATTAAGAAATAAAATTAGTTTGAAACTGAAAAAATGCAGCGGCTATTATATTAACAATTCTGAAGGGGGCTGGAACCTTCGGCGCGACGCTGCTTGTGAAGTAGTTTCCACAAACACCAAAAGACTTGAATACTATTACTCGACGCGCATTTCGTCAACAATGTTGGCATCTTCTGGAGACAATTAATACTAAAGTACAACTAAAAACTTTCCTGTGTGCATACTAAAATAATGTCATGGTTGAACGAACTCAATCCTGTCATCTCTACCTAAACTCTCTCTCTTGACTCGACGAACCGTGACCTAATAAATAATAAAGCCAACTATTTGAAATAGGTCCTTTGTCACTAGTCATACTATTTTTATATTTTGCAATTTTTAAGCTATCAAAAGCATCCAGCTTTCTGTTATTTGTTACACTTCTAATTAACCTTAGGTTATTGATATTCTATGATTGTTATTGAGGCAATACTAGATTCTTCCGTTTTTCCATTTTTGAGGTGAGCCATATGTTTCTTAAATCTTGCCAAAATTGAACGTTTTGTTTGCCCAGCACGAAATTGATCGTAAGGATTTTAATTTGGAGTAAGCTTCGACAAAGATTCACTGGTTGTATATAAGTTGCTTATAAAATTTAAATAATAAAAAAACAATTATTATAAATGGAGCTGGGGATATAATTAAACAAACATTTTACAAATTTTACACATTTTATAACAACATTTTACACAAACTAATTTGTAACCTAAAATAAGTAAAAATTGTTGAACAATTAAAAAAAAATGCAAAGTATGGTAGCTGGCGGCTATGTTGTTTCCGTGAAAACTTCTAGAAGATAATGACGAATTGAATGTCGTCATGCCTATACCTTTCATAATATCAAATTATATTTCTTTTAAGCTAGAAATTGCCTATGCTAATCTAACATAAGTGCGTTAGAATGGTAACATGAAACTCAGTCAAATTACCAAATTTTTGTTTATTTTTCATATTTTGACACAAGCATTTGTTAACTTGCCTACGCCCTGATTATGCATTAAATTTTTCATCAAGTTTGTTCCTTTTCCCTTTATTTTAATTAGTATCACGTAAAACTGAGTGGCTTTAAACACGGAGGCGACACCAAACAGTCTGCAGTGCCAGGGACGGCGCCAGATTGGCCAGGCCGGGGGGGCACAGAAACATAACTTTTACTTACTAACATAATAACAAAGAACAAAAACGTGATGATTGGTTCCCCAGTCCGAAAATCCAGAGGGGCACTTGAGGGGGCACAGTTCGTTTTTGGGGGGCACGTGCCCCTGCAGCCCCCCCTCCCCTTTGGCGCCGTCCCTGTGCAGTGCTATCTTTGATCTGATGACAACATCTGTTGAACTAAAAGAAAAATTCGATCTATGGAAAACTGATTTCTGCAGAATAGTTTAATTAATATACGGCATTTCGTAGAACTTGTTTTGATGTGTAGGATTGTTGAAAAAAAAAGATGCTTCCAAAGCCTCTATTACTTGAGCAGAAAAACAGAACTGATGACAGAGTGGTATTTTCTTAGTAAGGATACTTATTTGTGATGATATTCCTAACTTTGCTTTAAATGAAAAACAATTTTTAAAGCAGTGGCGCAGTATTTTATTTTCATTTCAGAAATGATTTTGAGTACCTATTTTAAAAAAAATAAATATCTTGTATTTCTGCTTACATTATTGTTAGAAAATATCATTTTGGGTATTCACAGATAACTTTAAAATAAACTATTGGCTCCATTGATCTAAATCTGATCAAGCTAGAATATCAACAAGAAGTTACGAACCGACTTGTCAACTTATTTCATTTCTAGAATTCCTCGTAAGGGAGGCTTCTTATAATATATTGGCATGATCAGACTCAGATCATCAGTATATAGAAAGAATGGTTATTTTCTTGTTTCTCATATTGAATGTTAGATATAGAAAGTGTATGAAAGAAGTTGATAAGTTGGTTCGTAAGGGAACTTCCTGTTGATATTCTAGCTTGATCAGATTTAGATCAATGGTATATGAATGGAACGAATGGTTTCTTTAAGAGTTATCTGCTGAATACACAAAATAATATTTTCCTATGATTTTAAGTATGCTGAGGAAATACAAGAAGGGCCCTGGGAGCTGTAATATCATTTGTAACTGCACAGAAAATTTAAATGTCTGTGCCCCAAAAAATATGGCGGGCAGAGTCTGGACTGTTTCAACACTATTGCTCTCCCTTATTTTCCAACATTATTATCGTAGCTGTCGGAGAAAATCTGGCGTCACATCTGTCAATAACGTTATCCAAAAATGCTAAGAGAAATAAATTTATTTTACTGCCACTTAATGATACACATATATTCGACTCTCATATGTGTGTCTTCAGACCCATAAAACAAGAGCGGAGAAAAACTCTTCAATGCTGAAGAATGCATAATGAAGGTGTGATAAGAAAAGTAATATTTTCCAGTTTGACTAATCGAGTTTTAAAAAATACTCATACCAACGAAAAAATATAAGCTGGCTTCATAGCAACTACTATAGTTCCTTTGCACAGAGAGAAGATTCTTAAAAGACTTCCGAAAGAAAATGAAAATCAACAGGGTATTAATAACAACATTTTAAATTCTCCGAAATATTTCAAGAAGCAAGATATGGAAAAGCCAACGAATCTTCAACTTCAAGAAAAAGAAAAAAAAATTACAGGCGCACCAGTTAAAAGTACTCCCATATAAGCAAATAAAAAAATAACTAAAGGACCAAGAAAAGAAGAATATTTCAAAATCAAAAGCTAAGGAGGAGAAGACAGTTAAAAATAAAAAAAATCTTGTAGATGGGGCAAAAATGTGTTTTGTTTACCTTCTGAAGAGTAAAGAGAAGAAAATGGTTGTGTTAATGAATATAAGTATTAACGCAGAGAAAATTGAAAATAGAACAAATCTCCAAAACAGAAAACTTTGTAGCCGTAACGTTAAATACAACTAAAGGAAATGAAAAAAAAAAATATGTGGAAAAAAATAATATCAGAAAAAAATGATTCCTACATGTGCACATTCCTAAGATTTCCTCAAAAGAATTGTGACGTTTTAATTATTCCACAAACTGGTGATACGGGAGTTACTCTACAAGAAGAAATTGTGGAAGTATAAAAACCTACACATAAGTTCAGAAGGAGACATGTGCGCTTCCACTTTTAACTAGCTGTAACTTTTCCAAAAAAGTGATTTTTTATTTTTCCTTAGAATAATAAAATTAGAATGTTTCAAGTTGCTTTAAATTCCACATGAAACTGTAATTTAAAAATTAGTATGTAACAGGCTATCCTAATTTTGGGACGACTTGAAATATGACCTTTTTTTAATTGTAGCGGGTATAATGTTTGTGATTACTGATTATATTCAAATTTTAGCTAACAACTCTTAGTTACTTCCACATCCAGTGGAAGTATAGTAACGACAAAAAAAAATTATAAATTTTTATTTTTCAAACAGGCTTAGAATGTCATGAAACGTCGAAATTTTAAGTTTCAGCGAAAAGAATTTCTGTCTGTCTATCGGTCTGTCGATCTGTCTCTCAGTCTCTCTGTCTGTAACTATTTTTGTGCACACGATTACTCTGGAACCGTTTAAGATATTAACTTAAAACTTGGTACACCTATGTATTTTAACGTGATCTGGAACTAGATTATATTTTCATCTTATTCCGTTGAAGGGTTGGGGGGTAAATTGGGATAAATAGGTAAATTAAGCAGGTCTGAGTCCATAAAACTGGTATTTAGTATACACAAGAGAAGCTATAAGGTCTCAAAAAATGTTTTGGCATTAGCCACCCCCACTCCATAATTAAAGAGGGTGAAATGAAACTGTAATTTGGTGTGCGTACAAGAACCAAAAATCTCAAAATATTCTTTTACTTCATCCACCCGCACTCCACTACCGATGTGGGATATCGTTTTATGGGTTTTTGGGGTAGACGATTTCAAATATTACATTATTAAAGTTTTATAAACTATTTCCACATACAAAATGTTTTCATTGTCAGAGACTTGGATGGAAAATCTGGATGTGGAAGTAGTGATGCCTTGGGCAGCGGTTTTTTAAGTAATCGTGGAAAATCTTCGAGTATCAACATAAAATATCTTGAAATTTCTTCAAGTCATTCTGTTTTACAGTATATAAAAGGAAACTGATAAAAAATTGGTTTGTTTGTGAAGGAGAAAATTTGATTTATTCCTTACCACTTTATCTACATTTTCTAGGTATTATGTGGAATTATAGAATTTTTATAATATTTATATTTTGTTGTATCTTAAATCCTGGCTATGTTTCTAATTTCAAGGTTGTAATTCCACTCCTAATAATTATAGCTTTTGTTTACTATAGTGTTCTGTGGAATGGCGGTTGTATAGAAATTTTCAAAAGTGATCGAAAATTGCAATAACTTAAAAATTCTGGTTCACACGTAACACTAATTTTCAAGAAAAATTGTTTTATAAGTTGAGGGATCATTTAATTGAGAAATATTGCATAATAAATAAGATTTATGCTGGTAAGTTTAACCAACCATAAAACTAATCTAAATTATTTTCTGTTTTGCCTTAACCAGAATCAGTTTTCTCTTATTTGCATGAAATAATTTCAATCGGTGTATTTGTTAACCTAAATTTTATTGCTAGAATAAACTAAGCTTATATTTTTTAGAAGTAGCGAAGAGTGCAGTTATGGTAATAATCCAGGACTAGCATTATTATAATCTAGAGTGTGAGAAAATATTTTGTTTACTGACAGCTTTCATAGAGATCAACTTTCTAATATAATACTCTTATTTTATTGATTTAACACTTTGATCTTAGCCTTTAGCGTATTCAATTTCATCTAATTATACAATATTTATTCATAATTAGGTTTACTGGGGTTTATGTATTACATTTCCATTAGTTATGTTGATGTATTATAAAAACTAATTTTTATATTCCAAATCGATATTGGTATCACGATTACTTCAACTGAAGCGAAAATTATAGAACATTAGATTTCTTTCAAAATCTAGAACCTAATAAGAATGAATTTATTTCATTCATTAATTTTATAAGAAAATTTGTAACATATTTTACAAACTAATTTTGAGATGAAATATTGAAAAAACCGCTGCCAAGGAATCACTACTTCCATATCCAGACTTCCTATCCAAGTCTCTTACAATGAAAGTACTATACTTGCACTCCACTATGTGGAAGTAATTGTTTATGGAATTTTAGTAATATAAAATTTGAAATCATTTACCCCAAAGACTCTTAAAATGATATGCCACATTAGTGGTGGGGGTGGAAGAAGTGAAAAAAAAATGAAGCATTTGGTTCTTGTACACACACTAAATCACATTTTTTTTCACCCCCTTTAATAATGAGGTAGGGGTGGCTACCGCCAAAAATTTTTTTTGAGATCTAACTACCTATTTTATGGACTCTACTTGATTGATTTACCTATTTACCCCCATTTACCGAATACAGAATAAATATAATCTAGTTCCAGATCCCGTTAAAATACATACGTGTACAAAATTTCAAATCAATATCTTAAACGGTTCCAGAACAATCGTGCGCACAACAAAAAAATTATAAACCGATAGAGAGACATTTTTTTTGCTCAAATTCGAAGTCTATTTAAACAGTAAATATTTTCAAAAAAATGTCATTGCTTTACTATATATACTTCCATTGGATGTGGAAGTAATTATATCTACGTTTCTAACAAATCCGTTTTTAAATATTGGAATTTGAAGATATTGGTGTAACATAAGAATAATATCTTCCTTCACCAAACATATTGGTGAAGGAAGGATTGGATTTATTATAAAGAAATGGGCAGCTACTGGAAGTGGTTGGAATATCCCCATCAAATATTTGTGAAAATTCGTTAATATATTTTGATCTATCGTGATCTCCATTGTGTGTTACTGTGTTCATTTGCTCTGCCTTGTTATGTATCTAGCCTATCTCCACTTGAGACTCTTAATACGATCCATAACATAATCCAAGATAAAACATAGATAATGTTTTATCTGAGATTACATTATTTTGCAATCTGTCATTCAGCATGGCTTGTTCCATTGATCTATGCGCGACTCTTAGTTTTTCTCTCATCTTCTTTGTTAGGGCCATGTTTTCAGTAAGTATGTAACTAAAGAAAAAACGGAGCTGTCATATACTTTCCATTTCAGGCTCACGGGGTCATCTTTATCTTTGAAATTACTTACCAAACGCATTCCACGTTAGTTGAAATCTACGTTCCACTTCAGCGGTTTGGATTTACCAATTTAAACTGTGTGTCCGAGATAAAAGTAGTTTGGAACTTTTCCTATTGTTGTGTTGTCGACTGTAGCGTTATTTTAGTCAGTACGCATTATCATGGTTTTATTACTTTTAGTCCCACGTGTCTTGATTTTTCGATTAGCTCCATTAACATGGAGGTTAATTTTTGGAAGTCGATACACTACATCGTCGGCGAACCTCAAGTGATTTAGGTATACGCCATCAAAACTAAAATCTCCATCTCAAAAAAGTGATTTGAAAACATTTTCCAATGACAATGTAAATAATATTGACGAAGTAGTGTCCTCTTGTCTTACAGCTTTTCCAAAAAATATTTTATCAGTATCGAGTTCTTCATCAGTTTTCATATGAAAGGTGGTTTCCTGGTATATATATCTGATATACAGATTATCCCGTAAATAATGGATAATCCTGAAAATGGTAATAGGCCAGGCCATAACCTATCAGAATATCACAACTTGACCTTATTGAAAACCCTACGGTTTTCGAGATATGGGCACTTTTTTGAAATTTTGAAAATTTCTACTGTAGAGTAGTATTTTGCATGCCACTGCCACAAGGTAACGATTTTTTCGTTCTGTTTTTTGATGAGTATTCTAGAACAGTTGTGCTATCAGATGTGTTTAGGAGTTTTTAGATAACGACTACAGTATTCTCAAAAAAAATGTATTTCTCAAATTTCGGTTCCACCAAGATTTCATCTGCTGACTTTGTCCTTTGATAGTGTAAAGAAAAGTGCCAAGCGAAACTTGCCACTTACCTTAAAAACTTGCCCATTTATTATTATATTCTAAAATGTTTAAAAATTCTGATTCTTCTTCTTAGAAAAAAAGATGTAGCTGTTTGAATAGTTTAATTTAAAATTTTTAACAAGCCTTGTTTTTAATTGCATGTGACGTATGTCATTTTGTACCCCTGGTGTTACCGATTCAGACTTTGTTTGTCGATAATAACGAATTAGCGTTTCTGTGGACTTATTGGAACTTGTTGAGAACAACAATGCCTCGTATACAGTATACACAACATGAGTATGCTAATATGCATACTATTTACGGCGAATGTCGAGGTAACGCCAGTGCATCCGCTGTGCGTTATCGAGAAAGGTACCCGAACGTACGCCATCATGACTATCGTGTATTTATTAGAGTGCATAACGCGTACTGCGAGGAAAGGATTTCTAGTCTTCGTGGTATTGGTGGTGCCAGCGAAGGAAGACCTCGTCAAGATTTCGACGACGAAGTACTGAATGAAATTAATGATAATCCATCTACTTCTGTGCGTACCATATCACGACATACTGGCGTGTCTAAAACAACGGTGCACAGAATTTTAAAATGATACCAACTCCATCCTTTCCATGTACAACGTGTGCAAACTCTACTACCCAGAGATTATCCCTTAAGAGTGGTATTTTGTCGGCGAATGCTGCGGATGATACAAGAGGATCCAGATTTTTTTAATAAAATTTTGTGGTCTGACGAATCATCGTACAGAAGAGATGGCTTTGTAAATTTACGTAATCTGCATAGTTGGCAGTTTTAAAATCCCCACTTGATGAGAGCAGATCGATCACAATACCAATTTGTGGACAGGCATCCTAAATGGTCAAGTGGCAGGCCCATTCGACCTGCCACCAACATTAACGTCAGACAATTATTTGGAATTCCTTCATAACGACCTACCGGTCTTACTAGAAGACTTGCCCTGCACATCATAGGAGAGAGGTGAGAGCATATCAAAATTTGAAATATCCAGGAAGATGGATCGGTCGCTTAGCTCAAATTCTGTGGCCACCCAGGTCACCAGACCTAAATCCTTTAGATTTTTTTTACTGGAGATGGGTGAAGGAAAAGGTGTAATTCCGACCTGTTCAATCCTTGAATGAATTACATGAGCGCATCGGAGTAGCCGCTGAAGAAATCAGCCGATCCGGATATTCACGCCATTTAAAACGTTCCTTTATTAAAAGATGCAGAGCCTGCATCAGGGCTAGAGGAGAGCAATTCGAACATTTATTATAAGTTGTTTGACTATTTCTTTTTAATAAACTTTAATAAATGCAAGTGAAATTACTTTTTGTTTTATTTCGATCTTACTTCGTCCTCTTACCTCAGAATTTTTAAAGAATATATTCTCGATAACGCACAGCGAATGCACTGGCATTGCCTCGACATTCGCCGTAAATAGTATGCATATTTGCATACTTATGTTGTGTATACCGTATACGAGGCATTGTTGTTCTCAACAAGTTCCCATAAGTCCAGAGAAACGCTAATTCGTTATTAATCGACAAACAAAGTCTGAATTGGTAACACCAGGCGTACAAAATGACATACGTCACATGCAATTAAAAACAAGGCTTACTTGTTAAACATTTTAAATTGATAAATTTAGCCCCTCCACTATTCAAACAGCTATATCTTTTTTTCTAAGAAGAAGAATCAGAATTTTTAAACATTTTAGAATATAATAATAAATGGGCAAGTTTTTAAGATAAGTCGCAAGTTTCGCTTGGCACTTTTCTTTACACCATCAAAGGTCAGCAGACGGAATCTAGGTGGAACCGAAATTTGAAAAATACATTTTTTTTGAGAATACTGTCGTCGTTATCTAAAAACTCCTATACACGTCTGATGGCAAAACTGTTCTAGAATACTCATCAAAAAACAGAATGAAAAAGTCCTTACTTTGTGACAGTGGCATGCAAAATACTATTCTAGAGTAGACATTTTCAAAATTTCAAAAAGTTGACCATATCTCGAAAACCTTAGGGTTTTCAATAAGCTCAAGGTTATGGCCTAGCCTATTACCATTTTCAGGATTATCCATTATTTACGGGACACCCTGTATATATCTCTGATAAGTGAGAAATATCCAGAATCGATTCTAGTATCATCCATTGCTGATAGGAAGGCCCAGGTTTCAATGTTGTCGAGGGCTTTATGATAATCTATAAATGTTAAGTATATTGCCATATTATACTATGTTTCCTTTTTTATCACTGGTGCAAAATTTTATCAAAATTGATTCGCTAGTTTCGGCGCTAGCGTGTTCGGTTACATACAAACAGACATTTGCTAAAAAACACTTTATCGTGTTTCTGGGATCACAAAACGTAATAATTCTGGACCGATTGCAGTAACCACCTTATGCTTATAGGCGGGGAGGTTAAAATATGAATGGGTCGAGGCTTTATCTGAATGAAGTTGTCGGTCAGCTTAACAGAGCCAGTAGTCTTTTAGGGCAGATAAAAAGCCGCAAGGGATACGATTATAGCCCTTATGAACCTTATAATTATCATCAATATACGTAAGGATGTCTACTCTTAGAGACTTCTTATCTGAATTGGAGAAAAAGTTCATGGTGAAGGTATTGTCTACCAGTACTACTATCATTATCCAATTTTTTTTCCAATAGACAGTTCGGGATTCAAATATATTTTACTAGTGGATCTTCGGTGGTGCATTCCTCTACACGTGGAACGGAACCCTCAGACATCATTGTTCTACCGAATACATAAGATCAATTTTGACAAACGATTCTCAACATTATTTCAAACAATGAAAAAGAAGATAGGTACATGTTTTTTGTCACAAAATTGACAATATTTCATTATTTTATTAATTAATTATCTGTCTTAAGTTCATTTTTCAAGGTAGTTCCACAGGATAACCACTAGTCCGCAAAGGGTTAAGGACATAAAAGATGCATCCGATCAATGGCTTTCCTTCACGTTGCTGTTAGAGTTTCCCCATTTATATTTTATGGTAATACTTAATAAATGTCCAAATAAATACTCTTTCAGCAATTGTGTATATTTTTCTTCTTCCATGTATTAGTTGAATGTTTCTCCTCCAACACAATAATTGAGACAATCATATCATCATCGGCATATCAAAGATATTTATTATTCAGTTTATTAATATCGCTAATAGAAATAATGAAAAATAGTGGACCGAGTATTGAGCCCTGGAGTGCCCATGGTGTCAGCAAAAGATATCGGATTTCTAGCTCCTAACTTGAACATATACCACATATTTGATAGATGTAAGTTAATAATAGTTAAAAGATACAGATCGCTTCTAATTTATATTTCGGTAAGACATGATTCAGCAGGTCGCAGACCTTGGAAAAATTAGTCTAGATTACGTCCACTTGGCTTCCGCCATTGAGGATCTCAGAGATGAGTTGTGTTTTGAATACCAAGATTTAAAGTTACAAATAATTGTAATTTGTTTGTAATTCGCCATATTGTTACGTATGAGAAGTTCACCCGTGAGAGGTTGATTAAAAAATCACTTGTTTGGCTTACGGGAGGATTTAAATTAGTTGTTAAATGAATACTTTATAAACAAAACATAGTGGTAGAAAACGAGGTACAGATTCATTAACACAAAAAACAAATAAGATGAAATAATTCCTATTTAAATTATTACCCTCTGGGGGCTACCCCATGGAGGGGAGTTGGGCCACGTACCAAGCCACCAGATATCAGCCACAAAAACCAAAACCCAACTAAATTTTGAAACTCCAATATTTCCCAGTTATTATCTTTTTGTAATTCAGCATTGCACCATAGTTACAAAGTATCGCCAGCTTCCTGCTGACTCGGCAGTTCTTTTGTTTCTAGGTGCAAGTTGATTTGTTTCAACTCAACATTGTTCATCAATTCCGACTATATTTATTTCTTGTTAAGAATAATATGATATACTGGGAGTTCTAAATGAATTTTACATAAATTATAATTACTGTGTGGCAATATCATCTTTATCACCACATCCTTTTTAAAAACAGGTACAACTTTTGGCAATTTTCAAGTTAAGAATACTGAAGTTTTAATAACTGAATTAGACTAGTAGATTAGTTACATTTTTTTTTTCAAAAAAAGACAGAAATATGGTATAAATGGTTTTTACTAATGCTCAATTCCTTATTTCATGAATTTCATGAAAAAAAAAATCCAATTATCCAAGTATAATATCTACAATTTTGACTTTATAATGCAGAGGGAGTTGCCACAATCATTAATTAATGTTTTTCACAAAAATATCATTGCCGCTATGGCCGCCATGTTGAAGAAATTACTGTCACAACAAATTTTTCTGTTCTACCCTAAAATTATTTATTGTCAATATTGTAGAGAAAAAAGAAAGCTATACATTTTATATGAGCTACTTTTCTCTATTCTTAATACGTTACTATTTACAGTTGTTAGTAAGGTGAAAATATGTGGTTCACTGCAGATTCCTCAATTATAGCTGTCTTCATTGTTCCTAAGTAGTAATTAGGAAAATATTGTAAGTTATGAAATTTCTTAAAACTTTCCTTTAAACAATTTTCTTCCATGATCAACTATTTTAAAATTACAGTAACTCGAGGTTTCAGAGATAATGCGAGCTGCTGCAATTTTTAAACAGTGAACCGTGGAAGAAATTTGTTTGGACACAAGTTTTAGGAAATTTTATTTTTTTTTAGCATATTTTCTCCTTTATGGCGGCTGCAAATCGTAAACTATTATACTACGGGGGGGGCCACCCTAACTATACGTGTACCCTCCCCCCCCCCGATCCTTGGGGACACTGTTTTTTATAGAGATTAAAGCCTAAGGAACAATTTTAGACATGTCCCCTCAAAAAACTGGCTGTACTTTCAAAATGGCGTCCGTTTATAAAAAAAAATGCAAATATTGTTTTTATCATTTAACACAAAAACTAAAAAAGATGGAGAAAAACTTTCTGCACAAAAAGCAAAGTGCATAAAATGTTCTATAATTTTTTTCCTATACAGCATTTGGATAGGAGTTACCATTTTCCAGATAAATAATTCAAAATAAAATATAAAATTCAATATAAAACGTAAGTAACGCCTCATTCGCTTAATAATTCACTATCTTTGTCTTCTTCCTCTATTGCTTCATTTATGATATCGTTATCATCCTCACTTTCATCTATTATAATTTGATTTGGAATCATCTCCTGAAGAATTTCAGTAAGCGGTGGAGGCACTATTTTATCTGCTGAACTACAGAAGGGTTCTCCATTTTCTTGCCTTACATAATCATTCCAAGGCTTTGGAATATTATTGTGAATACCTTCGTTGGCTAATCGCCAAATACGCGTTTGTAAACACTCCTTTTATTATGCTCGATAAGACAAGCTCTTGATTGTGGAATCGAGGAAAAATCAACTTTAGTATCAATTGATAAAAACAAATTTTTGTCACGACATTTGTTGATGACAAACATTTTTAGGGGTTTTATCTTTCATTTTCCCTTAAACTAACTAAGTCACATCCAGCAAATTAATGAAGGCTCAGTAATGCCGAACATTTTTGAGATCCGTACTCTTCTGCTAATGCGAACATGTTAAATAAGCCTTCTTACTGAAAATTTGATCCCAGATTGGATAGCGCATAATTTGCAGACATTTATCTCAAAAACGGCAACTCCTATCCAAATATTGTATAGGAACAAAATTGTGGAAAATTATAAGCACTCTGTTTTTTGTGCAGAAAGTTTTTCTCCATCTTTTTTAGTTTTTATGTTAAATGATAAGGAAAAATTGCATCAGAATAGTTCATCTAGAGACCATACGGTGAATAGACGCTTATTAGATACGTCCCTTTTAATCGGAAAAAAAAGACAGTAATAAACTAGCCCAAATAGGTCAAAATTACACTCGTTAACAAGTGAAAAATTGTACATATGGTGGTGGTGTCAGAATAACAACAATTAAGTGATAACTGCTAATATTTAAGACAACGGAAACGCGCTGAAAAATCTAGCACACATGTTTGACCTAATAATAAGAAACACATGGAGCAAAAGCCAAACCTGCATTGAGACCTGGAGTAATGGAAGCTCAATCTCACAAATAGATCATATCCTGGTCGGCAGGGAGATAAGAGAAAGGATCAAGAACGTTAAAGCAAAAAGAGCAGCAGAAATCAATACAGACCACAAAATCCTCTTTGGAAAATTGGAAATAAAAGAAGAAAAAAGAAATCAAGGAAACAACAAAACACCACACAGTACCTGGAATAGTTCTCTACTACAGCACGAAGACTTTCAGAAAAAATACGGTGAAGAAATAGAAAACCAACTGACAGGAGAAGAATTAGACCGGACATCAATGGGCGCAAAAATAAAAATTGCAGCAAGAAAAACGTTAAAAAGGGACAGATCACCTATGAGCCCGACAAGAAAGGAAAAAAATAATAAGTACGAACAGCTAAAAAGATGAAGGCCACAGGCAAACAACAACCGACGGGGAACTTAAACGAAAAGCTAAAAGAAGCACTGAAGGAAAACAGAGAGGCGAAGAGAAACCACGACGAGCAAAAATGCATATCATTCGTCGAAAACATATAAACACTCCCAACAGGACAACGACTAAACCAAACCTTCAGATATCTGAAAAAATATAGAAGAAACAACAGTACCCACAAGAAAAGATACAAACCAATGCAACATTGGATCAAGAAGTTGGAGGAAGAAGAGAAGACAACTAAAGAACGAACAAAACTAATAAAAGAAATGGGCCACTGGCCCTTGGATAAGCCACCATCAAAAGACCAACTGCTAGAAATAATAACCAGAGCTAGAAGAAACACCGCACCTGGAATAGACAAAATAAGCAACGAGCTAATATATTATGGTACGGAAAGGCTAAAGGAGCAAACTCTAGAGATCATCATCAGAGTATGGACAGAAACTACACACCTCTGCCTACGGAATGGACCACGACTATACAAAAACCTCTTCCAAAAACCAACTCGCCACATAATATAGATGACTACAGAAGAATGACACTCTGCAGCATAGGATACAAACACTATGCACAGTTCCTGCTCGAACAACTGGAAAAGTACATTGGAAGACCGCCAGACTACCAGACAGCACTCATCAAAGGCAGATCAACGGACGACCACATGTACACCACCAGAAGAATACTGGAGAGAAGGGACAGAACTGCATATAGTCTCTATAGATCTCCTGCACATATCTGACGAACCAACTGAAAAGGAGAGAAACAGTAAAGGAGATAATAAAAACAGTATACAGAGTCACAACGGCAATTATATCGTTAATCGAGAAAAACAAACTATCATGGGGCCTGACCAATCGGCTGTACATAGCCATCATGCTTCCAACGAGGACATATGGAGTTAAAAACGCGGCAACAACAAAAGCCAACAGAAGAAGTTTGAGAAAAGCTGAAAAAGACATCATCCAATTACTCAGAAAAACAACAGGACAAAAACAGCGACATAAAACATCAACGCTACTAGAAGGGAGGACAATCACAAAAACGATAGAAATGTACACACTGAAGTACTGGGGACACGTCCAAAGAAGGGAACCAACACATCTACTGAAGAAAGCACTAACACTGAACAGCAGCAAACTAAAAATAGGGAGACCATGTTACACGTGGAAAACAACAATCAAGAGGATCATGAACAAACTTGAAAAGCACCAAGACATACTGGGAAAGAAAAGAGAAAAAATAAATTCCACAAAGAAATCGGAGCGATATATACTCTACCAGAATCAGAAACGGAAGAATCAGAAAGCTCAGAAGGAGAAGAAGATTTGTAGAAGCAGAAATACAAAAATAGAAGCATAAAGAGCAGCGACAAAACGCGGCAATATATATCACAAGAAGACCCAGAAGAGGCAGAAGTCCAAAACCAAAAATACAAAAAGGGAGCTTAAATGCTCCCTCACGACACAATGCGGTAACGCATCTCACAAATACCTACACCTCCCATCCCACATTCCTTTACCATGCGCCATATGTGGCTCTCGCTGCTGGCAACAAGCATGACCTTAGTCCAACCCAACGTGGACGTAGCAGGCCCAGCTGTATAATCCTTGGGAATGGCGGAAATGCCTACCGCACGCTGGTAAATCAATCAAATCAATCAATCAATCAAATGATAAGAAAAAATTGCATCAGTTTTTCTTGTAAATATGGCCCTCATTTTGTAAGTGCATCCAGTTTATTTTTTGAGAACCTGTCTATAATTGTTCCTTAGTTTTTAATCTAAAAGAAAAAAAATGTTTCATATGAACGGGGGTGCACGTACGCCCTCAGTTACTCCCCGACTAAGATAGATCCAAACATTAAGAAAACATGGAAATTCATATATCGGTAAATCATTAAAAGGAAATGTTTCATAAGATCGGGGATCCCATGAAACAATTTATTTCTTATAGAGTAAGGAACACTTTTATACATGTTCCCAAAAAAGCTAGCTGCTCTTACAAAATGGATAACATATTTAAAAAAAACTGTTACAAATAAAATTTCCGTCTCTTAACACAAAACTAAAAACCGCTGCCCAAGGAATCACTACTTCCACATCCAGATTTTCTATCCAAGTCATTCACAACGAAAAAATTTTCTATGTGGAAATAATTGTTTATGGAATAATATAATATTTGAAATCCTCTACCCCAAAAACCCATAAAACGGTACCCCACATCGGTAGGGGGTGGGGGTGGTGATAGGGGGTGGTGGCAGTGGGGGTGGATGAAGTAAAAAAACATTTTGAGGTTTTTGGTTTTTGTACACACACTAAATCACAATTTTTTTTCATCCCCTTTAATAATGGGGTGGGGGTGGTAATGGGGGTGGCTAATGCCAAAATTTTTTTTGAGACCTTAACTTCTCTTGTATATACTAAATACCAATTTTATGGACTCTTACCTGCTTGATTTATCTATTTTCCCCAAATTTACCCCAATTTACCCCCAACCCTTCGACGGAACAAGATGAAAATATAATCTAGTTCTAGATCCCGTTAAAGTACATATGTGTACCAAATTTCAAGTCAATATCTCAAACGGTTCCAGAGTAAACGTGCGCACAAAAAAAGTTACAGACAAACCGACAGACAGACCGACATACAGAAAATTTTTTTTCGCTCAAACTTAAAATCTCGACGTTTCGTGACATTCTAAGCCTATTTGAACAATAAAAATTTTTGAAAATTTTTTTGTCGTTACTATACTTCCACTGGATGTGGAGGTAAAATTATAGAGAAAAACTTTCTGCACAAAAAATATTTGAATAAAATTGCCTATAATGTTATCTTTATTATTATTAATTTTTGTCAGTTTATTTTATTTTTGTTATGTTAATAATATAAAGTTATATTATACGCCTTACAATAATTGTTTCCTCTAAATGATTTACCGATATATGGATTTCCATGTTTTCTTAATTTTGGACTCATTTATTTGGAAAATGGTAAATCCTATCAAAATATTGTATAGGAACAAAATTGTAGAAAATTATATGCACGTTGTTTTTTGTGAAAAAAGTTTTTATCCATCTTTTTTAGTTTCTGTGTTAAATAACAAAAACAACATTGGTAACAGTTTTTTTAACATATGGCAGCCATTTTGAAAGTACAGCCAGTTTTTTTTGTCTAAAATTGTTCTTTAGGCTTTAATCTTTATGAAAAACATTGTTCCCAAGATCGGGGGTGAGGGTGCACGTACAGCTAGAGTGGGATCCCCGACTATTAACAATATAGAAAAATAGTTCAAATAAAAGTTGCAGCTTTTTTATTCCCTGCAATATTGGTAACGCCTAAATTTAGGAACGGAGAAAAGGTGTAATGAAGCATTCTTAAATTCATGTTCCATTACTAATTTTCCGTCTAGAGGCGCGTATTTGCCCACGGCACCAGTTTTGCATACGGCACTACATCGCCGGCAAGGAGGGATCTCGGATATAAAAGCCCAGCCACAAATCATCAGAGTTAGCGTGTACACTTCCTGGCATCTGTCTTCAGCGTGCTGAGCTTCACATATTTCAGAATTGTACTCCTCACTACGTAACCGAGCCGGGGTGAATACAATTTGGCCTAGAGGTCTCTTTCAGCGTGTTGAGCTGACAGCTCCTTGAGTCAATGATTATTTGCCCGCCGCCAGAACCAGAACGAATGCAATTTGACCTAGAGGTCTCTTTCAGCGTGTTGAGCTGGGGGCCCCTTGTGCGGATGGTTATTCGTTTTAGACGTCGTCCGAACGAGTGCAACTTGACCTTCTTCGCTTTCAGCGTGTTGAGCTGGGAGCCCCTTGTACCGATGGTTATTCGTTTTCGACGCAATCCCAGTAGCACCTATTCACCGCATCGTCACATTACACTCTCGTCTCCTCTACTCTCTCTCTTTTATTTATATAAAGGGAATGTTATACTGATAACCGTAAAAGATACGGACCTGTAAAATCGATAACCTGAACTGAAATGCATGTTATGTAACACTGCCTGTTTTGAAGAAAATAAATTGTTTAATTTTTATTGGGCTGTCTTATTAACTAAACTGGACCCTGCATTAATCTCCAAACCAGCTACCTGAGCAAGAAACTGTTACAAAGGAAATAATCGAGAAAAATCCATTTTGACCATAATTTTTCCATCGTGGCGACCGTAGCGGCAACAATAACAATTAGTGATTATGGCTCCACCCCACTACAGAAACCAAAAACATTTTCTCTAAAAATTATTAACGGGTCAAATGGGAAATTGACTGTATTATGTTCGGTATTATGAAGCCAATTTACTGAAGGGAATGTTTATATATTAAATTTCAAAATATTATAATCCTTTAGATAGAAAAATACCTTCGAGTTAAAAGGTACAAATAACATTTCTCATTATTTTTTTATGAAATGTTTCACTTACACATGACATGATTTTAATAATAAATTTGATCTTATAAAAACAAAACTACGAAATTTCTGTGTGGGACCAGCAAGTGGTAGCTTTAGATTTAAACTCGAAGCTACCGCTTTTTTGTTGTAATCTTTTATTTGGTGTCATGGGCTAACATAATATTAAAATTCTACTTTTCACATCGATTACGATTTGGCCGGTTGATTTTAATTCATTCGTTTGGATAATTCATCTGAAAGGTCTCGGCATCTTTGAGGACCGGTCAGCATAAGCTATTGTAATGCCAAATTAGATATCCCCACGCAAGTGGGAGTCAGACAGTATGATACAGTCTTATAGTTGCTCTTTGGCCTGTGACTGTCAACGACCGAAATTCAAAAATTACATGGGTTATACTGTAATTTCGTTAATGATATGCATGTTGAACAAAGTAGGTTGGGAACTTTATGTAAAATACATATGTGTTTAGATTTTTTCGACATCTGGCACGTTACAAGACAAATTGGACGAATTATACAAACTGTAATTTTTCGGGTCTCTTAAGTGCATGTATTGTTTACGGAACTCTAGTATTACGTACTTAATTATTGATAACTGTATAATAATAACATGCTAAAATAAAACAGTAATAATTGTCCAACTTTGAAAATGAAATTAGTTATAAGTGGTCGGTGGGGATAAGTTTCTTTATTCCTATACTTACGAATACTAAAGTTGCTTGTTTGTAATTCCATTAATAAATAACAGGAAAATTATGTATTACCATTTTAAGGTAACGACATAATTTCTGTCTAGTCAAGGTTAAAGTAGGCTATTGACTATGAACAAAAAAAAGAGGAAGTGAGGACCAATTGCGTTAAAGGGTTTTTTGCACGCTCAGGTAATTTGACACCTTTAGTGAATTGATTAACACATTTGTAATTGACGTTTACAAATTAGCTATCGGTAAGTAGTTTACTTACCGATCGGGAGGTGGTAAGTAAACTAGTAAATATAGAAATTTAAAAATCGAGATTAAAGACAAAATTAAAATTACAATCTGGTGCAATAGAATTCGGGTTTAAAACAACGTTCTCTTCTGAATCATAAGTTGCAAGAAACAAAAATCTTATCTTCGAGAAATTTTTAATGACAGCAGATGATGTCACTTGACAATAAATATTCGGTCTCACAGTAACCAAAGCAAAAACTATTTCATGTACAACTTTTCATTTAGTTATTAAGGTATCAAGGATGTTATAAGGATAATAACGCACCGAGATCGGCAGTGTACTTCCCGAGGGCATCTGGCCCGAGGGAATGTACGTCGACCGAGGGCGTCATTATCCTATAACACCCGTGGTTGCCTTCAACGTTTAATGTCCTACAAGACTGTTATTTAATTCGATTTTTTTTTGACATTTACGATTTATTAATTTGACATCTATTATATTCAGAACGCTTTGATTTAAAAGAGAGTAAAAGTCAAAATTGTTTGTAAACGGCGCCGTTGCATAGCAACGCATTTTGTTTGTCAATAACGCTATCATAATTTACTTGTTTTAATACAATGCCCTAATTGCGTTATTTTTCATTTAATGTATCTCAAAATAGTTGTTGTAAAATAACAGACTTGTAGGACATTAAAATATTAAAGAACCCCGCATGGTCTCAATGAACAGTTTTGTAACTTTGGGAAAAGAGAGTTCTCGTTGTCACGATCAAACTTTCAAATGTAACCTGGGTCTGAAAACCCGCCGTTTTCGAGTTACAGACGGTCGAAAAATGTATAAAGTAGGGATTTTCGCTTCTCACGGTTTCATCGACAGTGGATAATAATAATTATAAGAACAAGGTCCACTTTACATAGTATTTTCGTAAGGGATGCTTCTCAATTGCCCCTCATTTTCCCCCTTATTGCGATATATTTATAAAGTGTGTCCACGGATGGACTTAACTATACTCGTAAACATTTTTATTTTCTGTTTTTCGAAGAAAAAAGTCATTCTTCATAATTTTTTTTGCTTATCTTTTAAATACGATTCACGTTGAGAAACTTCGATTTTGTTGTACAGGGTACGCAAAAAATATAAAAATATAGATTTTCAAAATTAATAATTTTTAAATCAAACTTTTTGAAGCATTGAAACTAAAAAGCTTAAAAGGTGTAATCGAAAGCCAAATATTTTGTTTTCATGGTAGTTATTGTTATTAAGATATTCGATATTAAAAATTATGTCTTATTATCGATTATTTTTTTTAATACTATGTATTACTTGTAATGAAACGTTGTTTGTAACTATTATTAGTAAGTTTAGGTATAAAGGATGTTTTAAAGTTTTTTAATTGAGGTCCTATCTTAATTGAATTAACTTATTATTTTTGGAAGTGGACCGCCATCTTATTGCGTGAATATAAATCAATGTTGTTGCTATGAAGTAATGCTTATTATTATCTGTTAACATTTGTCAACTAATGTCTTCAGAAAGGTGCTGACCTTGCAGCGCATTTACCAAAATAATAATCGGTAATAAGATATGGAAAAAAATCGATTTAATTTTAAATATCAGATATCTTAGTAACAATAACCAAGTAACATAACATGGAAAAAATATTTGGCTTTTCGATTACTCGTTTTAAGCGCTTTAGTTTGATTTAAGAATTATTAATTTTGAAAATCTATATTTTTATATTTTTCGCGCACCCTGTACAACAAAATCGAAGTTTATCAATGTGAATCGTATTTATAAAACAAGTAAAAAAAAATGATGAAGAGTAACTTTTTTTCGAAAAGCAGAAAATAAAAATGTTTACGACATAATGTATAAATATATCGCAATAAGGGGGCAAATGAGGGGCAATTGAGAAGCATCCCTCACGAGAATACTATATAAAGTAGTCCTTGTTCTTATAATTATTATTATCCACTGTCGATCAATCCATGAGAAGCTAAAATCCCTACTTTATACATTTTTCGACTGGCAGTAACTCCGAAACGGCGGGTTTTCAGATCTAGGTTACATTTGAAACTTTGATCGGGATAACGAGAACTCCCTTTTCACAAAGTTACAAAACGTTTCATCGAGACCCATTTTCCCATGTATTTGGTCCTTTTTTAATTTTAATTAAGTTTATTCAATATTTGAGCGTGCAAAAAACGTCTCGACTTCGACTCGATCTCCAAACATATCCTCAACCAGTAAAGAACACTTACTGACCTTAATACTATTTATTGTTTCATCCATGTTGGTCACCTAAACATGATAAAATCAAAAAATGCCATTAAATTTTTGAAACAGGGTGAAAGGGGTGGTTTTTTTGGTTTTTTCAATATAACTCAAAAAGTAAGAGGAATTAAAAAAAAATTACAAGAGTACTTTTTTGTAGAAAATTGAATTTCCCATCATATCTAAAAAAACTCGATTTAGTAAAAAAAGGGTACAATTTTCCAAAAAAAGCCATTTTGACCTCAGTTTGTCGATTTTTCTCGTGAAGAAAACGTAGTCATTTTTACCTTTAATTTATTGTAGCGTTAAGTTAGTGTCCTGTATTTTATTAAAATAATGAGAAATATACAAAAAAATATAGTTAAATTTTTTGTCATATATTGGAGTCAATTTCTTAGCTTATCGATACCCTTCCTTTAACGCGAGACATCCAAATCATCTTTCAATTTCACACACTGCAATGCATAGTAGTGAAAATGAATCAAAACTTTAATACAACTGGAAATGTTTCAAGAAAAAATAAATAATCAAAGATATCCTCATAGCAAATGTATTATTAACTTATTGTAAGGGAATAATGGTGATTATGACATGTTAAATATAAGGAGAATGTAAACAAGTTTAAATATTTCCAATCCGAAAATTCGCCAATGCTTAAAGTGTTTATTATAAAACAAAACCATTCGAATCGAAATTTTTCTACCCCTTAAAGAACAATGATGAGAAAATAAGGGTTGAAATTTTTCTGTGGTTGCGAGGAACATTTTAAATGTTTATCGGTTTTTTATTGAAAATTGTGCATACAGATGTGTTTCTTTCATTACTAATGGGAATGTTTCGACTCAAAATTGTTGATATTGATATTGGTCCACAGAACAGTCATTGATGGTAATCACATATGTATCAAAACATTTTGTATTTGAATGAGTATTGCTAAATCTAAAGACAAAAATTAGGGAAATTGAAAATAAAAGAAGAGAAGAGACACAAAGGGAATAACAAAATAACACCCAGTACCTACAACAGCCCTCTACTATAGCATGAAGTTTTCTAGAAGAAATACTGCAATGAAATAGAAAAACAACCCACAGCGGAAGGATTAGACTGGACATCACTTTGTTCAAAAATAAAAGCTGCGGCAAAAAAACGCTAAAAAGGTACAAATCATCTATGTGCCCGACAAGAAAGGAAAAAAATAACAAGAACGAAGAGCTAAAAGAGATAAAGGCCACAGACAAACATCACCCGACGTGGTACATAAATGAAAAACTAAAAGAAACATCGAGAGAAATCACAACGAGGAAAAATGTAGAGCATTACTTGAAAATATAGAAACACTTTCCACAAGATAACGACTAAACCAAATCTTCAGATATTTGACAAAGTATAGAAGAAACAATAACATCCACAAGAGAAGATACATACCACTGCAATATTGAACTAATAATCTGCAGGAAGAAGGGAATGTAACGAAAGAACGAACAGAATTAATAAAAAAACCGACCACTGGCTCCTGGACAAGCCACCATCAAAGGACCAACTGCTAGAAATAATAGCTAGAGCTAAAAGAAACACCGTACCTGGAGTAGATAAAGTAAACATACACTATGGACCGGAAAGTCGTAAGGAGCAACCCTAGAAATCGTCATCAGAGTATGGACAGAAAACACACCTCTGCCTACTGAATGGAACACGACCATACAAATACCCCTCCCCAAAATCAACTCGTCACAGAGTATAGATGATTACAGAAAAATAACACTCTGCAGCATATGATACAAATACTGCGCACGCAACAATGTTTAAGCTAATTACAGTAACAAAGTGGCAACTTGTTCATGTGAAAAATGTGAAGACGAGCATTGCTTCGGTCTTAAATTCTGTGTTTTTTATGATATGAAAACAGAGATATAATTCTAATTCTCTCAGACTGTAATTTGAAGGGTTAATTAATAATTGTTAATTTTGTTCTGTAGTATTTTCGACGCAAGTACTTTACTTCCTGAGATATTTAACATTTAAACTAAAATATTATAAACATAAGACCGACATCTTTAAGCGTTGGTGTCTCTGAAACTATTAATCACACAAAAAAAAATCACCACAATTTATGAGCTTTATTTTTTTTCTTCACCATTTTTCGCTAAAACGAATATTTACTAAAATACTGCAAAATTTTCACATTTTTTTCACTGGAGCATCTAAGTTTTACTTTTTATTAACGACGAATGTTAGCATTTATGACTAAGTACCATAGTTTCTGAGATATTTAATATTTAAACTAAATAACTTCGTCTTACAATCGTTTGGTCGCCGTTTTTGAATTTCCATATCCCAAAAATCCCCAAAACTATAGATCCTGCATGAATAAAAAACCCGAATTCGTCCTCAGTTTATAAGCCTCCTATTGCTTCTTATTGCTCTTATTGCATTTTACTACCAAATGCCATACTTTTATTCTACGACAATCATTCTGAGATACCTTTTCTTAAGCTAAAATTGCAATTTATATGAAAAAATTCACCACAATTTGGTCAGAACTTTTTTCTCAATTATTTATCTTTTTATTCCAATGGATATATATCTTTCTTTGGGTACCGTCCATTAAAAAGTGGCCGCGTCCACCCCCTATAAATTAGCAACCCCCTCGCATAATATAGAAACGTTTGTTTGATGCATTTACTTAAATTATTTAAAAAAATGAAATTTAATTCATATGCCAATCTTTCTAAATTAAAATATTTAGTTAACGTTACATATGATTGCAGAAAATTATATTTAGTTGGAATGCTGGAACTATAATTATGATATCCGCAAATATCTTGACCAAATAAAGAGAAAGAAAAATTGAAAAGTTTACTGATTTCTTATGAAGCTCGTGAGAAAATTTAAAATGTCTGCTACATTTCTAAAGAAAAATTTTGTTTTCTGCTGTGTGCTCATTTATTACTATGTAATAATTGTACTTTAAAATCTTTACCGCTAATTCAGCGTTTATGTTTCCAATTGGACAGTGGAGAACTTATGCTGAGTGGTCTGATATTCCTAGGTCATTTATTTCGTAGCTTACATTTTCTACGTCTGTTAGAAGATAATCGATTGCTGTTTGGGAAATCCCATTTACACTACATGCCACTCTTGACTTCTCTTGTGGGCTCTGATATTAAAGAATTTAGACCATAGCTAGATATAAGATCATGTAGGATATGATTTTCAATACTGTTTTTTACTGTTTCTGTTACTGTTTTTTAGTTTATATTTATCTCTATAGTTTTATTAATACCATTAAATGCAGAGGGTTCCATTTAAAAAAATATATCGACGACATCGTAGCTCTATCAAACACTGAAGAAATGTGACACTGATTATGTACTAAATGACCTGCTTTTGCGTTATTTTCAAAACCAAGCAGGTGAAAAAAAAATAGAAATTTTACTCCTTACCTTTGGGACACAGTTCATATTAGAAATTTCAAATACAAATACACTAATTGATAACACGGGCACACACACAAAAAAAAAATCCAAAAGTGAAAGACAACTATCCTTATCCTATCCTATCCGGGGTTATTTTTTGAGGTGCTAATTCCAAATAACACGTCAAAAATATATGTTTCACTGCTCAATTTATCGCAAATTGACATTTCATCCCTAAATTCGGGGTTATATGGCTATTAAATCTAATAGAACGACACGTGTTGAAATGAAACTTCTGAATCGTTTAAAGTGACTCTAGTCATATACTCCCAACGATCTACCGAGCCACGGAAATGATGGTGGTGTACTTTCCCCCCCAAAAAATCTACTACTCCCCTTTTTCTGATTTTTCCACAATACACTTGTGAGGACTTGACAGATCAAGGTTATTACAGGAGATATTGATAAGTCGAGTATATCTTGATCAGGAGAACCCAAAACAACTTCCAAGGTTTGGAACCACCCCTTCCTTGAATGACAAAATATTCCGAAAATACTGCGAGAGGGCTGAAGAACGACTTCCTCCAGTTTTCGAGGGCGAGTAACACGATAATCACAATACTTTCCATCACTCTTCTGGAACTACCCCTAGATGAAAAAAACTACCCCTTGTTCTGATTTTTCCGTACTACGCTTGTGACAGATCGTGGCTATTATAGGGAATATTGATAAATTGAATATCTTTTGATCAGGAGACGCCAAAACAACCCCGAGGGTTGTAACCACTCCCTCCCTGTACGACATAACATTCGGAAAATACTGCGAAGGAGCTGAAGAACGGTTTCCCCTCATTATCAAGGCGAGAAACAAAATGGTTGCAATATTTACCCCACCATCCTTCTGAAACGACCCCCAAATAGAAGAAATCTAGTCCTTGTTCTGATTTATCCATACTACGCTTGTGATCGGGATTATTAGAGGGAATATTGATAAATCGAGTATCTTTTGATCAGACGCCAAAACAACTCCCGGAGGTTGAAACCAGCCCCTCCCTGAGTGACAAAACATTCCGAAAATACTGCGAAAGGACTGAAGAACGGTTTCCTCCAGTTTTCGAGGGCGAGGAACACGATGGTTGCAGTGCTTTTTCCCCACCCTTCTGGAACTAACTCTAAATGGGAAAAACATGTTCTAATTTATCCGTTCTACGCTTGTGAGGGCTTGACGGATCAGGGTTATTAGAGGGAATATTGATAAATCGAGTATCTTTTGATCAGGAGACGCACTCGAAGACTGGAGGAAACCGTTCTTCAGCCCTTTCGCAGTATTTTCGGAATGTCTTGTCATTCAGGGAGGGGGTCGTTCCAACCTCCGTGGGTTATTTTGGCGTCTCCTGGTCAAAAGATACTCGACTTATTAATATTCCTTGTAATAACCCCGATCTGTCAAGCCTTCACAAGCGTATTATGGAAAAATCAGAACAAATGGTAGTAGTAGTTTGTTTGGGGGAAAAAGTACACCACCATAATTTCCGTTATGCGCTAGAACATTAGGAGTATGTGACTAAACGATTCAGAAATTTCATTTAACCGCGTGTCGTTCTAGTAGATTTAATAGCCATTTAACCCTGAATTTAGGATGAAATATTAATTTGTGAAAAATTGAGCTATGAAACATATATGTACAGTGTGTCCCAGGATAGATGTAACAAGAGGTGCAATGGACAAAAAATTTTGGAATTTTGGAATGGTATTTGGGGATTGAGTCCTGCTTGTTGTAAAACTAAGGTATACCAAAAATGGCCTTATTTGGTGTTCTACAGGGTGTTTTATAAGCAAAGTTGTAGAAATCACCACTAATAAAGTACCTTTATTTTTCAAAATATGAAAAAATTCCACTAAGAAAAGTTATTTAGAATGCAATTTTATACCTCTATACCAAATTTCAGGAATATAAAATTATTTTTTTGAAACTTCCCATTTTTTGCGAATTAAGAGTTGAATTCATATTTTCTCCAAAATTTAAATTCAACCACCGATTAACCATTTCTGTGGAGTGGCCAGGGCAACCATCATATTGAAAATGAACTGAAGGCATATCTCTTAAAATATTTAAATGTTCTTCAGAAAATCTTTCAAGAAGCTGTAAATGAGTGTGCTGGTTTAACCTTCCCTCAATGAAATAAGGTCCAATAACTCCAATGTGATAAGAAACGGCACACCACTTATTCACTTTTTTATAATATTGTCTTCTACAATGAATTCTAAAATTTGGATTTTCAGAAGCCCAAAACCGACAAATCTGAAATGAAACAACACCATTGGTTGTGAATGTGGATTCATCTGAGAAAATTATGAAATGATGAAAAAATCTCTCTTTCATGATTTTTTCTCCAATGGTCAAACAAAAATCCAACCGACGGCCGTCATCTCCCTCTTCAAGCGTATGTTTATAATTTGCTTTATATGCCCTAATTTTCTTTGCCTTGTAAATTCTTTGGAGTTCAGAGTTGCTAATATTAATAAGAGCTGATCTCTCTCTTAGTGGCATCCTAGGATTTTCTATAATAGAAGCATGAGCTATAATAGCCCCAACATTGTCTTCATCATATGCTTTTATTTTTCTTTTCATGTTACGAGCACTACCAGTAGCCAGAAACTTTTTAATTATTTTCATAGCCTGAGTACGTGACAAAGCAGTGTTTGGAAATTTCAAATTAAATTGGCTTACCACTTCTCTTAGCGAGTTTTCACCGCCAATTCCGTAGCATTGAACAATATAAATTTTTTCACGCACTGTGAGTATCATTTTCACTTAATTTTTTATGCTTGGTTCGTTAATTTGAAACAGAAATTAAGGATAATATTGACTACGTTTGACAGATATGTCAATAATAAATGATAAATGTGTATCCACTGCTTTTCTCATAGCCTACTTTTAGCTTCTACATAACTTTAAATATTAATTCACAAAAAATAATTTCTATGCAGTTTTTACTTGAATGGTTCAAAATAAAATACTAATTTATTGAAAAAATGGGAAGTTTCAAAAAAATAATTTTATATTCCTGAAATTTGGAATAGAGGTATAAAATTGCATTCTAAATAACTTTTCTTAGTGGAATTCTTTCATATTTTGAAAAATAGAGGTACTTTATTAGTGGTGACTTTTACAACTTTGCTTATAAAACACCCTGTAGAACACCAAATCAAGTCATTTTTGGTATACTTTAGTTTTACAAAAGCAGGACTCAATCCCCAAATACCATTCCAAAATTGTTGGTCCATTACACCTCTTGTTACATCTATCCTGGGACACACTGTATATTTGACGTGATATTTGGAATCAGCGGCTCAAAAACCATATGGATAGGTATCTTTCACCTTCGGAAAATAAAATTTATTTTGCTTGTGTGCCTATTTAAGTGATAATACTGATATTTATTTATTAAGTTTACATATATGTACACATTGATGACACTATCTGATCATGCATAGTCTTGTATAAATGAATAGGCTTTGTTAAATTTGTTAAAAAATATTATCATTAATATAACAAGCTGCAGTGAACAAACTACCTGTGTTTTATTTACTTTACTTATAATTTATACATCAGACTAATCAGATTAAATAACTTTGTTATTGTTTTCTGTTAAATCCAACTAAAAAGTTATCAAAACGGGAAATCTTGAATATTTAAAAATGTGTCAGTTCTTATAGAACAAGGACGGCCTCTCGAATAAATTTCCTTTGCTGTAGTATCTCTATCCATCACTCATATATAACGCCCTGCTGTGCAAGTCGGTTTAGTTTTCATATTAATCCTAATCAAGAACTTTTCCGGGAAATAATAACGTTTTTGCTTTTTCCCTTTGACCCAGAAAGAATTATATCAATTATTCATAAACTGTGCAAAATACCCACGCACGCAAATCATGTAGGTATATGTAAAAATAGAAATTATGGTTGGAAAAATATTATCAATATCATCAATCACTAACGTATTAATATTAATGAATGCCTTGCATGTGTAAGTATTTATATTTTTTAGTGAAATAATATTTTATATAGTCATTAAATGTTTTATTTTCCTAGAGAAAGCAACTAATGAGTTTTAGCGAAAGCTTATCTAGAATAATTTTTCAATGGAAAAAGATATAAAAATTTCAGAAAACAAACTACGATATTCAAGTACAACAGAAAGTTAGAATAAAAAAATATATATTGTTGTATTAGTTAGAACAATAGCAATTATTTAAAACAATTTTAAAGATTAACCTTTGGTTTTTTAATTATTTATAATGAACCGAAAATAAAATCATATTTCCCTTTCACTCTGCAAAATTCTATCATTAAGCAAGGGCGAAGACGTGGGCAATTAGTACCCTAAAAATAATAAAAGTTGAAAAGCTCTGTAGAAAATTTATATCTTTGTATCTTGAGATAGTCATTAACTTAGAGAAAATAATTGTATCTTCAATTTATTTGCTGTCTCTCATAATTTCACGGCATGTTTTTTTCATTTTATACACTGTTATTGCAAAAAGATCAATTGTGCCAAACTAAGAAGACCTTGGTTGTTTTATCTGCGTGCCAAATATCATATGAAATTTTTTCTTAAAATTAGCTGAGAAATGAATTTACAATCTTCTGCAAAATCAGTAAATTTAGAATCTTCGCCACAGAACTGATGCCATAACAACAATTTTTTGAAATTAGACGAAATTTAAATTCTTTTTAGTAATATCAAGTATTACGTTGGGATTATTCTCTACTTTTTTTATTAATGGTTAATGGTCTGTGTTTAATGCTGGTAACGATTAACGGGTATAGAATAAAAGATGTTAGGAAAAGACTTTTTTAAATGGTCGACGTTTCGTCAAAATTTATTGACATCCTCAGGACTCATACGATGAACGAATATGTTGTAAAAAGGTCATTTTATCTATCAGTTGTTTGTAGTCATAAAACGTTTTTTCACTGATTTTTCTTCAATTTTTATTAGTGGTTGATGGTCTGTGCTTTAATGTTGGTAACGGTTAACGGGTATAGACCAAAAGGTATTAGGAAAAGACTTTTTTGAATGAAAATTGAAGAAAAATCGGGGAAAAAACGTTTTATGACTACAAACAATTGATAGATAAAATGACCTTTTTACAAAATACTCGTTCATCATATGAGTCCTGAGAATGTCAATAAATTTTGACGAAACGTCAACCATTTAAAAAAGTCTTTTCCCAACAACTTTTGGTCTATACCCGTTAACCGTTACTAGCATTAAAATACAGATAGGATTAGTAAAATGATATATCTATAACAATAATTTCGAATTCATGTTAAATATGTATATATTCGAAGAATAAATAAAGTTTCAGTTTAACATTTTTGTATAATACATATTATTTTTTAGTTTTAAAATTGTTTTTTCTTTTTTGTTTTTTGATTATCCTTGGTTACTTGAAGTCCTAGAATCTGGTATTTACTAGTAAGTGAACTGATCGCCACATTACTCCCCCGCCAAGAAAAAGATCAGTCAGTCATTCAATTCGTCAATAGCAAAACGAACTTTCTTAATTAAAGGTGGAGTGACATCACATTTGTCAGATAATAAATATGCTGGTTTAATCCTGTCAATGTTTACCGTGACGGCTTTAGTTCCTTTAACAAAAGTAACCAATTTATCTGTACGGGACAACACTTTAAAAGGTCCATCGTACAGCGGAGTAAAATATTTTTTAAAACGTTCTTTCCGAACGAAAACAAAACTACAATTCGAGATGTCTGGGCTGACAAATGATTTGTAATTAACGTGGTGAACTGGTGGAATGAACGTTAAATTATTAAATGAAGTACGTAATTTAGCAATAAAATAAGGAATATCCGGACAAGTATATGATTTAATAAAAAAATCACCAGGTATTCGTAATGTTTGACCAAAAACGAGTTCTGCGGAAGAACATTGCAAATCATCTTTAGGGATAGTTCTGAGAGCTAATAGTATGATAGGAGTTCATCTACCCAATGTGGTGTAGAAGTCCTAGCTCTCAGAGCAGTTTTAAGAGATTTATTAAACCTTTCAATAATTCCATTCGAGGAAGGATGATATGGCGTCGTACGAATTCTATGAAATCCCAAAAATTTTGAAAATTCTTTGAACAGTTTTGATTCAAATTGAACGCCTTGTCTTGGTCGGTTGTCACTGTGACAGGGACACCGAATCGACAAACATAATTCTGAAATAACGTACGCGCTACAGTTTCCGCAGTAATATCCTGCAGTGGATAAGCCTCGGGCCATCTAGTAAGTAAAACGTTCGATCACAGTGAGAATATAAGAACAACCTTTAGAAGGAGGTAATGGTCCTATTAAATCTATATGTATGTGATCGAATCGTCCTTTAGGTATATCGAAGTCAGTAATCGGGCTCCTCGTATGTCTTGTGACTTTATTAGTTTGACAACTAATACAAGTTTTTGCCCAGAGATTACAATCTGAAGTCATTTTAGGCCAAAAAATGTGTAGAAACTAATGTTCTAGTCGCTTTGATACCAGGGTGAGATAAACCATGAAATATATCAAAAATTGTCCGTCTAAAAACGATAGGAACGTAAGGACAAAGTTTAGGGCGAGAAACGTCACACCAAATAAACTTGTCAGAATATGGAATTTTAATTTTCTTTAAATGAAAAGTTCTCTTTGTGTTCGATGGAGTATCTGATAATAAAAATTTAAGGTCAGAATCATCTTTTTGAGCTTCGCTCAATAAATTTAAGTCAAAGTTAGTATCAACTAGGTTAGACTTTTGAGTAACGATTGGGGAAATAAATTGTTGCAAAGAAGACGTATCATATTCGCGTGATAAAGTGTCTGCAACAATGTTATTTTTCCCTTTGATATGTCTGATTTCGCAGGCAAATTGAGCAATGAATTCTAAATGTCTAGTTTGCCTGGGAGATCTTTCAGTTTTAGTGAATAATGCTTTGACCAAAGGTTTATGGTCAGTAAAGAAAATAAATGTGCGACCTTCAAGTAAAAATCTGAAATCTTTAATCGCTGTAAATAAAGAAAGAAGTTCCTTGTCAAAGGAACTGTAGTTGGTCTGTGCCAAGGTAAGCTTTCGTGAAAAGAAGGCTAATGGGGCAAGAATACCTTCGTCATCGCGCTGTTCAAGAACTGCCCCCATAGAGACATTAGAACAATCAACAGTAAGCGATAAAAACGAGCTATCATCACAACGTGGATGTGCTAAAAAGGTTGCACCAGCTATAGCAGCTTTGGCTTTGGAAAAACTGTCAAGACAGTCGGTAGGCCAATCGTTTATTATTTTAACTTTATCATGCAGTAATTTAGTACAAAGTGCATGTAAAGAAATTAATATTTCAGCGAAAGAAGGTATGAAACAATGATAAAAGTTAACCATACCTATGAAACGCTGAAGTTGTTTGACTGTAGTAGGTAAGGGAAAATTATTTATGACATCAATACGTTCAGAAGAAGGTAAAATGCCGGCTGAAGAAATATTGTGTCCTAAAAATGTCAAATGACTGACACCTAATATGCATTTTGATGGTTTAATATTTATGCCGTACAATTCTAACCTCTGAAAAACAAGTTTTAAGTGTTCTAAATGTTCCGAACTAGATTTTCTTGCAATCAGGATATCATCTAAATAGACGAAAATAAAAGCTAGACCTACTAAAACTTCGTTCATGAAACGTTGGAAAGTTTGACCGGCGTTACGTAAGCCGAAAGGCATACGCCCAAATTCAAACAAACCGAAAGGAGTAGTAATCGCTGTTTTAAAAATGTCGCTTTTTGCGACAGGAATCTGGTGATAAGCACGTACCAAATCTATTTTTGAAAAAATAACACAATTATACAACTGCGAGTTAAAATCATGGAGGTGGGGCAACGGGTATCTGTCAGGTACAGTAATTGAATTTAGACGACGATAGTCCCCACAAGGTCTCCAGTCGCAGCTTTCTTTTTTTTTCAACCATATGTAATGGTGAGGAAACGGAAGAAGAAGAAGGTACACAAATACCTAATTCTACCATATTATTGAATTTGTCCTGAGCTATCTTGAATTTAACGCTATCCAACCTACGTGGGCGTGAGAAAGGTAAATGACCTTCTGTAAGAATATGATGTTCTACTGAATGTTTAACTGGCAAATTGTAATTTGGGGAGCTAATTAAAGTAGGAAATTGTAAAAGTAACGCAGTGAATTCATTTGATACGCTAAATAATTGATGTTACAAATCGAATTCGAGGTAAGGGAAGTCATAGAATTCTGACACGACTCCCATATACGATCGGCAATGTCGATTAACTCCTTAATCTCAGTTTTTCCCGACGCTGTAATTGCAATGAAGATTGTTTTGGGTAGTCGCCGCTTCCACAATTTGACCAGGAGCTCCTGGCTCACCACATGGGAACCTCCGACCGTTGATAGCATTGATCGGTAAAAATCTGATGGTTTTTGGTCTCCCATCTGGGAACCAGAGAGTAGGTCCTCCAACCGCTTTTTCTCGCTTGAGGTTAAACGAGAAATTAGTATATTTTTCAAGTTGTCATATAGATCTTTTTCTGGCTGATTAGTGACAACGTCATATACCGTGGTAATAATTTCAGGGGGTAAACTGGCAATGACATAATAGTATTTTTTTCGATCGCTAACAATTCTGTGAATAGAAAATTGCGACTCAATTTGAGTAAACCATATTTCTGGTTTAGATACCCAGAAAGGTGGTAATTTAATGGTCGCGACGTAATTACCATGAGATGTCCCTGCACCTGATGAAATTTGAATGTCATCTAATAAAATATTATCTGTTGGTGATGCCATTTTTAAAACAAAGAAATAATAAATCGATGACTAATTGATTGAATGATTAATTGATTGTATATATTATGCTTTTTGCTATGTTTTTGAATGAGATTTTTTAAAGACGTCAACGTTGAATGACTGACATGATTCCCTTTAATAACGAAGGAATAATGATCAATGGCAAAACAATTCACTTACCAGATAAATAAAGCGATCTTTCTTAGCAGTCGTCTTTATATACTTTCTTGGTTGTTGAAGAAATAGATTCCAAATAGAGACGTTCAAAAATTAAGTATGGTATGATATTTTAATCCAATTAATAAATCCAATCCATTCGATCCAATAAATTTACGTGCTGATTCAGCCTAATACTTCCAAGTGGTACATGACCATATATAAACGAATATGATGTTTCCAAAAACCAATTTTAAAGCAACATGTGATATCCAATTCTCAGAATGTTCGAATCGGGGTCAATTTACCAACATATATTATCTCAAATTATATTTTCAGGAGGTATACGTGAACATGCCTGGGGTAACTAATTTATAATCCAATTCAGACCTTCCAATTCAATTTATAGGACCAATTTGCAGGAATCGTCAGGGGTCACCAATTTATAGATATTAGGATTAGTAAAATGATATATCTATAATAATAATTTCGAATTCATGTTAAATATGTATATATTCGAAGAATAAATAAAGTTTCAGTTTAACATTTTTGTATAATACATATTATTATTTTTTAGTTTTAAAATTGTTTTTTCTTTTTTGTTTTTTGATTATCCTTGGTTACTTGAAGTCCTAGAATCTGGTATTTACTAGTAAGTGAACTGATCGCCACAACAGACCATCAACCACTAATAAAAATTGAAGAGAAATCGAGGAAAAAAACGTTTTATGACAATTGATAAATAAAATGACCTTTTTACAACATATTCGTTCATCGTACGAGTCCTGAGGATGTCAATAAATGTTGACGAAACGTCGACCATTAAAAATAGTATTTTCCTAACACATTTTAGTCAATACCCTTTAACCGTTACCAGCATTATTCTCTACATCCCATTTCTTTCTTCAACATAAAAACGAGTCAAGATATAGAAATTGGCTTATTCCATACTTCTTCCTCTATCTCAGGAAAAAATAAGAATATTTAAAACGGTCTTCAGTAAATTATCATTTATTTAAGGTGTCACATAGAGTATATTACCATTTAAGATTTTAGAATAGGTTGATTGGGACTTACATAATACTAGACTTACTATGTAGCATATAGATCCAGATCTAGTATGTAGATCTACGTCATTTTCCAGTAACCTATCAAAGCTTTTGAAAATAATACAATTATACACAGTAAAATACTGCATAATTGTAATATTTGTTGATTCCTTGAACATTTTTTTAGAAGATAATACAAATCTGGTAGAACATCCCAGAACGATAAAATGTATATAGGGTGTCTCAGTCATATAACAATACAGGAAGAGGTATTTTGAAACAAAAATGTTTGAATTTGAATGCCATATTTTGGGGTTAGCCCCACTATTTTTTAGTGTTTTTCGACAGAAAAAAAGAAGCTATTGATTGTATCTTTAGACGAAGTCTCTGTCTTGCTATAAATACAGTAATATATTACTAAGAAAAAAATAACAGAAGGTACGGTCCTATGCAAGTTCAAGAAGTCTTTCAACAAAGCCTGGTATCCTGGGCTGCTGTATAAACTTCATATCGCGGGAACAGTAGCAGTCAATCAGGATTGTTGTTCTGTTCTACGCTGGAGTTCCTCAAGGCTCAGCACTTGGACCTATATTATTTAATATCTACACTAATGACCTATATATCCACCTATACCTATATCCACTAAGCTCAGAATAACAACCTGCCTTTACGCTGACGATATTGCCATACTTGCAACTTACAACTTACAACAACAAATAACTTACAAACTCATAATCAGCCTACTAAAGACGCAGTCAGATCCTTCAATATATTTTTACGACTGGGGTTTAAAAAATATATTGAAAAATATAATGCGCTTATTTCATAAGGAAAGGAAAATTAAAAAATTTAATGCCAAAATTTAAATCTCCAACCGGAAATACGATGGTTGTACAATATTTGAATATCTTTGAGTCTGGCTTGACAAAAAAGCTAATTTCATAAACTGCAAAACCACCTGTAAACCTTCAACAAATCTTTCAAAATAACCGCTAACTTGCATTACAGGACACTAATACAACAACCTTATAAATATTGACATGTTGTTTGAAGACATAATCATACAAACAAAAAAAAATTGAGCATAAAATAAAAAAAAATTAAAACAATACAAAATACTCAATAAACACACAACAAAAAACACAAAATATAGCATTATTTTAACATCCCATAATAGGTCAATAAATTGAAGACAAATAGTTAAAATTAATAACTGAGAGTAATGTCTAAATAGGAACTATAACAGACAAAATCATTGTGCACGTAAACAACCAAAACTAATATAAAACAATAAACTTTAACAGCCTCTGTCAAATACACAAATAACCAACCTAACCAAATCACAAAAACTAATTCAACTTTTAGTAAATTCCATTAATCCAAACAGTAAATCTAGAGGATCATAGATTGCGCACTAGACTATTCTGATTTTTCAGTCTGGTTTTAGTCTACAATTTTCAGTGCAGCAAACCATAGAACTAAAAGTGTTAGGAGAGCTGGTTGAAGCCCCTTACGTAGCCATTAATTTCTCAACAGTGGCAGACAGACGTGTTTTTCCTTATCAGGTTCATCAGTACCACACGGTAGAGAAAGACTGAAAATACAGACGCTTTAACCAATACTCCATACGTTCCATATGGAGCGTGACCACTAGGCACTATCGATGTCATCTATGATAGATGGTAAAGATTGTTAGAAGTAAATGTTATACAAGGTTCGACTATTTCAGGTCATCAACAAAAACTGCGAATGCAGATTACTAACTTCTGATAAAATCCATGTTCTTGAAAAATCGAGCTGTTAGAGCGATGGGCTGTCCAAGAACTTCGCAACAAACGTCTCTAGCAGAGCTGAAACTAGGGAATATTGTGCCCTTAATATGCTTGGTTTTGACGCCCCCAACTAGACCTAGAATTAAAGAATTGAGCAAGCCAAAGAATCAAATTTTGCGCCATTCGAAGGCTTGGGCTGTTGACGGTCGCCAAATTGCCAACCTCCAGTTCCAGCACTGATACCCAGTTTGACGTCTCGAAAATGTTAACACGTTATCTGTCTGCCTCCCTAACGGTCCATATCTTAGAGGTGCAGGTGTAATGGTAAACGGAGAAACTAGGACTGGTTTTGCCATGTGTATTCTTTGCCGATTCTCATATTCGCAGTTGCCACTATTATCCACAGGGGCTCCTTGTCTATTACCTCATAATCTACTATCCTTAACGTGTCTGTGATTTTGAGAATATTCCATCAAATAGCTCAGAGTGCACCCTCCGACTTTGCTAAAAATCAGATCGGATCTAAATTAAATGCTAATAAATGCAACGAAAACAGCTTATAACCGTACAGTACTTCATTTATCCACGACTATCGTATAATCATTGCATTTCACATTCAGCAATTGTCAAATAATGATAGTCATTATTCCAACCTAAAGTATAATGAACATATCCTAGGAACTAGGAATTTTCGTAAGGGAGAGTTCATTTTTTCATGCATGTTTTCGTGTTTTGAAGTTTAAAACGTCTAACAACGTCACTGTAAACAGTTAAAATATACGATATTCGTGGATAAAGTATAGTATTCAGTTCGCGTGTAATGGCTATTACACGCTCGGATGATTTACGACACTGGCCTTCAGCTCATGACGTAAGCATCACCCTCTCGAGTAATAGCCATCATTATCCGCTCGCTGAAATATCTATTTTACAATCTTGATTTTCTTTCGAACTGATTCAACACTTCCCTATGGAAAAGGTGGGAAATAAAAATGTTAATCCTTTTTAGGCAAATAATCCAGTAAACTTTTCAAAAAGAAATGCCCATTAGTTCTTTTCTTGTTTATTATACGATGTGAAAAGTTTAACTAGAATAAATTCTCTAATCTGGAGTTCGGTAGAAAAATTCTGAAACACGTAAACTTTACTTTTCAGAGATAGGGTTCTTAGTTTATCTTTACCCGAATGGTTACAACTGTCATAGTACCTGATACGACTTCTCAGTCAAACTCGACTTTTTTCCAATGTGACAGATCGTTTGAATGCTCATTTCGAGAGAAATATAATGTAGGTATTCTTTATTTTCTAAATATTCCAAGTGTTTATTTAAACAAAACAAAAACAACTTACAGAACTGATTCTAGTTAAACTGTCCAATGTATATATGTTTTTATTTTCTAGCCCGCTGACATCCAGTTATCATGGTGTGTAAGATCTATGAGTTTTTGGCTAGTTCAAAATGTTCAAATGAAAATTATATTGTTTTCTTACGTTTTGGGTTATTAAAAATTGCCAGAGAACAACAAATATTTTACAAAAATAAACAATTCTTGTTTTTGTTGATTATATTAATAAAAGTCTGAGTTGCAGAGAGTAATCTGGAATTCTTCATCTATAATAAATCAAGTTCCACGTTAGGAGTAAAAATATATCATATATTTTCTTGATAGATAATGCTTAAGATGTGAAGTGACCGACTAAAATAATATATAACATTAGACCTAATAAGAAAACGCATAATCGCTTAAAAAGGGTACAATTAACTCAAATTTATGTGATGCCCTTTGATAAAATCACCCCCGAGGCGGAATTGTTTACACCTACCCACCAAAATGTGTAAATTTTATATTTTCTAACATTATGCATATCGTAAACATACTTTTACACCTTCCTTGCATGCATTAAAAAAAACCATTAATATTTCTGACAGTGTCGGTTGTAAATTAATAAGTTATTATTGTGGTCAATTACAGCAACGGCAACGGCCCGAATTTGCATTGGGAAGTGTTATTACACACTACCACGTACATGGACGTGGCTTATGGGGATTTATGTAATTGAATTAATAAAAGAAAACAAAGCGTAAATATGATTTTCTTTTCTTCATACAAGTATTTGCCATATATGGTTCAAATTGCCATATATGGTTCAAATCACGAACGCGTACCTTAGCTTCATTAACTATATTTGGAATAAACAAATCTAATATTAATTCAATATATTCATAAATTATAAACACTATCGGATAACCTCCATAGTCGACATATTTATCAAAAATGTATCTAAGATCTTTAAATAGTGTTCTTCTAATACTGTTGCAAAATGGTAACTTTTTGAGTACCTCTTCAGATTTGAAAAGTCTTCCTTTTTATACTAACGGGTTATGCCAGAAAGAGGTGTGTAAGTTAAATTCATGTCAATTCAATTCAATTGAACTGACTGATATTTAAGATATTAAAATTTTACAAAATAACACCTCATTTCTGTGAGATTTGAATCCCATTATCCACATATTACTTGGAACCGACGAAAAATCGCCATGAAACGAAACACTAAGTAACAACGTGTTATTATTAATTAATTAACCTCCCCACAATAAAATTGAGGGAGGTTACTACAATTAGTCCACAATCGAAAATTGAGATAACATCAAATCTTTACGTTTTGAAGCCCCAGGAACTCAAAAAAGTGATTTTTGAAAAATGTCTGTGTGTGTGTGTGTGTGTGTGTGTGTGTGTGTGTGTATGTATGTTAGCACGATAGCGGCGAAGCTACTAAACGGATTTGGATGAAATTTTGCATGCTCCAGAAGATCTGAAAAGGTTTTGGTTGAGATCGGATTACGTTTAGTGCAGTTTTGGCACAACAAGTTGTTAATTTTATGATTGCTTACAATTTGTAATCGAACCATTGAAAAGCAGTAAAAATTCCAATTTCAACGATATATCACACTTGTACTCTTTCGATTTGGTTTCCGTTAAAAAAATTAAAAAGAATTCGTTATATGTGCACACACGACAGCATCCAAGAAATATTAATGGTATTATTGTTAGGGAAAAATGTATTTTGCCGTCTGTCAAAAATATTTGGGTTAGTAACCTGTGAATGTTGATTTATAGGTTATGGTACGTGATGTCACAGCTAACCTCAAAAATATATATGTCTTAAGATGTAAGAATATTACGTAGCTATTATTAAAATTTCTGCCTGGTTCCCGTACTTTCAACTAAAATCTAGTACAGTGTAATATTTATGAAGTTCTAAATACTTTGTCCTAATAAAATAGGACTCTTTTTGTAGGTTGGAAATTTCACCTGTAATTAGCAGTCCATTTTTATTAATCAACTTATTTGCATGAATTTTTAAATATTTGCTTGGAGCTTGGCTCCAAGCTAAAAATGCGTATTTGCGAGAATCAAGCAAATGAACATAATAGGGATTTACCTTCGATACAAAGGAATTCACGTATAAGGAAAAATTTATATAGTAAAGTAACAGCGGAAATTTCTCATGATATATAAATCGCTGTCACATATTGGTGAATTTGTGTGTATCGAAGGTAAATCCCTATTGTGTTCATTTGTTTCATTTTCGCGAATACAAACATTAAAAATGAGAATAAACTTGAAAAACTTAAACATGATGAAGATGGTATGTCCCTAAATATATTTCATAACCTAAAAATCAACATTCGTAAAGGTTACCAACCCAAATATTTTTGACAATGTCAAAACTTATTTTAGTTGGTTTTTTTAAAGGTAATAATTGTTTATAGCCGTGTTCGGATATTACGTCTGATTAATGGGACGCATCACAATCGTTCATTTAATGCAAATCGGGCTAACTGAGCTAAATCTGAAAGTTCGAATATTACAAAATAAAGCTCGACTTGCTTGGACCTTTTTGATTGAGCAGGAAGATTTTAATTTGACGCATGCGTAGTCTGCTTGAATTGCCCATAATATTATTGACTTATTTAGGTTAGAGTGTCATTTGGGCTAAATTCTGTGTTATTTTTTTTCGCTATCCAACGTTCTACGAAATCTTCGAAAGGTTATCTGTTAATACCCTTATAATATCCGGCAATTGATTAAACATGCAACATAAATAAACATGAGAGGTTATTTTTTGGCAGATTGCTTGTAGTTCACTTCAGTTCGTTCGATATTTGTTCATGAAATAAATGGCTCCAAAGTCACGTGTAATTTATCTGTTTGCTCAGTGCTCTGATTTCCGATGTAATGTCCAAACACAGCTGATAAGGATCCACCGTGTGGGGAGGTTCCAGCTGCTTCCAGTAGCTGCCGATTTTTTTAAATCCAAATCGGCGTGAAATTACTTCAACACGAGGAAAATTATATATAATTCTTGGTCGAATTTATGTACCCTCTGAGATAGAAATACGCAATATAACAGCGAAATTGATGAAAATGGTCCAGTTTATGGTAAACGAAAAAATTCGAATTGCAAAAACATTTTCTTCGAGAAATAGGTTTCGTTAAACGAATTTTCCTTTTTTTTCATGCAAAAATTATTTAAAGGTTCAAAGTACTATTACATGGTCTTGCACATAAATGTCGATGGTATCTAGAAACTTACTGTCAATATCGATCTATTTTGCAGAATTTGAGACGAACATGCAAAATTCTGTTATTGGGTTAATAACTTTTCATAAATGACATCTGTCATTTATGGCAGTGGCCGAGTTTTTAAGAGAGCAGCCTGAAAATCACATCTGAAATTTCTTTTGTTCTAAGTAAGGACTAAGGAGGGAAAAATGCTGCTGTTTAAATGTTTTTGGTAGTCGGGTTTTTTATCCGCCGGAACAAATGCCCATTTACCTCGGCCCGGCGCTGACCGGTCCCAGAGCCACCGGCCCGATGGGCAGATTCCCGTTTGCCCCCCTGTCCCATCCACCCCTGTATATTATTTCCACAGTGGTCCTATTGTAGTTTTTTCATTGAGCTATGATCAGTGCACAGTAGGCAGGAATGTCAAAAACTAGACCACATTTTTTTGGAATTACTTAAAATTTGTTAGATATTTTCAGAAAAGCTGATACCTAATCTGATATCAAAATTTAAAAACTCAAAATGGTGAATCCCATGTGGCTGTAATGATTGCAATAATTAGCACATTTACGCGAAATGGAGATTTCAGGATTCTCTGATAACAAATAACAAGTCTGATGTTAAAGCTTAAAAATTCAAAAACGTCAGACGTGTTATTTTACTATGTAGAAGCTACATTTGAAACCATTAAAGAGGTTGAACAAAAAAATGGCAAGAAATTGAACCGGTTTCAAAAAGAAGTCCAAAAATTGTGAAGTAAAATTTCACTGTGGCCGGTTAATTGAATCTTATGACCCAATATCTATATTGAGGTCGCTGTAAAATACACAACTAAAAAAATCACACGCATTTTTAACTGACTTCAATATCGATATCAGGTAATAAAGTTCAATTAACTGTGAAAAAGTGAAATTTTATTTCATCATTTTCAGTTACTTTTTTTGAGGGCGGTTTAGTTTTTTATTTTATAGCTGCATAGGATATTATACTGGCCGATTTATCTTAGACAGTAGAAAAATTCACTGTAAAATTGACCAAAAACAAATTTAGGTATATGCCCAGATGCAAGGTTTTCCCACAATAGTGGTTGATTTGATTTTTGATTTGACTTATCAACGTGCGGTAGGCATTGATGCCACTACCGGAAAATATACCACCGCACAATGGAACAATGGGGTGGAAAAAAAATACCGTTAAAAAATCGCTGGAGACCTCAGAATTTATTGGATCATCTTATTTTTGTTTAGTTGTTCGTTATAAAATTCTTCATCGATCTGTCGAGCTAGATTTTCGATTTCTGTCCCTAATTTTTTAAAATTTTCCAAAGAAGCTTGAATTTTCATAAAAAAAAAATCGAAAATATGGCTTGTTACATCGATAGGCAATTCAAAAACGAAAAACTTTTCGATTACTTAAGTATTAAGACCTGCAGACTGATTTGAAAAAAAAAGTCACTGTGTCACCTTGTTATCAGTCTACAGGTCTTAATACTTAAGCAATCGGAAAGTCTTTTTTTTTTTTAAATCTTCGTTTTCTAATTGCCTATCTTCTGTCAAGCCAGGTTTTCGATTTTTGTCCCTGATTTTTCAAAATTTTTGATGAAATTTAAAACTTCTTTGGAAAATTTTGAAAAATCAGAGACAAAAATCGATAATCTGGCTCGAGAGATTGATGAAGAATTTAATAAAAAAACATTAAATAAAAATAAGATTATCCAATAAATTCTAAGTGAGTTTTGAAAGGTATTTTTTTTCTACTCCGGCTATGTCCACGCTGGGTCATCCTTATTGTCAGCAACGAGAACTACAAACATGCCACACAGTGCAGGAATGTGGGATGGGAACTATAGCTACTTGTGAGATGCATTGCCGCATTGTGTCGTAAGGAGCGTTTAAGCTCCTTCTTTTATGTTTTGCTTCTAACTGTTCTTTCCCAATATCCTTGGTCCTTTCCTAGATTGTTCACGATCATCTCAACTGTTGTTATCCATATATAGCATTTTTAGTTTCTTAGTTAATATTAACGCTTCCTTCAGTAAATGTGTCTCTGAACATGTCCCCAGTACTTTATTATGCATGTTTCTATGCACTCTGTAATTGCCTCCTATTATGTTGATGTTGTATGTTGTTGCTTTAATCCTAATGGTTTTGCAAGTAGTTGGACGACGTCTTGTTCAACTTTCCTTCCGACTTCTTCTATTGGCTTTTGTCGTTGTCGCGTTGGTCGTATGATAGCTATGTATATCCTCTCAATCAGGCTCCATGTAGTTTATTCTTCTCGATGAAATCTATGATCGCTCTTGTAACTCTGAATAGCGTTTTATTTATGTCCTTTACAGTTTCTTTTCTTTTTAGTTGATTTTTCAGATATTTCAATTCGTTCGTTGTTATTGGGGATTAGTCGCTTATTTTCTTCTCTGCTGACAGGCTTCTCTTTTATTGACGGGTCTCGCACCATTATCAGGCCCTTTCTGAGATTTTCAATCAGCCCAGGTGTGTCCAAATGCGGTTTCATATTTTCTAAAAAGTTGTGAATATTTTGATTTTCTTCCGTGTTGATTAAATCATCGGCGAATGCTTGTATAATCAGGGTTGCCAATATATCTGTTTTCTGTAAAATTTGGCGTTTTCTTTTTTGTGTCTGGTATCACTTGCTCTAGGGCCGTGGTTAATAGTCGGGGAATATGGTGTGTTTCATTATTTACTTTACGTATTTTCTCATTTCGTATTTCCAGTTTCTCATATAGTATTTTATGGTCCGTGTTGACTTTTGTTGTCCTTTTTGCTGTATTGTTTTTGACCTGTTCTCTTATCTCCCTGCCTACCAGGATATGATCTATTTCTGACGTTCTTTCCGTTGCTCTAAGTGTCCAGACAACTTTAGCTTCTGCTCCTCGTGTCCTTTTTTGTGTATGTGTTTTCTCAGAGGATACTATTTTGCTGAAAGAAACCTATAACTCTCGTACCTCCGTTGAAATGCTGTGAGAATTTAGTCTTGATGCAATATACCAACAATGCCTCATTGATTATTTCGGGTTTAATTAATATTAAATTCGTTTGAATTTGAAAAAATAATTTACTTGAACGTTTATGTATATATTATGACATTACTCTAAGAACAATGTGTTGATTATTTCGGGTTTAGTTTAAATTAAATTCATTTGAATATTTTGATAATTATGAAAAATCATTTACTTGAAGGATTACATAGGCATCTTATCGAGACAAGTGTCGACTTTCAAGGGTTTAGTGGCTATAAATACTTCTCTGTTTCTAAGGCCCGGTACTTTCATCTACAGTTAAGTTTATTCTCCAGGTAATTTCCTTGGATACAATTGTCAATAATTGTTTCCATGGAATCTATCTATAGAATAGACTTAACTGGAGATGAAAGTACCGGGGTTAGAAAGTCATCTGATCTAGTTTTTCAATAGTTGTAAGGCAAAACAAGGTAAGGTAAGAACATGCAATGCCGCAAAATATGCCAAAATATATAAATAAAAATAATACTTTAAAAATTAACAACACTTATCTGTGATACGTAATGGTTGCAGTTTATTACTTCTCTTCTTTTCCTGTTTGATTTAGTTCTTTACGTTACACCAAAAACACTATGGAGTTCTGGATTATGTATGTAATCAATCACTAACTAATGTTTTTTATTTCTCCCAAGATCGCTAAGCGCACGTACCGAAATATGTGGTACTTTTCAAACATATGCCACCCACTTCACAACTTAAAACTATCAAATAATTCCGTCAACAGTAGTTGACTAAATAATATAATGTTCTGTGCATGTGTATGTTTTAATCTACTCCTATAGGGCACCATTCAGCAATTCATATAATATTATTTTATATCCCTTGCACTAAATTATATAATTTAGCAATTCCACACGTATATTTATACTTGTTATCCCTATCCATTTTATAGAAGTACCCCCTGACTCAATCTTTGTTACGACAATGTACAGAAATTGGCTTAACCCGGGGCCAACTGACGAAGATGTATTATTTCCATCACGGGTTGCCTTAAACTTTGCGAAATGATTTATATTTAATAACCGGAAACAAATCATTCAATTAGGTTTGGGTTATTTATTTGCAGAAACACTCTATGGTAAAATTAAAAATGAATAATAACAGGCTGTCTTGTCGGACATATCGATTTTATTTTAGCATAAATAAATATTAGAGAGCAGATTACACCTGTAAAAGTGCATATCTTTGGATACATTATTATTGAGGCAGTATTTAAAAATCAGTAAACTGCAATGAAGGACGTGTCTGTACATAAATAAATCAATGGAAATATAAATATTTATAAAAATTATAAATTTGCCGTAGAAATAGTTTTCACCAACCCGATATTACAGTTCATTACACTTGATGAGCGTTTCGCCTACTGAGTTATCGTCATCGGAAGTTGATAAAAACTAGCTGTACTAATATTTATTATTGGAAAGAAGAATTCAATATTATATCACCCATATAGTCCATTGATATTAGACTTAAAATCGGCGAATAGAGAGAGTAAATTATGTTTTATCCTTTGGATACTATACACTAGGGTGGGCCGAAAAACACGAAAATTTGAATTTGCAGTTGGGGTAGTTTCTAATTTGTTACTGTGTATCTAAGGCTAATTTGGGTAAATTTGTAGCCAAATCGGTTAAATTTTAACATTTTTCAAATTGACGTTTGAAATTTTTTATGACTCTATTAATGTCTAAACGCGTGTGGCCAAAGTTTCCCCAATAAAATATTTTTCAGTTCCATGGAAATTAGAAATGTGCTCAAATGTAGAATTTGACCAAAATAAGGTTTTTTATATAAAATTTCTAATTTCCCTGGAACTTAAAAATATTTGATTCGGAAAACTTTTGTTACACGCGTTTAAACATTAATAAAGAGTCATTAAAAAATTTCAAATGTCAATTTGAAAAATGTTAAAAATCGAAAAATTGTCCTTTTCTTTCATTTCTAAGGCCATGGGGGCCCGGCTAGATATTAACCGATTTGGTTAAAAATTTACCAGAATTAGTTTTAGATATATAATAACACATTAGAAACTAACCTATCTGCATATTCAAATTTTCGTGTTTTTCGCCAGGTGGGACTTTTAAGAAACAAAAAAATTTCCAATGCGTAAGAGGTAACTTCTCCCGAAAAACCACCCCATACTATAAACCCGCAACGGTTTATTGCATTTTCTCATAGAATGACTGACTGAAATTTTTATATTCGTCGAAAAATACTACATGAAATTTACTACATAGGATAGGAGCAATGGTTTTCGAGCAACGAACGATGGGCGACGATCAGAGTGCGCCTCGCATATTCTTAGTAAAGTGTGGCTTACAAGCATGGGTGAATTTTACAAAGAACTTTTCTCTCCATCTGCTTTTGCAAACTGATCGTTACAGCATCCTTAGCGGCATGAGTTCATTTCCATATCACCTTTTAGGTAGACCCTTTGTTGTATTATTAAACCTATTTGATTTAATAGTGTGTGTAGATCGTTTCTTGTATACACGATAACTTCTGTTGGACTTACAATTTATAACACACAATTTGAAACACGTATAAACCAGCATAGTAGAATACCTTATTGAAATTAGGCCATACTCCTCATACAAGATGATTACTAGAGGCATGCAAACTTTCATATTTATATGAAACAGCTTTTATTTTAATTTTAGAGCAAAATGTTATTAAGGTTTTTGATTAAGCCCAGAAAATTTCTAAACCGCAACATACAAGGTGTTTCTCAGGTTCGAACCAACTTTATGAAGATTAGATGATGTATCAATTTTACCCTAAAATATGGTGTATGGTATTTTTAGATAAAAGTCAGATTTTATTGAAATGGAGAATAAATGAGTGTTAGCTAGAGAAAGAACCCCAGTGTTTTTGAAAAAAGATCGATCAGTAGATAAAAAGCTTATGAAACAAATACACGTAAAGAGTGTTGTAATCTTTGATAAGACTATAGGTTTAAGTGCCACACTTGCAATTTCAATGATCTCCCGATTATACCATCTCAACTGTAGAAACGTTGGTCAGTATACTACGTAGTATATTTGTGTTTATACAATCGTATAACAAGTGTTACAACACTCTTTACGTGTATTTTTTTCATAAAATGTTTCATAACCTTTTTATTTACTTTACTTTCTTTCAAAAACGCTGAGGTTCTTCCTCTAGCTAACACTAATTTATTCTCTATATTTCAATAAAACCAAACTTTTTCTCTTAAGTTATTTAGCTTAAAAGAGACGTGACGGACGGAGGGGCAGACGAATAGACCAACAGACTGACAGAAAGACCACCATTTTTTAGTTGTTGCGAATTCTATGAGTAACACAGTGATATTATATCGCAATTTTTTTCTCTACTAGTGATATTCACAATTTTTGAAATGTGTCGATGAAATGCAATATTTTCATATTTCCAAAGAGTATAATAACAGATACGAAAAAAATTCAACATTTTCTCGATATCGCTAATGGTTAAAGAGATATAAACATAGCGCCATATTTCCAAAATGGCGGCTCGAGCGCAACAGTTTGAGCTGGTGACTTTTAGTATATTTAATAGTAAACCTTAATGAACATCTCTGCCAATTTTCCCTCTAATTTTCCCTATTTGACTGGAGTATAAAGTTAAATAAGTATTTTGAATTTATGCCAGTTAAATATGTCTTAGAATTTTATATAAGCGGGTTTGGGTGGATTTTAACTTTTCTATTAGACAATTTGGTACGTTAATATAGTGACTATTAAAATCAGTTGCCTTTAGATTCTCACATATTATATTTTGTTTCAAAATTATTCTCTCTCTGTTTATTAAGTTCCACATAGATTTTTGTTTGTTAGTAGAGTTTTCAATGTAATTACAATTTGTCTGTTTTTTTTGCTATAGTTCTTGCCTATAAGTCGCCCGTATGTTTTTTATGTATTGTTTTAAATGGACAATTTTTGTTTAGATCAATGAAAATTTTAATGTGTCTTGAACATTTTTTAGATTTTCTGTGAACCAGTTAATTTTTTTGTAGTAACTTTCTTTCTTTTTAAATGTTGGAAAGGGTTTAGCGTTTTCTATTAAGATGCCTATAAACAGTTCACATTTTTTATTAACACTATAGTTTGAAGATGGTGTGCTGATTTCCAACATACAATCATACACATTTATCGTCTCGTAGAAAATATCCACTTACTTTTTTCATTTACTTTAATAAGTACGTTAAATTGCATTACATTATTTTAACGTCTTACTAGAAATAGTGAAATGTATATGTGTAACTACTAATTTTGAACGCAATTACCTAAGGACTTGCATAAATTTGATGTCACGAATAATCTTTAATATTCATGATGACGACAATTACTGTTCTCTGTTATAGAGAGGAATAGAGCTATTTCGTGAAAAGTATTGTACTCTAATATGCAAATAAGCAGTTATGGTCGTGCACTTATAATTACGTCCACATCTGACCAAATTATTCACTGGCCAATAGTGACACAATACAGTGTCGTGATTAGGAACTGTCTCGACTTAAAATGGAAGCTAGGAAAATGTGTCTAGAATAAATCATCGATTTTGTTGGTTTATTGCCGATTGTTAGTACAATGACATTTTCCGCTGCATTTGTTTCACATTTAAATTATAAAAAAATGTCTGCTACTTTATGCACATAAATACCTATATTAATATAAAAGAAATAAGAAATACCGTGCACCTTTATTAATCACTGAACAAGAATCTAGCAACTGGCAAATATCTATTATTTATGTTATTATTGAAATGTTCCTTCATTAACGATAAACTATAATTATAAAAAGTAAGTGCAAAAATAAAATATATTTAATAATGAGCGTTCAGTAAACACGTAATTGTCAAGTAACATATGCAGATTAAAACGCAGAGCTTAAATTGAAAATAGTTTTCAAGAAAAAGGTTTTTACTTAATTTATTGTAAATTAAAAAGTCTATACAATATATTTGTTAGCTTTCTTGGAAAATCCTTTGATTAGAATTTTTTTCCTGGCGTATATAATTAATTAAATTCATATATAATCAATTACTGATCGGCATTCCTTTCAATTGTTTTTTAGATTGTTAAAAATAATGTTATTCCCATAAATTCTGTGACAATTATAGATAGATGGATATATATTTATTGGTGTTAGGACATTTACAAGAGATGTATCCACAAGTCAAAATCAAATATAAAAACTAGATATAAATCACATATATGAATAAAGATAATATATAAATATAAAATAAAAGCATAAAATATTCAATACAATACGATGCCACAATGAAAAAAAAAATAAATAAAAACGTTTAGAAAACAAACAATATAAATTTGACACAAAAAGATTTCAGATACGTAGGTTTTCACGTGAATAAGACATTTATTTCTCAACGCTATAGAAAACTTCTCCTATCAGAAATGCTGTTAATTTTCTTTTGAATAAATAAGAGTGTTTATTGATTTTAACTCATCTAGAAGTATGCTGAAATATGTAATTCCACAATAACTCGGTGATCTTTCATAGAATAAATGGTAATGTTTTTCCGTGTAGAGCTTATATTTACCCCTAGTGTTATACTTGTTAATATCCTCACATTTAGTCAGTCTATTTTTTTCTTGTAGATATAAATTAATATTTTATACAGATAAATGCGGTTAGCGTAAGGATATTTTTGGAGCGAAAAATTTATCTACACGAGTAGGTATAAATATTTCAAGTTAAAAATTATTCGAATTATTCGCTTTTGAATTTAAAATAGTCTATTTGCCAAAGGTGACGAGCCCCATGCTATAATATTGTAGGTTAAGTTCGAATAAAAAATTCGGTAGTAGACTGATACTAGATAATCGATTGTCAGTGAGTTCTTTAAGAACAGAATGAGAAAGTATGATTTGTTTCATTTATTTGTTAGTTGCTCAATATGGTCCGACCAAATCAAATTATTATCAACGATTCTTCCAAGAAATGTAGTATTTGTGAGTATCTCAATATTATTATATTCGATGGAAAAAGTAAAACTTTTGCTTTGTTTCTGTGGACCTAAGAATTCTAAAGCAACAGCCTTAGTCATATTGATGATTAAATTGTTTTTATCGCACCACTCTTTAAAAGACTTCACTACAAGAACCACTTTACGAATAATTTCCGACACGCACTTATCACTAATAATTAACGATGTATCATCAGCGTACATGAAGATATTGCACTCATTTAGATGATCAGGTAAGTCGTTGACATAATATAAAAGAAAAATTAGTGGGCGCAGGACACTACCTTGTGGGATGTCAAGTTCAATATCATAGCTCGCTGAAAAAACATCGGCATATTTAACAATAAATTTTCTATTTACGAGATAGGATATTATAAGGGAGTTAGCGTTTCCTCTAATACCAAGTTTACTTAATTACATCGAAATAAATCTACTATCTATGGCATTGAGAGCTCTAGACAGATCAAAGAATAACCCAATTGTGTTTTCGGATTCGTCGAGTTTACCTAAGATGTGCTGAATAAATTCGGTAGTAGCAATTTAGGTTGATAAGTTTTTTATAATGCCAAACTGATATTTAGTAAACAAATTGTGTTGGTTTAAGTAAGAATGTAAGTTTTCGGATATTGCAACTTCATTAATTTTAGAGAAGATACCTAACATTGCAGTTGGCTTATGGTTATCTATATTCTGGACGTCACCCTTTTTAGGAATGGGCACTAGAATGGCAAGTTTTAAAATGTCGGGAAACTTACCACTCGAAAAAGCAAAATTTATTATTTCATCCAATGGCGTTAAAATAAGATCAGAGCATTTTTTATTTTTTTTTATATATGAGATGATTAGCTGCGCAAGTTCTAGAATTAAATTGTAACTGGGAAATAAATGCAGAAAAAAACACTTATTCAAGAATTTATAGCGAAGCTAATTATACTGCATTTCTTAACTACTTAAGCCGGGAGCCATGGCTCGAAATTTGTCAGTCTGATGATGTTAACATCGAGTTTGAAACTTTTGTAAACATTATAAAATATTATGTAGATATATCGTTCCCAATTATGAAAATATAGCGAAACAAATCTAAATCCAAAATGTGGCCAACGCGAGACATTAAAACTTCATGAAAAAAGCTTAGATTACATTAAAAATGCGTATAACAAAAAGCCAGTATGATACAGAATACTATAAAAAATATAAAAACATTTACAAAAAAGTCATTCTGGCTGCTAAAAAATTACATAATAATAGGCTATATCAGGGACATGGATTAAAACTGTTTGGAGAATAGTAAAAAAACAACATGAACGAAAATAAAGATTCCACAGAAATATCACATTATTGTAAATAACTGCACAGTAACAAATCAAGAAATTATAGCAAACTTATTTGTCGATTATTTTGCCAAAATTCCATACAAAATGGGTATAAAACAGGATGAGCAACATAACTTATTCGCTGAAACAGACAAATAATACCGAATAATACTATGTTTTTAAGTCCAATATCTGAAAACACTTATATAACGCAATAATGAATTTAAAAAGTTCAAATTCGACCGGAACAGACTTAATTTCTTCTAGCCTTTTAAAAGCCTTTGTAAACTATATTACATATCCTCTAATTTATTTCATTAATAGGTCTCTAGAAAAGGTTATTTTCCAGAATTACTTAAAATAGCACGAATCATTTCTCTGCATAAAAAATAAGATAAGGGCAATATTGAAAATTATCATCGTCCTATTGCTTAGCTTCTATTTCTAAGGCACATATTGGAAAAAAATTGTGTTTTAGCAAATAGTTAATTTTTTAACCGACAATAAGATATTACACAACGCCAACGCACAACATGGTTTCAGAAAAAACAAAAATACGCAGTCGGCTGTATTACGGTTTATTGAAAAACTATATATATGTTTAGATGAAAGTAAAATAAGTATAGGTTTATTTGATCTCATCAACCATGCCTTGCTTAAGGAAAAACTTCAAAGCTACGGTACCAGGGGAAAGGTATGTTATTGGTTAACTTCTTATCTTTATAACAGGAAGCAAGTCGTGGACATGAACGGAGTTCACTCTAAAGAAGTTAATATAAGTATTAGTTTTCCTAAAGGATCTATTTTAGGTCCTCTGATGTTTTTAATATTCGTGAATGATCTTCCTGATATAGATAACTGTGAAAGAAACTTAATAGTGTTCGCAGATGATAACACCTACTTGTGCAATGAATCGTGAATTACAAATGCAATCACAGAGATGCAAAGAATGATTATTCATTTTAAAAATTGGTTCGACAAAAATAAATTGTGTGAATTTATGAATACTGTTTTGGAAGTATTGAGTACTTCCAAAACAGCATTCATAAATTTTACTCCCCGAACATTTACAATTAATGAAAGCTATTGGTTAAGAATTGAAGGTAAATCGATAGCTCAAGCTCAAAATACGAAATTTCTGGAATTGCACATAGACAACATGCTAAGTTGGAATATACACAGTGAAAATCTTTGTAGCAAACTTTCTTAATTTTGTTAGGCACTGACAAGACTAACGAACATTAATAAGACAATCTTAATGTCATTTTATGTCATTTTATCATGCTCAATTCGTATCACGTTTGCGTTATGGCTTGTTGTTTTGGGACTCATCTAGTCATTTATATAGAGTTTTCAAACTATAAAAAAGAGCACTTAGAATTATGGTAGGCATATCCCAGCGAACATCATGTAAACCTTGTTTTAGAATGTTGAAATTTCTTACACTGCAATCTATTTTCATTTACAAATTATCAGTATATGTTAAAAGTAATCTAAATGAGTTTGCGTTCAACAGTAACTTCCACAACCATGAAACAAGATCAGGAACTTTAATTTCAATTCCAGGATTTAGTCTATCATTATACGAAAAAAGTTCTATTATTCACTAAATCTACTATTCAATAATTAGCCCCAGATTTAAAACAAATAGTGAATATTAAGTTATTTAAGAAAAACTTACAGATATTTTTAATAGATAATGTTTTTTATAGTACTTCTGAATTTCTTAATTACTGATATACCATATTTTTTATGCAACACATTTTATCATTATTTTTTGCTGAATATTAATAGTAAGTTCACTTTTCATTGTTTTTTATTTTTTTTGTATTTAATGTTATTTGTCAATTTATCATTCGTTTTATCCTTTTTTGACATGGAATTTTATACACCTGTAAAATTATTGCACCCTAGTTTTGCTGGCGTTTCCTATACTATGTAACATATTCTTAATAGTTCCTCAAGTTCCCTCGTGCGAAATTTTAAATCCAAAAAAAATTTTTTCGTCCTCATAAATTTTACTCGAAAATAGGTATATTAAGCTCGCGGTGCCCCCTGGCGTATGATGTTTTGTTCTAAAACAATTTCTCTCTTCAAGAAAATCTTCTTTCATTCACCTCCACTACAAGGAGCAAGTTGCTTGTGTAACCCTAAAAACTTCGAAAAATCTGGTTAGGTACCTAGTTTTGTTTACTATTTATTAATTTGAAAAGTAAATTTCCTAAAGCATAAGTCTAAAAGTATTCCATTCCATTCATTAATTATTTGAAAATATCTGCATATCTGTATAATATATCTAATGCATTTGAACGTAAATGTGATTGACCGACATTTTAGAATGAAATTTGCATGATTGTCTCACGTACCTGGGTTAAGGGTGAAATTATCAACACGCATGAGGGTGATACGTTATTTAAAGTACTTCACATTAGGTAGTCACGTCTTGGCCATTAGGGAGAGGTACGGTCTCATTTGTTCACGCAAAGACCGATAAAGAGGCGAGCCATTTCAGTCGGTAAACCAGAAGATAAATCATCCCGCAATCGGTTAAATAAATATTCAATGCTATATTGTTAAACAAGGTAGTGATTCAAACATAGGTATGTAATGGAAAATACGGCACACATAGAGATAAGTTATAATAAAATGAACTATATGTATAAAAGACATATCTATTCGTAATATATAATAGTGTCGATACACTAATAATTTAAGTGATAAATAGACTAAAAATAGGACATTGGTTGCTGAATAATTTTCAGTTGCGTTAAAGCTGATTGAAACTATTCTTTTATAAACACGTACCTGTTTTCAACCATTTTGATATTATAATAATTTTTGGTAATATAATTCTTAGTGTACCTGTCTGATTTAATCAAATAGACCATAGACCGTAGTTTCAATAATTATGGTAGAAAACAATATTTATCTAAAGATCCGTTTCATAGCACGCTGAAGGCAAATATCGAATATAAAATCTCAGTGTGTCTGCATGTGTGTATGTACAGGTCTCGCAACGTAGCTTGATACTTGAAAGATGAATGCGCAGTAGACTTTAGGTGAGCTACCGACAGCACCGAGTGTACTTCTTCGGAACACAGCGCTCTCCATCTCATGTCCTCTACTGCGCATTTCGGGTATCAAGCTACGTTGCGAGACCTGTACAATACGTACATCGTTTCTTGTAAACATGATAACTTCTGTATGACTCAAAGGTTTTATTTCAAACTTGGAAGATACGTAAAACAACAAGGTAGATTAATCCATATCAATACTGGGTCATATCCGTCAAACAGGCCAATCGCCAGAGACGTATAAACTGTCATATTTTATATAAACCAAGTTTTAATATAATTTAGAGCAAAATATTGTTAGGGTTTTTGAATAAGTACACAAAAATACGAATACTTACAAAACATTGAAACAGAAATGTACAGTGTGTCTCTCAGGTACGAACGAACTTTACGTAGATTTTTTTTTAACTATTTAACGTCGGCCTATTTCCGCTACCAGGGCCTATCACCGACGCACAGTGGGGCAAACAGCTCATTTTTTGGACAAGCGATAATTCCCAAGCCTGGAATTAATGAAATTAATTTTTTTTTTAAACTCTTCGTTATAAAATTGCCTTTAATTCTACCGAGCCCGAATTCTGAAATTTCAAAATTAAAGGACTTCAATTTTGAAAGTAAATTAAAATTTTATCAAAAGATTGTTCATAATTATAAAATATTGTTACTTGGGGTTTTTTTTTGTTAATAATCTCATCCCTGATCCCCGAATTTTGCGATTCAAAAAACCAAGATAGTGGATCCAATATGGCGGCCATAATATTTTTTTAAATGAAATGTACATGCACAAACTGTTACTTAAATTGTTACTTAGGACTTTTAAGGGTTTCTGATCGAGAATCTGAAATCTAAATTACGTAATATCGTAATCCAAAATGGCGAATCCAATATGGCGGCCATAATATTTTTTTAATTGACACGTAAATGCGCAAATTGTTGAAAATTGTTACTTAGGGGTTTTAGAGATTGCTGATCATGAATCTGAAGTCCAAATTACGTAATATCGAAATCCAAGATGGCGGATCCAATATGGTGTCCGTAAATTGAAGATTCTGCTCGTTCATCATTTTACGTATTAGATTATGTTAGATTTATATCTTATCGTACTTTTCTAGCTGTTTGTTTAGGACTAGAAGCATTAGGTTATTTTAAGTTCATAGCTTACACTATTTTACTTTCTGTCATTTTATGACTTGACCAAATATTAAAGTTAATAGTTCTTGCCTAATAGTATTAGCTAATAGTATTTGTCTTTTGACTACTCTATGATTGGACATTTAAGGTTAATTTTTGATTAATTATTTTATTTTAGCACATACTGGAAATGGACCCTAGAATTCAAAATTACGAAATTTTAACTGCGGAATCAGAAACCTCTAGGAACTAATTTTTAATGATTTTTGCATGTACGTCTTATTTTTTTTTAAATTTATAACAGCTATATTGGATCCGATATTATGGTTTCCAAAGTGACGAAACTAAAATATCCGAAACAAGATTAGCGAATTAAGTCCCTGAGTAACAAATTTTAGCAATTTCTTTCTTGATTTATCATTCTATCTTAAATTACGGATACCATATTGGATCCGCCATCTTGAATTTCGATATTACGTAATTTAGACTTCAGATTCATGTTCATTCATGACCCTAAAACTCCTAAATAACAATTTTTAATAATTTGCGTATGTACATTTCATTTAAAAAAATATTGTGGCCGCCATATTGGATCCGCCATATTGAATCCGCCATCTTGGATTACGATATTACATAATTTAGACTTCATATTCATGATAAAAATCCTGAGTAACAATTTTTATCAATTTGCGCATGTACATCTCATTTAAAAATATATTATGACCGCCATATTGGATCCGCTATCTTGGTTTTTTGAATAACAAAATTCGAGGATCAGAAATGAGATTAGATACCAAAAAAATCCCCCAAGTAACATTTTTTTATAATTTTAAAAAATCTTTTGATAAAATTTTAATTTACTTTCAAAATTTAAGTCCTTTAATTTTGAAATTTCAAAATTCGGGCTCGATAGAATTAAAGGCAATTTTATAACGAAGAGTCAAAAAAATTTTTTAAATTTCATTAATTCCAGGCTTGGGAATTTTTGCTTGTCCAAAAAATGAGCTATTTGCCCCACTGTGCGACGCCAGGGGACGAGCTACCCCCAACCTGGAAATTTTGCCGAACCTCTTCTCTTAAGAAGAGTAGGGATCTTTTACTTGCCTAACATTTAATAGACTAGAGATCGCCTGCTTTACATCCCTTCCGAAGGATGGTATATCCACTACTTAATCCTCGTCTGAAATTACGTAACTTCCGCGTATACACTAATATACAAGCCGCTAGAAGGTGGGACGAGAACGCTGTATTTCCCAAGATGGGACCCACCATCCAAGTACTAACCGCGTTCGACGTTGCTTCAACAGAATATCGACTGATATTCACATTGAAGTCGCCTCTACGCTCGCCCCAACTTTACGTAGATTATGTGATGTATCGCTTTTAAAATATTATTAAGATATTTTTAATGAAACTACTACCAAACGAATAGTAGTTGCAGTCGGACGTTGCTGACTGCATACACTTATTAAACACTAGCTATTTTTGGGTTAGGTGGAAGAACACGGGGTTGAGTCAATCATCCCAACTGAACCTCGCCCAAAATTTATACATGTTCTGTCTTTTTCTTTTTATAAAATTACTAAATAAAGGCCTTTATTACTATTATTATCATAGTCTTAGCAACGGCACACTTTCTCAGTCGTTGCTGGAAACTATTCACCGACTCTCGAGCGCGTTTGAGATTCGGCTCTGTTGGAGCCCGTTCCAGGTTAGTGGGCCCTTCCTACGACGTTGGTGATGTCTGCTCCAACAGCTCAGAGACCCAGGCCCCAACAATGGATCACAGAGACTTCTGTCCAGGACCTTCCTTAAAATATGCGCTGTTCCCAATAGTGCAATCTTATGCACCTCTTGTGCAATCGGTTTACCAGGCAGTTGTTTTAGACTTCGGTAATGGTCCTTCTTGATAGATCTAAGTGCTTCTACAATTACTGGCACGACTGTGGTCTTTTCATTCCACACTCTGCTTGTTTCTATTTGGAGGTCTTTGTACTTGCTCAACTTCTTTGTTTCCTCGAGTATTATATTTGTGTCATTCGGGACATATCTATCAGCAAACAGGACTTCTCTTTTTTATTGTGTACGACGATTTTTAGTCGATTTGCCCGAATCCCTCTGTCTGTTATAATTGGCACGTCCCACATAAGTTGTCGTTGATATCGACAACTCTTTCAAGGCTATATTCATAATATTATTGCGGCACCGGTATATCGAAATGCTTGTTTAGATTAGAAACATTACTTTGTTCTGATGGTCGAGGAGGACTATGTTGGAGGACTATGAGGAGGCTTGTTGGGTTGAATTAGCTTAACAGTCGGGAACGAGTAGTTTCAATAAATTCGGCACCTCTCGTTCTCGACAACGGACTCAATATTTCCGGGGATGTAAGGCAGCACTGATGTTTTATCTACCCCGTACGAGTGCCGTAGATAGTACTACGCGTTATAACGTTGGATGTAGGTCGAAATAGCATATACCGGGCATGCTGAAAGCAAATGCATTAGCGATTCCGGCGCCTGACGGCAGGTCCTGCAGTTGATATCGGAGATCTCTACACTCATTACGCGGCTTTGGTAGACCAAGGTGTTAATTACACCATCCTGGCAGGCCACAGTGAATCCCTTGGTATCTGACTTAAGCCCAGCTGACCTTAAAAAGGCGAATGTCAGCCTAGTCAGTACCTAGCCAGTGTTTCTAACTTTTTTTAATATACACCGTACATGCTGCTTAAGCAAACTCTCCTGTTCGGCAGCTTTTATTTAGGCCTTCAGACGAGTTGGATGAAACTCAGTGACTGACTCTGAGTCAGCACCGCGCCGGCCACCTCGTCTGATGTCGAATACGAGGTCAAGTTCTTCTGTGGCTCATTTTGTTGCCTTGAACAATGAACAATCCTGCGCCCACCTCTGTGATTTCATGATCTCTCACTAATAGCAGGAGCGGATCCGAGCTTCTAAAGATGTTACATGCCATATTTAGTACTACTGTGCAATGCTTACACTCCAGACTTAAGAGTCCTCGGCGTAACCGATGACGTGGGAGATAAACACGAGGAACGGACGATCTGGGATAAATACTCCTATGGATATTCATCATCTTGCGGGTATCTCTATCAAGTTGGCGTAGCTCATCTACAGTTCACTTGACTACTCCAAAGGAGTAGAGCAGAACAGGCAAGCGTATTTGTAGCAGTCACCTTATTTGTCCCCGAAAGTTCGGATGACCTAATCTTTCGGAGTAGGCGTCTGTACTTGCCGCGGATAGACTCCTTTGATTGTTGCACATCCCGGTTGTGATGTTGTTGTATACCCAGGTATGTGTAAGTCCCTCCGGCATCCAGATGTCTTAGAATGCTTCCATCTGCCGAGCTGCGCATCCTCAGTAGATTCCCCACATCTCCCTGTTTTGAGATGAACGACCGCGTACTTGTCCAACCCGCGTGTACTCTTCAACCACCCTTAGAGCATTTTGAAATTCATGCTCACCGGAGGTATACAGTTTAAGGTCATCCATATAGAACAGATAAGTGACTTCATGCCTCCGGTTGCTGGGTGGGCCTCAGTTGTACCCGCGAGTTTGGTGGAGTTCAACAGGGAAAAATTAAAAATATGCTTCTGAGAACGATAATATTTAGCATGTAGTTAACCCAAGTGTCAAAGAAGAAAAATATGAAAAATATACAAGCTGGTCAGCATAAAAAAATTTAAGAAAAAATTTGACGGATGGCAATGATATTTCGCATGCCGTTAATACAACCGTCTAGGAAGAAAAATATACAGGGTGATCACCTTAACACGTTCACTGCGAACGCCGCGGATCTGCATCGCACCGGTGTTTAACGAGAGGCGGCCGACGGCGTCACTAAGTAGTAAAGATGTTTATCTCTATGTTGTTAGCGAGTGTGTTTACAACTATTTTGTGTGTCGGAACGAGTTTCGTTTTTTTTGCGTTTTTTTGTTTGTTTTACTTCCACATCCAGTGGAAGTATAGTAACGTCAAAAACATTTTAAACATTTTTTATTGTTCAAATAGGGCTTAGAATGTCATGAAACGTCGAGATTTTAAGTTTAAGCGAAAAAATTTTTTTATCTGTCGGTCTGTCTGTCTGTCTGTCTGTCGGCCTGTCACTTTTTTTGTGCGCACGTTTACTCTGGAAATATTGACTTGAAATTTGGTACACATATGTACTTTAACGAGATCTAGAACTAGATTATATTTTTATCTTGTTCCGTCGAAGGGTTGGGGGTAAATTGGGGTAATTGGGGTAAATTTGGGGAAAAGCAGGTAAGAGTCCATAAAATTGGTATTTAGTATATACAAGAGAAGTTAAGGTTTCAAAAAAAAAATTGGCATTAGCCACCCTCATTACCACCCCCATTATTAAAAGGGATGAAAAAAAAAATTGTGATTTAGTGTGTGTACAAGAACCAGAAATTTCAAAATGTTTTTTTACTTCATCCACCCCCACTAACACCCCCTATCACCACCCCCACCCCGCTAACGATGTGGGGCATCGTTTTATGGGTTTTGGGGGCAGAGGATCTCAAATATTATATTATTAAAGTTCCATAAACAATTATTTCCACATACAAAATTTTTTCGTTGCGAGTGTTTTGGATAAAAAATATGGCTGTGGAAGTAGTGATTCCTTGGGCAGCGGTTTTTTTTTCTACTCCTAGACCGTCCAAAATCAAGTCAGCCTCTACCTAAAGCGTCCTCGTGGGGCGTCCGCAGTGAACGTATTAAATAAGAATAATGAAAGAAATATGGTAAACAGAGAGGGAAGTTTTGGATAAATATCTTTACCGACTTTTTAAATATTTTTCTTCGACAGTTGTTAACTGCATGCTAAATATTATCGTGCTCCACCACATTTTTTAAGTTTCTTGGGTGACCACCTGTATACATTTTTTCATATTTTTCTTTGATAGCTGTATTAACTGCATGCGAAATATTGTCGTCCCCCGTCGCATTTCTTTAATTTTTTTTGGGTGACCACCCTACAAATATATTTTTTCATATTTTTCTGCTTTGACAGTGGTATTAACTGCATGTGAGATATTATCGTCCTCCGGCACATTTTTTATTTTCTTTTGGGTGATCACTTTGTATATTTTTTTCATATTTTTCTACTTTGACAGTTGTATTAACTGTATGCGAAATATTATTGTTCTCCGCGGCATTTTTTAATTTTTTTTTTGGGTGACCACCCTGTATATTTTTTATTTTTATGTTTTCCTCTTTTGACAGTTGTGTTAACTACATACGAAACATTATCGTCCTCCGTCACTTTTTTTTTGAGTGACCACCCTGTATTTTTTTCATATTATTTTTTTCTTGACAGTTGTGTTATATACAATTCAAATATTACCGTGTTCCGTCATTTTTTCTCCTTAATTAATTAATAAGTTTTATGAGGTCCACCGTACATATTTTTCAACGTAACTGTACCGAGTTCTTCGCTGGCAGTAGCGTCATCTACATACCAAATGTTATACTTCTAAGTCAAGTGGTTTTGTAAATATAGCGCCAACAAACAGACAGAGAGACTGACGGAATTAAATGGCTTTAATTTTCGTAATCTACGTTCTCTGAAACGTGAGAATCCGGAGAAATCTCGGAGAGTGATTTTTTCACGATTACGATACTTCCCTTCGATAAATCGAGGGAAGTAAAAAGCCTTCCAGCCAGGTCATTCACATAGTATATGGTGAGGAGTTTTCTCATCCTCACCACACATCCTGAATTCAGGATTGTCCTTCACTCCTATATTGGTTAAGTGTCTATTCAGTGTGCAATATCCTGTCCATAAGGCCCGCTTTGCTTTGATAGTCACTCTATATAGATGTGCTTTGAAGTTTAATTGATGCCTAGAATTAATTCCAAATATTTGACTTCATTGCTTACCTGCAATTCATTTCCCCGGAGGTGTAATTTTCCCATGTTGAGTTTCCTCTTTTTTGTGAAGGTGATCACGGTAGTCTTCCCTGGTTTCACGAAATGACCTTCCTGGATACACCAGCTGTCTATCATAACGAGTGCTCTCTACATCTTTTCTGAAGCAATGTCCTCCTATTTTTCTGTTACTAGGAAGAAGATATCGTCTGCATAACCTTACGCATATATTCTCTGCCGTTTCAGCCAAGGTAACAGCTCGTCCATGACCAGGCACCACAGCATTGGCATTGTTATACCACACGCCATTAAAGTGATGTATGTATAGTCTTCAAATTATTAGTATTATCTGCCTTGGCTAATATCTGCTGACCATACAGGCCTTGTTAAAAAACATGGTACTAATGAACATATATTAAATTTACAGCAACGCAAGGTATTGAGAAGGGCAGGGCCTATGTGCCTCTGTTTCATTGACTACCGTAAAGCTTTTGACAATCTAAAATGGGAGAAATTATGAACTGTTTTTAAATTTATCCGCCAACTACGTGGTATAAAATTTTGCTTTGATGAAAGTCCACAACTTCGTCAAATATAACGTTCGCAAAGGCGTCAGACAGGACCATGACACGTAATACGATGTGTAGTGAAGGACTGGGATGGTAGTGTAGCTGTGGATGAAACTAAGACTTCTGTCTTGAGTTTTGCAGATGACGCCATCTTAGTGATAGAAAGAGAGGATGAGTGCATATACTAGCTGGACAGTCTTAAAACAATAAACACAGTTAGGGCTTTATTACACTAGGCCGCCAGGCGGCGCAACCGGCTGCGACACCGGTGGCTCAGTTGGCGACTCGTGCCGGGCAACTGGTGGCTCAGCCAACAACTCGTTGTTCGGTCCTACGCTAGTACCGGTTAGCTCCCAGCGAGCAGTCTGTTTTTTCTATTTTCCTCGCACTCTGCACACTGTTTTATTTACGCGAATTGTGTACTTCAGTATGTCTAGTGAACTGCAAATTGTCACTGCGGAAAGGAGTGGAAGTGAAAGTGTAGACAAGACAAAAAAAGGGAAAAGTAAGAACCAGGAAGAAGACCTGAAAGAGTGCCAGTAATATCAACCTTTATTAACGACAGTAATTCAAAGAAAGACGATTTAGACATTCTTAAGTAATTAAAAAACTTGTCGTCTGAACACAGTTCATCAAAAAGAGTAACACTTTAGATTCCCTTAACGATAGTATAGGGTGTACATTCATCTATCTCTCCCTTCGCCTTTTCATTAAAAGTACAAGGAGGAGCATATATGTATACTTGTTGTCCGACATGTTCTCTCATCACTCACAGACTGACCATATGATGGCCAAACCGAGTGGTGGCAGGAATGGCTGCGCCGTTTGGCCGCCCAGTATAATAGGCTCGGTATGATACAGTGCCCCGCCACGACTATCCGCCACCCGTGGCTGCCGACGTGATCGCGGAGCACGGCAGCCGGTCAGTCGCCAGTTTGTGGCGACGCCACCGGCTCCCCTAATCTAATAGGCTCCATAACAATCAATGCCCAATGACAAGCAGTGTCACCGGTGTCGCAGCCGGTTGCGCTGCCTGGCGGCCTAGTGTAATAAAGCCCTTATAGTGTAAATTATAACAAAACCTAAATTATAAATAAATAAATAAATAAATAAATAAAAAAATCTTTATTTAATCTGATGTGGTGTTAGCCCCTCCGAGGAGTCGTGTGACCTTGTCGTGGTGGAGGGGCTTAAGTAACCGCAATGATTTTGAGAGCGATACCGGCGGGAGTCTGGTACTCCTGGTAAGGTCAAAGATGAGCGGCGAAAACTAAGGACGACTCAACCCAAGCCAAGGTGGAAGATAACGTGCCGAGGGCTGAATGGCCGCAGGGTTAAATGCGGTCGCAAACGTTTCCCTGGGGGCACCAGGCGGAACCCCCTTGTATCCCACGCCTTACTCGGTCATGCGGGGCTCTAACCGAGTGGACCTATACTTCCCTAGCTACTCGTGGGAACTAAATGGAAAGTTCAAAGAAAAATTAAAAAAACAAGGTAGTGCAGGCTAAAAGGCCAGAAGCACAACCAGAAGGCCAGATGGCTGCGCAGGCTGTAGAGCCAAAAGCGCAATCAGAAGGCCAAACGGTCGTGCCGAAGGTCAAGAGCCCGGAAATCACCAAACCCAAAAATCAACACGGTGCTAAGGCTGAAGAGCCAAGCACATCTCGATCCAAGGGTAGCCTCAGGGTCAACTCGCTTGAAGAGGTTGACCTAATGTCAGACGACGAAGTTCACTTCGCGCGTCTGTCAGGAGCCGCCAGAAAGAAGCTCCAGGATCGGACCAAGGCAGGTCAAGATTACATACAGGCCAAAAGGGCCGTAATCAAAGAGAACTTGGTCAGATTCCAAAAAGGCCAATTACAGGCTAAAGACCCCAGGAAGGCCAAACAAAGGCCCAAAGGGGAAAAAAAAGGAGAGCCAAGAAGGCCGACATGAGGCCCAAAAAAGGCCCCGCCAAGAAACCGTCACGCCCCCCAGTGGCCAGCGACGTAAGAAAAAGGCCAAATTGGAGGATTTATCCTTCAAGGAGACCCTATCTGAAGAGAAGGTCGCTGTGGTGCAGGACGGTTTCCCATTGGAAGCAATGGAGCCGGAAAGGCTGAAAGCCGTCCAAAGCTCCATAATGGAGGCTTATGAGAGGATTCCACTGGAAGGACCTCAGGTGCGCTTTGCCAGGTGCACACATAGGCCAGGCTACCTCCTGGTGACATGCGCAGATGCAACAAGCGCAGGGTGGCTGCGGGATGTCGTTCCCACGCTTCAGCCTTGGGAGGGCGCAAGTCTCAGAGCACTGGAGGGGAGCGAGATTCCGGGGTTACACTCGTGCTCTGTGTATGTCCCTGATGAGGATGGCCAGAGATTAGAGGCCGACAGAATACTCACCAGATTACGGGTGAGTAATAGGGGCCTAAACACCAACCTCTGGACGGTGTTTGGGAAAACACCGTCCGAAAAAGGGCAATTGTGGACCTTCTCCATGGACAAACAGTCCATGGAGGAGCTCCGTAAACTTGATTTGAGTCCCTACTTCGGAATGGGAAGGATAAAATTCCGCCCGAAGGAGCAGGGACCCAAAAAAGTAACACAAATCCCGGAAGGCAGCCAAATTTCCTCGGGTAGTGGAACACAGAGGGAGAAGGGATAAGGCAAGGAAAAGGCCCTCCCTTCCCAGGAAGGAAGCTCCTCGAGCCAAAGTGGGCTAAGTCCGCTTAAGAGGCTTTCAGCCCAGGAGCGGACGGCGCTCATGGAGGTGGAGGAACTTGCTGGGGAGGACCAGTAAACCTAGGATCTTCACCAAAAAAAGAGAAGAAATCAAGGTCCTGCAGGTGAATCTCCATCATGCCAAGGCCGCTTCGGCCATTTTATGTAGGAGATTCAAGGAAGAAGGCATAGATGTTGCCCTACTGCAGGAACCCTGGCTTGTCAAAGGAAGGCCTGGAGGCTTAAAACCATTGCAAAGTAAGTTACTGTACAATGCATCCTCAACTAGACCTAGAGCATGTATCGTATATAGCAGTAGAGTAAGTTGCACATTAATTCCGGTGCTTTGTACCGATGACTTTGTTACAGCTACCCTAACAGCGTCTACGGAGGAGGGAATGAAGAGCTGGATTATATGCTCCGCCTACTTCCCAGGCGAGGAAAGGTTCTGCCCTCCGCAACTCCTGAGCGACATAGTTGCCTACTGCGGAGAAAAGAACCTTCCAATGATAACGGGATGTGATGCCAACGCACACCATATGGTATGGGGAAGCACCAACGTCAACACAAGGGGTGAGTCTTTATTACAGTTCATTCTAGGTGAAGGGTTACTAATAGCCAATACAGGCAAAAAACCTACTTTCGTTACTTCGGTACGTAAAGAAGTCTTAGATATAACCTTATGTACGAGTAATACAAGCGCTAACATTATAAACTGGCATGTGTCAGAAGAGCCATCAGGTTCCGATCACATGCACATAAGATTTGACATTACGACCCCATCCCTGACAGAGACAAAGTTCAGAAATCCTCGAGAGACCAACTGGGAAGGCTACTTAGAGTCCCTCAGAAGGCACCTGCAGGGAGGGACAGCATCTGGAAGGGATGTAGGGAGCCTTGAGGTAGCAGTGGAACAGGTAAGCGAGGCCATAATGGCTGCTTACCAGGAACACTGTCCAGAGAAAACAAGGGAAAACAGGGGTAAAACAGTCTGGTGGAACAAACATCTGGAAGGCCTCAGAACAGAAGTGAGAAAACTGTTCAATAAGGCCAAATCCAAACAAGACTGGGATACCTACAAAGTCAAACTCACGCAGTACAACAAAGAAATCCGTAAGGCCAAAAGAGACTCATGGAGGAGGTTCTGTGAAGAGGTCGATGATGGCCCTGCAGCCTCTAGAATCCACAGGGTCTTGGCCAAGGATGGTTGCACTACAAATTAAGTAGGCCTCCTTAAAAAGGAGGACGGCACCTACACGGAAACACTGACGGAAAGTATTGAACTGCTCATGGAGGCACACTTTCCGGGCTCACTGGTAGTGAAGGGATCGGAGGCCGTGCAATTCCCAGATCAAAGGCCTGAACAGCCCAGACCTGAGGATTGGAGGCTAGCCAACGAGGTAGCGAAACCCAACAAAATCAGATGGGCAATTAACAAGTTCCAACCATACAAATCTCCTGGTATGGATGGAATTTACCCGATTCTGCTCCAAAAAGGGCAGGATATAATAGTACCACATCTGTGCAAAATATTCAGAGCCTGCCTGGCCTGGAAATACATACCACACATGTGGCGGAAGGTGAAGGTCACCTACCTACCAAAAGTAGGCAGGATATAAGACCAAACGCCCAAGTCATACAGACCCATAAGCCTGTCCTCTTTCCTACTTAAAACGTTGGAAAGACTACTGGACAGGTACATTAGAGACGAGGTACTAAGGGAAAACCCCCTTAGTGAACGTCAATATGCATACCAGCCGGGAAAGTCAACAGACCTCGCGCTGGATGATTTGAACAGGCTACTGTCAAAGTCATTGGATGACAAAGAAATAGCAGTGGCAACATTTCTTGATATAGAAGGAGCGTTCAACAACGCGACAACGCAATCATTAACGAACTCCTTGTCAAATAGAGGAGTCCCAACAGTGGATTAATGCCAGCCTAGATAAGAGGGTAATAGTATCCAATCTGGGCGAGGCTACCATTGAGGCGAAGGTGAGTACAGGCTGCCCTCAAGGAGGAGTACTATCTCCACTACTGTGGGCAACCTTCGTTGACGAACTCCTCCGGAAAGTTTCCGCAGAAGGCTTTTATTGCCTAGGATACGCTGACGACCTAGCAATAGTAGTCAAGGGGCGATTTGCGAACACCATATCAGAGCGTTCGCAAAGAGCCATAAACATTGTTGACAGGTGGTGTAGTGAGGAAGGACTATCCATAAATCCTCACAAAACCACAGTGGTCACTTTCACACGAAAAAGATCCTTGGGAGGCCTAAAACCCCTAAGGCTCAATGGAGTGGAAATTCCATTTGCCAGTGAGGCTAAATACCTAGGAGTCATTTTTGACCAAAAACTGACATGGAATACCCACATATAAAAAGTCACACAAAAAGCAACGATTGCCCTGGGAAGGTGCAGGCAGATGTGTGGAAAAAACTGGGGATTAAACCCCAAGATGTCCCTATGGTTATATACTAGGGTCGTTAGACCCATGATAACCTATGGATCGGTGGTATGGTGGACCAAGACATTGCAGCCGGGAGCAGTAAGGCTATTAAGTGGCGCACAAAGGCTTGCTTGCCTGTGCGCCACAGGGGCCATAAAATCTGCTCCCACGGCGGCTTTGGAGGTCCTTCTAGATTTACCACCACTACACATTTTCATCCAGGGGGAAGCTCGTTCGGTGTTGCACAGGCTAATGCAAGGCACAACGCCCATAAGGCAGCATCACGGTACAGAGCACCAAAAGTTATACTCAGAGCTGAAGGCAGATCCCATTCTGGGAATGCCCACGGACAGCATGGTCCCAAAGTATAACTTCTATAAAAACTTTCAAATCAAGATACCAGACAGAGGGGATTGGAAGAATGGCCCTCCGATATCAGCACAAATAGTCTGGTACACGGACGGCTCCAAGACAGAACATGGAGCAGGAGCTGGGATTTACGGGATAAGGTCGAAAACGGAAATCCCGATAAGTCTAGGAATACATGCCACAGTATTTCAGGCAGAGGTGGCCGCTATACAGTGGTGTGCAAGGGAAATAATGAGGCAAGGAACTGTCAACCAGTCAATTGCCATTTTTTCCGACAGCCAAGCGGCGCTAAAGGCAATCGATTCCATGCAGGTCGACTCAAGACTAGTATGGGATTGTATTAACGCCCTTATTGACCTAGGAAGTCAGAACAAAGTGACCGTGGCATGGGTACCAGGACATGAGGGACACAGGGGAAATGAAAAGGCTGATGAGCTGGCTCGGGAAGGCGCATCTAATACCCTGGTAGGCCCCGAACCCTTTTGTGGCGTGGCTAAGCCATGCAAACGAGAATCCATTAATAAATGGGTACAGGACAAATCTCTAGAATGGTGGAAGAGTTTCCCGCGACAGAGACAGGCCAAAGAGTTCATTAAAGAACGGTCGGCCAAATTCACGGAAGATCTACTAGGCCAAAGTAGAAAGGCCATTAGGATAATAGTGGGTCTTCTAACTGGACATTGTAGACTCAATAGGCATATGAGTCTAATGGGTCTGGCAGATGATGCAACATGCAGATTCTGTCAAGAGGAAGAGGAAACCTCAGTACATGTGCTGTGCCATTGTGAAGGCCTAGCCAGACTGAGATTCCAAATACTTGGTGAGGAAAAACCAAGGGCGGATAGCTATACTAAGGAGCCTCTATCAAGGCTATGGAGTCTGGTACAAAAGACAAAGCTGGATGAGGAACTCTAAATGAATTAGATTAGGAGCGCCACAATAGATCCAAAGAGGTCGCGGTGGCCAAGGCTAAGCGGCCAGCTCCTCCCTTCAATCTAATCTAATCTAATCTAGCTCATAAAGCTGCTGTAATTGCCAAACAGGGCCAGTACATTATCTTATTTAACATATCCAAAATTACTTAATCATAATCATAATATTCATAAGGATCAGAGCAGGAGTAAAATTGAGGATACATAAATCCTAATATAACCTAACCTAACTAATATAATGTCACCCTAATTAGAAAACTTCGCAACTCCGGTGATATGACCTTTAAGTATAAAGTCTATAATATTATTTAATAAAAACAAGCACATCTAGTTATTGATTAATAAATAATTTTAATCTCTCATAGCTTATACCAGCTATAAAGCTGGTATACGTTGGTGCTTATAGAAGAACCATAAAATAGTTTTAAAAAAATAATCTTTTTTTATTTAAACAAATAGGACATTTTTTGCACTTCCTGTAAAATTCATATTATCGGAGTTACGAGGTCTTTTAATAAGGGTGACGATAAAGAATACTTAAAAAATACCTTGTCAGGTAAAGAAGACTATTACAAGTACACACATATGAAAACATACTGAAGTCGGTTAAAAATAAGAAGCTTAAACTTAATTCCAAAGATAACCTTTTTCTTAATGAAAAGTAGGATAATGACACAAAAGACTGCTGGGCAACTTTATTATACAAATTCCCTACTAAGTATGAAATAGATGACTTAAAGAGAGTAATTGTATGTTTAGGAATATGCAAAGTATTTGCCACGAATCTGAGATGGGCATTGTGATGTTGATTTAGGAAATTAAGTTCATCTCTGAGGTATACGAGTGCATAATTCTTTAAAATACATTAAATAAGACAAATGAAACGGAGCTTCCATCTCTGATGAATATTAAGCCAATTATTAATTTTCAAATAAGGAGTGGCATGCTCCTGCCTGGGCAGCCAGCCGAGAAACGAACACACGAGTTTTGGATCTTGGTGATCGATAGGTCTCTCTTTTTGTTAGACAAGGGCCATAAACGGACATTGGCACATTCAATGTCTGACAAAATTAACGAATTTGAAAGTCTTAACTTTGTTGACGTAGATAGTACGTTTAAATTGATAAATAGTTTTAGGTTTAGCGAAAGATGATTGCACAACTTTGGTTACATGTTCCTTCAAAGTTAAGGCAATCGAAAGTAATTCCAAGAGTTCGCACGGTATTTTTAGAAGATTACCTTCAAAAGTATTTCTGGCAAATCTGAAAGTTATAGCAACGTTTTACTATAGTTAAATTAAACCCTGCCTATCTAACCTTAATTAATTTTTAATCTTCAACGGATGTAGGACGATATGAAAAATATATTCGTGTCATGCGCATGGGAATGTACTTTACAGTGTTTTATAACTTTTGGCAAATCTGACAAATAATAGGAAAACAGTATTGGTCAAAGTATTGAGCCCCGAGGAACTCTCGAATTGACAACTACATATCCGACATTTGCAAGTTACGTACATTAACTTTTTGCATTCTTTGGAACAAGTAGCGACGAAATTATGCTCTAGTGTTTCATGTCAAGCCTAGATAGTGCAGTATTGCTAAAAACGTTTCATGGTAGAGATAATCAAAGTCCTTTGTAAGATAATACATAGCGGCTGTAGATACCTTCGATTACATACAATCTTCAATCTACCACAGATTTAACTAACGCGCCAAAAATATACTTTTAGTTGAGGGGAAATTTATATTTACTAAAATACCATCTAAGTGCACTTAAATTTTATTATCAATACTTTTACGCCAAATAACAGAATTTGTCTACAAAATCAGAAAGTACATTTATTTTTTATTGAAACTGAATCTGAAAACTAGTAACTATCACATTTAATATGCAAATTATATAGTATAAACAATTAATACTTCAAACAACTTTTAAATACATAAAGCAAGTAATTACTCGCTATCACTGGAAAATATAGTCGCACTAATATTTATTTCTGGTTATGTGTTAGTTTAAGAACTTCCAGAGAAATTGATTTCTTCCCACGTGCACCTAATGCTTCTGCAATGCTAACTACAGGATCTGATGTATATTTAATAAATTTTCGTTAGTTTTTATTTGAGATATTTTTCTAGTGATGTTCCCTGAAATTGCGAAAATGTCTATTTCTAGCCTTGCTTACTCTAGATGTACTCGATACATTAATTGAAATCTCTTCACAGATAATAAGCTTGAGCTGAACCATTCTGCATACTTTTTAAAAAATATTTTACGCTTTCTTGATGATCGCTTCCAAAACACGTAATGATTTGCTAAATAACTCAACTTTCTTGGTAATATCTTGAAATATTTACTTCGGATATATTATGCTAATTTCGATTGACATCGCACATTTCTAATTCATTTAAAAATGCAAATAGTTCTATTCGCGTAACAGACATTGTTATCTCTGAAAAAAGAAAATTCTCACTGTTAGCTATGAGTTGAGAGAAATGTTCAAAAAAGTAATATTGTTCCTGTTTGTTCCTGATATAATCTACATTTTTGTACACCCCAAGAAAGAAGTTTTCCTAAAAATTATTATTTGTGTGTACAAAATTAATCTGTATCGCGTTAATATTTTTAATGGGGTCATAGCTAACATTATTTCTAGAAAAACTATTTCGCATAAAAAGGAAAATAAAGTACTATACTTACCTAAATCAAAATAATAGCAGCACGTAAGCTTTTTAAAAACTTTACCACACTTATCACCACAACAGCTTTAAATCACACTGCAAGTGAAGCTAAACGAGTGGATGCGACAATTGTTACTTTGACCGCCTCATTATCACCGAAATAATATTTCCTCAGAATTTTGACCTGAAATTCCATATATATCGATCATTATGGAATACAATAACAGGGATAAACTAACAAGAAACACAGAAAAAAATAAGAACATGCCACAACCAGCATTTAGACAATATAAATTAATTAAATTAAATTATGCCTACCTATTATGAATTAAGCCGAGCTACGATCGATCCTATTCTGGCCCACTGTGCATCGCCTCAATTATCCGTGATATACGTTTAAAATAACATCTTCATCTTTGTGTATTTGTAAAACATTTGATTTTGACTGTAGGTAGTTCCTAAAATTTTAATTCATTCTGTTGGGTAAATAAATTGCTACGTAATATTCACTTACAGCCCATGGACTATAAGTGTATATTATAGCCTTGAAACTGAGGCAATTAGTAAATGGATTGTAATTTAGATTGGCACTAACAAAAACAAAAATTTACTTCACAGGTATTGCAAAAATAACTTTTGCAATAAATACTATCATTAAAACGAAACATTTTACAAATACACAAAAGTGAAGATATTATTGGAAGCACACTTCGCAGCTTCTTATTGTATGGGAGCAGCGACAGTATTGAAAATATGCCTAAAATGCGAGGCAACGCTTGACAGGACTTTTTACTACTGCCAAAGCCATGTTTTGTCGAATGACCGACAGCATAAGTGTTTTAACAATTTTAGGTAAAGAACTACTAGTAAAAAAAAATCAGTTTTAAACGTTTTTGTCAATTCACTTTATTTTATTACATATTTATGTTAATTATAGGAGCACGCCGATCAACAATGAAGGCGACAGGAAATCATTTTCCAGCATATAGTCCAGTCAATGAAGGAGTGGTAGAAGACATGGAAGGGGGGGATAATTTTCCTCTTCAGGAATGTGTTGCGGGTAGTTAGGAGGTAAAAATACTAAAAGTCCCCGCCCCTAGCCCTGCCGTTTTGGGAGGAGGGGGGAAAGGTCCTTTTTTTCGATTTTTCGCTTATAAATCGGAAACGATGCGTCGTACAGGAAAAATTGGTCTATACCAGAGCTGGGTAATTACTTGTAATTTAAAAATATTTACAATTACAAATTACTTTTTTAAAAAAGGAACTAATTACAATTACAAATTACTTTTTTTAAAAAGGAACTAATTACAATTATAAAGTACATGTCTTTAAAAAAAAAATTGGGGCGAGCGTAGAGGCGACTTCAATGTGAATATCAGTCGATATTTCGTTGAAGCAACGTCGAGCGCGATTAGTATTTGGATGGAGTCCCATCTTGGGAAATACAGCGTTCTCGTTCCACCTTCTGGCGGCTTGTATATCAGTGTATACGCGGAAGTTACGTAATTTCAGACGAGGATTACGTAGTGGATATACCATCCTTCGGAGGGGATGTAAAGCAGGCGGTCCCTTGTCTATTAAATGTTAGGCAAGTAAAAGATCCCTACTCTTCTTAAGGGAAAAGGTTCGGCAAAATTTCCAGGTTGGGGGTAGCTCGTCTCCTGGCGTCGGTGATAGGCCCTGGTAGCGGAAATAAGCCGACGTTAAATAGTTGAAAAAAAAAAAGGAATTAGCAATTACTTTTCTAATTACTTTTATGACAAAGTAAATTATAGTGACCAAACAGACAAAAAGGTAAGTCTTTTCTAAATGGACCACCCTGTACGTTTTTACATTTTTGAAATATAGATCACATTTTGGATACATTTATACTATTTTGAACAATTTATAAAGTGTTGCACGAAAAATAATTCGAATTTTAGTTGTCAATCTAGATGGCTGCGAATATGTTAAAATTATTTTTGTTCAAATGTAATTCATATAAAAAATACGAAAACGTCAATATGTCCAATAATACACCATACAGGGTGCTGTAAACTCATTAAAATCACATTTTTCAAAATGACTCATTTGTTTTAAATATTATGATATGGGCCACCCGGATATTCAGAAAGCTCTATTTAGCAGGGGTTAGATGGTACCAAAAGTTCCGTAATGTGTAATCGTTACCAGCAGGAATGACAATTTTTCTTAAGAAATTTATGATTTATATCTAACTTCAATTAAATTTAGATCAAGCCTGTATATTTGTGTTAATATTTTATGATATGCAACAAGAATGAGCCAGAGGCCCATTCTGTCTTCTGCGAAGGGTGGCATATCATAAAATATTAACATAAATATACAGGGTTGATCAAAATTTAATTGAAGTTCGATATAAATCATAAATTTCTTAAGAAAAATTGTCATGATATGATATGCAACAAGAATGAGCCAGAGGCCCATTCTGTCTCTTGCGGAGGGTGGCACATCATAAAATATTAACAAAAATATACAGGGTTGATCAAAATTTAATTGAAGTTGGATATAAATTATAAATTTCTTAAGAAAAATTGTCATTTCTGCTGTTAACGATTACACATTACGGAACTTTTGGTACCGTTTAACCCCTACTAAATAGAGCTTTCTGAATATCCGGGTGGCCCATATCATAATATTTAAAACAAATGAGTCATTTTGAAAAATGTGATTTTAATGAGTTTACAGCACCCTGTATGGTGTATTATTGGACATATTGACGTTCTCGTATCTTTTATATGAATTATATTTGAACAAAAATAATTTTAACATATTCGCGGTCATGCCAGATTGACAACTAAAATTCGAATTATTTTTCGTGCAACACTGTATAAATGTTAGATCACGGTTTACATGAGTGACTTTTTAAAAAGATTTATTTAGTTACATGGAGCCAACGTTGGCTCTTGGAGAAGGAATATAATAATAAATTAGAAGTGTTGCATTCTAACTGAGTTTAATAACTGATTCAACAAAGCGTGTTTAGTCATATTTATAACATACAGAACCTGAGTAAGCAAAATATAGAACAAAGGATTTGCAGTTCTGCAGTCATCACAAGTTATGAGAAACAAAGGTGAAATATGATATCTTGAAGATAAGCAATTAATATGAGAAGTCGTTATCATGTAATATGATATACCTGTGAAGGTTTGTTATGGCTAAGTCTTGGTAATAAGCGTATAATTTTATATAACAACTTCCCCCTTAATAAAAAAGTTGATGTTATGCAGCAACTTTTGAAAATTGTTAGAAACGTTAAATGAATATAATGCAAAATAAATTGAAACAATGTTGAATGAATACAAAGCAAAATAATAAAATACATAAAAGTTAAAATTGGTAAATGATAATAGTAATAAGCGAGTAGTACATTACATAAATGTGATAAAAATAAAATGCAATGGTCTAAATTAATAGACAAGGGTAAAACTCCACATATGAAAGTCTATGTTAACTCGATGTCCTCTTCTTCTTGAGGTTTAATACCGGGTCGCTTTCTTGGAGGGATCAATCTAGGGAATTTGGTAAAAACTCTGCTTCGCTCTGAAGGAGGTAAAGGAGGGTTGTCCGTTGAATGCTCTACATCTTCTTCTTCTGCATTTACAAGTTATGTAAAGTACAACTAACAGGATGATGAGAGTGATTATGAAATACGTGAACCAAGACACGTGTTTGGTCACAAAAGGCTCATTTATGAGGTCATCCAGGTCTTTGGAATATTGGTCTAATTTGGTTTTTGCAATATCTAGATCTTCTACGTCGAGATTGTTTAATTTGAGTGGTTTTAATTTTGGAATTTCGATTTTGTCGGGCATGTGATTACAGCATTCAAAAGGAATTTGGATAGGATGTGAATTGTCCTTAATTTCGGAGAAGTCTTTGGCACTGGCTTGTATTCGAGTAATGCCTGCATAGGCGTAACATCCTGGTTGTAGTTTGATGATGGAATTTTTGTTGATTAACTCTGTCGTGGATTCTCTCTTTGGACAGTTGATGGTGATGTGAAGTGGTTCGGAATTAATTACTAGCCATGTGTTGTCTTCAAGTTCTTGTACGTTGTATCCCTGACTAATAATGAAGGAAGTTTGACAGTTCTCTGGAAGTTTCGGCAACGGTTTTAGTATTCTGGCTTCACATATGGCATTTTGGTCGATAGGATAGGCAAACAGGTCCGAACATAGTTTGGTTCCAAAATAAAGAGGTTTGCATTCTTTTAATTAAAAGTGTTGTGTAATATTGCGTTTTAATATTTATTAGAAACGTTATTAGAATGTTTTACCGTAAGAGTAATCAGGAAAAATTAAATAAACATATAGAAAAGGTAGCTTAATAGTTGAGTCGGTTTAGGAAAGGAAAGGAAAAAAGGGTTGGAACCATGCTTTTTTAGCCGAGGGTCAAATTTGTTGTTTTAATTTTTTTTTGATCACTTAAACAACTAGTTAAGAAAAGAAAATGGTATCCTTTTATTCTCAATATTAAAGGAACCTTCAGTTTAAATTTGGGGAAGATATCTGACCATCCCCTCCTGATATATATATATATATATATATATATATATATATATATATATATATATATATATATATATATATATATATATATATATATATATATATATATATATATATATAAATATATATATATAAATATATATGTATATATATGTTATATGCTAAACAAACCACATCAATGTATTCAAATATCTAAGTATCTTATCTAAATAAGTAACTTTATATTCTTATCATGGTACGTGATATAATTTGATACATTTATCACCTAAGCGATAACAACTTCCTAGACTTCTCATGTGAAACGCTGGCACGGCAACAATTCCCAGAATGCTGTGCCTACGTTGATATCAAACCTTATAAATATGACCAACAGACGCATTTGCGTTCAGTATTCATTTAATCTCTGTACCAATTATATCTACATATTTTCAACCATATAAAATCATATAAATAATTTGTAAAAGTTAAAATAAAGTTTTTTAAAAAGCAAATCAAGTTCTAAGTGATATAAAAGTGGCGCAGTCGGTAGGATTGGTAATAACGCCTGGAAGAAGAGCCTAACCAACGAAAACCTCCCAGAAGAACAAGGAATACCCCAAAAAGGGCCTAACTTCAGGAAAGGATCGCCGGAACAAGGAGACCTTTGACGACGGGCGGCGGATTCCAATCCCTCAATCAAAAAAGGACCTACTTCTATAAATGAAGATTTATTACTTGTAAGTACTTATTGAATCATCTCGTTTTAAGTGCAAATTAAATTAGAATTAATAATCGCACCATTTCTTGTGCGTATTGCCGTGGAAAGAACAGTTCTGTTGTCCTTTGTTATAAGTAAAATACGTCTAAGTATCCCAAAATTAAAATTAGTTTATGCCAGTAACTACCAGAAATATGGCTCATCAACAGCAACAAAACCAACAACAACAAGAGCCACAACCACTAATTCAACCTCAACCTCAACCTCACCATCAACCAGACGCTATTGAACCATATAAATTAAGCGAAATATTTTCAATTATTCCTGAATATGACGGTAATCAAATAAATTTAAATACATTTTTAAATTCATGTAGAACTGCTTTTGGCATGGCAATTGGTAATCAGGTGGTACTTTTAACTGTTCACATAAAAAACAAATTAAAAGGCCGTGCAGCTGAACTAGTGAACTCTAGAAATCCCACTCATTGGGAAGAAATTAAAACTCTTTTAGAGAATCATTTCGGTGATAGTAGAGACCTAACCTCCTTAATACAAGACTTGCAAAGAATGCGACAACTTCCCGGTGAATCTCCGCTCACGTTTATTGCGCGCTTACAAACCCACGAAGCAAAAATGCATGCTTCTGTTCATAAACAGCGGTTAACAGCGGCACAAAAACAAGCCCAAACGCAATTAACTGAGGGCATGGTTTTGAACACCCTTCTCACGGGACTAGAACCCAAACTTGCGCATGTTGTTAGGGCAAGCGACCCTGAAAATATGCTAAAAGCAATAACGAGAGTTCGAAAAGAACTCCAATTAAATTACTTTGAAACGCAAAAAACCAATCGCAACAATAGTGCAATCACTCCCACGCGTAACCAAAACTTCCCCTTACCTGCAAGACATTGTTCATTTTGCAAACGTACGGGACACGTCGCTAATGAATGTCGTCAGAGACAACAAAGTTCTCGACCCCCAAATTTTGGTACTCCCCAAATCTATCCTAGGCCTAATTACTATAATCAAAATCCTGGAAATTCGCAAAATTTCCAACAACAAAGACCTAACTACTATAACCAAAATCCTGGAAGCTCACAAAACTTCCAGCAACAAAGACCACCCGTCATTGCACCAAACCCAAATTTCAATAATGCAAGACCACCTGCGATTCAACCTAACCCTAATTATTATAGACCAAATTCAAATAGAAAAACGCTTCATCTCAATCAAAATACTGAACCCGAAAATCTAGAGCAACAAAATCAAAGTTATTATGTTCACGATAACCCTTACGAAAATATTAACGAGGGATATTATACTGATAATAACTCCTACGCAAGTCCGAACTATTACACAGCTAATACTTCGGAATATGACAACAGCAACGAAGACTATTATACTGCTAATAGTCCCTCTGAAAATTATTACACGGACGAATCCACTTTCGATGCAACACCTGTATATAATCGGGATTTTCGATCAGGCCCACATGCCCAGTCGGACCCGCCTTATCACAAAACCGGAGACCCCGAGATGACAGTATTGCAAACCCAATTTGGCAAAATGAACTTGGACAATTTCAACCCAAATCTCAACTTCCCGGAACAACAGTTCCTATAAGCCCCTTATTGTCTGTCAAATCTAAAAATTTGTATTATATCTATGACATTACTAACACGCATAGATTATTAATCGACACAGGTGCTGGACTATCTATATTCAAACCCAAAATTTGTGAAAATTATAGTAGGAGATGTCCGGAAAACATTACGATCCAAGGCATAACTGACCAAAAAATAAATATTAACGAAGCCGTCTTTATCCCGTTTGACAACAACGAACCATTCAAAATTTATGTATGCGATCTTGACATAGAATTCGATGGACTCCTAGGGTCTGATTTCTTAGAACATTACAATTGTATAGTGGATATAAAAAACAAAAAACTTGTAACAAATTTCAAAACAATCCCGATCCACAAAGTCACGGACCAGGGTCTGCCAAACATACAAAATTACCCAAATCCAGATAATCGTGATACCACTCGTAATATATCAAATATAATTTCAGTTGAACCACGTATAGAACAAATTACCAAACTTAAATGTCACTTGTTCAACACAGAAGCTATACTGCTAGCTACCGAAGTAGACAAGGTAAGACTCCCTAACGCGATAGTTCAGATAGACGATAAAGGTGAATTTATTACCTCTATATTAAACGTAAACGCGGTACCCAAAACCGTTAATTTTTCAAATTTAAAACTAGAACCGATCCAAAATTTCTCACTGAATTATATGGACGAAGAAACCTCCCAAACTTGCGTAGACAGACATTATGAAATAAAAAACCAACTCCGTCTAGACCACCTAAATATGGAAGAAAATGAACTAATAACGCAACTTTGTCTAGAATATTCGGACATTTTTTATCTTGAAGGTGACCAACTAACTTTCACCAATGAAATTAAACACGCGGTAGATACCAATGACGCGAAACCGGTATTCACGAAATCGTACCGATACCCTCAGATACACAAAGAAGAAGTCAAAACGCAGGTATCCAAAATGTTAGAACCAAATATTATTCGTCCCTCTAACTCCCCCTGGTCATCTCCAGTGTGGGTTGTCCCTAAGAAACTTGATGCTTCGGGTAAGCCGAAATGGCGTGTGGTTGTAGACTACAGAAAACTCAACGAGTTAACTGTAGGAGATAAATACCCTCTACCCAACATCTCAGATCTCCTGGATCAATTGGGCAAGTGCCAGTACTTCACAACATTGGACTTAGCCTCTGGGTTCCACCAGATCGAGATAGACCCGAAAGACATCCCGAAAAGTGCATTTAGCGTAGACAATGGGCACTATGAATTCGTTCGTATGCCCTTCGGCCTTAAAAATGCCCCTTCCACCTTCCAAAGGGTTATGGACAACATCCTCATGGGCATTCAAAACGAGAGATGTCTGGTATATATGGATGATATTATCATATATTCCCCGACAGTTCACGAACACATTTCTCGCCTCACAGAAGTGTTCAAACGACTTCGAAATGCCAACTTAAAAATCCAACCTGATAAATGCGAGTTCCTTCGTAAAGAAGTCGCATACCTAGGCCATCTCATAACCAAGGAAGGAGTAAAACCAAACCCCGATAAGATACAATGCATCGAAAACTTTCCCCAGCCTACTAACCAGAAGGAGATCAAATCCTTCCTCGGGTTGGCAGGTTATTATCGCAGATTTATAAGTAATTTCGCGAAACTATCCAAGCCCCTCACCAAATTGTTACAAAAGGATGTCCCTTTTGCTTTCGACTCAGAATGTCACAAATCCTTCGAGGAATTGAAACAAGCCCTTACTTCGACGCCAGTACTTATCTACCCAAACTTCGACGAAACGTTTCTACTCACCACTGATGCAAGCGCATTCGCCATCGGCGCCGTGCTCTCACAAGGCCCCATTGGCAAAGACTTACCAATAGCTTTCGCCTCAAGGACCCTCTGTAAAGCCGAAACCAAATACTCAACCATAGAGCGTGAACTTTTAGCTATAGTATGGGCCGTGAAACACTTCCGTCCGTACATATTTGGTCGAAAGTTCAAACTAATAACTGACCATAGACCTTTAACGTGGCTCTTTTCGATAAAAGACCCCGGTAGCCGCCTAGCACGTTGGCGACTGAAGCTTGAAGAATACGAATACGAAATCGAATATAAACCCGGCCGCATTAATAAAAATGCAGACGCTCTTTCCCGCATAAAGATAAATCACATCCAAGGTTCCTCTAACTTTCAAGCAGAATCAAAACTAGTAACGTACCCCGTTCAAAGTCCCTCAACTCCAATAGAACCCGATCCTGATAGTCAGGACACGACAAGCGACACGACGGAAACAAACGAACAAGAAGATGTCCTGAACGAATTCGAAACTTTCGTAAAATTGTATAAAACAAAGTCACTTATCGATTATTCTAAAATTGAATATTCGAACGGGCAACTCCTGGACAAAACCAATAAAAATATAGTGACCTTTTTCCAACAAAACAATCTCAAAGATTTTCATTATAAAATCCTTGAAGATTTGTTCGAAGAAAACGCAGACTTCCGAGATTTAGAATTAAATAAATTATCGAGTAAGTCGGTGCGACATAGAAATTACTTTATCGTGGCTCTACCATACGACCCCGAAACCGTAATCCAAAATCTATTTATCTCCCTATACAAAGGTCGTGAAGAGTTCGACGACTCCAAAACGTATTGTATCGAAAACAATGTCGAACTCCCTATTCTTGAAATTTTGTCATTTCTTTTATCGGAAAAAGACGTGAAACTCAAAATATGTCAAAACGTTACTAGAACACCTAGTGACGACGAAATCCCAATTATTATCGACCAGCATCATACTGGCAAAGCTCATCTCCACCGTGGAATAAATGAGACTATTCGTCGTATTCGAGAGAAATACAATTGGAAAGGATTGACAAAAGACGTCGAAAATTTCATAAAAGCCTGCAAAATCTGCCAAGAAACAAAAATCTGTCGCAAAAATTTAGATAACCCTCTCGTAATTACGGAGACGCCTAAATCCCCGTTTGAACGTATAAACATAGACGTCCTAGAAGTCCCAACGAAAAATTACGCACTTACTATACGCGACGAACTTACAAAATTCACTCAAGCGTATCCTATCAAAGATAAATCGGCAAAATCAATCGCAAACACCCTACTCGTTTACTTCCAGCACTTCGGAACACCCCTTCGAATCCATTGCGATTATGGCCGAGAATTCGATAACGCCATCCTAAAAGATTTATGTCTCCTCTATGACATCAAAGTAACGCAGTCTAGTGTCGGACACCCCCAATCTAATGGTTCCTTAGAAAGGTTCCACGCTACCTTGTTGGAAATGATCCGAGCACACGTGGCAGAACACCCTGACGAACACCCCTTCAACATATTACCTTACGCGATAATATGCTATAATACCTCTACTAATAAAACTCACGGATTTACACCCTACGAGTTAGTTTTCGGACACACGTCCAGTAGACCACCTGAAACGCTATATAATCAGGAAGAACTAGTCACGAAATACGTCAGAGACTTAAATAATCGCCTCTCTTATTATTATAAAGTCGCGCGCGCCAGAACTGAAACACAAAAACAAAAAGCGAAAGTTCGGTTCGACGCCCACGTTTCAAAGGAAACCCCCGAATATCAGATTGGTCAAAAGGTGTATTTAAAAGAATCCCAAATCACCGATAAGTTACGTAATAAATATAACGGGCCATTTGAGATTTTGGAACTTCACAAAAACTCAGCCACCCTCCTTAACAAAAAAACAAAACAAAAAACTAAAGCTAACTTTGACAGGTTAAAACCATATATTGAAGCCTAAATTGCCTTACAGGTTCACCTTGCTGATCGGAGCAGCCATGTCCCAGTACCAAATAACACCCATCAATAACACCGTCGGAGTCTATTACCACGACGAAACGAGGATAATAATTTCCAATAATAAATGGACTCTGCTAGTCCATAAAAATCTATCAAGCCTCGAAGAAGCCTTTATCAACAACAACAAAATTTTAGAATCAATTGTAAATATATTCACCCCCGATACACGCGAAACGAAAGAATTCCTAGTCAAAGTCAAAACACACATAACACTCCTAAACCAAGTATCAAATTCCCTTAAGGTAAAATTTGAAGAAATCTTTGTTAACACCAAACGATTCAAGCGCGGTATATTAAATGGAGCAGGTAGTATATTTAAAGCAATTACCGGCAATCTAGATGCGGAAGATGGACAATTCTTCACAGACAGTATTAACAAATTAAACAAAGATCAACATCAAATAGAAAACCTCCTGAAAAATCAAATATCCGTTACCTCTACCGTCGTAAAAACCTTTAACGAAACGATCCAAAATATGCAAATTAATATCGTAACGTTTAACGAGGATATGAAAAAGATTCAAATCGGACTGCATAAAGTAAATGATAGAGTTGCACTGGTTCAAGCCGAACTAAAATTTATCGAAACATGTGAAAAATTGACTGAAAGTTACTTGTACCTCCAGAGCAACCTTGATGACATTTTGAACGCGATCACATTTGCTCGTCTGAAAATAATACACTCTTCAATTATTTCACCAGAAAGTTTGATTACTGCACTTCAGGAAATCTCTCAAAACTTAGTAAAAAATAATCTACCCCTACCGGTAAAATATTCAGAAATTCCTCAATACCTAGAAATTATCGAACTAGAAGCCTTTCAATCAAAATCAGATCTTGTTTTCGTTCTAAGAATACCACTAGTAGAACAACAACTCTATACCCTGTATCATTTGTATCCTATCCCTATACTAGACAACAGAACTGGCCTTCACCATGTCTTGTCATTCTCACAAAAATTCATTGCGCGTAACGATGATTCACTAATGTACATCCCCGTCAAGGACCTGAGTACATGCAAACAACTAGATTCCCATAAGAAACTATGCTCAGACCTCTACGCCTACCCGATCGACAGCAGTGCAGCATGCGAAGCCCAGCTACTGAAAAACTTCAGAAAAATCCCAGAAAACTGTGTAAGTTCCCTCGTCTATGGACAAGGTTATAACGTTCAGAAACTACAAGGCAATGTGTGGTTAATAATTGTCTCTGAACCCATTCACATCACCATAAACTGTAATAAAATGGACACAAAAATCACCAGTGTTAATAAGAACTCTATATTAAAACTCCACCCGGACTGTTACGCGTTTGTCGGTATAACAAAAGTGCAAGCAGAAAGCCGCAATACCATCAACATTACGGACAATTCACATCCAGTGGTTATACCCTATGACTGTTGTAGTGACATTCCCGAAAAACTCCAGCTACCCAAGTTGGAACCTCTCCAGTTCGATCATCTAAATGTCGAAAATCTAGACATAGCCAACCACAAACTCGAGCAATACTCTAGAGACTTAGACAAACTAATAAACGAGCCATTTATAACTAAACATTTTTCTTTAAGCATGTATACAGTTATTGGTCTGTCCATCTGTCTCCTAGCCGCCTTCATCGCCTGGAAATGCAGGAAAAGATGCTGTGGTTGTAAGGAATCCAAGGACGCCACCCCTAATGAGATGCTGAAAAGAATTGGCACCCTCCTGAGAAGAAGACCTCATCTACCTACAGAAGAGGAAGAAATGACCGATTTTTCCCAAAAAGTCGGTGAATAACACCGACTTTTCAAAAAGAAAGGGAGTTGTTATATGCTAAACAAACCACATCAATGTATTCAAATATCTAAGTATCTTATCTAAATAAGTAACTTTATATTCTTATCATGGTACGTGATATAATTTGATACATTTATCACCTAAGCGATAACAACTTCCTAGACTTCTCATGTGAAACGCTGGCACGGCAACAATTCCCAGAATGCTGTGCCTACGTTGATATCAAACCTTATAAATATGACCAACAGACGCATTTGCGTTCAGTATTCATTTAATCTCTGTACCAATTATATCTACATATTTTCAACCATATAAAATCATATAAATAATTTGTAAAAGTTAAAATAAAGTTTTTTAAAAAGCAAATCAAGTTCTAAGTGATATAAAATATATATATATATATATATATATATATATACGAAAAAAATTGAGAAAATCGAATTTCGGCTACCTTGATCAGATCTCAACCGATTTGGCTGAAATTTGGAATGAAAGTAGTAGTCTTTAAGGAAAGGAAAAAAGGGTTGGAACCATGCTTTTTTAGCCGAGGGTCAAATTTGTTGTTTTAATTTTTTTTTGATCACTTAAACAACTAGTTAAGAAAAGAAAATGGTATCCTTTTATTCTCAATATTAAAGGAACCTTCAGTTTAAATTTGGGGAAGATATCTGACCATCCCCTCTCCTGATATATATATATATAAATATATATGTATATATATATATATATATATATATATATATATATATATATATATATACGAAAAAAATTGAGAAAATCGAATTTCGGCTACCTTGATCAGATCTCAACCGATTTGGCTGAAATTTGGAATGAAAGTAGTCTTTATCATGCAGAAACTGTTAACCAAATTTCAGTCAAAAATGTTAAACAGTTTGGCTGAAATTGCAGTTTCAGTCAAATTTTCTGAAATTTTCAAATTGAAATATCTTCGGACCTAAAAGTCGGATCAAAATTTGCTTTGTGGCAAAAGGTAGGCATGGTACAATATCAAAATACTCGTTTTGAAAAGTAAAAGATAGACCACGGTTACCTTTCAATTACACATGAAGCGGCTACCTGTGTCACGTAAAAATAAAAAAAAAAAATAAAAATTGTAACACATTCACATACTTACAGAAATAAATACACGCACGCACACACATATATAATATACATGTATCTATACCTAGTCAAAGCAGTAGGCACGACTATAAAAATAAAAAATATATATATTTTTAAAGTTTTATAAACAATAAATACAATTGTTTTCTGCTTTATACATACCAGTGCGCACACACATAGTCACTGAGTACACATATATTATATATATATAGTGCAAATGACTAAAAAACGACCGAATGTAAAAAAAAGTGATTCTTGACTTATATCATGTAAAAGTACATAAAATAAGGCAAAATTCGATCCGTCTTTTAGGTCCGCAGATATTTCAATTTGAGCATTTCAGAAAATTTGACTGAAACTGCAATTTCAGCCAAACTATTTAATATTTTTCGACTCCACTATAATAACAATGCCTAATAATAATAAAAATGATAATAATAAACAGTAAACACATTTAATCTTTAAAAGTTTATTGAACAAAAATACAAAAGTTTGTGTAATAAAAAAACATAAATGTGCAGCGGACCACGCCAAAAACTCGTTTTTAGTCAGTAACTTTTTTTGAACTTTTCAAATTCATTTTAAACTATGCAACTGTAAAATTCTGCTTTAATGTATTCTTGTTTGTTAAACCACATACGCATATTCTTAAAGTAATTGTAATTGGAAAAAGTAATTGTAATTGGAGAAAGTAATTATAATTGGAGAAAGTAATTGTAATTGGAAAAAGTAATTGTAATTGGAAAAAGTAATTGTAATTGGAAAAAGTAATTGTACTTATAGAAGTAATTTGTAATTAGATAGTTCAAATAATATAATTACAAATTACAATTCCTATAACAATTTTCCTGCAATTACAATTCCAAATTACTTTAATAAAAAGAGTACTTAATTACAATTACAATTACATGAAAAAAAGGAATTGTAATTGCTAATTACTTTTTCACCAGGAATTAGCTCTGGTCTATACAAAATTAAATTAAATCAAATTTTCTACAAGAATTTCCTAATTCATTTTCTTCCTATTTGTTATTGTTTCCGAGATATTCGCCAGCGAAAATCGATAATTAATAAATACATTAATTAGGTATCTGAAATTTTTCTATCAAAGAGGTTTACCGTGGTCTGCTAATAAATCACGGTCACAAAACAATCTTTATTTTGCAACACTCGACGTATTTACTAACGTAATGTTGTCGAAATCTATACATTTCCTTAAATATACAATGTGATTCACTTAAAATGAAGACACCCTTATAACTTTATTTTGTTTCCGATTTGAATCTACGCAAGTATAGAATGAATTAGGACCTACTTATGACCAGAAAAACAGTCGCCGGCTACAAATGCAAGGCCACCAGCGGTACCAAGATATGCGGAAAAAAAATAAAAAATCATATTAAACATTTTTTATCGAAAAATTTTGCTAATGAAACTTATTCAGAATTGTCCAAAAACCAAAGCCCAAAATTTAATTAAAATAAAAACTGAGATTTTGATTAAAATATCGTTTATTTAGTAAGCCCCATACAAAACTAAAAACATTTTCTATGTTAAAAATTCTAAAAAAACGCATCGGATCAGCGCCAAAAACTGTACAGCAAATTCATACTGTAGAAGACACATTGTCGTTCGTCAGTACAAACGAAAAAGCACACAAATTGTTTTTTTTTTTACGCAAAATCCTGTTACTTGTATGTTCAGGATGAAACTTCTTTCAAGATTGACACCGGAAGAACACCAAAAATTCGTTAATGCGAAGGTCTGATCGCTTTTGGTCAATCGTTTGGTCGGATAAGACAATTGAGACCAATTTGATGTGAAGCTTCAGTGCAGAAGGCGGCGTAAAGAGAGGGTGGGGTGTCACAGATAGTGTAATAATCTTTGTGGGGATGAGTACAACTCGTGGCGTCTGCATTTCACTGAAAGGGTTCTGTGGAGTTCTATTCACTTCGAGTGAGCAGCATAGGGATTTTGGCGAGCACGCATAACAAAAGATATGGCTAAATTCACAAAGAAATTTTGGACATCAGGTTTTTGGAAAATTCTGAACAAGTTTCATTAACAAAATTTTCAGATAAAAAAATGTCTAATATGATTTTTTATTTTTTTTCCGCATATTTTGGAACCGCAGGCTCAGGTGGCTTTGCGTTTGTAGCAGGCGAATGTTTTTCTGGTCATAAGTAGATACTAATTTGTTCTATACTTAAGTAAAATTTGATTCAACCCCGAAACAAAATAAAAAAGTTATGAGGGTGTCTTCATTTTAAGTGAGTCACATTGTATATTTATTGAAATGTATAGATTTCGACAAAATACGTCGATAGTTGTAAAATTAAGATTGTTTTGTGACTGTGATTTATTAGCAGACCACGGTAAGTCGCTTTAATAAAAAAATGTCAGATATCTAATTAATTAATTTATTAATTATCGATTTGCGCTGGCGAATATCTCGGAAACTATAATACATAGGAAGAAAATGAATATAGATATCCTTGCAGGAAATTTAAAATTTTGCATAGAATAAAGCAAGAAAAAAGGGACCTTCCACGCCCCCCCTCCCCACTTGAAGCGGCAGGGCTAGGGGCGGGGACTTCTAGTACGTTTACCTCCTAACTGCTCCCAACACATTCCTGAAGTAAAAAATTCTCCCCCTCCATGTCCTGTACAATCCCCTTTTGGGCATACATTGATTGGACTAATACTGTAATGTCAACAAAGAGTACACTAAAATCTCAGCTTTAAACACGTGTAGCATTGACACTTTTTTAAATATAATTGAAATACTACTACCAAGCGTTGTCCCGCTAACAAAGTGGCAGGAGTTTGCTTTGTGGAATAAGTTACATAAATATGACAGAAAAAAGAAAAAAGAGTTTAAGTGAATATAGCAACTAAAAGTGTCGCTGGCTTCCGTACTATTAGATATCCATCTCATCCATCCTTAACAGTTTTTACTCAAAACACTACAAATCTAGTTCCGGACCGTTGGCTTTGCATTTGTTTTCAACAAATTCTTTATATATTAAGCCTTTTTTTGTTAACTTCTAGGATATTAAAATATAAAAATGACATTTTAACAGGTCAATAATTCAATTTTAACTCATTTAATACTTTTCTTTGATTTTCACATGTATTGTAAAAAATAATTTATTTAATAACCATGAATAGTAAGTGACATCCTCGACCTGAAAAGTATCACTTTACGTAATATACTATAAAAGATGTTTTATATTTGGAGTAATCATCGCTTACGGCATTTTAAAAATTGAAGCATTTTTAGGTTACTTTAAATCATTTACGATTCAATAACACATCGAGTGCAAAAACAAAAGCATGATAATATAACTTTATAATACAATTTACTTATGCATGAACTAATAAGTAACACACATTTATATTGCTTCAGATACATTTGAAAGCACTTTAGTTGGAAATGATGTCTGAGTCCGTTTGGAGTCGTTTTAAATGCCCCTGAAGCGTACTGTTGTGGTCCAGTCTCTAGCAATCAAGGTGCGTATAGCCAGGATAATCATACCGTATGCTACCACATTCTTGTCTTTCTAAGAGGATATATAAATTGGGTAATGTTCAGCCACTCCTTAATAGTTCATGAGACGTCAGATATCAATATAACACTAAAAGTGATAAATAGCAATCATATGTATTGTATCAATCAATAAATCTGATTTATAAACAAACATTAATTTACATATTAAACACATTTGGAACTGGGGAAAATGTTACAGACTTAATCAAGTACCATTTAAAATAAACATAGCGGACAGGAGGCTAGATAAAAAACTATATAAGTGAGAATGCCGATGTTGTGATATTTTCTCACAATTACAGGAATACAAATAGTTCTATCTGAGAATGATACTGTACATTTAGATTACACATAGTGGTACCAAGAAATGGTTAATTTCTCTTTAGTATTTCAAATCACAGCACAAGTATTGGTGCTCGTATTGGTGTTAATAATAATAGAACGCGATTATAACGTAAGCCATTATTTTTATCTTGGCGCAGTATAAAAAAAATGAAAAAGTAAAGGGCCCCGCCCAATTCTTATGGAACTTAGGTTTCTGTGGAACTGACTATAATATTACTCCCTGTGCGCTGTGGATTCTGTCCTCTTAAATAAAAATCGCAATGGGCACGGCCACAAATAATATAGTAGAGTAGAAGTGGCAGTCGGGCGTGACCGACTGCCAATACCTATTTAATTCATTTTGCTAGCATACAGCTCAATTCGCTTCTACGTGGTGTCACTGAAATTAAGTGCATGATCAATATATTTTTTATTTTTATTGTTGAAATAATACTCCAATCACTGAATGCCCAAAAGGGGATTGTAGAGGACATGGGGGGGGGGGAGAATTTTTCTCTTCAGGAATGTATTGGAGGTAGTTAGGAGGTAAACATACTAAAAGTCCCGGCCGCTAGCCCTGCCGCTTCAGGAGGAGGAGGGGGTAGAAAGGTCCCTTTTTTAGATGCTTTGCTTATAACTCGGAAAATGTGACGGAAAAAGCATTCTATGAAAAATTAAACATTAAATTTCCTACAAGAATATTTATATCCGTTTTCTTCCTATGTGTTATAATTTCCGAGATATTCGCCAGCGAAAATCGATAATTAATAAATTCATTAATTAGGTATCTGAAATGTTTCTATCAAAGCGGCTTACCGTGATCTGCTAATAAATCACAGTCACAAAATAATATTTATTTTACAACACTCGACGTATTTACTAACGTAATATTTTGTCGAAATCTATACATTTAGTAAGTATACAGTGTGGCTTACCTGAAATGAAGACACCCTTATAACTTTTTTAATTTGTTTCTGATTTGAATCAAATTTTACTAAACTATAGAACAAATTAGGATCTACTTATGACCAGAAAATCATTCACCTGCTATAAAGGCAAAGCTACCTGCGGTACCAAAATATACGTAAAAAAATCATATCATATTAGGCATTTTTTCTATAGGAAAATTTTGTTAATGAAACTTGTTCCGAATTGTCCAAAATTTAATCAAAATAAAAAAAAATTGAAAAATTGAAAATTGAAAAATAATTAAAATAATTATTTAAAAAAAAAACTGCAAATTGCTTGATGAGCTTATATATGAGAAATTTCCCATCAATAACCAAATCAAATTCTGGCGTATGTAAGTTTTTGGCGCCTATTCGATGCATTTTTTAGAATTCTTGACATTGAAAATATTTTTATTTTTTTCCACATATTTTGGTACCGCAGGTGGGTTTGTATTTGTAGCAGGAGAATAATTTGCAGGTCATAATTAGATCCTAACTTGTTCAAATTGTTGATTCAAATCGGAAATAAAATAAAAAAGTTATAAGGGTGTCTTCATTTAAATGAGACACAAACATCACCTCCCCTGCGTCTATTCAGCAAGCTAAGGTATGGTTTTCTGCTAACAGTTTAATATTAAATGAAGACAAATCTCAAAAACTTTTATTTTCCACTACAAATGCACTGGTAAACGGTGACAGTGTCAAGATACTTGGAGTTCTTGTAAACAACAAACTAAGCTGGTGTAAACACGTGGAGGTACTTTCAAGCAAATTATCCAGTATAATTTTTTTACTACGCAGACTAAACAATGTTCTGTGTTCCAATACTTTAAAGTCTTGCTATTTCTCCTTATTTCACTCTCACATTACCTATGCAATACTCCTCTGGGGTGGCTAATGCCATGCTACTAAAATTTTTAAATTACAAAAGAGAGCTCTCAGGTTAATCAGCAATGCTGGGTGGAGGGATCACTGCCAGGCAATTTTAAAAAAACTGAGCATACTGCCTGTACCTTCCTTATTTATGCATATTTCGTTATTGGAAATTCACAAAAATAAGGGCAATTTTCACCTATTCTGATTTTCATAATTATTCAACCAGATCCGCCCCACAGCTTAGACAACCTCGACATAGACTTGTTAAATCTTCAAGAAACTCATTAAACCTTCAGCTATATAATCATTTACCAAATTCCATAAAAATCATTCATTTTAATATATTCAAACGTAAGTTAAAAATGCGTTTCTTGAATTTCTGTTTTTACTCAGTGGAAGAGTATTGTAACACTGAATTTCCCACTTTATAAAATGTCTGCTACCCTATTTTTATGTTCTTTTGCTCTTTTAATGTATACTATTTTTTTTCTCTTGTTTGTAGTTTATTATATGATAATTTTATTGATTATTGTATTTATGTTTATATTTCCATGTTTTTTGTTATAATTTTTGACTTGCCAAAAACTTTTTGTAACTTGGTTAAATACATTTTCTTTCTTTCTTTATTCTTTCTATATTTAAGAAAATGTATAGATTTCGACAAAATATTACGTTAGTAAATACGTCAAGTGTTCTAAATTAAAGATTGTTTTGTGACTGTGATTTATTAGCAGACCACGGTAAACCGCTTCGATAGAAAAATTTCAGATACCTAATTAATTTATTTATGAATTTTCGATTTTCGCTGGCGAATATCTCGGAAACTATAACAAACACTTAGGAAGAAAATGAATGTAAATTTGTAGGAAATTTAATTATGTTTAATTATGTTTAATTTTACATAGAATAATTTTTCCCGTACGACGCATCGTTTCCGAGTTATAAGCAAAGAATCGAGAAAAGGGATCTTTACATCCCCCCCCCCTGAAGTGGCAGGGCTAGAAGGCGGGGACTATTAGTATGTTTACCTCCTAACTACCACCAACACATTCCTAACGAGGAAAATTCCCCCCCCCCCCCCTCCATATCCTCTACCACTCCTTCGTTGACTGGAATATAAGTATTCACAATTGGCAACGTCCGACTGCAAGTTTCATTCGTTTCGTAATGGTCTTATTAAGTATAAACATTTTATACTAAATCATCTAATCGACGTAAAGTTTGCTCAAACCTGATAGAGAGTGTATATTACAATTTCGATATTTTATAAATTTCCGTATTTTTTGTGCTCAATCAAAAACCTTAATAATATTTTGGTCTAAAATTTTAATAAAACATAGGTTATACACAACAAGTCATTTACATGCCACTGACGATCGCCCTGTATGACTGATATGACATGGCTTCAATAACGGGATACTATCATACCATTTTATTACTGAAATAAAAACTTTATGTTTAACAAAAGTTACTATGTTTGATGGGTATTTACATTCGGTAGCGCCCAAATTTCATTCGGTATCTTATTAAAAATACCTTAATGAGAGTTTAGGGTAAATTTGATATACAGGGTGTTTGCTATACCGGGTGACACAGGAGATATATAACACCCCGTAGCATGTTTATTTAAAAAGATATTATTTTGAAATTTGGTAGACTTATATAATGCGTGATTGTCCTTTTTTTCATACAAACAATAAATTTTTTCCACTTCCGGTTTCACCGGAAGTGACATCTACTTTGTTATTTTAAATGGCACCCTGTACATATTTTTTTCCTATCTGATTCTTCTTAAATTTCTCTTTTCAACTGTGTATACCAAGATGACATTCGTTTTTAAAATGGCTGCTGAAAACCATTTTATTGCACTAAGTCAAGTTGGCTATGGAATAAAATGTGGCGGTAATTAATGCTTAATGTGCTGCGATATCAAAAGAACCCTTGTACACAATTTTGTGTTTCATATTTGTTTTGTTCTAATCAGTAGCAGAAGAGACTTTGTAGAATTTTTATATTAAGTAAAAATCTCTAGACTAAATCCCCGAAATCATAAAAACTAAGATAGAAACACTAATTTTAAATTTGACCCATTTGTAAAATATTTATTCATCTTTCACTTTTACCCAATACAATTCATTGTTATGTCTGATTTTGCTTGCTTTTAAATAAAATTGTTTTCGAAGAATCTCAAAATGCTGGCCATTATTTTCCCTGTAGCGTCGAATTCTTGTAACCAGTACCTCTAAGCACATTTTCTAACTGCAATTTAGTAAACTAATTTATCGCTAACCTAACTCTCATTTTTAAGTCTTCCCTATTTTGCAGTGGAGTTTTATAAACCATTTCCTTGAGATGGTCCCATATCAAAAAATCAAGTGGCCTAAAATCCGGACACCTCGGGGGCCATCTAATTGGTAAATGTCAAATATGAATAAATATTTTACAAATGGATAAAATTTAAAATTAGTGTTTCTATCTTAGTTTTTGTGATTTCGTGGATTTAGTCTAGAGATTTTTTTTAATATAAAAATTGTACAAAGTCTCTTCGGCTACTGATTAGAACAAAACAAATATGAAACACAAAATTGTGTACCACGGTTCTTTTGATATTGCAGCACACTAAGCATTAATTACCGGTACATTTCATACTATAGACAACTTGACTTAATGCAATAAAATGGTTTTCAGTAGCCATTTTAAAAATCAATGCCACCTTGCTATACATAGTTGAAAAGAGGAATTTAAGGAGAACCAAATAGGAAAAAATATATACAGGGTGCCATTTAAAATAACAAAGTAGATGTCACTTCCGGTGAAACCGGAAGTGGAAAAAATTTCTTGTTTGTACTAAAAAAAGGACAATCACACATTTTATAGGTCTACCAAATTTCAAACTAATATATTTTTAAATAAACATGCTACGGGGTGTTACATATCTCCTATGTCATCCGGTATAAAATGCTAAGGTTTTTTTTATAATGCTGATTTTGTGCTTTTTAAAAATATTTCCGTTTTTCATCATTTATGTAATTGCTAAGCACTAAGTTTGACTTTTGATATCGAGAAATAGTTTTCCTCTTTAAATAAACTTCCAAAAGAAAAATATGCAAAAGTTTGTGTTGGTTAGAAAAATATAAAAAATACATCTGTGGAAAAGAATTTGCGACAACTTATCGAGAAAGCAAGATAATATTACGTGTCTATGTATCTTTTCTTCGTAGTCTACCGCAAGGCTTTTGACAATGTGGAATGGGCCAATATGTAGACTGAATTATTGTAGATGGGGACACTTAAACATCTGGTATGAAGAAAACTCTGTTTTGGTGAAAGTAGACAACACTAACTCTGATAAATGTAAGTCGGCAAAGGCGTTAAATAGGGCTGTGTTTTGTCACCAATACTCGTTAACGTCTATCGTGAACACGTGATGCAACGCGACGCTGCAAAGTAAGCTAGAATCCGAAAAAGCTGGCCAAAAGTCGAAAAATCGAGTTTCGAATTTAGGACTTTTTGGTCTCAGATCGTTTAGTAGATGACCCCAAGTATAATATAAAGCGGTCCCTAGGAGCCGACATCCCCCGAGCTCTTTGTAACTTCATTCCGAATGTGACAGTCACACGAAGCGCACCGAGCTGTTTATTTCACGCATGTTGTTGTAGTCACAGAAAGCGCTGTAAAAATTTAGAAAATAGTGGCATTAAAAGACATTAAAATGGATTCTCCTCCACAAGGTATGTATAATTAAATGTCAAGGTGAAATTTCGTAATTGTTAGTTTATAATAGTATATTATGTAATGAGTGTTGTAAGAAGCATATTACGCACGAATGGAAAAGTTACGCACGATGCCGCGTAGCGGCGAGTGCGTATTTCCATGAGTGCGTAATTGCTTTACCACTCGAATTATGTACTATCCTTTACCTACGATCATATTTATTTATTTATTTAGTAAAATCTGAATTTAGTTTACTTGTCAAAAATATTATTCAACAAATATTGTCAGTTTTGACAGCGTTTGAAAATTACGTAGGCGCATTTGACTTTTTAAACCCCGCGTAATAAACTAAGCCACCTATATTTGCGTGTCCCGTGCGTTTTGTTTACCGTACGATTTGATTACAGTGCGTTTTGTTTACAATATGTAAAAGCCAACTTACACAGATGGCAGGTAGTGTGTTTTTTACTATTTACAGTAGTGATCGTAGGTAAAAAATTATTAACATCAATAGGAGGTGGTTTTTTTATAGAGCATAGAAAACATTTTTTTCTTTATCAAGAAAAAAGTTTATGTTTCGTTCACACTCGTTCAATGATTTTTTTTAAGTTGTCCGTTGAACATTCTTGTAAAAAAATCGGCAGCTACTGGAAGCGGCTGGAACCTCCCCACCCGGTGAATCTTTGAAGCCGAAAAGAGCACTAAACAATATGAACGATCTCATTTAATTATATTTATTAAGTTGAAATATTTTTTTCGTATTAAATCAGAAAAAAGTCTTGCGTTCGGTGGGATTTGGACCTAAGAACTTGAGTGTTAAATTTATAGTCTGCACAACATTAATATTTTATTCAATGTTTTTAATACAAATATATGCTTCATCGGATCCTAGCCCGGGGCCAGCCAGACAACCACGGTGAACACCGCCGTGGCGAGTGTGAGGCTGGACGGGGTAAGTCCGGTTTGGCTTGGAGAAAAATAGAAAAGTAGCTCCTGTCTTCTGTAGGCAGGCTTAAAGACTAGGTTAAAATTATAATGTGTCCACATGGACCTAAAATTAATATAAAAATAAACACAATTCTATAAAAACGTTCGTAGGCAAGAGCACTTAATAATTTTGATTATTGATACGGGAAACAACTAAACGAAAAACCTGTTCGTTGGTAATGAGATGGATGGCAGGGATGGTCATCTTTGGAAAAAACCATATAACTCTTGGGGGACAGCTTCCCTGCCAGATGTAGCCAGGGTAGTGTTCATGGTGGATCGTTTAAGTTTGAGTTGGTATATTTTGTTTTATCTTTTGGCCTCGACCAATTTTTCACTAAATCGGTCGGGGAAGTGATAGCTGTCAAATTTCTGGTTCCAATGTTTCTCTGGGGAATTTGGTTTTTGAAAAATGTTTAGGTTGGTACCAATGTCTTAAATTGTTTTTAGGTTATGTAGTACTATTTTTAGGTTATGTTGCCGGAAGAATTTCCGGCGGGATGCCGGAAGTAGCGGAAATAGTTTTTAAAATATAATGTCACTGTCACTTTTAAAGTTTTATTGGAAAAAACTCACCGAAAGCGTTCCGGTGGGGTTGTTTACACTTGTAGGGCTTGTAAGCGGTTCAGGATGGCCTCTCACACCATCCGTGGGCTTTATAAACGTCGAAAAAACTTGTAATCTCTCGATGCACCTGACACGTCAAAAATACTCAGCATACAGTCTGCACGCTTTAACACACTAGCAGAGAACTTATACCACAAATGGACCCGTAGTATTTTTTGGGAATTTTCCTTTGAGTCCATTTAATAAAATTTGACATTTTTCTGAAAATTTGACATTTTTCTGAAAAGTGATATTTTTCAAAAAATTTGACATTTTTTGAAGCGACATTTCTCCGAAATTTTGACATTTTTTCGAAAATTTGACATTTTTCTGAAGTGACATTACTCCGAAAATTTGACAATTTTCAAACATTTGACATTTTTCTGAAAGGTGACATTTCTTCGAAAATTTGACGTTTTTTCGAAAATTTGACATTTTCCTGAATTTTTAACATTTTTCTGAAAAGTGACATTTCTCTGAAAATTTGACATTTTTTCGAAAATTTGACATTTTTCAGAAGTGACATTACTCCGAAAATTTGTCAATTTTCAAACATTTGGCATTTTTCTGAAAGGTAACATTTCTTCAAAAATTTGACGTTTTTTCGGAAATTTGACATTTTTCTGAAAAGTGACATTTTTCTGAAAATTTGACATATTTCTGAAAAGTGATATTTCTCCGAAAATTTGACGTTTTCCTGAAATTTACTTACAGCCTGACAATTTTCAAACATTCGACATTTTTCTGAAAGGTGACATTTGTCTGAAAGGTGACATTTCGAAAATTTGACGTTTTTCTGAAGTGACCTTACTCCGAAAATTTGACAATTTTCAAACATTTTGCATTTTTCTGAAAGGTGACATTTCTTCGAAAATTCATTTTTCTGAAAAGTGACATTTTTCTGAAAATTTAACATTTTTTCGAAAATTTGACATTTTTCAGAAAAATGACATTTCTCCGAAAATTTGACGTTTTCCTGAAAATTTGACGTTTTCCTGGAAATTTGACATTTTTTAAAAATCTGACATTTTTCTGAAAAGTGACATTCTCCGAAAATTTGATATATCTTGGAAATTAAAAAAAAAAAAATTTCGTGACTCGTCTTGTAGAAATATTTTTTTGATATCATCATCAGTTTGCCTGTTATAAGAATTTTATGCTTTTGCGACGTCATCAGAACGTAGGTGTATTTTTAATTCACTCGTATTCCATCCATCTACAATATTTCCATCTACGTTTCAAACTTTAATTGGATGTTTCCAATAGTTAAGTCGATATCTGCACCAGTTTTTAAGAATTTTTCTTATTTGTGACGTCATGTGACGTAGGTGTATTATTAATTCACTCGTAATCCGTCCGTCTACAATATTTATACCTACGTTTCAAATTTCAGTTTGATATCTTCAACCGTTCCCGAGTTATCAGCCGAAATCACTCAACACCTCTGTCATTATTAGAATATCACCCTGTACATTGCACTGCTTTGAGGACAAAACAAGTGAAATTTTTGTTTTTTAATTTTTTTCACGGAAACCAAATCGAAAAAGTGCAAGTGTGATATATCGTTGAAATCGGAATTTTTACTGCTTTTCAATGGTTCAATTACAAATTGTAAGTAATCATAAAATAAACAACTTGTTGTGCCAAAACGGCACTAAACGTAATCCGATCTCAACCAAAACCTTTTCAGATCTTCTGGAGCACTAAAGAAACCCTCATGCAAAGTTTCATCCAAATCCGTTTAGTAGCTTCGCCGCTATCGTGCTAACATACATACACACACACACACACACACACACACACACACACACATACACACACACAGACATTTTTCAAAAACAACTTTTTTGGGTTCCTGGGACCTCAAAACGTAAAGATTTGATGTTATCTCAATTTTCGATTTTGGACTAATTGTAGTAACCTCCCACAATTTTATTGTGGGGAGGTTAAAATATGTAAAAATTTGCTGCCTTTAGGAGCCACTTTTGTTTTTGTGGTCGTTTTTCTGACACGGTGCAAAATACAGCGACGCGTTAACTTTGGTTTATAGTATTGTTTTAGCATAAAAATTCCACTTAAATGTAACAATTTATAATATTTGTATGTTATAAACATTTTTTGAAAAAATTAAAGCATTTTGTTATGTCAAAAATAATTATTGAAAAATTATTTATTTTTTGGTTGGAATTTATAAAATGCCTAAAAGTATATAAAATTGAATTTAAGTTAATTAGTTAATTAAATTTTTTAAATTTGAATTGAAATTCGTAATCAGTGACCTCGAAAACCTCCGAATGCCAATTTTCAATCAAAATGATTGGCTTTTCTCAAATGTTTGTCGCCATATTGGAGCCACCATTTTGCTTTTGATAAAACTATTACCAAATTCGTATTCAGCGACCTCGAAAACCCCCGAATACCATTTTTCAATTAAAATGCCTTACTTTTCTCAAACGTTTGTCGCCATATCGGAGCCGCCATTTTGTTCTTGGAGAAACTATTATCAAATTCGTAATCAGCGACCTCGAAAACCCCCCGAATACCAATTTTCAATTGAAAACTAACTTTTCTTAAGCGTTTGTCGCCATATTGGAGCCGCCATTTTGTTCTGGAAAAAACTATTACTAAATTCGTAATCAGCGACCGCAAAAACCCCCAAGTGAAAATTTTCAAAATCATTACTCCGTTTTTCAACTTTTGGACAGCTTTTTCGGATTCTGGCCCACTGTGGCTGGGGGGAACCAAGATTCCTAACTTTGCAGATGATACCACCTTAGTTGCAGCAAGCAACCTGTTGGACAGGTTTCATACAATAAGCTCTGATTATGATCTAAGTGTAAACTACAACAAAACGAAAATTGTGATTGTAGACCCAGCAAATAATAACCACCCAGACATATTAGGAATAGGTCACTATGAGGTAGTAAACAAGATGCTTGCAAGATGTCGCCATATAGTAAGCGGAGGCCAATTAGAATAATTTTCATGAGTCACAAAACGTTTGACAAGACATTGCGAATAAAGAGAAGAAAAAAATTATAAAGGCAACTTAAGGCGTCGAATTTCAAAGTCTTATAATTAAAAAAAAAAGTCGTCTAGATGTTACAATTATTTTGAAAACTTCCGTTTTATCCACTTTTATTGATTATCAATCAAGTTTTATCAGTTACCAAAGAAATACTAATGAATATCGATCGGCAATAATTTTTATGTCTGGGGTTTTTCAACAATAACAAGGCTGTCTTTCAAATACTTCATATACAGTGTGTGTGATTTAAGACCGCAGCACCTCGTTATTTTGGGACGCGTTGGCTGATTTTAATTTTTTTCGATGGGCTTTATTTGACTGTTTTGAAAATGTTGTAATTTTTATATTTTCAAGGCCTTCTATGCTCCTCTAAATGGGTCGAAATTTTGAGATCGACTATTAGGCAATTTTTTATCGGCAAATTGGAGCCGTATTCGATTCGCAGTTGTCTCAAATACCTCTGTACAAAACTTTAGCTCGATACCTCATATAGGGTGTTTGTTATCCAAGTTTAAAACTTCTCACTTTTCGACTGGCCCTGTATAAAAGTTGGTTAGGTTTACTAAAAAGATAAAGTAGTCATTCGACTTAAGGGACATCAGACACTAAATGAGGAAGAAAAAAGAAAAGTTATTCTTTAAATAAATAGTGCTTCTATACATTATTCAGTTGCTGTACGTAGGTGCCTTAATGAAAATTTTTCAAACAAACTTCAACTTTCAAACAAACACTTTTATTGTCTTTTATAATATTGTATTGTATTTAGAGTCATTGGAAGAGCACCATCTAGGTGAAATGGTGCCTATTTACCGTGTAGATTATATTTTTATGGTAAATAAAGATATTATTATTATTATTACTATTGTTAAATGGATTAGACGGCCTAGCTTTTCTCTTTTCTTCCTTATTTGGTATCTGATGTTGATGTCACTAAAAAAGGAAGAAAAAGAAAAGCTATTCCGTCCAATTCATTTGTTTGGAAAATTATCATTAAGGCACCTACCTACAGCAGCCGAATAATACACAGAAGCATTATTTATTTAAGGAATAACTTTTCTTTTTTCTCCCTCATTTAGTGTCTGATGTTTCTTAAATCGACTAAATGACTACTTTATCTTTTTAGTAAACCTAACCGACTTTTATACAGGGCCAGTCGAAAAGTGAAAAATGTTAAATTTGGCTATTGAGTAACAAACACTCTATATGAGGTATTGAGGTAAAATTTTGTAGAGGTATTTGAAACAACTGCGAATCGAAAAGGCTGTCCAATTTGCTGATAAAAAAATTGCCTAATAGTCGATTTCGAAATTTCGACCCATTTAGAGGAGCATAGACTTGAAAATATGAAAATTACAATATTTTCGAAACAGTCAAATAAAGCTCATCGAGCACTATATCTCAAAAAAAAAATCGGCCAACGTGTTCCAAAATAACGGGGTGTTGCGGTCTTAAATCGCTCACACTGTATAATATAAAAAGTTACACAATGGGTTCATTTAGCATATTTTTGTTTATTTATATTTTCCAAAAGATTTCTTAATTTCATAGAGAAATACAAAACCGGAATATTCTAGGATCTCTATAGGCTTTAAAATCAATCAAGAACATTGGCACTGTGTACCATCATTCATTCATACTTGCATTTTCGTTTCTCTCTTTTCGGCACTTATATGCTGCGTACATACTCTTGTGTTAAAATACTCCAATAGTCTCCAAATCACCATAATCAAGTACGTGTCTAGCAGATTAGACAAATAACTATGTTCTAACATTGTAAATGCAAATTCGAGACAGATCATGGGATTCAATGTCAGCACTTTGAACGCGTCGGTTTATGTTTAAAGCATTATTATTTCTGAAACTACTTGTAGGATCGATTTAAAATTTTCAGCGTTGTAATTCTTCGACGATTACTTCGCATACACGTACTAAGAAGTGAAATATGAAATTTGACTAATTACTTCCACATCCAGTGGAACTATAGTAACGACAAAATTTTTTTAAAGATATTGACTTGAAATTTGGTACACGTATGTACTTTAACGAGGTCTGAAACTAGATTATATTTTCATGTTGTTCCGACGAAGGGTTGGGGGGTAAATTGGGGTAAATTTGGGGTAAATGGGTAAATCAAGCAGGTAAGAGTCGATAAAATTGGTATCTAGTATATACAAGAGAAGCTAGGGTTTCAAAAAAATTTTTGGCATTACCCACCCCCATTACTCCCTTATTAAAGGGGACGAAAAAAAAATTGTGATTTGGTGCATCACCCCCCTATCACCACCCCCACCCCACTACCTATGTGGGGTATCGTTTTATGGGTTTTTGAGGTAGAGGATTTCAAATATTATATTATTAAAGTTCCATAAACAATTACTTCCACATACAAAGTTTTTTCGTTGTGAGTGACTTGGATAGAGAATCTGGATGTGGAAGTAGTGATTCCTTGGGCAGCGGTTTTTTTAACGCTTTTCCTTGCTCGACTTCCTATTTTAACCGCAGTCGTCCCTAGTGGCATTTCTGTTCGAAATTGTGGGTCAGCTTGCTTCATTTTGGCTGTCAGTTAAGTACTGCTTTGAATTTCCTCATTGTAAAGAAGTTATCTCATTCTACCTCACATGTAAGAGTTCAGTGGCGTTAAATCTGGCGGAAGCTCAGCTCGCTATAACGTAACTGTCCGGCAATTCTTAGATCGAATATATCCCGATCGATGAATCGGGCGCAGTGGATCTATTTTATGACCTGCACGGTCCCCAAATTTAGTTCCACTGGACTTTTACATATGGGGTAGGATAAAAGAATTTGTCTACGATGAGGAAATTCAAAGTCGTGATCAACTTTTAGTAAATATGTAGCGCGTTGCCCTACAATTACTAACAAAAATAAAACTAAGGACGACTGCGGTTGAAATGAAGGTTCAATAATTGTGAATGGCTGAATTTCAATAAAGATTTAAATATTTTCAATATATTTTTTTGCCTTAAAATGCTAGGGATCTTGTCATGTAATTCAGTACTGCCTCAGTATTAGCTAGAAGAGTAGTTGTTTTGATCGTTTCTCCAATACAAGTGTTTTAAAGTATTCACCTGGCTATTATATTAGCGTGCCCAGATTAGGGCAACAATATACAGAAAGTAGATAATTTCATAATAAATAAAATAGTGTGTAAGTTGTGACTTGCTTAATACCTAAATAAAATTCTTTAACCGTGATGAAAGCAAATTTCTAGGATATATTTCTCACATTAATAATCTTGCAAAATAATAAACAAAAATCCTCAGCTAGAACTGAATTTTACTTTGATGACTTCCCTTCCTATTTCCTAACGTTGCACTCTTGTAATAATAAATAATACCAGGTAATTATTAATATGAAAAAGTAAAAAATCTGAATTTTATTATAATGTATTCCACGACCGTTTAACGGGCGTGTATAATATACATATAAAATAATTAGCTCCTAATAAAATATACAGGAAATGAACCGATTTGAACGATGCCTCAAAGAAGATATTCAAATAATATAATACAGACAATTAAACACCCTATTAAAAACAACAAGATAGCAGATAAATATTTTGATATTCCTACTTCAAAATGCTAATAGAAACAATTAAATACCTTCGAAGTATAAAATGGGGTGAAGCTACCATGTGGCCGTAATCTAAGATCTAAAAATTTATAATATTCGTTTTCGCTAATTTAAATATGATGACATTCTTGTCGTAATATCTTCGATCAAGATAAAGTCATCCCTAATAAGTACATCTGTTTAGACGCCGGAACATAGTATACCTGTCAAATCTCACCGGAAATAGAAGAATTATTAACTGTCCCGTTGGAAGGGGTTAATAGAGGGTGTGGAAAATAGTAATTAGAGAAGTTCGCTAATGGGGGTTTTTAGCTTTTTATTTATGAATATTTTTCTATTACGTAACATTTCAGTATAGATCCAAAAGTTGATGCGTATGGTAATATTTGCTAATAGGAAAAGTAAATACATGAATGTGTTAAGTGCAGTGCTGTAAATTGTATGTGTATGTAGTGCTAAAATTTAGAAAAGTGGTAACCAAGATAAAAATACTTATCCATCATTGCACTGGTAATAACTTTACTTCGCATTTATCATCTGTACAAATTATTTAGGGTAGGTTGGTTAACCTTGTTTATTGGAACTGCAGCTCAATAATGATTCGAGATTAATATAATTTCGGATGTTTCACTTCAGATTAGGGTCAGGTTTCCTGAACTGCCTCTTAGACACGATTTATTGCAATGAATGGCGGTTTTTCACTAATTGTTTTCAAATGCCTAGTGAAAAAGATAAATTTAATATAAAATTTTATTGATCGGTTTGGCAAAGACGTAAGTTTTACGCAGGATTTTTGAATGCTTGTTCACATTCTTTCTTCTTCTTTTGAATTTGTTATGAAAATAGATTAGTAAATTCATATCTTTCCTTCAAATATAGCAAAAAGTAATTAATTCCGAAAATATTCCAATTAGATAAGTATGTTTCTCTAATAGGGAACAAAAAGAAAAACAAACACAAATTAAAACTAATTTAAAACCGAACCTAGTCAAATAATTTAACAGTTATTTTAAGAATCCATAATGCTTTAGTTTTGCAAAATAAATATGTGTACAGGGTGTTCCACGACCGCGTGCACATGGCTCACCATGAATAGAGAATATAATAGCGACTTAATAATTTCCAATGAACATGTCCTGTATACAGTTTTTATCAAATTTGACATCAGATTCTGAAAGTACTTGAGAAATTGCATAAAATAAGTATTTCACATTTATTGGGCACGATTTTGTAGTTCAAGCAATAAATTAACGAACACAAAGAAAGCAAGACTACCACATTTTTTTAAATAATAAGTAAGATTGATTGCAGTCTACACCCGTGAAAATGTTATTAAGTTTAATACGTTTCTGTAATAGTATCTGACTTACTGACTAAGTTTCTATAAGTTTTCACGTATTTATAGTGTGGAGTATGTTGTCGACATTTGTTACATTTACGGGTTTTGTGATGACAATACAAGAGTGCCAGCCAGATGTTTTCCTGGTTATCGAACCAAATCTTCGAACTTTTTCATTTGTCATTCCGTACGCAGAGGAGTATGGAAAATTTTCAAATGCCATCAATCCTGCAAGCTCGGTAAGAGAAAGAATTAATTTCACAGGCCGACAAAAAAAATGTTGTTTTAGAGACGTGATCCCCCCCCCCTACCTATTATTGGTAAAATTTCCCGCTGAATCAGAAAATGAAAATAAAAATAAAATTCTGACGTATGGATTCCCCCCATACATCCTCAATTCCCCCCAAAAATTAAAAATTCAACCTTTCCATCCAACCCCCACTTATCTTTAGAAAAATTTTCCGCTGAATCCGAAAATAATTAAAAAAAATTTCTGACGTATGGATACACCCCCATACATCCTCAATTCCCCCAAAAAATTAAAAAAATCCAAACTGGCCATGCCATACATATATATAGGTTACATATAACGTCGTCATGGATATTAGAATAATAACAAAAACAATTATTATTATAAAAATTACTTTTTCGTAAATCAAAATTAAAATCTTTGAAACTTAAATGATTTATTTATTAATATAACAAATGTAACTGTTATAAATTGGTGACCCCGACGGTCACAGGCAAACTATAAATTCGTGATCCCTGATTAAGTAATTGGATAATTGGAAATTTAGATTAAGAAATTAAGATGTTTACTGAAAACTTGGAGAAAAGGAACATAATTATTCTGATACAAAAAACTGGACAAGAGAAAATCTAATAATAATCAATACCTGTATGAAGACTTTTATATAAAACCATTAGATTGCAAGAACATTGGATATTAAATTGGTTATGTTATTAATTTCCTGACCACTTAACACCATTTAAGAGCTGGATTAGGAAGATAATCAAATTTTGAAACCTTATATTAAAATTTTTCTCAAGAAATTCAAAATTTTTCCCAAGATCTTCCTTTGAATTTTCTTTTTTAGTACGGTAAGTGAGTTGTTTCCCATTGCATCCCTGTTATTAAAAAGAATCAGTTAATTAGTTTTACAAATGGCGCATCCTACGAGTAATGATATTAATTAGATAATACTGCAGTGACATCTCATAGTCAATATGCCACGAAAGTCAAACTTCCACCTTTTTGGATTTCTAAGCTGGAAATTTGGTTCACATAAGTTGAATCACAATTTGCTATTGCCAAGATTGTTAATGACCGTAGGAAATATGACCAAATAATCGCAAGTCTACCGTTAGAGATCATTAATAATATCTGCGATATTATTCTTAGCCCGCCAAAAACTAATAGGGGTTATATGATAATTTAAAATCTAAACTTATTTCTCGCCTTACGTCAAGCGATTTACTGTCCGGCTCGCATATGGGTGACCTAAAACCCTCTTACTTCTATCGTTCTATGTTGAACGTCGCCGGTGGTTCTAATATGGTCAGCCAAGAACTGCTCATCAAACTATGGAAACGTCGCTTACCAAAGACCATATTTATCGCGATTGTGGCCTCTGGTAAGACTGACATTAACGAGATCATTAGCAGATCGTATTTGGGAGTCGTGCCAAAGTTCAGTGATTGCCCCAATATCTAATTCCCCTTGTAACGTAGAGCCCTTATCAGACTTAGTGACAACCTTCAAAAATCTCTGCGTTACTTTCCAAGACACGTTAAATCAAGTTTTACAAAGGCAAGAACATTTTAATACACAATTATTTGCTATTGAATCTAAAATTTCTAAACAGACCCCAGATACTTCAACTTGTACTCTTTCTTGCAGCAATTGTAGAAGTAGGAATTATACAGGCCACTTGGGCTACTTAATCAAAATATTTGTATTCAAATTCAAAATATAATTTAGTTCATTAATTTTTGTTATTATTCTAATATTCATGACGATGTTATATGTAACCTATATATATGTAGGTAAGTACCCTACACCATCCAACCCACCTATCTTTGGTAAAATTTTCCGCTGAATTCGAAAATGATAATAAAAAAATTCTGACGTATGGATTTTTATTGTTTTCCAAAATGTTGTAAGCTCTTAGTAACTTTAAGCTAGGTAGCATACGGGCGGTATTTTCTAAATCCAGGTTATAACTTACCCTGGGTTGGTAGACGCCTGGACGTGGCCCCAGGCTTGAACTCGCATTTTGGTTGATTGTGAAATTAAAAAGCTAAAACATTTTAATTCCAAGGGAAAAATATTTTTTCGTTTTGGTTTTACTGACAGATTTTATAAAAGTTATAACGGTTGCCACGTCTGATTTGTATTTATTTTTATTTTTGAAAGAAGCAAGTGAGAGATATGGATGAGTAGGGAGGAATCCTCACGTCCAAACAATTTTTTTGCCATTTTCGGATTCAGGGAATTTTACTAAAGATAGCTAGTGGATGGCTAGTTTGGATTTTTTGAATTTTTGGGGGGAGTTGAGGGTGTATAGGGGGAATCTATACGTCAGAATTTTTTTTTATCATTTTCGGATTAAGCGGAAAATTCTACTAAAGATTGTTTGGATGGCCAGTTTGAATTTTTCAATTTTTGGGGGAATTTAGGGTGTATGGGGGGGAAATCCATACGTCAGAACCTTTTTTTTATCATTTTAGGATTCAGCAGAAAATTTTACCAAGGTTAGGTGGGTTGGATGGCCAGTTTAGATTTTTTGAATTTTTTGGGGGGGTAATCCATACGTCAGAAAATGTTTTTGTTATCATTTTCGGATTCAGCGGAAAATTCTACCAAAGAGAGGTGGGTTGGATGGCCAGTTTGGATTTTTTGAATTTTTTGGGGGAATTAAGGGTGTATGGGGGAAATCCATACGTCAGATTTTTTTTATCATTTTCGGATTCAGCGGAAAATTTTACTAACGATAGGTAGGGTCACGTCTCTAAAACAACATTTTTATTTTGTCGGCCTGCGTTATGAAGATATTATTAACATTGTGGCACAAAACCAATCTATTAGCACTCGACGTATATAGTACATCATGCGGCAGCTGAAATAAATCTCACTCGATTTTCTTGCTGTCTATTTGTCAGTAGGTGCAGGAGGAGGGGGTGGTTGGAATAATCATGTGACTAAAATTCAAATTGAAATATGTCATCAGATTTTTAGTGAAAATGTTTGCTTTTTATTTGATACATATTAAAAAAATCCCAATATACCCTCGACAGCATTTTCCGAGCTCAAGTCTGACGTCCAGGTTCCTGAAATTTCGAAAAAATGGCTCCCGGTACTATGATGGAACGTGGCAATTTTTTTTCCAAAAATTGAGATTCCATTTATTAAAGGTACAGCGTTTGAAAGCCAGTGTTGAGTTGGCGCAATTAAATTTCTACAATTGGATTACTAGCCATAGGGGCAATATTCAGAGAGTATTATTTACAGATGGGGTTCAAGTTATCCAAGATGGAGTATACAACTTTCGAAATTCTCATACTTGTGCTAATGAGTATAATAAAGAAATTGTCCGACGAAATTCTCTGCAAAAATTATCGTTAAACGTCTAGTGCGCTGTAAGAAATAGTGTTTTTGCATTTGAAGGGCGATGTACGGGCAAAGTTTACTTGGACTTTCCAGAAAATGTATTGCCCGAGTTAATACACAATGTCAACCAAATGTTATTTCAACATGACGGCCCACTTCCTCATTTTATGGATTAATCCTAGTGGACAAATAAGATGGCCAGCTAGTTCACCCGATCTGACCTTAACTTTTTTAAGGGGGTTAATTAAAAGCTAAATTGTACAGCACGGATATTCAGATAAGAATTCAATTGAGAAAGTGCAGATAGTAGTTAATGCATGTGATGAGATCAGAAACAATCCTCAAATGACACAAATAACGATTCTTTAATTTGAACCTTATAACATGAACATGCCTTGAAAAAGGGGGGACACCATTTTGAAAATAAATTATGATTTACGGTAAATCTTTTGTTTCGTATTCTGGTTAATACCAAGTCAACAATTTGTTTCGATTTTATTTTTATCCGCTCTAGGCTTTTGTGATCATAGTTTATTATTTATTTAACAGTGGACCAAAATAAAGCTAAAAATCAAAATAAGAAGGTGGTGGGGGGGATTTTTTTTGCCGAAGTACACACACAGAGGTTGGGTAGATAGAGATAGGGAACATATTCATTTTAACAATTGAAATCGTAAGACAACTATTTTCTCATTTTTTTTGCAAATATCTCCGATCATATTGACCGTATTGCAAAACTAAAAATATACAGATTGTTCGCAATAAAATTTCAAACAGATCTGGATATACGATACCTCCATTAAATATGTATTTAACTAAAAAAAAAAAAAAGAATAAAAATGAAAAAGCCAGTATGCAGCTCTTTAAACAATTTATCAAAAAACATTTAAAAAATTTGTATAAACATGAGTCCGGAAATCCCTATTAAGGAAGCTAGTTTCTTCTAAAAGGGCACCTCTTAACTTTAATGTCATTAATGACATCAGATATCAACAAATAAAGAAATGTCGAACAATTAGATAATAAAACAAAACCTCATAGTTTATCAGTGGTGAAAGAAAAAGTATTTTCAAATTACGCGGGAGAGAGGGAGATCTTTATTCCATTGTTTTTTAAGCCTGAGGAATGCATAAACATAAAATAATGACCTGTATTGACGGTGAATGTAGCTCAGCGTTCCTGAAATATTAAGTAAGATTCAATTTGAATGTTGATATTGAGGTCGGTGTAGAATTAAATTAACAACGAAGCTAAACATATTTTTGACGACTTCAATATCTGTATTATTTAATTATAGCTCAGACGACAGAAAACATTTTGTAGTGAAACCCACAAAAATTTGCAAACTCATTAATTTTTTTTTTAATGAGTTCGTGAAAGTATATATCCTTAAAAGTTTACATTTCGCTCGCATGCAGAACATAAAAAAAAAGTGAAAAAATTTTTTTTTATTCATTTTCTCAAAACTGTGAAATTATGTCAGGGTAGGAAAAAATAAAAAATATAGATGGATAGACCATGTGTTTTTGGACAAATAATATTATAATAAAATTTATCGCTAAAGCCACGGTATTCCTCGAAAAAATAGTGAAGTAACTTTGTCATTCTACGCGACCAGCGTACGGTTAAATGCATATCATGGAACCTGTTCTATCGAGTAAAATAAAGCATTTTTCCTCTTTGTGATTGCACGTTTTAAACATTTTTCTTAGTGAATAGGAGGATAAATAGTGAGTATGGAGGGAAAATATATAATTATCAATGCATACACAGACACCACACATAGCCGCTGAATCGCACGCATGAATTTTTATTTACTGTATTGTATTTATTACAGGTACACCTGTCTAGATTTCAGCTATATTCAATGGATTCCTTATAAATTTGTTAATATGTTGGAAAGGTTCCAGAATTTATATTCAAAACAATCAAAGATATTTTCATAGTTATAAGGATGAGATCGTGAAAATCGCAATTTATTATCATCTGATTGATCATATTCTCGAAAAATGCACACAAGTAAACGATTTTGGGTTTGAACATTCGAAAAATATAAATTTTTTCCGAAATAGTGATATTTTATTTTTTCCAATAGGTCAATTTTTCGACAAGTTACAGCCTCCAATATATATATATTTATCAAAAAAAATCATCAAGCAAGGAAATTAAAATGATTTAAGATGTTCTTTTTTTTAATCCTCGTTACTACAACTTAATAAATCATAATAATCATGAAGCGTACATACTTTCCAACAGTTCTCAATGAAGAAAGAATTTTTTTGAAGGGCTTTTATTTTTTTCTACATTGTTTATTGCTACGATTGAGTACGGGCATGATAATATATATATAAGTATATTTTTCCCATCCATCCTTTGCTTGTATTGTTTAAAACAAAAAAGCATCAGAAAGCTAAAATTTAGATATTTTAAATGAACCAACACTCATATAGATTGAACAAATTCTGATTTAATGACATATAATTCAATGCGTCGGTGTCACAGTCATGCGTATTCAAGCGCGTGCACGCATGGATCTCGCTGCGAGTTATAACGTTACACTTGACATTTTTTTTTTCGGGAAATCCATGACTTTAACGATAAATTTTGTTAGGACATTTTTTGTTCATAAATACGTGATCTATCTATCTGTGTTTTTTATTTTTTTCTAGCTTGATGTAATTTCATAATTTTGAAAAAATGGATGAAAAAAATTTTTTTTCACATTTTTTTTATGTTCTGCATCGAGCGAAATGTAAACTTTTCAGGATATTGTTCTATACACATTCACGAACTCATTAAAAAAAAGTTTACTTAGTTTACAAAATTTTATGCATCGAGCGAAATGTAATCTTTTCAGGATATTGTTCTATACACATTCACGAACTCATTTAAAAAAAAGGTTATTTAGTTTGCAAAACTTTTATGGGTAAATACCTTCATCAACTGGGCTCTTAAGGCTCTATTAACTGGAGGACAGTGAAATTTCATTTCGTAATGTTTAGCGGCCTTTGTTGAAGGCATAGGCGATTCAGTATTCAATTTTTATTTCGTATCGACTGAAGCAAATAATTTCTCAGTATTAAAACGGTATTTCAGTCACGTCAATTCAGATTGTCCTAGGACAATAGTAAACAGCAGTGTAACACTCTGGTTGCTCGATTACTTAACTTACAATCATTTAAATAGCTTTAAAGTTGGACCACCAAGTTGCACTAAAAATATATCGTGAAGGAAACAAATAACCGTATTCGGGTAGCCGCAATACAGTATAATTATTTATCTTGAAGAGGCAGAGGGTATAATAGTATCTAATATCAATTAGGTGTTACTATAGCGCAATATTAATTGTTTAAGATATCACGCCACCACGATATTTCGGTTACCTGCAACTTAAACGCTCTATGCGGTATCCTGTATCAGCTATTTATTACCTTAAATCCTATAATTTTTACACGTTGCTCAAACTATTTGACACGTAACACCGTATAGGACCATGGGAAAATCTTTTATCTGTAAACGTATAATAATGGGATCTAGGTGTAATGACAGTAAGGAATAAACACGTAGTGAAAATATTATATTATTAAATTATACGACAAACTTGCCTTGGAGTGTTAGTTATCTTATTACTGTAATTATTTGGATGGACGACTTCGATTTATTTTAGAAGGTATATATTTACGTATTTTGCTGGTCATTATGCTATTAAATAGTAAATAGTCTATAACTGTAGAGCACAAAAGGGGAGAGTTGCTGCTTCTGTGATATTTCTGTATAAAATCTTAAATAGCTGCCTTGGGTGCGTCGGACTTTCCAATCCAGGCAGTTTCTTAAATGACCCTAGATGGGCCTTTCTTGGAGGCAATACGTTCTCTGAGTCTCACTAGTTTAATTTTAATTATTATGTATTATTTGTTTTTTTTTGCTTTGGTAAATCTTTTTATGGTATTATTATTTAAAAAAATCCAATTTATATTTGTTTTAGTTTTTAATGGTTTTATTAAACTTGGAAATCTGTATGTATTTATGTATCAAATTTATTGATTGAAATTTGACCCACTTCCCGTGATCCAATCGAGCTGAAATTTTGTATACGCGTGTAGTTCTGATGACAATATAATAATGTGATGTAAAAAATGTGTTTTATAGTTTTAACACTACAAGTTTTAGTTTTTTTTTTATCGCATAATGTATTCACTCATACCTTGTTACTAGCTTTTATTCAAAGATATTCCAAGAAAGGGCGAAAGCGCTACGAACGCCTGCAGTGAAGATTTCGGAGCTGTCTTATTAAGTATTAGTAGAGCAGCAAACCAATAAAAAACGGCTATTTGTGAAAGAATGTTGCCGCTTGGTATACTTATTAGTAGTGCCCTAAAGAATAATTTTCGAAGGAGCGCCACCTTCAGGTACCATTTGGATCCAAAATGGCGGCTGATTTCTAATAATCTAATAAATATGATTTTTTTGGTAAATCCATTGACTTTATAAAAAAATAGTCTTATACAAAGTTGTTGAGCTTTGAACAGCCAACAAAAAATTATTTCGGACATTTCGCGATTAGAATTGAAATAAAGCCGTTATTTAATAAAATTCAAAATTTGTTCTTTTTTTTACAGAATCATTTATTTATATGTATGTTTTTAACAAAATATTAATTTAAATCACACTTTCCCTTACAAGAAGTACATAACAACGTGCAATGTAAGCCTATTTTCTTACAAGCACATATATTTTGTTTACAGTTCTTTTTGCAGCCGCACCGTATCAGTTGCCTCAAGGCTGTGGACACCTCAGGTAAAGTTGACCAGTATGGTGAATAAATACCATCTTTTTTACACCAACCCCAAGATTCAGTATCTGGCAAAGTAGGATTTATTTCCAATGATTGTCCCCACACATGGCCATGGTATGTGGCTCTTCGAGTATGTTGGTCTAAAGCGGCTTTAGAAGGTGGAAGGTTTGTAATATTTCTTCCCTTCGACGTGAAAAATTCCTTTCGGGCATCGTTAACTTCAAAGCAGTCGGATGTTGAACAGTACATTAAGACAACAAATCTTTGCGACAAATTGAAGACATGGTCAGAAATAAATCTTTGCGGCTTAGACATAAAAAAAAAAGCTTCCGTTACCTCAGGGAAAATTTTCCAGGTCTTCCAAGCAGTCGACTTTCCCTTGCCTGAGAAAAATGAGACGGTATCACATCCCGTGAATGCATGAAAACCTAACAAAGCTTCACATTTTTGTTGACCAAAATGTGCAGCTATCCCATTAACTCATATTATTCTAAAGTGCTTATTGACACTAAAGTGAACATATAGAGTTTTCAATCCTTGCACATACAACCGATGAAAAAAAGCAGTAGCTAACACTACAACATCGGTGTCTACTGTTCTTATGCAAATATTTTTCCAACCTTGGCGGATGCAATCCTGTATGTGTTATAATACGTGTATCTGCTTCTTCGTGACTGCAGAGCGATAGATGTGAATTTTGGGAATTGCGGTTTGAAATGATCCTATCGTCAATTGTGCATAGTGTTTCCACAGGATAAAGAATGGATGATGTTGTACATTCATTGGGTAGAAAGTGAAACAAGTCTGTTTTATTGTCTGTGTTCCTAAGAAAATCAGACCAGTTTTTAGGAAGTAGTGCATTACCACCAACTTGTTGTCGCGTTCCTCCTCCACGAATTTCTCTAGTGTGATGTTTCAAACTATTGTTCTTGTATATGTCCCAAATGATATCAAACGCGTTTTAAATTAAATTTATCAGCGTTATGTTCGATGTGCGATTGAAACACTTTGGCAGAGCATTCAGCAAAATTTAAAACACCTTTAGGCAGTAAAAGGTGCCCATATCATATTGAAATTCTGATGTTTCTTCTGTCTGAAGTAAATTTGGCATAGCATCGGTTTCTTTTAAAATAAAAGGTACGTCATTAAGCATATTTTCCAGAATCTTAACAAGGATTGATTTATCTGATGATCTTTGGACTCCGTTTAAAGATAGAGCTGTTGGGAATGGTTGATTCTTATGTGCAAAAAAATCATCCAAATCTATGTCACGATTTGAACATACTATGAAAAGTCTAGAGAATAAATCCACATCAGATTTCAGGGACTTTATCAACATTGCGGATTTTACAACCTTTTTAGGCTTACAAAATAAGCGAGTTTTATTCGCTTTTATTGGATCATATATGGATACCTCTCTGCTGCTTAAGCGTTCGTCAACAAACTTATTATATAGATCTGGTCCACGTTCCTTTATACCTAAAAATAACAGAAATATTTTATAATGTGTCGCGGAAATAACCATGTATGAAGACCTACCTAAAATATTATTTAGACATTCGTCATCCATTGTTATTTTGGCATCAATGCAGAAAAAGTCTCTGTTGGTTTCAAGAAACGGATTTCCAAATTCAGTGTAAGCCTCTTTTAAAAGTTGTATATTTTCTTTAAATTTCATTTGAAGAGCTGCCGATTCCTCATGGTGTCTATTGTCGATGGATACTTCTTTATCTAAGTTTGTAAATAGCGTACTTAACTTTCCCAGTACCTGTTTGAAAAGCTCTAGCCTAATATCACTAACTACACATACGTAACAATGTCAACTAGCAACAACGATTATATGTAAATATTAACAAAAGAAGAGCACGAACTTCTAACACGTTATAAGGTCTGCGCGCTTGCCTGCTACTAGAATAGTAGCGGGAAATTGAAATAGCTAAACATCTCCGATTAAAGCAACAGGCCAGGCACGTCATCGCTTGCAATAAATTTTAGCAACATCGTGTGCTATGGATAACAAGTAAACTTTATTTATTACAATTTTAAATAAATAAATCACACAAAAAATAAAAGGTATCATGTTTAATTTTCGTAAATAGTAGCCTTATTTTCAAAAATTTCGCAAAATACCTAAAATACTTTTTTGTTAGCAATAAAATAAGCAACACTTTTTAATTACACTTTTTTTTTGTGAAGTTAATAGATTCGCCAGAAAATTAATTGATTTCTTGAAAATGGCGGCCATCTTGGATCCAAATGGTAACTGAAGATGGCGCTCCTTTGAAATACGTTCCTTACGGTAATACCGGTTAGTGTGCCAAACGGCAATATCCTTTCACGAATAGCCGTTTTGTGTCGATAATTCTATTCTTGCGGTTCTACTATATGAATAATATGATATAAATAAAATAAAATAATTAAAACGTAACTAAGATGACGGGATTACCTTTTTCCGTAACATCATTGTAAACCTAATTGAGACTAAAATATTAAAAATAAATAAATAGAAAAAGGCTTTTGAAAAACAATAGTTTTATTTTAAAACCAAATTGCACTAAAAAGTAGAAAACAATTTTTTAGAATTAGGCGCTCTAATTAGGCAAAGTAATATTTTATGATCGTCCAATGATTTTCTATTTACAAAGTTGAAAGAAATATATTTTCTATTTTTGGTGCAATTTGGTTTTAAAATAAAACTATTGTTTTTAAAAAGTTTTTTTTTCTATTTATTTAACGTCTGCCTATCCCGCGACTAAGGCCAATCACCGACATCAGAAGACGAGTCCTTAAACCTTGAAATTTTGCTGAACATCTTGTAAGGAGAGTAGGGATTTTTTACTTGCACAACATCTAGTTAATAAAGGAACGAACACTTTACATCCCTTCTAAAGGACGGTATATCCACTACGCAATTTTATTCTAAAATTTGATAGCTTCTGTGTACTTGCTGCTACAAGCCCCTAAAGGTGAAAAAAGATCGCTGTCATTCCCTAGTGATGCGACATCGAACCGAAAGTATCGATAACATCGAACAAACTTATCGATATAAGATGTTTATCGGGTGAAAAATATCGATATTGTCAATTATCGATATTCGATAAGATGAAGTTTAGGATGAAGGAATTCAAGCATTGTTTTCTGTACTTGAGTTTTTTATTAGTTCGATGTGGGAAAAGACAGTTTATGCGCATGCGTTTCAAACAATATTTTTCTACGATTGTCTGCAATCGTAAAGAAAAAATAAAAATAATATGGTCTTGTTGATTTCCTTGCGTAGTGCCTAGAGGAGCCGTGGTCGTCTAAACGACGCACAGTGGTGATTTTATTGAAAATATTGGTCAAAAATCGGTAACCTAGCTAATTTTCGATAAAAATTTACGAAATTTGGTTAAGTTAAGTATTTGGATATGCTAAATTCAGTTTTGCTGCAGATTTTTTTTTCCAATACGGCTGCTTCAAAATATGGGTCAGAAGAAGCAAGAAAGATAGAATAGCAAGCAAGAATAAAATAACCCAGCCACAAAAAGAAGTCCGGATCCTGGAACTTGACCCGAGTAGTTCAATGTATTTTTCGACACTCAATTCGAATCCGACCGCAGAAAAGCCCAAACACCCTCAAAATTTTGAGCTGAAGCGAAAAAACAACCTTAGAATAGGGTAAAATCAATCTTCATATATGGTGACATTAAGTACATGCAAAAAGTACTTCTAATGTTCAATCCTAGGATTTTTGAGGTTGCTGATTTCGAATTTCAACATGGCAAAAGTCAAAAATTGATTCTCAGGGTGAAAATCGAGTAAAATGGGGGTTGAAAGGGGTGTAAAAATGAATATTTGACAAAATGCGTGATTTTCATTCTAAAAGTTTATTTCTAGGGATTTTTGAGGTTGCTGATTTTAAATTTCAACATGCCAAAAGCCAAAAATTGATTCCTAGGGTGAAAATCGAGTAAACATGAAATATTTAGCAGTCATCTCCCTAAATAATGGCGGAACAACTACTCTTAGATTAGGCTAAAAAACACCCCCGTTCTTGCAAAGAATATACACCATCATACCATCATACAGTATATACATGCTAAAACATGACATAAAAAAATGAAGATTTAAAAGTTTGGAATTCTCCTTTTATCCTTTTATCAAAGTACATGTGAGTGTAAAAACTAGCCTTATATAAAAATAAAATACATAACTACCATTAAAATATGGAAAATGTGGGAGATTTTGATTTATAAATTTTTGGACAGAAACAAAAGTGACTTTAACCCCCCTCATTAACTTTATTTTTATATTAGGGTGGTTTTTCTCTAGGAGTTGCTTAACCACCTCAGAGTAGAAAATCCTTTGTCATGTACCAAAAATCTATATTTAAATACAATACGTTTGCGCTTGTTAACTACTTTTTGCATGTATTTATTGTTGTTTATTCACTAAGGGCGGTTTATTCACTAACTTGAACTCAAAAATATAATTTCAGAATCTATATTACGTGTTTTTTCAACTTTTTATTTCTACATCCCTTTCAACCACTAATTTACTCTATTTTGAACCTAAGAATAAATTCTAGGCTTTTGGCATGCTGAAATTTGAAATCAGTAACCTCAAAAACCCCTAGAAATATACTTTCGGAATGAAAATTACGTATTTTGTCAAATTTTAATTTTTCACTCCTCTCAACCCCCACTTTACTCAATTTTCACCTTAAGAATAATTTCTTGGCTTCTGGCATGTTGAAATTTGGAATCATCAACCTGAAAAACCCCTAGGAACATAAGTTTGGAATGAAAATTACGTATTTTGTCAAATTTTCATTTTTACACCACTTTCAACCCCCATTTTACTTGATTTTCACCCTAGGAATCAATTTCTGGCTTTGGGCATGTTGAAATTTGAAATCAACAACCTCAAAAACCCTAGGATTGTACATTAGGAGTACTTTTTGCATGTACCTATTGTCACCATGAATGAGGGGCGATTTTACGCTCTGAGTCAAAATTTTGAGGATGTTTGGGCTTTTCTGAGGTCGGATTCGAATTCAGCGTTGAAAAATACATTGAACTACTCGGATCGAGTTTCCTGGAACAAAAAAATAAAATGTTTGCTTCTTCTGACCCAAATTTTGAAGACGCTATATTGAAAAAAAAAAGTTTCTGCAGCAAAACTGAATTTAGCATATCAAAATACTTAACTCTACCAAGTTTCGTAAATTTTTATCGAAAATTGACTAAGCTACCGATTGTTGACGCCTGTTTCAATAAAAGCACCTCTGTGCGACGTACCGGTGGAGTAATATCTGCCATCTTCAGGTTCGCTGATAGCTGCTTGCTCGAACTGAACTGACATTCAGTCCGAATAACACAATGTGTGAATTATTATTGTATCAAAACACAAATACTAATTCAAATTTCTTTTGTTTTTTTATCATGATATACTGTCCGATATTTTTCATTATTTTTGCTAGTATATCGATATTTCATCGATGTTTAATGATGTAAGTTATCGATGTAAAAATATCGGATATCGTCCATTGCAATATCGATGTTTTCGATACCTCGATATGTATCGCGCATCACTATCATTCCCTAGAGGTCACTCGTTTCAGCACCAACCACAATTAACGTTGCTTCATTAAAAAAACATTTTTAATTTTTTCCTCTTATTTACAATATCTTGACAGACATATTGTGATGAATTTCTAGTTGGCCTTCCAGTATCATGTCATATGGGGTCAATTCTTGAAATTGTTTCTACAGGACATTGATAAAGTTTTCCTCTAGATACAAGCAAGTTGTATTCTTGACTGATCCTATGAGACGATGTTCCGTTTATAATCAGTAGAATTACTTCACTTCGTGATTTCCAGGAGAACTGTGATTTCCTATGGGAAAATAAAAACTTCACGCTGTAAACTAATTTGTTTGCCATTTAGCATGATGAGTCATCGTAGCAGTAGTTATTTTTCATGAAATGGAAGAATTATCCAAAATCACAGCTTTAGAAAATTTGAAAAGGACCGACATATTACAGATCAGGCTTCTAGAAGACATATAAGAAAATATATTTGTTAAATCTTAAATGATATTGGTATAGGATGTTTGCGAAATCGTGTTAGATTGACCAAAAATTTTGTGTGATAGTTAATAGAATTGATTGGTTGATTGATTCACCAGCGTGTGGTAGGCATTACTGCTGATATACAAATGACGCATGGTAACGGGATGTGGGATGGGAAATGTAGGTATTTGTAAGATGCGTTGCCGCATTTTGTCGTGAAAGAGCGTTTAAGCTCCTTTTTGCGTGTTTTCGCTTCTAGACTTCTAGTTCTTCTGTATCCTCTGTTTCTTCCGTTTCTGATTCCGACATATTTCAAAATCCCGACGTGAAGGGTCAATTCTGAGGCCAGATTCAGATTCAGCGCGAAAAATTACTTCGGAAGTGACCCCCATCTGCCCAACAACAGAACCTCGCAGACTTGTGTCATTGTCGATACTAACAAAATTTCTATTTTTAAACTTAACTTGCAATGTTTGTATGTTTGTTTGTTGGTTTAGGTCAAATCTTGCAAGCTGAATTTCGACTAGTTCTAATTAAGCTAGAGCTTTGAAATATGGCACACGTGTATAAGTCCGGTGACAATGCAACATAGTGTAGCCATTATCGGTCTAAATCCAATATGGCGGACGTCCCAAAATGGCGGATCAGCTTTTTAGTTACAACCCCCCCTAATATGGGTATCATATGAAAGGGTTTGACGAGTAAAATACGATAAACAATGTGACGTCATTCTAAATCCAATATGGCGGACGTCCCAGATGGCGGATCGGCTTTTTAGTTACAACCCCCCTGATATGGGTATCAAATGAAAGGGTTTGATGAATAAAATACGATAAACAATGTGACGACAGTTGTAAATCCAATATGGCGGACGTCCCAAGATGGCGGATCTGCTTTTTAGTCACAACCCCGTTGATATGGGTGTCAAATGAAAGGGTTTGACGAGTAAAGTACGATAAGCAATGTGACGTCATTGTAAATTCAATATGGCGGATGTCCCAAGATGGCGGATCGGCTTCTTAGTTACAACTCCCCTGATATGGGTATCAAATGAAAGGGTTTGACGAGTAAAATACGATAAACAATGTGACGTCATTGTAAATCCAATATGGCGGACGTCCCAAGATGGCGGATCTGCTTTTTAGTCACAACCCCATTGATATGGATGTCAAATGAAAGGGTTTGACGATTAAAATACGGTAAAGTGTGTGACGTCATTCCAAATTCTATATGGCGGACGTGGGAGAGGTGGAGATGGGGTGGGATGGGTGGGAAGGGTAGTAAGGGTGGGAAGGGTGGGAAAGGAAGAGGTGCGGAGAGGTGGGGAAGAGGTGGAAAGAGGTGAGAAATGGGTGGGAATAGGTGGGAGAGGTGGGGAGGGGGTGGGAAGAGGTGGGGAAGGGGTGGGAAGAGGTGGGAAGATGTGGGAATGGTGGAAAGGGGTGGTAAGAAGTGGGGAAGAGGTGAGGAAGGGGTGGGAAGAGGTGCAGAAGGGATGGGACGAAGTAGGGAAGGGGTGGGAAGAGGTGGGAAGGGGCGGGAAGAGGTGGGAAGGGGTGGGCAGAGGTGGGAATAGGGTGGTAAGAGGTAGAGAGATGGGAAAGGGCAGGGGAAGAGGTGGGAAAGGGTTGGGAAGAGGTGGGAATAGGGTGGGACGAAGTGGGAATAGGGTGGGACGAGGTGGGGAAGAGGTGGGAATAGGGTGGAAAGAGGTGGGGAGAGATAGGAAAGGGGTGGGAAGAAGTGGGAAGTAGTGATAGCGGGGTGAGAAGACGGCAGAAGGAAGGGGTGGATGGCGGTGGCAAATGAAAGAGTTTTGTCTGACTGTTTGTAAAATAAGTAGACTAAAAAGTAAAAAATAAAATTATATAAAAAATATATTTTTAAGAAAAAGCTTTTATTTGAAAAAAGTACTAAAATGTAAAAATAATTTTTTTTTAAATTCATACACATGGAAATCAAAAAAGCTTTGGGGGCGGTCAACTGAGCAAAGTAGCTATGCAATAGCACTATATGACCGCCCCCAAAGCTTTTGGTTTCCATGTGTATGAATTTAAAAAAAAATATTTTTACTTTTTAGTACATTTTTCAAATAAAAGCTTTTTCTTAAAAATATTTTTTTTATATAATTTTTTAATATTCATCTTATCTGTATTTTACATTTATATTTAGTTTTTAATATTTATAAAATGCCTCTTTGTTAATAATCAAACTTTCTTAATGAAACAACTGTGGTCCGATCTCTTAAATTTTTTAAAAATTGTCATCTATAATGCATGCTCATTAATATCATAGGTCAATTATCAAATATAATGTCATTTACTATTAGAGTTATTACAATGTTTTATATTCGTATATATGTTATATGAACCTGCCAGTATTATCCGTGTAAAGGTTTTCATACCTATACTTACATAAAATCAGTTTAAGCAGACACTCTCATTACTAATTTAATGTATTCCATACCCATCATAAATATATCGGTAGATAACAAGCGATTTTTTAAACATACGGCAAGCGTAAAGGAGTTGTTGTTTTATTTTTTATTATTCACTGAACTTTACTTTTGTTTTTCATATTAGTAGTCGAATATTTCATACAAACACTTTAGAGTGCGTTTAAAACCAAACGGTTCATGAGGCTCTAAAATTGCATGAAATGAAAAACATTGTCAGACCGACAGATTTTTAACAGCATGAGATAATAAAATGGTACAGTATTTATAAAACAATTGATTATAAAAAAAATGAGGTACCAATACAACAAGATTTAGTATACTAATCTAAAAATAAATAACATCAAATAAATACAGAAAAATACACTTTAATATAGCAGTTGTAAGCTGAATATCAGCCCAGTTCAGCAATAATTTTTTAATAATACAAATATGAATCTATAAACAGATAACATAATAACAAACATAGGGGCGAGCGTAGAGGCGACTTCAATGTGAATATCAGTCGATATTCCGTTGAAGCAACGTCGAGCGCGGTTAGTACTTGGATGGGCTCCCATCTTGGGAAATATAGCGTTCTCGTCCCACCTTCTAGAGGCTTGTATATCAGTGTATACTCGGAAGTTACATAATTTCAGACGAGGAATACGTAGTGGATATACCATCCTTCGGAGGGGATGTAAAGCAGGCGGTCCCTTGTCTATTAAATGTTAGGCAAGTAAAAGATCCCTCCTCTTCTTAAGGGAAGAGGTTCGGCAAAATTTCCAGGTTGGGGGTAGCTCGTCTCCTGGCGTCGGCGATAGGCCCTGGTAGCGGAAATAGGCCGACGTTAAATAGTTAAAAAAAAAAAACAAACATAATATCAAATAAACTATTTTTTTATTATAAAATGGGCATGAATCATTTCTCAGAGAAACAAATGTTTCGTTGTAGTTGTGAACTTCCGATATCTACGATAATATCAGCCACTACTAAAAGTTGTCTAAACTTTTCTTCCAAATATTCTGGTCGATGAAACAGTTACTTTAACTAAATGAGGATCTGGTTCCAGTATACAAAATTCCTTGAATACTCAATTTGGAGTAAATGGTTCTTTAGCTGTTGACAGGTTCAAGTGATTTGCACAAATAACTGAAGTTATACTATTAAACTTTCATATATAGTAATGTGCATCATCGTTTTTTGAAAATTTTGTGTGTAATAATATTTGTAGAAAGAACGAACAGAATAAATTCAAGAAACGAGCCGCTAGCATTTGTACGAGAACCATCAAAGGATCAATTGCCAAAATGATAGTTAGTGCTAAAAAAAGTAGTGCATCTGGAGTCGATAAAATAAATAAAAAATGAATGCAAGGTTAACACGTTGACTGCCATGAGTATTCATTTGAATACACATTAGGTGGGTCCAAGGTGCCACGTGTACGTATTAGAAAACAAAATCTAGTTTATACATATATAACAAAAAATACTCATGACCCTGACAACCCAGTTACTGAATTTGGTGCGGCGGTAAACGTGTTAAAGGAGCAAATCCTAGAACTTGTCACTAGAGATGAATGGAAAAAACTTATTTACCTATTATGGAATGGAACAAGACCTTACTAATACTCCTCAAAATCAGTTCACCAAAGGGCATAGATTTTTACAGAAGATTGACACTTTGCAGCGTAGAATATAGAGAAGCTCATCAGGAAACGACTAGGCACCAGACAGCATTCATCAAAGGCAGATCAACGGACGATAATATGAAGGATCCTGGAAGGCAAATGAAGAGATCAGATCAAATAACAAATAATATATAATAATATATAAATCTCCAAAACCCATTAAATATTATAAATCACCAGGCGATAGTCAACACCCCACGTAATAATGGAGTACTGAACTACTTAATAAACAGGATAAGCATATATTCACGAAAGCCTATTCACCATGATCTTAGATCAAGTGATAGAAAGCAAAATTTTATCGAAGATACGGAAACATTGGAGATATACATACGTCGATGATTTCCTAATCATCACGAAAGAACTTCCTTAAGAACATTAAATCGCATCTGGACACATCTAGACTGAAATTAAAGTCCGAAAAAATCTAATAATGATGCAAGATCCTCCAACAAGAGAGAGTCCGGTCACTAGAATAATACAAAATAGGTGATTACCCCACCCCTTATATAACGAACAAACTGAAATACCTAGGAGTATATTTGACGAACAAACCGAAAAGGAGAGAAACTGTAAAGGACAGAATAAAAACGGGATATAGAGTTACACGGAAAATTCTACCTTTTGTTAAGAAAAATAAACCACCATGGAGCCTGATCAAGACAAACATTAATATGAGAGAAAACAATGAAAATGATAGACATATATGAAATGAAGAACTGGGGACATGTCTAAAGCAGGGAACCAACAAATTTACTGAAGAGAACGCTAATACTAAACAGCAACAAACTAAAATTGGAATTCGCAAGCATAGCAACTATTAAGAATACATTCATCAAGTTAGGAAAGAAGAGGAAGTGGCAAGGATATATGCGCAGCCAGAATCGGAAACGGACGAAAGAGGAGACTCACAGTAAGAATCGAAAACACACACATCTTATATTCCTATACTCTCGCTGCTGACAACAAGCATGATCCAAATCAAATTAGCATAGACGAAATCAATCCAGCGGTAAGTGTTCAGGGAGTGGCAGCCATGTCTACTGTACGCTGGTAAATCAAATATAAGATAATACATTATGTTTTCTAGATTACTAACCAAGTTAAAATGTAACACTGCAGCATTCTAGTAATCATAACACAAAAGCTCTGTGCAGCGGACCAAATTATATGAATTTGGTGTATTTTTCGACGCTGAATCCGAATCCGTAGTCCAAAAAAGGATTTATCGTGTCAGTTTTGTTTTTTAGAAAACCTCTCTTAAAATGGTGTAAAATCATAGAAATAATGTAATAACTTTTAATGAAGTGTGAAAAATGGTAGATGTTTTGTAGTCGAGAATAGAGAATATAGATTCGAGCCATAGTAAGCTTTTCTATAAATTAAACCGAAATTCGCTCTTATGAGGGGTGAAAACTACCGCTAAAACTTCAAAAGACACAGGTGAGTGAAAATAACATGTACAAAGGCTAAATTTTTGTATCTCTTAGTACAGAATATTTGACTCTGGTGCGACAACTAGACATTACTCTCAAAGGGCAGAGACTCAACTCCATGGAGGGTTAAAACTACCCCCACCTTAAGTTTCAAAACGGAAAAAAAAATCAGGCTTTTGTGGTTTTAGGCTGGGTGAACAAATATGGAGTAAATTCGTTCCAACCACCAATACTACATGACTAGAGACTACCCTTAAAGGGCGGTAAGAGCTACCCCCATGCTCAAATGTTAAATATGGGTGTAAATGTTACATATGGGTGCTATTAAAATTCGCAAAGGGTTGAATACTTGTAGCTCATTTTGCCAAATATATAAATCGAGTACGACAGTCATCCAATATTTTTATTAAGGTTGAAAATCACGCAATTGGGGGAGAGGGGAAGAAAAAACTACCCCCACATACAGACGGAAATAGATAGACGGGAATTTAGTTAATTTAGGTATATAGCTTACATAGATAGAAAAAATCTACGACTAAGAAAAGGAAAAGAAAACCACGGAAAAGATATTTTGAAGAAAAGAGAGAAAAATCATAAGAAAAGAAAGTATTTGGATTGATGGTCGAAAGTATGATTTAAATAGGAAAAAGAATAACTTTACACAAGATAAACAGTTGAATAAGCAGGTATGATATAATAAATAAAACACAACTGGTTAATGTTTAATGTATGAATTTACTCCATATTTGTCTACCCTGCCGAAAACTACAAATGCCTGAATTTTTGTTCCAAGGTATCAGAAGTAATGAAATCCGTCCGTCTATGATGGTAGTTTTTACCCCATAGGAATAATTTTCAACCTTATTAAGATTGGGTGGTTTTCGTACCAGTTTTTTTTTTTTATCTATTTATTTAACGTTGTTCTATTTCCCCTACCAGGGCCTATCACAGGCGCCAGGAGACGATCTACCTCCAACCTGGAAATTTTGCCGAACCTCTTCTCGTAAGAAGAGTAGGGATCTTTTACTTGCCTAACATTTAATAGACAAGGGACCGCCTGCTTTACATCCCCTCCGAAGGATGGTATATCCACTACGTAATCCTCATCTTGAAATTACGTAGCTTCCGCGTATACACTGATATACAAGCCGCTGCAAGGTGGGACGAGATCGCTGTGATTCCCAGGATGGGTCACTCATCCAAGTACTAACCGCGCTGCACGTTGCTTCGCTGGAGTATCAACATACATACACAGTGAAGACGCATCTACGCTCACCCTCACCAGATTTGTATATTTGGCGCGATGAGTTACAAGTATTTTCGAATTTCAATAGCATCGAGCATAGAGGTAGATTGTAGATTGTTCAAGGGGGTCGCTCGGCTCCTTCAGCCCTACCTCACATCGACCTGAAAAGATATTTTCTGACTTACCCTACAATTAGTTGTTGCCCAGGACTCCCAAGCTTTTTATAAAGCTTGTGATTTTCCTAGGGGCTAATTTCCCTATGTCTTCAGGCGTTAGTTCCACCTTTTCTAGGTACTTTAGCCTAGTGCGGACTAACATCTTGCATTCGCAAAGAATATGTTCCTCAGTTTCTAATGCAGAATCGCAGTATCTGCACGTTGTCTGCCTTGCCCATGTTCTTAGGATGATATCTTAAGGGGCAATGATCTGATAAAAGGCCTGTCATCAGCTTTAAGTCGGACTTTTCGAGTTCGAGAAGCCTTGTGTCATTCTTAGACGAATAAGCGATGAACTTTTTCGCTTGTCTTTGGCCCGGAGTATTCCTCCAGTAGGACTCTTTCTGTTCCTTTTCCCATTTTTGGACCTCCTCCGTTATGTGTCCCTTAGATAAGCCACAGAACGGTTCGGGCCCAAAAAATGGGGCTTCAGCACCTTTTTTTTTTTTGCAAGGTCGTCAGCTAAATCATTTCCTTCTATTCCCTCATGCCCTGGTACCCACATCAAGGTAACCTTGTTGTTTTTTGCCAGTTGCTTCAGGGATTGTCTGCACTCCCAGGCAATTTTAGACTAAAGGTGTAGAACCTGAGAGCTTTTAGCGCTGCCTGGCTGTCTGAAAGTATATAGATGTTTGCCCTTCGGATGCCTTTATTTATGCATTCCTGGGCACATAGGTCTATAGCATAGATCTCTGCTTGGAAGATGGATGGGGTTTTGCCTAGGGTTCTGGATAGCCTACAGTTAGGCCCCGCTATGCCCGCGCCAACCCCTTCAGCCATCTTAGATCCATCTGTGTACCAGATCCCCTTCTCCAACTGCAGGACTTCGACTTTGCTCGTCTGGCGGCTCTCGATTAGCACATCAAACGGGCAGTTAAAGTCCCGCTTAATTGGCATAGAGTCAGTAGGTTTGGTCACGGATTCCAGTTTAATTATTTCTAGAAACCTTAGGTGACCACCCAGGTCTCCTGGTTTGAAAGAAAGTATCTGCTGCAGCTTAAGGCACTAAGTGCTGCCTCCTTCCTTACATACAAATGTAGAGGAAGCAGGTCTAGCATTGCCTCCATAGCTGCTGTGGGACAGGAGCTCATTGCTCCTGTAATCCCTAAGCAGGCAAGGCGTTGCAACTTCTGCAACTTTCCTTGTGCTAATTTTTCTTCAGTTTTTGGCTACCACACACATGATGCGTAGGTGACCATGGGTCTCACGACCGATAAGTAGGCATAGAGGTAGTTCTTATCAAGAATAGACTCTAGTCATGTGTCGGTGGTTGGAAATTCACTCCATATTTGTTCACCCTGTGTAAAACTACAAAATCCTCAATTTTTTCCCGTTTTGAAACCTATGAGGTGGAGGTAGTTTTAACCCTCCATAGGATTGAGTCTCTACCCTTTGAGAGTAATGGCTGGTTGTTGCACCAGAGTCCAATGTTTTGAACTAAGAGACACAAACAAAAAATTTGGCCATTGTACAGTTATTCACACTCACCTGCGTCTTTTGAATTTTAGCGGTAGTTTTCACCCCCCACAATTGCGGATTTCGGTTTAATTTATAGAAATAGCTTACTGTAGCTCGAATTTATATTCTCTACTCTCGACTACAAAACATCTACCATTTCTCACGCTTCATTAAGACTTATTACAATATTTCTATGATTTTATACCATTTTAAGGGATGTTTTTGACAAAACTGACACGATATATCCTTTTTTGGACTACGGATTCGGATTCAGTGACGAAAAATACACCAAATTCATATAATTTGGTCCGCTGCACAGAACTTTTTTTTGTGTGTGTAGCTGTGTAATCAATAGCTCTAATCTGAAAATATTCCGTCTATATCGTAGCAAGCCTATATGAACGGTACCTCAGGAAAGAGCTTTGGAAACATTCAAATTTTATAAAAATTATTCCATAGTAATATTGGGGTGACATTTGGTATTTCAGGACCAAGTAATGCTATAGCCAATGTGATTACTAAATCAGTATTTCACATCAATATCTATGAATAGTTTATTGTTGTCAAAATGCTTCTCATTAGCTAAGAACTTTATTTCCAATTTTAAAACTGTGAAATTCCCGTGAGACAGTAGTTTATACTTCAGGTGCAATTATGTAATTTTTCAGTAATATTGATTACATGCTACCTGTATTAACACTGTGAAGAGTGATCAGCTTGGAATACATATATAACTTTTTTTAATTTAATGGTATTTGTTGGTGTAGCTGGAAATCGAATGCAGTCACGATAGGTTTTTGTATCTAATTATATAGACAGGTAGCCATAATGATGATTGCTGTATGCAGATTGCCATAATAGTGCAACTAATTGCAGGTGGAAAAAAATATGTTTATGACACACACTATCGACAAAGTCATGTAGTACGCACACTACTTTTAATCATATGTATTATAACAATTAATATATATCTATGATTTTTTTTCTCGGAATATGTACATGTTTATTGAAGCGTCCAATAATTTAATTATTCATTATTTTCACATTTATTATGTCCATTTTTACTAAATGAAAAGTCCATAAATTATTTTTTTTTACTTCCATACTTTAATTCGTTTATTAGACATTCCCTACCTGTACTTTAATGAGATTCATTAATATACAAATTTTCCATTATAAAAAAACGAAAATCACGATTACCATTAACTGTCACTTCAACTAAACAATACGAGCTATATAGACAGCGAGAAAGTCATATGACTTATTTCTATAAAATTTGTAGACGTCGGCGTCGTTCAGCGTTTCGAATGGGTTTTTCTGCCATCTTCATGTGAATACTCAGATATGCAAAAACATAATATTAGTGTTATAAAAATTTTACAAGAAAATTTATGTATTGCTTTAATCAACTAAGCAATCGCAGTCACTCCGCCCTATTGAAAATTGTTAATAGTAAATTTATTAAAAGGATAGATCTATACGGAGTAACGTTAATGTAGGTACTTAATAAACCAAAATTATCATTTAATTTTTTATGACGGGGCAATTATTAAAATCGTTTTGTCTCTAGACTGAAGAAAAAAGAAATAAAAATGTAATTTATTTATGGGTGAACATCAAAATAAATTACATAAACAGGGAAGATATATAATTTCAAAGCCGATTCGGAGCTTCTGGAAATTATTTTCCTTGGAATTGAGTGTATAATTATTTTTTGTTTAGTTACTGCCCATGAATATTAATTCGTACCAAGGGGATAATTGAAAATCGATTTAAGTGGTATTCGGACGAATATTTTTAATAATTAATAATTGAATATGGAAGTGTACATCACAAAGTTTGATTCAGTTCTACAAAATTACCTACTAATCATTAGCTAGTAAATTTTCTATTTTGGTTCTACATTGAAATCCTCAAGGATTATCTAAATTTCTGACTAAGAGGATATTTTTGTAAACAAAGCTGGGTGGGATTGTTAGTTCTGTAGAATTAGATATTCTCAATACAAAGTACCCAGAGTTCCGTGTTCAATCTTCATAAAATATCTAGCTTTTTAATTTTTATCAGAAATACCTAGTTAACACATTACTATCATACAGAATCGGAAAGCGTTTGTTTTGGTATTGCACTAGTTTCAACGATTTAACCGACGGCCCACAATAAAAATGTCTACCAGTACTAGTGGCACGCCCATCAAGAGAAGCATATACACGATTGCATGCTTCGCTCTCGCTTGCCGCTCTCGCTTGCTCTTATTGCCATCCCAAAACCAACACTTTCTGATACTGTATATGAGAGTGTACAGGCGATTTTAGGTCCTCTAGCGATCAAAATATGAAATGAATTACCATAGTAATGTTGGTAATTAGGCAAAGTATGATCAGCTGATTTTTTGTTTGTCTATATAGGATTTAGATAATTCTGTGAGTTCTTTCAAGATTTATATGAGGGAAAGTTTCAATTAAAATTTTTAACATTATTAACGTTATTAATAAACCATCCGGGGCGAGCGTAAAGGCGACTTCAATGTGAATATCAGTCGATATTCCGTTGAAGCAAAGTCGAGCGCGGTTAGTACTTGGATGGGCTCCCATCTTGGGAAATACAGCGTTCTCGTCCCACCTTCTAGAGGCTTGTATATCAGTGTATACTCGGAAGTTACGTAATTTCAGACGAGGATTACATAGTGGATATACCATCCTTCAGAGGGGATGTAAAGCAGGTGGTCCCTTGTCTATTAAATGTTAGGCAAGTAAAAGATCCCTACTCTTCTTAAGGGAAGAGGTTCGGCAAAATTTCCAGGTTGGGGGTAGCTCGTCTCCTGGCGCCGGTGATAGGCCCTGGTAGCGGAAATAGGGCGACGTTAAACAGTTAAAAAAAACAAACAAACCATCCATTGTCTGATCGTTAGGTTATGGATATTGTTGCAGGGCCTAGGCCCACCTGTGAAGGGGGAGCCCCAAAGGCTGCTAAACAGCTAACGTAGGGCAGGATGGTCACCCTGAACAAAATTTTAATGTTAAACGTGCATTACCCCCCCCCCTACAATACATTGGTGAGGAAGAGATCTCACATGACCGACTAGTCAGGTCCTTGGGGGTGGTTTCGATAATTTGGGGTGGTGCAGGATGGTCAAATATATAAAGACAACGTCGTTCTAATTAAACCTTTATTACGATAGCTTGGTACGTAGTACAATATATTACACAATTAACGATAGCTCGGTACGTAGTACAAGATATCACATAATGTTAATCTCGAAAAGTGTACTAATAAGTGGGGCCCACACGCTTAACCTAATATACAAAAAATATCTTACAAACTAATAATCTCTCAATAAATATACGTAAAGGTCATATACAAGAATGGGAAAAAAATAATTATATTTGACCCAAGATACGGTAAAACATAAACTACATCAATCTATGTCACCTTTAACTTCACCGCGGGTGCGATAACTGACGCTCAATTTGCTGATTATTGAATATTAATCTACTGCTAAAAACGAAATTTATTCGGTATAATATTCCTCGAAAAAATGCAGCGCTACCTCCCATACTAATAGTAAATGGATTTTTATGAAACATCATCGAATGAATCTTCATGTTTTTCTCAATAAAATTGATTATTTTAATTATTTTTTCTTAATTAGTCGGAGAAACACAAAAGAGATATACTTTTCACAGAAAAATTAAAAATTTTTTCGAAAAAAGTGATACTATGTTGAAATGTAAAAATTTTTTCAATAAATTAATGTTGAAATGTAAATTTTTTTCAATTCAATTGTGATCGGCAAAAAATAGGATTCTTATGGCTTTTGCGATTGCTGAGTATGAATCGATGTTCAAAAAATCAAAATAAAAAACTGTCGATACAAAATGGTGAATATAACGTCACAAAAAATATATAATTCGATTAAAAAGTCGTCATTAAGTTCAAAGAATTTTCCAAATGAAACGATATGAAATTTCGATCGTGGTTAAATATTTATTTTGAAAAAATCGGGAAAAAACTAATAAACAAGCAATTTTTATAAATATTATCTTTATTAATTATCCTCATTAATATTGTAGAAGAACCTTATACACAGCGTCTGATGGACGAGACACCAATTTATTTATTAAGGGCGCCAGTTGCCTTCTTCGTTGATTGTGTGTGGTTGTTTCAACTCCCAGTTGAGTTCTATGTATTTAAGAGATGTTTGATAGACGAGAAAGATAAAAGCTGTACTTACCGTAGATAGCTAACTGCCTTCTCTTCAATTTTTGGATTCTCTTTCGATGCACTTTAGCTTATGTTTCTAATGAATCTTGTGCTTAGAGATCGCTTAATCACTTTTATAGAAAATCCCTCTAGAGCTTTCGCGATCCGATCGGTGTTTTGAATTACATACTTGCGTCAGGAGACACCCATTATTCAAGGCTTTTCTATGGGAGGGGAAATCATCATGGACACCCATCGCTTAGAGCCTATCGCGAACGGCTAGTACTGGACTCCAACCAGCTAAAACCCCTCCCGCTCTTTAGTGTGTTCTGTTGGCCTGGGACTGCTTTCGCTTTTCATCGGACCCACAGGTCATTTAAGTTTGTCGATATTAATTGGCGTTTCTTCATGGATTCAAACCCATCTCTCTTTCCTCCTCTTCCTTCTTTTTGATAATGCGTTATTCCCTCCTCCGCCCTTCTCCAGTTCTCCTCCGTTTCTAGCATCCTCTCTACATATTTTCCGGAGACAATAACGACGCTCCACCATCTCGTCTCGTCTCCATCTGTTGCATGCGAAGACGGTGTGCTCCACGTCATCGACCTCTCCACAGTATGCACACTCTCGGCTGTCAGTCTTGCCAATATCATATAAGTACTCCATGAAGCACCCATGTCCGCTCAGGACTTGGGTGAGGTAATAGCCTACCTCATCATGCCTCTGTTCCATCCACGCTATGATGTTTGGAATGAGGCGTCTCGTCCACCTTCCCTTGTCTGCAGTGTCCCACTGCCTCTGCCATCTTTCAAACAGCCTGTCCCTGGCCTCTGCCCTCCCGGCTCCTTCAAAGATTTCCAGCCGTTCTTTGGCCATCAGATCCAAAGGGGGATCCCCGCCACTACCAACGCCGCCTCGTACGAAATCATTTTATATGCACTGCATACCTTTAGTGCGGCACATCGCTGGATCCTAGCCATCGTCCTCCTCGTCCTATCCACCTTCATTCCACTTTCCCAGACCGGAGCTGCACACAAGAGGATAGAGTGTACGACGCTGCACAGCAGTTTCCTCTTGCTCGCTCTCGGTCCGTGCGTATTAGCCATAAGCCTCCCAATGGTTGTGGTTGCCTTTCCCGTTTTCTCGTCCGTCTTTGTGGCATGGACACCGAAGTTCAGCTTGGAGTCCAGCTAAACCCCTAGATATTTCAGGTGGTTCCCTGAGGATATCTCCACCTGGCCCACCCTAACTTTCATGGATGGAAGATTTATTTCTCTGGTGATAACTAGAAGCTCCGTTTTCTCGGCAGTTAGCTCAAGCTGAATTCTTTCTAGCCATCTCTCAATCTTTCTGATGGCCTCGTTGTCTGCTTCTATTATTTGGACAGTTCAACTTCCAGTCACTGTTATGGCCAAGTCGTCGGCATACCGATGATCTTCACACCCTCCTTCCAAGGTCGAAAGACATTATCAACTATCACGTTCCACAAGGTCGGACCAAGCACCGACCCTTGTGGAACCCCACACGTTATACTTTTCCAAGTTATCTCTCCCTCTGACTCGAATCTGATCATCCTATCTTGGAAGTAGCTCATCATCACCCTGACAAGGTACGGAGCTACCCCCAAGCTCTGCATCTTCCTGACAATCATCTCCCATCCCGCCGTGTTAAACGCGTTTTTGACATCTAGGGTCACAAGAGTACATATCTGTTTCCTGGCTATGGCTTTCTCCGCCGTCTCCTTTAGTAGTCTAATGGCTCCTACCGTTGATCGTCCTTTCTGGAAACCGAACTGGCTTTCAGATAAGCCGCTCTTCGCGGCTATCTCTGTTATTCAAGGCTGACCTAACACACAAAAGTCCTTGAGTGAAAAGTTAATCATTCAATCAGTAAAATGCAAAAGTTCAAATAATACCATTTATTGATTAGAATGAAAAATAAATACAAATAATATAAAATATCCTATCTAAAGAAAATATATTTGGAAAGAATCGCTTCCCCAAGTAGAGCAAGGTCGCCCGCCTCTTCGAGAAAGCGCATCTATTACAACACCATATAGTGGAGAGCGTGCAATAGCAATCGATTAGGTAAAACGATTTGAAGTGACAAGTCGCTGGATGAGTCTAAATTTGTTTCATTAGAAAAACCAGATTTCTAATAGGGTAGTGCATGCGCAACATATGACGCCGCTTCCAGATAGTGTCGCCTAGCCTCTCCTACCCAATTCCTATCCTCACCTCCGCGAGGTGAACCCTGAAAATCTGAGCAACCCTATGGAAGACTGGGTAACCAATCCCAGTGGGAAATAAGGTCAGGGCTAACGAGGAAGTGAGAAATGGCCCTCCGAAAAGGGGGTTGGGCTAGGGGTGGTTAACAGCCCTTTTCTGGAAAAAAATATATTGTTACAGAAACTCAGGGACAGAATGCTGGATTGATCTCACGACGACGACTTAGCAGACGAAATATGGATATGAGAATAGGAACATGGAATACCCGTACATTGTATAGAACGGCAGCGCTAAGATCTCTTTTGGAAACTCTAGATACCTACAGAGTTGACATAGCAGCTATACAAGAAATCCGATGGACGGGAAACGGAATATTAGAAAAAAGATCACATACCCTATACTATAGCTGCAACAATAGAATACATGTAGATGGAGTAGGATTTGCGGTGAATCGACGGCTCAAAGGACACGTAATTGGATTTGAGGCAGAAAGCCACAGAATATGCAGAATCCGAATAAAAGGAAAGTTCTTCAATTACAGCTTTATAAATGCCCACGCACCTACTGAAGAAAAACCTGAGCAGGCCTTCCAACCAACAATAGGAAAGCACACCCTACACGAAGTCAGTAATGACAACGGAGTACGCCTAGTAAACTTGGCGGCATCGCTGAACATGACCATAGTCATTTTGAGCATAAGGACATTCACAAAGCAACATGGACATCTCCGGATAGCAGAAGCAAGAACCAGATAGATCACATTTTAATTGACTCCAGACATGGCTCTAATGTCATTGATTGCAGAAGTTATAGAGGCGCCAATATAGACTCAGATCACTACCTAGTTATTAGCACTATGAGAGCAAGAATATCAAATGCGAAAAAAGATACCAAACAGGTAGCAAACAAGTACAGCGTGCAGAAACTTCATGACCCTGTCGTAGCGGAACAATATGCTAATGGGTTGAATGATAGAATAGCCAATATAAACGGGAACGAGACAGGACACCAACAAATAAACACCTATTGGATGAAAGTCAAACAACACATAATGGCTACAGCAGAAGAGGTCCTGGGCAAAGAGCGCGGGACGCCTAGGAATCATTGGTTTGATGAAGAATGTGCGGAAGTAACAGAAAGAAAGAATGAGGCGTACAGAAAAATGCAGACCCGAAAAACAAGATTAGCTGTAGAGGAATACCAGGGGAGAAGAAGGGAAGAAAAGCGAATCCATAAAGCAAAAAAAAAGAGAATACCTGAATCACGAGCTGCAGGAAATAGAGAATCTCAACAGAGAACAAGAATATAGACAGTTTTACAAAAAGTCAAATTTTGCAAGAAGAAGTTACAAACCACAAACTGCACAATGTAAAAACGCACAACGAGATCTTTTAAGCGCTAGACGCGAGGTATTAGATCGGTCGGTGGAACACTTCAACACCTTACTGAAAACAGGAAACGAGCCAGGAAATGTGCCACCAGAGATGGAAAATGACAACCAAGACCCAGGAAATAATGAGGACCAGCAACTACCACCAACCATGGACGAGGTTAAAGAGGCCATTAAAAAGCTGGCAAACCACAAGTCTCCGGGAAGTGACAATCTCCCGGCGGAGCTCCTTAAAGGTGATAGTGAGGAGCTAATTGTGGCCATACCTAAGCTGTTGTCAGAAATCTGGACACAAAAGATACTCCCAGAGGAGTGGAAGATAGGCATAATCTGCACTATCCACAAAAAAGGAGACGTCCTCGAGTGCTCAAACTATAGAGGCATTACCCTATTAAATGCTGCATACAAGGTATTCTCAATAATACTGGGCAGGTAATACTGTGAGGTGAGGTACGGTACCGGTTTCAGTGACTGGGCTCGATCGGCGAAGTTAAGCACGGCCGGGCGAGTCCATCACTTGGATGGGTTACCGTAACTCATCTCGCCGTCCTAGTTAAGTGGTAGAGTAGCATTAGCTAAACTTCGCCAGGACGTTAATATAAATAAGGCATTTAAAAAAAATAAAAAAACATTGAAAAAAAAAACGCATACGACCCTATGCGGAGAGAGAAGTGGGAAAATACCAAGCCGGCTTTAGAGGAGGGAAGTCAACCATACATCAAATATCTACACTAAGGCAAATCCTGGAAAAAACACAGGAGTATGGAATAAGCACCCATCACATATTTGTTGACTTCAAAGCCGCTTACGACACGATTAAGAGAAAGGAGCTATATGCAGCAATGAGACAATTAAATATACCAAATTACTTGGTAAACCTGACACAATTAACACTGGAAAAAGTGGAATGCAGGGTGCGAGTGGGCGGCGACATATCGGAACCTTTCGAAACCACCAATGGGTATATTATTTAACATCGCACTCGAGAAAGTTGTACGTTCAGCGGGTATTACCATGACGGGGACAATATACAATAAGTCCATTCAAATACTGGCCTACGCGGATGATATAGATATCATAGGTATTATCGAAGCAGTGGTAACAGGAGCATACATAGCATTGAAACATGCGCAAAGGAAATGGGGCTGGTAATTAATATAAACAAAACAAAATACATGCTAGCTTCAGCACAACCAGCAAGGGAGAGACAGCGACCTCTAAACATCGAAAACGAGGAGATAGAGTCTGTGAGGGAGTTCGTATATCTCGGATCGCTAGTCAATAGCCAAAATGATACAACATTAGAAGTAAAAAGCAGGGTCCTTATGGCCATCCGATGTTATTTCGGACTAGCCTCGCAGCTCAGCTCACAGAACATATCTCGAAGCACGAAGGTTAAACTTTATGACACTTATAAGACCAGTGTTAACATACGGCTCGGAAACATGGGCCCTTACTAAGAGAGATGAGGAAATCCTGGGCTGTTTTGAAAGGAAAATATTGAGAAGAATCTATGGAGATGTAAATGAAAACGGGGGGTGGAGAAGGAGATATAATTTCGAGCTGTATAGACTGTATAAGGACCCTAACATCGTAAAAACAGTAAAACTGGGGCGGCTGAGATGGGTGGGCCATGTCATGAGGATGGAAGAGAGTGAACCGGCCAGAAAAACACTGCTCGGCAAGTCAGTAGGCCAACGCAGAAGAGGAAGACCCCGAATCAGGCTTATGGACAATGTAGATACTGACCGGAAAAATATAGGAATAAGAGCGTGGAGAAGGCGTGCGTTGAACAGGGACAGCTGGAAGGAAGTCCTAGAGGAGGCTAAGGCTCACAACGGGCTGTAATTCCAAAGAAGAAGAAGAAGAAGAAAAACCGGATTGGCTATTTTTACTAATTTTTGCCTAATAATTGCACATGAATGTTACGCGCCTTTGCCACATTTTTCGGTCTCGCCTTTTCAGTACGTCACCTCATCAAACTTTTATTGTTATTCTTTTGAATGTTATCCACAATGACTGTGTCTCCAATTTGCTTGTGTTTTTTGAAGCTATAAAAAATTTAAAATATTTGGAAAATATTTCACTTTTCTTCACTTCTTAAAAAGTATATGTTTTTTCATTGTCCACAAGAAAAGTGAAATTTCGCCGTACTTTTGAAAAAGTAATATATATTTCCCTTGACCGAAAATATACTTTTAATTTTAATACATTTTTCCCATGACCAAAATATACTTTTACTCATACGTCTTGTGCATAAAAATATTTTTCTAAGTGAAATTTCGGTGCTTCTTCGAATTTTCACCTTGTTATGCCTCACATCTCTATAAACGTGTTTAAGCCTTTCTGTGCCAGTCTTCGGCGCCGATGCCTTTAAATATGTTCTAAAATTGTCTTTTTAATAGAATTTACAAAAAGTCGAAGTTTTTATTTTGGTTTCGACTTAAGTGGATTCTGGGAACAATATCATTGCATTCAAGCAGCTATTGCCTTTGCATTGTAAATATACTGGAGAGCAATGCAAACCACTTTTCCTGCATCCACAAACTAGACCACATCGGGTCTTACACGAACACAAGCTCATTTTCAGCAAATTGTCGGGGGTTGGTGGCCGAGTCATTTTAATTGGCTGTAAAATTTTATGTATTTTGGCATTGTATGATGCTCCACAAATGATAAATAATTTAAATCAATTTCGGTACCAATTGTTCAGTAAAGCTACATCTAACAATAGCCGCATCAATATAGTTTCATTGGTGCCTACACATGATGCAGTTATGGTTAGGATAAAACATCTTACAAAAAAATTGGGGATGGAAAATTGAGAGTGAGTTGTTACAGCCAATTACAATGACTCAGCCACCAGCCCCCAAAAATTTGCTGAAATTGATCTTTTGTTCATGTAAGACCGGATGTGGACCAACTTGTTCACAATGCAAAGACTGCAGTTATACCAATGAAATAAATAGAGAATGGGGACAATGAATAGATAGATAGAAGATATTGTTTATAAAAATTGTTTGTTTATAACTTTTTCAAAATAAATATTTTACTACGATCGAAATTTCATATTGTAGCTATTTTTAATTTTGATTTTTTGAACATGGATTGATACTCAACAGTCGCGAAAACCATAAGAATCCAATGTTTTGCCAATCACATTTGAATTGTAAAAATTTTTACATTTCATCATAATTTATTTTCATAGCATCATTTTTTTCGAGAAATTTTTGGATTTTATTGTGAAAATTAGTTGTCACTTTTTTGTTTCTGTGATAAGAAAAAAAATAAGAATAATCAATTTTATTGCCATAACATGAAGATTCATTGATAATTAAGAATTATTTGTTCAAATAATTAAATAATTGTTAGCAAGATTTTTTGAATGTAAAGGATCAAACTTCTTACGATAAGAAACTAAATGAAAATAGGTTCATGAAAATACATCCACCCACTAAAGACGAGTTCCGAGGCAAAAATCTAACTGCACTTGACTAATATTTATACTAAATTAACATTATGATTGAATGAATTCCAAATTTGCCTTCCTTACCTGAACCCTGCCTAGGCTCGATTAACTATTTTTACCTTTTGCAATTTCTAAGGTCTTAAAAGCATCTAGTTCTCTATTATTTGATACATTTCTAATTAAACTTAAGTTATTGGTATCTGTTCTACGATTGTCATCGAAGGCAGCACTAGTCAATTCCTCTATGACTGAAATGGATCTAAATCTGAATTTTCAATTATATATAGGGTGTTATGCATGAATTCGATGTTGCTAAAAATCAGAGGAAAAAGTGAGCTGAACTTGTGGACTTGTTTTGTCAAAAAAACCATGCCATATTAAAGGTCATTGAAGTTCGTAATGCCCCAGTTTGGGAATCACCATATCCCCTAGCTTGAGCCATTTTTTATATTGGTAGTATGCGCAGAGGAACTTCCTATTGTTTTGAAAGAGAGCCTTGTTGTTGTGGACAATCGCCTTGTTGATATGTATGATCGTCTTATTACTCTGGATGATTTTACCATCTTGTATTTGAAGGACACATCAACAATTTATATGCTTCGTGCACCAACCGTGCTTTTAGAAACGCTTGACGTGTCTTTGCACCCTCAAGATGATATGTTACAACTCTTAATAAACAACTTTGGACCTGAATCTTGTGTTAGACGAAAAATAACAATCTCTACTTTCCTCAGATTGCAACTCTGCCACTCTCCGATATTTCTGTCTTCGATGATGCACGCTTCCTATTATGTGTTTTAATGCTAATTACTTTTTATAATTATCTACTATTATCTAGTTTCTGTGTTGTAACGGGGGTCTTAAACAGACATGAGGATTTATACGAAATTTTTAAAAGTCAGTTGCTGATCTAACACAAAATCGTACGAGGTGTTAAGCTTAGAGATAATTAGTTCAATAAGTAAGGTTGTAAATCAAACAGGAATATATATTGACTGAAAAGTAAACATGTATAAAGCAAAATAATGGATGGAACACTAAATAATTACGTACAAAACAAATCAGATTTGCATACCACACATGACAAGTTAGGAACACATCCCCAGAGGATGTTAAATCTCAACTACATACGATGTTAAAGTTATGGTATTAATCGACTGACACAAAAAGATTCAAATAATTCTTTTAAATGACGTGATTAACATCTTTTGTTGTGGCGGTTGAAAGGAGTGATATTGACGGTAATAATATCTACGAAAATTTTGGGTCGCTTATGGCTAACTTTAAGTGCCTTTAGTCGATTTTATCATTTGTCAGAAATGAACATTTGGAAATTTGTTTTAAAGGCAAATATATATAGTCCGGCAGCCCACCCTAGCTGTGCGTGCACCCCCCGATCCTAGGGGACAATATCTTTCATGAAGATTAAAGCCTAAAGAAAAATTTTAGACATGTCCCCAAAAAAATTAGATGTACTTTCAAAATGGTGGCTATATTATGTTAAAAAAAAAAACTGTTGCTAACGTTGTTTTTGTCATTTAACACAATAACTAAAAAAGATGAACAAAAACTTTTTCCACAAAAAACAACGTGCATAACATTTTCTACAATTCCGTTCTATACAATATTTTGATAGGAGTCACCATTTTCTAGATAAATGAGTCCAAAATTAAGAAAACATTGAAATTAATATATCGGTAAATCATTTAGAGGAAATAACTGTGACAATGATTGTAAGGCGTATAATATAACTTTACATTATTAACATAAAAAGAAATAAACTGAAAAGAATTAATGATAATAATAATAATATTATAATTTGCAGACATTTATCTCAAAACCGGTAACTCTTATCAAAACATTGCATTAATTGTATTTGGCGATTAGCCGAAGAAGGTGTTCACAATATTCCAAAGCCTTGGAATGATTATGGATGGCAAGAAAATGAAGAACCTCTTTGGTGTTCAGCAGATAAAATACTGCCTCAATCGCTTACTGAAATTCTTCAGGAGATGAAATCAAATCATAACAGACGAAAGTGAGGATGATAACGATATAATAAATGAAGCAATAGAGGAAGAAATATTCGATGTATCGGGAGACAGCGACAGTGGTGAATCTGAAAGCGAATGAGGTGTTACTTACGTTCTATTAGACTGGCAGTACATGACCAGTCAGGTGCAACGTTTTTAAAATGCATGCCAATCATATATATGAATGAAATTACCGTGAATATGCCAGAAACGCAAATTTTAGACAGTCGTCGCGTGCAGAAGGGTGTGCAAATCGATTTTTTTGTTTTTTTTTTTGTTTTTTTTTTTTAAATGGATGCCAATAGTGCCAAACGAAAAGCCGTGAAAAATAATCCAGCGGAAATTTATTGGCATGCAGTTTCCGCGCGCAAAACAACCTTTGATGCGCACATTAAATCGTAAAATTTTTTGGTGTTCTTGATTTTGGATGATTTTGATTTTGGATTTTTTTTCAAGGCTTTTCGTTTGGCACTATTGGCATCCATTTTAAAATAAAAAAAAAATTAAAAAAAAAAACAAAAAAAATCGATTTGCACACCCTTGTGCACGCGACGACTGCCTAAAATTTGCTTTTCTGGCATATTCATGGTAATTTCATTCTTATATATGACTGGCATGCATTTTAAAAACGTTGCGCCTGACTGGTCATGTACCGCCAGTCTATATATTGAATTTTATATTTTATTTTAAGAGCTGAATCATTTATCTGGAAAATGGTAACTCCTATCCAAATATTATATAGGAACAAAATTGTAGAAAATTTTATGCACTTTGTCTTTTGTGCAGAAAGTTTTCTCCATCTTTTTTAGTTTTTGTGTTAAATGACAAAAACAATATTTGCAAAATTTTTTTTATAAACATGGACGCTACTTTGAAAGTAGAGCCAGTTTTTTTGGGGGATATCTAAAATTGTTCCTTAGGCTTTAATTTTTATGAAAAACATTGTCCTCGAGAATCGGGGAGGGGGGGGGGGGGTTAGTGCACGTACAGTTAGGGTGGGCTCCCGTAGTAATATGAGACATTCCTGCCTTTTTAAACATATACAACCTTATTATGGTAATGGTCTTTGTAGACTAAAAACTTTCAGTGAGATTTTGTTTGGACATTTTTTTATTTTATCATTTTTGATCGATTACGCTGTTCTGTAATATCACCGTGCGCTCTATTAAGAAATTATGAGGAGCAAAGTAATTAGGTGGCATTTGTTTGCATAAGATTTATTCTTCCTGGTGATGAATTGGATTTAAAAATAAAGATACAAAAAAATGCATCTCCTGGGACTAACATATTATATAACTAATACCAAAATGTCAATGAAATACATACATATATGGCTACGTCGAAAACTAAAAATTATGACCTAAAAATAGTAGACATATTAATATTTAATACTGCAAATAATTAAGTATAAGCAGGTGTAAGTAGAAACGTTTAAATAATTTTTATTACTCCGTTTAATTTCGTGGTGAATTTTTAATATACATTATAAATTAATACATTCATTACATATTACGTTTATTTGATTCATGAGATTGACACCTGCTTTATAAATAAATCTATAGACGGTTATGTATTTATATGACAAAACATATTTGAGTAATTTCCCTTTAATACTGAAATGTAGGACAGTAAAAAACATATTACTATAAGTCATTTTTGTACTAACTAGACTACACGGAATGACGTCAAAGGTGATTCTTTAGCTTTTCAGGCTTTTCGTGGAAATAACCTTTCTCGATTCCATTGCAACTAATTTCCCAATGATGTCTGTAGTTCTGTATGTATATTAAGATAACTTAATAAGTTCACAAATTTCATATTAGCATGCGTTTTCCTTTCGAATTGTCCTGTATTGTATTTAACAGATCTCAAGAGTTAAAAATCATACATTGTTTAATTGATAACACAGGCACACAAAATAAAAGTGTTTTTTTTGGTGCTCCATTGGGTAACCCATATGTATTTCGACGTGCTGAATACGAATCAGGTATCCGTTTAGCTTCGTTATCCACTAATTTTTAGTAAATCGCGAGAATATCCTAAATTATGAGTTTTTTTGCTATTTACAAAAAAACGATGGCTAATGGAGCTAAACAGGCACCTGATTTGCGTTCAGCACATCGAAATACATGTGGGTTACCCATAGGCCAGGTTAAATAAGTGTCAGAATAAAAAAAGACATAAGTCGTTACAGCAAACTGATAGTGGAATATTGTAGAACATATAACTAATGAAGGAAAAATAATCCGAACCACCTGCGATTATCTGGGGTGAAGTGGGGTGGGGCTTTATGGGTGAAAAGCGGTTTATGCCGATTTCTGGTTTAACTACACATCCTATCAAAAAAAGTTAAATATAAAAGTTGTAAGTAATAAAGAGATCGGCAACTTTTGTGGAAAGCATTTTTATCCTAACCTCAAAATTTTTCGAGATACACGCCTTTTTTCGGTTTTTTATTTTTCTCTTCCACAAAAATAATTAGATTTAGCTCAAACTTGGTGAAAGTATACCTTTTGGTGTCCCACATAAGCACTATTTTTTTATTTTTATATTTAGCGGTTGTTGTTTAATTTAATTAAAAAAAAAAGTTAAATTTTCAACTGCGATTCCTCATAAAAGTACTTGTCCGATAGAGTTCGGACTAGGTATTGCAATTTACCGGAAGTTTTAATAACCGGTAAATCGGTAAATAAAAATGTAAATAACCGATTCACCGGTATTTACCGACCATAATCCAATTCTGTTGGAGTTAGGAAACATGTCGAGGGAAGACACCACACGAAAAGTCACCTCTTATAGGGACGCCGATTGGCGTCTCTATAAGACACATATAAACACGCACCTCACACTTGTAAACGATATCGCCACACCCGCCGAGCTGGAAAATGTGGTGGGGGAGTTCACAAGGATAGTACAGAACGCAAAGCAGAGTGTTGCAATTACTCTAACTATAAATCCCTAAAAAGACCGACTCAACGCAGCGGTCATACGAGACATCCGTGAGAAGAATCGACTGAGACGGCTTTGGCAGCGAAATCGTGATGTTGACGCTAAGGCCCAGATGAGCGAGCTGCAACGGTGCATCAGGACCGCCATCAGCACCGCCAGGGACCGGAAATGGCGGATCAAACTCGAAGCGCTCAATCCTCAGGACAACTCGCTGTGGAAACTGCCAAGGGCCATGAGAAATACGCGGGAGGCCATACCCGCGCTAACCAACGCCAACGGACAGACGGCTGTGACGGACGCCCAAAAGGTGGAGGACCTAGCAAACCATTTCTCAGAAATACATAACACGCAAATACCCAACGATCCGGGACACGACCGCATCGAAAACGACGTTAACGAACTGATTGGGCATGACATCCAATTGACTAGACGCGAATTTCTAAAAGTCATGGCCAAGCCCTCGGAGGTTGCAAGCATTGTCCGGACCTTACCAAACGACAAGGCCCCGGGGGCAGACTGTATCGAATACAGGCTACTTAAATATCTTCCGCGGAAAGGCATTGTACAATTGACATACATTGTCAACGCGATCCTGCGGCTACAACACTGGCCCAGCCAGTGGAAGTGTGCCGTGATCGTGCCGATCTTGAAACCGACCAAGAACGCCAAACTCGCCGGCAGCTATCGACCGATCTCGTTGCTGTCGGCGATTTCCAAGTTGGTGGAGAAGGTCATCCTGGTCAGACTAGACACTGCCCATGATGAACTCCACATCGACGATGAATGTCAGTTTGGTTTCAAGAAAGACAGAGGCATTGTACGCCAGGTCGTCAGGATCGTGAATGACGTCAAAGTGCAGTGCAACCGCGGAAAAAGCACAGTGATGGTGCTGCTTGATATTGAGAAGGCTTTTGATACAGTGTGGATCCCGGGCTTACTCTTCAAACTCAATTCGCTTAACCTTCCAACGCATATCACGAAACTAATTCACTCTTTCCTGACGGGCAGATCACTGCAGGTTAGGGTGAATAACAAACTATCAACTCGGTGGGACATTCGCGCGGGCGTCCCCCAGGGGTCGTGCCTGTCACCAAAGTTATACAATCTGTACGTCTCCGACTTCCCGGAGTTTCCGAATACGAACATTGCCAAGGACGCCGACGACACGGCCATGTACGCGCATTCACGCAATGCACAAGCGGCGAACATGCTGCTGAAGGCGCACATGGCCCAAGCCACGGCGTATTACGACAAGTGGAAGATTCGGATCAACGCCGAGAAGTCGGAATGAATCGTCTTCACGCACCGCTTCACCGAAAATCGTATTCTAACACCACTTTCGATAGGGGGTCGCCAAATTCCAATAAAGCAGTGCGTGAAGTATCTGGGGGTAAACTTGGACAAAAGACTGACGTTCAACACGCACGTTAACGAGACGATACGAAAGGTCTACTCCATGTTCAGGAGTCTGTTTCCGCTCCTGGCGCGGGGTAGCGGACTAAACAGGACCAATAAGAAATTATTGTATACGATGGTGATCAGGCCGGCCATCACATACGCGGCGCCGGTGTGGTGCAGCATCCCGGTCACGACAATGAATAAATTTCGAGTCTTAGAGCACAAATTTATGCGCCTCATTTCCAACTCCGATAGGTACACCTCCCTCAGAGATCTCTATGCACGTTGCCACGACATAACCCCACTAGCTGACTTCGTCCGGGGAACATCCCAGAAATTCTATCAATTCAAACTGGGTGACAGTCCGCTAATCCGAGACATTACACGAATCAGACAGCATAACGCCCTATTTTTCAACCTTAAACACCCATAACCATACCAGGCGTTGCCTATCTTTCGGCAACCTCCCTAGCCAAATCTCTCCTATACCAAAATTTCCATTTCACCACCCTTTACTTTTCACCACCTTTTAATCCCAAACCTCTTCTGTATTCCCTCTATTAGTCTCATTTCTGTTAATTTTGTTCATTTTTGTTCTTTTGTCCTTTTTTGTCTTTTTCAAAATCCCCTCTCGGCCAATAACCTCTTGCAAATCAAAACCTTTTAAATCATAACTTCCCTCTCACCCTACCTTTCCGAAGGCAGGCAGATCATCGGATGAATGTCGTCATTAGTTCGAACGGGTTTTTTCGTTGAGCTTTTCCCGTACCAGCAATCCAACCTTTTAAAACAGTGCGCGTGTGCGTCAGTGCGCGTGTGCTGAACAAAAACTCATTTCCCTAGCTTTAAGTAGTTTCTAAGTGTTTTAAAACTATTCTCTAGTTGTAAATTAAAAAATTGTTAGGTTTGAGTCTTATTTATTTTTAGACAGGAGTTCTAACTCCACATTCGATGTGTTGTCCTAGCTTGAATCGAACCCGCTCCATCCGACCGTATATTCACCACGGCGCTGCGCGACGTGGTTGTGCGGTCGGCTCTGTACCGGGATACGATTCAGGTGCATGTTTGTATGCTAAACATCTAATAAATATTTTTGAATTGAATTGAATTGGTAATTTTTAGAATGAATGATGGCGAAAATGGCAATTGTCCTTTTCCATGTACAAAATTACCTAAATTTAACAAAAAACATTTTTATATACGTATATTTAATATAATGAACAAACAAAAGATTTTTTATCAAAAGGTAAAAATATAAATGAAATAAATTTAAATAAATAGTTATTCTGTAAATAACAAAAACATCAACTCAAATAACAAAAATTATAAACATAAACTCAAATAGGGCATTTACTGAATACCTAATGTAAAAATACAATATTTTTTAAAAATAGCCCGTTAAAAAGGTTAATTTTTCAAAGCTATATCTGTTAGTCGTCTGATATTTGTGCATAGAATACCACCAGCTGAAGATGTCCTTTCTCAATCGGTATTGGTGGGTCTATAAGTTAATAAGAATTGGTAATAACATACTTCTAAATGTATTCCACAGATATTTGCGGCAGTGAAATATTCAATTTCCTGTAGCAAGATATTGTCAATGTCTCTTTTGTATTTCTTAGGGCTTGGTGTCTGGGTTTTACTTTTTATAATATTATATATTTATTGTTAAAAGTGTTGGGACAGTCACTCTGTATTTAGTCAATACTAGTCTGACATAAATAGAAACGTTGAATACGTGACATATAGTAAGTTCAGAATTTACCGAAATAACCGTTAAAAAAATTAAAATAACCGGTAATTATCGTCATGTGTTTTTTGTCCTGATAACCGGTTAACCGGTTAACCGGTATTGCAATCCCTAGTTCGGACAGGGCTCATTTTTTTTGTTTTTACTTCTACTTTCAATGAATAAAAAAATATATATAGTGCAATGGAAAAAAATGCCGGAAAATCGAAAATTCAGAAAAAATGCCTTTTTCGTTATATGTTTTATAATTATTCCTCAACCACGTTTGAATTATTAAACAAACAAAAAAGTATGATCTTGACTTCTGTGCCTTCTATTGTAACGGTATTGGTACGGCGTATAAATGACCGCATTTTTTATTCATTGAAAGTAGAAGTAAAAATTAAAAAAAGAGCCCTGCCCGAACTCCATCGGACAAGTACTTTTATGAGGAATCGCAGTTGAAAATTTCACTTTTTTTTTCAAATTGAATTAAACAACAACCGCTAAATATTTTGCTCCAAAAAAATAGTGCTTATGTGGGACACCAAAAGGTATCCTTTCACCAAGTTTGAGCTAAATCGAATTTTTGTGGAAGAAAGAAATAAAAACCGAAAAAAGGTTTTTTGCGTGTATCTCGGAAAATTTTGAGGTTAGGATAAAAATTCTCTCCACAAAAGTTGTAGATCCCTTTATTACTTACAACGTTTATATTTAACTTTTTTTGATAGGATGCGTAGTTAAGCCAGAAATCGCAAAAAAACGTTTTCCCCCCCTAGAAGCCCATCCCATACCCCCCCAGGTGATCACAGGTGGTTCAGATTATTTTTCCTTCATTAGTATGTTCTACAATATTCCACTATCAGTTTACTGTAACGAATTATGTTGTTGTCCAACCTTTATCTAACCTGGTCTACCAATGGAGTACCAGTAATTTTGTGTGTCTGTGTAATGTTTTGTAATTATGATTGCTATTTACAGGAAAAATGTATCAGAAAGAAATAATTTTCACTCCGAATCACTTTTTTTAAATTTTCCATTAAGCTACTTGTTTGTTTATCAAAACTCTTCTACAGTTTTATAAATTTCAATGATTAACTTATATTTATCATCTTTATAACGGCTGGTTCGATTTTTTCGAAAACGCATTTCAAATTTGAAATTTATCTCAACACCATTATATGAGATTTTATAAACAGGAAAGTTATCGTTATCTACAGAGTATCTCAAAGAAAACAGCTTTAAATTCTACTGTAGATTGATACGAGAGATGAAAACTCCGCTAATAATATTTCTTTTTAGAGAGGCCTATGGTTAAATCTACTTATTTAAACTATTATTGAAAAAACAAAAACTAACTGTTTATCTTTATCTAAGGGCTGTGGCATTCACGCTGTTTATAAAAGTATGTTTATATAAGCTTGTTTATAGTAAAGTTATAAATCGCACACGAACATATTAAGTACATATTAGGTATATCAAATATAAGTCAGTCTTCTAGACAACTGCATAGAGAATTGACGAACTTTCTGGTATATTAGAATCACAATTTTTCCTAATAAAATATATCTATTACACAATTAAAATATGTTTGATTTCCACAACATAATCTCCAACACAAACAAGTGGTTCATACATGGCCGTCGTTCTTTTTGGAGGGCGTTTCCGGACCGTTAGCTAACCGAAACAAGAGGCCCTTCTGAAATCCCCGAAGAGAAACCAGACCGGAACCGCTTTCGCATTACTTCAGTCTGATCTGTGCCGAATTTATTGGAACGCCATCTGCAATCCTCACCATTTTCATACATCTCCCGTTCGCTGCTGTGATTAGAGTTTCAGGAGGAGTGAGATATCAAGGCCTTCTGCGTGAGTGTTGTCGCGTTTATTGCTCCTCTCTTTTTTTTGTGGTAGCACCGTCTCCAGGAATTTTAATACTGCTTCCCAGCAGTGCTTGCTGTGCAGCATATTATTCACGATGTTGTGGGGTTCCAGTTGGGCATCTATCGTCAATTCCAATGAGGTACTTTTAGGAATCCATATGTTACATTCGAGAACGTGTGGTAAGCATCGTCTTCGGGTTCTACCTTACAGTAGACGCTTCATGGGTTTTCCGTTTTTCCCATCTTATATAGATAGGATCTTAAAAACCATGTCCGGTCAGGAACTGCGTTAAGTGGTAGTTCCTATTAATCTGGCTGTCCACCTTCCTCTGGATTCGGCGTCCTAGCGTTGTTGTCACTCGTCTATGATGAGAGATATTTTTTCTCTCTTACCCTGTTACTGTCTATTTCTACCTTCATGGAGACGATTCTCTTGGGTTCTTGTGCAAGTAAATCGATTGGAGGTGTTCCGATAGGACCGCAGGTTATGATACCGTGCGGTAAGCGCTCACCAGTCTTAACGCCCTTCTTCTCCGCACCGCAGCGGGGCGTTTTTGATATTTATTGACCCGCAATGCATCTGCCCGTAGAGTAGGACTGATTGGGTCGTAGACAAGTCGTTAACAAGCTACACTTGCTCGCACTGGGTTCAGGCACATTTGCCATTAGTCTGCTAAGTGCAGCTGTCGTCGATGCTGCTTTATCAGCCATGCGCTGGATTTGGCCCCAGAAAGACAACTTCGTGTCAATTGTCATTCCCAAGTACCTCACGTCGCTTTTGGTTTGAAGCACTTTCATACCAATCGACATGTTGTGGGGATTTTCCTCTTTGTCAGTATCACCATCTCGGTCTTGCTACTAGCTTTAGCCCATGATTCTCTAGCCAACACTTCTCTTGCCTCATCATCTGGACTAGTTTCCTCTGGGCTTGCTCATAGTCTCGTGCCACCATGGTTGTCGCAATGTCGTCGGTGTACCCAACTAATTTCCTCCCTTCTGACAGTTTATACATGGAAAGGATCTTCCAAGAAAATAAATTCCTTACAAAATGACCAGCCAAGTCTCCAAAATCTGGCCTAAATTAAACAAACAGTCAAAAGTTGCTTTAATTTTTAAATAAAAGTTTATTCTAAAATATTTGTATATGAATGACATTATTAAAAAACCGTCGATGCTTTCCTTTAATTAACTGACAAAAAACTTACTGATTGGCCAGATAAAAATTGTGCGGTACATCATTTGCAGGTTATAAGGAGAAATTCGGTTGCCTAACACCCATTTTGAAACTAAATCGGTTAGAAGCCTCGCTGAAAAAACATTGTGATAGTGAGAACTTCATCTCTCGGCCCCTCAATATTCAGTAGAAATTAAATTTATTTTGAAATACTTCGTATATAGTTATCAATAAAGATGTTATTATACATATTTGATTTCATCCAATAGTTACATTACTTTATAATGGAATAAAAATTTCAGTAATTACCGTAGAAAAAAAAATGTACAAAAATCCATTTCATTTCAATCCATTTCTTAGGTTCGGACAACTTTACACAGTAGGTGACTTTATTTTACTTTAAAATATTATCAAAATATTTCTAGTAAGACTGCTACGAAACAACTGATTTTTGCAATCGAGCATTGTCGACTGTGAATACCTATTAAACACAGTAATTTCTATTACATTTAAAATGCTTCTTTAAGACTTGGAACATATGGAAAATAACGTATAAGAAAACTCGCAGAGCAGTATAAATGTTTTGTTTTATATAAACTATGTTTTGTTATAAATTTAGAGAAAAATGTTACTAAAATTTTTGATCAAGCATATAAAAATATGAACATATCGAAACTGTAATGTATACTGCACCACTCAGGTTTAAGGGAACTTTACATACAGTGTAACGGTTTACTTTTTAGCCCTTGACAATAGTGTATTTAATTTACAGAATTTACCACATTTTGTATTATTTCGTTGTAAAATTATTTAAGCCTACCTTGTATTTAAGGTATATTCCTAGCATAAAATACTGTTGAAACTTTCGCGCGTTCCAATATAATAGAAGGCTATCGAACCATATAGAAGCTTTCTTAAGTAGGCGAGTTTGTGCTTTATCTAGTTTTTTGGCGCCTAAATGAGAAGGTTGACCTTTCTAGTTTGGAATGAGCTCCAAATAACAGGCGAGCGTAATACCCAGGTGAATTTACCAGTCTGTCTAAAGTAATTGCTCCCCTAATTTCACGATTATTACTTGATTACTGCTTAATGTATTAATCTGTCTTATTTATAAGAAAAATAAGTGAGTGCTACGTAGTTCCCGTACCTACAAACTGTAAGAGAAAAACTTTATCAATAGTCGTTGCTGATCCCGTTGCCGTTTGAAGTTTATATACTCGTTTACTACCAGGAGTTGGTAGTTTGTCGACAACTCTTCAGCGTGCATATTAGTGCAAGAGCGTGATTGTTTGCCTAAATAATTCTCGGTTCGAATTTTAGCCGAAAGTAATTCTAAACTACCACGATCAAATTGGTGGAAATTAAAAGTACTCGTGTATAACTTTCTTTTGTTTTGTATGGACATGTATTATGTCTGGTACAGTTTGTAACTGTTTTTATGCATTTCAATGTTTTCTCTTCATATCCTATGTTTTTCTAGTTTAGTCTTTGTAGTAACTTTTAATGTTTGATAATATTGCAAATAATCTATTTGCTTGACAATTTCGCACATGCCAGCCAAACGCCTTTATTTTATTTTATATTTTCTTGTGAATGTACGTGCTGTCATGCGCAAAAAAATGGGACAAGTCTTATAACGTATTTTTGCTAAAATCTAGTTGTGTACACCCAACTTTAATATTTGTGACAATTGTCAGTTATTTGTCAAAATTCATTGCAAGTGTGCAAAAACTAATATGCTCCATATAAGCGATTTAGTTAAAGTTGGAGTTATTGCTAAAGCAAAAGATGGATGGTCAATGAGACAAATTTCACTGCGTTATAATATTAACAAAAATTCGATGTGTAACATTTTAAAAAGTGTAGAAATCCTGGATCAGGGCGACGAAGGATATCAACTCAACAAAAATGTTTGCAATTGGGAAATACATTAGTAGAAAATCTATTTTACTCAGTTATTCAGGCTGCTGAAGAAACGAATTTTCCTGGATCGAGTAGTACTGGTCGCCGGCGTGTAAGAGAATCGGAGCTACGCTGTCATCCAGCAGCACAAAAATACTTACTTAACCCTTTCAGGCACGGTGATACACCGTTTGAACCATGCAAACTGACTCGTTCAATGCAAGGTGGTACAAATAACGTACCGCATATTGTATACGCATAGTGGACTGTATACACTGCATATATTTTGTTCTATTTGGGTATTACCAATTTGGGTAATTAAAAATCGGAATAAACTTAGTTGTGACTTTATTGTACATCAGAACTAATACACACTGTTGAACCCGTGATACGAGGCGGCCGGGCCAGCCGTAGTTACAAAAAGTATCCCTTTTTATATATCAGTTTTTATACACTATTTATAATAGTACACCTGTATGAAATTAAATAAAATATATTTTGCTATACATAACACCTCTACTAATACATGTTTCCTAATCTACATACTATTTTCCATATTATAGTTTAATCTAACAAAAAAACCGTATTAACTAGCCTCAAATAATGGTTATGTAATGATCAGTCTATCGGGTGCTTTGAGTTGGCTGCGACGCCTTAACTCTCTTTGCGATATACCGGGTGTGTCACTAATTTCTACCTCACGTTCACTATTTTCACTTTTCTTATTATCTGATATATTTACAGTGTTTAAATTAGATCGTGGAATAAAAGAAACTGATTCCTTGGTGTCAAAATAAATTTTGTTTATTTACCCCAACTTGCTTAGTAGAAGGCAATAATAAATCAAATTTTGTGCGTAAACTACGATCAATTAATAATTTTGAGGGTTTCTCCCCTGTTGTAGTATGGGGGGTATTTCTGTACTGAAATAAAAAGCGATTTATGATTAAATTAATATCTAAATTAGGATTTTCATATCTAGCTTTTAAAATGGCTTTTTTCATCATTTTGACAGCGCTTTCCCCTAGCCCGTTTGTAGCAGGATGATAGGGAGCTCCTGTTGAATGTTTTATGCCACTAGATGCAAAAAAAAATTGATATTCTTGAGACGTGAAAGTGTTTGCATTATCAGTACAAATTTCTAGCGGCAAACCAAATCTAGCAAACAATTTACGAAATATTTTTATAGTATTATAAGTGGTTAAGTTATTTACCTCAAAACACTCGATCCATTTAGATGAAGACCGTTATGTGTAGAGATGGTGACAAGTTTTCTAGACTCTTTCGTTAATAAAACCTGTTGGTACGCCTCTGATAAGTTGATTTTAGAAAACTTATCACCTCCTTGTAATTGTGAAAACAAGTACTCAATGCGTGGCAAGGGAAAATGTTGTATTTTTAAATGGGGGTTTAAAGTTACTTTAAAATCACCACAAATTCTCATACCACCATTTTGTTTTAAAACCGGAACTATAATAGGAGTTGCCCACTCTGAAAATTTAGACGGGATTAATACCTTATTGTCAACTAATCGCTGAATTTCCATTTCAATTTTTGGTTTTAAAGCAAATGGTACGGGTCGAGCTTTGCAAAATTTTGGAACTGCTCCGTCTTTCAAACTTAAAGAAATTTCGGATTTATTAAAGGTTCCTATATTTTTATCAAAAACATCTTTATATTTTTCAAGCATAATATCGATATTGGCGGAAGACTCTATTTTATACATAGTCCTTGGAATGTTACAAATACCCAAATTGAGCATGTTTAAACCATTTCTACCAATAAGTCGTGGTCCACCATTTCTTATAACATGTGTTTTTAAACTGTAAGAATTTTTATCAAAAACTATATTTAAATTTAAATATCCTAAAGGTTCAAAAGTTATGCCAACATAATCATTTAATGCTAAATCATTTTTATGCAATTCCTTATTACGAAAATGTTTCTGGTATAATTTTTCAGAAATTGCCGAATGTGCAAATCCCGAATTAGCCTCAAAACCTATTGGTACATTTTCAACAATTAAATTTACAAATGTTGGTTTGATGTTGCCATTTTCATCAGATAAATTATCTTCTAAACTACTTAAATTAAAAATAGAATCATTAGAAATATTTACTTCTGTTTCACTTAAGAAATTTTGTGAAAATCTTTTGCATTGTGGTGCCAGATGTCCTTTAACACCACACTTATGGCATATGCAATTTTTAAAAGTAGGAACTCGTGTCTGTTGCTGCTTGAAATTTATATCTGCTTCTGTCTTCACACTCGTGGTTACCAAACTCTCCCTGGTGGTATGTTCCTGCATTGCAGATTCCTTTGATAATGCCAATTTAACCACGTTTTTAAGGGATACATTCAAACTTGAAGCATCTTCTTCAAATAGGCGATCCATGATTTCTTTGTGATTTATACCAACTACGAAAATATCTCACATAACGATATTTAGTTCTTCACCAAACTTACAATTTGAGGCCAAACTTTTTATTCTTGCTTCACACTCCGACACACTTTCATTTAATTGTCTCTTAGCGGTGCGATCCTCGTTCGTAATTTTATTTGCAATAAAAAATTGCTTCAGCCTCTCATTAAACACTAGAAAGTCTGAATTTTTGGGGTCAAAAATATTCAGCGATCCTAAAAGACCGACTCGTTCCACCATCTTGATAAATTTGTCACTAATTTATTTAATTTAATTTAAAACAAATTTAACTTAGTGTCAATAATAACACTACACTTGCATATTACCAATTTGGGTAATTAAAAATCGGAATAAACTTAGTTGTGACTTTATTGTACATCAGAACTAATACACACTGTTGAACCCGTGGTACGAGGCGGCCGGGCCAGCCGTAGTTACAAAAAGTGTCCCTTTTTATATATCAGTTTTTATACACTACTAGCTGACCCAGCAAACGTTGTTTTGCCATATAAATTATAAATTTTTGTCCAAAAAATAAAAATAAAATTTCTGGATAGGGCCACCCTTATCACCTAGGAGTATAAAACATAGCCTACGACCTATTCTCAGACCTACTAAATATACACCAAAAATGTCATAAAAATCGGTCAAGCCGTTTCGGAGGAGTTCGATAACAAACACTGTGACACGAGATTTTGATATTGTAATATGTTACAACCCCTAGAATGATGTATTTGCACCTACTCGAAAAAGAACCTCGCTGAAGATTCCAAAGTGACATCTGGAATTCTCTAGAGAATGGTGGCGTTAAGGTTAAGAGTTCAAAGATAAACAAAGTAATAAACATTGTGATTTTTTAGTCAGTAAAGTGTATTTAAATTAATAATAGTATTGTGAAGTATCCAGTAAACATTTAATAAAGTGTGTTAGTGGACATCTCTTGTTATAATTTTTGGAACCCACGGATTTTGCGAGGGTGGTTTCCTAAGGGTGGAAACACGTGACAAATTGGTGTCAGAAAGCGGAATTTTATGACAAGAGGAGCTCTGAAGTTGTGCTGGAGTGTTCGAGAAGTATTCTCGAGGTTTAATGCTAACACAGGACTAATTTACTGGACATTGTTCGAGGGTTATTTTCGGACAGAAAAATAGTGTTAAGTGCATTTTTGAGACGTTGTAGAACATTTTATTAGGACACTAGTGTAATAATTAATTCCTTTGAACTGAGAAGTGATAGAGACACTGAAAAAAAAGACTCATTTAGTGCGTGGAAATTACTAGAACTTTTCTATTTGGACATTAGTGGAGATTATTAAATTCTCTGAACTGGATAGTGACAAAAGACTCTGGATAAGACTTTTTCGTGCTGTTTCGAGATTTTTCTGGAAAGTTCCATTACCGATATTGACGTGACAGTTAAATTTATTTTATTTTAATTTCATCGTATGCCCGTAACAACAAGAAGTATGGCATCCGATAAACAAATACAGGACTTATTAGAACAGTTCCAAAAAATGATGGCACAGCAACGGCAGGAAGACAAAGAAGAACAGGAGAAAAAACGTCATGAAGAAAAAGAAGAACAAGAAAGAAGACGCCAGGAAGACAAAGTAGAACAGGAGAAAAAACGTCAAGAGGAGAAAGAAGAACAAGAAAAGCGACGTCAAGTAGAAAAAGAAGAGCAAAAAAGAAGACGTCAAGAAGAAAGGGCCGAATTAAGAGAAATGATGGAGGACCTGAAGATACGACAACAAGAGGAGAAAGAGGAGCAAGAAAGACAACGTCAAGAGGAAAAAGACGAACTCAGAAAAATAATGGAAGACTTGGAAGAAAGACGCCAGGAGGAATTAAGGAAAATCCTGAGCGATCAAATAAAAATACAACAGGACGCAATCATCAGAGTGAAGTCAAAGAAGAGATAAACAAGGTAGAAGAAAAAGTAGGTGAAGTCAAGACCGAAGTCGGTCAAGTAAAAGGAAAAGTAAATCAGTTTGAAGAAAAGATGAGTGAGTTCGAAGAAGAAGTCAAAGGAGAAATAGACCGGCTTAAACGACAGTTGAGAGATAGAGGAAGCCAGCAGGTGGTATCATCAGGACAGCGACTAAAACCTCCTTCTTTTGATGGCCAAAGTTCCTGGACGACGTACAAGAGGCAGTTTGAGGCAGCAGCGTGTGCGAACAATTGGGATAATGAGGAAAAGGCCATGGCATTAGTTCTAGCACTAAGGAGCCAAGCTTCAGAGTTACTCCAAACCATCCCAGTTGAGAAACAAAGGGACTTCAAAGTTTTGGAAGCTGCATTAGACTTGAGGTATGGCGATCAACACCTTGCCCAATTATACCAGACTCAGCTGAAATCCCGGATGCAAAAAGCTGGGGAAAGTTTACAAGAATTTGAAGCTGCGATAGAGAGACTGGCACACCTGGCGTATCCGAGTGCACCTAAAGAATTCCAGGAACAATTAGCCGTGGGGGCCTTTTTGGATGGTATAAGGGACGAAGAGGTCAGGCGAGTTCTGAGGCTGACGAGACACCAAAGTAGTAGCGAAGCTTTGGTGCGTGCACTCGAAGTAGAAGCCGCTTACAGGGATACTCCAAGGAGAGTGCGAGCTGTGACTCTTGAAGAATCGCAACCAGAAATGAACCAGAACCTCTTGCTGACTGAGATGCAGAAAATATTCACCAAATTATGCGATAAATTGGATGGCCTCGGAAATCAGGAAAAACAACAAAATAAAGGAAAGCCGAGCGGAGGTATTAAATGTTTCAACTGCGGCAAGATGGGACATATGAAACGAGACTGTCGACAGCAGAACTCGGAGAGTCGAGTAAATGCTGTGAATGTTGAAGAGAAGCAGGAAAACTAAAGATAGCCAGCACCAAGGGGGCTGTGCTGGCTAGGGAATGCGGTGCCCCCAGAGAAATAAAGATTTCCCAGCTCCAAAGAATTCCAAGCAGTCTGTTGTTGCAAGGACATGTGAATGGAAGAAAATGCGTGTTTACTATTGACACCGGTGCTACGTCATCAATAGTGCGGCCAGGGTTTATATCAGGCTTGCAGATTGACAAGAAGCAAAATGGAGTAATCATTCGGACAGCCACGGGGGACAGGGCTGCGGTCCATGGAGAAATCAACTTGGAACTGCAGGTTGGACGGTTGAGGTTCAATTACAAGGTCATTGTGGCTGACATTATAGATGATTTCATTTTGGGTCTGGACATCATGGGAGAGCAGGGATTTATTGTTGACGTAGGGGAGCGAGTCTTAAAAATTGGAAATGAGGAATTTATTCTGGCAACCGCAGACGACCAATTCCATAAAGCGAGATTGTTAACAACACAGACGATCAAGATTCCTGCTCATTCAGAACAAATGATCGATGCTGCCGTAGAAGGAAATCCTGGAGGGTACCGTGTTGGCCTAGTTGAAGATGACGAATCGATTAAGTCCCTATCCAATATTATTGTGGCGAGAACTTTAACCCGGACTCAAGACAAAATCCCAATTAGAGTTGTCAATTTAAATTCCCACTCGGTGACAATTAAGGAAGGCAAACCGATTGGCTCCTATGAACCGGTCACATGGGTAGCGAGGTGCGAGGAACAAACAGAGGGAAGTTCGTCTACGAAAATAGACCAGGAAGTTTTGACCTTGCTGAGTACCCAGTTGGAGCATTTATCTGAGGATGAGCGAAGGGAGGCAATCAAGTTCCTAGAAAAGGAAAGTTCAGTATTTGCCAAAAATACAGAGGCTCTTACAAAAACAGACATAGTCCAGCATCGGATAAATACTGGCGACTCACCAGCTATTCGACAACCACCTAGGAGGCTTCCATTAGCGAAACAAGAGGATGCCTCGGCAATGATAAACAAGATGCTGCAAGATGGAGTCATTGAGGAGTCAACGAGTCCCTGGTCATCGCCAGTAGTTTTGGTTGCCAAGAAGGACGGAACATTAAGATTTTGTGTCGATTATCGAAAATTAAACGATGTCACGAAGAAAGACAGTTACCCATTACCACGAATTGATGACACATTAAGCACGTTGGCAGGCTCACGATGGTTTTCTACGTTAGACCTTAGGAGTGGATACTGGCAAGTGGGGCTTCATCCGGATGATAAGGAAAAGACAGCGTTTTCAGCAGGCAGTGGTCTTTATCAATTTACCGTGATGCCTTTTGGACTTTGCAATGCGCCAGCTACCTTTGAAAGATTGATGGAATTCGTACTGCGAGGGCTAACCTGGAGGACGTGCCTGGTTTACCTTGACGACGTGCTTGTTATGGGACAGGACTTTACAGAACATTTGAAAAATCTTCAAGAAGTATTTGGGCGAGTCAGGAATGCCCATCTGAAGTTGAACCCGAAGAAGTGCCTGCTATTCCAGAAAGAAGTCAAATTTCTTGGTCACGTGGTGTCTTCGGATGGAATACAAACAGACCCCGACAAAATTTCTGCTGTACGAGATTGGCCAAGACCATCTAACGTTCATGAAGTACGGAGCTTCCTTGGCCTCTGCACTTATTATAGGCGCTTTGTGGAAGGATGTTTCGGACAAGGCAGTTGGATTGAAGGCTTTGTGGGCCCAATGGGATTCACTCAAAGTTATGAACGGGCTGCTAAAGAGAGCTTGGGAAAGCCCGGATGGCAAGGAAGTTGTTATGCGTCTAGTGATTCCCAGGTGTCGAGTACCGAAAGTACTTCAGGAAGTGCATAATGGAGCATCCGGTGGACACTTCGGCGTTAATAAGACCCTGAATAAAGTACGAGAACGATTTTATTGGGTAAATAGTCGTCAGGATGTGGAAGCTTGGTGTCGCAATTGCAAAATTTGTGCAGCAAGTAAGGGACCGCAGACTAGAAGTAGGGGTGCAATGAAACAATATAACGTCGGAGCTCCTTTCGAGAGGATTGCGATCGATATAGCCGGCCCATTCCCAGTAACCAAGGACGGTAACAAGTACATACTGGTTGCCATGGACTATTTTAGTAAGTGGCCAGAGGCCTATGCAATTCCAAACCAAGAAGCAGTCACTGTCGCCAAAGTCTTGGTAGATAATTTGATATGTCGGTTTGGTGTACCCCTGGAGCTGCACTCAGATCAAGGGAGGAACTTTGAGTCAGGGGTGTTTCAACAAATCTGCAAGTTATTGGGGATACTCAAAACACGGACAACAGCCCTTCACCCGCAATCAGATGGAATGGTGGAACGACATAACAAGACCATGAAAGAACATCTTTCTAAAGTGGTTCATAAGAATCAACGCGATTGGGATCTCCACATACCGTTCTTCCTCATGGCATACAGAGCTGCTATCCACGAGTCTACGAAACAAACACCAGCCCGTGTAGTATTTGGACACGAGATCAGACTGCCGTGTGATTTGATTTTCGGAACACCAGGCGGAGAACAGCTTCCTGTGAACAGCTATGTGGATGAAATGAGTGAACGGCTAAGAAATGTTCATGAGCTGGTTAGAGACCAAATCACCATAGCCAGTGACCGAATGAAGGCTCGATACGACCGTAAGGGTAGTTCAGAAGGGTTCAAGGCAGGAGATCTGGTTTGGCTGTACAACCCACAGCGGAAGAAAGGGAAGTCACCGAAACTTCAACCTCCTTGGGAAGGACCTTATACTGTTATTACCCGAATTAATGATGTCTATCGTATTCAACGAAACAAAAAGTCCAAGATGAAGATCGTACACTTGGATAGACTGGCGAAGTATGTGAAAGAGGCTGAATTACCTGACCGGGACGTTCAGGCTTAAGGAGGGGGCAGTGTAATATGTTACAACCCCTAGAATGATGTATTTGCACCTACTCGAAAAAGAACCTACCAGAAGATTCCAAAGTGACATCTGGAATTCTCTAGAGAATGGTGGCGTCATCACAGAACAATCGAGATCTGTCATTTTTAGGTATAAAAGACCAACCGCATTCTCAGCGAGTAGTTCAGAAAGTTGAGAAAGTATAGAAAGTGAGGTTAAGAGTTCAAAGATAAACAAAGTAATAAACATTGTGATTTTTTAGTCAGTAAAGTGTATTTAAATTAATAATAGTATTGTGAAGTATCCAGTAAACATTTAATAAAGTGTGTTAGTGGACATCTCTTGTTATAATTTTTGGAACCCACGGATTTTGCGAGGGTGGTTTCCTAAGGGTGGAAACACGTGACAATATATTAGATTTATAATAGTACATCTGTATGAAATTAAATAAAATATATTTTGCTATACATAACAGTAATGTATACTATGTATATGGGTACTACGGCAAAGTATATACTTAAAACAAAATACAAATCTCCGCAAATACAACTAAAGTATATTTTATTGCTTAGCAATCCCCATTAATAAAAAAAAACAGATAAATTAGAACAAAATATCCCGTGCAGCAACGGGGCTTTTTGTCCCTGATTTTCCGTACCCAAAAGGGTTAAAGCTGAGCATAAAGAAGCTCGACTAGGATTTGCGCTTGAATTTTTAGTGCATGATGTAAATTATTGGAACAATGTAGTTTTTACAGACGAAAAAACTTTCCAGCGGTCCTATTCTTGTTTACCGACCTCCGAATGCTCGATTCGATAAGACATATATATCTAACAATGACAAAAGTGGTAGATTTTCCATTAATATGTGGGCTTGGATATCTGCACCTGGTGTTTTGTGGCATATCGAGGAACGATTTAATAGTGAAACCTATATTAGGATTTTAGACAATATTATGCTCCCTTCTGTGTCAAAATTATTTCCTAATAATGAATTCATATTTCAACAAGATCATTGCTCCCTTCATACCTAACTGGTTTCAAGATAACAACATTAATGTTGTTAACTGGCCCAGTCATAGTCCAGATCTTAACCCTATGGAAGACGTATGGGGACTACTCGTAAGAAGTATTCAAAAACTAAATGTGAGACCACGGAATGCCCAAGAATTACTGGAAATAATAAATAATGCATGGGAAAATATATTATTACTGATGATTATCGTATAAGGTTATTTAATTTTATGCCGAACAAACTTATAGAAGTTATAAATAGAAATGGTGCAATAACGAAATATTAATAGTTAGTTTCTTGTTAAGTTGGATATCTTTTGTCCCCTAATCAAGGATTTATACTTGTTGTGCCGTTTATTCTCCACTTTTTTAAAATGTTAAACATCAAATTTTTGTTAATGTTGTAACGCAGTGCAACTTGTCTCATTGACCATCCATCATTTGTTATAGCAATAACTACATTACAATAAAAATAAAATAAAAGTGCTAACTGTTTTATTTCGGCTACTCATTACATATTCAAACAGAGATAGATTTACATTAGAAAAAAATAATTGTCTTATTTTTTTTTTTACTCACGACAGTACATACATCTGACGATAGCATTTTTGTCCCGTGCCTTGAAGATATCTCCTTCCCCTCCGAATCTACTTCTTTCTTGGAATACATTTTGTTATAGATTATTTGTGTATTTATGGAGCCCTCCTGAGTTACTAAAGATTGTAAATTAAAGTAATTATTAAATATTAATGCTTAACTAAAATTTGGGTGAACGCAAAATTAATTTAAATATTTAATATAGTTTACTCCCATTTAAAATCTCGTAGTTACAACATTATGTGATATATGAATAACTACGATATACACAAACATTTAAAAATCAACTGGCTCGCCCTGTTTAAAATACAATAAGTTTTTGACAAGAAAAGGTACAAAATATAAAACGGTGAATATGAAAATAATCAACAGAGAGCAATTAATATAAAATGTAAATAGAAAGTAAACCCTCGTTAGTTGATACAAAGTTCATGTCCATGAAAGTTCTACCATTTTTTCAGAATTTTAAAAACGTACGTGTACCGATATGAATATTATTTAAATATTGAACGGAATGGTGGAGTGTAATTAACATGGCGTTTATACGAACAGATTAGAGTAGAATCAAAGGAAAGCTCATTAAAGCTCATGAAATGCAGGGTTCACGCATGCGTGTTCAGTGGGCAACGAGTCCAAGCAGTGACCGGGGAATTGTTCTGCTTCCTTCCTCAAGCATAAAATCTGCATTAATTATCCGCCATTTTACAATATTTTAGATATTTATCTAGATATACACTGATTCATTCATAGACATTACTTACGATAACAAAGAACTATTTATCATTTCTCGCGGCGCTGTTACTTTCCAGGTCTTTCAACTTGACATGGCGAACGTTAAATGTTTAATTGCGTTCTCACGTATCATTTCTTTATAAACGCCGATGATATTTTTCATTTCAGCGAAATTAAACGCATTTTCACATGATTGTGTGTATGTATATTGATGAGGTGAAGAAATAACTGACAATTTGCATACATATGCATTTGTTATTGCTTATTTCTCTGACTACTTGTAGGCAAAATCAGGATATTTCATAATGGGAAACGTTATAATTAGCATCAATTTGGAGTTCTTATCATACAGGGTGGTATATAAAATAGTTTCCTAAAGCGGAATAAGATGGACGCCTAAAATATTTTTAAATTGAAAGTCAAAAATGTTTATTGTATAAGAAAAGTACCATTTTGCACAAAAGGATGAAGAATAAAATAGCTTGATGCAAACTCCACCCTAATTAAATTACATAGTAAAATACACAGGTGATACGTAAAAAGTCAAACATTAAAAAATGAATAAAAGTGAGTATAGAATAGTTAATAGTATTATGCAACAACAGTTGTAAGGTGCATATTACGCACGAGTGAAAGAAGTTACACACGAGTCGCATAGTGGCTAGTGTGTAATTCCATGTGTGCGTGATTGCACTGAAACTCGAGTTCTGTACTATACTTTTTTACGAATACACTTATAAAATAAAATAGAACTATTCTTAAGGATTTGACGTGTGACAAAAAAGGCAAAACACGAAACCGATCAGATTTTCGTTAATATATGAGCGAGAAGGCCGTACAATATCGATATCGAAGAAGCAAAAATGACACCGTCGTGAATTGAAAATTCTATCCCGCAGGAGCGTACGAAAAATGGCACTTTTTGAGGTTTGGCGAAATAGACATTACGTCTTGCACAAAAATGCAGTCAATATTTCAATATGAAAGCTTCTGTGTTCTGTTAAATTTATTTTAGCAAATACTGCGCTTATTTATTGCATATAATGTTTACGATGAAACATGCAAAGTGAAGAGATCTTCGCTCACTCATCTTTAATACTTCAAATCCCTGTAAAAAGACATTATATGATCTCTGTATGGAACATGGCTATAAATCGAATACAATTATTTTGCAATTCTTGTAGAGGAACCTGTTTTCATCATACAGATATGATCGATAAACGACGTATGACTTACGCATAGTATATATGGCTTATTATTAGGCTCTCTACAATCATGATTTTAGTTTTACTATCAAGGCTATTTCTAAAAGACAATAACTGTTTCAGTGAAAAATATATATTAATTGAATGTTAGCATTCCGTCGAGCAACCCAAGTTTTTAACTTTTTACTGTGATCAGCTATATTTTGTAATTCTGGAAAGAAACTAAATACAATATTTTTGGATGCACTTATCGACAAATAGCTATGGTTTAACCGGGACATAATACTGTCAAGATCAGTATTATTTTAATAGCAGCGCCTTGGACACTTACTGAATCATACCTCAAATATAACTAAAAATCATCCGCATACATATGCAATTTACATAAATTTGGGATATACTCAACGTCCGATATAAATATTGAAAATGACAGTGGATTCAAAATAAAGTACCGAGGAATGCCAGAACAAATTTTCCTCAAAGCTGAATGCTTTAGGCCCTTCCCTCTGTAAAACACTGTCAACTGAGTGCGTTCATACTAATAGTTATGTCCATGAGTATACAGGGCTGCGGAGAGAAAATACGGGCCCGGGGGGGAAATTTTTTTTGAAAATCGATGAGGGGAGGTGAGAAATCCAAAAAATTTTTTTAATCCAAAAAAAATTTTTGGTGAGCGAAAACCGGGTCATAAAATAAGCCCGGTCCCGGGGGAATCACCCTTGCACCCCATCCCCTCTCGAAAGGACTGTGAGTATATTGCATATCGTAAGTTAATTTTTAACAAATTTATAACTATTTTAAAAATGTTGTAATTTTAATTTGTATCATGTAAGGTCAATGATGTAAGAGAAACACATTGCTTTATAAGATAGATCTAATAGGAAAAAATATAAATTATAATCTACTAAACTGAAATATAAATTTACTACATTTTTGGTGATTTTTGAATAAATATACTTAGTATTTCAAATTCATTCATTTAACATTATTTTGTTATTTAACTATTTTTACATAGAGCATAGAAGTAGTCATGACTTCCAATAAAAATTTGGTCAGATTGTGGTAGGAGATGAACCAAACTACTATAATCGAGTAAAATTAAGTTTTATATCCGAATAAAATCAGAAAGTTTTAAAATTTGTGTAACGTTAATTTTCACTAAAAACAAAAGAGAGCCACCCCAGTGGGACAGCAAATTGTAACACTAACTTCTTAATGGAGATAAAAGTATGTAAAACCCTCTAAAAGAGATAGCTAGTGAAACATAATAAAAACTATATTTTAAAGGTAAAAATGGAGCAAAATTTAATATATTATTTAAATAAAAAACCTAGCTTATTAATTAAAAGAAAGAGAATAAATATCTCTGTTCCGGATATAAAAAAGTAAAATTCGCATTCTTGAAATAAAAAAATAACTAGTTAACAATAATTTATTTTATTGCAAAGATAAATGTATTGGTAGAGCAATGAGACAAATCAGGGTGCGGGCAAATAAATTGTGCTTACGAAATTAAGTTATACATAACAATTTATACAAAATGAATAGTACACAGAGGGACAAACAGACGTAATAAGTACTTGTACATGGTAATCTAAAAATGTAAGGCAATAATGCTCGGCAAAAAGCTACAATACCTAAAAACTACAAGGCATTCCCTAACAAAAAAAATAGATACTTAGTTGGTCAACATAATATTATTCAAAGAAAACACTAAATAAAATATTACTAACAAACAACATGTTTTGATACTTTAAAACAAAGAAACAAATCTTTATGAATTAGCAAAGGTATGTATTGGCAAATAAAATGAAATGCATAGTAGCATATTACTTGAAGAGAACATTAAACAAAAATGTACAAATAAACAACATGTTGTGATACTTTAAATCAACAAACAAATCTTTATACGTAAGTAAAGGTATTAGCATATGAACTGAAATTCATAGTAGCATGTTCAATTAAAATACATACATAAAAATAATGTGCTCGTGCACAATATTACTTTACAGGCACTAAACAAGAAATATTTGCATAAGTTTTTTAAGGAAAGATAAGACGCACTCGCAAAAGCAATTTTGTTTGTCTGTTGAAACGAAGAGATAGGCACGAAAGTTACAATAATTCCAAAAGGAAGTGAAATTAAATAAAAACGTACAACACATATACGAAGAAAAGCAAGGGAATTTAGCCCTTAGGTACTGCAACTTACCGATAGACACAACGGAGAACTATAATTGTCTTTGTACTTACAGTAACTGCTGGGAACTGGCGGGTACGCTGTATGATGAAACAAATTCCTAGATTGGTATCAGTTGTAACCATGCCAAAATGCAAAACCATACCATTTTAGGCATACTAAACACTGTCACCATAATGTACTTTATTGTTAAATTGCACTTAAAGCAGCTATAACTACACTATCAAATTCTGCATGTAATTCTTTAAGTCTTTACTAGACAAATTCTCGTGCTAATATCTTAATACTAATTAGTTCACCTTAATAGTTAATTAGATAACACTATAGGTAAAAGACTTCCAGGGCCAAGGCCCGACGAAAATGTCGAGTGAACATTTTATATGCCCGTTTCTCGCACTGCATTATGGGCATGTACTGAAGTGGCGAGTAGAATTACAAACCAATCACAATTCATTATTTTAAATTTGTGCTCTTCTATTGAAGAAATATATCTAGCCTTGAGGCGTTCGAAGCATTTATTTCGGCTTAATATTGTTTGTCTAAAAGTGCCTTGGAAGTAGTGGCGGCATAGGTTCTTTTTTGTTAATAAAGATATAAAATAATGTAATTTAGCAGATTTGAATAGAAAATGAATGGTTAAAAGTGAACCGTTACATTTGGCAGAAATATGCCAGAATCACAATAAAGAAAAGTTCACGCCTCTACCGTGGTTGCATAGTTTTCGCAATTTTAAGGGATTAAAATTGCAAGAACCACCCACATATTCGATTTAGCTCGTTTATCTTCTATACGTTCACTTCTTGGTAAGAGTACTACTATACAAAAATGTTTCTTATACAATTTTCGATAAAAAGCGTTTTATTAATTTTTTCTGAGGAATTAATAATACTCTCTCAAATGTGGCACGAAGATAAGGGTAAGCCGCTAGAGTACGCTTAATATATACTACATATTTGGCGCCAGCTTTGACTGAAAATTACTGGAAAGCTACTAATTTTATAAAAAAAATCCAAAGGACTCATTCTGTAAAACGGGAAATAGAGTACAGAATACTCTTGTTATGGTTTCCTTCCTTTGCTTTTGCTCCACTTATATTATTTTTAAGAAATTATTCTTGATGAATATACTGCTATTTTCTAAACCCAGCAAAAGTTTTTAAGCAACATCGTCAACAGAGAGCGTCTGATTTCACAAATGGCGAAAACATTTGTGAGTGAAAGAATCGGAGTCGCTGGTGCTGCAGATGATTCCAACTTTTTAATTGAACAAACTAATGTGAAGAAATGTTAGTACGAAGCAGTTGTCACTATGTGTGACTGAAACATTAAATTTTCAAAACAATAAGAGAGGAACACCAACAGAAGAATTTACAATTCTCGCGATTTGTAGTCGTCAGCACTTTTGAAAAACTGCAAAGAAGCATGTTATTTGTCCACGCCATTAGCGTCTGCGACACGTCATATGCATTTTTTTTCAAAGGAAAGGCAAAAACAGTCAAATTGTTTAACAAAAGAAAGAATTTGCAAGATATCAAATTTCTAGTATTTAATAAACTTGTGGTAAAGCAGACAACACTGTGTTATTGCCAAAACTATCTAAAAAATTCTTCCCCAAAGTACTTCCTAAGGGAGCTACAGACTCCTTTTATGCTTAAGAAGATGAAATTACAATTATGTGGTTTGTCAAGTTAGGAAAGCAAGGGTAAATATTGCCTTAATTTCCTTGAATATCATTTTTTCTTATGAAATCGTGTTTTTTTGTTGAACTCAATGGGATGATGCACTGTTTCAATGTAAAATACTTTTCATGCATTGTAATAGAGCTCTATTTTTGAATTTTAACATCCCCACAATAAAATTGTGGGAGGTTACTGAAATTGGTCCAAAATCGAAAATTGAGATAACATCAAATATTTACGTTTGAGGTCCCAGGAACCCAAAAAAGTGGTTTTTGTCTGTTGTGTGTGTGTGTGTGTGTGTGTGTGTGTGTGTATGTATGTTAGTTCTTTAGTGATCCAGAAGATCTGAAAAGGTTTTGGTTGAGATCGGATTACGTTTAGTGCTGTTTTGGCACAATAAGTTGCTTATTTTATGATTACTTACAATTTGTAATCGAACCATTGAAGAGCAGTAAAAATTCCAATTTCAACGATGTATCACACTTGCACCCTTTCGATTTGGTTTCCGTGAAAAAAATTGAAAAGGATATGTGCACACATGACAGCATCCAAAAAATATTGTTGGTATTATTGTTAGGGGAAAATGTATTTTGCCATCTGTCAAAAATATTTGGGTTGGTAACCTTTGTGAATGTTGATTTATAGGTTATGGTACCGTTGCAGCTAAGATTTAAGAATATTAAAATTTCTGCTGGGTTCTCAAACATGACAGGTTATGTTTTAACAGATTGCTTGTAGTCCACTTCAGTTCGTTCGATATTTGTTCATGAAATAAATGGCTCCAAAGTCAAGTGTAATTTATCTGTTTGCTCAGTGCTCTGATTTCCGTTGTAATATCCAAACACAGCTAATAAAGATCCACCGTGTGGGGAGGTTCCAGCCGCTTCCAGTAGCTGCCGATTTGTGCAAAAATGAACAAATAATGAATTCAAATGAATTTTAATCGATATTAGATAATAAGATTCATTCATCATTTTTTGAAGGAGGTTCAATTCTCCTTTAACTTTTTTTTAAGTTAAATTCAGATTCCTTGACAGAAACGGCAGATACCAAATTCAATTTAATGCAAAAAAGTTGACGGAATTCCTCTAAAAATTCTTGTAATTAGTTAAATAAAGCAATATAAAACAAGAAATAAAATACATCCGTTACAAAGTATTATTTTAACTAAGTTAGTTGAGAGTTGTTTCTAATAAAGTACCTTTGCGTTTTGGTGTAGCCAAATACGTTTCCTAAGACATAGAAATATTTTATGCAAAAAACTAATAACATTATAATAGAAGGAGGTGTGTAAAAAATAATGTAACAGGTTATTTCAATAGTATTAAAATCTACCTGCTTGTATCTAACATCTCACCCCATCATTTTTTATAATTGGTACTATAAAAGAGCTTTATTAGATTATTCAATAGCGTTTTAGTGGTGAGAGAAGAAAAAGAGACTATTAACATGAATGGCATCTATTCGCTACATATAAACGGCTATCATGTTCACACATATTTCATAACAGAGTAAAGTATTGTGCGATATCATTTAAGTTATAAAGATTTCGAACATATATTATGGTTAACCGCATTCCATTCCAATGGAGGAAATTGCTAAAATAAATTTCAAAAAACCTGACAGGTGTATTATCCTAATTTGGCAATTTGTCTGTCAAATCAGATGACTACATAAGGTGCATACAAAATCTAAGAAAAGATCAATATTGTCTGCTAGTTTGTACCTCATTTTGCTGTTTTCAAACATGTCTATGAATTGACAGCCGTATCAATAGATAAATTAATAATATCGAGAACATACGTGAAAAGGGAATGGTTTTTAATTGCCAAATTATATTTAAGAAAGAAATAAACTATTTTAACACTTTGCGATTCTACGGTATATTAGTTAATAATTGTAAGGAACGGATAAAGTGGTCTATTCTTATTTCTAAAACTCTTCTATTAACCTAACTTGACTTTTCGACTTCAAGGAATCTCTCCGCGGCAAGTACAGACGCCTAGTCCGAAAGATTTGGTCGTCCGAACTTTCGGGGAAGAATAAGGCGTCTGCTACTAACATGCTTGCCGTTCCTGTTCTGCTCTACTCCTTTGGGGTAGTAAAATGGACGGTAGATGAGCTGCGCCAACTAGACAGAGACACCCGCAAGATGATGAACATCCATAGGAGTATTCATCCTAGATCGTCCGTTCCTCGTGTTTACCTCCCACGTCATCGGGGGGGCCGAGAACTCTTGGGTCTGGAGTGTATGCATGGCAGAGTAGTACTGAGTATGGCATGTAACATCCTCAGGAGCTCGGATCCGTTCCTGCTATTAGTGAGAGATCACGAAATCGTAGGGGTGGGCGCAGGATTGTTTAAGGCAGCAAAGAGAGCCGCAGATGAACTCGGTCTCGTATTCGACGTCAGACGAGGCGGCCGGCGCGGTGCTGACCCAGAGTCAGTCACTGAGCTTCAGCCAACTCGTCTGAAAGCCCAAATAAAAGCTGCCGAACAGGAGAGTCTGTTTAGACAGCATGTCGATAAACCCATGCACGGTGTATACTACAAAAACATGGAAACACTGGGTTTATCGACTAGGCTGACATTCGCCTTTTTAAGGTCAGCGGGGCTTAAGTCGGAGACCGAGGGATTCATTGTGGCCTGTCAGGATGGTGTAATAAATACCTTGGTCTACCGGAGCCGCGTAATGGGTGCAGAGGTCCCTGATACCAACTGCAGGACCTGCCGTCAGGCGCCGGAATCGCTGATGCATTTGCTTTCAGCATGCCCGGTATACGCGATTTCGGCCTACATCCACCGCCATAACGCGGCTTTACGAGTGCTATACTACCATCTACGGTACTCGTATGGGGTAGACCAAACACCAGTGCTGCCTTACATCCCCGGAGATATTGAGTCCGTTGTCGAGAAAGATAGGTGCCGAATTTATTGGAACTACTCGTTCCCGACCGTCAGGCTAATTCAAGCCAACAAGCCTGACATAGTCCTCCTCGATCATCAGAACAAAGTGATGTTTGTAATCGAATTTTCAGCACCTGCTGAGACAAACATCGCTTTGAAGGAGTGGGGAAAAACGGACCAAATATCGTGATCTCCGGTATGAGCTCCGAGTGCTGCATCCAGACTACTCGGTCAAGATGGTCATCCTAATAATCGGCGTACTCGGAGGGATGAAGCCTTCGCTGCTCTCAGAATTGAAGATCATACCGGCCTGTCAGAATTCGGCAGAATGGTTGGCCGGCCAGATGCAGAAGGCGGTTATCTTGGGGTCCCTTCGTCTACTTAGGGCACACGATTTAGGTATTTACAGTCACTAACTCCACAGGTTGTGAAGAGTGGCTATAAGGAATTTGCCGGCGCGGCTACCGTGAGGTATCGGAGGCCACGGAAGTCCTGTCCGGCAGCGGGCTACCCGAAAAAAAAAAAATGATAATAATAATAATAAATAAGCAATAAGCAGGAGGGGCTAACCGTCGTCTATCTAGCCTTTGGTGAGTAGCGCCACCACTTACTCCAGCTGGGGATGCAAAATCGAACCGGCAACCCTAGCGCATCCGGGAGGGGAGAGCATCTTCCCCTCTGGTGTCGGTTGTGGGCTTGCTGGGATAACTACCCACAAGCCCAAACCTCCGCTTCCTATTGGCCGAGGACAGGGCCCCCACGATCGACCCCGTTCGGATAGGGGTCAAGGGCAAGGTGGTGGGGCCCAACAAGATCGACAGCCCATTGTTGACAACCGCGATGAACAAGGATGCTTTGAGTGGACAGATGAATTGAGGGACGACCTTATGCAGTGCTACGAAAGCAGTGAGCCCGCAAGAAGGGGATACATGGGGCGAATGCACGTTCTGTGTTGTGCAAGGCACCCAGAACACAACGCCTTCACGCCACAAAACCTGCGTGATTATGTGTCCCACCTTCGTCGCAGGGGCTACGTGAGAACTGCTCCTCAGCCGATGAATAAGGTGGCCGAAGGTCCACCGAATGAACCGGTTGAGGTTGCAGTCCTTTTTCGCAAAAGCCCTCGCGCCTTTTCGAACCGCCTCAGCGTGTTGCTGAAAATCCGCCGACTGCAGATCAGGTGGAAAACTTCTGGAAAACGTTGTACGAACAGAAGCTTTCACTCAACAGAGACTCTCCAGCCCTGGCACACTTTGAAACCTTTCGTCAAAGGTTTCAGCAACCACAACAGGTGTGCCAACCGATAACCCCAGAAGAGGTTCGAAGAGCTCTTGAGGGCTTTAAGAACTTTGCTGCTCCAGGTCCCGACGGGATCAATAACTTTTGGTGGAAAAAATTATCCAGTACCCACCACCATTTAGCCAGAATTTTCAATTCATGGCTAAATGGGGAGCAGCAAATTTCTTCTTGGGGCGGACAGTGCTGATCCCGAAGAACGGAGATTTGTCTAACCCAAAGAACTACCGGCCGATAACCTGTTTAAACGCATGTTACAGGTGTTTACGCGCATCTTGTACATGCGAGTGCTCCACGCAGTTGAACCGGTTTACGAGCGGATATATGAGCAACGAGGGTCAAAGAGAGGTGTCGCTGGCTGTAAGGAGAACCTGTTGATTGACAGGTGTGTCACGCAGGACTCCATGCAGTATAAGCGTAACCTCTCCATGGCCTGGATCGACTACCGCAAGGCATTTGACATGACATCGCACGAGCTTATTGTACACTTGCTCCGATGTCTTGCGGTACCTGGTCCCGTAGTGAGATGCATCGAAGGACTGATGCCGCTCTGGAGGACTCGCTTTACCATTACATCGGGTAATGGGGAGTATTTCAGGGAGACTCCCTCAGCCCCCTTCTATTTTGCATCTCAGTACTCCCATTATCCGTTTCGCTCCGGAAAACCCGTGGATTCAACTGCGGTACCCCTGGCGATAGGAGGCATAAGGTCACCCATCTGTTTTATATGGATGACCTTAAACTTTATGCCTCCGAAGAGAGGGACCTACACCAGTCCCTCAGGGTGGTACAGGAGTACACGCAGGCTGTCGGCATGGAGTTCGGGTTAGACAAATGTGCACTGATCCATCTCAAGAGAGGACGATGCGGGAACTACGGAGAGGACGCGCAGCTCGTGGACGGAAGCATCTTACATCATCTAGATGCCGGAGAGTCGTACACTTACTTGGGTGTTGAGCAACGCTCCACCCAAGAAGTGAGTGTAGTGAAAAACGCTCTCCGCGGCAAGTATCAGCACCGACTCCGACAGAGCTGTCGGGGAAGAACAAGGTGTCTGCTACCAACATGCTTGCGGTTCCGATCCTTATCTACTCCTTCGGAGTAGTGAAATGGACTCAAGAAGAGTTGCGTCAACTCGACGTAGGAACCCGCAAGAAGATGCATCTCAATAGGAGTTTGCATCCTAAATCGTCCATTCCACGGCTATACCTCCCACGACATCGGGGAGGCCGTGGACTCTTGAGTTGGACAGTCTCCATAATAGGATGGTTCTGGATGGAGCCTGTAAGTTCATCAGGAGTTAGCATCCCCTCCTCTGCATGGTCCGAGACCATGAAAATGCAGGACCATGAAAATGCAGGAGCCTTTCTGTTTAAGGCAGCACAGAGAGCAGCCGATGAACTTGGTCTCTCCTTCGACGTCGAGCGGGTAAATCGCGACTCTGTCACCGAGTTGGAACCTGCTCGGCGAAAAGCCCAAATTAAATCTGCAGAACACAACAACTTTCTGCAGCTGCACACGGATAAGCCAATGCATGGAGTTTTCTATAAAAATATAGAAAACCTTGGCTTATCCGGAAGGCTGATGTTGGCCTTCTTAAGGTCAGCCGGGCTGAAGTCTGAGACCGAGGGATTCGTAATGGCTTGCCAGGATGGTGTATTTAACACCCTCGTCTATCGTAGTCGTGTCATGGGTATAGAGGTCCCTGATGTCAGCTGCAGGGCCTGCCGCAGGGCGCCAGAGACTCTTATGCACTTGCTGTCGGCTTGCCCGACATATGCAGTCTCGGCCTATATCCAAAGGCACGACGGAGCATTACGAGTACTTTATTACCATTTAAGGCACTCGTATGGGATAGACGAAACACCAGTGCTGCCTTACGCTACGGGGGATCTTGAGTCCGTTGTGGGAAATGAGAAGTGTCTAATTTATTGGAACTACTCTTTTCCCACCGTCAGGCAAATACAAGCCAACAAGCCTGACGTAGTGCTCCTCGACCATCAACTCAAGACAATGTTCGTCGTGGAGTTCTCGGCTCTCGCGGAGAACAACATTGTCTTGAAGGACTAGGAAAAACGGACAAAATATCGAACTCCGCAGACTGTATCCAGACCATACTGTTAAGATAGTGGTACTGATTATTGGAGCCCTCGGTGGAACGAGACACACACTGCTCTCGGAACTTAAGATCATACCGGCATGCCGAAATTCGGCAGAGGTCTTAGCCGGCAGAATGCAGAAGGCCGTCATTCTCGGTTCATTACGTCTGCTCAGGACACACGATTCCCAGACCCAGTAGTCACTCACCCCACGGGCGTGGGGAGTGGCTACCGGTACTACCAGCTCCCCTCTGTGAGGGTCGGAGCCACAGAGAAGGGTGACTGGTTTTTACCAAATAAAAAAAAAAAAAATTTCTTGGTGCACTGGTAGTTCCAATAAATTAGACACTTCTCATTTCCCACAACGGACTCAATATCCCCCGTAGCGTAAGGCAGCACTGGTGTTTCGTCTATCCCATACGAGTGCCTTAAATGGTAATAAAGTACTCGTAATGCTCCGTCGTGCCTTTGGATATAGGCCGAGACTGCATATGTCGGACAAGCCGACAACAGGTGCATTAAAGTCTCTGGCGCCCTGCGGCAGGCCCTGCAGCTGACATCAGGGACCTCTACACCCATGACACGACTACGATAGACGAGGGTATTAAATACACCATCCTGGCAAGCCATTACGAATCCCTCGGTCTCAGACTTCAGCCCGGCTGACCTTAAGAAGGCCAACATCAGCCTTTCGGATAAGCCAAGGTTTTCTATATTTTTATAGAAAACTTCATGCATTGGCTTATCCGTGTGCAGCTGCAGAAAGTTGTTGTGTTCTACAGATTTAATTTGGGCTTTTCGCCGAGCAGGTTCCAACTCGGTGACAGAGTCGCGATTTACCCGCTCGACGTCGAAGGAGAGACCAAGTTCATCGGCTGCTCTCTGTGCTGCCTTAAACAGAAAGGCTCCTGCATTTTCATGGTCTCGGACCATGCAGAGGAGGGGATGCGAACTCCTGATGAACTTACAGGCTCCATCCAGAACCATCCTATTATGGAGACTGTCCAACTCAAGAGTCCACGGCCTCCCCGATGTCGTGGGAGGTATAGCCGTGGAACGGACGATTTAGGATGCAAACTCCTATTGAGATGCATCTTCTTGCGGGTTCCTACGTCGAGTTGACGCAACTCTTCTTGAGTCCATTTCACTACTCCGAAGGAGTAGATAGGGATCGGAACGGCAAGCATGTTGGTAGCAGACACCTTGTTCTTCCCCGACAGCTCTGTCGGAGTCGGTGCTGATACTTGCCGCGGAGAGCGTTTTTCACTACACTCACTTCCTGGGTGGAGCGTTGCTCGACACCCAAGTAAGTGTACGACTCTCCGGTATCTAGATGATGTAAGATGCTTCCATCCACGAGCTGCGCGTCCTCTCCGTAGTTCCCGCATAGTCCTCTCTTGAGATGGATCAGTGCACATACAAAAGTATTTACACAAGTCAGATAAACAATATGATATAAGTTATATAAATAGAGAAATGTAAGATATATTTAAGCATAAAAGAAAAACCGGACATATTACATAACACAATAGTATTAGTATAAAATGCGTTATAAAACTAAAAATAGGAAAAAGATACTATATTCAACAATACAATGTATAGATAAAAATGATCATCCACACATATTATTGAAATATGAAGAAAAATACTCCTCAAAATTGTAAAAAGCATTGGTTATTAAAAAAGCTTTGACAGTATTCTTAAGTAAATTGTACTCAAGCTCTTTGATTTCTGAAGGCAAATGATTAAAAAACCGTATGGTAAAGTTTTAGAAAGTTAGAATATAGGTTGTTGTTTCTTGTTTCTCGTGGAATATCTGTGCACTTCGTTATGAGAAGTATAGTTTGATTTGTGTACTTTGATGTACAATAGACGGTGCAAAATGTACACGCTAGGCAACGTCAATATTTTTAAGTTTTTGAAAGCTTTTCTACAGTTGTCTCGGTATTTTAGGCTGCACAAAATCCGTACTGCTTTTCTTTGTAAGCCGAAAACATTGGCGCTATCAGTGGAATGTTGAGAATAATTGAGAATGAATAAGACCAAGATAAGCAGTAATCAGTGTTTCTTGAGAAACCCCAACAAGGTTTCTTAATAGGTAAATATTAACCGAAATTTCATTACAGACAAAGTGTACATGTTGTTCCCACGACAATTTCTTATCTAGGTGTATCCCGAGAAACTTAATGCTGTTTGTGTTGTTTGCTCAGTTACATTTCTTAGACTAAAAACCATAGTCTCAGTTTTGGACTTATTTAAGCTAAGTTGATTTGCTGTAAACCATTCCTGAGCTTCTGGCAATGTCTCCGTCATATTTGTACGTAAAGTATCCATATTTTGGTGTGAGTGAATGATGGTGGTATCATCTGCAAATAGGACAAATTGAGATGAAGTTATGTCTATTAAATCATTGATGTATATTAAGAATAATATCGGTCCCAAAACGGAACCTTGTGGCACTCCATGTTCCATAGCAAATCAGAATTTGTATTTTGATATGTAACAAACTGTGTTCTATTCGTCATATATGACTAAATTAAGCTGATATTGCTACTATGAAAATTATAATAGCTACGCTAGCTTATCAATTAAAATATGATGTGATACACAGTCAAAAGCTATAGAAAGGTCTAGAAACTGTGCATACACATCTTCACCAGTTTCAAAGCCATAACTTATTGTTTCAGTCAACTTATTTATTGCTAATGTTGCAGAGGATTTAGCCAAAACGAAACTGACTAGAACTAAATAAGTTATTGGATTCAAAATAGCAAATTAACTGCATTTTTAACAAAGTTTCTAAAATTTTTGAGAACAGAGGTAAAATTGAAATGGATCTGAAGTTTTCAATATCGCTTAACGAGTCCTTTTTATGTAATGGAATGACTTTTGAGATTTTAAGAATATCAGGATATAGATCTGCGCGAATACAACTATTTATTAAGTTAGTTAGTTAGTTAGTTAGTTAGTTAGTTAGTTATATTAGTTAGTTATGTTAGTTATGTTTAAGTAATAAGTAATTAATGATTTTTAAAAATTTGCGTAGAAACAAACATTTTCCAAAATCGGGAAATATCTCTCCGCCTTACAACCCTAGGTCAAAACCTGCCAAGAAAGTGTTGTAGAGAATTATATCTTCTATGATATTTAATATAACTGTCTTAGTTGGAGGATCAATTAGAAGGAAGATATTGCGAAACAGCAATTTTACCAAGATAAAGGCTCAAGAAATTATTCACTCCTCCAAGTATCGAATCTCCTAGATCTGATGTAACAATATTACGTTTTTTGTGATATTTCTGATACTGTTTGTCCAAGTTAAACTTATGTTTTTTATCTTCCCTACGAGCATACAGTCCAAATTTTAAATTTGCAAGAAATGCGATGAACACAAAAAGCTATTTTCAATAGTATATCACACGTTCTAATGACACCATAAATACTTATAATAGGCAGTACCCTGAACTTAACAGTGTAAATGAGGAGCAAGTCCAACTTATATTCTAGAGAATAAAATCAAACGCCACTGACACAGACGGAATTTCTATCAAAATGTTAAAAATATGCACGCCTTATCTCTTTCCTTCATAGTTAATAAATATATTAATGCCGGTAAATTCCCTCTTGCCTGGAAAAACTCATTGGTCGTTCCCATTAATAAAATAAAAAAATCCTCAAAGTTTTGCAAATCAGTATCATGCCTGCACTTTCAAAAATTGTAGAAAGAGCGGTTTATGAACAAATTTATTCCCGTTACAGAGAACAAGATCCTACCAGAACACAAAATCATGGCACAACTAGTGCACTATTCAAAATAACAGATAACATCAGAGGTATCAATCGAGAATAAATCACTATATTACTATCATTAGACTGTAACAAAGCTTTAGATGCGATGAATCACGAATCATTATGTGCTAAACTTGGTTATTACAATTTCAATCAAAATAGTGTGTCATTTATCAAATCATTTCTAAGCAATCGGAGTCAATGAGTAGTTCTAAATGGTAATGATATTTCAAATGGCACAGATGTTGTTCACGGTGCGCCTCAAGGCTCTATACTTGCTCCATTACTATTTATAATATACACTAGGGTGGCCCATCTTTTTCGAAGTCGAAATTTTTTATTTCTCACCCCTGCAAATGGTTCCATTTGAAGAAAAAACAGTTCCCTCAAAATATTATTGAGGCAAATTGAAGGCAAGGGGTGCCGCAGAATGCATTATTATGCAATAATAAAAGTAAATGGAATTATTTACATTCTTTGGTTGATGCATTGTTTTTTTTTTTTAATCAGCAACATTTATCTTTAGAATGACTAATCAAGTCATACAAATATCAAAGACATTATCTGTTGTGACTATGACATGTGTCATACTACTGTAAATTCGTAGTCTAAGAAAACTAGACTAGAAGTTTTTGAAATAAAACTCTCGTTTTATCTTTGTGTATTTTGTTATGAAACGTTTTTTTCATACATAGTACCAAATATTATCCTAAATCTACAAGACATATAGTAATAAAAACAATATTTTTTGCACTAGGCCAAAGTATGCGACAGGGTTTCTTTTTTTACATTTGGAAACTGTGATTTATAATCATTTACAACTTGGAGTAAAAACTGTTTTTGGTCTTCATTTTTTGTTAAAATGTCATTATAGTCAATAATAAGTTTGATTCCTCTCTCAGCGGCATCATTTACAACTTTAATTTTGTTTACAATATTGAAACATCGGGTATAACAACTTTCATTTTCCCTCCATGTTGTTGGATCATTTTCCAAAAATTCCATAGACAAACCTAATTTTTGAAAAAACTGTTGTGTTCTCGCATATGAAGTCCTGAATTTCCTTGTTTTCAACGTCAGTAATGTTACTAATCATAAGTCGTTTAATACCCTCTTGATTTGGTGCTTTCCTATTCAAAGCTTTAACCATTTCTCTTTTAGTGGTAACTGAAATATCGTCATCAAAGAAAGATAAGCCAACATTTACTGAATTAAGGTACCACAAATGGTTCACTATTTTCTTACTACTTGCGGCTTGAGATATTTCTTTGTCAATATTTTGATAATTAATGAGTTCTTTACAAAAGTCTAAGTCATGAAGCGGTGCTTTATTAGCAAATGACGCTGTAAACCAGGCCTTTACATAAACCTTTACAATAAAGAGACATATATCTTCAATACCTATTTTTTCTTTTTTAGTTAGTTGGAACTGATCTTGGAAAAAACTATTTTTAGACAGTAAATGGCTTTCGCCATCCAACGTGCATGATGAAATGCCCCTGGTTGATAGAATGTCGTGTGAGTGGGCTCTTCTTCAACAAAAAGTTTAGAAAGCATTAAAAATTCTTTATAATCATCACGAAGCTGTTGCAAAGTTAAAGCTGCATTTAGAAACTTTACAATTTCGGCTTTAACTGGTTGTAAAATGTGTTTAATTTTTGATACCTGAAATCCAGTGTTTAGTTTATTTTGATCTATTTTAGGCCAAAATTCCCTAAAACATTTAAATAGTGGCACATTTGGACCAGATGAGGAAGGCATTTTTGTGTCAAACACACTTCTCAAAACCACTTCAAAAATATGATGTCTACAAGGAAAATATAGAATATCTCTTTCTAATTTTTATTGCAATAGTGTGGCTGCCCCATTTATATAACCCATATTTGATGCTGTTGTATCACAACACAAAGCTATTACCTTTTCGTCCAAATTCCATTCACAAAGCACATCATAAACTGCTTCAGTCTGTTCTCTTCCAGTTGAATTGGGCAAAGCTGGTACTCCAAGCAGTTGTTCAATATCTCCACTAGTAACTAAGATAGCAAGTCTATCGATATTTCCCATTCCAGTGAGAGAAGGTAAAAGTTTTCCATCCCAATGGATGACTGGGGCCGGCAATTCAGAATTGCCGAAGGCAGTTTTTAATATTTCAGCTCTTTCTTCGCGGATGCGTTGTCTAGAGCGCTGAAGTGTGGTTCTGCTGATGGACAAAGATGTGGTGTTATGTCCTAGTGCTTCTGCTACTGCCGTCAAAATATGGACTCCATACCTGTCGCTTATTTTGCAAGCATCAAATGCAGCGGCTATTTTTGGTGTGATGATGTTACATGTTCCATACAATCTCCTCTTTTTTGGCTGTGACGGGCCAGGCTGGTCTTGTAACAACTCTTCTCGGGCTTCGATTATTTCATCTTCATTTTCGTTGGAGTCGGCTGAATTACTACTTGATGATGGACAGGTGACTGTTTCCTCTAATCTAGCTTTTTCTTGTTGACTTCGTTGCATTCGATCGGATAATTTCTGTAATTTCTCCTCAGCTGATTTTTCTTGAGAAGCAAGTTGGTAATCAATACCATGCATAAATCCAGGACGTCCCTTTTTTCTTTGGTTAATTAAAAACTGCTTATCTTCATCTATTTTCATCAGCTCCAATGCATTTGCATGAGAAATGTCAAAAAGATCGTCCAATTTTTCAACGAAATTTTTTTCTTTACTCCCGCACTGTCCCTTTTAGCCGATTTTTGTAAGTTCCTCCACTCTGCATAAAGTTTATCTAGTTGTTTAACACAATGAAAATCCTGACGTGTCGGAATGCGAGCTTTATCCCAAAAAACTGACACCTCTTTTATTGTTAATTTAGCACTTTCATGTACACTTAGCTTCACTTCACGAATGTTATAAAAGAGCACTTGTAATACTTGTCTATTAGACGGCAATTTATTGCCAATGATTTGTGACGAATAGTGTCCAACTAAGTAAATGAAAGTATCCTTTCGTAAGGATCTAACATCAGCCATCGTTAAATGTTTTTTCAAAAAGGAACGTATGCTAGAACTTATAATGTCACCACTGTAAAACACAATTGCAAACTGACATAAAAACCTACCGTAGGTGCATTATATTTCCAAACTTCCAAAACAAATAATTTCTAGGAAATAATTACACCAATAAAACATCATGAGAAAAGAGGTAGATATTTGTGTTTTAAGTAAAATTTAAGTGTATTACCGTAATAAAATCTTATCTACAAATTTCTACCTGAATGCGGCACGGGTTACCCTAATAAAATCTTATCTACAAATTTCTACCTGAATGCGGCACGGGTTACCGTTCACCGAATTATCTGAAACTTTGACATAAATTATTCCTAGTATAATAGTATATTTTCGTGGGGTGAGACTTAAAAAATACGCAAAAAAAATTCACCCCCTATAGAGATGGGCCACCCTAATATACACATCTGACTTCTCGCTTGTTTTAAATAAATGTTCTATGAATTCATATGCTGATGATAGTAATCTCTCTGTTACCGCCTATATCGACCAATTTTTAACAATGGAAACCTCACTTAATAACGACATAAAGGTGTTCGTCAAAGTATCTAAAACCTAGTGTCTCTCGATTAACCTTGGTAAGTCATCTGTAATTATTTTTAGACGTGATGAAGATAGACAGAGGGCCAGAGGACAAGTGGATAAGAGAAATATATGGACAAAGTTAAGTGTGTGGGTTTAACTATAGATATCAATTTAATATTTGTCAGTCATATAAACTCTATTATTCAAAAAGCTTACGGTTTATTAAAAAAACTATATGTTAACCGACACTATCTTAATCAAAGAAGCAAAATAATTCTTTGCGACACTATAATTCTTATCTCATTTTAATTTTGTCGATGAGAGAGAGAATACAAAAAGTTCAAAACTCCTGCATCAGACTCATATTTGGACTGCGTTGTTGGGATCATGAATCCAGCTATATTAAAAATATTAAATGGTTAAAAACGTATCATCGACTTGAGCATCATGTTGTCTGCTTTAGCCATAAATTGTTAATAAAACATACTCCGAAATATTTAGTAGACAAACTGACTCCTAGACATCAGATTCATCCTAGATATTTAAGATACTTAAACCAGCTGACCATACCACAACATCACTCTCGTTTTTACGAACGTTGCTTCTTGTATCATGCCATAACCAAATACAACTTATATCCAGAATGTATCAAACTTCTGTCTCCACCCTCTTTCAAACATAAAATCAAAGAGTTACTCCTCGATAAACAGTGACTGTATATTTCACGTTATGCTTAATATCTACTAAAATACTTCATTATAAAGTATATTGTATTTTTCAAGTTTCACTTTGTCTTTCATATTTTTTTTATATTCTATGTATTTACCATCCTCTGTATTATTATTTCATTGTATTATTTGTATTATACTTGGTTGAGTGGAAGAATAGCTTTGCTAAACCCCGCCAAGTAAAATAAAGGTCATTTATTATTATTATACTCTTCGCAAAAACGAAGAGTATATTGTATTTGATCGGCATATTTCTAAATCAGTAAATATCGCTCGCAGAGAAAAAATTTTCATATCATTATGTTAGTGAGCGAATTCTGAGGAACTTTCAAAATGACCGTCTGTCCGTCCGTCCGTCACGTTTCTTGTAAGCGCTATAACTTAAGAAAGAAAAGTTCGATTGTACTGAAATTTGGACAGTAAGTTAGTGTTAGCCAGAGAAAGAAACCTGTTGTTTTTCAACAAAATCGATCAGTAAATAAAAATGTTAATAATGATTTAAATTTCAGATTTTTTTTTTGATTTTTATGTTTTTGTAAAAGTTTACATTTTTTACATTTTTTTACGTGCTAGCTAGTTCTTACGCTTTTGACTCGGAATCCAAGGGTCCCAGGTTCGAAATCCACATGGGGTATGGTATAGTTTTTTTTTTAATTTTTACTTTATTTTACACTGAGTCTTTCACCAACTAAGTTCGTACTATAAAATTAAAAATGTCTAAAATTAACATTATGTACAAAAAACTGCGAAGAGTATCCTATAGAATGTGTAACAATTGTATAAAAAGTTTAGTAAACCGGCGAAGAGTACGTTTTTGGCTTGTTAATGTTTGCATCTTTTTGAAATATAATTAGTGGAAATTTAATGATATATAGATTAAAAGTTAGAAGTTGAGGACAGACGGACAAGCGGAGATACACCCTAAAATGGAAATAAGCAGCCCAGAGTCCTTGGCATAATGTGTTGAACACAACTGATGTGATTGCGAAGACATTGGATAAAATAGTCAATGAAAAAGTGGACAAACTGACCAAAGAAGACGCAAAACAAACTTTATGAACCCGAACCGACTTGTAGGATAACTTGTGGGACCGCAAAAGAGTATAAAAATCTACTAAGTAAGACACGTTACTTATATCCAATAGGAGCACCGAACATGGAACAGTTACGCAGGCTCATTGGTGAACCATCCAAATTAAATACAAATTGCTAAAGCTGGTTGAGAAGTAGCTGAGACGTGCAGTTTGAATTTTGATAGGATTGCTGTACGTTAAATAGACACCTAACCATTGTAGAGGTGAAGGACTACCCGAAGTAGGGAATACATGGTGAAAAGGAAGAAATCCGTCATCAGGAAGCCCATTTACAAGGTTTTCAAACTTCTGGGAATCATTTGCTACAGCGGTGCCACCAAAGTTTCCATTGCCCTTACACTCACCTTTAAGGGAGGAGCGGTTCTACATCTTAGCCGGGAAAGCAGGATGAACTGAATTGGCAATAGTGTCAAACGGCACATCTCATTGAACAAAGGTTGATTTGATAAGCCGTTTTAAACATTATTTTAAGTTGTTCCCTCTCCAAATTTAAACGCCAATAAGATCTGTTGCACACATTGATTACGTGCACTTATTACTATTCTATTTCACCATCTAAAGTATAGTGGAACAATGCGACTTTTTGAAGCAATAGTCTCAAACTTCGGTGCAGTAGATTCTCAGAACTGCAATTCGTAAAGCAAAGTTCTATGTGGGTTGAGGCAAGCTTTTAACCCACGAATTACCCTCCCGTCCATACGCCACTGCACAGATCTCCTGGAAGCTTTAAATTACCTGAGAAACAAACAAATATAACAATCATGTATGTTGTAAATCGTGTGCTATCCTTTCAAAAATAAAATAAGCCCAGAACACTCAACTATATTAATTGGAAGTTATGTTAAAATAGATAAGGATATTCTTGTCTGGGTTAACGGTGCAGTGAGTCTTCAGGCATTTTGTCGAAGGTCAAGAGTCACCATTATCTAGTATTTTAGTCTGAAAACGGTAAAGGAAGTTATTTTCAACCAAGCGTAATTGAATGAATTAAATCTGTGCGTGGAGGATTCTATTTTTGAATCATTGTTATTATACTTATAGTACGGTAAAATTAGATGTATTGTATCAGTGATTAGCTTTAAATAAGTGTTGAAGTTTTTGATACTGCTCCGATATAATGAAATCGCTTAGATCTTTGCTGAAATAAAAATATTTTTAAGTTCTAGTGTTACCTAAGGTTTATAGGCGCAAAAGTGTTCTAACTTCATAACGCATGAAAATTAGTGAATTAACTGTTTGTTAGTCGTCCTGTCAATTTAAATTATCAGGGTGCAAAAAAATTTAAAAAAATTTAACAGCGTTCAAAAATGGTCGTCAAAAAGTTCATTTAAGTGGGCGACGCGTGACATTTTATTTCATAATTTTTAATGATCCTTTTTGAAGGCGGCTCAACTTTAAAAAAAAATGTTTTCACTCTTTTTAATTGCCTTTTTATTTAACTTACTCACAGTAAAAGTAAACATTTTGAATTTCCAAGATTTAAATTGAGGCTCGTTTTCAGATAATCCTGAAATTTTAATGCCCCTTTCATGTAAATCTGCATAACTATCGTAATTATGGCAGCCATATTGGATTCTTTACTTTGAATTCTTAACTTCTGACATCAGATGTAGTATCAGCTACTCCTAAAATACCAAACAATTTTAATTCCGACGAAATTTGTCCCTAGCGGGTTTTTCAAATTCATGATTAAAAAAATGTTTTTAAAAATAAATATCTTGTATTTCTGCTTACATCCATGTTATGAAATATTATTTTGGGTATTCAGCAGACAACTTCCAAAGAAAACATTCGTTTCTTTCATACCTATTTGAAGTGGAAACACCTTCGTAACTCAGTTACTGGTCATCCAATTTCAACCAAATTTGGATCGGTATCAAAGATCTTTAATATTTCTTTTTTGAGTAAAGAAAAACTTATTTCAGTCAGTGGCGTGCATTTTTATTAAAAAAAGGGTCGATTTTTCGAGAAATCATATTAGGCATTTTTTTGTTGAAAAACTAATGCAATATTATTGATCAGCATGCTATAGATTACCCCTCAAGAACATTATGATTTTTGGTTTTAGAATTACGGTCCACTTAAAATTGACTATTTTAAACATTAAATAATCAATAAATTGGTAACGAATCTTTTTTTGAAAGAAAGTCATTCTTCATTTTCTCTTTAAATTTTTTAAATTCACTTTTTCTACTATCCCATATCATCGAAACATTCAATTTTTTTTGTTTTTTTTTGGCTTCGAGCTTATGAAAACTCATACGCCACAAACTGTAGCAATAGCAAAGAAATTTCAAATTTCGAAGGCCAAGAATTTTCAATGAAAAATTTTGGGTCATCACACCTCTAAATTATTTGGGCATTAAGTATTACCGAATGTGAAAGTATCGATGATATGAGGTGGTAGAAAAAATGAATTTAAAGAGAAAACAAAGAGTGACTTTCTTTCGAAAAAAGATTCGTTACCAATTTATTGTTTATTTAATGTTTAAAATAGGCAAATTTAAGTGGCCCATAATTCTAAAACCAAATTCAAAATGTTGTTAAATTTTGAATATAGGGGTTGTACAGCATGCTGATCAATAATATTGCAATAGTTTTTCAACAAAAAAATGCCTAATATGATTTCTCGAAAAATCGACCTTTTTTTTCTTAATAAAAATGCACGCCACTGACTGAAATAAGTTTTGATTTACTCAAAAAAGAAATATTAAAGATCTTTGGTACCGATCCAAATTTAGTTGAAATTGAATGACCAATAATTGAGTACGAAGGAGTTTCTACTTCAAATGGGTCATAATGTATACCATTGATCCAAATCTGACAATGCTAGAATATCAACAAGGAGTCCCCCTACGAACTGACTTGTCAACTTCTTTCATACACTTACTACATCTAACATTCAATATGAAAAACAAGAAAATAACCATTCTTTCTATATACTGAAGATCTAAGTTTAATTATGCCAATATATTATAAGAAATCTCCTTTACCAGGAAATCTATCAAGCATGTCTAGCCATACTTAGAGGATACTTCTTCATAAACAAACATTTGTTACGTTTCAAAGCCAAGAACTACTAAAAAGTACAATGAAATATAGGTGTAAAATTTCACTCACATGTCTTAATAAATAAAATATTTCAATCAATGTTTGACTGATCAAACCTCTAAAAATTGCACCACCTTTTTCATTCTCTTTAGAACTCATCACGAGATATATATGTTCAATTAAAAAACAAAATTACTATTAAAAAATAATAAGAAAGTATTTTCTTGTAAAAACTGACAGGAAATTTTTATTTACTGGACACATATCAAAGATAAAAAAGAATCACTCTTTTTTAGAGCTCCATAGCTCGTCCAGTATTTCTGCTTACATCAATGTTACAAAATATTGTTTTGGGTATTCAGCAGATAACTTTCAAAGAAAACATTCGTTTCTTTCATATATCATTGATTCAAATCTGGCCAAGCTAGAATATCAAGGAGTCCCCCTACGAGCTAACTTATCATACACACAACATTCAATATGAAAAACAAGAAAATAACCATTCTTTCTATATACTGTAATTTTGTTTTTGAATTGAAATATATCTCTCCTGATGAGTTCTAAAGAGAATGAAAAAGGCTGCGTAATTTTTAGAGAGGTTTGATCAATCAAACATTGATTGAAATATTTTATTTATTAAGACATGTGAGTAAACTTTTATACCTATATTTCATTGTGCTTTTTAGTAGTTTATGGCTTTGAAATGTAACAAATTTTTTGAGATGGAGTATCCTCTAGGTAGGGCTAGAGATGCTTGAAAGATTTCCTGGTAAGGGAGGTTTTCTTATAATATATTGGCATGATCAGACTTAGATCTTCAGTATTTAGAAATAATGGATATTTTCTTGATTTATATATTGAATGTTAGATATAGTAAGTTTATGAAAGAAGTTGACAAGTCAGTTCCTAGGGGGACTCCTTGTTGATATTCTAGCTTGGTCAGATTTGGATCAATGATATATGAAAGAAACGAATGTTTTCTTTGAAAGTTATCTGCTGAATACCTAAAATAATATTTTATAAAGAAATGTTATTTCCATTTTTTGCTTACTTTATACTTGACATAGCTTGATGAAATTATTGCGGGATAACCGCCGAGCTATACCTTGTAATTTGAGAAATACTTCATAGAAGTGGTTTAAGCCAATCTAGGGCAATGACTGAACAAACGTAAAACCGATAACCTCCCCTTTTGTTGATTGAACGTTCCTACGTAATATTGATATTGAAGTGGTTTCAAAATACATTTGAATTCATTATTTGTTGATTTTTATATACAATATCGATTTTAGGTAATAAAGTTCAATTAACTGGTCGACGCTTAGGGTGAAATTTCATTTCGTAATTTTTAGCAACTTTATTTGAAGGCGGCTCTTTATTTAGCTTCTACTCAGTAAAGGAACATATCCATAGTTCTGAATTTTTAACCTTAACGTCAGGCGCGTTATCCTGAAATCTCCATATATTAATATAAATCTGAAATAATACTGCAATTATGGTACCGTTTTGAAGTCTTAATTTTTGAGATCAGATTTGGTAACAGCTACTAGTAAAATACCTACTAACTACATTTTTATTCCATTCCGACGAAGTTTTACGCGGCGCCTTCGACAAATATAATGCAAAAATACCGCACCTTCAAAATGTTATATTTCTGTCAATAATTTTTGTACAGCAATAAAAAATTAAATTTTAGCTTTAAGAATCTCCAATAAGTTTTTTTGTTGAAGTCATTATTTTTGAGGTCTCTTAAAAAGCTCTAACTATTTTTAATATGTTACTAAAAATCGGTAAAGGTAATTTACCCAAAACTTCCCTCTCTGGCGTACAACCTCATTAAAGATGCACAGTTTGCATCATATAGTTATTAATTAATTTTTCTGTTGGATGTCGATCCTGTATATTATTTTTAATTAAAAATTATGGTTACTTTCCTAACACTTGTGTCATTTTCCTCCATCTCGTCTTAATTACGAAATATTATCCCTCACATTTTTTCACACATTTTTTTAGAGTGACCATTAACATGCGAAATATTGCCATCCGTCATATTTTTTCATTATTTTTTTTTGTAAAGTGACCACCTTGTTTATATTTCATATCTTTCCCCTTGACAGTTGTGTTAACTACATGCCAAATAGTATCGTTCACTGTCACATTTTTTCATTATTTTTTTAGGGTGACCACCTAGTATATTTTTTATCAAATTGACAGTTGTGTTAGCCGCACGCAAAATATTATCGTCCATCGTCTCATTTTTTATTTCTTTTGGGGGTGGCCACTCTGTATATGTACAGTGTGTCCCACTTTTCACGGTAACACCTTCGTAGCTTACTTATTAGTCATCCAATTTCAACAAAATTTGAATCGGTATCAAAGACCTTTACTATATGTTTCTTGAGTAAAGCAAAACTTATTTTAACCATTGGCGTTCATTTGTATTAAGAAAAAAAGGTCGATTTTTCGAGAAATCATACTAGGCATTTTTTTATTATTAATTATATTTTATTTATCTGCTTTTATCATGATTAGAGAATATTATTTAGGTATTATCTAGGGTATTATGCAAAAAGTAGATAATTTCATATTAAATAAAAAAAAGTGTGCATGACTAAATGTAAATAAATGATTAAGTATTTTCAATATATTTTTTCTTTAAAATGCTAAGAATCCTATCATGTAATTCAATACTTCGTCAGTATTAGCTAGAAGAGTAGTTGTTTTGATTGGTTCTCCAATAATGAGTGTTTTAAAGTATTTACCTAACTAGTATATTAGCGTGCCCAGATTAGGGCAACAATGTACAGAAAGCAGGTATTTTCATAATAAATAAAAAAGTGTGTAAGTTGTGATTTGCATAATACCTAAATAATATTCTCTAGGCATTTTTTTGTTGAAAAACTAATGCAATGTTATTGATCAGCATGCTGTAGAACTGCTATATCCAGAATTTAACAACATTTTGATTTTTGGTGTTCGAATTACGGTCCCCTTAAAATTACCTATTTTAAACATTAAATAATCAATACATTTTTTCGAAAAAAGTCACTCTTGATTTTCTTTTTAAATTCTCTCTCTTTAAATTCATTTTTTCTACCACCTCATATTATCTTTTCTACTATGCCATATCATCGAAACTTTCAAATTTTTAAGGACAAGAATTTTCATTGAAAAATTTTGGGTCATCAGACCTGTAAATTATTCGGGCATTAAGGATTACCGAATTTGAAAGTATCGATGATATGAGGTGGTAGAAAAATTAATTTAAAGAGAAAATTAAGAGTGACTTTTTTTCGAAAGAAATTTCGTTACCAATTTATTGATTATTTAATGTTTAAAATAGGTAATTTTAAGGGGACCGTAATTCGAAAACCAAAAATCAAAATGTTGTTAAATTCTGGATATAATGGTTCTACAACATGCTGATCAATAATATTGCATTAGTTTTTCAACAAAAAAATGCTTAATATGATTTCTCGAAAAATCGACCTTTTTTTCTTAATAAAAATGCACGCCAATGGTTAAAATAAGTTTTGCTTAGCCCAAAAAAGATATAGTAAAGGTCTTTGATACCGATTCAAATTTGGTTGAAATTGGATGACTAATAAGTAAGCTACGGAGGTGTTACCGTGAAAAGTGAGACACACTGTAAGTATATATTTTTCCATATTTTCCTTCTTTGACAGTTATGTTATCTGCACGCGAAATATCAATCGTCCTCCGTCACATTTAAAAATTTTCGTTTTGGGTGACCACCCTATATTTTTTTTTCATAATTTTCGTCCTTGACAGTTGTGTTAACTGCATGCGAAATATTATGGTGCTCCATAATGTTTTTAATTTTTTTTCAGTTTGTATATTCCTGTATATTCTTTTCCATATATTTCTTCCTCGACATATTTTTTCTTTAATTATATTTTTATGGGGTCCACTCTGTATGTTTTCAACAAAGAATTGGGTAAATATTATCTCTCCCATTTTTCATTTTTTTTAGGTTGACCATTAACTACGCCATGCGAAATATTATCACCCGTCATAATTTTTCATTATTTTTCTCCACTACATGGCAAATATTATCGTCCACCCCCTAATTTTTTCATTATTGTTTTGTATATATTTTTTCATATCTTCCTTCTTTGACAGTTGTGTATCTGCATGCGCAATATCATCGCGCTCCGTCACATTTTTTAATTTATTTTAGGAAGACCACCCTGTGTATTTTTTTTATATATTTCTTCCTTGACAGTTGTATTAACTACATGCCAAATATCACTGTTTTCCGTCATATTTTTTTCTTAATTATATTTCTTATGGAATCCACCCTGTATATTATTCAACGGAACCAGTGCTTCGTTGGCAGTAGCGTCAACTACCTATCAAATATTACCCTTCTCCGCCGAGTGATTAGTAGATATAACGCCAACAGACGCCAGGCCGACAGACAGGCAGACTGATGGAATTAAATGGTTTTGATTTTCGTAATCTACGTACTTTGAAACGTGAGAATCCGGAGAATTTTCGTAGAGTGATTTTTTTACTATTTTCCCTTCAGTAAGCGAGGGAAGTAAAAATTAGAAATAACATTTGGTTTTCTATTTTCTCTCTTAAAATAAAGAAATAAAATAATTTCAAAACTGCATTAATATTTTAGATTGTCTAAACTAAAATACAAAATTTCACTGGTATTATAAGGTGAGTGTAAATAGTAGAAAAATAGGAAACCTTTATTATAATTCAGTTAAATTAACATAACCATCAAGCAAATATATAGTGGAATGAATTAGTTTTATATTCACTTAACTCCTAGTTCATTATGTTTGTTATAGTTCTAAGTGTTTTTAAAGTAGGGCTATACAAACACATTTAATGCAACTTCCTATTTCATTACTATAATTATCTTCATCATGGTAATATTCAATAATATAATGTTAACAAACGATCTGATAAATGTTCTTTCTAGAGACTCGTATAGTAAATGATGTTCATATAATACCACACACATGTCGGCTTGCCTCCTTCTCGTTTGGAATTTAATTATTTATTCGACAACTTGCATATTCTATTGTTGGGAACAATGCAATCAAAATTTCTTTGTTTAATTTAAATTCCGTTGTTTTTAAATTTATTGATACAAGTTACGTAATATTATCAAAGTTTAATGCGTGTTTATTTATGAAATTGCTTTCATTTATGATTCAGAATTTCTTGCAAATTGCATTGGAAAGATTGTTTTAAATGTTTGCCTAACAAAGCCACTAATCACAGTACGTAATCTTAATTGACTTAACAAATTTTTAAAAATGGTCGATTTGTATGAATTGGCTTAAGTGATTTTTATGAAAATTTCCTCAAACTACAGGAAATGGTTCGGCGGTGGTCCCGCAATAATTTCATTAAGATACGTCTAGTGTTATTAAAGTAAGTAAAAAAACCGCTGCCCAAGGAATCACTACTTCAACATTCAAATTTTTTATCCAAGTCACTCACAACGAAAAAAATTTGTATGTGGAAATAATTGTTTATGGAACTTTAATAATATAATATTTGAAATCCTCTACCCCAAAAACCCATAAAACGATACCCCACATCGGTAGCGGGGTGGGGGTGGTGATGGGGGGTGGTAGTGGGGGTGGATGAAGTAAAAAAATATTTTGAGGTTTCTGGTTCTTGTACACACACTAAATCATATTTTTTTTCATCCCCTTTAATAATGGGGTGAGGGTGGTAATGGGCTAATGCCAAAACTTTTTTTGGGATCTTAGCTTCTCTTGTATATACTAAATACCAATTTTATGGACTCTTACCTGCTTGATTTACCTATTTTCCCCAAATTTACCCCAATTTACCCCCCAACCCTTCGACGGAACAAGATGAAAATATAATCTTGTTCTAGATCTCGTTAAAGTACATATGTGTACCAAATTTCAAGTCAATATCTCAAACGGTTCCAGAGTAAACGTGCGCACAAAAAAAGTTACAGACAGACCGACAGACAGACAGACCGACAGACCGACAGACAGAATTTTTTTTTCGTTCAAACTTAAAATCTCGACGTTTCGTGACATTCTAAGCCCATTTGAACAATAAAAATTTTAAAAAATTTTTTTGTCGTTACTATACTTCCACTGGATGTGGAAGTAATTGGAAGTAATATATTTTTATTAGCATATTTGGCGAGGCAAGGCGCTAGTGTAAAAATTCAAGTTTCAGCCGTATTTCATTAAAATTGGTAATTACTTCCACATCCAGTGGAAGTATAGTAACGACAAAAAAATTTTTAAAAATTTTTATTGTTCAAATAGGCTTATAATGTCATGAAACGTCGAGATTTTAAGTTTGAGCGAAAAAAAAATTTCTGTCTGTCTGTCGGTCTGTCTGTCTGTAACTTTTTTTGTGCGCACGTTTACTCAGGAACCGTTTGAAATATTGACTTGAAATTTGGTACATATATGTACTTTAATGAGATATATAACTAGATTGTATTTTCATCTTGTTCCGTCGAAGGGTTGGGGGGTAAACTGGGGTAAATTTGGGGTAAATAGGTAAATCAAGCAGGTAAGAGTCCATGAAATTGGTATTTAGTATATATAAGAGAAACAAAATTTTGACATAAGCCACCCCCATTACCACCCCCACCCCATTATTAAAGGGGATGAAAAAAAATTCTGATTTAGTGTGTACAAGAACCAAAAACCTCAAAATATTTTTTTACTTCATCCTCCCCCACTACCACCCCCTATCGCCACCCCCGCCCCACTACTGACGTGGGGTATCGTTTTATGGGTTTTTGGGGTAGAGGATTTCAAATATTATATTATTAAACTTCCATAAATAATTATTTCCACATACAGAATTTTTTCGTTGTGAGTGACTTGGTTAGAAAATCTGGATGAGGAAGTAGTGATTCCTTGGGCAGCGGTTTTTTTTGATGAATTCTCCATAATAACAAAGTTATAGCAGTTTAAGTGTATTGTTTAAAGCGCAAAATATTTCCTAAAACCTTGCGTAGTTCTTTGATGCTACTTTTCAGTTTTAAATATTAATAATAAATAAGCGAGTTATGAAGGAAATAGTTAGTTGTCAAAATTTTGCTTCCACCATTTGCAATAACTTGTACCGTTTTCTGTCGCACTCTGAGATGCCTCCCACTCGTCACCCGGCCCGCGAAGCTCTATATACCTACTCACCCATGAATGTATACTGGCATATAGAAAATTGTTAATTATATGGTTTTAGAATATTCTTGATTAAGTTTTGATTAACTACTCTTACATATTTATACAATTATTGCAAAACATTAAGTTTTTTCTAAAACTATATAAAAATAATAGTTTTAATAAACAATGAGAAGTGTGTAAAATATTTGTCACTTATTGGACATTGAAGTAATGTGCATAAAACATTTTAAATAATGGGAAGTTGGTCTGTAATGAGACGTTGCAGCAATCAGACCCAGAGGAAAAAAATCATGAATTGTTGCAATGCAGATAATAATGCCGTAAATCGAGTCAACTACATTTTTTTAAAGAAATGTAATTCCAGGATGCGCGGACAGTTTAAATTTATACCAGAGAAAAAATAGGTCCGGATTTTCTGTCTTACCGCCAGATTTATTCGAAATCTTAAAAAACTAATCTCCTAATTTGAGCAAAATCGGTTAATATGAACACGCGCCTTTGAGAATTTTTTTCCATGTATTTCTTATGAGAAAATTTATTTTGTTGTAAATTTACAATAGAATCGTGTAAATGTGGTGCAATAAAAATTGCACTCTCCTCAAAATTGACCAGAAATTAGAAATTAACAAATTCTTTTCAAATTTAACTCCCATAAAACTCCTTTATAAGATTTCAAAAATGACCCTATAAGTCCATAAATATAGTATCGCGAATTTTCTGGTTGAGTGGTGGAGTAGCTATGCTATGCCAGGACGTAAATATAAATAAAATTATTATTGTTATTTTTTACGCAAATTATTGTTTATTTGCGATTTTATTGCGCAATTATTATTAATTAGTCACATTCTAATTTCTGGTAATATTTTAATGTTTATGATGTTGTTCAAACAATTATAATTTGTTTAAGAAATTTTATTTTGCTATAAATTTAATTTATAGCAAAATATAATTGTTTAAACAATTTGAAATTCTCAAAAATGTTAATAAAAATTCTAATCTTACTAATTAATAAAAAGTTGCACGAAAAATCACAAATAAACTAAATTACGCGGTATCCTATTTTTGTCCTTATGTTAATTTCCAGAAACCTATAAAAGGACCTTAAGGAGATTCATACTTGGACAAAAAAATCATGGTCTCGGAGGCACGTGTTCTGCCGATTTTGCTCAAATCTGTTTTCTTTTCACTACAAGATTGAATTATCCGGGCCTTATTGCACATAGTGAATTAACATTTATTTAAAAAATGTGCTTGACTCTATTTACGTTATTTTTTCTGTTTTACAATAATTCTTTAATTCTTTGCAACTGGTTCTGATTTCAGCCTGATGATGTCAATCTCTTTACAGACCACCTTCCTATTATTTCAAAGATAAATATATTTTTTTGCTAGTGAAAGATGAGTTTTCTGCCACATTATCTTTGAGATTTCAAAGGCAAATATTTTGCACTGTCCACATTTTTTACTAAAATTATTATCCTTAAACACTTTTAGTCAGTACTTTTACATAATTTACTAGTTTAGTTACTTCCTTTTTCTGTGATAAGCTCTTCAATAACAAGTTGACCCTCTTTAAAGTCGGTAATTAAATAAACATTGTTGTCGTCATTGTTATCTTTATCTTTATAGGATAGTGACAAGAGGATAGTGATAGGAAACAAATGATTAAAATAGATGACAGCGTAAGTTCCACTAAAATGATATGTTATGGTGTGCCCCAAGGAACCGTTTTAGGGCCCTTATTATTTACGTTATATATCAATGATCTTTTTAAAATACCTATTAATGGTGAAATAGTAAGTTTTGCGGACGATACTGCAATATTTTTTAAAGATAAATCGTGGAATTCTCTAAAACAAAAAGTACAACAAAATTTTAAAACGATCATTGATTTCTTTAACATGAAATTATTAACTATAAATGTAGAAAAAACTAAATTCATACCTTTCACTTCGTATGGACGTCACCTGCCTGATTTCGATATTATTAATATAAAGTTGAATGGTAACCAAGTCTCGTTTTCTTCCACTAAGAAAATTAAGTATTTTGGCATCATAATTGATTGCCACCTAAAATGGGACGAACATATATATAGTATACTAAAGAAATTAAGATGCATACTCCCTAAGTTTAAATGTCTAACACAATTCTTAGGAAAAGCTCAGCTGAAAATGGTTTACCATGCTTTAGTACAATCGCACTTAAGCTATGGGATCATTGGTTGGGGCGGAGTAATGAACGTTTACCTAAAAAAATTAGAAGAAGTCATACAAAAGTGGATTCTAAAAATTATGTATAAAAGATCTGATGCCCTTTATGCTGAAAGTGGGGTATTTGACATACGGCAATTATTTTGTTATAATATTATACTCTTTTTCGGAAAATATAAATAAAAATTGCATAAAATCGATCATGTATATGATACTCGGAAAAAAGAGATGTCTGTATCACAACCTAAAATGCTCAAAACTATCGGACAGAGGTGCTTTATTTTTCTTGGCCCTAAACTATATAATGTATTACCTGACATAATTAAAAATATTCATTCTACCAGATTCTTTAAAACTAAAATCAAGATATGGATAAGTAGTAATCAAAGAACTTACATTCATGCATTGATAGATATTAAAAACAATTAAATACTTACCTTCCAAATATATGAAAAATGAGATAAATAAAAAAAAATTAAAAAAAAAATAAAATAATGATAAAATTTTGCTTCCGAACTTCCCTCCTCTCACTTAATGTTTCAGTTAATTTTTTAAATGTATATAGCAGCCAAATATTATTTTTAAAATGAATGTATTTATAATATATGTAAGTTTAATTAGTATTATCTAAACCCACGATCTTTAACTTTGTGGGGTTATAAATGTTTATTTAGTATTAAAATTATTTTTATTGTGAAATTTTGGCTTGAATTACAATAAACATTATTATTATTATTATTATTAATTGAATTATGGAATTATTTCTATTTGCGCGGAAGAGCATATTCACGTAGTAATATCTGACCAATAAAACTAATAATAGTGTTATATACCGAGGTGGAAAGTGTTTCATTGTTGTCGAGAGATGAGATAGTTGATCGAGGCCCGAAGTGGCGAGGTCAACTAAATCTCGAGACAGCAATGAAACTTTCCACCAAGGTTTGTATACTATTTTATTCACAATCATCTCCCTTAAAGAACAAAAAGCCAAAAAAAATATTTTACTAAATCTTTAAATAGCATTTTATGTTTTTATTAAGAAGGCAATGGACAAAAAATTCTTATGTCAGACGACAAATGTTTTGACATATTACTTTGATAAAATTTTTAGTATATAATTACATAGGCACACAAAATAAAAAAAGTGGTATTTTTCCGGTACTCCATTGGATAACCCATATGTATTTCTACGTGCTGAACACGAATCAGGTTTCCGTTTAGCTCCATTGGCCACCATTTTTTTGTAAATCGCGAAAATAACCTAAAAAAACCTCATAATTTAGGTTATTTTCACGATTCACTAAAAATTGGTGGGGAGCGGAGCTAAACAGATACCTGATTCGTATTCAACTTGTCGAAATACGTAAGGCTGCCCAATGGAGTTCCAGAACCAGACCTTTCTTTGTGTGTGTGTGTGTGTGTGTGTCTGTGTAATATATGAATATCACCAGATCCTCCGTGAGAAATGATCTGTTTCTGGAACTCCATTGGGTAACCCCCATGTATTTCGACATGCTGATCCGAATCAGGTATGCGTTTACCTCCGTTACCCACCAAATTTTAGTAAATTGCGAAAATAACCTAAATTATAAGTTTTTTAGGTTATTTTCGTGATTTACAAAAAAATGATGGCCAATGGAGCTAAACGGACATCTGATTCGTATTCAGCAAGTCGAAGTACATGTGGGTTACCACATGCAGTACCAGAAAAAGGCCACTTTTTTAATTTTGTGTTGCCTGTGTTATTTATTCAATTTTCAGCCATTTGTACAATAAATTGCTCTATATCGAGGTTTCTGTTGAAATAAACTAGCAAAGGTACCATAAAGATGAGCATTATACTCTTCGTAGGCAGCAGTTTATTGCACTTTTTATACAATTGTTGCACATTGTATAGGATAAAATTCGCAATTTTTTCAAAGTAATCCTGTTCTTGTCTTGTAAATTAAGGTCCCTTCCTGTAACACCTTCCTATTCACTTTAAATCGATAACTTCTGCCATTAGAGATGATATATGGATGCGTGAAGCAGGCGTTGTAGACTGTCATCATATTTGATTTCTAGAAATCTAGTAATTTTTAATAGAAACTAGTAGTCCTTGCAATCTTATAACAATTTTTTTTCTCTATTCTTTGGATATTTCTGAATTATTCAAATATTATCTACTATATTTTCAAAATTTACATAAAAAAATAATAAAAATAGTCAACATTAAACTTGCCTGTGTTGAATCCACGACCCTGAAGGCAAAACTTTTGCCACTACACTACCATTTTTTATTATTGAAATTGTTAATGAGTGTAATATATACTATTGGTAAATTTATTGTGATTATTAGAAAACACACATTAGTAAAATGTATATAAAAAAAGATAGGAAATAACATTTCCCAAGATTTCTATTTATTACAAACCATACAAAATTAAGATTTTTTTTTTAAATTTTAAATTACTAACAACTTTTTTATTTATCGATCTATTTTGTTAAAAAACAATAGGGTTCTACCTCCAGCTAACACTAACTCACTGTCCAAATTTCAGTACAACCGGATTTTTCTTTTTTGAGTTATCGTGCTTACAAGAAACATGACGGACGGACTGACATACATTTTGAAAGTTGTTCAGAATTCGTTCACAAACACAATGGTATGAAAATTTTTTGTCTGCGAGCGATATTTACGGTTTTAGAAATGTGCCGATCAAATGCAATATACTCTTCGTTTCCGTATAGTTATAGTTTCCGAAGAGTATAGTAAAGATACTCTCTATGTTTTTCTTATAATTTATATTTCCTACAATTAAAAGAAAACCGGTAAAAACACAGGTTCGCAAATGCTCACTTTCAAACCCGAAAACTGGTAAGAAAGTTGCTACTTTCCAACCTGAAATGTCATATTTCAGTTCAATTGTCGAATGAAGTAGAAATGTCATACTTTCCAACTTTTGACATGTAAGACACTTTGATTATTTCTGTATGATTGCGAATAAAGATGTTTAAATCCTTTTAATAACCTATTTTTAAACAAATATATTCAAGTTGTAAAGTAAACACTAATACTTCGGATTCCTTCAGATACGACAAACCTTAATTAGCTAATGCTAATAGGAATATCATAATAACGATAAAGAAAATGTTAATATCCTTTATTATAATGTAACGAAGTGTATACAACAGCCGACTAATACATATTTATATGAAATACTATTAAAGTACTTACATTCTTCAACACATTTTGCTTATCCATCTGTACATCTTATCTAGATAATATAGCTTATTTAAATAATACAATATACTAATAAAATAAACATAACATATCTATATTTTTAATTTCAACTTAAAATTGAATTAAATACGAATTAAAACCGTCCTTTTGGTATATTTAGTAAATTAGAAGGGTATTATTACAAATAAATAGTAGGCTCTGATACGGGTATATAATTAAATTCTTCCACAACAGATGCCGCATAAACGAACTCATTCTTCATTATTCTTAATCTTTTTTTACCAGTGCTTTAAGATTGTTTAACCTACTATTATCCAAAAACATGTTCTTTGAACACAGACCAAGGCAAAAGCATGTGTTGTTTCTTTTTAATAATTTTATACCTTTCATAGCCAATAAATAAAAACTGCACTAAAAAAAGTTGATGGATATGCCTACCTAATTTAAATATGGATAACAATGAATATAAATAACATAAATAAAATATGTGTTTTCACTTTCTCTTATAAAAAGATGCTAGAAAAACTACAAAAACAATAAAAAAATACGTAAGATATTACGCAACTTTGTTATATGTTATTTGTCCATGAATTTTAGAGGTGGATTAGTTGAGAATCGGGAGGCTACTATATAAAAAAAAAGAACTAAAAAAAATTACCTCCTATTAAAAGCCAAATCAAAACTTCTTGTTTAAAAGCTTTGCTTAAAATAACCAGATTAATGAGTACCTATATGCATGGTTAGTATTTAAAAAAAACTATTACTGACTTAAATTATATATTAGAAAAATACAATAAGTAGAAACAGCTGTATATTCACATAGCTTTCAGAAGATAATAGTAACAATAGTGGAATATTACACCACAGGTAATACAGCTACCTTTATCCCTAAAGGCATGAAGATGCTTTATTAAATAACACTTCTGTTATACAGGGTGTTATGCAAGTCGATACAAATCTTTTAAGAGCTGGTATAGTTCACTTCAAAATTCTTATGCGTGTAAAAAACGCCGGCGTCTTTGATCTTTACTGCACCGCCAAAGGCGCCGAATTGTGTAGTCAACTTTATAAGACATTATTTAGTACCTCTTTAGCCACACTTACCTTAGTTCAAAGTCTTACGATTTTGAGTTATTCATTAATTTGAGTTTTTTTGGAAAAATCCCGAAGATCCACAGTTATTCGCTTATTACACAATAATGAGTATTATTTCAGTTTGTTCTCTTACTCTAATGTGTATTTTTTCAGTTAAATACGTTAACGATTACGTAAAAATTAAGGAAAGATAAATAATACAATTTGTGCCCTTTCGAACTGTAAAAATTAACTTAATAATAAACGGTGTGTGAGACAAAAAAATATAGTAACTGATTTAAGCATTAAAGCGAGCGAGAGATGCACTAGCGGAGTATTTTGCTAATTAATTAGTTTTGCTAATTTGTTTCTGTGAATCGTCTTTCTAATATAATTCAAAGAAATTTTACGGTAACTTCTCGAGCCATGTACCGTTTGAAAAAGTAATAGTAGTAACCTTTATAGTAAAAAATACTAATTCATCAGACAAATAATAAATTAATAAAGAAAATAAATAAATACAGTAGCAACTAACACAACCCATATAATACAAACCAATCGAATATAATACAAAACAATATAGTAGTCTTAAAATTTAAATTGTTTTGGTATTTTTGGTGTATATTCTTATCTAAACATATAGTACAGCACCTAGAGGTAAAAAATATGCAAAACTTCGGAATAATGTCATATTGAACGGATCTCGTTCATTTTTGGCAGTATAATAGTAAATGCTTCATAGAAAAGTTTCTATATTGTGCGGGGGCTTGCTAATTTATAGGGGGTGGATTCCACCCCCTCTCAGGGGGTGGCACTTAAAAAAATATATATTTATTGGAGCTGAAGTAGAATAAATTTTAAAGAGTGAAAAGGTTCTATGCAATTTTTCACATAAATTGATAGTTTTTAAGTTATAACGACTTCAAAATTGCGATTTTATCTTAAAAAAAGGTATTTCCAAACGGCTTTCATCAAGTGTCTCGAAAAGTATTACTTTATCAAAAAAATGTTACAGACCAATTAGAGAAAGTACAAACTGGGAATTAATTATATTTTTTGTTCATTGATGTAGGATTAATAATTTCGGAGATATTTAAGTTTACATTTGGCATCCAAGTGCTCATAAGATAATTATTTAGAGTCAGAAACTGTGACATCTACGTCAAGGATGCTAATAGGTAGATTAATAGGCTATTAATTAAGCTTTTAACTGTTTTCTTATTTGTTTCTGTAGCATAAAAAACAAAGAAGTTATGACCGAAACAATGTGCGTCTACACATTTTTTTAACAACAACGTCGCCATTTTGTTACTGTAATTAACCAGTAATTAAAAAAAAAGGAATTTCAAACACTATTTCTCATTAATATATAGTATGACGTAGATGCTCAAATGTTTTGGTTCGTATACAGCACTTGCTTTAGAAAAAAATACAGTTTAAACTATAAAGGTATTTTCGATAAAACGTAATTTTTTTTTCCTATTCCAAATATCTCAATAAATATTAGTTTTATTGAAAAATGGGTAGTGACCAAAAATAAAGTTCATAAACTGATAATGAATTTCGCTCGTGTATTTATTTACATAGATTTAATAGTTTCTGAGATATGAAAGTTTACAAATGGCGTCCGAACGTTTATAAGACGAAAAACGCAGTTTAAATGTTAAATATCTCAGAAATTGTGACACCTACGTCACGCATGTTAAAGAATGAAATTAAAGACAATTAATTGCACTTTCAAATTATTTTTTACTCGTTCCTGTAGCATAAAAAATAAAGAAGTTATGACGGAAAAATGTGCGTATTTATATTTTTTTATATAAAAAGGTCGCCATTTTGTTACTCTAATTAGCCAGTAATTTAAAAAAAATCTCTCAAATACAGTTTTTCGTTAAGATGTAGCATTACCTAGATGCTCAAATTTTTTTGCTCATTTAAAGCACTTGCTTTAGAAAAAATGCATCTTAAAGGTAATTTCGAAACACTTGGATACCAAATATAAACTTAAATATCTCCGAAATTATTAATCCTACATCAATAATCAAAAAATATAATTAATTCCCAGTTTGTACTTTCTATAATTGGTCTGTAACATTTTTTCAATAAAGTAATACTTTTCGAGATACTTGACGAAAGTCGTTTGGAAATACCTTTTTTTTTTTCAAGCTAAAATAGCAATTTATGTGAAAAATTGCATAGAACCTTTTCTTACTAAAATTTGATTCTCTTTCAGCTACAATAAATATATATATTTTTTAAGTGCCACCCCCTGAGAGGAGGTGGTATCCACCCCCTATAAATTAGCAAGCCCCCGCACAATATAGAAACTTTTTTGTGAAGCATTTACTATTATACTCCCAAAAATGAACGAAATCCGTTCAATATGACATTATTCCGAAGTTAAAACCTCTAGTTACTGTACTAATAAATATATTTAATGTTTTTGCCTCAATAATATTTCTCGGGAGAGCATCAAACCACCATCAAACGGGGTCAAACGAGTATTACAATGGTTTGAGGAACTCCTACTTGGTGATCCCCTGTTTTTGAGGATGCTGGTGGTGGCAAAATTTCTCGTTGGGGTGACTTACCCCCGCAAATGGATAAAAATCATCCCCAAACGGAGGTTAACGCGTATTATACTGGTTTGAAGGACTCTTACTTGGTGATGCCCCGTTCTCGAGGATGCTGAACACCGTAGTGGTGGCAGAATTTCTCGTTGAGTTGACCTACCCCCGCAAACGGCCAAAAACGAATCCCAAACGCATCTTGATCATGTTTCACGAAATCTAACTTATTGAACCCCCATTTTCAAGTATGCCAATTATGGAGAGGACTCCTCAACGGCCAATAACCATCCTCCAAAGTGGTGAGAGAGTGCTCTCATCATACCACCGGACATTTTTGAGCATGGAGAGGACCACGAATCGAATGCTCGACACCCCCTCATCCCTCAGTGGCAAAAAATAACCCTTCGCATTTTCAAAATAAGTATAACTGGACAGGTTCAAAGAAAGTAAAAAATAGGTTTAAAATAAAAAAAATAAATAATTTTTTTTTTGAGTCATAGTATTTTATAATGTAAGAAAAGCCAGCGTGACAATGTACGCAGTAATTGTTTGCATCAATAAAAAATATTTTATATAATATATTATAATTAAATAAATAAGATGTTTCAACTATTATTTCCTAAAAAATATACATTCATTTTATGTTTTTTTCCTGTGTAGCATCCTCAAAAGAAGGGGCGGAGAATGCACTCTCACCCTTTTTGGAGGGTTGTAATGAACATTTACGGGGTGGGTTACCCCGGGGAGCAATTCCAACATCACCACGTTGTTCAGTATCCTCGAGAGTGGAGGATTATCGAGTAAGAGTCCCTCAAACAATTATAATATGCGTTTGACCCCGTTTGGGGGTGGTTCTTGGCCGTTTTCGGGGGTGAGTCACCCCAACGAAAAATTCTTCCACCACCACGGTGTTCAGCATCCTCCTTACTCAAGTAAGAGTCCTTCAAACAATTATAATACGCGTTTGACCCCGTTTGGAGGTAGTCCTTGGCCGCTTGCCAACGAGAAATTCTGCCACCACCACGGTGTTCAGCATCCTCGAACTAATCTCATTAAATCAGATAATAGTAGGGTCCTCGTCCGACTCACACAATCCTCTAATGTTCCCTCAAATCATTGCAAAATACAGAATTTTGTCCTTTCACTGTTCTTCGAAAATCAATATACAAATTTTGTTTTTATTTCTTGTATCACGGGTGTGAAAATCTTTGACATATTTTATTAAATGTGATAACAATTTTGGAGGTAAATTATATATGACTTTATATATAAATATTATAGTTTGCATCTTTCACTGATAAAATTTCTAATGTATCAAGCATTAGTTCAATTGATGTATGTTTGTTACAACATAAAATAGTTCTCATACATTTATTTTGTATTATCTGAAGTTTATTTTGTTTCCTTGATTCCATGAATATAAGACAGTAGTACAATACATTAAATGAGATATAATTATACTTTTATAAGTAGTCAATTTAGTGTATATAGATAAATGCTGACTAATTCTTCTTAAAAAATAATTCTTTTTACATATTTTCTTACCTATGTATTGGACATGAGTGTAAATAACAAATACTGATCAATAATAACACCTAGGTAGGTATCTGTATTCTTTAACAAGTTCCAACTTTGTGTCTGATGGATGCACTGCCCGACCACCGGCGTGGTACACTTTTACATTATTTTGAGGACTAATGACTATACACTTACATTTATTTACATTAAGCTTTAGTTTTTCACATTCACAATATTTCACTATATGTCTTCGTTCATTTTCTTTAGTAACAAATTCAGCATCGTTGACGCTAATACAAATCAAAGCATCTTCATCAAATAAATACAATTTACATTTACATTAATCATATTATTAATATATATCAAAAATAAGAGCGGTCCTAGTACACTACCTCGAGGAACACCAATGTCATTAATTATTTCTTGTGATCCATAATTATTCATTTTAACCCTTTGTTTCGGGTTACTCAGATATGACCGAAACCATTTTACAACGCATAATATTTTTAGTTTTTGCTACCGGCACGGTCGCCCGTCCGATGACCGCGTGCAGTACCATACGCATCTTAAAACACGTGCCACTTCATTTTAAAGGTCCCCACTTGCATTCTTCCACTGTCTACTCTTTTTGCACGTAGTATGTTCTTTAACGACATACTAACATTTCAGGGTGTGATTACTTAGGTCATTTTATGAAGAAAAGTTCATATGAACATATGTCCGTGTTGGTATGTGTTAATAGAATATAAAACCACATATTTTAGTTAGAAAAGTTATTTTATCGCTCCACCAGTGGCGTCCCTGCAAACATGTCTTCTGATATTTTTTACCAAAAAAAGTGGTACGTCACTGACATTTTTCATGCTGATCTTTTTTATGATTAGCCTGGTCAATTCTACATGAAAACTTGAAACTAATTATTATTAACACTGATAAATGATAACTCTTGTTTTATAAAAATTGTTGGACATAATCACCTTCACCTAACAGGCATGCTTGCGCCCTTTTCACATCGAATTGCGCACTCGTTCAAATATTCCTGGCGTATTCCGTATTGTTTCACATGAGGCAACTATTCGCTCTTTTAAATCTTCTAAAGTATTAATGGAAGTCTTCTACACCAGGGTTTTAAAATGACGTCACAAAAAGAAATACAAATTATTGAGATCGGAGGATCTGGCTGGCCATTGCTGAGGTCTTCTGCTACTTATCCAACGATTAGGATAAACCACATGTAAATGGTCGCGAATAATTACACTGAAATGAACAGGAGCTCCATCGTGCATGTACCACATTTGATTCCTTAACGCAATTGGTACATCTTCAAGCAACACAGGTAGTTCTTCTTGGAGAAAATAGGTAAGATTGTCCATTAAGGCGCCTTGGCAGAAAAAAAGGACCTACAAGATTTTTATCAATAATTCCTACCCTAGGGTGGTCCTTAGCTATTGATGATATTTGTTTCTTATAATTTTTTCGGTCTCACCCCCTAAAGTTTTTCCGGTTATTTAAAAAATGTATACAGAATTTTAACTTGATCGAATAACGCTAACCCGTGCCTCAAGACAAATAAAATTCACCAACAGACGCAATTTTTATCGATATTTTTTTCTTACAATTTTTTCGGCCTCTAAAGTGGTTTAAATTATTTAAAAAATGAAGTGTACAAAATTTTAACTCGATCTTATAACGCTAACCCATGCCCCAAGATAATTAAAATTCACCATCAGACACAATTTTCGTCTATTTTCAATAGTATCTCGTGAACTATTGATTACATACATAATTGGAAGAAAATTTAATTTTACAAAACGTCATTTCTTCAGATTTTTCTCATACGTTTAATAGTTGAATAAGAATAATGAAGCTTTGGTTGGCATAAACAGGCATCAGAACATTCATGTTCTCGTGTCTGTGTCTGTGTCCCATGAAACCTCGCGCAATTTGGAAAAGATACTTGTCAGAAAGCAACTAAATACAAATCTGTTAAACACAGATTTCAGTCAACTTTACCATTTAAACGATCCTCAAGAAGCTTATAATTACTTCTGGGGTCTATTTTACTTTTGCTTTGATGTAAGTTGCCCAAAAATTAAGATTATGTCATCTCAAAAAAACAAGAAATGCTGGATCAACAGAGATGTTCTGAATGACAGTGAACATATAAAAAATATGTTTTGGCTATATAAAACTCTTAACACTGAGGAAGCTCGAAACACTTATTTTGCGGAAGAAAAATTTCAACTTAAAAATCAGAGATTTGAAAAACGGTTTTTATGAGAATATAATAAATAATTCATCTAATACTAATAAAGCTAGTTGGCAAATTGTGAGGGACATTACCAACAATAACAAAAACATAATATTGACACATTAAGTATTCTACACAACGATAAAATGGTAAATAATCCAAGTGAAATAGGTAATATTTTTTGTGAATACTTTTCAACTGTAGCATTCCCCGTAAATTTCAACAACTGTACAGTTTCTAACACCCCATCCCAATCAATGTTCTTTAGAGACATAGAGCCATACGAAATCTATGAGGCATTGAGAAATATAACTAACAAAACATCGATAGGACCTGATGAACTTATTTTAATGTTATCAACTCATGTATGAACCTATTGTTCAACCACTTTGTTACCTTTTCAACCTATCAATTTCTGCTGGTATATTTCCGGCTAATCTATAACTAGGACACATTACACCATTGTACAAGAAAGGAAATGTGGAACTGAGCAATAACGCAAAACTCGTATACATCCAAAATTTTAGAAAAAATCGTTCAGACACGGACCTATGAATATCTAACATCATTCAATCTTTTGAGTGAAAATCAGCATGGCTTCAGACCTAAATATTCAACCCTAACAGCAGCTTATGAGTTTGTACAATTCATTTACGAATCATTAGATGCTAATAAATATATTCTTAGCATACTATTTGAGAGCATTCGACTGTCTAAATCATAAGTTTTTAATTAAGAAAATTGAATCACTGGGAATTCGAGAAAACCTCAGTAAATGGATAGAGTCTTTTATTACCGGCAGAAAAATTGTAGTAAAATTTGACAACACTTACTCACAAGAAAAGAACATCAATATCGGTTTGCCCCAAGGAGCAGTCCTCTCTCCACTGCTATTCATAATTTTTATTAACGATTTGGAAGCTCATCTTAGTAAAATCATCAAATTGGTCTTATACGCGAATGATGTTACAATCGGACTTGTGGTCGATTCGCCAGAAGAACTAAATAATACTGCAAATAACCTATTAAAAGCATTCTCGTATTGGTGTACACGAAACCAGTTGATATTAAACTTAAATAAAACAACTTATATACAGTTTTGTACATTCCGCATTTTTTGCAATACGAAATAAGTCAATACTATCGAAAGGTTAACTACTAAATGTATATTATGGAGTCGTGCACTCTCATCTCAGATATTCCATTATACTCTGAGGTGTAGGTTCAGAAATACAACGTGTTTTTATTTTGCAAAAGAAAATCATTCGCTTCATACTTTCTCTCATGCCACTAGACTCATGTAGACCAGTATTCATAGAAAATAATATTCTGACTTTAACTTCAATTTTTGCATTCGAGGCAGCTGTGTTTGTCTACCAAAATAGAAATAGATTTACATTAAATTCAGATAATCATTCATATAACACCCGCGTAGCCAACCAGATATCAATCAACAATTATAACCTCTCTCTATTTAGAAAAAGTCCGTATGTCTGTTGCGCCAGCATTTTTAATACACTTCCTATCGATATAAGAAACCAACAGTTTTTCAGTAATTAAAAAACAACTAAGAAAACAGTAAATAAATGTTTTTATTCCCTGTAAGAGGTTTTTAATAATGATGGCAATCAATGATGTATAAATTATAGATATAGAGTTTTATTATATGTATCGCTTAACATTTTAATATGTAGTGTTTTGTAATTCATTATTTCTGCTATATGTATTATATATTGCAATTTTTAACGATATTAGTAACTACTTTTGTAGCAAACTATAGGCATTATTATGTCATGTTATTTATCATTTTACTATTGTATTTACGTGTGTTCAATATTGATTTTTCACATCTATACCATTGTATAGCAAAAGTGAATAAAGGATTATTACTATTATTATTATTATTATTATTACTAATAATTAATCGAATTAGCTTCTCCTTATTGTAAGGGATATCTAACATGGTATTTGTCGCGGTTTTCTGCTAGATGTACGACTTCAACAAACTCTGTTTCATTGGTCGCTTTTTGCCAACAACGATTCCCTGCTATATTGCCATCTGCTCCAGCTGAGGCTTGAACTCAATAAAGATAACAGCGGCACTAAACATCCATACTCTATCCAGGGACCTTCGAATCAGGAAACCCGTGGTCTCAGTGCTAACACGTAAGCACTGAACCACTGAGTTTCTTTCACCATTTACCATCTGATTTTCCATGAACCATTAACCGTTTTATGTTTTCCTTTTCGGTCGATGTGGCCAAAAACATCATAGGATGGAAGTTTCCGTCAGTAGTGAGATATAGTGGACCTCCGATCGGCTTCAATTGTTCGCAATTATGGTCACATATTACTGAATTCACCGGTCACGAGTCTTCACGACGTTGCTAAAATCTTTCTATTCAGAGATTTTACTGATCAAATAATCGGCAGTAAATTGCCATTTAGCAGACAAGTTTTAAGTGAGTTTATTTCAATTTCAGAGATGTTAAAAAGACAATTTGTAAAAGCGTTTTGCATATTATTTGCGAAATATTAAAATAAAATATTTAAAATTTTGGCAAATATTAACGTGTAATAAACAACATTGTCCAAAGGTTCTACTTATATTCGAGACAGACATTTGAAAGTACAGCTAAAAAAGAAGAGAACTTTTGAAGAAAATTAGATAAACTCTCATTTTTTGGTTACGTCAACCGAAGACTGGACAATATAAAACTGTTGATATTTCAGGAAAACTAGATAGCAAAAAGTGAAGAGATCGATCTGCTAAAAGTTATGCTGTTATCAGCAAGGAGCTGAAGGGAAAAGCTTTGGAAAGGTTGTGCGGCACTGACAATGCCGGTGGGTTTGAATGTATGTCTGCAGACGGCCTTGGTTTTGGATTTGGGGGTTGTCTAGTTATATGTGGTGTGCGTGTTTGTGCGTGTCACTTCAGAGTTAGATTTGATGTAGATAACTGAAAACATATTCTTTTTTATTTCAAGCAATACAAATTTGAGAAGATCAGTTTGAGGTCGTTTGGAAACAACGTAGAAAATAAGCAAATAATGTTTAAAGCCAAAATTACACTATGAAAATTTGAGAGGCCAATTTTATATGGCCAGTAGTGTACAAAATTTCGATTGGAAGGTATTATTGAGAAGCCAATTCGAATAATTCATGAGATCTAAAACTCCTGCTAAGACGTCAACAGCGAGAATATGAATGTTCTAGTACCTGATTATGCCAATCAAAACAACATTATTTCGAACAGTATTAATTGTATGAGAAAAATACAAATAAACGAAGTTTTAGAAAATGAATTTTTCATTCGATTAAAAATGTAGAAAATTTCGATATAATCAACCGGTAACGAGATACTTTTGAAGATAGGTGAAAATTGCGTATTTTAGTGACTTTTAATGGCCTTGAGAAACGGGTTAGCGTTATTCGATCGAGTTGAAATTTTGTATAGTTCATTTTTTAAATAATTGGAACCACTTTCGGGGGTGAGATCGAAAAAAATCCAATGCCGCAAAATAAGGACCACCTTACTACCCACATATTAACCGAAAATTGCTCTTGGAAATGGGTTCCGATTATGGCATGGGGATTTTCGTCCGCCCACACATGATTATTATGGAAATTTTGAATAGCATTCCTAGAAAAATTTGCCAAGTCTGTGAATATAATTTGTGACCCAAACTGCGGATTTAGTGTAACATTCTGAAGGTACCACTGACAGAAGTTCACACGCTGTGGAAAATCCCTGGGAAGTAATGCCTGTATTCTTAAAATATGCTACGGATGCAAAAAAAATTAACCAAAATTCGCCAGTCAATTTGATGACAAATATTCAGAGCTCGAGCAATCTTCTTCGTACTCGTCTCAAGATGTTCGTCGATTTCTTGCAGCACCGCTTTCTCAATTTCGGGTGTTCTGAGAGTTCGAGTTCTACCTTCCGAAGTACCTTTTTTGAAACTACCAGTTTCACAAAGACAGTGACGACTAGTCGAAAAGAATCAGCCATCTGGCAAGGTACGATTAAGATATCTCTCCTGATACATACTTCTGGCTTTTGTGGCATTACCATCTGCGAGACCATATACGTAATGCATTGTCGCCATTTCCGCCTTCGTATAATTCACCATATTTACTGAGATATTTGAATAAAAATAGCGAAAAAATAAAATAAATTCAATGAAACACTGAAAATGGAATAAATAATGCAATGAGATGGTTTTGAACACCAACAACTTACTTTATGTCAACAAATATTGTTTTGAAAATAAAGTTTGTAAAAACGTAAACGAAGCAATTTGAATTTAATTGTTTTACAGCCAGTTTCCGAAACGTCAGATATGTACCCGATAGCCTAAACAAACCGATAAGTAGAGAAAATGCGTTTCCGAAACTTTCGACAAGTACTATCGCAGGGATCTCAGCATAGACCTTACTAAATAATAATGACTTAATGACCCAAACTTTTGAAAATCATGACTATCTTTTTGAAAATAATGACTAAAAAATTACCTTTTACTAAGTCCAAATTATTGATATCTCGCCTACTTAGAATAATAGTGCCCTAACTCCATTTAAGCAAAAAAAAATTCTATTGCACTAAGTCCACATTATGGAGGTAGGACACTATTAGTTTGAGTTTTATGGTGCTAAGAGATTGAGAACAGAGGAGAAAATATTGTTCCCTGGAGTTGGGGGAAGATTTATATAATTGTACCTCATCTAAAATCCGGGAAAAAAGTTAAAACAGTACTGTAGTAAAATCTCTTTTCGGTAAAAACTGGAGTTAGGACACTATCATTCTAGGTAGGCGATCTATTGGTCTTTTTTTATCAAGTAACATTTAATAACAACTACAAAATTAAGCAATATCTGATTATTTATTAACCTTTAAGTAACATCAATTTATATTAGCAAATAAAAAAGAACAAGAACAAAATAACACTTCATAAATGAAACAAACTATAAAAAAATCCTAGAATAATACAATAACCGGCAATTCTGAACTGATGACCAGATATATCATTTTATATGTATTTTGGTACGCTGAATCCAAATCTGAGATAAAAAAGCTCTAAGTCGTCAAGACTTTCCTACTGTCAATTTATTCCTCAATACTATTTGAGCAATAAATTGACAGTAGGAAAAAATTATGATTCAGAGCTTTTATCATCAAATTTGGATTCAGCGTACCAAAATACATAAAAAATGATATGTCGGGTAATCAGTTCAGATTTTTTTTATGTATGCCGGTGCATACACAAAAAATATCTGAAAATATCATTTCACTCATACTTACGTATTTTGGTGCGCTGAATCCAATTTTAACGATAAAAAAGCTCTAAGTAATCAAAATTTTTTTCCTACTGTCAATTTATTCCTCAAATATCCCATTATTTGAGGAATAAAATGATAGTACGAAAAAATCTTGAGGACTTGGAGCTATTTTTATCGTCAAATTTTGGTTCAGCGCATCAAAATACATACAAAATGATATGCCGGGTGATCAGTTCAGATATATATTTTTTGTGTATGCCGGTGCCGTGGCTCTGATTTTAATGTAAATGAAGTAAAATAATGATAATAATGATAATTTAATGAAAAAAATTACTTTTATTGACTTACAAAAAAAAATAATGACTTTTAATGACTTTAATGACTTCGCTGAGATCCCTGCTATCGCTTCGATAAACCTAACGAACAGGGTTTGTATTCCTGAATTTATTTTCCCCAGCCAGGAAGACGAAAACACTCCCTACTAATTCCATTACTTTTAGTGAGAGAAAGTCGAGGGAAAGCAGAAAAAAAACATTTTTTAAGTACTTTATAGGTTATGATCGTGCGTGTGAAGACGTACCTACCTTATTAATTTGGTTTTATTTAAATAATGGATATCGAAGATTTGGTGGCTATACAAGTTTTGGATGATTTAGAATATGCGAAGGAACAGTTTGAAAATGCGAAAAATATTCGAATTTTAGGAAAAACGAATCCCTTTCAATTGTCTGATAAAATTTTTGTTCGTTTATTTAGGTTGTCCAAATCATTAGTGAGGCATCTTATAGATATTTTAAACCACCTGATTCACCATTGTAGCAATTACTATCAATGTACTTAACTTGTACATCTTTTTGTGTACGTGTGACACGACACGACTTTTTTTTTTTTTAAATAATCGGTGATTATTTTACTATGTATACAATAAACAATACTAATTGGTTTCATATGAGATGAACTGAACTAGAAAAAATATATGTTTTTAATCTGTCAACTGTAACGCCACCGCTAGTTGACAGCTGAAAAATATCAGATATAGGATAGTTCTCATTGGTTATAGTGATGAGCGATATTTTACTGCCGGTGATTAAATCACCGTGATTAGAAAATCAACGATAGCAACAGTGACGAAGGAAACAAAGTCACGGCGATTAGTGATTTTAATAGCGCATGATATATACTCTTCTAGTCTTCTGTACACTGGCATGATAGAAGTAGCAACTACGAAAGTGACGATTATGGATCGGACGTAATCGTAACATTTCGTAGATATGATCATTCAACTCAAGTTCTAATACTTCTGACTCATAAGCTTAAAATATTTATTTATTTATTTATATGTTTAGTATTTATATATTTATTCATTTATTTTTTATTATGCAAGTTGTTGCTATAAATAGTAAAATGTATTCACGTTTATTTCCGTTTCCTATTATTATTTATGCAGAGCAGCGATATATGCCAAATCACGGCAAACTTATATCAAGCTCGCAGATTGCGTTCACTTTCAGTCTAAACCGCGATCATAGTCATCAATGTTTAAAACGCAGTGCAGATATTTATATGCAGTGTAAGCAGGTCACGGCAAACATAACAGTTTACAGATTTTTGGGCTAAACCGCGATCGCAGTCACTGTTTAAAATCACCGTGATTCAAAAATAGCAGTCACTGATCACTGAGGAACGATACAGTGTTGTCATACTGAAGAACAATATGACACCACTGTAGACTTCTCCCTCAAACTTTCACCGGTCCCCCGTAATTCCTTTTGTTTAAGAATACATGTCTTTTGAGTAGGGGAATTTCAAGTGAAAGGCGAGGGAATTAATTCGCCGAGGAGTAACAATTTCTCTCGTACTCAAGAATAGCCATCCAGGGTGGCTATTTTTGAACGCGAGAGAAATTGTTACTCTCCAGCGAATTAATTCATCGCCTTTCACTTGAAATTCCCCTACTCGAAAAACATGCATTCTTAAACAAACGGTGTTGTCATATTGTTCTTCACAGTATAACCAATCAGAACTCTCCTATATCTGATATTTGTCAGCTGTCAACTAGTGGTGGCGTGACAGTTGACAGATCAAAAACATATTTATTCAAGGGTTCAAAATATGAAACCAATTAGTACTGTTTATTGCATACATAGTAAAAGCAACACCGATTATTTAAAAAATATATGTACTAATTAAGTACATCGATAGTGATTGCTACGAGTTATTTTTGGTAACTGCCAGTAGCCAAAAAACGTAATGTAACAAATATTTAGAAAATGGTTTAGTTTTAAATAAAATAAAAATATTTTATCTACTTTTATTAGGTTATATACTAATTAATGAACTGCTTTTGAACAATTAATAGTATCCATAAACAAATAGCGTGAGTTTGAGCGAGTTATTATAAATCACTAGGTACAGAGCTAATCACCTTTATCTTCATGCCTAGCCTGTCCAATCGACGTAACGCACGACACACGAAGGTGGCTCTGTCCGAGAGAAATTTCTTTCCGATACGGTGAAATAGAACGGTCCATTATTATTGATGCGAGGAAGGTGATTTACCGTGTTTGAATAGTATTAACGTTTTCAAATCAAATAAAGTAATAATTGTGCCAAAAATGATGAATTCGATTACACAGCCCCACAAAAAAAAATAAAAGTTCAAAGCAGTGAACCAGACCCATATATCACAGGGGTCAAAAAAAATCGTACCAAAAATCATTAGCTAGAGCCAAAAAACACCCCTGAAATGGGATAAAAAGAAAATTAAACTACCAGAATAGTTGTTACTTCTTAATCAATCGAATTATACAAATTAAGGTTAAACAGCAGCATACATACAATAGATATGAAACACACCCCCAGGGAGGGGCGAAAACTAGCCCCCATATATAAAAAAATCGATCCAAAACAGCAATGAATGCTGAAAAAGCTCGAAATAACTAAGTTTTGTTAAAACGTTAAGAAACTACATCAGGTCCGACGTAATCTTCATAAACTGCCCCTATAGGGTTCAGAACAACCACCTTTAAGTTCAAAGGACACGAGAAAAACAAGAAAAAACGTAAAATCCAACAGGATTCTATTTTCATGGATGCTATGATTGGCTGAAATTGCGTAGTACTCTAAAATAGTACCGGAAACTTACGTGCCATCAACATCCTACACTGTCAACCCTCAGAGGGTGTGATGTAAGATTTGTAAGATTTGACTATAAAAAGTTATAGTGACTTCTATAAAAATTCGAAACACCTGCGTTGTGTGGAAGAGAGAAGAAACTAGACTATGTTCGACGATATGCTTGAAAACTACCCCTATATCCTACAGATCCTATATCTGTAGGATGCTGGAAAAACAGAGAGAAACTAACCGGATTTACATTTTTATGGATGCTATGATTTGAAAAAAAGTTTGAGACATGTCCTATAAATGTTATTAAGTAACATCCCCAGGAAGGATGTAAACTACCGTAATTCAAGATGTAACGAAAAAGCAATACTGTTGCTTATTCATTTCATTTCCATAGTTTTTTTTTCTCTCAACCCCGTGGGGGTGGTTTTCAAGCACAGCGTCGAACATAGTCTAGTTTCTTCTCTCTTCCACACAACGCAGGTGTTTCGAATTTTTATAGGAGTCACTGTAACTTTTTATAGTAGTCAAACCTTACATAGGGGGTAGTTTTCACGCTCTCTGAGGGTTGACACTGTAGAATGTTGATGGTACCTAAGTTTCTAATTCTATTTTAGTACTACGCAATTTCAGCCAATCATAGCATCCATGAAAATAGAAATCCTGTGGTATTTTACGTTTTTTCTTGTTTTTCTCGTGTCCTTTAAACTTGGGGGTGATTGTTCTCAACTCTATAGGGGCAGTTTATGAAGATTACGTCGGACCTGATGCAGTTTCTTATCACTTTAATAAAACTTAGACATTTTGAGCTTTTTCAGCAGACATTGCTGTTTTGGATCGATTTTTTTTATATATGGGGGCTAGTTTTCGCCCCTTCCTGGGGTTGTGTTTCATATCTATTGTATGTACGCTGCTGTTTAACCTTGATTTGTATAATTCGATTGATTAAGATGTAACAACTATTCTCGTAGCTTAATATTGTTTTTACCCCATTTCAGGGGTGTTTTTTGGCTCTAGCTAATGATTTTGGGGGTATACGATTTTTTTTGATCAGGATTCGGATTCAGCGACCGAAAATACATGGGAATACATGGGTCTGGTTTGCTGCTTTGAACTTTTTTTTTGTGGGGCTGTGTTACTGAAGATGAACTAATATGTACACCACCAGAATGAAGACAAGTAGCTAATGATACAATATATAATTTATTACCCAAAAAATCGCAGAACAAATATAAAAGTGTACAAAAATTAAATTTTACAGTTAATTTTGTTAATAAACAAACTGAATAATTTAAACAAAATTTTCTCAATTTAATATTGATTATTATATTCCTAGATAAAGTATAGGATTCAATTTGCGGTAATGGTAATAACTCACTTGATGAATTACCTGCGTGAGTTATTACCTACATTACCGCTCGTTGAATAATATACTATTATTTCATATACCTAACCTACAAAATTAAATAATATGTAATGTAATTTATTCCTTAATTTACTTTTGTTTGAATACTCAGTGCCAATCTGCGGCTAGGATGACGAAGCCGAGGGTTCTATAAAATGCCTCACTAATGGTTTGGGCAACCTAAATAAACGAACAAAAATTTCACCCGACAATTCAAAGGGATCCGTTTTTCATAAAATTTGAAGATTTTTTGCATTTTCAAACTGTTCCTTCGCATGTTCTAAATCATCCAAAACTTGTATAGTATAGCCACTAAATCCTCAATATCCATTATTTAAATAAAACCGAATCTTTCTTTTCTGCTTTCCCTCGATTTTCTCTTACTAAAAGTAAGAGAATTAGTAGGGAACGTTTCCGTCTACCTGGCTGGTGAAAATAAATTCAGGAATACAAACTTTACATGAGGGAGTAGAAAAAGATTATTTTTTCTTACTCATTCTACTTCATCAAGCTCAAGAATAGCCACCCAGATATCTTGTCAATATGGGTGGGATATCTATTTCAATAACTATCTAGCGCATGCACAGTATACATATTTTATTTTGATGCAAAGGAGATAGTGTTTTGACGTTTAAATGTTAGGTTAACTTATTGCACATTACTATAACGCGTTACAAACAACTTGCTGTACTTTAATACATATAACTCATTTGTTAGTTATAATCTGAGATAGTAGATAAGTACCAATTCAAGTGCAAATTAAAAAATATTAAAGCTGTAAGCATTTTAGAATGAATTTTGGGGAGCGTTTACGGTTTACCAAGCATACTGTAAAATACTTGGTTGAATTATTATAATGATGAAATTCACCGACTACCCATCGAAATCGTTCTCTATCTGCAATATATACCTTTGCGATTCGACGTTTTTTTTAATCAAAATAACTGTTACATGCATGAATTATTGAGGATGAATGCTAAAAGGAATATTAGAGTCTCTACTATTATTATTTACGAATGTTAACCTAACATTAACATTGAAAACTAACAGTAGACAGTAAAAATGAATAATAACATGAAGTTAGCTTTAATGAAAGTCCATCTAGTGTACAGTAGTTTAACCAACTTAACAGCTGGATTACTATCGATTGAAAATGGACACATAAGTTTTCAGAAAAGCTTTGCAAGTTATCGGATACATAACTTTATCGAAGCGATAGTTATTAGTTCGATAGCGAAATGTACCAGATAATCAAGAAAAACGCAAAAAATAATCCACGTGGAAAAATGTCAGTGGCGTACCACTTATTTGGTAAAAAATTCAGAGCATATGTTTGCAGGGATGTCACTGGTTTAACGATAAAATAACTTTTCTAACTAAAATATGTGATTTTATATCCTATTAACACATACCAAAAAAAAAAAAAATCTACGCCCTGCAGCAAAAAAATTAAGCCGTTGGGCAGATATTATGTTCATATGAACTTTTCTTCATAAAATGACATAGGGAATCACACCCTGAAATATTAACACGTCATTAAGAAACACCCTGTGTAAAGAAGGGAATAATGATACAATTAATACATATAATGCATTATTATTATTGAGTTTTCAAATGTTTTGTAAGTATTCCTTTGTAATTGATTTGATTTGAATTGCTGCAATGGAAGATTTTGCGTATTGAAGTTTTCTGAATAATAAAATTTAAACACCAAATGTTTTGAATATATACACTAATTTTAGATTACCAACACAATAATTTGAAAATAAATAATAGATCTTAAACGTATATTGTTTTTATAATTTCTGTTACATTACAATTTACATGTATCTAGTCATCTTTAATCAACGAATAAAGAGAATTTGAATGGTTCACTAAAGTTATTTATTTAATGTAAACAATATATCCAAATGATTTCCATATTCTGCAAATGGTAAATGTAATACCTGGTCAATGCACAATTTTATATTTTATTTATATATTACACGAACTTGAAGCTAATTTAAAATAAAACGCAATATAAAATAAAACCACACTGGTATAATTTTGCTCACGTATATAATTTATTGATTAATTTACTGATTTTATTATTCACTACAAAAGTGTATTTTTAGAACACATTACCCCTGCAAAAGAAATATATTTACATTCACTAATCCGATTCGCTTCCAATCTACTGACAAATCGCCAAATTATTTAAATTGGAACAGCAATTGAATCATTTCGAGGCAATCAAAAACAGGTAGACTAATCAGTGGGTAAAAGATAATTGGGAATATTTTTGTGAGATAAACGATCAATTTTGTGGTCACCAAAATGAATATGTATTGGAAGGGAAACACTAAAAACACTTTCAAATTAATTACGTCGAAAAAAATGCGCGTCGATAGAGCTGTTATTTTGACAGCAAATTAGTGGCAAGTTCTGAACTAATTTATAATTATGCTAGCCATCGAATCTGAGTTTTACCACGGATAAATGCAGTACAGTGTCGATATAAGTGACAGTGATTTACGTACTTGAAATTATCTTCGTGCAAGCCCAATTCCCCGCGAGTTTAGTCCTTAGTCGAAGGCAGGATAAGGGTGATTTTACTTTGACTCTCTTGAAGGTTCGAGCCACTGTCCGACTACTTATAGAACCCCTACTTATCCTACCGGTCTGGAGTCAACAGCAAGCAGCTAAAACTGACCTCTTCGAGCTGGTGGAAAGTGATACCTGCTGCTTAATTTGTACGGTGTGAAGTGTTTTCGAAGTCGTACCTGTCGTGATTTACGCAGCTCCTATGGACAGCGATTAGGCCAAATGTTTCCAAACTCTTCAGCGTTATCGACGTATCTTTGGAAAAGGAAACAGTGACACCCTCGAACACGTCTAACATTTTTACTCTGATGAGTCTATTAGTCTGCCTACTTTCAGTGATTTTATTTCCTTTCCTCTTGATTTTATTTCTTTAATCTCGGAACGTTAATGACCCAAGTGTCCAGGATCGAGAAAAAAACGTTCAAAGAAATCGTGAATTATACTCTATATTTCATTGAATCATTTTGTTATACGTACAATAAATGTCTTTTTTAAATATTAGTTGAATGATAACAAATATTGGAATTTAAAGATTATTTGACAACAGATAAATGAAGAGATTAAACGATGGTTTAGTGGGCAACTAAACGGAAACATATTGACAGATATTTATATAAAGATGAGTTTTAATAGTCAAGAAATGTCTGAAATTTATTTATAATTGAAGTACAGCTTGTCAAATTTGAGAAGATAGAAAAATTTTATAATTGATATGAACAACGGCTCTAGATAGTATACACTCAAATTTTATATACCAATATTTCCTGAAATAAGCAGCCATCGGTTTATTAGTCTTGTTTTCCAATAACTTTACTTAGCATAATGCTAAGAAACTTTTCGAAAGTCCTTAATTTGCTCAGATTTTTATTAAACTGTGATGAATGTAACTTAAATTCTTGCAGTTTTGTAGAAAATATAAATGGCATGATTACATGCAAAATGAATTATCATTTGATCACAAATATAAAGAAGTGCATAATATGCAACAAAAAAGTAAATAATTTTTCTACGCGAAAATTCACATAAGACAATAACTTGGGGTTATTTAACATTAACGGAAAGTAAAACTAGAGAATCCGTAAACAAAAACAAGTTGAAAACTTTTTCAGAAAATACTTACATTTTAAGGTGCAGGATGTTAAATTATTTACGAATATTTACTAAATTTCGAATAAAGTTCCTATACGGAAGAAATTTTGATTAATAATATTCCTAAGAGGTTAGCGTTAAAGTGAATGCTGTCCTTAAAAATTCAGAAGGGGAATTACTACACTCAATTTTCTCCACGAGAACTGAATGCTAACGTGGACTTGACTAGGCTTCCCGTTTCGGCTGGCAATCGTCGCTCTCCGCTTTCCAGGGAAAGCATTACGAAACTGATTATTGACCTCGGGAAGTTAGCTCCTTGGTAGAGATGCGTCACCAATTCCCAATATAGACATAGTGAAAGTTAGAAAACCTATTTGCAACCTAGAATGTAAGAGGATTCTGAAAAACTTTGCTGTAGAAAGAACAACTTGCAAGTTGTGTGTGTATTATCTGCTGAATCTCATATCCAAAGTTGCCAATATTGTCAACAAAGACTTCATATGTTTAATCTTGTTTACTGCTTCACATTCGTCTATTCTTAAAGCATTTGGATGTTTCTCATTTGTTCGGTCTAAAACAATAATTTTTGTTTTGCGGTAATTTGTTGTTATTTTTAAACTGTACTCATAATTTATCGGTTCAACATTAACTGACAGGTGTATGGGCTCATCTCCACTTGCTGCAGCAATGTAAAACTAACGATAAGGAGATTATTTGAATATATCATTCTATTAGTCTCCAAATGATCTAACCGTAGGATTAGATTGACAATAAATTACTCATAGTTTGTACAAGTGTTGGTGCATTTGTTCAGTTTTTGGATGACGAAATGGGCAGTAAAATAGAGAAAGACACAAAACCTGCTTCCACTTACAGCAGATAATGTTAATCCTCTGGTACCACTCCTCTAATTTATCAACGACTAACTGCTTAGGAGTTGAGAAGAGATATTTTAATTGACAAGGGCTATTTTATAATTTTGTGACTAATAGATAATTTTTTACTTCCCTTGTATTACTGCTGGAGAAACTGACAAAATAAATACCATTACATGTACATATTAAACAATATAATATTTCTTTCCGTGTTCAGAGTTGTGGCAAATATTTTCCGTAAAGATTATTGTAGTAAAAAGTATAAATATGTAAATCAGACGAAATAAGCTTATCGGTGGTGCCCTGGCTCGCTAGTTGCCTACCTTACCGGCAAGAGCACGCACACGACATTAACCCCGATTTATATTATTATGCAAATATGGCTTATCTGGCACTTATTCAAATTCTAAAATAATGTTACTGCAGCCGTTTACGTGCTGTTATGATATATTGTGCAGCCATATTGGATTTTACGACACGATAACAAAAATTACGGGGACACATTCTGTTGTGCAGGTATATAATAAGACGACATAAATCTTAAGATGGATCATAAAATAACTACCTATGTGCTACTGTGGATTTTTATGCACTTAACCGTATCTAAAGCGGTTGGTATCGATGAAGGCACAGTTAGAAGAACATTGAATATGACTAAATATGGTGGGGAAATGGAGAATGATGTTAAGGTTGGCGCGATTGTAAGCACGTGCATAAAGCACATGTCAAATCCAGTACATTAATTGTCAACCTCCATTCTGCAACTGAAAGCATATTCAAATTAAAAATTCCTAGATATATAATAAATTAATACCAACAAAATATGTAAAATTTATTATTTTCTCGTATACTTGTAGATATTCGGTGGCAAAGGAATTTTATTAGGTACAGTTTTATCATGGGTGATTAAAAAATATTATGAACACAAGACAAAGATCAATATTAAATTATTTCACAGTTTTTAACGATTACTAATGTAGTAGGTGTCGAAAATTATGTCCCTAAAATTATGTAAGTCTATGTATAGTACCGTTGTAGATATAAAGACGACCTCAGGTTATACTCGAAAGCCTAACGGCAATAAAGACGTCAGATATCTATAATTGTTTCAAACATACGTATAGTCCAATCATTTGGTAGTTTTTACTTGGAAAGTTTTGGAGAAGTTCTGATTTTTGGCTCTTTTATGTTTTTTGGTGTGCCACTTCGAAAAATTTCGGGAAATATCAAATAAAGCAAAAAACCAAAAAAGCATCTTTTTCTTTTTTTTCTTTTGAAAACATTTTTTAAAGTTCTGATTTTTGGTTTTTGTATGTTTTTCGGGGCGTTGATTACGAATTTGTACTTTGCCAATTCGACAATTTCCGGGAAATATAAAAAAATCTCAAAGAAACCCAAAAAGTTCCTTTTTTGATTTTTTCCTTATGACACGAGAACTTATGTACTTTTCGAAAAAAAATAGTACCTGCAAATACAAAATACGGAGAGTAAGCAGAGAACATTATTATTAATAATTTTCTTAAATGTGTAGGAATATAATATACAAGAGAAATATGTACTATGTTATAATTAAACAGATTATTAGAATCGTCTTGGCCCTTTATCGCAGAAGGTCCGGGCTGTCCAAAGACCTTGTTCTCTTCATCCCAAGAATTTCGTTCTCCTAGAAAAGACGTAAACAAATGTAATGCTAGGTCAACCTGACTGTATCAAAGCTAAGTATAAAACCATGGCAATTGGAATATTAAAGAAGATATGTATAGTTGTGTTCGTAAATTAAATGTATCAATAAAAATACCATCTGATTGTTTCGCCTGAAAAAGAAGAAAATATGTAGAACAGTTTTGTTAATTCAATGTAATTCTATCAAGGTGTGACTAAGGTATAAATCATTCGGAAGTAGGATATTGAAGAATGCAAAGTTGCATTCGTAAAAGTAGTATTTAAAATACCTTTGGATTAATCTGCTTCAAGTTTTTGATCACATCCTCGTCCATATCAGCTTTCTCCAAGTTGTCGCAGTTTCCTTCACAGTTTAAACAAATTTGCGAACAATATAGATCTGCCTTTCTACAGCCACAATTCCCTCGGCAGCTTTTCTTACACTTGCATGAAATGTGATTTAATATAGCTTCTGGAGCGTTTTCCACCCACATCCCTCGGGATTTTTTTCACACACATGAGATGATACTGTCCATCAGCTGTTATTAAATTATAAACTGGCTCAACACGTCGTAGTATGACTCGTCCATATTCATCATTACGTTTTTCAGCGAGTTGTATAACGTTTTCTCTAACTTTTAACTGCCTAACACTATACACAGGATTTCGCCTAGAAGCAGGAAGCCTTTTTTGTTCCTGTATAAACTCTGGAGTTATCAGCATTCCACACAAAAAACAGTGATCTTTGAAGCCAAGACCAGGTACAGACGAGCGTAATTGAAGCGTTTGACCACTCTGTTGTGCTCTCTTCACATGGGCAGCAATTATTTTTTTATTGACGTACTGTTTTCTGCATTTTTCGTGAACTTCAATTGATCTTTTTCCATTCAAATGGACTCCTTTTCCATCCTTCCCTTGCTTACTTGCTTCACTAAATGTATTTAACCGCTTTTGTTTAACTACCTACAGTCACTTTACTTCCATCTTCTAATACACTATCACAAATAAAACACAGGGGGAGTAAAATATGGGAGTGAGGGGGGTCAAATTGGGAAATTTTGCCTATTGATTTTCTTCATAGTACTTTTATCAAAAAATGCATGGTTTAAAAAAACAAAAAGATGTTCTTTTTTTTACTTTTTTTGATATTTTCCGAAATTTTTTTAGGTGGCAAAGTAGAAATTCGTAATCAGCACTCCAAAAAACATAAAAGAACCAAAAATCAGAACTTCTCCAAAGCTTTCCAGGTAGAACCGATCTCGACCACTAAATGATTAGACTAGTATAGGACTGTACTTAAAATTATATTGCATTTTTTGTTTCATTTTATTTACTTCTCTCATATCCTGATATCTATGAAAATTAAATATAAGTAAATAAATAGTTAGGTATTTATAAATCTTAATATGACTATAATTATAAAATGTAACTAGAATAAAATAGTTACATAAAATACATATATTTAACGGAAAGACTGGCCCAGGTAAGATAGCCATACGAAAACTGTTTATGTTTGTCTTTCCTTAAACAAAATTTTTTTTGAATTTATTATCTCAATGCGATTTTATAGCAATCTTTTCGCTAGTCCTATATGTATGATGCTACTATACGTTGTACTGAGTCTTTTATTTAAAATAGATAAATTGTGAAAAATTTGTACCACTTAAAAAAATAGATTTGATAGTACAGCATTTTCAATATTTACTTATCAATTATTTATTTTTATTTTAATACCCAAGGCGTTATATATGAAATATATAATAAAAAGTTTTTGATCATTTGTTATCGTGAAAAAAAAAATAGAAAAATTTGGAGAGTAATTTACTAGCGAACAGATATTATTGTGTTATAAATTATAACTTAAAATATTAATGAGATGCAGAGAACAACGTGCAACTAAATAAACTTTGGCGAAGGTGCTGATTTAAAAATTCAAATTTAGAGAGGTGGTTGAATGAAGGACATACTGTAACGCGAATTTGGTAAGACCCGATTAAAAAGAGTAACAGAAAAAGAAAGCGCTTAATAATAGCGCACTTAGGAAATGATTCAGGATCGTGGGTGTCCAAAAAAAACTGACGATTATCATGAGGACATGAACGCGGATGTTCTTGAGGAATGATTTGCAAAAATTCCCATAAAGATAAAACCCGAATCTGCCGTTTTAAATTATGGATAACGCACCATACCATAGCGTATTAATGGAAAAATTACCAACCAGCGCATGGCGATGGTTAGATGGTAAATGTATCACATTCGTGGACAAAACTTTTAAAATGATGTGTACATAAACATAAGGATAGTTATTCAGGTTAGGTTGGTTTTCCCTTTAAGTTATAATAGAATCGAAAATGTGCTTTATATTCTCGAAGCCACTTTATTCGATGTAATTATAACAATTGTAGTTTTGGATTATTTTCAAATAGCAGAGACAAAAATATAAGCAGATCAAATTTCAAGAAGAAGTATCGATCTGTTTATTTATAAGTGATCTAAACGCAAAAACTGACGTATCTCGGCCACAAATTCTAGTAGATTATTAATTTTTTTTTTTGAAAAAATGTTAGATATTTCATGTATTTTCATAGTTATACCGCTTTTGGTTTGATAAAAAATTCACAGAATGGGCTTGTTACCGATAATTCTTTTTCGTTATTTTTTTATGGTATTCAATACAATTCGGGCATCTAGATAAGCTGTTAAAATTTCAGCTTCATAAGTATATCCAATCCTTAGATATTCAATGTTAAGGATTGGGTTTCAGTACAAAGCGCTTCGCCCATTCGTTACGTCATTTTGCATAAACAAAAATTGAAAAAGTACATTGTTTCTGTCATAACTACTTTGTTTTTTATGCTATCGAAATAGAAAAAACCCATTTGAAAGTCTAATTAATAATTTTTCATTTTTGTTCTTACCGCTTTTGACGTAAGTGCCATAGTTTCTGAGATATTTAACATTTAAACTAAATACTTCGTCTCATAGACGTTCGGAAGCCACCTTTATACTTGCAGATCTCCGAAACCGTTAATTCTAGAGAAATTAGAAAAAGAAACAAAATTCGTCTTCAATTTAGTAGATTTCTTATTTGAATCTAGCATGTTTTCGCTCAATGTAATACTTTTCGAGTTATTTGACGAATATTGTTTTAAAATACCTTTTTTTAAGCTAAAATCCTAATTTTCAAGTCGTTATGACTTAAAGACTATCAATTTTTATGGAAAGTTGCATAGAACCTTTTCTTCCTAAACCTTTATTTTATTTCCTCCAATGTTTTTAGTTATTAAATCTCGACTGTCGGCTGATCAGCATCTACAAAGTGACGTCACGTGAAGCTCCGCCCTGTTTTCGCGCGGTCCAACTTTGGTAATTTATTTGAGGGCCGAACAAAACCCTAAAAATTTGGAAATTGCCTCAAAACGTGTTCTACTTTCGATTTCTAAAATTAACAAAATGCTGAACTGGCCTATTATTTAAATTTGTTCAAAAATAATTCTGAAAATTATAAACAAATTTCAAAAAAAAACGGTTTAAATGAGATACAATCTGAATAAATATTTTGTGCTAAAATTTGACGCAGGGGTTTAGTTCAATTTAGGGATTCGTATTCAGCACGTCGAAATACATAGAGGTTGCCCAATGGAGTCCCAGAAACACAAATTTTGTCTTGTGTCTGTGTATCACAGGATCCTCCGCCATTTTATAGAAAACCACGTATGCAAATATATTAACACAAACTCACACAAAAAAAAGTGAAAGGTGGGCTATTTCTGGGACTCCATTGTATTTCGACAAGCTGGATGTGAATCAGGTGTCCGTTTAGCTCCATCACTCACCAATTTTTAGTAAATCGCGAAAATAACCTAAATTATGAGTTTTTTTTAGGTTCTTTTCGCGATTTACAAAAAATTGGTGGGTGATGGAGCTAAACGGACACGTGAATCGTGTTCAGCACGTCGAAATACATGGAGGTTACCCAATGAAGTTCCAGGAACAAACAACTTTTTTTATTTTGTGGAGCTGTGTTATGTATTTATGATTTGTATTACAAATATAAATCCTGATGGAACACAAAAAGTTAAAAGAATCGCTTTTGCGCCCTTTGTAGCACACCTTTGAGTAATACAATTTTTTGGATTACTACTCTCTTCGATGTATTTTTTACGCTTTTCAACCTTCTCTTTGTATCTTTGGAACTACGAACATTTTTTTGAAAGATTATGAGAATTAACCAAAATCTTTAATTTTTTGGACAGCTGGGACAAGAAAATTGAAAAATGAAAAATGGTCTGTTATCCAAAAGTCTTAAAATTTTCTGTTAGACTTCATTTAGAGAATATTTTTTTACAAGCTTTTATTTAACTTGCTTTGTATGTTAGTCAGTATATTTAGGACACTTGCAAGTTAATTTTGAACCACTTAACGTCGTCCAGTAAAGCAGCATTCATCTGTAGGTCTGGTGACAATACAATAATATATTACCAAAAATTATATTTTTTAATTTTAACATCATGATTCCAGTGAATAGGGTATTTACCCAGACGTTGTATTCTAAGAAATGGGGAAGGATCCGGTATTATTTTTATTTTAAGTTAGAATGATGCAATGAGTATATAATAATTAAAACTAAAAATTTTAAAATAACATTAAATGTACAAAATCTTTTTAAAAACAAACTTTTATTACACAGGCCCACAAAAAAGAAAAGTTGTCTACACCGGGGTATTGACCATACCTATCCCTTGTATTTTGATCCGCTGAACACGAATCTGGCCTTAATTTTTCCCCTATACGTCAGGTTTTTTTTTAAAGCAGAAAAGTCTAATATTTATATATTTATTTGCCGTTAAAAGAAAAACCTGACGTGTTGGGAAAAAACTAAGATCCGATTCGTGTTCAGCGGCTCAAAATACAAGGGATAGGTGTAGTCAGTACCCCCGCACAGATGACTTTTTTTGTGTGGGACTGTGCCACACTGAGTGTGGCACAGTGGCAACAAGAAAAGTGGTCTGCGCGGGGGTACTGACCACACCTATCCCTTGTATTTTGAGCCACTGAATACGAATCTGACCTTAGTTTTTTCCCAACACATCCGATTTTTTTTAACAGCAAAAAATGTCTGTTGAATCGTAATATTTATATATCACAACCCCACAAAAAAAATGTTCAGAGCAGCGAACCAGACCCATGTATCCCTATGTATTTTCGGTCACTGATTCCGAATCCGAGGTAAAAAAAAATCGTACACCCCAAAATCATTAGCCAGAGCCAAAAAACACCCCTGGAAAGGGGTAAAAAGAAGATTAATCTACGAGAATAGTTGTTACATCTTAATCAATCGAATTATACAAATTAAGGTTAAACAGCGGCGTACATACAATAGGTATGAAACACACCCCCAGGGTGGGGTGAAAACTAGCCCCCATATATAAAAAATCGATCCAAAACAGCAATGACTGCTGAAAAAGCTCGAAATGTCTAAGTTTTGTTGAAGTGATAAGAAACTGCATCAGGTCCGACGTAATCTTCATAAACTGCCCCCTATAGGGTTTAAAGGACACGAGAAAAACAAAAAAAAAAAACGTAAAATCCAACAGTATTTCTATTTTCATGGATGCTCTGATTGGCTGAAATTACATAGAACTCTAAAATAGAACTAGAAACTTACGTACCATCAAAGTTTTACAGCCTCACGCTCAGAAGGTGGAAAACTACCCCCTATGTAAGATTTAACTATAAAAAGTTACAGTAACTTCTATAAAAATTCGAAACACCTGCGTTGTGCGGAAGTGAGAAGAAACTAGACTATGTTTGGAATTAAATAACAACAGTGGTACGTGACTTTCTAAGTCTGACTCTGAGTACTACGCAATTTTAACTAAAAATAGCATATATAAAAATGGAAATATTTAGATCAATGTTTTTTTCTCTTGTTTTTCTGTGTCATTTAAGATAAGGGGTGATTTTTGGCAGCGCCGCTGAAGTAGTTTTCAATAATTGAGGCAAAACTACTGCCGAATCTTCTCACCTTTACAAACCTCCTGAGTTTCGAGCTTTTTAGAGGGTCACTACAGCTTTTTTCAAGTTGAATCTTGAATGGGGGCAGTTTTCACACCCTCTGAAGGTTGACACTGTAGGACGTTGATGGTGCATAAGTTTCTAGTTCTATTTTAGAGTACTACGCAATTTTCTGTCAGATTTTACGTTTTTCTTGTTTTTTTCCTGTCCTTTAAATTTGGAGGTGGTTGTTCTCAACCCTATAGGGGGCAGTTTATGAAGATTATGTCGGACCTGATGCAGTTTCTTATCACTTTGACAAAACTTAGACGTTTCGAGCTTTTTCAGCAGTCATTGCTGTTTTGGATCGATTTTTTATATATGGGGGCTAGTTTTCGCCCCTCCCTGGGGGTGTGTTTCATACCTATTGTACGTACGCTGCTGTTAACCTTAATTTGTACAATTCGATTGATTAAGATGTAACAACTATTCTTGTAGATTAATCTTCTTTTTACCCCATTCCAGGGATGTTTTTTGGCTCTAGCTAATTATTTTGGGGGTGTACGATTTTTTTTGACCTCGGATTCGGATTCAGCGACCGAAATACATACGGATACAAGGGTCCGGTTCGCTGCTCTGAACATTTATTTTTTTTTGTGGGGCTGTGTATTTATTTGCTGTTAAAAAAAAACCTGACGTCTTGGGGAAAAACTAATGTCAGATTCGTGTTCAGCGGCTCAAAATACAAGGGATAGGTATGGTCAGTACCTCGGCGCAGACAACTTTTTTTTTTGTGGGCCTGTGTTATTATTTAGGTGTACAAAAACGAAAAGAAAAAATAAATAAAAAAGAATTAATTATCTTAAAAGCTTGCCGTGTGAATAGAAATAAAAAAAATATTTATTTAGGCAGTTACAATCTCTGTCAAATAAAATGAATGCCTGTATGAACTTCTCGCTCGCGACAGGCTTTCAAGACAATTTTTTTTTTATTTTTTTTTTTTCGAATTAGTATACCTAAATAATAATAAAAGCTAAAAAGTTTTTTTTTTACATTTAATTTTTTAGATTTGCCCAGTCTAACGCTTTATGTATGTGCATGAGACATGTCAGTAGAAAGTGGTTCAAAGAAAAATTAATGCTTGTATTTCAGAATACTTTATTACCTTAAAAATATCAACAGTATAATACTGATGGCATATCTATGTATGTGATTAAGATGCAACCGATGCACTCAAATTCAATCTACTGTAATTTGAAGCGTAAGTTTGCAACGGCGTAAATTAGGAGAATTGGTTAACGGTGCTTAAAATGCTTAACAGGTTATGCAAATACAGTGAAGAAATGTTAAATATTTGATAAAATACAATAAAATAAATATGGTGTATCATAATAATTACGTATCCTATATTTATGTATGCAAATTTGTTGAACTAGAGTTTTCAATGCCAATTGGATAATTTTATTCACTTTGACGTAGGTAAGTTGTTATGTGACTTTTGAGGAATTTATTAAAGTGTTTTTAAATTATGTGGCTATTATAGGTATGTGAACAAAGATGTGATATGAAGAAACTATTTTAAGAAAAGTTCATGACGAAGGGTTGAATTGGGGTAGAATTAAAATTTTTAACCATTTTATTTAATCAGGTGTTGTACTGCAAAATGTAACAGTAATGCTATGATAATAGCAGGTAGGTATTTTTAAACATGGGGAGATATTTTAAGGATATCGTATAATCATTTCGTTATAATTCCGTAAATTTTGAGGTAATTAAGTTCGTATTCAAAACTATTTGTTATTCAATAAATTAAAAAATAACAGTTAGATTTTAACTTAATTGCAAGTTCGAGTACTTAAATCACATTAAATAAATAGAAGAATACAGGCTTTCACGGCCATTGTCCGATGAAATGATTTCTTTCGGGTGTTGCCGTAATCCTCGAATTTGACTTGACGTTTCGCTGATTATGTCAACTTCTTCAGAATGATTCTAAAGACTGAAGTTGTTGTGTTCTGGTCCTCGTTATATACCTTGGCGCTGCTTCGCAGACAGCACATGATATCCTCCACTGTCCCAGATTTTGGATTATCTCGTCCACATATCCCTAGGTCATGTCAGAGTTGACCTGGCCGGATATTAATATCCTGCAAAGATCCAAATTATGGATATCCTACGTATATCCACAACTGATTGCCTAAGGATATCCCGACGGGATGTCGATATCCTATATGTGTACGGGATGTAATAGAATCGATATCCAGTTTACCTACGGATATCCAAACACGGGAGCATTTTTGCCATATTTTTTTTTTAAGAAACATATTTCTACAAAAATGTTAAAGCATGAAATTATATTTATATACTTATATATTAAACAAAGGACCCCGCACACAATACATGGGTTTTGCGGCTCCGGTCAAATTTCGTGAAACTCTGGGAAATAGTAATTCTCAGTGAGTAGAGAAAAAGTCTAAATGGGCGCGAAGCTCCAAACCCCATTGGTTTCGTGATAAGACCAGCTGAAGTCCTAGAAACCCAATAGCTGGTCGCAGCGTTCAAGCAGCTCTAGCTCAAAACCAGTATATTTTTGAGCTTGGCGCCCATTCAGACTTTTGTACTACTATTCCGAGAGTCGTGGATTAGCCTACTGGTGGTTTGGTAGGGGTGGTTTCTAGGTGCTAGGTGGGTTAGAGGGTTGGTGGTTAGGTGGTTTAGCCCGCTTGTGGTGTGGAATTTAATTCTTTCAAGAAAAATAAGCGATTAAACTCGCTGTTCCCAGGGTCAAGAGGGTTGGCCTACTCGTGGTTTGGTAGGGGTGGTTTCTAGGGATTAGGTAGGTTGGGGAGTGGGTGGTTAGGTGGTATAGCCTTATAGTGGTGTGGAATTCAATTATTTCAAGAAAAGTAAGCGATGAAACTCGCTGTTCCCAAGGTCAGGTGGGTTAGCCTTTTTGTGGTTTAGAAGGTGGTTTCTAGGGAGTAGGTAGGTAGGGGGTTGGTGGATTATGCCGCTTGTGGTATGGAATTCAATAATTTCAAGAAAAATAAGCGACTAAACTCGCTGTTCCCAGGGTTAGGTGGATTAGCCCGCTTGTGGTTTGGAAGGGTGGTTTCTAGAGCTTCAGCTGGTCTTATCTCGGAACCAATGGGGTTTGGAACTTCGCGCCCATTTAGACTTTTTTTCTACTCACTGAGAACTAATATTTTCCAGAGTTTCACGAAATTTGACCGGAGCCGCAGAACCCATGTATTGTGTGCGGGGTCATTAATAAAAAAACTAAATGCGGTTGAATCGAACCACGGAACTCTTGAATCATAACCATGAGCGCGTTAGGTTAACATACACTGTTATAATATGACTACATAATATATACTTTCAGAATAGTTTTGTACACAATTAACAGATTCTAATATAAAGTCCTAATCTATTAAGAATTCTAAATTGTTGGCTTATTCTGATAAGACGAGGGAGATAAAAAAAAAGTAGTTACTATATAAAAAATGAAAAGGAAAATGATTGGCAATAAAATGTATTTATTTTGTTACGTTGACCCGTTGAGCCCACTTTTGCCTTCAACAATGTGCCTTAAGTTTAAATGTTCCTTCATTGGTAAATAAATATCGATTCCTTTTAATTGACTTCGTCCTGTATGGATGAACAACAAAAATTTGATGATGTAATTGAAAAATCATAATATCGCCCATCACTAGATGTTGCTAAAGCAAACGTTCTTCAGTAGATTGGGAACTTTGGTCATCAAGATTCTTCACAGAACTGAACGTAGGGTCGGTCGTGATGATCAAAGTTATCCTCAATTAAATTCTAATAGATCTGCATCTTATGAACTTTTTTATATTCGTAATGGAAGTACTCTGTCTTCCAGGATTCATGGCGAACCTTTGTCTTTTTAAGGCTGGGGTTTACTGTAAATTTGCGATAGGCCCGGTTAATTGAAACTTCGCAAAAAGTCTGACCTGTGGATTTATTCTTATTAAGGTGCCTGTTATTGGAAATAGTCATCCATATTTATTTGAAGTTTCTTTAAGCCTAAGTAAAGGTGTAACGAAGCTTTTATACCTCGACATGCTTCAGACAACAAGCTGTGATTCTGGTTTAAGCGTAAATTACAACAAAACGAAAATGACGATTGTAGACCAAACAAATGATAATCATCCAGACATATTCAGGATCGGCGGCAGTGAGGTAGTAAACAAGAGCACTTGTAGACAATACTGGAAATAGGGAACTTGCCTATTTTTTTATTTCATTAAAGTGTGTGTTTATGTATAAAAATACGCTACACCGAATATCAGCTTTTAAATCGCAGTACTTACTTTGCAATAAATAATTAAAGTTTAACTCCTCGCGAAAATGTGACGTCACTTCGTGAAAACTCGTCTAGCGACACCAATTCTACTTTGGCTTTGAGACTTCTGCATGCGTATTTGCGTTTTAGTTTTGTCACAGAGTAACACCTCCTGACACTCGTGTTTGCGTTTGGCTTTTATTCGACTTTGTGTGTTTTTCACCCAGTGTTTATTAATTCCTGTTAGAGATTATCTGTGATATTGATAAAAATGTATCTGTGTTTTTCGTGGATGTTTTTCCACGACTGATGGAAATACGAGACGGCAAGCGACAGGCAGGCATCTGATTTGTATTGTGTTGTGTATTCAGGTGTACTATTCGGCGTATTTTGTAGATTTTGTTTAGTTTATGATTCTGTTTTTTGTTGCGAAGTAGAAAATACTTATTATATACACTATATAGTGGCACTGTGTACCAGTACAACTGTTAAAACACTAAATCAAATTTTTATTCGCGTGCCTGAAGATAAAAATTCCGGATCAAAATGGCTTAAAGCACACAGAAGAAATATAGGGGATATTTCTGGAAAGAATAACGTCATTTATGTATGTGAAGATAATTTTAATGTAAGTACATTAAGTATAGCCAAAATACCAAGAATTGAGTTTTTAGATAAGATATACTACAGGTTAAATATAGGTCAGTGTTAAAGCCTATTATATTTTATGGGTTTTTACACAGTGCAGTATTTAAGTTTTAGGTTAGGTTATTGTTTCTGACAAAACTAAAATGCGTATGTGGAATTGTCACAACCAAAGTGAAATCTGTGTCGTTAGATGCCACTCTCTCGGTCTGACGCCACGTTTCAAAATTATGTAAAATCAGGCAGATTTTAGTCGCTTATATTTCTGGGAGAGATTAAAAAAAAATGTTATCTATGGAGTTTTTAATGATGTTAGTTCACGATTTTGAGTGTTTTAACTCAATTTTATTTTTTGTGCAAGTTCCCTATTTTCTTTCTTTTCCGGGTTTAGATTGGCCTCGTATATTTCCCATTAGCCAGCTACTCAGATTGTCGTACTTTGCACTATAAAAGAGAAAAATAGAATCAACTAAAAAACAAGGGGGAAAATTACAGTGGACACACGTTTCACGCCAAGGGGCCGATCATAGCGACTTTAATAAACAAACATTACAAATAAGTAGGCCTCGGTAAGGAGGAGAAAAGAATAACAGAGGAAACTACAGAGGTAGGCTGGAATTCGGATTTCACAAATATTTAAATGTATTAAATGATATAGTTGCATGTTTGCAAGTATTCAACGATGATTTGAAGCGCATCAAAATTTTACTTTGCGATAATGTAATTTATGTTGAGAGGTAATACAAAGCCAATGTCCTGAAGACGTTATATTAAATGGTCGGATTCTCTCTGTTTAAGTTTACAATTAAATAGAAGGTGGTTAACGACACCAGTGTCTCCGCATTCGCAGCGATCGCTCTTTATTATTTTAGGGAAGAAAATCGGTCATGGTTAAATTGCAGACGGGTTATAGTGGAATAGAAATGCCTGGTGGTGGAGAGCCTTTTATGCCATTTTGGTTCAGATATAAGTAGGTTCAATAAAAAGTAGTTAGTGGGTTTATCTGAATATGCGTCTTCATATCGGCGTCACCATTTTACAGGTAGTGTTTCTTTAAGTGAGACTTGTAAGTCTGATGAAGGCGTTTTGTATAAGGAAGTATCGCCGCCTACGATCGCATTCTTGGCTAATTTGTCCACTTTCTCATTATGTGGTAAGTCACAATGAGCTTTACACAAAGTTGACATTAATATTGCAATACGCCAGCTGTGAGACTTTATTTACGACGTCTACACAAAAAATGAGAAGTGGATTCCAAAGTTGGAAATACTATTTAAAACACTTCTTGCATCTGAAAAAATTGTGACGTTAGGGTAATTTAGCATACTAACTGCATTGATGGCCTCAAGGATGGCTATGGTTTCGGCAGTAAAGATTGAAGTTTCTGGTCGGAGTTCTAATTTGTACTCTGAATTCAAGCAAGAAATGAAAAAGGCACTACCAGTACCTCTCCCGTTTTTTTATCCATCTGTGAAAATACATAGGTGGTTTTTGTACATATCCACTAGCTCGAAACATATGTTTTTGTTGAGTGTCGGGTTGTCAGTGAAAGCAGGCAAGTGCACCTTAGGAGTAATCAGCATGGCGAATTAATTTAAGGTGAAAAAATAGGGCAAGTTATGCTTGAGTATGAAATTGTCGTAATCAAAGGTGTTACTGTAACCATCAGCTAGAGGAGGGCTCATCTTTTTTCCCAAAATTTATTTGTTAAATTTTCTATGCAGATATTATGTAGACTTGTGTTTAGGTTGGAAAGATTTGTAGATGCGCGAACATTGAGGGCGAATTTTGAGCTTAACCTTTCCCTTCTTAATGTTAAAGGGGGCTCATTTGTTTCCACATATAGAGCTTCTGTTGGAGTAGATTTCATCACGCCCAAATATATTCGTAAAGCTTTGTTCTGCAAAACGTCAAGACCACCTAGAAGAGTTTTACATGCGGAACCATAAAAAAGGCATCCATAGTCGATGACAGATCGAACCATCGTCCTGTATAAAAGCAAGGATATATTTACATCTGCTTTCCCTATTGTCAATATAAGATTTATCGGATAATACAGACGGCAAGATCTGCAGCTCGAGATTATGAAACGCACAAAGATTAGACTTGCTAACGCCCTAGATTTCTTCATCTTTCTTTACATATCTGAAACATAGACCGTTAGTGAAGCAAGCAGATGGCGTATTGAATAGTATTGATGTCTTTGAGATGTGCGTAGACGTTTTTTACGAAATTTCTGGACAGTCCATTGCACTAATAGCTCGATTGTCCAAGAAATACGTTGTCAAAAGCGGCTTTCCAACATCGTATTCTCCCGAATTTTTCATCTGAACAGAAGATAATATAGAACGGTTTATAGTTCAGGGAAAACCAGATGATGAAGAGAACGCCCTCTACATCGTTGGGCTGATGCCACCAAGAAGCTAATAGGAAAGAGCTCATTGGTGAGGCTGTGCGCTCAACAGGCAACCGCGACAGATGTCGTGACCGTCACACGTGCTATATAGCAAATGAGATCAATTAGAATAATTCATGGATTACAAAGCGTCTGATAAGATGTTGCGACTAAGAAGAAGAAAGGTGGAAAAGTAGACGTTATAACATACAAACGTTACTACCCCTTTCAGTATGGCTGACTAATGTATTCGTCATTGAGAGCTTTGGCAAACAGACGGGTGCCGAATATATTCGTCAGGTGCTATTTTGTTTTCTGGACATCTATCTTTTTAGATCCGGCACTTATAAATGTTTGATTAGGCTACGAACCGTTTCGTTCGTTTTTGTTTGTCAGACAGACCGATGTCCAAAACTATCGGCATTGATGAATATTTACGACAGCTGGCAACGTGGCAAAGTTAGCAGGCGCGGATTCAGAAAATTCTAAAGGGGGGGATAGGTTAGGTTAGGTTGATATGTGAGTGGGCTATTAACAGACCCTCAACCGCGACCATCTGGTATTTTGTGGCTCACTCCTAATTATATTTCACCCAATAGGTTCAGATTTTTGATAAAGCCAACTACCCTATTGGGTGAGAGGTTGTCCAGGTCCTCTGGCAGCAGTTGCCAAAAAATGAGAACCTGGTTCATTCTGCAGCAGGACAGGTATGTACATAAAACGTGCGCTGCCGTTTCATCTTCCTCCAAACACAGTCGGCATTCAGCGTTGTCCGCTATTCCGAGTCTGTGTAGGTGGTGATTAAGTCTGCAGTGCCCAGTGTATAGGCTGACTAGAGTTCTTAGGTGTAACCTATTTAACTCTAATAGTTTTTAGTTCTTGATTTCAAAGGGCATGTGATAAACTCCTTTGAATGTACTAATCCTGATAGTTCTTGCCAGGACTGGAGGATTTTCCCCTCAGTCCAGGCCAAGATGGTTGTTTTCGCAGTGCTTGCCGATATGCCAAGCAGTGGTTCTGATACCGCACCTTCCCTGGCTAAAGAGTCAGCTATTTCGTTGCCCTCCAAGCCAGAATGGCCCGGTATCCAGACCAGAGTTAATTTGTTATATCTGCCCAATCGGGCTAGAGCCTTTTGACAGTTCCAGACCAATTTAGAATTGCAGCGATGTGGGCCAAGAGCTGCTTGGCTGTCTGAAATGTCTTTTATTGATCTGTGTCTAGGACGCGTCTGCTCAAGCCTCCTTGTACACAGTTCAATAGCATGAACTTCTGCCTGAAAGACAGTCGCATAATTACCCAGGCTCGAAGTGATTCTTACCTTTGGGTTGCGACTGTATGCTCCAGCTCCAACTTCCTCAGGGGTTTTGGAGCCGTCTGTAAACCAACAAATGTCTGCTCTTTGTAGGTCAGTTTTGTTCCAATCCCATTCGTCTCTTCCAGAAAAAAGGACGGTAAAAGGCAATTCATAGTTGGTTGCGGTAGGCATCACATCTGAAAGCATTCCCAGGATGCCATGGATGTCATGAGGGGGGGCGCACATTTAAACTAAATATGTGTCATTTTGAACTTTTTATTAAAAAAACCTAAATCTATAAACCTTAACCTTATAAATTACTGGCTCAGGGGGCGCCCCTTGCGCCCCTTGCGCCCCTTGCGCCCCCCCCCCCCCAAATCCGAACCAAAAAATCAGGTGATAGAATAACCGCCACGTACATTTTAGCGGCTTTGGTGCCAGTTTGAATTAAAATGCCATCCCAAGAGCATGCTGGTCCCTCGAGATGCTCTGAAAGGGTTAAAAAACGATAAACGGAAGACATTAATTACTGTGGTTTAGATAATTATGAAGTGAATAGCGTTTTAAATCTATTGGATAGTAATGAATTGTATCTTAGTGAGGAAGAACCATTTGTAGACACTGGAAGTGAATATGCTCCAGAATCTGAAAGTGAAAGTGAAGCAGATCTAAAGCACTACTAGTCTATAGATGATTTGATTGGAACCCCTTCTTTCCATAAAATAATATACCGTGATCTACAAATATTGAGGTACTTGCATTTTGGCAATAATGAACAAGTAATGCCAAGTAGCCGTTTGTATAAAATAGAACGCATTCTGAATATGGTACAAAATAAATTTAAAAATCAGTTTTATCCCTTTGAGAACATTGTTATCGATGAAAGCACGCTTTTGTTTAAGGGTCGACTAATTTCACAGTCCCACAAAAAAAAAGTGGTCTGTCCGACGGACCAGACCAGTGTATCCATATGTATTTGGACCCGCTGAAACCGAATCCGAAGTCAGAATCGTCAGATTGACCCATTTTTCACCCCCAACCCCAAAAACACCCCCAAAACAATAAGAAAGTAGTCTGTTCGGCGGACTATACCAGTGTATCCTTATGTATTTTGACCGGCTGAATCCGAATTCGAAGTTAGAATTGACAGATTGGCTCGTTTTTTACCCCAAAAAACACCATCAAAACAAAAAAATGTGGCATGTCCGGTGCACCATACCAGTGTATCCTTACCAAATACATAAGGATACATTGGTATTGTCCGCTGGGTAGACCATTTTGTGGGGTGGATGTGTTTTTTGGGGTGAAAACGAGCCAATCTGACATTTCTGACTTCGGGTTCGATTTCAGCGGGTCCAAATACATAAGAATAGAGTGGTCTGGTCTGCCGGACAGACCATATTTTTGGGGTGCTGTTTTTCGGGGTTGGGGGTGAAATACGAGCTAATGTGTCAATTCTAACTTCGAATCCGGATTCAGCAGGTCAAAATACATAAGGATACACTGGTATAGTTTGCCGGACAGACCACTTTGTTTTTGTTTTGTTTTAGGGGTGTTCTTTGGGGTTGGGGGTGACGAACCAGCCAATCTGACAATTCTGACTTCGGATTCGGTTTCAGCAGATCGAAATACATAAGAATACACTGATCTGGTCCGCCGAACAAACCAATTTTTTTTGGGGGGGGGGGATGTTTTTTGGGGTTAAGGGTGAAAAAGGAGCCAATCTGACAATTCTGACTTCGGATTCGGTTTCAGCGGATCGAAACACATACGTATACACTGATTTGGTCCGCCGGACAGACCACTTTTTTTTGTGGGGTTGTGTTTTTAAACAGTACATAAAAACCAAAAGGCATCGATTTGGAAAAATATTATATGTTCTGTGCGACTGCAAAGCAGGGTATGTTTTGAGCTTCCTAGTATATGCTGGTAAGGATAACAACAAAAATAAAGATTGTGGTCTAGGTTTATCAGATGATGTGATTATAAAACTTTTGGAGCCCAATCTCTGAACAAAGGACATTCGCTTTATTCTGATAATTATTATACCAGTCCATCTTTGGAAAACTGTCTTTTTGGATACAAAACAAATTCTTGAGAAACTGTACGTGTCAATAGAAAACACTAGCCAATTTTTGAAAGAAAAAATTGAAGAAAGGAGAAACGAAATGGAGAAGCAGCGAGAAAATGCTAGCCCTGCAATGGAAAGATCGTCGCGACGTTTTGATGCTTACTACCTTTCATAAAAATGAAATGATTACTCTCCCCAAAGTAGACAGAACTGCCAAAGAAAACAAGGTGAAATCGTTATGTGTGTTTTCTTACAATGAGCAAATGGGAGCCATTGATAGGTCTGATATGATGCTCAGATTGTGAATTGCACCCGGAAGACGATAAAGTGGTGATTTTTTCATACAATGGATGTTTGTATACTGAATGTTCATGCCTTATATATAACCCAGAATGCCAAGCTCGTCTCATTTCCGGCATTCCATCCTTAAGTTATTTGTCAGCTCCTTCAAAGGTATTTCGTGCTATTTGTTTTTCGTTTTTTGCTTAGGCCTATTTTTTCAGGTATCCATCAATGTATGATGCTAAACCAACACAGCACTGTACTGGTCTTTCTAGGTTAAGGGAAAAATTTCCTCGTAAAGATGGAAAGCTATAACAGAGATGCTGAGTTTGCTCTCACACAAAAGAGAGACAAAAGAAAAGGAAATATTCGCAATGCATGTGCAAAAATTTTGGTGTCGGGCAGTGTCCAACGCCGTGCTTTAAAATTTATCATGAACAGGTTGAATATTAGTCAACGTTTAGACTTCAAAATGTGTATTTAGGCTTTATAAGCAACTTTGTTTTATAAACATTTTGTAAAAAAAATAAATAAAGGTACTTCTCCCTTGAGGCATTTTAATGTTTTCTTAATTCATTAACAACCGGCAAATGGTAAATAATTTTTTTCGACAAGCAGAATTTTTTATAAAGAGAGACTTTTCGTCGTAAAATCAATAATAGAAATACTTTTCCTTGTCAACTCCATTCGGGGACACAGACAACACAGTGCATATACTAATCACCAATTTTATAGACTCTTACTTGCTTTATTTACCTATTTACCCCTCATTTGCCCCAATTTACCGCAAACCCCTTCAACGGAATAAGATCAATATATAATCTAGTTCCACATCTCGTTAAAATACATACGTATACCAAATTTCATGTCAATAACTTAAACGGTTCCAGAGTAATCGTGCGCACAAAAAAAGTTACATACTGACAGGTAGACAGATGACAGACATTTTTTTTGCTCAAACTTAAAATCTCGACGTTTCATGACATGACATTCTAGGCCCATTTGAACAATGACAATTTTGAAAAAAATTGTTTGCCTTGCAATGTGGAAGTAAAAGAAGAGCGGTTTGAACATCCGCACCCCACCAGGTTTTAGTAGACATTTTTAGAAAATTTATACGTTTGTTGCATCGTTTTATTATATTTTCAAAAGAGGTTCCATTTGAGTTTTTTATCCAGAAACACTCCTAAATATTTGACATCTATTTAAAGGAAATAAATAATTCCCAAGATTAATGTCGTTAATATTAGGGCAGTTGTGTCGGAAAAATACAATCACTGTAGACTTATTTGCTGCGATATCAAAACCGTTAAGAGAAAACCATTTTCCCAATCTAGTTAGAAATATTGTTAGAAGATCTATAGCTGTGTTGTATTTTTATGGTCTGTATCTGTATATCCGTAAAAATAATCGGCATATACACTATACTAGTCTGAACATCATTAATTTTATGTACATAAATTAAAAAGAATTGAGCTCAAGGCGGAGCCCTGGGAAAGACCTGTGCTGTTATATTAGTTGGTTGTTAAATTCACGAATAAAAACAGGCCTAGTGATTGACTACAAGTTTTGCCAAATTTCTCAGAAATTAAAAGTTATTTATTAGTCTACCTTCTAAGATGTGTCTCTAATTAATATTAAAAACAATTTCGTGGGTTATTTGATAAATAAGTCATTAAGTTAGGTACTGGAAAATATTGTGGTTGAATGCACACTATTGTAAAATTAAAAGAAATCAATAATGGTCTTGTAACAGACCCTGGTGGTACTCCAATCGCAGCACTTATTTTCATACGGCTTATTTCCTCTAATCCATACGATTTATGTTCTTTCTGTATACTTTGCTATATTCAGTAGAGGATAGCTCGATTGTAAATAGTTGTTATTTTAGGTCATAATTTTTTTCTCAACTGGCGAACAACTAAAAGCAATATTTAAATCTATTTAAAATTATAACAACATGAGTTTTATGGATTTTCACGTAACACTATAGATAAAGTGCTTGTAAATTAATTATATTTTAAATAAGTAAACATTTTTGGAGAGTTTATGCCTAATATAATGAAACCAATTAATTAATAGCTTAGAAAAAGAATGAAATACGTTAAATGCATGTTTCACTATAAAAAGAGAGACAAAAATCAGTAATAGGTACTCCTTTTTTTTGTTAAACACCTCTGCACTTCGGGTAAGTTTATCTGTATAGAGAGACATAAAAACCACTGAGGTGTTATTTATGTCTCAATTTGGTTATAATAAAGTGAAGTCAGTTGTGAGGAGAAGCGAAGGCGTGTCGCACTGTAGGTTATATGTAGACTCCGCCTCCGTATAAAACCATTGGCGTGTCGGGGGCGTCACCTCTGAGCTTGAACTGTTCATAAACGTAATTGACCAATAATAGATGAGAATTTCATACTTACAACTTACATAGAAAGAGACCCTAGGGGAAAATGAGATGCCGATAATAAAATCTATAAGCTACTGGAATTCTAGTAGCATGTAGAGATTTTTTAGTAGTACGGTTTACCCACGTTTGAACTGTTACCTTGTAGGTATTGTAAGTTTATGGTTACTAGACTGTTTCTTAGGAATGTCTTTAATTATCTAGATTATTTAACTTCGTACAATTGGCTATTAAAGGCATAATGTATGAAACCAATTATAAAGGGCTAATTGTACTCTAAAGAAGTAGGATAATCTTTATATATCAACTTAATTGTTGTTCTGTTCATTTCACTCAATCGTGATATTGAAAAGCAGGTCATAAGTCCATATCTATGATTGCTTAATTAATACTGGGTGTTAGTCTTATACATTTGATGTGAAATATTAATGTTATATAGTGTTTCCATGGATGGATGTAAGAGGAAAAACTTCCTTATTGTCGATTTTTCGAAAATGAGTTAATCTTTATAAGAAATATTGCTTATTTTTAAAAGTAAGCTGATATGATAGAAAGTCTAATATGCGTATAGGTAGCAAAAATCATGGAAACTTAAAACTAGCTCAAGAAAGAGTGAGCTATTCTTATTTTTACTTTTGGAGCAAAACGTAGATTGACTGATTTATTTACCAGCGAGCGGTATGCATTGCTGCCACTCCCAGGGGTTATACAGCTGGGCCTGGTACGTCCACGCTGGGTTGGACTAAGGTCATGCTTGTTGCCAGCGGCGAGAGCCACATGCCGCTTGGTAAAGGAATGTGGAATGGGAGGTGTAGGTATTTGTGAGAGGCATTTCCGCATTGTGTCGTGAGGGAGCATTTAAGCTCCCTTTTTTGTGTTTTTGGTTCTGGACTTCGACCTCTTCTGAGTTTTTTTGTGAAATATATTGCTGCGTTGTGTCGTATTATCGAGTGTCTATGCTCCCCTTTTTGTGTTTCAGCTTCTTCAATCTTCTTTTTCTGAGTCTTCTGATTCCTCGGTTTCCGATTGTGGTATAGTATATATCGTTGCGATTTCTTTGTCTTGTTCGTTTCTTGATCCCGATCCTCCCAAATGTTGTTCTCCACTGTAGCATGGGTCTCTCTATTTTTAGTTTGTTGATGTTCGATGCTGGCGCTTTATTCAGTAGATGTATTAGGTCCCTTCCTTAAATATGTCCCCAGTACTTCATTGCGTACATTTCTATCCTTTTTTTAATTGTGTTTTCTCCTAATAGTGTTGTTTTATGTTGCGGTTTTCGTCTTGTTGTTTTTGTGAGTAGTTAGACGATGTCCCTTTCTGTTCTTCTCAAAAACTTCTTCTGTTGGCTTTTGTTCTTGCCGCGTTTTTGACTCCATATGCCATCGTTGGTCGTATATGTCGGCTATGTACATACATTTGGCAAGGTCTTATGATAGCTTATTTTTCTCATTGAACGGTATGATTGTCTTTACGACTCTGTATACAGTTTTGATTCTCTTCCTTACCGTTTCTCTCCGTTCCAGTTGGTGCGTCAGGTCTGTTCCTAGGTACTACAATTTGTTCGTTGTTTTCAGGGAGTATTCATCTATTTTGTGTTCCCTCCAACTCTCTTTTGTTGATGGGTGTCGCATTATTAGGCTTTTCTTGAAGTTTATTTTCGGTCCAGATGTGTTCCGATGCGGTTTCATGTTTTCTAAGCAGTTGAGTATATGTTGTTCTTCTGCGGCGAATACGAAATCATCGACGTATGTGTGTGTTTTATTAGAAAATACCACTTTTCTGAGAGAGACCTGCACCATGCATACCTCCGCTGAAGAGAGAATTTAGATTTGACGCAATATACCAACATGCCCCATTGACTATTTTGGGTTTAATTCAAATTATTCGTTTGGATACTTTTAATAATTATTATGAAAACCTCACTTGAAAATTTACCTAAGAAAATAGTATAATCATTAAAAACTATTTATTTGAAATCAGACCTTAAAATGATTTTTCGTCTACAGGGCTATTTTTTATTTACTATTTTAGATACAAATATTTGTTATAAAAAGTTATTTGAAATGTTAAAATAAGCCTTGATAGTAAATTTCATTGATTTCCTTTTTTCAAAAAAGGATTTTTTTTAAATATCAACTTTCTTTCACGTGTCCATAATTAGACGCAATAAGAGGAATAACTCATTTGCTTTCGATTTTCAAAAAATTAATTCTTCATAAGAAATTTGATTTTTCTTTAAAAGCAAGTTAATATTGCCATATTGCCAAATGCCCAAATATGTACCTAATGCTCAAAAATATGGAAAATGTAAAATTAGTTCAGGAGACAATTATCCTTTTGTTTCACTTTGGAGCAAAACGTTATCAGAAAAAGTTGTTTGAACTGTTAGAATAATCCCGAGATTTGAGCAGCTGGTACATATTTTTGATCTTTTTTTCATAGCAACTTACTTTTAAAGATAAGCAAAATTTTTTATGCAGATTGACTTATAAAGAAGTTCTTCTCCTCTTGTTAGGTCCATCCGTGGACACACTGTGGTATGGATAATATAAGATAATAATTTCAGAACTAATAGTTTTACAAGAGAAATTTATTCTTACAAAATTATATATCATTTGGTGCCCTATCGCGTGTGCTGTTTTCATGTTGCCAGTTATCGAAAAATAATAGGGTGGGCCAAAAAACACGAAAATTTGAATTTGCGGATGGGACAGTTTCTAATTTGTTACTATGTATTTAAAATTAATTCGGGTAATTTTTTAGCCAAATCGGTTAATATCTACCTGGCCCCCCACAGCCTTGAAAATGAAAGAAAAGGCCAATTTTCCGATTTTTAACATATTTCAAATTGGCATTTGAAATTTTTTTATGACTCTTTATTAATTACCTCCATCCAACAACAATTTTGAACTTTATTTAAGCAACACTGACCTAAAGGGACTAGACAGTACTTTTAATTTTTCGGAGGTATCTTACTTACAAATTTTAGACATAATTAATAGCCTAAAAAACACAAATAGTAAAGATGCATACAACATAAACTTACAAATTCTAAATTCAATCAAACACCAAATTTTTATTCCACTAACTAAACTTATAAATCAATGTATTAAAAGTAATATTTTCCCCAAAATTCTTAAAGTATCAAAAGTTATACCCATTCATAAAGAGGGAGATGTGGAAGATCCTGCTAATTACAGACCGATTTCTATCACACCCTTATTTGAGTCTTAAAATTGCAAATAACAAATTACTTTGAGAAGTTCAACTTGTTCAATAACTGTCAGTTTGGTTTTAGAAGTAAATTGTCGACCACCCATGCTATTAACTCTTTGACAGACTCAATCAACAGAGGCTTTGAACAAAACGAAATATTATACGCCCAATTTTTGGATCTAAGCAAAGCATTTGACTGTGTATCCCATGATATATTATTAAAAAAACTTCAATTTTATAAATTCTCTGCTGACAGTCAAAAGCTACTCGCATCGTACCTTGAAAAAAGATGTCATTATGTGAATTACCAAAATATGAATTCTGGTTACATAAATATTAAATTTGGAGTACCTCAAGGCTCCGTATTGGGTCCAACTCTTTTTCTCATTTTCATAAATGACTTACCCAACAATACTGTTTCGGCAAAATCTGTTTTATTTGTTGGTGACACCACTTTATTAAACACAAACCAGGATATCAATGCATTGCTGTCCAATGTGCGCGAAACTCGGTCAACTATTCAGGACTGGTGTCTATCAAATAAATTAATGTTAAACGAGAAAAAGACACAAACAATGATTTTCAGTTTAAGACAGTACATAATAGATGACATGAATATAGTATCCACGGATTGTATTAAATTCTTAGGAGTTCACGTGGACAACAAGTTAACTTGGGAAAAACATGCCAATTTTCTGTGTGATAAGATGGCTAAAAATTTATTTCTTTTAAGACACCTAGTGAACTGCGTGTCCCAAGCAACATTATTAGCAGCATACCATGGACTAATCCACTCTGCAAGCAGCTATGCAATTTTGGCCTGTGGTCACTCTTCCCATTCTGCTGCTGTTTTTGTTATGCAAAGAAAAACAGTTAGAATAATTGCCGGGTTAGGATACAGAGATGATTGCAGAGATTCTTTTAAAAAACTAAATATCCTAACCCTGATTAGTACATATATATTGCAGTGTCTCCTTTACATGAAAGAAAATGAAACAATGTATACACCACGTGATCAGATCCGCTCATACTCTACCCGTAATAAAGATCCTTATTTTCGTCAAATTCCACGTTTTAGTGAAAAATAAATCTCTAATTTCCCTGGAACTGAAAAATATTTTATTGGGAAAACTTTTACCACACGTGTATAGATATTAATAAAGAGTCATAAAAAATTCAAATGTCAATTTGAAAAATGTTAAAAATCGAGAAATGGTCCATTTTCCTTAATTTTCCCGGGGGCCCGGATTAGTCTCAGCTGCAAAATTGAGAATGTCGCAAGAACATGTTTTATTTATTGCAATTACATATATTTTATGAATATGGTATTGCTGTTTCTAACTTATCTAAGTACTTTTTTTTTAGTTTTTATTAATTAATGACTAATGATTTAAATCATGACTGAAACTAGTTGAATTTAAATCTGTTCAGCCCCGATAAAATAATGAAAATATTTTTCATTTGCGTATTGTTTATTATTTCTTCGTGAGATATAGTAGATTGAGCTACTAGCAAAATATCTTCTATTTTTGATTATAAATTAAACGTCCTATCTAGATAAAAAATATAATTTAACTTTTTTATAATGTTAATATTGCGCAGTCTTATATGACGAAATTGAATTCAAAATATTTTCCCTTTTTCTTGTATGATTATGGGTAGATTTTTGAGTTATGCATGTTTCTGGAATAATTTTAGACAAGTAAATGTTTTAGTGAAAGGCGTATTACATGTCAAATTTTCATAAGCTAAAAATCATTGAGTCACCCACACAGCACTCGATGGCCTTAGGACAGCCATTGGCCATACTTAGACTAGGATAAGCAAGACATCATATGTACGTCTTAAACTGAGTTACTCCAGATTTAGATACCTTTCAAGACTAATTGGGATTTCCCATGGATGTCTTCAACGGGATAGCCCATGGTTGTCCATAGAAAGGAAAAGGAACCTATTTAGGATAAAATCTGGACAACCTACAGACATCCACAATGGGATACCCCATGGTTGTCCATAGAAAGAAAAATGGAACAATTTAGAATAAAATCTGGACAACCTACAGACATCCACACATGTTGCATCCAGTTATCCATAGTATCTCTTCCTAAAATATCGTGATGGCTGTAGACAACAATTTGAAATTCTGGGTATACTCACCCTCCCTTGCGTAATAAATAAATTTCATATTGCAAAAAAAAGAATAGATAATAAAATATGCATTTGCAATATGTGCATTTCCTGCGTAGTGGATATACTACACTGTAGTTTCTGGCTTTTTGGCAGTAGTCAGTAGTCACTGCTGACTAGGTGAATATTGCAACAGAAATAATTTGCAACTTGCAAGGAGAACCATCTATCATGACTTATTGAAACTAGCGCTAAGAACAAGCTAGCCAATATATGAATATATAAGTATCCAATATACCTATATTCAACTCAAACTTGTATCTCAGTTTAAGGTATTGCAAAATCGTAAATTGTACCTCTCTCTGTTTTTTCTTGAGGGCAAGATTTTTCCAAAAAATGCCTGCATTAATAGGGAAATTAAACTAATAAGTAATGTTTGGAAAACGATATTAATATTTCACGATGAAATTTAGCATACGTAAATCCCAAGATATCGGTCAGTTGTATTTATATTTACATTGAAGATATTTTGGCATAAATACTTTATTTATAGCCCTTCATGCAGAGGTGTATTTATGTATTTATCGGAAAGACAGCGATATATATTACCATCCTATTTATATATTTTTATGCCACATAAAGAGTTAATATTTGTGCTGGCACTATAAATTTCGTATTTTATTTACTGTACGCTTCTATATTCCATATCCATACAGGTTATCCAGTGGATATTCCTATTCTAACTGTTATTAGGACCATATTTTATAAGTAATGTCTTCCACTAATAAAATTAGTTCTGTCACAATGAAAATATAATGTAAATATAAGTTAAAGAAAAAAATTCTTATTTGTACCTTAGGTGAATTATAAATTATCATGTATTTGGGAGCTACATTAGCCCAACAAGTTGACCTATGGATTGCCCTTCGGATAGCTTTTGGTTACCCCTCTATAGGGCACACCCAATTTGTCCTCATCTAATCGCAGCCCAGACTCCTGCGAACTGTGTCGTGCGTTGATTTTTTAACAAAATTATTGAGTTGAAATTTCAATTTGCAGAGTTAAAATTAAATCTAAATCAGCACTAGATAAATAACATCATGGGCCATTCATTGAAAGAATGGCTCATGAAGAAATTAATTAATGTGTTCCTACAGCCAATTTACACTATGTAATAGTGTTGTTAATTTAAAAAAGTTATATTAAACTTTGAAATGTTCAATTAATTCCAAGCTAAAGTAATATCCAATCTATATTAAATCGATATTACAGAATCATGAAGTTTCACTTCTTGAAGCACCGATAATGTACCAAAATTAAGAGTTAACAAAGTTTTGAGTTATATCGTAATATATAATATATACAGAGTGATTTGCGAGGAATGTGCCACAGCCTCATGGCAGATAGAGCACTGCCCCAGACAACACCGGATACGCAAGGAATAATCTGTAAATGTACCAAGAAGAATATATATATTCTGAATATTTCGAGAATATTTTTAGAATATATACATGCTCACAGCATATTCCTAAAATATTCATTTATGCATATACCTGCAATGAGCTCAATAAATATACTAATAATATTTAATTAGGAATATACTTCTTAGTTTATTCTCAAAATATTCTGAAAAGCATGAGAACGTAATTTGAACCAATTGAACTGAATACATACCCTGCATGTTAAATGTTTAAATCATATCGTTTTTTTACATATTTTTTAAAAGAAGTATATAAACAACAATTAATCTATATTTTTTTTAAAAATTCTTAAATACGCGTGTATATAATATATAATGTTGTATTAAAATAGGCACAAATTTATAGGTACAAATCTTAAAAATAATAAACTTTACTTGCAAGATCGAACGCAGCCAATGTGAAATTTCTGACCATGTTTCTGTGCTAGAGAAGGTCGAAATCGAGACATAACCTCAATATCAGAATTTCCGAGCTTTAATCATTTGTCTGTTGTTGTTGAGAAAAGTGTTTTATGTGGAATATAATAAGTGAAAGTAAGTACATTAATCTTTTTATAGTGAAAATTTAACGGAACATCACGCCACTTGTACATTTACTTACTAAAATGGAAAAACAAAAGGAAAGAAATACCTAGTACTAGAAAATACCATACCTAGAAATACCATAGTACTGCAGGCACCACGAGCTTAATAAGTAGTGTTCATTTAGAGACTATTGTTAGAAGTAATGTTTCAAATAGTGGCACTGAAAATAATTTATTGGAAAGTGATTCTGGCGAAAATTTTAATTGTAGCGCTAGTTTTGATGAGCAGCATGACATATCAAATTTTTCATCGAGCACTACTTTTAATCAAGCATTTGTGCAGCAACACGATCAAAATTCAAATGAAATTATTGATAAATGGCAAAGGAAAAATAATTTGTAGTAACTTTTATTACAAATTTTCATTTCAATTAATCTTCTCTCTTATTTTTTGTAAAAAGATATTAATTACCTGTTGGTATTTTTCTTTTTCTAGATTGATAGTATGTGTAGATTGGGTGGCGATAATTACAAGGACTGTTCACGCCGCTTTATGAGAAAAGTAGAGAGTGATGACTTGGCCAAGCTTTACAGTTTACACGGACATAAAGGCAAAAAAGTATTTTCCAAAACAGCACTTTTCGCAACAGTTATAGGTAATTATTCAACATAATATATTTTTGTTTACAATTCGGATATATACTTGCTTAAATGTGGAACAACCCTGTAACTTTCTATTTTTTGCACGATTTGAATACTTTTTTTTTAATGTAGAGCGATAAAAATTCTATGTGTAGATGGCATTATTTTGGTTTTAATTCACATACAAGGCCTCCTGCGAAGCGTTTTTTCTCACCAAAAACACTAAATCATATTAGCATTTTTTTTAAACAGATGATATATTCTTCTATTTTGATTTTTTAAACATAATTATTTACTACCAAGACATATTGAATGTTGAAGCTGAAGAAGAATCAGTTTTTTGAAAAGAAATCGCTAATATGATTTAGTGTTTCTTGACGAGGGGAATAACTTGTTTATTCTAAATTTTGAATACTTTTTTAGATGCTATGTTAAAATGTGACAAAAGTAGCAATAGCAAAAAAAATTGAAATTGTCATTGGGTAGTGGTTAGCTAAGGCCACAGGGAGATTAAAAAAGACAGATGAACATGACGAGGGGTAAGTTTCAGTGTAAAATTATAAGTTGCTTTTTGTTCTAGAAAAAATAATATAATATTATATTTCTTGTCTGCTCTTTTTTTTTATCAATAGTGAAATTATGGATTAAGATTACCTTAATAAATGTTAAGTTTCAAATTAGATTTAAATTGTTATCACATCACATTAAGTTCGAATATTGATTATGATGAATATGAATGAATATGAATATTGATCATCAAAAATCATTATATGATTTTTGATCAAAATGACAGAATCAATATTAAAATGAACATTATGCTTTCTTCTCAACAAAATATGAGTTATACTGTTGGTTGTACCATTGGCTTTCTTCAATATACAAATTTAAATTCTAAATAAAAATCTTCTAAAATGTGTTCTTTTGTTTTAGGAACAATGAAACGGACAAAGCAGATTAGGCTTAAAATAAGTTTAAAACATAAATATGTTTATTAAATACTATGTTGTCATATTTTTTTTACTATCTTTTGTTTTTTTTATTACTTATTTATAAACAGTGTAATAAATAATTTCGCAATTTAGTAAAACTTTATTTATTCCCTATATTTTAAAATAATTTCAGGTATATTCATAGCAGAGTTTGAATGTGCTGGACACATTAGCATAATATTCTGATTATACCTGGAATATGCCTAAGATATTCATAGAATAATCTATCCTATTTAATTGCTATATCTTTTATATATTCTGGGTATATTCTTGTAATAATCTGGATCATTAAAGATTATACATAGTTTATCCATAAAAGAATATTCTAATATTTAACATTCTTGATATTCTATGTATAATCATAGAATATGCTGAATATCTAGAGAATATTCATAAAGTATATTCTAGGTTTATCTGACAAATTCCAATATGACGATTCCATGAATATTCTCAAAAGTTTGTATATATCTAGGGTATTTTCTATGAATAATCAATTATTCCAAAACGTATATTCCCAGCTTATTCTTAGAATATTTGGTGCTCTCTGGAGATACAGTTTTATGCATTTGGTCTGCAAATTCAAAGAGCTATATCTCTCCAACGGTTGGATGTAATCGAATGAAATTTACCAGTAACATTCCTCAACTGGGACTTGTCAGAATGGCCTACTTGGTTTTGAAAAATCCAGGGCCGAACTCGGAAAAAATCTGCTCTCCTCGTTTTCGACAAAAAAGTACGTTTTTCTGTCGCATCTCTGAAAAACTATTAGCGTATTCGGAAAGTACACACCTAAACCGATTCGGCAAAAAAACAATTTAGTGCATCACGACTAACACTTTGACGGGACATTATCTATGGAATGGTTTCATAGAGTTTATTCAAATGCTCAGATCCATATCCCTTATAGGACTTCACATAGTCCATAGCAAAATACTTTCCTACCCAGCAAGAAAAATGCAAGGTCGTACTTGTGAAATTTTTTATTTATTCCGAACTATGGTACCTAATCTATCTATGTAAAATGATACAATCTGAACGGATTATGGGTATAATCTAGAAAAAGCATGCACACATAAATGTAATAACACTTTGCAACGCCACCTTTTCCCAAAGTGGTCGGCTGAAGACCAAAGGTGAAAGAAACGTAGCAACCAGCTAAGCTCAGGGGCGTAACGAAGGGGGTATGGGGGTTACTTTGTCAGACTTGGTAAAAGTTGGGCAAAAGTTGGAAATTTGAGATATAAGTTGGCAATTATCTCCTCCCGCTCATCAATTTTTATTTCGGCGGAAATTTTTTTTTGGATTTTGTCCCCCCCGCTCATCAATTTTTTGGAGGAATTATTATTTATTTATTTATTTACAGAGTTCGCTCCTCAAGTTTATGATGTTTGCTAATTTGAAAAATAACTTACCAAAAAAGTTGGCTCGCTACGCCTCTAGTTAAGCTCAGTGATTGGGTCGAGGTTCGAGTCGTTTAAAAAACTAGTTCTGGGCACCAGCGTATTCAACAATACTTCAACAATATTTCTAAGCAAAAACAAAACAAATAAGTTGTGATATTCTCTAAATTACAGGTGGACAGAATCAAACTCAGGTATTTAAAAATCAATATATTTAGTAAATTAGGGTAAAAATACAATATCTTTACAACAGAAACAAAAAATGCGACACATTAAATATCATTTAGGTATTTCTGATATGACCTCTTATTAATTTTGAGTACATTATAAAGTTTAATTAAAATCTATCGGTAAAATCACATTGTTTTTAAAATCCCAAAGGATATTTCAAGAGTTGAGAATCAAATAATTTACGAAGCTTCACAGAGATACTGAAGAAACATAAAATCCATTCGTGGATATACCGTATATCCGTGAGGATAAGAGTAGGAATGACGTCTAAATGTTAATTGAGAGTGCCTCTAAACTTTACAATATTCATTTAACTTATTCGGTTCAAAAAATAATACAGGATGAGAAATATGCAAAATATTTTGGGCAATTCCATAATGCTGTAGTTGATTTGAATATCACTTTTAAAATTAATATTTTAAAAGAGGACAGGTATAGATGTGATGAAAAATTCGAAAAAAAAAATTACCTAGGAAAGATTATTTTTCTTGTAGAAAACTATTTCACATTTGCAAAATTTCATATTCTTTATGAGTATCATTAATTATTATGTCCATGGCACACGAATGTTTAGTGATGCTCATAAGGAATACGAAATTTTGCAAACGTGAAATAGTTTTCTGCAAAAAAATAAATAAAAAAATCTGCGTTATTGACGCTCCTATGTAACGACGGACGGAAACCGACTTTGATTATTGTCGGGATCAGTTAACGTAAAAGAATGTCATAGACTTACGTCTCAACTGAGAAAAATCAAGTATTTGCATAATCAACAACGAATATTATATCCCAATTGGAACACCAGAAGAATGGATAGTCAATAGTTTCAGAAATAACCAGGGACAACCAACTAAAGTGACAAAATAGCAGCGAATTCCATCACCATGGCCTTAGTACGGCTTGGTATATTTTATTTTTCTAAAAAGTTGTAAGGATGGTCGTTATTTTTGAGTATAGAAATACAATGTCAATCAACACATCAGATATTAATGCTACTGTAAATTCTGGAGAATGTCAACTAAAATTTATAGCACAATTTTTTTGAAATATGCACCGGTTAATGTGTATTTTAAACATTACAAAATTTTATTGGCTTTTTAAATTTCTTGATCGTTTGGAAGCTTGTATCTCCTGGAAGTAAGTTTTTTTGATTTAAATAGATCATTCTATATAAAATAATGATCAAATAAGTATTCATAGTTTGGAACGCCTGACGCAACGTTCAGTCGCTTGAAACAATAATATCTCATATTATGCTAAATTTTTTATGATTAAAAAATAAATTTTTGTCGAAGTCAAGGAAAAGGTACATTTATTGTTTGGTCAATATGGACAAGTTATTTAAATACGATGGGATGCTATTCCATTCAAAGGCAAAATGTCGTGACAACATACACTTTACCAATAATCACACATGTTAAAACCACAAGGCGAAGCAATTCTAATGTTTAATGCACTCAAGATAACACATCATAAAGTGGTCTATTAGTAAGACAGCAAAACAATAATTATCAAGTGTTTTTGTAGATGCTGAAAATTTGCAAAAAATATATAGTTAATATATCTATTATTCCTGCTATATTTTGAAAATATTTATCTATATAAAAGAGAAATCATAATTATTATTTAAAAGAGAAAAGAATAGAACTGTGAAATAACTACGGGTCCAGTATGAAATAAAAATCATAATAATTATTTAAAAGAGAAAAGAGGAGAACAATATCCGTGTGAGATAATTACGGGTCCAGTAGCACTTGTTTCTACTCTTTGTCCCATCTTTTTCTTATTGGTAACGTTTCGTGTATTTTTCCAGCGTGCCTCTTTTGTTGCATGGCACGTCTGATAGCATCACGGTATCTATCGCAGTTGCTTGATAGGCAAAGTTTTTTCGTCTTTGCTTCTTGGTGACATCAGCCCAGGGTCCTGGAAGACATTCTCTTCTTCGCTTGCCATCTACTTTTTCCTGAACTATTAATCGTTCTATATTTTCTTCTCTCCGGTTGATGTGACAAAAAATGTATGATTCTAGAGAATGCCATCGTATTCCCCAGCATCTCTAGCACCTAGGTAACCGTTTTGGGAGATGTGTTTCTAGAGTCTGGAAACGTTTGTCGCGATTACGTGGCAGGAATCCAGACACGCTTCTCAAAAGCATCATTACACCATATTTCTGTCTCAAAGACGTAAAAAAAGGTGAAAAGAACTAGGACATTAGATAGTCTGAGCTTTGTGAATTTGATGATATTTTTATGCAAATTTTGTTCAACCGGCAAGTTACTGAACTCATTATCTCTAACAAATCTCATATTCATATATGACGATATTGTCAAGGTTCCAAGATATATATCTTGTTTACTACTTTACACTTGCCTTTCTTTGATATGGTATAGTTTTAATTTGCTCGATCTACAATCATAATTTTAGTTTAGTTGTACATTGTACACTTGAACCGTTATTAGAACTTATTATCATACAAACGTATGAGCCTATCGCGCTTATCCTCACTCGCAGCAATTAAGGTGGTATTACCTGTAAACCTCAAGTTAGAAATCTTAGAACCACATATGTTATTCTTCCTTGTCAATCCTCCAGCACACATCGCATCCCGTGTTAACTCTATATGGTGAAGCAAGGATCGGTGGTAGAACATGACTCCGCCTAGATTCATTGCCAATTTTACATTTGTCGTGGTTAACATCGTTTTATCTTCATATAATTGACGAATAATGAAGACCATAAGTCTGGCTGATCTCTTCTCCATTATTACAGTCCACAGGTATGTTAGCAATTATGTGCTAGATTAATAAAGTGAATGATTGCATTTTCATGTTTGTTGTTTTTTTATTTAAATATTTTTTGAACCTAAAATTCACATTAGCTGAACAATCTGGTACGATATGTAAGACGACATATGGTTTGTATGTTATATTCATATAGAGGCAAACAATTCTGCTTCGATTCCCTGCCATGATTCAGCCATTATTTCGGAATAGAAATTTGCTCCAACATACCCTATTACGGTCTCTATATTTGCTCTACTCTTAGAAGCAAACTATTTTTCAAAACAACAAATCACAACCACTTCTAGAGCTGTAAACAGTTTGGTGGATTATTCCACATTCCAGTTATGATGGTTCTAATTCTATTGTTTCTAAAATTAAATTCTATATAATCTTTTCAGTTCATTGATATAGGTACTCTAATAGTACTGCTTGATTTGGTTGTCAAACTGCAATATTAAACTTGTGCATTCAAATTACGCAAAGAAGCAATTTTTTTTCGGAAAACACAAAAATTAGAAGCAAATCAAAAAGTTTAACAAAGTGTTACTAATCAGCAAAAAACAAATTATTTTAAATTAACGACGGAGACTTTATCCAATTATAAAGTTTCAAAAAGCGTTAGGTAGAAATGCGAAAACTTCGCGGCACTACTACTAATTCGAATCTAGTGACAATTTCAGAATCATTTTTTTTTAGAATTACAGATAATGCCTTGTTTTTTGATGCATCTCACCGACCACTCAACCGTTCAATCAATGCTTCTGAAATATATAATTTATTAAATGACTATGGAATCCCCTTGGAGTTTTACAGAAATCTACACAATAATTGGATTATATTCTACGTACTTATTTAATGGAATATTAGAAACTCATTCAAGCTTTCAATATTGGAGTGAAAAAGATATGCTATATAAAAAAAGACCTATCGATGATCCCAGCAATTATTGAGGTATAGCGATTACACAGGTACACAAAATAAAAAAAAGTGGTATTTTTCTGATAATCCATTGGGTAACCCATATGTATTTCGACATACTGGACATGAATCAGGTATCCATTTAGCTCCATTGGCCATCATTTTTTTGTAAATCGCGAAAAAAATCTAAAAAAACCTCATAATTTAGGTTATTTTCGCGATTTACTAAAAATTGGTGAGTAACGGAGCTAAACGGATATCCGATTCGTATTCGTATTCACCACGTCGAAATATATACGGGGTATTGGTACCCAATGGAGTACTAGAAAAAGACCACTTTTTTATTTTGTGTGCCTGTGTTATTAATTGCCCTGAAACAGGTGATGACCGTTGTCTCTCCGTCTATTGTTTCACAATTCCGTATACTGTCGTGTTCCCTAGTCAAGGCGTTTGGGAACGTGACAAAACACATCTTCTGAGTCCCGGTGGTCTGGAATGGTATACTGACAGATTTAAGAACCAGGAGGAAACGGGCGCAGGCATTCACGGATGCAAGCCAAGGGCTCGTATATCGGTGCCACTTGGTAGGTATCCCAGTATATTCCAAGCAGAAGTATATGCCATACTACTGTGTGCAAGCGAAAGTCTCAGCAGAGGTTTCGTAGACAAACACATTTATATATATGTAGCAACAGCCAGGCGGCTCTGAGGGCTCTTGCATCAAACAAGGTAATCTCTAGGCTCGAAATATTTTGACTGAGCTCTGTAACACAACTCGGTTAAACCCATATGGGCAGGTCGTCTGGCGGGAGATGGAGCGAAAATTCCCTTTCCTGGCCCTGAGCCAACTTTCGATCTGCCAAGGAGTCTGATTCATTCCGAACTGTGAAACTGGTCTGAGATAACTATTGGACTCAGGCCCCCGGTATGTGGCAATCGAGGCTCCATACAAAGAGACCTTCAGCTGCCTCTACCGTTAAATGGTTGCTTGAACTCGAAAAAAAAAATGAGACAGATGGTGGGCCAAATAACAGGACATTGTTCTCTGAACAAACACCTACATACAATGAGGTTGAGAAATGATCCTATTTGTCGGATGTGTGGAGCGGAGGATGGACCCATCACTCATATCCTATGCAGTTGCGCTACACTAGGAGCACCAAGGTATAGGCACCTCGAGCTGGTCTCTTCTAGGGGATCCTAGACGTCGCAAACGTACAGTGGGACGGTAGGTCTAAGTACTGTGGATTTCGAAATCCGCTCGCGTTCTTAATAATAATTGCCCCAAAGAAATGTTTACATAATATCTATTACAAAACAGACCTTTTACATGGACTGAAGAGAATGTCATATTTCGAAAAATGTAGTCAAATTTTGAAAAAACAAGAGGATCCATTGATGTATATATATATTATAAGCTATTGTAGTAAAATGCATTAGGGACAAAAAAAGCAGAAATTCGCTGTGGCTTTTTCGACTAGCGAGAGCTATTGATTCTAGGAGTGATGCGCTAGTCTGGTAAAAATTCTTTAATTTAAGCGACAGCAGTCAACTCTTTCCACTCGTAAAATTTATAAAAATAACGGTCGTAGAAGTTGGTGGTGACTCGGATGGTGGGTATTACAAAATGGGTGCTTGATGTTTCAAGACAACTTTTTACACTATTTGTTGCTAGCTAGCTATTCTTTTTCAAAAGCAATAAAGTTAATATTGACAAAAAGAATGAGGTGATGGTGGTTATTTATGAGGATGATTCATCTTCGAAACGAAGTTGATCTGAAACGTAAATCCTTGAACATTATAGCGAGTAATTTTCTTGAGGGGCCTCATGAACTAAACTCTTACAATTCTCAATACAAACACAACCCATTTGAACTGTAAAAACATTTGTTTATTTTCAAGTGACTTTTCTTCATTCTAATTTTGAAAAAGCAAAGCATTTTTAATCCCGTTTATGATAAAAAAAATAACTGCTGGCCATATCGAGTTTTCTTGTTCCATTTTTCACTTGATAATAATCAATTGTGTGCTGCAAGGAATTCAACTTATTTTCTTTAAAAGAGTTCTTTTACCCCTAGGGAACACTGCAGATTTTACGTTTCGATTAGAGACATGCAGAGTTAAGATCTCATACTGCATATTTAAGCTTGCATTGAAGTGGCTCACAAAAAATTTTAAAATGGGAAATCAACGATTTGCACAAATTTGCTTATTGCGACCGATTAATTTAGCTGGTACGACCGATATAAAATACAATTGGTTGTCAATTCAAACGATGCGATAGCTCTACTAAATCAATCGCCAAATTACACATTTTGCACACATTCAACAATAATCATGATTCCCAGTAGCACCTACAAATCAATCTACCAATTCACATTGTCTTCGTTATTTATCACTCCGGTTATGTAACTGTACTGTAAATTTACTTTTAAAGATACACCACCACCACACCACAGATAGTAGACAACCCCCAAATCCAAAGCCAAGGCTGTCCGGAAGGGGGTTACACATTCGGAAAAACGCACATAATAACCTGGAAGAAATATGCACAGCTTTCTATGCATGCACAATTTCCAGGAAACAGTTTTCCTTATTTTATTTGACTATCGGATTTATGATTCAATTAAATCATAAAATGTCATTTTTTTTATGACGTAGATCATTTTATAAATGATGTCAATAATATTACGCCCTGGATTGCGAACTTGATATTTTCACGTGTATAAACCATACTCAATTTACGTTCCTTTATATTAAATGATTAACAATTTTGTTTTGAGCCCAATATAAATTATACATTATGTTTTATATATGTAATTGCTAACATACATATGGGCACTAATATATTCAATATTGATAATACATAAAATCGTCCTACATCAGTCACATCACACGTACGCCATTTTGGAATTGAACGGTAGAGGTTTCCTATTTATTGAATATTGAATACTGTCAAGCTAACCAAAAAATATTCAACTTTAATTGTACTTTCTTCTCAACTTTATTTGTATTTGTTTTTCCTTCTAAGTAACTAACCTTAGTTAGCCTTATTAATGAGGCACACAACACATTTTTGCATGTAGATTTTTTGTTTGCATATCTACAATGAAATTGCAGTTATTGAAATTAAATATTAAATGTACTATTACATTCGATGTAGGTAATCAATTAGGTATATTAGTACTGGACAAAAATTGTTAATAATTATTATAGAAAAACAATTTAGCACTGCAATCCATTTCATAACATGTTAAACTCAAATGTGAGATAAAAAAGCCTTTGTGTATGTGTGTAGACTGTTTCTTGCAAACATGATAATTTCTGTTATAATCAACATTTTCATTTCAAATTTGAAACGCATAGTAGAATATTCCTTATGCACTTGAGATATACCCGCCATACACGGTGACCAACAGAGGCTTATACCTACCATGATTTATATAAACTATATTTTATCACAATTTTAGAGGAATATGTTATTAAGGTTTTTGATTAAGCACACAGAAATAGGAGAATATACAAGATATGGAATCTGCAATATGTAAAGTTTCACAGGTTAGAGCAAACATTGCGTAGGCAAGGTGATACTTTTTTTTATTTTTTTTTATAACGATAAATCCTTACAAAGACCGACTTGACGAGGCGGTCAAACGAGACATTAGGGAAAAGAACATATTAAGACGGCGTTGGCAGCGAAATCGTGATGTCGACGTTAAATTACAGATGATCAGATTGCAACGGCGGATTCGAGACGCCATAACCACCTGGAGAAACAGGAAATGGGGCGAGAAGCTAGAAGCCTTGAATTCTCGGGACAACTCGCTGTGGAAGTTGACCAGGGCATTAAAAACCACACGGCAAACCATGCCTGCATTGACCAAACGCAACGGACACACAGTTATAACGGACTCGCAAAAGGCGAATGAACTAGCTGACAACTTTGAACGAATTCACAATGTACACACACCCAACAATTTAGATCATGACCGCATCGAAAATGACGTTAACGATGTTATTGGCCATGACATCCCATTAACTAGACAGGAATTTTTAAAAGTCTTGGTCAAACCCTCAGAATTAGCGAAGCTAATAAAGACCTTACCTAATAACAAAGCACCGGGGAAAGATGGTATTGAATACAAGCTTCTTAAATATCTACCGAGGAAAGGTATTGTACAACTCACGTATATCGTTAACGCGATTTTGCGACTAGAATACTGGCCTAGCCAATGGAAGTTTGCTGTGGTTGTTCCCGTCCTTAAACCGAATAAAAATGCAAAAATCGCAGGCAGCTATCGACCAATCTCGCTACTGTCGGCGATTTCGAAGTTGGTGGAGAAGATCATCCTGGACAGATTGCCCAGGATGAGCTTCACATTAACGATGAGCACCAGTTCGGTTTCAGGACGGGAAGAAGCACAGTACAACAAGTTGTCAGAATTGTTAACGATGTGAAGGTGCAATATAACCTCGGTAAGAATACTACCATGGTATTCCTAGATATTGAGAAAGCTTTCGATACCGTTTGGATCCCGGGACTAATTTACAAAATGATCAACTACCGTTTTCCGCAACACATCATTAAACTCATTCACTCATACCTGACTGGTAGAAGGCTTCAGGTGAGAGTGAATAACAAACTGTCAACATTGCGGGACATTCGCGCGGGAGTCCCGCAGGGGTCGGTCCTCGGTCCAAAATTGTACAATTTGTACACATCTGACTTCCCCACTTTCCCGAATACTAAACTTGCCAAGTACGCCGATGACACAGCCTTGTATGCGCATAGTCATAATGCAGAAGCGGCTAACATGCTTCTTAAAGCCCACATGGCTCGTGCCACGGCATATTACGATAAGTGGAAAATTCGGGTAAATGCGGAGAAGTCGGAGTCTATAGTCTTCACGCGCAGATTTACAGAGAATAAGATTCTAACACCAATTTAGATAAGGGGAAACAAAATTCCAGAAAGGGAGTGCGTGAAGTATTTAGGAGTACGACTAGATAAGCGACTGACGTTCGACCGACATGTTAACGAAACTATACGGACAGTCTATTCTATGTCCAGGAGTCTGTATCCGCCAGGAATAGCAGACTCAGTAGACAAAACAAAAAATTAATTTACACTGTTATTGTAAGACCGTCCCTAACATATGCGGCGCCGGTATGGTGCAGCATACCGGACACGACAATGAATAAACTTAGGGTTCTGGAACATAAATTTATGCGCCTCATTTCAAATTCTTCACGATACATCTCCTTAAGAGACCTCTACGCACGTTGTCATGACATAATGCCACTAGCGGACTACATCAAAGTTACATCGGAAAAATTCTATCAATTCAAACTTGGTGATAGCCCGCTAACAAACAACATTACGCGAATCAGAGAGCATAATGCACCTTTTTCTGAAATCGATCGGCAATGTCTACATTTTCGGCGCGATTTCAGATCGAAAAATGGACAATTTCAGTATTTTAATCCGTTGCTAAAAAACTATCAGAAAATAGACCGGAAAAGATCCGTTGCTAAGTAATGATCAACAAAACCGTACGAGAATGTTACTTTCCCGGCCTAGGCCGGGAAAGTAACATTCCCGTACGGTTTTTTATGTATATTTTAGACAGTAAATAAATGCACGCAGACGAACCAACTCACATTAAAATTGCATTTATTAGTAAGCAGTTAGATTGTAATGAAGAAATGTTTTGCATTAATACAAATTTCTTATTTTATAATGATATTGATTGTGATTTCAGAAAAAATAGTATGTGTTCTTTGGTGTGAAAGTACATTCCCGAACTTCGATGCTTGTTGGCCTCGGCTAGCGCCTCGGTCAACAATTTGCATCGTCGTCCGGGAATGTATTGCTTTCACACCTAAATGCACAATATACTATTTCGCATAAAACACAAATTACCATACCAGGCGTTGCCCATCTTCCGGCAACATATCTAGCCACACCGCCTTTCTTTATCTATCTATAAACACTCTCAAACATAATTTCTGATCTTTAACTCTCTTCTACTCGTTTCTTTGTTTTTCTGTGTTGTTTTTGTTTGTTTTGTCTCTCTAAATTATCTCTTCCCAATGCCAAAAGCCATACAGCTAGCCACAGAAGAGAAATTGCAAACCTACATCTAACCTAAATAATAAAATACGTACTGTCAGAAAAAAAAACGAAAGATGTACAAAGATTACAAACTTCTCGTTCAGGGGTTCTTCAGGACAATTTTCTAACATATAAAATAAGACCACAGTTAGGAGGGTATGCATAACACAAAGGTGTAGATGTGTAGAATATAGGAAACGAAGCTTATAATAATATTAATATAATTTTTCTCTCTTCAAAGAAATCCACAAAATATTCATCTTTTTAAGGATAATAAATAATGTATGTTGAAGGTGATATTAATTGTGATTTATTATTATTTATATTATTATTGTTATTATTTTATTTTAAAATGCTAATAGGCTTAACTGTCTTTGTGTGGGGTTACTTTGTATTTTGACCTTTGTTTCTTCAACGTTTTTACATTTCCTTTCTCCAACCAAATTAAAATTTGTTACTAAAGTTTCTGAAAATGTATTGCGTGGACGAAATCATCGAGGAGCAAATTTGCCTTAGTGCAGTTCCTTCAAGTTGGGTACGTAGTAAATAGCCAACTGTACTGGTCAAATACAAAAGCATACGTACATTGTTGACTAATCCGCAATCGAAACCAGACTCAAAATACTCCCAGGAACCGTATACAATAGAAAGGAATAATAGTAAAATGTTAATGATGACTAGAGTCATAAAAAATGGAATGTCAGTATTGACACTGTTGCAGAAGATAGGTTGACACTTTCACTTTGATAATCTAAATATTTATATTAGCTATTTTCTTTCGTGCTGAACAAAGTGAACACAATCGGTAAGCAACCAATAGAGATCAAGTATTTCAAAAATAACTCAATTTGATTGTTTAGTGATTGCAATCAGTTCGTTCAGCACGAAAGAAAACAGCTATTAATAGTTCAGCACAAAAGAAAACAGCTGTTAGTAGCTGTTTTCTTTCGTCCTGAATGAACTTATTGCAATCACTAAACGGCCAATCAAATCGAGGTATTTTTGAAATCCTTGATCTCTATTGGTTACTACTGACTGTGCTCACTTTGTTCAGCACGAAAGAAAATAGCTAATGTATGAGCTTTTGTAGGCACAAACGTCAACGAAAACACCCCGTGAAAAGTGTTACGCCTCTTATATAAGTACCTACTTTTTGAACTTACTTTTAGGCGACACTCCTTTTCCAATAATATGTGGAACTCTGCTTTTTACATTTCATTCTTATTTTTCTGTTGATATAATACTTATTTGCGTATGTATAAAGTTTTCAACATTATTAATACTTAATTTTAGGTTACATTTTTATCTCGCCGTTTGGCCTCAATTTAGATTTTAATGTGTACAAAATTACTTCTAAAATAGTCATTTAATAAGGATATTTTTCAGGATTGTTTGATGATTCGGTAATAACAGCTAAGAAAACCGCCAGAATAAAGCCTAACTAATATAGTCATGTTTAGGCTAATTTCTTAGTAATAACAAAAACCATGCCAACATATTCTAGCCATTTTTATAGCTAGAATGGCAGTATTAGGACTTAACATTGTAGCTATTTAATTACTTGCTCATATAAGACATCTTGAAAACCACTTTATAACCAAACCTACAAGGCGATATTATGGCTACTAGTAATGACCAGAACATAACTAAAAAGAGATCATCATGACTATTTCGTTTTTAAATTTTACGCTAAACTACGACTAAAATAAGATGACCAAAATATTAACTAAACAAAAAGCCGTTGAAACGTTTTAGTGGCTCCATTTTGGTTATCTTAGCTGAATAGCATATTTGTGCTACTTGGGCAGTATGTCCCTCAGATTCGAATAACAATCTCACTGGCATTACGTCAAAGTAATATGTGTCGTGTTCAAAATGTTAATCAAATAGACATCTCAGTTGGCCACTTTCGACTGCAACTTCTACTCTATTTTTTAACTTGTATCGTATTTTGTCGTTAATTTTAGGTGGAATTCTTGCTTTAAACACCAAAAATTAGTATTCTAATATTTCTGTTCTTATTGTATTAACCATAGTTGAATACTAGCAATGAGGCACTAATACAGTTCTAAAATATCTGCATCTAGTCAGTTGTAAAAATATATTATAAACTTAGATGTTTATTAATAAAGTATTTTTATAATAGAGTACATAATTACATGACAAATAACGAATTATTATACAAATTTTTTGAATATTTATAGAACCTTAAGTCACAAAACTATTAATTATTTAGAAACTAATAATAGATATAATAAATATTAAATACATTATAATACAGTCGAAAATGCGTATTAGATGAACAGTTGCTTAATTCCTGTCCTGTGATTATATAAATAATATTTTATAAACATAAATAGGCACCCAATTACGATATTGATTAGATCTCTAATTTACAACTAGTGATATTAATAGTGGCGTATAATAAATTGGCATTGATTGATTTAATATTTCTAACGTGATATGGATAGATATTAAAATAAAATGATGAAATATCTGAACGTGGAAGTTAATTTATTCACACTATTTGGGTATGGCCAGTTTGGGTGTCAATATTTGTTTTGGTATATTGGTCAATTGAATGTAAATATTATGAATTGTTAATTGCAGATATTTGATTAAAATATTTTTTTATGTAGTTGTTATTGATTATTCCCTAAATTTGCTAGTTGCCCATTTGCTGCTATGCGCATACCTGGAGTTTCTCCATTTATCAGCACGTTAAAACGGAACTCTGAAGATCTAACTGCGGTACATCGTATTTTACAAGGTTCTGGTTTTAGGTCCTATTAAAAAAAAATGGAGAAAGGGTCATAATCTGAATGTTTCTATGCATTTTTTTGCAAGCCTGGATAGAGAGACCGTTATTTAAGCAACGGATAGATCTGTTCGTTTCTGTACGTAGCTGATACTCTGTCGCGTACTCTGTCCTTGTAAATGTATGGAATTGTTTTTGGATTGGTGTGGGATTTTGTACCATCTCAGGCCTACTACAGAACAATGATCTTTGTCCACGACTATTAAATAATGTACTCATTATGTATCTGTTTCCTCAAGGATAATACTATCCATTATACCCTGCAGTGAATAATGATTTCATTATTTACTAGTGAATAATGAGGATAGTCAGTTGTTCATAAGAAATCACAATAGTGACTTTTTACTAAAAATTTAAAATGTCAAATTTGCAGCAACCAAAAGACAAGTGTTGTCTCTCTAAGTTTTCTAGGAAGCACTCAAATGGTACATGCCGGGAGGTACTTTAATGAACACTCAAAAACTACATTAGTAATTTTTTTTCAAAACATCGTCAATTAGCAACACGCGACAATCTCCAACATTGGATACCGATAGTGAAAATAAGATGTCTTTTACACCGCCAGACATTACCAAAGCTGCCAAAATCACCTCTATGAATTTATGGCCAGAAGAATCGAGAAAGCTGTCTGTATATTTCAGTAAACAAATATTTTATGCATTGGAGAATTGCCAAAATTGCTAATTCATTCTCAGAATCAGTTCTATTGGTGTACTTTTCCGAACTATCCACAAAATTTTTGATCATACAATTTTGTTTTTAAATTTTTTTGAGTAGGTGGTTATGTGTCAAAAGAACGGCTTGTCAAATTGAATTTAAGCATCAACGTTATTTTCCATAATTAATTTCCATACATTAAAATTTTGAAAATAAATGGGACTTATACATTTCTTCAGTAAACAATTTAATCAAAAATATATAATAGTCGTAGACAATGTATAGTATTCTACTCGCATTTAATGGTTACTATTCACTCTGGTGATTTACCCTCGTGAATAATATCCATCATTATACGCTCGCTGAATAGTATACTATTAAATTTAACGATTATTAGTCCAAGCAAGCCATTATTCAAAGTTTTCAGAATGAAGTTGGCAGTTCAAATTTTTTGATGTAGGGTAAAGAGTTACAGCTTATCACTAATGATTTATATGTGACTCCATCTAGAAATAACTTCTATAACAAATTACGATGATTTTGGTGACGCCATAAAACAGTAAAAGTGCGATTACTACGACCACATACATAAACTTCTGTCCGTAGCACGATCATAAACGCACTACGGAGCCTGTACGTTTTTGTCGGTTTCTTCAGTAGGAAAGGGGGGGGGGGGGTTGTTTTTACACTGTATACCATAAAACACAAACATAAAAACATCACATATAGCAGACAACCTCGAAATCCTAAGCCAAGGCTCTCCGGAAGAGGTTTACATATTTGGAAAAACGCAAAAATACATCCATATCCACAGACATAATCAGAACCGGGGCTGAGACTCTAACCCATTTCATGATAGACAGTATTACCAGCATATTTGTCATAAAATATGCTTTGCCAACTGAGCTATCGTGACATGAATATTGACAACTACATACATCTAAAATCCAACTTTCTAGAGACAATTTATAATGTCGGTAGCTCCAAACTAGATAATATTCTTGCAGCGGTCTCAGTAATATGAATATATACTACTAACCAAAAAAATCATTGAAATTCACACATGTTTATGTGTAACTTGAGTGTATCCTGGGATTTTTCTACCAATTTAAATCAAAATTATTATTATATTCTCTCGCATTGTGGTTCATTAACCATCGTCAAAGAACTAAAATATTTACAAAAATCAAAGATTATTTTAACCCTTTTATCACATTGGATATGTATTACAATTATCATTAACAAATTTTTCTACACTAATTTTACATTTTATGTCGATTTCGATTGAGTGTTTTAACGAAACTGAAGACTGAAACTATGTACTGCTTGCTATCATATCTGACATTAAACTTGTTTGATTATATTTCTACCAGCGATGGGTAAAGGAAACTTTCCAATTAAAGTTTCCAGGCAATTTATGAGAGTTTTTGGAACGAAGATTTGATAAAAATGAAAGTTTCTAATAAAATATTTGAATATTCTGAAAGTTTCCAAAGGAAACATTGAAATATTCAAATATTTTATTTGAAACTTTATTTTTATCAAAAATTCGTTCCGGAAACTTTCAAATGGAGAGTTTTCTTCACGCATCTTTGACTACTACTAATTGATGAGTTAAAATTTATGTATACCTGTCTTTGCTAATGAATGGGGTATGAAATATTACGGTTTAAACACTTTACTTTCTGAACTTGGTTTAAAGGTGTAAAAAGGTCATATAGCAACATTAATTAGATACTAATTTAGAGTTAATTTAATATTTTTAATTTAATATACCGAATGTACTGTTATATTTTAGACACATAATATATAGATTTTTTTAAGTTTCTCTAATGAAAAGGGTGGTTTTATAATATAATATGGCAATATTCTGTAAACTGTATTTTTTTGGGAAATAAATTATTATTATTAAATTATTATTATTATTATTATTATGTTCCTATTCCATATCAGTGTTGTTGTGTATTGCATTGTTACGTCTTTTAATTTGTCGCATTTTATTCGTCACTCTCCGGTGAGTTTGGTCCTTCTAATATTTTAATATTGTCAAAGTTAAAGCTATTTTATTTTAAGCATAAAAGCTGTTGAATTGTGGTTTGTTTTTAAATTATTTTATGCGTGTAAATTCTTCTATGTAGATATTGTTACAGCTGATCTGTCTTATACACAGTGTTAGTTTGGTCTTTTGGTTGCAGTTTAGGTTTCAGTTTTGTGAATATTTTTTGTAGCACTATATGGTTTTTATACTATTGTTATGTTATGTTTGAAATATTTTCAGATACTTTGGGCATATATTTGGTATTATTTTGATTTATTTGATTTTTTTGTGTATTCTGTGTATCCCCTTTTTTATTATAGGTTCATAAAAACTGTTTTAGTTTTCTTCCAAAAATCATTTTATCTATATTTTATAGTCGTTGGTTGTATGTGAATTAAAATGTAGATACCTTTGTTACCAAACTTTCTCATTCTGATGAAAATTGATAACTTTTCAGATAACATATTTCGTTCTCTTGGAACCGCTTTGGATTTGTTTTTATTTGAAGGTACATACGTTCTTTTTTAATTGTTTTATTGTCAATCTCTCACACTGGGTTTCTGAGAAATATTCGCTTTATGTAATCTTATGTGCGTATAGGTTTTTCTTCTAAGTTCTAAATGGATACCTTCTTTTCGCTGAACTTTTTATATTCTGCAGAACGTTCAAGTTTAAGCAAATGCTGGAAAATAATAGATGTATGATTTTTACTGATAATTATGGAATTAAGTAGTGGTTGGAAATAAAGAAATCTGAATTTCGATAATATACGTTGAGAATAAAATCAGTATCAATGTTAATTTCCCATATTAATATTTCATACTGAAGCTAAGCTAACATTGACGTTACAGTGTTAACTAGAAACAGTGTTACACCATTACCTCCATACTTCTATGAATGAATTACAGAACATACTTTAAAGACGAGATCATTATAAGGAAAATTTAAGTTATGTAGATTTTATATTCTTGATGGTTATAAATAGAATTACATGTTTATCATATATGGTGGTTTCCCCCAAACACGTTTACTCTGATAAACATGTTACCGACTAATATTATCTATTTTCCAAGGAATTTCCAATAATTTTCTTTGTTTAGTTGCAATTTCTCAACATATGTCTATTTAACTACCTTTTAGAGGCCAACCTCAGATTAGCGGATATAACTATTGTTTGAAATCTTCATTCAACGACTACAAAATATAAAAAATACATATAACTCCACTCGCAATTCTATAATGATACGTTTTGTGTTTCTAGATATTTACATAGAATTAAGAAAAAAAAAAGAATTACTATCTTTAAAATAGCTTTCATACTAATAATTTCAAAATGGTTTCGACTAAATAAGCTGAGATACCTGGAAAACGAATTGGAAAATAGAAAATGAAAACAAAAAATGTGTATCCGTAGTGGTCTTTACCGAAGTTCCTACTTGTGTTTATCAGGTTCAAGCTAATCAAATTTGCTACCCGCAAATGCAACGCAGATTAAAATCAACCAAGGTTTGTGTATGTTTTCATTATTTGAAACAGCACTAATTTTAAGTGTGGTCCATTTCGGTTGTTGAATAGATTAGTTGATATATCGTGTCAATTAGGTTAAGAGGCGAACAACTGGCAGATAGTGGAAATTATTTTGTCGAAATAAAAATATCAAAACTTGTTGCAAACCAAATTGCAAAAAAGAAAATTTATATAATTGTAAAAAATATGCTAATAATCTTTTAAATTTAGAGACTGTAGTCGAAGGTCCATTAACTCAGTGCGATAATTCATATACAGTGAGTAAATTATTCAGTACTAGTTTAATTTTTGTGTTAGTTTACTTTTAATATTTTTTTTTTTATTTTTTTTTTATATGGCGTTCGGTCAAGGACCATACTGCCAGCCGCAATTTTTTTAAAAGTTAATTAAAATCTCAAATTAATTTGTTGCTTATACAACATACATGAATACTATGATAAGTATAAGAAAATGATAAAATATCCTATGTCTATATCTAACCTAACACGAGAGAGAGGAGAATATATATAGAAGATGACGAAAAAGGATATAACACACACTTCTCGTCCTGGGGTCTGTCAGGACATTTTAAATTAGACATTACAAGGAGGACCTCGGTTGGAAGGGTAAATAACATAAGGAAAAACATACGGTAACAAAGATAAACTTTTAATATTATAACTGAATAATATTTAATATATTTAATAATTTGAACTTTTGGATTCAATATTAATATCGTCATAATAGCCATTAAAATATGTCATATGATTCATTCATTTTTAAGGTGGAATTATGAAGGTAATGATATAATAACTCTTTTCCGAATTAACAACCATAACATCACCTTTACTTCACTGTGTCACAATAATATGGAAAATTAACGTTGACATTTTTTATTCACCCTATATGATCAGAATAAGAATTTTCTAATTTCGTGAGAAATTCTACAAATTTTAATGAAAATAATACCTCTTTGCGTCAAGTTCCAATATTTCAGTAAATGTGAATCATCTTCATATCCTTAGTAGCAAAAATAGAATATTGATTTAGAACTCAATTAATGAGGCATTTTTGAAAAAATTTGTCTGTCTGACAATTTTTGTTAATTAACATCTGACAGACCTTTTGTCATAAATTATTTTTTTTCATGAAAGTACACCTCATAGTACTTGGATGGGCTCCCATCTTGGGAAATACAGCGTTCTCGTCCCACCTTCTAGAGGCTTGTATATCAGTGTATACTCGGAAGTTACGTACTTTCAGACGAGGATTACGTAGTGGATATACCATCCTTCGGAGGGGGATGTAAAGCAGGCGGTCCCTTGTCTATTAAATGTTAGGCTAGTAAAAGATCCCTACTCTTCTTAAGGGAAGAGGTTCGGCAAAATTTCCAGGTTGGGGGTAGCTCGTCTCCTGGCGTCGGTGATAGGTACTGGTAGCGGAAATAGGCCGACGTTAAACAGTTAAAAAAAAAAAAAACCTCCTTAGTTTTTGTTTAAAAATGAGGTTTGAGATTTCCCCTATCTATTAGAACCTGTCTGGCTGGAAATTTTTGTTAATTACCTTGTCAGACTTGATTTTAACTGCGCAGCATCCATGCATGAGATAGATGTCAGGCTGAACTGCTGGTATCTCATAACACCTCCTCTATTTCTGTTTGTCAATAAAGTTTAAGATCTCCTCTATTCACAAAAATCGATCTGTCATTGAAAAAATGTTTTTTAGTATGTCAGATTTAATTTGTAAGCGACGCGACGTGCCAATGTTTTTTTTTTAAATGAGTTTCTACGACGGCCGCGTCAAAACCCCATCTTCATATTTTACTGAAATTAAGTTTGAGATCTCTTTTATGCATAGAAATGGGTTTGTCAGCGAAAAAATGTTTTTACTATGACAGACTTAATATTTTAAGTGCCGCACAACGTTCTTTAATTAAAAAATGTGGTATGACCGTTGCCAACTAAAAAATATTTATATTTTCCGGTCATACCCCATTTTTTAATAATAAAACATGGTGAGGCGCTTGAAAAATTAAGTCTGTCCTAGTAATAAACATGTTTTCGCTGACAGACCAATTTTTATCCATAAAAAAAACTTAAATTTAAAAAAAATAAAAAAATAAATAGAGATGGTGTTTTAACGCGGAAGTCGTAGAAGCTTATTTAAAAAAAAATGTTGGCACGGCGCTTACAAATTAAATCTGACATAGTAAAAAACATTTTTTTGACGACAGATCGATTTTTATGGACAGAGGAGATCTTAAACTTCATTTAAAAAGAGAAATGGAGGTGGTGTTATGAGATGCCAGCAGTTCAGCCTGATATCTATCCCATGCACGATGCTGCGCATTCAAAATCAAGTCTGAGAAGGTAATTGACAAAAATTTCCAGCCAGACAGGTTTTAATAGATAGGGGAAATCTCAAACTTCATTTTTAAACAAAAACCAAGGAGATGTTATGAAGTGTACTTTCATGAAAAAAATAATTTGTGACAAAAGGTCTGTCAGATATTAATTAACAAAAATTGTCAGATAGACAAATTTTCTCAAAAATGATACATTTACCATAAGTTGTGTAAATTTTAAGCAGGTGTATTGAAAAGTAAATTCATTTTTTTTAGGTAATTTCGGAAATTAATTAATTAAAAAAAGCAATTAACACATTTTTACTGGTTTGGCGGGTGTAACATGTTTATTACATGTTTTCCAACCATTTTGCGCCATGGGAGCTTAGACTAAAATAGCAGGCAGCAAGAATCGCCTGATACCTAATTTATAGAGTTTTGATAAATAATATACTGTTTTCTATGAAAAATCTATTTTTTGCAGCGAGTAAAAGGTGCATTGGCCTGAAAAGCATTGCGAACACTAAATCTAAATCGGCATTCTTAGTGTTTACATTGAGTTCGTACTGTGGTGGAAAGTTTGAAAAATATTTTTTGAAAAACTGTGCGTTTGCATTGGAAACTAGTGTCAGAATCTTGTTCTATGACCTCAAACTAGTTTATTCTGAAGAAGTTTTGCGAAAATTACAATGCCTGCTAATCTTCATCAGTATTATCAATTAAAATTCAGAAATTCTACACACTATACATCAAGATTTGTTTTAGATGTTACCCTGTAGCTAAATCACATAACTGAAATTGATTATACAGACTTTACAAAATATTATTATTAAAATAACTTTTACAAGGGTTTTCACAGTTTTTTTTTGTGATAAATTAATTGTGATATGTATCCTATGCAGAATGTGTAATTAACAATAACATATTTGCATATATTAATATATATTTCTTACAAATTATTTCCCTATACTAGGTACTACATTTACCTCAATAAACATTATAAAGATACAAGTACAAACATTGAAATTATGTCCTAGTATGATCGTCAGAATTTTATCATTTTATTAACATTATCCTTGGAACAGATTACATAGCGACATCTAATTATGTTCGAGCAATTTTTAATTTCTGAACGCGAAGAAACAGCTAAAATCAATTAACATATAATACCGATTCGAGCGTGGGTTGACAGAGAGAAAATTAAATTACACCGAGTCGCAATAAAATAAAGCCAAAGCAAAAAGTACTAAAACGCAAAAATAAAGCGTATCAATTGTCATTTATAAAGACAACACCTCCACGTAACCGTATCTTGTATAGAGAAGCCGGTAATACGTCAATAAATCTATACCGGTTATCAATGATCTATTAACTGTCGTTCTCCTTCTAATTGTAGTAGGCAAGGCAAATCTTTCTCTTTCCAGCCACAATCTAAGTGTAAGTTGGAAGGTAAGCAAATGCAGTGGGCTGAGCACAGGAGGGTTAAGCCTGCCTATCGTGTGAGCACAAATAGCCAACCCGACTCGAGGTAGCGCCGCTTAGCGTTTTACCTGTAAGGTAGCAACGCAGTCATTCAGTGTAGTGCTTGCAGTCGATGAGCTTCAACTTATCGAGGAAGTCCACAAGGTCTCCCCACGGGTCATCGCGCTGTGAACTTGAACTGACTATCAAAAGCAGTGACAATAAGCCAGTGATCTATCGCGTATTTTGTTTCAATGGACGTTGCGACTCATCTATAAGATGTTAATTTCCAACGGAACTACCTTAGGTGGCGGAAACGATTTTTCTAGTGTTGCTGCACTGTCTGGGTGTTGCCCTGTTCCCGTAACTCCTTCAGCACGGTCAGCAATTGTCAACTGGAAGATGGATTCCGTCGGATTGCCTACTCCTAATACGGCACCCAGTGTCATGCCCACGGCCATTCCTCTTTCGCCAACAGGTTTGACATTTTATTTTTATTAAACTATTAGAGTCTATATAAAGAGTTAACATTTTTTACTCTATCCGTTGTACCGCACAGAAAATAAATAAATAAATATTAATCCTCAAAGAAGAACATGCACGTAGGGGCAAATGATCTTGCTGTCTGTATTTTGTGAATCAAGAGACAAACCCATTTTAATACCTGATTTGCATATTTAATAATATGCTGATGATAAATATAAATAGATTTTATAGAGTTTAACTAAATATATCACCAATAAAAAGTATTAATATTAATAATTTTAAATACTACGTTAATATGTTAATTCTGGCAGCACTGCTAAATATAAAATAATATTAGAAAAATATAAGTCTGTTATAGAGTTTTGATGAAACATAATAAATTTAGACTAGAAAAATATCTGTAGAAAGTTATTGAAAGGAAAGAGGTATCAATAAATAATGTAATATAATATTAATATTTAGAATAATGAAACTTTGACAGTATTTGCTACATATAGGAGTGTAAGGATTATTAAGGCAGTTTTTTCTATCTTTTATTTGAATTCACACCATGTATTTAAAAGTCAAAAACTGTTATAGCATAACTATTTTTTGGGTTAGGTACTTCGGATGAAAGTTATGAGTAAAATATAGTCCTGCTTAAAAAATTAACATTAATTTTAGTAGGTACTGACTGTGTTAATATTGGATTTTGGTTATTCACAAAAATGTTGTTTGCATTATTCTGTGATATATAAAATAGTTGAAAGAACTCCGTTATTAATAAATCATATATAAATATATATCTTTAAAATAATGAAATTTTGACAATCTGTGGCTTGAAGAAGTATAAGACTTATTAAAACAATTTGTTCCGTCTTTTATTCGATTAACACTTTGATTAAAACTATTATGAGTAAAATATAATCCTGTTTCAAAAATATCCCTTGTTTTAATACTAGCTGTACTCGTATTGGATTTTGAATATTTAAGTTTATATAAAAAATTACTAGGATTATATTAATTTCAATAATATTTAATAAAACTGAATTAGAGAACACAAAATTACATATTATTACTAAATAAAATCCCAGAAGAGATTTTAAAACACCAATTATTTGAATATGTTTTCTCCATTAGGCATAATAAATAATTTGGTATAAATACTTAGCTTTTTCTTTAGTCTCTTGTGAAAATATCAGAATCGTTTGATCCTTTTTTAAATGCAGTGATAGCAAGATTTTAAAACTTTGTGAATTGATCGAACAACAAAACTAGTGGAAGCATTATACTCTTCGCCGATTTACTGAGCTTTTTATATAATTTTTACACATTCTATAGGATACTCTTCGCAGTTTTCTTGTAAATAATGTCAGTTTTTGGACATTCTAAATTTAGTGATACCAACTTTGTTGTGAAAAAAAAAATTTATGAAAAAAAAAATGAAAAAAAAAAAACGCCCTGTCAGGGATTCGAACACAAGACCTTTGGATTTCCAAACAAAGCTCTAGCCATTGGACTATCAAGATCACTACCAAAAATTGAATGTCTATGGTATATATCATCCGAGTATTATATTTCAACGAATTAGATATATTATTATGAAATATATATAATAGTAAAATGTATAAATAAAAAAAAATTATAGAGAATACAATTTTGCAAGATTTCTATTTAAGTCCAAGTAACAAAAATTAAGAAAATATATTTTTTTAATTTAAATGATTAATAACTTTTTATTTACTGATTGATTTTTTCAAAAACAATAGATTTCTTCCTCTAGCTAACGCTAACTTACTTTCCAAATTTCAATGCAATCGGACTTTTCCTTCTAAAGTTATCGTGACGGACGGACAGACAGACGGACATTTTGAAAGTTGTTCAGAATTCGTTCACTAACATAATGATATGAATTTTTTTTCTCTACGAGCGATATTTACTGATTTATAAATGTGCCGATCAAATACAATATACTCTTCGTTTTTGCGAAGAGTATAATAATATGAGTTTGTCAGATAAACATTTATCTGAATATGCTTATTTTCCGAGATAAAGGCGTTTATTGATTTTTTTCATTTTTTTTTTCACATTTTTCCTGATATAATTGAGATATTGTTTTAATATTGGGAAAATGAATGTTGCGTATATTATTACAATTTACACTATAGTTTTCATCTCTTGATTTTGACCGGAGTTCGGAGGTGACATCACCAAGGTTGGCGATGATATTCTCCCCAAAAAACAGTTCTACCTCTGTCAAAAATTATTATTCTGTTCCTTTCATTTTTTGACATCTACTATTAATTATTCATATTTTTTTATAAAGTTAAAGACCCTTCAAACCTATTCATTCCATACATATTAATTAGCTATTAATTGAAAAGCAAACTACCAGCGCAGAGCGTTAAAGGGCGTTGTGTACCGAGCATGCTTGATCACATTGTCTAGCTTATACTGGGTTCGATTTCCAGCTTCGACACTGCTAATGTCGATGGGTAATGGATGCTGTTTGCGTTCTTTCAAATGCGTAAACACGTTCCGGACAGCTTTGGATTTGGATTATTAGTGATCTGTTTAAGTTTATATTTAGATGGTTATGAAAAGTTGTAGAAAAGTAACTCTTGCATCTCAAGTAACTTATTCGAATTATCCGCAAAACCCAACAATTCTTTATGTTTAATGTCATAATTATGCCAAGAATATTCACTAGCGAAGATTATGGATATTATGTTTTCTATGACAGCAATGTAGAAGTTGCAGATTGGAAATATCGAAGGCTCTTTCGAAACCTAATTGACAAGCGTTTGTTGCTACCCATCATCGGTTACGAAAATTCTGTCTAAAATTACCATAATCAAAACGGAAGAAATGCGATGCAATAGAAGAAATGGAAGAAATGAACAGTTCATTCTTCAGTCATTAGATCCGAATTCTAAAGTCAGCAGCACCAGCAGGGTAACACAACAGTCACTCTTAAGTTTGGTGCTATAATTATGTCAAGACAATTTACCAGCAAAAAATATGCAAATATTCTCTACCCCTATACTTCCTGTGACAGCAACGTAGAAGTTAGAGATTGGGAATATGGAGGGCACTTTCGAGACCGGCGAATGCTGAATCGTCAAATGTTTGCTGCATCACTGTTTTCGAAAAATAGAAAATTAACAATTCAATAAAAGATACCCAATAAACACTAACAATTCTAAGAAACGTTTTACTTGCTGCAAAAGCATACGTCAAAAAACAGTAAAAACGTTTATTATCTTGACAAATGTCCGCCCAAATCAACGTTTATAAATTGTATGTACTATATCTAGAAATGTAATTAAATTATGACATTTAATAAACGTTTGATAAACATTTCACAAGTACATTTTATAAGCTGTATATAAGTAAAAATAGTAGTAAATGTTTTATAAATGCGTTTAGTAAGTGTTTCACGGATACCTTTTTTTTAACATTGTATATGACATTTTATAAAGCGCGTACGCAGTCTCGGCTATCAAAAATTTTGCGAACGAATTATCCAGACATTAGAGATAATCGCAGAGGTCAGGCCCAACCTCAGTGCAATAGCCTCACCCTGGGAGAACCGCCTTATTGACCACAGCATCACCATGCCACGCAGCCTGATTAGTATTTGCCCATGCTTAGGGTTCTCCATATCTTTCACATATATCTCTCTGACGTGTTTTTTAAAAGTGATTCAAAGTAGATTAGCAACTAATGTAAGTGCGCCATTTTCTTGTAATAGACTATACTTTTATAAATCAATAACAACTTTGGTTTACTTCTTACACTCAAATTTGATTCATTTAAAATTTAGGCACTAGCATTTTTTTTATCTTACTTGAATTATACGTTTTTCTGTTCAGTAAACTTAATTTTTCTAATTAAAAGTATCGTAGATATACATTTTTCAACACTATATATTATATTTTATAAACGTTAAACAAACACCTTTATCTGTTTAATTCGTTTACTGATTCGTTTATTTATTAGTTCTTTTAGAGTTTAGAATATATACATTTTTTAAAGTCTCACGACCAGCTGAGATATTGCCTTCAGATTGCATTAACTTTTCTTTTAATAAAAGATTGTTTTGCGTTAGCTCTGAGTTTAGTTCCTCGATTATTTCATTTTCAGTTTTTGGGACATCTATTATAGTCTTGCTCTCAGATTTTCTTCAAGTTTTTCGATATTTTTTTCGATATTTGTCAAGCCTTGTTCCAGTTTTGCTTCCAAAAATTTGTTACTCTTTGCTGAAGACTCGCTGAGTGATTTAAGATCAACGTATTTTCAGTCATTCAGTAAATGTATGAAGTCTGAATTTCTGAGTATGAATTTTCTACCCGTAGTGAAAATTTAGTAGATCATAAATATAAGAGAAACATAAAATCATAAAGTGGTATATTATATATGAACTTATTATTATACTAAAATAATTTTAAAACCACTGGAACATATATTTCACGAATATTATACGATCTGATGTTTAATGAACGATGTATTTTATACCAAAGATTAAAATAAAAATAAAAGAATTATTGTGACCAACATATTTTATACAAATAATTAATACATACCGCAAATATGAAGTATTTGCTAATTGTTGATTCATATTATTTTATCAAAAACTATAAAATAATATGACTTTGTTGTATAAACTTTTAGCTAATTTTCCGAGGAGCAGAGGGCATTCAATTTCTGAACATAATTGAGATACTGTAATAAAATTTGGAAGATGACTACTGTATATTTCCACCATAGTTTTCATCTCTCCATTTCAACTGAAGCTTGGAGGCAAGATGATGGAAGTTGACGAAGATATTCGTCCAAAAAAAAAAAACAGTTCTTCCCTTAACAAACCTATCTTTTTAATTTTTAAATTTTGGCATCTACTGTCAATTATTTGTAATTTTTGTAATTCTACAAAGTGTGGTACATAACAACAATTAAGTTATATAGCCAATATTTAATTAATACGGGTGACTAAGTCTCTCAGTGCAAAGAAGTGAAAAATAGAGTTATAAAGACTGAGGACTTAACCGAAAACTACCCAGGAAGTAATAAATCATAGTGAAGTGGAGTGTATGCAAAGACAACAACAAAGCTAATTTCCCAATTTTTACCACTTGAATTATTTACGCCTTATGTACCTGGTAAGGCTATGGTAAAGCTATGGTAAAGCTAAGGAATTTTACTAAAAAATTTAGGACCGTAATAATAACAAGCAAAAAATAAGCAAGAAATGATAACTCTTCAGAAAACGCAAAAATAAGGTACCCTCTACAGACGTAGGAATGAAGACACATTAGCTTCTAAAAATTGACGGCGACGCGAACTGTCTATATAGAGCACTAAGCCATCAGTTAGAAGAAGAAAACATAACAACTCCGGCACACACCAACGCTATGAAAAATCTATGGAAACAAGTAGCGGACTATATACAAAACAGCATAGATCATTTCATCCCGCCCATATTGGCATCCGTCCCGTTACGATCAACACAGCGGGCCCAACACATCTACGCTGTCACCGACCAGCAGCAAACTAAAAGTAGGCAGACCAGGTTACACGTGGAAAACAACAATCGAGAGGATCATGAACAAACTGGAAAAGGACCAAACATATTGGGAAAGGAAAGTGAGGGGAAAAAAGAAATTCCACAAAGAAATTGCAGCGATATATGAGTATACAGAATCCGAAACGGAGGAATCAGAAAATCAGAAGATTTGTAGAAGCAGAAATATAAAAAGAGGAGCACAATCACTCCACATCACGACACAATGTGGCCACGCATTTCACAAATACCTACAGTTATATACTCTACCAGAACCAGAGACGGAGAAATCAGAAGACTCAGAAGAAGAAGAAGAAAATTTGTAGAAGCAGAAACACAAAAAGGAGGAGCATAAGCATTAAATATCACGAGCACAATGCGGCAATGCATTTCACAAACACCTAGACTGCCTATGTGGCTCTCGCTGCTGGCAATAAGCATGACCCTAATCCAACTTAGCGTGGATGTAGCAGGCCCAGCTGTATAACCCTGGGAACGGCAGCAATGCCTACTGCACGCTGGTAAATTAATCAATCATTCAATCAAGTTAAAGTCATTACGATACCATTCATCCCATTCCATTAATTAGCTATTAATTTAAAACTGAGCACTGTCTATTATCGTATACTGGGTTCCATTCCCAGCTCAGATACTGGCAATTTCGGTGGGTAATGCATATCATCTGCGTTTTTTTAAATGTTTATACCCTTTCCGGATAGCCCTGACTTTAGATTTATGATTGTCTTATATTTATGGTGTGTTTAAATTTAAAATGACGCTAGCATCCCAAGTAGTTTATTCAAACTCTTCACAAACCGCAATAATTAAGTGTCATGCCATGATCATACCAAGATATTCACTAGCGAGGAGTATAGAAACATAATAATAATAACAATAAAAATGATATTATTATTATTCTCTATGTTTATGGTTCACGTGACAGCAATCTAAAAGTTGCAGACTGGGAAGGCACTATCAAAATTGACGAATGCCGAAATTTGGTTAAAAAAAATTTCTGCCATTAAAATAGACGATTGACGACCCAATAGAACAAATGAGAAATTCCCAACCGAATTATTCGGTTATTCAATAAGGATCCTAAAGTTAGTATCAACAGCGTAGCTCCTCAACAAACATTACGTTTAATTCTATATCACACTAAAAATATGCACTCCAAAAAATATGCAAATATCCGCTATGATTATGCAGAAGTTACAGATCGGGGACTTTCGAATAGTCAAGTGTTTGTTGATGCACATCACCTTTTTCGAAAATTCGATCCAAAAAATCATCACGAACAAAACTGAAGATTGGCGCTCCTATGGAAGAAATGGGCTAAATGACTAACCACTTTCTTCAGCTATTCAATCTAAAGTCAAGTCAAGAGGGTAGCGGAACAATTGCAACTAGAGAAGAAGCATGTTGCATTCTGCGTACAGAAGGTCATTGAAGATACCAGTTTTACCATCCGGAGTTAGTTGATTTTGGAATCTACCATTGTTAAGTCTGATTTTCACTAAAATTTGCAAACTTCGTAATGTCGTGAACTTTTTTGTATTTATGGTTACGGATCGTCCATAAGATATCAATTTCCAACAGAACTACCTTAGGTAGCGGAAACTGCCTGGGTGTTGTCGTGTCCCCGTAATTCCTTCAACACGGTCAGCAATTGTCAACTGGAACATGGATTCCGTCGAATTGCCTACTCATAATATGGCACCCAGTGCCTTGTCCACCGCCATTCCTATTTCACCAACAGGTATGACATTTCATTTTTTTTAAAAATATTAGAGTCTATATAAAGAGTTGGAGTGTTTTTGCTACCTGTTGTATAGCAAAAGAATAGGTATATAAATATTAATACTCAAAGAAGAATATGCAATATGCACTTTAGGGACAACCGAATATTGCTGTCAACATTTTGTAAATCCAGAGACAACCTCATTCTAATACGTGATATTCATATTATTTAATAATATGCTGATCTACAGATATAAACAAATTTTATAGACTTTGCATATTATCTCGATATTACCAATAAACAGTATTAATGTTAATGATTTTAATAATTACATTAATTTGTTGATTCTGGCACATTCGCCAAATGTAAAAGAAAATTAGAAAACTACAAATGAATATTACGAAATTTCGATGAAATTGTAAGAAATGTCGCAACTTAAACCAGAGGAATATATGGAGAAAGTTAAAGGAAAACGTTAATTAATAAATAATTTAATAATATATTTAAAATTATAAAACTTTGACAATATCTTGGCAGACAAATCTTTATTTGATATATTTTATTTACATCATGTATTTAAAAATTAAACATTGTTATAACAAACTATTTTTGAGTTACACAATATTATGAATAAAATACAGTCCTGTTTATAAAATATAAATAATTTTAATACTAGCTGTATTAGAATTGGATTTTTAATATTTAACTTGTATAAAAAGTTACATAAAGATAAGAATTATACATTTTAATAATAATATAATCGCATTTATGAACGCGAAATTACATATTAATAAATTGAATATCCGAAAAAACTCTAAAACATCAATTAGTTGCATTATTATTCTCTGTTAGGCGGATCAAATATTTGGTAATTGCTTAGCTTTTCTTCAGTTCCTTGTGAAAATAAAAGAATAGTTTGACTTTGACACCTTCTTAAATACGATAGGAGCAAAATATTTGTGAATTCATCAAACACAGCAAAATAATATGATCAGTTTCTCTTAAAAACTTTTAGCTAAAAATGTTTAATTTTCTAGATAGAGAACGTTTAATTTATTTCTTCCATTTTCCCCCTCATTTTTTCGAGTATAGTTGAAATATTGTTGTAAAATTCGGAAGATGAATGTTGTGTTTATTATTACAATTTACGCCACAGTTTTCATCTCTTCATTTTAACCGAACCTCGGAGGCGAAGTGGTGAGGGTTGGTGAAGATATTTTTTCCAAAAAAACAGTTGTCTTCTGACCAAAATTATTATTTTTTCCTTTTCATTTCTTTACATCTCCTCTTAACTGTTTGCAATTATTTTATAAAGTTAAAGATATTCCAAAATCATTCATCCCATCCTATTAATCAGCTATTAATTGAAAACCAAGCAGCTGGTTAAAGCCTGTTTGGTTACGCTGTCTATTATGCCTTGGGTTCGATCCCCAGCTCCGACACAGTCATTGTCAGTGTGTAGCGAATGAGGTCTGCGTTCTTTCAAATGTGTTATCTCCTTCCGGACAGCCTTGAATTTGGTTTGAATGACAACCGCATTCTTCAGTCATTCGACCAGAATCCTAAAGTAGTACCAACAGCGTAGCGCAACAATTATTGTTACAATTACCGTATCTTGCCAAGAATATTTACTTGCAAAAAATATGCAGATATTCGCATTGTCTATATTTCATGTGACAGCAACTTGGAGGTGGCAAATCGGAAATACTAAAATCACTTTCGAATGCCGAATAGTCAAGTGTTGATACTCATCGTCGTTTTAGAGAATTTGGTTCAAAAGATCACCATGTGCATTGTGCAAAATAGAAGATTGACAACCTAAAAGAAGAAATGAACGAAATGACCAATTGCATTCTTTAGCTATTCTACAAGGATCCTAAAGTCATAACCAGCATGGTATTGTAACAGTTGCAATATAGATGTCGTGGAAAGAAGGACGTTGATTTCTGTCTACAGAGAACCGTTTCAGACTCTATCCTACTGACCCTAAAAAAAAGTTTATTTTTGCCAATGAATTTTGGAATCTAACATTGCAAAGCCTAATTTCTTGGTTTCATTAATTAGAAATGAGATAGTGAAATTTCACAACTGGCATGTTCTTGAATTGGACAACTAATAATTTTCCTAACAGAATATTAAAGGAGCTAATACAGAAAGCTCGCACTTCAAACAGTTCAAATTTTAGAATATCTAGTGACTCGTACAAAAAAATTAGCATTAACTGTCTTTGCTCCACTAGATGGATAGACGAATAGATGGATAGATGGAGAAAGGACAGTCGGAGGGCATTTTAATTTTTTCTCTCTGAGATTTTCTATCACTTTTTTGTATTATTTTCTAGAAACGGGAATAAATAATTATGTGGTACAGCATATCTCAGAAAGAAAAAAGAAAAAAGAAAAATGTAGATAATGTCAAAACTAACATTTAGATAATATTTTGAATTGGTGTTCAAGATTCAATGAATAACACGAAAATATGAATATTTTTCCTCTTCGAGCGATATTTATAGTTTCAGAAAAGAGTATAATTTCTGTGAAGAGTAGAATAATTACACCAGCACACAAAAACCTGAAACAAAACTTGTCAAAATGTATATATTTTTGTGCGCTGAATCCATCAGATATAGCCTATGTCATCGACATTTTTTTCTACATTCGATGAAAGTCAAAATTTCTCTTGAAAACTGAGGACGTTTTCACTTTCATCGAATGTAGAAAAAAATTCCGATAACATAGGCCAAATCTGCTGACAGATTCGGAGTCAGGGTACAAAAATACATATGTTTCGACAGGTTTTGTTTCAGGTTCACGACTTTTTTTTGTGTGTGCCTGTGTAATTTCGATAAATGTAAAACCATATTTTTTGGAAGAAAACCTTCGCCAATCTCCACCGATACACCTCCATTTCAGTTGATATGGAGAAATAGTTTTCATATTATACACAGTATGCCATGCCGAATTTTTGTAGAATCATATCAAGGTGCTCAGTCGTCAACATGTACATGTTTTTAAATTAATGATTTAGTTTTTATTTTGATTGATCAATATTTTTCAAAAACAATGGTTGCTTCTCTAGCTAACACTACCTTAATGTCCAATTTTCAATTCGATCGGATTTTGCATTTTTAAGCTCTGCCTACAATAAACGTGAAAAACGAAAACGAGTCGTGTAGGCGGACGGACATTTTGAATTTTACACAGAATCCGATGACTAACTTCCGATTTAACCGGAAATGATATCAACTTTTTTTCTTAAATAAAATGGCTATATTTTTTTATGGTTTCTTACTAAACATAAAATTATAAGTACAACAGTTTTTCCGATTTAAAAAATTCCAAAAAATAAGTGAAATACGAACGATTTTTTTTTTTCAAAATGACCGCTTTAGATGAATGAGACGTAAGAAAATTACTAAGTAAACTATGGAAATTATTAGTGAAGTTGTAGACTTGTCTGTAAAGAACAAAATAGTTATTTCAATTACTGATATTTTTAAGTTTTTCTCAAACCACGGAATTTCATTTTCATTCACGTAGGTGTCCTATAATTTTTTTTTTAAATGGACTGTGCAATTTTCTTTTATTAATCAGAAATAATGATTCATAAACTTTAATTATTTGGCCATTAATCATTTCTTAACGGTGTCCTTCGTAATAATAAAGTTTTTTGAACAACACAAATTAAAGAAGAAATAATTTTAATAAAAGTAACAAAATTATTTAAAACTCAAATTATAATAAACCATCATAAAAATTGTTCAAACTGTTCACCGTTTTGATTAATACACATATTAGTACACGTCTAACATTCTCTAGTTGTTGAGGAGTTATTTGTGCAGTCTTCTGTCTAACTCTCTCTTTCAGGTCTTGCCTTGTGGTTGGAGTAGTCTATTTTTCAAATACGCCCAAATAAAAAAATCAACTGGGGTTAAGTCAGGAAACCTTGCAGGCCATCTGACTGGAGCATGGGGCCTAATCCAACGATCTGAAAACAATTCATTTACATAATCCCTAACGATAATAGCATTTTGTAGTTCAGCCCCGTCTTGTTAGAAGTAAACCTCGTCAATATTAGTATTGGGAAGTTGAATAATCTATGAAATTATTATATTTTGGAGAAATTCTAGATATCCTAGTCCTGTTAGATTTTCGTCAAATATTATTGAATCTACGATATGGTCACCCAGTACGTCTAACCAAACATTGGAGCAAAACCGCCCCTGAAACCGCTCCTGTCTCATAATATGAGAATTTTCAATTGCCCAATATTGAACGTTGTTCCGCTTAAATAACCCAAGGTTTGTAAATCTCGATTCATCAGAGAATAAAATGTTTTTGATAAAATTCTCATTTCTTAGTTGGCGGAACTATAACCAATTACAAAAGGATATTCTTCACTGATAATCATTCTCATACAAAAACCGCTGCCCAAGGAATCACTACTTCCACATCCAGATTTTTTATTTAAGTCACTCACAACGAAAAAATTTTGTATGTGGAAATAATTGTTTATGGATCTTTAATAATATAATATTTAAAATCCTCTACCCCAAAAACCCATAAAATGATACCCCACATCGGTAGCGGGGTGGGGGTGGTGATGGGGGTTGGTAGTGGGGGTGGATGAAGTAAAAAAACATTTTGAGATTTCTAGTTCTTGTACACACCCTAAATCACAATTTTTTTGCATCCTCTTTAATAATGTGGTGGGGGTGGTAATGAGGGTGGCTAATGCCAAATTTTTTTTTGAGACCTCAGCTTCTCTTGTATATACTAAATACCAATTTTATGGACTCTTACCTGCTTGATTTACCCATTTTCCCCAAATTTACCCCAATTTACCCCCCAACCCTTCGACGGAACAAGATGAAAATATAATCTAGTTCTAGATCTCGTTAAAGTACATATGTGTACCAAATTTCAAGTCAATGTCTCAAACGGTTCCAGAGTAAACGTGCGCACAAAAAAAGTTACAGACAGACAGACAGAATTTTTTTTTTCGCTCAAACTTAAAACCTCGACGTTTCGTGACATTCTAAGCCTATTTGAACAATAAAAATTTTTAAAAATTTTTTTGTCATTACTATACTTCCACTGGATGTGGAAGTAAAATTGATGCAATTGGTATTTATGAGAACGATAGCAGTGTTTCTTTAAAATTTTCCTGGCTGATTCTTTGGAAACTGATAATTCATGTTCAATTTGTCTTATCGAAATAGTTGGGTCAACATGCACTAAAGCTAATAAATTAATTTCCGTTTTTTCATCCACAATTAATCAGTCTTCAATTTCTATATCAGGCTCAATTCCAAATTGATGCTCCAACCGAGCGAAATAGTTTCTCGGAAGTTGTCTTCTTTCTGGATATCTCTGCCCATATAGAGTTGAGTCTTTCCAGAAGTAATCGACATGTCAACTTTTTTATCTCTTGAATATTTTTCAGCCATTTTAAATTAATTTATTTGTTTATAATAAATTCAATACACTTACTTCAGGTAATCAGTGAATAATGTCAAGAATAATTCAATTGTTGCAAATGTCTGTCATTTTCATAGCTATTTGCAATTTTGGTAAAAGTACTTTTATTATTTCGAAGGATATCTTTGAGAAATGATTAATGGCGAAAAAAATAAAGTTTATGAATAATTATTTTTGATTATTAAGAAAATAGCATGGTCCCATTAAGAAATTTTCCATAGACTACAGATCGAAAATGAGTTGAAGTACTGTACCGGTTTCAGTTGACCCATCGCTAAAAACACATCCCATGAAAACATGCACCTAGTGCAGAGGTTTTTATTCACTTCACAGCTGGAGCAGGATTTTTGGTTTCTCTTCTCTGTCCCATACAAATAAATAAAACATGATTGAACTTAATCAGAAAATCGCCGTAAAACCAAAAATAACACAGTCTGAAGGTCGCTTGCCATAACATCTGGCCGCTGCGGTACTTTGCGTGACATCGCGTATTTGTACGTAGCGTTATATATATATTATATTGTACACAAAATATATGAAATACCCGAATCAGACAGCATAATCCAATCCTTTTCGATATTCCACACACCCTACCATACTAGGCGTTGTTTATTTTCTGCCAACCTCTTTCCTAGCCATACTTTCCTATACATAATCTATAATTTCCACCACCTTTGACCTTTATCTCAACTTTACTAAACTAACCTTTTTCTATCTCTATTTGTTTAATTTTGTACTTGTTTGTCTTTTTTGTCTTCTTTTGTGTTGAAAATCATCTAGGCCGAAAAATTCCTTAAAATCTGAACATTTTATAAGACAACACACCACATTTTCCTGAAGGCAGGAACGGGTTTTTTCGTTGAGTTTTGCTTTCATATGCCAACAATCCAAATTGTTTAGTGCGTGTGTGCAACAATTAATTTTAAGAAGTTTTATTTCAATTATTTTTAAGTATCTTTGTATATTATTTTTAAATTGTTTGTTGTTAATGTTAAGTTTTTAATTTTTAAACAGAAGCATTGAGTCAAAACTGTCGTTAAGCCGAACCGGACTGCCCCGTCCAGACCCACATTCGCCACGATGCTGTGCGTCGTGGTTTTCTGGCGAGTTCCGGACCAGGCTTCGGAAAGATGCATAATTGTAATCTAATATCAATAGATTCTTGTTCAGTTCAGTTCAGAAATCTCGATCGACGAAGTTAAGGCACGACGGGCGAGTCCATCACTTGAGTCGGTGACGTATCTCATCTCGCCGTCCTGGTGGTAGAGTAGCAGTAACTAAGTTTTGCCAGGACGTTAATATAAATAAGGCAATTAAAAAAAAATGTTAGTGGCTAAAGTATTTTGGTGAAGGAATTTCCACAGTTATCATTGTTTTGGTATAAGAATATACTCCATGTACTTTTAACAAGTTCGCAGAATATACGATTTACCAACTATTGGATCTGGCAGTGAATGTGACTATGTGTTGTTTGTAGATGATGCTACAGTTATAAATGTCGATACAAATTATGAAACTCTTTCCCAAGCTATGGAAGAATCAAAGTATGATGCAGAACAATGATTTCTATGTAATTTATTAGAACTAAATAATGATAAAACTGAGAAAATGGTTTTCCGCTTAAGGCATCAAACTATCAATAATCCTATTAAATTAAAATTTCTGGGCGTCATGTTGACTATACACGTAACAAATTATCTAAACATCTTTATTTGCCAAAATCCTTAACCCAAATAATTACACGTCAGATAACTTTGATGACTTATCATGCTCAGATCCATTCCACCTTAAGCTACGCAATACTTGTATGGGGACACTCTGCTCACAGTGAAAGGGTCTTTAATATTCAAAGAAAATCTATGAGGCTGGTACTAGGATTAGAATATAGGGCAGATGACAAAGAACATTCTAAAAACCTTGGTATATTAACTACACCAAGTTTATATATTTATCAAAGCCTAATTTACTTTAAAGTAAACATTCATAAATATACTAATGTATCCGAAGTCCATAATCACAATACTCGTTTAAACTCCAACATAAAATATTTAAGGCTAAAAGAATCAAGAAATAGCGTAGATTATTATGGTCCGCTATTTTATAATAAATTACCTCCTTAGCTAAAAATGTTGTCATTAAATTTATTTAAAATAAAAGTTAAATCAATCCTAGTAGCTTCTGCATTTTATAGTTTGAATGAATTCTTAGAGAGTGGATTTGTAGTCAACCATTCTTTGTGCAGTTGTCAGTTTTGACATCCCATGTTGCTTTATTATTAACTAGACAAGTAGATATTTCCCTTTTATAAATATATTATACTTTTAATATTGTATTGTATATTTTAATAATTATTTGTAATGTTTTATTGAATTTTATGAAAATCTTTGACTTGTGTAATGATTATTTTTTTCAATAAATTCTATTCTATTATATTCTATAAAGTAACTTTAGGCGTCCCTCAAGGCTCCAATTTGAGTCCGTTGGTTTTTCTTATTTTTATAAATGATTTGGTCGATGACATTAGTTGCCCAAAACTGTTTTTGCTGATGATCTCAAAATCTATAAAACAATTGATACTTTTGACGATTATGTAGCTTTACAGTCTGTAATTGATAATAGTGCTGATTGGTGTGCCTTAGCCTAAAATCTTCAATATTATTTCTTGGTCTAGAAAAAACAAATAATTATAATATAGAATTAACTCAAAACTCGTTGCAAAAATTTTAAAGTCTTACGCATAAATTTCGATGATAAATTATATTCTGTGCCTTATATTGAGCATGTTGTATCTGCGGCTTCCAAGCAATTAGGAATTATTCTATAAAACTGCAAATATTTCAACAAGCTTTAATATTTTTCGTACGAGAGGTCAAAACTTGAATAAGAAATGCCTTTTAAGTATACTATTTATTAGTTTCATAAAAATAGTATAGAATCTATACAAAAGAAATTTTTGAAATTCCTGGCATTTCAAGAAGATGGCATATATGCCAATCGAGGAATTGACTACAATACTTTACTGGATAGCCTAATGGTATGTTTTCTATTAGATTTTTATTTTTTCTAATCCATAATAAAATCGGTTGCACCTTTGTAGCTTGTTATAGAAAAAAATTATCACTTTTATCCTCAGAGAAACGAAAAATGGTAAAATATTTATTTACAATATCTCTAAACCAAGATATTTAGTTCGATCACCAATATTTATAATATATAATAACTCTAATAAAATATCTCATTTCTGCAATATTCACCATAATTCTATTGAAAAAAAATTCATTATTGCAGCTGTGAACTTACTATTAGCTGCGTCTTTCTATTTGTTTTGGTCTCTATGGGTTCTATAAGTTGTGATTATATGATTTTCTGCAACTCTGCTTTTTGTATATTTATACCTATTTCTTTTGATAGTATCTACTTGTTCTTTTAATTAATCTCAATTTTTAAGTATTTCTCATAATTGGGTGTTCGAAACATGTTGGAAACAAATTGCTTACATATTATTATTAATATTTTTATTGTATTACTTAACATCAAATTTTCAATTTTGAATAATTTGTCATACTTGCATAAATAAATGCATGTCATTGGACATATGTGTCTGTTATTTTTATTAAATATAAATTAATGTAAATATATCGCGAACCTAAATACAAAGAAGAGTGTATTTAACCTAAAAAGAAGCTAAAGCATCCTGTCAATTATTATAGTTATGTGAGATTATCCTTAGAACGTGTATTTAGCATATATTTAAGTCTTGGCAGAATGCATCATTATTTTTTGCAATCAGGTTTTAACATTTATAAAAAGCAACTTGTTAAATATGTTCTACTTGAACAAAAATAAAATAGAAATAATAAATACGACCTTTGTAAATGTTTTAAAAATCTGGCGGTTTGCCATGATTAATTCTTTAATTTTATTTAATTTTATATTCTTTTAATAATGTATTTTGAGAAACATATCAAATATCTTGAAATAATGAAGACAACACTTTACAATTTTATTATTATTTAGTCAAATCAAATTAGATCAAATAAAATGTGAACCATTTTTTAAAATGGCATAACAATACATTTTCTGAACTTTACTCCCATTATCAGCTCAACATTAACTGCGCCGAAGCGCCGTGCGACGTGGCAATTGAGGCATACAATGATCTGAGATTTCGCTAAAGTTTTTGAGATTACTTTGTGTACATCATTATCGAGTCTCGTACAGTGCTAAATTGTTAATTACCAACATGGGTTCGATTCTGGTAGATCTATTAGATAGATGTATCACGTAATTCATTTCTAAAGAGTGGGATGCAAATTGATACCATTTACACAGTTTTCCAAGGTATTCGAGCGCCTGGATTACAGTTTTCTATCAGAGCAATTGAAGAAATTGGCCTCGTGTGGAGCGGGCGAGCTTACTTTACATCAACCCCATTCACAAATGTGAGCGGTGTGAATGATTTTGGTCCACCTCTCCGGGTCCTAACTTGCTGGACCTTGCCGGCTAAGGCCTTTGTCTTCTGGCGCTCTTCTGTCTTGGTGTTCTTTCTTTGCCAACTTGTCACCCCCTGGGGTTCGGAAACATTGGGGTATTTTGACAGGGATTGGCTGCCGGTACGCAGAGTGTCAATTGACATCCTGCCATCCGGGTCATCAGTTAGGTAAGGATGAGCTATGTAGCTCGAGGAAGTGCAGACCTGTCTACTTTGATAGCATTTTTGGTCTGCACGGAGCTAGCTGACTACAGGTACTAGACGGTGTTTTGTCCGGTACCCACAGGATAGTGGATGGGTGGTTGGGTGATCGTCATGTCTTTTCCGTGGGTTGTCTTCACCGGCGGTGGTATGGTTCTCATACTCATCCGTTATCCATGATTTGCATCATCGGTCTCTTGTGCCTCGGAGCGTCGGCTGGATCGTTGTCAGTGGCCTCCCTGATCAACGGGTTTCCATGCTCCTCGGCAAGAGTGTATATCTTCTTGGCCCTCTCCCGGATGATTTCGGTGATTGGGGTATAATCCAAGTCCCTGAAGATGTCTGCGTTGCGTACGAACCATGGTACGTCCACCGCTGTCCACTCTTTGGATCTGCTGGAGGTAGGTATTCGCTTGGTAGCCCCAGGCTATGGAGGTGTACGTCAGTTGGGGTAAAGTGCAAGTAATATCGTTCTTGTATTTATATCAAAATAATGTCATGGTTGAATGCACTCAGCCAACCCCATCATCCCTAGCTAAACTCTGTTTCAGTTAAACGAATCGTGACCTAATAACCTATTTGAAATAGGCCCTTTACCGCTATTCATACTTTTTTACAAACTTTTATTTAACTTGCTTAACTTGCTCCAGCATCGTATTTTCCAGAATCTTCTAATTTCTAGACCACATTCGTTGTGACTTTTAAGTCGTGTGGTACCGGCGGCAACGTGTTTTGTTATACTGTTATATATTATATTGTTTTGAGGTCAGAAAGTGATTATTGTTTATAATAAGTGTTTGTTCGAGGTGTTTATTCATTTCTGATGCATGGCTCCTAAGGCAATCACGCGTACTTGGCTAAAAATTTATCATGCGGTGCTGACCGGTGACGATGAGAGCCGCGCAAAATCTGCCGTATTTTTGGCAACAGAACAATCGCAAAAAATCGCCACCATCACTCAAATTCATTAGAAACGTTAAAAGTTCATCTTCCATAAGTTTGTAGTTTATGAATGTAAATTTAGTTTTTTGGACTGTAAAAAAATGATAAAAAATTAAGAAATTTGGAAATGGCTAAAGATAGAGAAGGCTTCCTCCAGAACGTTGTGCTGATGTCTCCAAGGAGTTGATGAGAAGAGGCTATGGTGAGGACGTGCGTTTAATAGGCAATCGTGACAAATGGCCTGATGTTCTACCATAAGTAATGGAAGGAAGAAAGAAAAAGAAACTAGTGGAAGCATTATACTCTTCGCCGATTTACTGAGCTTTTTATATAATTGTTACACATTCTATAGGATACTCTTCATATTTTTCTTGTAAATAATGTTAGTTTTTGGACATTCTAAATTTTGTGATACCAACTTTGTTGTGAAAAAAAATATATGAAAAAAAATCACGATGTGAGGGATCGAACCAGGGACCCTTGGATTGCGAGACGAATGAATGAATGAATGAATAACAATTTATTAATAATTTGTATACATGTATTGCGAGACGAAACTCTTGCCGCTACACCACTATTTCTTATTGCTAAAATTGTTAATGAGTGTAATATATACCATTAGAAAATTTATTGTGATTATTAGGAAACACACATTAGTAAAATATATTTAAAAAAAAATAGTGATAGGAAATAACATTTCGCCAGGTTTCTATTTATTACAAACCATAAAAAAATGTAAAAAATATTTTTTTAAATTTTAAATTACTAATAACTTTTTTATTTACCAATCTATTTTGTTAAAAAACAACAGGGTTCTTCCTCTAGCTAACACCAAGTTACTCTCCAAATTTCAATACAATCGGATTTTTCTTTCTTGAGTTATCGTGCTTACAAGAAACGTGACGGACGGACGAACGGACGGACGGATGGACGGACAGACGGACGGACAAGCGGACAGACGGACATTTTGAAAGTTGTTCAGAATTCGTTCACTAACATAACGATATAAATTTTTTTTCTCTACGAGCGATATTTACTGATTTAGAAATGTGCCGATCAAATACAATATACTCTTCGTTTTTGCGAAGAGTATAATAAAGGAAGTCCAACTAGAATAATTTGTGCATCACAAAACATCTACCAAGATGAGAATAGGAAGAAAAAATGTATAATTTATTATTCCGCAAGGTACTGTTTGTTGCATCTTCACGATATAATGCACACCATTGTTGGATCATCTAAGATGACGAATTTTTAATATGCAGAATATGTGCTGTGTGACATAATATTTTCATGTTAATAACATCCTGAGACAATTAAAGTTTACCTGCAAAAGAGATTGCTTAGAATTTAATGAAAACTTATGAAGCATAGTGAAAGTAGCTGTAATACAACAACTGAGTCCTGTGCATTTGAAATATGATATGGCAGAATATTTTCAGGAAGCTTCAGTGAATTTATCCACTAAACATTAAAGATGTTTCTAAAGAAGAATAACGAAATTGTAATGTTTGTCTGTGTGTGTTCAAATGAATACAACCACTACTAGATGGATTATGATCAAACAAACAGTACAATATTGCCCATTGCGATTATGTTCTGCACTTGGTGTCATTAAGTTTCGATTCAGAGGGTTAAGTAATAACAACTGAACTGTTCCGCGTATACCGTACCATGAAGAGCTATGAGAGCCATTTAGAAGCGACGGTGTAGGTTAGACAGATGAGGTGCCGTGAGATGCTACATTCGCTTATAGTAGCTTTAACTTCAAACCTTGTTAGGGCAAAAATCGAAGAAAAGATGTTGGCAGATCTGACTTTAAAGCAAAAAATGCGGACGGAAAAACTATAGTTCTTAAAAACCGTATTTCCAAAAGGATAAAATCCTTTAAGACATTTTGTTATAAGACATCAACATTTTTAATTCTGCTCTCGGAAATTTCTTTTAGGTACATGTTAAGAGTAAGCACCTCTAACAGAAAGGACCAACTAATTTTAATGCAGGTATGTAGTTAGTATGACAAATGTGAAAATTATATATTCTAAGCTGGAAAACGGATACAATTATTTTTGATAATCTTAAATGAAAGTGAATAACGTTTTGTCGCCCGATATAGAATGATACCCGGAACTAACATAGTTTTCTCACAATTCAATGTAAAATATTATGTACATACTGATTTTAAGTAATGGTAGATTAAATCGATTGATCAGAGACAAAGTTTAAAAACCCTTTGAAATATCTGTAAATGATAAACCTGTTGCCTCTAAAGTAGTTTTCACAAACACCAAAATACTTGAATACTTTTAACGACGCGCATTTCGCCAACCACGTTGGCATCATCTGAAGATAATTAAAACTAAAGTATAATTAGAAAAGTTTCTGTATTTATACTAAAATAATATCATTGTTGAACACACTCAACCGATTCTGTCATCCCTACCTAGACTCTGCCACGGTTCAACGAACTGTGACCTAATAACCAATAAAGCAGACTCTTTGGAATAGGCCCTTTGTTTTGTTACGAATCATACCATTTTTGCATTTTGCAATCTCTAGCTTTCAAAAGCATCCAGCTGTCTGTTGTTTGTTACATTTCTAATTAACCTTAAGTTAGTGATATCTATTCTATGATTGTTATTAAAGGAATGTTGGGCAACATAATTTTTTCACTTTTGAGGTGAGCCATGTTCCTTAAATCTTGTTAAAATTGAACGTCTTGTTTGCCCAACATAGTTCAATTTAGAATCCTTACAACTAATTTCGTAAACCACGGACCATTCGTTTGATATAATTTTATCCTTTAGGTTGTCTAAAAGTTGCTGCAAATTATTTCCCGATGAATGAACAACTGCCATATCTGAGTTTTTAAAAATCCTGCTTAGGTCACGGGTAAACTAGATAAACCTAATAAAAGAAATAACTGAATCCAAACGACATTATTAACATTTTCAAAAACTATTGGCATCAAAACGAAACTATGCTATTAAATCTGCTATTATCAATCATATTTCTTACGCGACACTAGCGTTGTAAATAAAATTGTGCAATTGCATATAGTTAACTTAAATATGATTCTATAATATATTTCCACGTTTCACCAAGCAGTAAGTACTATATATTCTTACTTTTTATTGTATATTCATATATTTTCGAATACAAAAGAAGAAAATATGAATATTCCACAAATAAATAATTATAGATAATATAATAGGTATTATCTTTAACATCAACGTATCATATTTATTTTATCTTCTAATCTATGTATTTCAACACAACTATCCAAACAAAAAAATATAATAATAGAGATGCTAAATAATAGAGATGCTAAATAATAGAGATGCTTAATTATATGAGGTAAATACAAAGAAAACGGAACCTAACACATACAATTATGTTTTGTAATCCTACAAATCCACTTTATTTGATACATAGCATAATCCGAACACATAGAAAGAAAAAAGGAAAACTATATATGTATGAGGTGGAGGCAAGTAGAAAACAGAAAAGCGTGATCTAATTAACCAATTGGTTGCTACGTTTCGTTCACTTTTGGTCTTCAGCCACCAACTGGAGGAAAAGATGACGTTGCAAAGTATTATCACATTTATGTTTGCATGCTTTTTCTAAATTATACCCATAATCCATTCAGATTTTATCATTTTAGATATATAGATTAGATACCATAGTTCGGAACAAATAAAAAATTTCACAAGTACGAGCTAGTAATTTTCTTGCTGGGTACGATGGTTTTTTGCTATGAATTATGTGAAGTTTTGGAAGGGATATGGATCTGAAGCATTTGAATAGACTCTATGAAACCATTCCAAATGTAATGCCTGGTCGTGTTAGTCGTGATGCGCTAAAATATTTTGTGATTTTTTTACCGAAACGGTTTAGGTGTGACGTCAAAATTGAATAGCTAACCTGATGGCATTTTTTTCTGTACTTTCAGAATCTGCTACTAGTTTTTCAGAAATGCGATAGAATAATGTACTTTTTTGTGAAAAACGAAGAGGGCAGATTTTTCCGAGTCCGGCCCTGGATTTTTCAAAACCAAGTAAGTAACTCTGACATGTCCCAGCTGAGAAATATTACTGGTAAATTTCATTCGATTATGTCCAACCGTTGCAGAGATGTAGCTCTTTGAATTTTCAGACCAAATGCATAAAACACCCTGTATCTTCTTAACCAGTAGCCAAAACATTTTTTTCGTTGGTGATCAATTTCCAGGATATTTAAAATCATTCAAAAATTTTTTTTACAAGTATTTTACTATTTTTATTTAATGGCGCAGCCACACAAAAAAAGTGGTCTGGCCTGCGGACCAGACCAGTGTATCCTTATGTATTTGGACCTGCTGAAACCGAATTCGAAGTCAGAATTGTTAGATTGGCTCGTTTTTCACCTCTAACCCCAAAAAAACACCCCTATCAAAAAATGGTCCGTGCGGCGGACCACACCTGTGTATCCTCATGTATTTGGACCCTCTGAAACAGAATCCGAAGTCAGAATCGTCAGATTCGCTCGTTTTTTACCCCCCCCTCCAATAAACACCCCCGAGACAAAAAAAAAAAATGTAGTCTGGCCTGCGGACCAGACCAGTGTATCCTTATATATTTGGACTCGCTGAAACCGAATCCGAAGTCAGAATTGTCAGATTGGCCCATTTTTTAGTTTTTCGGACTATTTTTACCAAATACATAAGGATACACTGATATGGTCCGCCGGACAAATCATTTTTTGGTGGAGTGGTTTTTTGGGGTTAGGGGTGAAAAACGAGCCAATCTGGCAATTCTGATTCGGATTTGGTTCAAATGCATAAGGGTACACTCGTCTGGTCCGTAGGCCAGACCACTTTTTTGTGTGGCTGCGTCATCAAGTAAAAAAAGTAAAGTACTTGTAAAAAATGTCTGCGATGAATTATTTTAAATATCGTGGAAATTGGTTCTATATATCCAAGAATGTGCAAAAAAATTCCGAGTGGCAACAACTTTGACTTAAATTTGGTTGTAGCACACCGTGGTTGACCTTGTTCTTATAATTATTATTATCCACTGTCGATCGATCCGTGAGAAGCGGAAATCCCTACTTTATATATTTTTCGACTGCCTGTAACGTGGAAACAGCGAATTTTCAGACCCAGGTTACGTTTGAAAGTTTGATCGGGACAACGAGAACTCCCTTTTCCCAAAGTTACAAAACTTTTCACCGAGACCCATTTTCCCACGTATTTGGTGCGAAGTCCTTTGATCATATCAATAAAAAATATTTATAACTTAAAAACAGCAAAACATCGAAACTCGGCCTACGAGAATGACATAATCACAACATGTAAAACCAGGGAGTTACACATTTGAAAAAATGCAGACGTACATGCGGCTCGAACTTAGCACAGGATAAATAGTACGATCAGCATATTTGCCACACAATACGCCTTAGCCTACTGAGCTACCTTATTGGTTAAATGGTCGGAAACTTTTGGCAACGTATTTTTCATGTTAAAACCTGCAGTCTGCCTGATCGGTCTATACATTAATTGTATTTTGTTATAAGCGATCAACAGTAAACAATTTATTTTTCACGAAAATATTGCTATTAAAACATTTTGTACAGTTTAGTAAATTATAGTGAAGGAAAAGTACTCCTATTTAGGTTTTTAAGCTTGCAGATTTCGAATTTGAGGTCAATAACTGACAATTCAAGATAGAGGATCCAATATGGCTTGAACTGTGATTTTCTTAAACAGTTAATTATTAATAAGCATACGAAATACGCTTTGCAGCTTTTAGACTAAAAAAAAGATGTTGCTAAAGGTGTCAAATAATTTCATTCTTGATGGCCAGGTTTCGAAGTTAAAACCCCCATTGACTCCTTTAGACTAAGATTTGCTGATTTTTCTGCTTTTGTAAGTGATCATCTTTTTGATATTCAGAGAATCTCTAAAACAGTGATCAGGGAACATCTCTACTAATTTTTTAAGCAAAGCGGCATATCATTTCTATCATTGGAACAGGAGTGTGATGGAGTGTTTATGCTCCATGTCACGACATAATGCGACAATGCATCTCACAAGCACCTCCACTCCCTAGCCTACACTCCTGTACCATGCCTCAGGTGGCTCTCACTGATGACAATAAGAATGACCCAAATCCAACCCAGCGTGGATGTAGCCGGTACGTTTACAGGGAGTAGCAGCAATGCCCACCGTTCAAGGACTCCGCCGTTTTACCTATGAAAACTTGGGTTCTGATTTCATGGGAGTTGTTCCTACGAACCTCCGATTAAAGAACTTAGATACATAATTGTATAATACATAATTGTACTGATTTATATGTTGCTGAGATAGTTACAATCTAAGGCACTTCTTCCCATAAGTTCTTGATTGGCTAGTCGATCTATTCGCGACCGATTCGGGCACGATCGGTTCAGTTCGATTATCATAATCTCAGCTTGACACTTTTGACAGTATCCGCCATTAATGTGTTTGTAGTGTTTTTCGATCAAAATGTGGTGAAGAATTCTTTTTATTTTAAGTTATGATTTGCTTAATACTTAATAATATTCTCTATTCATATTTACAAAGTTTAGTGACAATATATTTAGTGCAAAGTGCTGTGCCGTTTGCAGAAAGCAGTTTAGAAAAGAAGAAAATCGATCGTTCCATAGTCGTAACATGATGAAGTTCAGTTTACAGTTATAAAGTGAATACCAATTAAATTTTAATATCCTTTCAATACATATTTATCTTACTGGAATATCGTATGCCTACATCACGTTGTATAAAGAGCCGGTAATTCAAGAATTGTAATAATTAATTTTAATGAAAATATTTACCATTCTACACATTTTCTACACACACAACGCCACTGTTGCCTATGGGATGTGATGTTCATCTATCCATTTTAATGGACATATAATGTGACTATGTTAGGAGCAAACAAGGTATAAAGTGAAAAGATAGCCTGTTATGTATCTAGATATAAGTTCTTTAATCGGAGCTACGAAGGATCATCATATCTTACGCCGTCTATGGGGAGATATAATTTCAAATAACAGAAATACTAGGAAGCTTGGACAACCTCCTGCCGCTTACTTGGGAACTTATCCTGGGAGCTTATCAGACTACTCCGATCAACAGTCTTTGCTTTACATCTGAGTCTGCGGAAGATAAGAGCCACCTTCGACTTATGACACGGTGGGTCAGAAACACTCCTGGGTGTCGTTATCAACATTGAGTACTTCGAATATTGGGGACACGTGGTTAGAGATATTACTTTGAGAGTCACTAAGGCTTGGCAGATCGAGTGGACGCGTTTCATTAAAGTAAGATTTTTATACAATCTCTTTCCTAACGTAGCCCAATGGCTATATCGAGAACAGATTCCAGATCCTAAAATGTGCCAGATACTCACCGGCCACGGCGACTTTCCTGCCTATCTTTATAGAATCGGAAATATCGATAATCAGACTTACGTCGAATGTGACGCTGTGGATAATCCAGGGCACCACTTTTTCGCTTGTATCAGGTCTGGTCAAGTTAGGCGTCTGATCACTAACAGACTGCCGTCTAGCGTTGTCTTCAGCGAAGACAACTTTTAAGTATATTTCGAGGACTTTGTCAACCTCTTACAGACATTTTTATAACACCGTCATGTCATAGACCGAAGAAATAAAATATAAGACAGGCAAATTTTAAGAATCATAGATCGATAATAAATAATATCGTCTAATAAATAATAATAACTGAGCAGGACAGTATTCCTTGCTATCCAACCTTTCCATTAACCCCCTGCTTTCCTATATGTTGAATTTTAAGTGTGCTGGTTAGTGCCACTAATAACCAGTGGACCTTCGGTTTCCAATTTTGATGAACAGGTTTCCAACTAATCTCTGTCATAAATACACTAACCTACTGACATTGAGCAACTGCTTCTATAAAATCAGACAATGAATTCACTACTTTCAACTTTTCCTATACAACTTTTTTCTAACATCTATCGAACGTTTGAACTAACGTGTATGGGAGTCTCGTATTTCCGCCAACCACTCTACACCTTTTCTGTTTCCAACAACTTCGATTAAATGGTTCATAGAACCCGACGAAAAAACTTCTATAACGTATTTTTAAAACTCTGCAAAACAAACTTCTCTACCTTTTCTACCTAATAGGTTTGTCCACAAAATTTTAATTTCAATTGGAAATGATAGATTTGTCGATATTATAAACTAATGCAACAATAAAAAAATATATGTATCTTTATTTTGCCAGTTATTCGTAATAGAAGACACCCCAACGCACAGTTGGTCAGGTTTAACGTTTTTCGGCCAAAAATCTGAAACTCCTGGAAACGCCCCAAAATCAACTGGCGTTGAGAGGAAAAATAATGAAAAAAATCCCATCGATAAATGGGGTGGGTTTCAGGGGTGAAAATTAAAATAATTGAATAAAATTGTGAAAGTTTGAATTCGAATAGGATATTGCCTCCAAATTTTAGGGAAAATGGTTAAAAAATTCCACCGATATATAAGGCTGGGTTTCAGGGGATGGAAATTGAAATAATTGGATAAAATTGTGAAACTTTGGATTCGACTAGAATATTGCCTCCAAATTTGAGAAAAAATGGTAAAAAAATTCCATTGAACGATTTCATGAATTGAAATAAATCAGTCATTACAATATCACTAATTATTTTACTCCTAAAATTGAGTATTTTTAACCTGAATTAACGTATTCAAAACACCTTAACTCAAAAAACGGCAGCTAGGGGCAGCTGCAATTCACAGAATATATAGAGAACACTATATTCAATATTATAAAGAAAATTATAAAGGTAAAGCTTGCGAAAGTGAAGTGTAACAAAAATGAAAAGTTTTATTTTAATCAAAATTTACGGCTGAACGCTCACTCGCTAAAAGGCTATAATTGAGACACCAAATAACAAATAAAGTCAACTAACTGCCTACAATAAAGCTCTTGCCTTGTTCTATGCTAGACATGGCCGATTCGTTCAATTGAAGGCAAAAAAAAACAAAAATTCACAGTCGTGTAAACGTTAAATTTTTACTGCACAATTTTAAACTTGCACACGTGTTTCCTTCGCAAGCTGTAGAATGCAAATGCGGCAGGTATAGGGATCAAGGCCTTTTGTTTCCCCAAGAATAACGGCCACCCTTACCAAAAAGCATGTTTGTTACTCATTTTTCGGAAGTTGGTGAAATTTGGTTCATTTGAGTTTTGGCCAGAAATCTCTTAAAATGACCCACTGTGCAACGTAGCGATGCTAAGAAACGTTCCCAAGGTAGAAGCTAGTAATTTGACGTCACCTCCTTGCAGGTAAGCTGGCCTGTATGTGTAATGCGGGCCTGTTGTTCTTTATTGAAAAACTAATGTAATATTATTGATCAGTTGCTTTGGAACCCCTATATTCAAATTTTGAAGATATTTTGATTTATGATACTCAAATTACGGCCCCCAAAATTATATTTTTCAAATATTAAATAATTAATAACTTTTAAACATAGAATAATTACCAAATATTTTGAACATTTTGTAAATTATTCGTGTATTAAGAATTGCCGAATTTGAATGCATGGATGACAGTGGGTGATAGAAAAAGTCATTTTAAATAGAAAGTGAGGAGTTACTTTTTTTTTTAAATTGTTTCCAAGTTATAAATTGTTTGATATTATTTTTGGTAATTTTTTAATAAAATTTTTTGGCCTATGAAATTGAATTTAATCAGAAAATGAAGAATGACTATTTTTCGAAATACAATTCGTTTAAAAGTTATTAATTATTTAATATTTGAAAAATATAACTTTAGAGGGCCGGGCCGTAATTCGAAAATCATAAATTAAAATGTCTTTAAATTTTGGATATAGGGCTAAAGCATGCTGATCAATAATATAATATTAGTTTTTCGATAAAACACAACGGGCCCGTATTACGCACACAGGGCGGCATTGCCTCCAAGGAGATGATGCCTTGGGAACGTTTTTTAGCCTCGCTGATTTGGAGTGATTTCTATTACGAATAATTGACAGAATTGAATTATTTATTTATAAAAAAAAATCTGATTTTGGTACTAGGTTCTCTAATGTACGGTTTTAACTAATGTTGATGTAAATATTTTTTTTGTGGACATCCTTATTTTCACAGGTCTGGTGTTGGAGGTGCCCCAGGGGTAGAGATAAGTACTCTACATTGTAATATCCACCGTTCGCTGGTAAATTTAATTAAAAAAAATAAAATAAATCAAATTTTTATTGATCTCTGTATTAATTTTAGATAGTTTAATACGTGAAAAATCTAGAAGTTTGAGAGTTTATGAAAAACCCAGAAAATACCACTAGACCTTAAATATTTTTCTTATTTTTGCCACATAAGTACTTTAGGTAATGTTGATCTCATTTTAAATTTTCGCACCACGTCGAAAAAAATTGTCTAGTAATGCTCTGGTTTATTATGACTCATTTTTGTTATAGAATGTATCTCTGGTAACTGACAACTAATTTAAGAGGAATTTAATATATCGGAGACTTAACATTTAGTTATTTGTTTAGAGAGCCCATAAAATCTATTACTTTTTATTTTAACAGTATTATTTTAAATTTAATTTGTCACAGTTCATTTTAAATTTAATATTAATACACCAATATCCATTTACAGTAAATCAGTGTAACAATATATATTAAGAAAAAACCAATGGCTGATTGATATAGACTAGATTATTGATTTATGTTCGCCACTAGGCGTTATTTAATAAGCTAATCAAGACTTATGAAAGTTATGTTTTATGTGTTTGAAACATTATATCGAGATTGGTAATAGGTGTAAACCAGCTCGACTACTTAATTAAAAATACACATTTCAAACGATAAAGGAATTATGACAGGCACAATTTAAATTTCGTTGTTATATACTGAACTGCTATCGCCATACAAATGGATCGATTTTTGTTCAAAACCACATGCTTGCTATATTTCAATCCTTGCGTAGAAGCTGATAAACCTGAATTACCATGGTAGCGGATTTACTAATAATATTATTGATATCTAAACTTAAGCTGCTATAGCTATTCATATATTTAACGAGTAGAATTTGCCGTCGGTCCTGGCCGAGACTTAAGGAACACACTCTATGTTACAGTTAAGATATTTTATACAATTTGGTATTTTTTGTGATTAATTAACCTTGCTCCAAAGTTCTAATAAAACATTGTTTATATACAGCAAGCCAGTTTACACACCTCTGGCGATCACCCTGTATGGACGATATGGCTCAATTTCAATAATAGGATTCTACCATTCTATTCTACACATAAAATTTTTGTGTCAGAGGTCATCGTGTTTATTAGATATACTGCAAATTCCCATTGTGATTGTAATACTCTTATTAAAAGTAACTTAATAATATTTTAAGGTAAAATTAATATATTATTCAACCTATGTTAAGTTCGCTAGAACCTGAAAGGTATATTGAGGATTAAAAAATTTTTACACATTTGTATGTTTATGTTCTTAATAAAAAAACTATGGAACATTTTGCTCTAAATTATAATAATACATAGTTTATATAAAATATATTAACACATATTTACACGCCTCTGAAGATCGCCCTCCTGTATGACAGATGTCACCCAATTTCAATAAGGAGTATTTTACTATGTAGAAGAGTCGATGAAGTTATTTACCTACAAAAACTTGCGAACTGAATAATTTTTTTTTAATGAATTCGTGAAAGTATATAGAATAATATTCTGAAAAGTTTACATTTCGCTCGGATGCAGAACATAAAAAAAAACTGAAAAAAATTTTTTTTTCATCCATTTTCTCAAAATTTTAAAATTAAGTCGAGGCAGGAAAAAATAAAAAATACAGGTGTAAAAACCACGTGTTACTGAATAAAAAAATGTCCTAATAAAATTTATCGCTAAAGCCACGGTTTTCCCTGAAAAAAATAGTCAAATGTAACGTTTTAACTCGGAGCGAGATCTATGCATGCGCGCGCTTGAATACGCATGACTGTGACACCGACGCACTGAATTACATGTCACTAAATCAGAATTTGTTCAATCTATATGAGTGTTGGTTCATTTAAAAGATGGGAATTGTAGCTTTCTGATGCTTTTTTGTTTTAAACAATACAAGCAAAGGATGGATTTGAAAAATATACTTCTCATCTTCGCAATAAAAGATATAGAAAAAATAAAAGCATTTCAAAAAAATTTTTTCTTCATAGAGAAATGTTAAAAATTATGTACCCTTCATGATTATTATGGTTTATTAAGTTGTAGTAACGTGGATTCAAAAAAAAGTACATCTCAAATCATTTAAATTTCCTTCCTTGATGATTTTCTTGATAAATATATATATTTATTGATAAGATATTTGCGTCCTTAAATTAGGAAACCAATTATATAAAATTAAAAAAAAAAACAATGGTACACGCCATTGTCATTACGAGTTTGTATTTTACAATTTTGTAAACTTGATCACATAAACAGTGCTATTTCTCATTAGACAACCAAAATGAATGATACAGTAACAAAAAATTGTCAAATAGATAGGAATTTTATAAAATTACTTTTTAAGAAGCTATGGGATAACTTACTTTATCTTAGCAAAAATATTTCCTTTTACAAAACTACAATGGAACAAATCAGAGTAAATTTTTCCAACGATGAAATGTTTCGGACAAATGGACTTGCATATGTTGTTTCGAAATGGTCCTTAGTAGAGAAAACATCATATCGTGAATAGAGTAAAATCTCTGTACCTAGAAGATAAAAAATGAAATGAATCCAAGAATTGTATGTAACAATAAATATTTTAAATTAAAAAATATTTACAAAAGAGAACAAAAAAATATAAACACAATAAATTATTCAAAATTGGTGAATGAACTTTTATTAAAAGAAAATCATCAACAATTAACAAACTACATAAAAGTTTATAATAAACCGGGCAAATGCCCCGACCTGCATTGAATTATACCTTCAAACCGTGATCGGTAGCCAAATATCATTCAATGCAGGTCGGGGTATTTGCCCGCTGAGTAGTTGTTTTCTTCAAATCCTATTTCATTAACAGTGAGTATAGCCCACTATGGCTAGAGATCGCCGCTCTTGGTACTTGCTAGGCCAGTCGCTATACGCCAGGGACATTATGTCCGACGTATAGTAGCATCTGGCCACATGAGAGTTTACCTCTCACCATCACTTCATTTGCATCAGTATGTATAAGACTAGCAGGTTGGCCACTATCATTTGTCTGTTCCATGACTTATGGCATACTGAGGAGAACATAATAAGTTCGAAACCGGTCTATGTCTGGTTAGGAACAAACAAATGATATTTGGCTACCTATCACGATTTGAAGGTATAATTCAATGCAGGTCGGGGTATTTGCTCGCTGAATAGTTGTTTCCTTCAAATCCCATTTCATATATATAGAACTTGACCTGCAAAAAAATAAAATATCACTATTTCGGAAAAAATGTATACTTTTTGAATGTTCAAACACAAATTTGTTTACTTGTATGCATTTTTTCGAAAATATGATCAATCAGATCATGATAAAAAATTGCGATTTTGATGATCTTATCCTTATAAGTATGAAAATATCTTTGATTGTTTTGAATATAAATTCTTGAACTTTTCCAATACATGAATAAATGTATAAGGAATCCGTTGGATATAGCCGGTGTACCTGTAATAAATACAATTCGGTAAAGGCACGTAAAAATTCATACGAGCGATTCAGCGGCTATGTGTGGTGTCTGTGTATGTGTTCATACTGATATATTTTCCCTCCATACTCACTATTTATCCTCCTATTCACTAAGAAAAATGTCAAAAATGTATGTATAATCAGAAAGAGAAAAAAGCTTTATTTTACTCGTTAGAACTGCTAAGAATTTTTAAAGGTTCCATAGTATGCATTTAACCGTGCGCTTGGCCGCGCATAGTGACAGAGTTCCTTCACTATTTTTTTCCAGGAATACCGTGGCTTTAGCGATAAATTTTATTAGGACATTTTTTTTTCAGAAACACGTCGTCTATCCACCTGTATTTTTTTTTCTACCCTGACTTAATTTAAAAATGTTGAAAAAATGGATGAAAAAAAATTTTTTTTCACTTTCTTTTTATGTTTTGCATCCGAGCGGAATGTAAACTTTTCAGAATATTATTCTATACACTTTCACGAACTCATTAAAATAAAATTATCCAGTTTGCAAGTTTTGTAGGTTTCACTATAAAATGTTCTCTGTCGTCTGGGCTAATGCTATTTTACATATGTTCCGAATTTGAAATAAAAATGTGACTAGTAGCAGTTACCGTATTTACAAGAAACGGTCTACACATACGCGCACGCACATACAGACACACCGACTTTTTTTATTTGATATTTGAGTTCAGCGTGTTATGAAACGGATTTCTGTACAATTCTTTTTGCGATGATTATTAAAAATATTTCTCCGGTTACAGTATATCTATTTGATGAGTATAAAAAGAGCATTTGAAACTATCGATCGGAAAATGTTTTTGGATAAATTATCGTACTATGGCGTGAAACGTAATATTCTGAATTGGTTAAAAAATAATTTGAACTGCAGAAAATAAATCATCAAAGTTAACAATACATTTTTTCTAATCTTGGAATTCCGCAAAGAAACATTTTAAAATTTAATTTATTATTTACATCATTAACATAAATTACCAGCTTAACTGTGATTTTTGAACTTGCAGATGTCTAACATTTTACTATTTATTTGAATATACAGTGTGTCTCATTTTGCTTGGAACCACCCTCGTAAATAGTTTATTTTAGATCCGATTTAGATCAGGTTTTATTAAAACGTAGAAACCTCTGAAGAATGCATTTTTGTGATACATTAAATTTTATAAAACATGAAAGGTTGACCTACTGCTTTTATCTTTGTGGGTGGAAAATGATGAAATCTTATTGACGATTTTTTTTATTTCAAATTTAAGTACACTACTGAATTCGGCAACCCCTCACATGTATTTGCACCGAATTTCGTGAAGAAATATCTAAGAAGAAATATCAAAAGAAATAAACATTTTGAAATTGCCAATGACAATTCACTGTTGCACGGAATTGTGTATCTAAAAGCCTTGACTCAAACAACTGACAAAGGAATGTTTAACTGATAATTTGTGTAGGCTTTACTTATTCTGATTGGGCTATCTTTCAAACCGAACGGAATTCAAAATTCGTATCAATTCCATATGAACCCCAGTTTACCCGTGGTCTAAGTAGGATTTTTAAAAGCACAGATATGCCAGTTGTTCATTTATTGGAAAATAAATTACAGTAACTTTTAGGCAACCCAAAGGATACAATTACATCAAACGAAATTAGTTGTAAGAATTGTAATTTGAAATATGTTGGGAAAACAATGCGTCCAATTTGAACGAGATTTAAGAAACGTGTCTCACCTCAAAAATGGAAGAACTGGAAAATCTAGTGTTGCCCAACATGCCTTTAATAGCAATATTTTTTTAAGTGGAAAAACCTTCAAGATGTTCCCTGCACTGTTGTTCCATCGTGTAGGGATATGCGGGACCACAGGGTAGAGATTATTTCGAATGTGTTCTGTTTTCCCGTGACAGTAATCAAAATTTTTCAGTGATGTGTGCGCGCACAGTGCGACTACTTCAGGTGTAATTTTAATTAGTTTTAGGCCCTTATGGGCAGTATGGTTAAGGACACTCTTGTTTTTAAATTCGCCCTAGGCGAATGAGAGTTCCAACATATCACCCCATTATCGTTCTTAACCAAACCGGCCCTGTCCCGTCCAACCTTACTCACCACGACGTTACACGCCGTGGTTATTTGGTTGGTTCCGGGGCAGGTTTCCGTCTAGGCGCATGCATATTTTTACTTTGAATAAAATCTTTTTGAAATTGAATTGAATTGATATGTGGGATTCGACCGCACTACGAAACTGTACTGAAACATTACTTCGGAGGTGTTGTCTGATTTATGGTTTGGGTATCCTTTCTTTTTCGACTTTTTTCTTTATTATATTGCAGCACATAGTGCTGATGATCGCTCAATAGTCTTCATTGGAGGGCATGGTGTTCATGAAATATTGAGGGGTGTCAACCATGGGGCAGTAGACTCGCGTGTGACACTCCCTCTTGCCAGTTCTTCGCACGTAGCATTCCGTCGGTCCATAAGGAAGTTCCTATTTACAGCCTTTGCGGCCCTTTCAGCTCCGTGATTGCATGACCATTCTTTTGCCAGCAAGCCGATAGGTAGTATTGCCGTGATGACCTACAAGGCAGTGGATAAGAGAGTACGATAACAGCACTAGTCTTTGCGTTTTCAGCAAGCGATTGCGGTTTCTGGTAGTATTGAGCGCGTCTTCCCACGCCGGGGCGGCGTATAGAAGAATTGTTGTGGCCACGAAGCTCAGTAGCCTTCTGACACTCGTCTTGACCCTTTGAGGACTGACAAAAAATGACAGGGGATACGATTATAGACCTTATGAACCTTATGGTTATCATCAATATACGTAAGGATGTCGTCTACTCTGAGAGATTTCTTATCGGAGTTGGAAAAATTTTCGTGGTGAAGATATTGTCTACCAATTATACTAATATCATTATCCAAATTTTTCTTTCAATGGACAGTTCATGATTCAAATATGTTTTACTAGTGAATCTTCATTGCTGAGTACCTCAACACGTGGAACTTTGAGACATCATTGTTCTACCGAATACATAAAATTAAACAACCCTTGACAAAACGATTCTCAACATTATTTCAGATGATGAAAAAGAAGATAATTTTTTTTCATCACAAAATTCACAAAATTTATTTATTTAATTCATTATTTGTTAAAGTTAATTTTTGCGGACTTACACAGAATATGTTTATGTTTATATTGCACAGCTGCTTCTGATCAATATACCCCCAAATATTTTATAGCGGTTTTGGTGGCAACTTCATTGCCAAGGATATTCTATATCAGTTACGTGTTTGCGCCCAGTGAGCGCAACTGCTTCAGATTTCTCGGGCACCATTTCTAGGCTATGATTTGTCACTCAGCTGTTAATATCATCAATTACAGCTTCGACCTTGGCAATAGCTCCCTCCTCAGTTCTGCCTATAACGACGACGATGAGGTCATCCGCAAATGTAACCAGACGGCAGTCATTGGTGGTATTTGGTGTCTCCATTTTGAGAATGCTATAGTAGAGAACGATTCAAAGGAGTGGTCCGAGGACATACCCCTGAACGCCGCACGTGACATATCTGATGTTGTTGTCTACCAGGAAGCTTATTTCAGTGAAGTAATTCTTTATTAGTTATAGTAGATTCTTTGCGTGATAGTGCTTCAACTATCGCCCCCCAGGGAGCCGTGTTGAAGGCATTCTTGACATCCAGAGCCACAGCCAGGCAGATCTCCCTGTACCGCTAGTTTCCCGAGTTCGCAGAGCGTGCTATGCGCATGACTTCCTGGATGGCATCTACCGTTGATCTACCTTCCCTGAAACCATATTGGCTCTCTGAGAACTCCTCTCTCGCGTCCAGTTTTAATAGCAATCATAGAATAGATATCAATAACTTTAGGTTAATTAGAAATATAACAAAAAGCAAATAGCTGGATACTTTTGACAGCTTAGATATTGAAAAATGCAAAAATGGTGTGAATAGGGACAATAGGCCTCTTCGAAATAGTTGGCCTTATTGGTTATTAGATCACAGTTCGTTGAACCGTGCAGAGTTTAGGTAGGGATGACAAAATTGGTGGAGTGCGTTCAAACATGACATTATTTTAGTATAAATATAAGAAACTTTTTAGTTGTATTTTAGTCTTAATCGTCTCTAGATGATGCAAACATGGTTGGCGAAACACGCGTCGAGTAATAATATTCAAGTATTTTGATGTTTGTGGAAACTACTTCAGAGGAAATCATATTATTATTATAGAAAATTTAGTGCTCTACCATAGGGGCACGTATAGCTTTTATCCCATCTCACTTGGCTTTTAAGATGTCTCGTTATTTTGTTACTATGATTGTTAATAACTAATACGGGAGTGTAGCGACTTTAATTAATTAATTATTATGAAAATTTTTATATACTGGGTACAATAGGTTTAATAAACAAGAAAACATACCTTACTGAATTAATTTCTTTCATTTTCAATGGCTGGTCTCCTCTAGAGATTCTTGGAGAAAAATAATTCGCAATTTTTCAGATTTCAGTCTATTAGAGATAAGTATACTACATGGTCTATAGGAATTTATCTTTCTTCTTCATCACTCCGTAACAATGGAGAGACTGTAATTGCTTCCGAAATAATCAATTAACTCAAATTACACTGATTTTTTTCATAAAAAACAAAATTTTGAGTATATTTATTTATAATATCTACTTCTCAAGTAATTGTTTTCCCATCTGAAGCATTCCCACATTTATCATCTAATATAACGTATATATTTATAGGAAAAATAAAAAAAATATACACACTGCTAAGTAGTTCTGGTTCGGTGAATATACCTGTAGTTTGGAGTAACGGAGCAGTTCACGATAATTTTTAAACTACTTATTTTTTGTGGATTAAAAATAAAAGCAATCTAATAACGTACATTATAGACATTTATATTCATATAAATGTTGAACGTAAAAAATAGGATATGCTTTTACATTATTTGCATAATTTTATTCGATCAATAATGGAATTTCTCCAATCGAACTGTAGCAACCGTGAATCGATCAGCAAATAATCGAAAACTATTTATCTTGGTACCACAAAACACAGAAAAAAATTAACGGGTTTCAGAGTGGGTAAGATTGAGATTTCTCACACTAACGCATCTTTAAAATGTTCAGGACATGTAAAGTTGATTTTCTAGTAATTTATGTAGTCTACAAAATGTTACATTCAAATATAATTTGAATTTTTATTACAATATTTGGACAGAGGTTATTAGTTGTACATTTTGTAAAGTAGCCTCTTCACACTTTGCGCAGTGTATTTATCCATTTGTGAGAAAACATTCCAACGTATATTTATTACATTTCCACTTATTTTTGACCAAAAATTTAGTGAATATAATCTCTTCCAGTGATTTTGAAATACTCTGGTTTATCACACAATCACTCAAGCTTTTTGCCTACTTTTAATTTTGTTTTTTAAAATATAATTGTTTAGTAAGTATCTACAGAAAAACAAATTAATTCCACAAACATGTTGTGGAATGGAACTATAGTAATGGTAAAAAAAATGATTTTTTTTGGTCAAATAGGCTCACAAACGTCGAGATTTGAAGTTTGAGTAAAACAGTTTCTGCCTGTCGGTCTGTCTGTAACTTTTTTTATGCGCACGATTACTCTGGAATGGTTTATGATTATTATTGACTTGAAATTTGGTACATCTATGTATTATAACGAGATCTGAAGCTATATTATACTTTGGTCTTATTCCGTAGAAGGATTGGGGAGTAAGTGGAGACAAGTAGGTAAATCAAGCCAGTAAGAGTCAGGAATATTGATGTGAAAGTAGTGATTCCTTTCTTAGACGGCGATTTTTTATGATGCATTTCTTCCTATACAATACAGTTCATCTCAAACTTATAGCAACATGAGGCCCAGTGTTTCAATGCAAAGTTAAGCACTTTATCCTACAAATAAATTAGCTAGAAGTTTAGAATATGAAGTTGCAATAAAAGCATATTCTAAACTTCTAGCTAATTTATTTGTAGGATAAAGTGCTTAACTTTGCATTGAAACACTGGGCCTCATGTTGCTATAAGTTTGAGATGAACTATAGTACTTATAAAAAATATTACTTTCTATATATTTTTTTGATAATTAATAATTTTGGTTAATAAACCTAGTCTTTTATTTATATTTGGAAAATGCGTGTGTGCAAATTGCACAAATTTTCCTAATTATTATACATATAGTGAGTTGCGTGTTTGCTTGTAGTACCGGGTGTCAACAGGTTACGGCAAAGTTCCACAAGTACCACATTTTTCTAAATATCGAAATGAAATTTGGTACAGGTTATATAAACTTAAAGAAATTAATATTGTTCCGTCTCATTTTTGTTTCCAAACTTCCGGTTTGGCCGAAAATGACCCTAACTTTTGCATTTGACATGAAACTCCGTGTAAGGTATACATTTTTAGAATCCTGAGTGCAATATAATCAAGAGTATTACCGTTAGGAACAAAATCTAGAGAAGTTAATTTATTGATGAGTCATGTATAGATATATTGTTAAAATATCTATAATAAATTAATAAAATTCGTTTTTGCTTGAATATATATTCGTAGTTTCAATTATATAAAATAAATGTTAACATTTATTAAAAAGATGTATTATCATTTTTATATAAAAAATATCTTGTTTATATGTTTTTTGTTTTTCTAAATCCTTGATGACTTGATGAGATAATTTGGTAAACTCATTCTGGGCAAACTCATCCGGAAATAAGTGACTTGCTACATTACTCCCCCGCTAATACGGTGGAGTAGAGTACGGACCAAAATCTAGAAATCCTTATTGTAAAGGACTGTGTTGGCTATTACAGATATCCACTTACGCTATTACATCTCAAAGATCGAAAACAAACATTAAGTTATGAATATTATGAAATGCGTGACTCTTCAGATGTTGTTCATTTTTAAATAAAAAAACATCATTTAGGTACGTGAAACTCGTATTTTTGAACTTTTCACTGCGAACACTATGAAATCGGTATAACATAGAATGAAATTTTATATAGGTAACAAAAACATGATTACAAAAAGTCCGGGAGGTCATATATCTACTAGTCTACCATCCTAGTACGGCAAGTAGCTGCCCAGAGAAAGAAGAAATATCGCCTCTGTTGGACAGAGACATACAAGCTTCTTAAGCTATGAAAGTACACTCGGAGGAAGAAGTAATTATAATATTTAATTATAGGTTATAGGTTATATAGGCTATAGGGTATAGGTTATAGGTTATAGGTTATAGGTTATAGTTTCAAGTAAACAATACGACATAGCAAATATACGAAACAAATGCACATTAAATTAAATAGAACGAGCCTAAAATTATAAAGATTGAGATACGCGCTTACACTATACTTTATTTACCTGATCAAACCAACTTCCGAGGAAACCTAGTAGGTAAACATTATTAAATTATATTAGTAGTCAGAATACAAAATTTTAAACTGATAATAGATTTGTACACTTACTTTGAAAATAGTATAATAGGGGCTTCAGCTGTAGATTCCTGCCTAATGTATTATATTTTAAGACAGAACAATTTCTCGGCTTTGACCAGACAAAGTCTTATGTTTTACTTTGATTTCAAACACCACGGTGTTTTCTTATAAATACTACTAGTGATAATAAACGTAACAATGCTTATAAATAGGTACTTATAATAGGTACCTACCCACACAACACAAGGCTGTCCGAGGGACGTACTATGGCAAATCCCGCTTAGTATTTGGGCTTGCCTATAGACATCCTAATATCCCAGTTTGTATGCTTTTCGACACTTCTTTGGTCATCCCAATGTCACAACTCGGTATCAGATAAAAGTAGTACGAGGGATGTCCTGAAGGATATACCGGCGCTTGTACTAAGGACGTACCAGGTCATCCTGGGATATTTCGGGATATCCTAAGTATTAAGAATAGGCTGTACAAACTACATACTGAAATGTCCCAGGATATCCTACGGACTGCAAATAGATATCCACGTGCAACTTAATTTTTCTGTTTCTTGGTGGGATCCTCTGCCACATTTTCTTCTAAAACAATGTCCGTAAAATCAACAAAATAATACAACTATCCAGTATTTTATTGGAAAATAACCTCTACACCTGTGATTTTTACGTTATAGGAGCGTAGAGGTTATTTTCGAGTAAAATACTGGATAATTGCATTATTTGGCAGATTTTAGGGATATTGTTTTAGAAGAAAACATGTGGCAAAGTATCCCACCAAGAAACATGAAAATTAAGAAAATGTAACAACCAAAATTTAGCCACTAATGTTATACTTAAATTTTAAAAAAAATCGTATTGTAAAAATTTTTAGAATTTTTGTCAAATATGCACATTTTTTTGAAATATTTGCACTTATCTATTTTTTCCTTTTAACTTATACGTAATTTCCTGGGTTTATGGTCAGTTAAAAAATAAAATATTATTTTCTTACGATTCGGCTTATTAACCATCGTCAAAGACACTACAATTTTATAAAAAAACAGAAATATTTTGTATGTATGGAATTAAATGCTACATAAATAATAATAATATTTTAATAATAGAAATAGGCTAAACACATTCAATATTTAAAAACATTTGTAATGTTAAAAAGCAAACTTTTTAGAAAAATATAAAATAATTATATTACATTTGCAAATTTAATAATAGCCGAACGTGAATTTTTAGGATGTAGCGCAACCTACTTCTGTATTATCTTATTTGCCTCGCTTCTCTCTTTTGCACTTCTCGGATAATCTTTTAACAGCTTTTCTGTTTCGTTTTCGATAAAATACTCATTCATGGATGCATCTAAAATAAACGTAGTTATTATTATTTGAACCACTATTATTAACAAAATATATGAAAAGTGGGCAAGATAAAAGTAACAAAGTATTGAAGGATATAGGTATGACCTATAAATAGCACTCAGTGAATAATAATAATTTTTCTACAATTGTAAAAAAAAGGCTATGTTAAGGCGCATTAATGCCAGTGTCACATACTATTATTGCCTAGTTTTTTATAATTTTTAATGTATACGCGAGAATTAAACAAACATCTAGTCCAAAAATATTTATTGTTTTATCAAGTAAATCAACTTGAACGTTTTTTTGACTCGGCTGCGTCTCGTTAAAAACTTTCGTTCTCTATCACCAAAGTAGTATTTTGCACCCTAGATACAAAAATAACTATTACCGAATTATAAATTAAAATCCATAAAGTACACTCTGGCAAATAGAATTTCAAGATAAAATATTGTAATAGGTCCCTGTATTTTCATGCAGTCTGTCCACCTGTGTTGGACATGATATTGTATCATCTTTCATTTAAAAGTGTTATAAAAGTGTCAAATAATTATCTTAAAGTACAATATTTACTTACTTATTTTCATCCACAGTTGCTAGTTGGTTTTAAAATTATTAACTAAGTAGGCACATTAGCTGTTTTCTTTCGTACTGAACGAACTGATTGCAATCTCTAAGCAGCCAATCTAATCGAGGTATTTTTGAAATCCTTAATTTCTATTGGTTGCTTACAGATTGTGTTCACTTCATTCAGCACGAAATAAAATAGCTATTATTTGCCATCCTTCTCAAATTCAATTTCATCAGGTTTATTGTCACATGTGACAATACTTTCATGTGATTCACATTTCTCTCCAAGCTGATTTCAGTATTCAATTCTTGAGCCAAATTAATATTTTATTTTGTAGGATTCTCAGTGATTGTAAAATACGGGAATGTGTATAAATTTTCATTTTTTTTAGCTTCCTTTGGCATTCTGAAAGTATAAAAAATTGTATTAAATTTTCGTGGTTTTGAACACGACATTAATAACTAATTAAATATTAAATCATAATCAAATAAGTTTTTCATAACGTGAAGTTTAATAGGTTAGGTATGTTATATGTTTATACATTTGCACTCACTTTTTACAGTCTGGAATGAAGATACTCCAATAAAGCTGAGCCAAATGGATAAAACACAAAGATACCACTTTAAGTAAAATATTTCATACAGCCACTAACAATAATTATTAAGTATTTAAATATTTGAGAAATAAAAACTAATAAAGCATGGTTGCCGTGTGTTTGGTTTGGGTACTGAGTTTGGGGTATTTGTTTTGGCCAGTTTAGCCGGCCGGAATTCAAAATGGCGCTTTATTTAAATATATTAGAGACCTAATATTAGGGTGCATTTTAAGGACATTTAGGGCTCTTCATCGGATATCCCTTCTTAATCCCGATGTTGGTCTACATAGTTAATGCCAAAATGGAACCTATTCAGGATAGTCCATTGACGTCCATAAAAGGATATCTGGGATGTACTAAAATGGGTTGTCTTAAGGACATCCTAAAATAGGATATCCTAAAAGGTACATCCGTTTCTTTATTTATTTTACGTACTGGGATATCCAAGTACGTCAATTTGTCATCCCATATCCCGATTGTGCTGTGTGGGTAAGAATGTTATCAAATCTAAGTTATATACTGCAAGCACTTTACTCGAGACTACCGATTTTTACACAGAGAAGGAACATAAACAAATGAGCTCCGTAGCGGCGGACTGGTTTCGACCACTGCGCATCCTAATCTCATCTGCCATTCTAGAATGGTTCACTAGTACGATTAATAATTGATGGGCGTCCAAAATGTCCACACCAACCTAAAGAGCTACATGAGTTAATTGAAAAAAAAAAAAAATCTGAACGAAATTAGTGAAGACAGAGAAATGTTCGTTTGTTAAATTCTAGCAAAATTTAAAAGGATAGTTATTGACTTCCACGAGTAGTAGAAAAATCGGAGAATCCTGCTATAACTAATGTAATGCTTTCCATTTTTTCAAAGGTGATAAGATATCCGTTAAAAGGATATATTTAAATTATGGTGCATGTCTCCGCGGTATTGTCTGAACTCGCGACCGGGTCTTATGATTTAGCCCAGCCCCATATCCTAATGCAGTTTCGCTGTATGTGGAGTTTTCTTTGATAATTAAGTTACAGGTTAAATCAGTACTTAAGAGGCAGATTGGCAAACAATTTGGTAGCTAAAGTACACGCGAAATATATAATAAAACAGTAACAACATGAATGATGTTCTACTCTTCCTGCATGCGGTAACCGACTGCAATACATCTGCTTCGTGAAAGAGAAAAATTTGGAAGTTAAGTTGCTTGACAGCATCTATCGAAAAGTCTACAAGTTATTTACGAACTTATATCTTTCTAAGTTGTGTGTAACTACTGTTGAGATAAGATTTATCATCGACCCTCTCTTTCTGGTGGTACTCAATCAAACCTGAATCAACTCTGCCTGCATATATATCTACACCAGGATTGCAGGTTATAGTTCTTTCACCCCAGCAACGCTCAACGTTATATATGGACAATCCTACAGGTAAATGTATTAGACATGTTTGTCTTCTGTAGCTATATTTTAGTTATTAGGCCCAGGAATGGATTAGGTGCCACCACGATCCAGTAGACTGGACTTGATGGATATCTACAGATTTCTCCTTATATTCACAAATTTATAATGTGCTCCTGAGTTGTTGCTTGGCATGTTTACATGCACCTGCAAAAATTGCTATGATCGCTTGCGAATGCAGATCTTGCATGTTCTATGATGTACTGCCGTTGAAACGTGACTTAAATAGCATACCAGTTCCAGAAGATTACGACGATATTGATATCACGTAATTTTCTTCGCCGATAATTTCTTTTTACCAAAAATGTCCTACCTATCAATACATTTAACCAAATGGACATTAAAAATAAGTTGAGCTGATTCAATAAAATTTGTTGAACATTCTATTCTGTTTTTATTATTGTTTGTTTCTTGCAAGCGTCCCGCGTCGGCTATTTAACTTAATGTTGATCATGTCGTCAATGTCACATTTCGAATTGGTAACAACGACAACGTAGAAAATGACAACAAAGCTAAAAAGTTTTATTTTTTATTACAATCCCCTTCAATCTTCATCCCAAAAGATTGATGAAGTAAGTAACGGTGGAGTTGGAATTTTTCGGACCTTACAAGCTTCCCCAAATATTTGATAACATGATGGGTGTAATAGTGTGGAATGCTTTCAAAACCGTAAATCAATGATTTAAGATATCCACATAGTACCTACTGTTCAAAATTTGAAATCAGTCTGTGCACTAGACCCAGAGAAGGTACAGGTCTATATTCTAATGTCTCTGTAAATAGTTTCCTTACTTGCCTCACTATATCTTTTAGGTGATATCATTCGTTTTCTTTCTTTCAAATTATAAACTTGCCCCATGGATGACTGCATCTCTTGTGTGCATTATAATCCGTCCATATACCTCCTCAAAAGGTATTCAAGTTAGCCCAATAAGAGATGTTGAAGCGGTTTCACAACTGACATATTTATCTCCAATGTTAGTGACGACCTTCGTAGTTCGCACATTATCAACTAGATGTCTTCCTAGAAGAGAAAACAGACCTTATTCATATTCTTTCTAAGAAATTCACGCCAATTTCGAGGAATTGGGGAGTTTAGCAAAACTTCACGTCGAATTCCGTCATCTCTAGCATTACATTGACTGCTCTTAAGGATTTTCGGTCTGTACATGTCCCATACCATATCAAACGCTCTGGATACATCCCACAATGGTCTGATGGAATTCTCCAACGCAGTACTCCCCAAAAGTACGCGACACACGTAGCTGAATTTGAATGAGAGCAGCTCCATCATGCACAGTGGCATCACATGTTCCAGGAAATTTACGATCATCTTTGTTCATCATTTCTTCGAGAGGAAGTAAATCTGCCTTTCCAATTGCATGGCGAAGGTGACCAGCAGAAGACAGATTTAGAGGATAAGGACTGTTTTTATACTTGATGAAACTTTGCATGTCAAGTTTTCTGTTCATACTAACAGTAAGACATTTCTGAAAAAGATGTACGTCACTTCGTAGATTCTGAATAGTGGTTTTTCCAGTACCGTTGATTTTCTTAGGCTTAAAAATTCTCAGTTTAGTTGCAAAGATGCTCACAGTGGATCCTTGAACAAGTCTTTCAGAAACAAATGATTGGTACAGTTCAATACCTTTTCGTTCAGAATCTCAGCAATTTTACTGATTCCGCATCAGAAACAGTGCGATTTTCCAGTGATATTAGGTCACCTGAGGTTTCCTCAAAAGGATTACCAGCACTCTTGAAGCTTGTCTTCAACTTATCTATCTCATCTACGGACTTTTCTTGAAAAGAAGGGTACTGTTCATGATGCAATGGTTTGTGTCCGGACCGTGATTTCGTTTGATTTGTGAATTCATTAACAAATCTATGTATTTCGGGACCTACCATAGCACCTCCGCAATGCAGCTGGATTCTGAAGAATGCCGACAGCACCACCGTCATCTACATTCTTGTTGTGTTGCTCATGGGCCTGGTCTACTGCAAGAGCAGAAAAGGGACTTCCGTATAACAAAATTTCCTGCTTTAAACTCGGCATGCACTTCTGACCAACGTGATGGAAACTCCTCCAAGTCCTTTACATGGACGGTCAGCCATTTTGCATAGTGAACATGGTTTAGTAGAAGAAAACCACGGCAACATTGCCTTGATACACTCCTTGAAAATAAATAAACAAATTTAAGAAAGTTAATTGTTAATGAAATATAAAACTTAAATTTTGTGACGACCATTATGGTCGCCATGTTGGATATTTCAACCTATGGACTTCTGACAACGTTTTAGAGCCATTTTTTTTTAAATTCAGCATCCCTAGAAACGTATAACTAGACGCCTAAGTTTATTATATTAAAGTAATTTAAATTTTATGGGGGCCATTTTGGGAAACATCACCGCCATTTTGTTACGGGCATAGGTTTCAGGTGGCTCCCCTTACTAAACGTTGACAATGGGTCGGCACGGCAAGTTTGGTGTCTTCTACAAAAAGGGCAGTTTTTTTGCAATATACAGTGTGTCCCAGGATAGATGTAACAAGAGGTGTAATGGACCAAAAATTTTGGAATTTTGGAATGGTATTTGGGGATTGAGTTCTGCTTGTTGTAAAACTAAAGTATACCAAAAATGACTTGACTTTGTGTTCTACAGGGTGTTTTATAAGCAAAGTTGTAAAAATCACCACTAATAAAGTACCTTTATTTTTCAAAATATGAAAAAATGCCACTAAGAAAAGTTATTTAGAATGCAATTTTATACCTCTATACCAAATTTCAGGAATATAATAATAATAATAATAATAATAATAATAACTCTTCGAACTCCGTAGACTCTATCCGGACCACACTGTAAAACTAGTGGTTCTTATCATAGGATGCCTAGGTGGGGTGAGGCGCACACTGCTTTCGGAATTGAAGACGATACCGGCATGCCGAAACTCGGCAGAAATCTTAGCCGGAAGAATGCAGAAGGCCGTTATCCTTGGCTCGTTACGCCTGCTCAGAGCACACGATTCGCGGACCCAGTGACCACTGACCCTACGGCGTAAGGAGTGGTCTCTGGTATTACCAGCGTACCCTCTCTGGCATCGGAGACAGAGAGAAGGGCGACTGGCTTCACAAAAAAAAAAAAAATAATAATAATAATAATAAATGTCTTTATTGTAAGCATACAAGTTGTAAAATTTACAAATGGCGAAGTTCAGAAATAGTTACAAGTAACCTTCTGCTCTTCCACTTAACCAAGGTATAAAATGATTTTTTTGAAACTTCCCATTTTTTCAATAAATTAGTATTTTATTTTGAACCATTCAATTAAAACTGCATAGAAATAATTTTTTGTGAATTAATATTTAAAGTTATGTAGAAACTATGAGAAAAGCAGTGGATACACATTTATCATTTATTATTGACATATCTGTCAAACGTAATCAATATTATCCTTAATTTCTGCTTCAAATTAACGGACCAAGCATAAAAAATTAAGTGAAAATGGTAGTCACAGTGCGTGAAAAAATTTATATTGTGCAATGCTACGGAATTGGCGGTGAAAACTCGCTAAGAGAAGTGGTAAGCCAATTTAATTTGAAATTTCCAAACACTGCTTTGTCATGTACTCAGGCTATGAGAATAATGGCTACTGGTAGTGTTCTTAACATGAAAAGAAAAATAAAAGCATATGATGAAGACAATGTTGAGGCTATTATAGCTCATGCCTCTATTATAGAAAATCCTAGGATGCCACTAAGAGAGAGATCCGCTCTTATTAATATTAGCAAGTCTGAACTCCAAAGAATTTACAAGTCAAAGAAAATTAGGGCATATAAAGCAAATTATAAACATACGCTTGAAGAGGGAGATGACGGCCGTAGGTTGGATTTTTGTTTGACCATTGGAGAAAAATTCATGGAAGAGAGATTTTTTCATTATTTCATAATTTTCTCAGATGAATCCACATTCACAACCAATGGTGTTGTTTCATCTCAGAATTGTCTTTTTTGGGCTTCTGAAAATTCAAATTTTAGAATTCATTGTAGAAGACAATATTATAAAAAAGTGAATGTGTTGTGTGCCGTTTCTTATCACGTTGGAGTTATTGGACCTTATTTCATTGAGGGGAGGTTAAACCAGCACACTTGTTTACAGCTTCTTGAAAGATTTTCTGAAGAACATTTAAATATTTTAAGAGATATGCCTTTAGTTCATATTCAACATGATGGGTGCCCTGTCTACTCCACAGAAATGGTTAATCTGTGGTTGAATTTAAATTTTGGAGAAAATTGGATTGCCAGGAATGGACCGATCATTTGGCCGGCGAGATCCACAGACCTATCAATAGTCGCCTCAAGCAGTTGGTTTACACTGAACCACTTCCTACGATGTAGCAGTATTGAAGCAGAGAATTACTAATGCCGTAAACTCCATACCGTTAGATCATATTCGAAACAGTTTCAAGGACTTCAGGCGAAGGATCGAAATGTGTGTGGATGTGGATGGTAGCTACGTCGAATAATAAAAAAATTGTAAACATTGTTTTGTATTGGTCAATAATTAATTTGTTTGTGAATCTGTTGTTTTTGACATTTATTACTTGTTATAATTTTTAAACCTCATTCTGTTAGTAATTGTTTCTTGTTTTACAATTAGTTCGATAAACATTATACCTTCTTACATCTCGTATATTCAATTTTTTATTTACCAATAGCCTACTTTTTGAGATGATTAACATTTGCTCCTACACAACTTTAAATATGAATTCAACTTTTAATTCGCAAAAAATGGGAAGTTTCAAAAAAATACTTTTATATTCCTGAAATTTGGTATAGAGGTATAAAATTTCGTTCTAAATAACTTTTCTTAGTGGAATTTTTTCATATTTTGGAAAATGAAGGTACTTTATTAGTGGTGGTTTTTACAACTTTGCTTATAAAACACCCTGTAGAGCACCAAATCAAGTCATTTTTGGAATACTTTAGTTTTACAACAAGCAGGACTCAATCCCCAAATACTATTCCAAAATTCCAAAATTTTTAGTCCATTACACCTCTTGTTACATCTCTCCTGGGACACACTGTATGTTGCTTAAATAGACGACATTAAAGCAAATTGAACAATAGCGGCAACAGCGCTGCATCGCAGTACAATGCACAAACTATGGTTAGTTGTACTTTAGAAATCATCGAATCTACAATTGACTCTTGTTAGTGGACGAAAGTCCACTGGACATATTGCATCTATGTTCGTATTTCATTGGGTGTTATATACGTTGTAGGAACTTTTCCAATTTTTGCAAACCTACTCAGGGCATTTCCAAAAACTTTTATGGACGAACAGAAAACTTCAGATTCTGTTGTAGTTTTGAAACATTTCACGGAATAAGATTCCTTCAATTTTGCCGAGTTCTATAATATCACTTCTACTCGTTCGCGCTCACGTGTGCACCCACCTCTATATATAGAGTATTTTTCTCACATTACATTACTTTCTTTTACAAATACATAACTCTAAACGTATCTAAATCATGTTATCTCTTTCTTGATGGCAGATATTTTTAAATTTACTGAATCGTATTTGGCTTAAACAAAACGAATTATGTTACACGGAATCCCAAGCCTGCATCAATCGTCATTATGTACGGTAATAAATATTCAATAAGTTCATAACATGAATTGCAATGGTCTTATTGCAAATTTCTGATTCCCATGTTTTGCACGCTACAGTTTTTTTTGCCTGTCCATATTACACAATTATATTACAAAAATAAAACATATTTGTAAGTTTTAGATTAGTATGTATTTGTTATAGGAATCTGGTTTAGTAAAGAAACCAAATGCCTGATAACTAGTTACGTGGTGCTAATTTTTATGGTATTCTATACCCACTACACAAAGAAAAATATTACGTTAATATATAAGCTAGACTCGTTGGAATGCCGACTGTTATTAATGAAAGTCAAATACATAAATCAATTAAAAATGGTAATTAATTTAAGTTTTTGTATATTTAAGAAACTTGCACAATGTTTGTTATAATTAATATTTATATAGCGTTTAAATACGTGCTACACATTGAATTAAGTCCGTAAACCTGTAAATCTTGATAATTGATATCAATTAACTACATATATTACGCTTAATAAAAACTGACACAATTAAAATGATCGAACAATTATAAAAACATCATGACAAATTACTCAACCATATATGCCATGGCTTTATTTCACTTACCAGCAGCCTTATATTTTATTAATCTCTAACTATTCTCTGCCAATTAATTAAAAATAAAAAAGCTCCAACTATATAAAGACATGTAATTTGCTGCTTACCGACTTTTTATTGACATGCCTAATTTTTAAAACGTTACTCGGTTTCAAGATGTTTAATTGTAATACAATATGCTACTGCACCTTTTTCGTATCAAATTGCATTTTTTCGCAGAAACGGGTTGATTAAAATTCGATGGAACTTTATAAATCGGAATGATCTCATAAGCTTGTGTCCTCCCATCTGTCAACCTAGTTTCCGTAACAGAAATCCGAATTACAAAATCTATACTAATTTAAATAAAGTTTCAGCTCTTTATGGAAGGAATATTATATTGAGTCTAATTTTACTGAAATATAATTACCTAACATTTTTTTCAATACATAACACAGCTCCACAAAATAAAAAAGTGGTCTGTTCCTGCAACTCCATTGGATGATCCCTATGTATCTCGACGTGCTAAACACGAATCAGGTGTCAATTTAGCTCTGTCACCCACCATTTTTTTGTAAATCGCGAAAATAACCTAAAGGTTAGGTTAGGTTATTAGGTTAGGTTATTTTCGGGATTTACTAAAAATTGGTGGGTAATGGAGCTAAACGGACATCTGACTCGTATTCAGCATGTCAAAATAGAGGTTACCCAATGGAGTCCCAGAAACAGCCCACTTTTCATTTTTTTTGTGTGTGTTTGTATAATATATTAGGAAACGCGGTTTTCTATAAAATGGTGGAGGACCCGGTGATATTCAATTTCAATTCAATTAAAAAAATATTTATCTATAATTTCGTGCTTGGTGTAAAGTAATCTCGTGTGCTCCTTGATGAAGGAGTATAGTGAGTGGTACCGTCGTTTTCAGAAAAATTTATAGATTACGAATCACGATGGTTACTATCACATAGGCGCGACCGGTTTTTTTTAGAGGATTTTGTGTAAAAAAAAAATAAAAAATAATTAACAGTTTCATCTGTCATATTTTTGTTGTGATGCACTACTACTAACTCTAATTAATGAACATACACAACCAATGGGATTCTCAGTTAAAATACAATACTGTTCTCCTGCAATTTTGTCAGATTTGATTGTGTTTGTTTGAAGTTTCATGTTAAGTTCATAAGTTTCATTAAATTGGGATGTAATTCAGAATATGGTTATATGCCAATAATAAAAAGATTTCATTGTGCTATATATATATTTATTGAATAAATAAAAAATGGTCAAATTTAGATTAATAGTCGTTTTCGTCGTCATCGATCAAATTTTCTGTGATCTTGTTCTCACATAAATCTTCCTGGGGACAATTGCACATTTCCGTACACCTAAGGTTATTTATTGCATATTTACATGGTGGGTTGCATTTATTTTTTGTACATGTACGTTTAACTAGCTGTAGTAGTTCTTGAGTTGCACAGGGTTTATCACAAACTACAGGTGACAACTTATTTTCCTCTGAAATTCTCCATCCATAATCAGTTGCCTCCGGTAAATTTTGATGAGGCATACCACACCGTTCCTACTGAATTGTTTGAAAATTTTCCCTGAATAGCGGGATTAAGTGATCCCCTTGTTGGTGGCATATTTCCTACGGGGGCATTTTTTTTTGTTCTTAGTATTAATTCCCTTTCACAGTTGCGGCAGAAAATAGGGTTTTCAGTAAATCCTCTTCATTATCTTCCTCTGCCTTAATTGGGGCGGCATCCATGGTACTATGACAGATACACTCTCGGACTCGTTTTTCTTTTGGGTGTGGAAAAATTCACCCGCGGCATTTCTTCTTCAATTATATATTTTAGAACTCTTCGCTATTTTACGTGTCAGTCAGTCTCTTCTAATATATATTATACATATTTCCAAATAAGTTTTGTGTAAATATGCCATAGAAGTAATATTACCAGAAGATAAAAATATATCCAACATCTCAAAAAATTCTATATGAGCTGCAATGGACGCCATACTCCGGTGTGAATTAGCTGTAGACATATTGTCAATTGCATGAGCATCATTTTCACTGATACATTCACTGAGTCTTTATGAAACATGGTGCTTTTTTCATCACAAAAATACGCATTTTTGTTATATAATTGCTCACTTTTTCTTCTAGTAAAGTGACCTAGACAACATGCAGCAGACTCTTCAGTTATTTCATTATTATTATTATCATTTGTAAGTTGGATTTTTTTTCTCGACGAGTTCCCTTCTTCTTTTTAGTAATTCTCTTATAACATGTAAGATGCCAAATAAAGTATCTGGAATAAGTGAATATATTTATGTACACATCCTCAAATTTCAGGAATAAAATAAAACACGCCTAAATAAGTAATTAAGATTGATCCGGAGGGTTGAGAATGTAGAAGAACGCACTACCGGGCGTCAAAATGACGCGACACCAATTTATTTCTCAGGGGGCGCCAGTCGCGTATTACCCCGTTCTTCTACCTCCCAGGCGGGTTCGAGATAAGATGCACTTCGGTAGCCGAGTAATGGGACCAAGGCGGCACTACCACAGATCGGAAATTACGCTCTCTCTGGACCCGAATTCCCTCGTTAGGGGTTTAGGCACCTCTCAATTTCCTGAATTTTTGCATAAAAAAATCCCAACCGAAGAATTTCTCTGCGGAGGGATTAGTTTTGGTACGCGAAAATCACGTTTTGGTCCATTAATAACGGAATATATTTCTCAAAAAACGCATAAAAAAATCCCTATCAAACCTTCGTAAAGCAACCAGAAGGTCGAACGTTAATGCGAATTAACTCGACACATCCGGCTTTCTATACGAAAGTTCCAGGGATTATAGACCGTCAACAGGCCTCAAGATCAATTAAGAAATATTAGTTCAAGGAATCCGTTTATTTAACAGAATTGGTTATACAAAATTCTCAAGAAAGAATCGTGCCTTCCCCAATCAAGGTAGTGACTTTCAGACCATACAAGCGAGAGCGCTCACGCTAACGATCGATTAGGTAGAAAAGATTCATACGTACCTTCTCAGAATCAAAATGTGAGCTTTTAGAATCATTTCAGACTCTGGGTAAATGAATAATTAAGGCTGACTGAAATTAACTTAAAAAAGTTTTACTAAATGAATTTAGTTTCGCTAGAGACTACTTAGCTTTAAAGTTCTTGTATCGTGGAGATTCACGTACTCAAACACATTCAGAGGACTTATTACTGCATAAGTTGAGTGGCGTTCGATCAGTCCACGACTTACTAACCCTTATCACAGTCGATTAATAATATCGATTTGGCAGCGTCTCACCTTCGAGCGACTATTAGGCAAAATTGAATTTTTGGATTTTTATGCACAAGGCGTTTTCCTCTATAACTTTGTCATTTGAAAAGCCCCGTTATTGGCTTTTCTACCATCGCTTTGTCTGGACTACTCAACGCGCTCGACCAAATTGCGAGCCGCTGGGTCAATCCAAACTCTTTCCATGCGAGAAACCGGCCTTGTACATGTGCATTGATTTTTATCAATTTTTGCTTATCGGCACTACGCCGGCTTTGACAAAATCTTCTATTTTGCCTTTTGGATGCAGTGCATCGTTAAAATTTTATGCTCATACTTTAGAATTGTGCTTTCAATGATCGTACCTCAAAGGTCAATGTCTTTGGTTGAGGAATAAAAAATAAAAAATAATTTAAAGTATATTTTCGTGGTACTTTTTAAACTGACTTCGTGGTACTTTTGAAAAATCCAGTTTAAGACCAATTTTAGCGTACTTTTGAAAAATCGATTTTCAAGCCAAATTTCAAGGTACTTTTGAAAAGTTAATCTGCGGGTGAAATTTTGGCGTACTTTTGAAAAATTGATTTTCAAGCCAAATTTCAAGGTACTTTTGAAAAGTTAATCTGCGGGTGAAATTTTGGCGTACTTTTGAAAAATCGATTTTCAAGCCAAATTTCAAGGTACTTTTGAAAAGTTAATCTGCGGGTGAAATTTTGGCGTACTTTTGAAAAATCGATCTTCAAGCCAAATTTCAACGCAGTTTTGAAAAATTAGTCTGCAAGTGAAACTTTGGCGTACTTTCGATAAATCGATTCTTGGGCCAAATTTTGACGCCCTTCCAAAAATATTATTTTTCAAAGTCCAATTTATGGTACCTTTGAAAAAGCATATTATTCATAAATCTTTGTCATTATATACTTCTACTCTGATATTCTGAACCAAAAACATTTTTCCTAAGTGAAAATTCGGTGTTTCTTCGAATTTTCGCCTGGTCATTTCCAACGCCTTATAGAACCCAAAACGGTCCTTGTGGACTGATCTGCGCCTCTGCAGACTCCCGAAAATGTCTTTAAATGAAATTTTTGCCTAAGTCGAATTTTGATTATGTCTTCAACTTAGGACGATTTTGGAGAGTTCTACAACAAGAACACACAACACTGTCTCCAGTGTTGCCAGTGTTGCCAAAAAAAGTACTGATGTATCTAAAATTTATTTAATTTCCCGAGTAAATTGTTTAAATTAGGAGTCTAAAGTTACAAAATAAAAGCCATTAAAACTGCATACAAGAAATGTATTGACACAATGAAAGTAACACTGACGTACTGATTGTGGTCAAAATGTACTGATTTCAGTACGAATGTGCATAGCATTGGCCCTTCAGATCAGCCGTTCTGTGATCAATGTTTTCATAGTGAACAGTATTTTCAGAGTTGCCAGTGTTAGTAAAATTTAAGTGAAATAATTGTTTTCTGAAATAATTTTCATATGGTATCAACAATTTAATTAATGAATCCGAAATGCCTCATTTTGAGATAGGATCAAGAAATCTGTATTGTTCTGGCCTTGAAACAGTATTATAGTATTTTTTTATTACATGTACACTCACATAAAATTTTTAAAAAATCGGTAAATAATAGAAATCGAATTTTTCTATTTATATTACACAAAACCTCCTGAAAAAAAAAAAATCGGTCGCGGCTATGAGATAGTAACCATCGCGATTCATAATCTACATATTTTTCTGAAACGAATAGTACCATTCCCTATACTCATTCATCAAGGAGCACACGAACCTCAATTTTATTACTTTACGCCAAGGACTAATTAGCAAATACATTGATGCGCCTGGTTAGATTCCGGTTCAGAATCGACCGCACAACCACGGCGCGCAGCATTGTGGTGGATGCGCGGTCGGGTGAAGCGGGTCAGATTTGGCTATAACGACAGATGTTGAGTTACGTTAGAACTCCTGCTTAAACTAAAATAAAGCTTAAATCTAACAATTTCATTTAACAGAACTAAATGGTTTTAAAATACTTAAAGGCTACACTGGTTGGTTTTTGTTTGCGCGAACACATCGCGCACTGTTTAAAAAGTCTGGTTACTGCTATGGGGAAAACTCAACGAAAAAAACCGTTCGAGCTAGTAACGTCCTTCGTCCGGTGGTCAGACTGCCTCCTGAAAGGTAGGGGGAAAGGAAAATTGTAGGTTAAAAAGTTGGATTTTCAAGAAGTTATTGGTAGAGGGGGGATTTTGAAAAGGAAATAAAAAAGGACAAAATAACAAAATTAACAAAAAAGAGACGAATAGAGGGAATGGAAAAGGGTTTGAAGGTAAAAGGTGATAAAAAGTAAAAAGTGGTTAAAGGGAAATTGTGTATAGGAAAGTGGGGCTAGGGAAGTTGCCGAAAGGCAGACAACGCCTGGTATGGTAATGGGTGTTTCAGGTCGAAAAGTATGGCATTATGCTGTCTGATTCGTGTTATATCGCGGGTTAGAGGACTATTGCCCAGTTTGCTTTGTTAGAATTTCTGTGATATTTTCTGGACGAAGTCCGCTAGTGGGGTTATATCGTGGCAACGTGCATCGAGATCTCGCAGTTTGAAATGAGGCGCAGAAATTTGTATTCTAAGACTCTAAATTTTCCCATTGCCGTGGCCGGGATGCTGCACCACACCGGCGCCGCGTATGCGATGGCCAGCCTAATCACCCTCGTATACAACAATTTCTTATTCGTCCTGTTTAGTCCGCTACCCCGTGCCAGGAGCCAATACAGACTCCTGGACATGGAGTAGACCTTTCGCATAGTTTCATTTACGTGTGTGTTGAACGTCAGTCTTCTGTCTAAATTCATCCCCAGATACTTCACGCACCTTTTGATTGGAATTTGGCGACCCCCGGTCGATATTGGTGTGAAAATGCTGTTCCCAGTGAACCGGCACGTGAAGAGTATATTACACAGGCACACACAAAAAAATTATGTTTGTGGGACTTCTTTGGGCAACCCCCATGTATTTCGACGTGCTGAATATGAATCGGGTGTCTGTTTAGCTCCATCACCCACCAATTTTTAGTAAATCCCGAAAATAAACTAAATTATGAGGTCTCTTTTAGGTTACTTTCACGATTTATACCTGACTCGTGTTCAGCACGTCGAAATGCATAAGAGTTCCAGGGAGTTCCAGGAATAGACCACTTTTTTATTTTGTGGAGCTGTGTAATATGACATTCAGTTATTGAACTATAAATTCGCAACTGAACTGAAGTTATAGGCAGTGAGATGCAAATCCATGAGATATCATATACATATATCTATTAGTTGGAGAGTTAGAGGCAAAAATTTTATGCCGATTTCATTAAAATTATTTTTATCATTATTCTACTATTTTTGTATCATAAATGGTGAAAATTGCTGCCTGTTGGACAAGGCTCCACAGGAGCGTATTAACTGTAACTATTAGGCCAATTTACATAGACAATCTTTTTCTTCTTCTTTTAGCGTGGCGACAAAAGGTCGCCGCACTCAGGCCTTGTGGCCATTGTGCTACCGCTACGAAATTAGGGGGTTCCCCATTCGGGCCGGATTACAACCTATGGGGGCATCCCTTATCTCCTCCAGCACCGGAAATCCGATGCCGAAGTGTTTGTGCCTCAAGCTCATAAGGCTAGGGCTAGGGATGCAAGTTTCTTCCTTCTCCCCCCAGAACTTGCAGTCGGGGTTGTCAGTCACCCCCATAGTGTGTAGGTGCTTTATAAAAGAGCCACATCAAGTCAAGAGACTTGCCATGATTCTGACCTGTTTCCTATAGACAATCAGTTAACAGTAATCTCAAAATTCTTCGAACATCTTTTACTATTACAGTCCAGTCAATGGGTAAAATGCAAAATAGCGTATATCAATTTTTATTTTTTAAAATGTTCGGGGTTATCCCCTGAGCATTTGGCTAGGTTGAAGCGGCAAGGGGGAGGGATCTTAGCGTTACCCACCGTCTACGTCTACGTCTATGTGAAATGTTTATTAAACGAAAATATCTCGCGAACCGTCGACGCTACAACTAACACCAAATTCTTTATAAAATCCATCATAGCTTCATTTTCGTAGAACAGTTTGCGAGTTACGGTGCGTCTAAGAGTGATACCATGTCAGAGCCTGGATATTAGACAATCATATAAATAAGTTGTCATTTTAAGTAATACAGTTTTGTATATTAGTGTTGAAAATAATGCAATAGATCTGTTTTCGATCTTTAGAATGTAGTACTGATTATAATAGTAGTGTGTGACAGTCTACTCCTGTTAATATTGTATGAATGTCTTAAACAATTACAAAGGTCTACAAAAAAAGGTCTTGTACTAAGGTTCTCATTTAACTTTTTGGAAATATCTTGACGCGTCAAAATACTTCAGAAAAGTTAGATTAGAACCTTAGGACAAGACCTTTTTTTTTTGTAGTGTGCTATTTTGTGAAATTTGTATTTTGTTTTGAATACATTATATTAAATGAGGATAATAGACCATATTGCAATATTCAAAAGTGCTTAATATAACAAACTTTTTAAGTTCTTGATATCAGCTAGTAAAATATATTTAAATTTATACAAACATTTAAATTGAGCATAGAATTGTTGACATTTTTTAAAAACATGATTTCCAAAATATAAATGTTTATCTTTGATACTAAAATTTGTAGCATAATTTTTGAAAAGAATTTCAATGCCTTTTATTCTAATTTCAATTTTAAATTAAATATAGACTTTTCCCATTGTTCACTAGAAACAGGTGATTTTTGGGGATTAATAGATTGATAGTCAATTCCGTTAGACTACTGTGAAATCACAAAAAGATACTGTTGAGAGAATAGAAAATAATAATTCATATAAATATTGAACGTAAAAAAATAAATATGCTTTTTACATTATTTACATAATTTTATTTGGTCAACAATGTAATTTCTCTAGTCTAACCGTGGTAACCGCGAATCTCTCAGTAGATAATTGAAAACTATTTGTTTTTTTTTTTTTGTTAACGGACCTCAGCATGGGTATGAATGATTGAGAAAACAGACAATCTCTCACATTAAGTTTTTCAAATGCAATTTCAAAAAATTAGGCAAATAAAAAACAGTAATATTTTACGTGGCTTAAGGGAAGTGTGATGCCACTTTAATTGTCAGATAATATACTTGAACAATACTCAACGCATACTAGCATACTGTCTGCCAAGCGAAATTAAAAGTTACAAAAGAATACGCTCGCCTACGGAATATCAAAAATGAATGTTTACGTCAGCTGATAAAGTAGAGGGGAATGACATCAGCTGACTATCTTCTCCCTTTAGTCCCGTTGATTCTTTCACTTGACAGACAGTACGTGTACACTGTACATACGCCTAAAGTTATGATTCGATTTGTGTTCAACAATTTCAATGTTCCTATTGCTTCTGCAGTTTACTGAATTTTAGACCATTATTTTTAAATTTTGAGAATCTTCAACACTTTTTGAGTTTTTAGTGCCTACTACCTCTATACTAAGTTTCAAGCACCTAGCACAAGAGGCAAAATTGTGCTTTGGCCGCCATATTGTAGCCGTCATTTTGAATTGTGCAAATTTTGAAATTTTTTGAAGCCGTGATAGTGAACACGACGGATTGCCCGGTAATCGTCGCCGTGTACTTAGAACACTGAGTCCGCTGACTAATTTTTGAAACATCCTGTATGTTTAACTTATATCTTAGGACTGGACCTTTTATTTAGAAAGCGAAAAATAAATTTGAGACCGAAAGAATTTATTAATATTTACGTTCTAACATTTCACTTAAAGTAATATTTTTCAAAAATAATTGACTGAAATTCCACTAACTAAAACATTAATTTATCAGTTAAGACTTGTTTTTGTGAAAATTTGGTTGTTCGTTTCCCGTTTTATTTTTACTATTTAGTTGCCTCCAGGAGATGAACTTCCGGCGTTATGATTTTCGCAGATATTTATATTGAAGTTTCGTTATTCTAAAATTTTCCTGAATAATTGGGATGTCTGAATCGCGAGCTTCAAGAATATGTAAGAACCTACGCAATCAGCAAAGCCGTATCTAAGTAGTCATGTAAAGAGGATGAATGGAGCCCAAAACAGTGTGGGAATGAATTTTTGAATGTGTGATTATTAGAAATTAATTTAAAAATAGTAGAAATGTATTTTATATATTTTGATCATGCAGACTGATAGATAATTTAATTTATTGAAAAATAAATTATCAAAGAATTTCTCGAAAATAACAGGTGCTTATGACAAGAGTACTTTCTACCTCCATGTAGAGTTTCAAGTTTCTCATGGAGGTAACCCCTTTATGTAGTAAAACGAAGACTTTTGCTTTATCATTAACGACACATGTTCCAAGGCAGATAAGCTGAGGAATTTGGAGAACTGTGGTTTGCATTCACCATCATCCTATAACCACCGTAATATTTGAACTATGAGGCCTCCGAACCATGAACCTCTGCATTTGTCATGGTCATGCTCCTTTTAACTTTATATATTTTATTTTTTCTTAATGCAATTATTAAAAGATCGCGTCGTCCAAAAAACAGGAGTGGAAACTGATTATCACAGCTGGAAGATTTTTCAAATTTACGATCTATGCATTTAAAAAAAAATTACATGTGTTGTAATGTTTCTAAAACACAAATACAAATTTCTATATCACATGATTAATTAAGGTGGATTTTCCAGTAGTGAAAAAAAATATAATACTACATATTCGAATTTTGGTAGCTTCGTGAACAAGAAAACTTGTTTTACTTTGACTACAGCAGAATTAAATTTTAAATATTTCGGAGATTTTACAGACTATTGTGGAAAGTAAGGGTCTTATAATAATTGAAAAGTTGGACCTCTTGACGTTTTATCGCAAAAGCCGTAGCCATAGTCTCGAAGCAAAAATTTATAACTAAAGAAAAGTATCATTTGTATCAATTCTTGGCGTGAAAAATATTTAAAAAGATTTCTTTATAGAAGTTTGTGTCAACTTATTTAAAAGGAATTCTAATATTTGCTGAGATTTTGTAATATTTTTCTGAAACTAAAACTTGAATGTTTTTTATATCAAATAATTTTTAATTTTCAACTCTTCAAATGAATTGCCAGTTTCTATAAACTTTCTTAAACATTTTTCATGTTAATAATAATTATTAGAAATGGTATTTTTGTTCAATAATTAACTTTTTGTTGTGATAACATATCAAGGGAAAATTGTTTAGATATTAAGCAAATCACAACATACACACTTTTTTATTTATTATGAAATTACCCACTTTCTGTATATTGTTGCCCTAATCTGGGCACGCTAATATACTAGTTAGGTAAGTACTTTAAAACACTTATTAAGTGTTTTAAAAAATAGAAATCGGACCATTATTAGTTGAGATAAAAAAAAACAGTATGACGGCCATTTTTAATGGTCGCCATTTTAGTGACCTGCACTGATTTTCAAGTGGCGCCCTATCTGAAAAGTTACCTTTTGACATCAACTATGATCACAGAAAGTGGCACATCCCAATCAAAAAGTGCAACTTTCTTTGGTGTACCCGACGTAATAATACACACGTCACAATAATTAAATAATTATAGACTGAGATTTTATGAGACTAATTTAATATTTTCCATTAGAAAATGTTTATTTGAATATAAACGTTCTGCTCTTATAACCTTTTTACTAATATATTGTTTTAAAAAATTTATTATTGATTACTAAACCAAGTTTTTTTTACAATATTTCTTTGTTCAACTTCTTGTCCTTCAATATTATATTTTGACATCATCTAAGGCGACAGCTTATTTGGATTTATCCTTAGACCGTGGTTTTGTGAGATTTGAATTAATTTGGAAATATTCAAGTTAATGGTTTCCAAGGGTTTTTCAGTATTTTTAACATTAACATTTACTGATGCCTATTACATGCAAACCTTTGAAAATCTGAGACTCATATTATAAATGCACCTTTGGAGTACTCCAGCCGTAATATTAGTAAAGTGCGAGTGATGTGTTTGTACTGCAATTTTCTGTCTCATATTAATTAATTATAATTTTATAAAATTTACAGCTGCGTTCTTAATTTCATAATTTTGCAATTTAGCAAGCATTAACTCATGTTCAATTTTGTCAAAGGCACATGAAAAGTCTATTAAAAGTAAAATGACCATCAAATATTTCTTTAGAGCCTCTATTACATCATTTAAGCGAGTGATTTTCGGGAAGCATGCTATTATTTTATTTACGTAGCTATTAATTTGTTCATACATTATCCTTTCGAGGATGAGGTTATGATCTCAAACCACATGCAAATTGCCTTAAACATAACATCTAAATGGTGCCCGTCAGAGGGCCCCTGGTGTCAATCCTAGCAAAATCATTACTGTTTCATTTACCAAAAGGAGAAAACTAAATTTGAGAGCTCCTATATTAAATGGAACAGTACTGAATTTTTCCAGTGAAGTCAAGTATCTAGGAGTAATCCTGGACCAAAAACTTACCTGGAACTCACACTTAGAAAGAACATTTACCGATGCAATGACGGCTATTTGGACGTGCCGTAGGCTGTTTGGTAAGATTTGACTGATGACCTTTCGGTTGTTAGACCCATGGTTACCTACACACATCATATGTATGGTGGCCAAAAACAGAAGAGAAAATAGTACAAGGAAATTTGCAAAAATTGCAACGCCTTGTCCCTCTAGGGACTACAGGAGCAATGTGCTCGTGTCCCACAGCAGCTATGGAGGTAATGCTGGACTTACTTCCTCTGCATTTGCATGTAAGGAAGGAGGCAGCACTTAGTGCCTTAAGGCTGCATTAGGCACTTAAATTCAGACCAGGTGAGTCGGTTGGTCATTTAAGGATTCTGGAGCTAATCCAATTCGAATCCATGACCAACCCACTGACTCAATGCCAATCAAGCATGACTTTGACTGCCCGTGATGTGCTAATTGAAAGCCGTCAGGTGAGCAGGGTCGAAGTACTGCGGTTGGAAAAACAGTCACACATCTGGTACACAGATGGATCCAAGATGAACGAAGAGGTTGGTGTGGGCGTAGCAGGGTCTAAATTTCTTGATAATACCCCAACCATCTTTCAGGCAGAAACCGATGCTAGTGCCTAAAGAGAGGCACTCGAGGGGCAAAGATCTATATACTTAGGCAGCATTAAAGGCTCTCAGGTCCTATACCATTGAGTCAAAAATTGCCTGGGAATGCAGACAATACCTCAAGCAACTGGCAAAAAATAACAAAGTTACCTTGATATGGGTGCCAAGGCATGAGGGAATAAAAGGCAACGTATTGGCTGATAGCCTCGCAAGAAAAGGGCCTGAAGCCCCATTTTTTGGACCCGAACCGTTCTGTGGCTTATCTAAGGGACACATAACGGCGGAGGTCCTAAAATGGGAAAAGAAACAAAAGAAATTCTACTGGAGGAATACTCCCGGCCAAAGACAAGCGAAAAGATTTATAACCTATTCAACAAAGAATGCCACAAGGCTTCTCGAACTTGAAAGGTCCGACCTGGGGCTGATCGTAGGCCTTCTAGCTGGCCATTGCCCCTTGAGATATCATCTCAAGGACGTGGACATGGCAGAAGATGACAAATGCAGATACTGTGAAGCTCCAACTGAAACTGCGGAACATATGCTTTGTGAATGCAAGAACTAATCCGCATTAGGCTAAGGACCTAGAACAGGCAGAATTAACGCCTGAAGACATAGGGAAATTAGCTCCCAGGAAAATCGCAAGCTTTGCAAGAAGTCTTGGAATCCTGGGCAACAATCCGTTGCAGGGTAATTCACAAAAGACCTTTTTGGTCGAGGTGAAGAAAGGCCAATCCAGGGCCAAACAATCTACAATCTACAATCCTTTCGAAGGACAAGTAAAATGCTAACAGAACTTACATCATTAAAATTTTCAGTGTTATCTATTTTAGATATGATAATGGCATCTTTCCTTGAGCAGGAAAATACTGTGCAGGAGATAGTGACAGTTTTGATAATAAATATTTTTTTTCATTTCTAGTAGTTTACTTCATATTGTTTAGCATATTTCATAATATTTTAACTGTTAGTTAGTTAGTTTAACTGAAAATTTTACTCGCTACAACTTATAAAACTTTGACGCATGTGTTATAGTTTTCTCGGCGTTTTGGGAAAACATCGCGGGGTACCTTTTTTTAAATTTTGTTATATTTAATCGCTAAATACGAACCTTCGGACGATTGTACTATGGCTTTAATATTACCAAATCACCCCCTAATTATTACGAACTTATCAAAGAAAATCTCCATCTCCCGAACTATAACGTGTTCTAGTTTAAAACACAAAAAATATTATTAGTCAACCACAACTGTCAATCGGTTTTTAAAATTCGTAAAATAAATATTTATCAATCTTAGCACTGTTTTAGTTAAAATTTTTGGCTGTTAATGTATCAACAATTTACATTAATAAATGAGATACCTATGTTCAATAAACATTGGAAAAAGATTAAATGAACATATCGCATGTAAGAAACTCCAACCGTATCAAACCTAAGGTTAATATATTATTTAGATGATGTGACATCGCGTAGTACAAAAACAAAGGGTAGGTACATTATACCTACATGCTTACGTACACCAACTTTATTATTAACAATTCATAGAACAGGATACATCTCAATACGCCTTTTCTTAGTTAAATAAGAAATTATACTTTTATTATTTTCCACCACCGATTAACATAAAATTAATTATCTTTTAAGGAACTAATTTACCCATATAACTAGCTTCCTATAGATAACTTAAAATGCATTTTAGGGTGGTCCTTTGTAACACACATACTTCAGTCACACTTAATAATAAAAAATGCCTTAGGTGCAGTTCCCTGCAGAGCAACTACCTGTAAGGAAACACAAACAGGTGTACCTAATGTGTAATCCTCCCTTTCTTTTATGCTCATTATACAAGATGTAACCGATATACTACAAATTAACGCGAAGACATGTGTTTGTTACCATAAACAAGACATTTCAACAGATTTCATTAAATGGGTTATTCGCAGATGGTCCCTTAGTAATGAATTTAAATTTATTTTATGAAAGAAAGCCACTGTGTAATTGCGATCTTTAAAAAGCGATATTTTATGAAGTTGTTTATGTAGATTAAACGGGTTTTGTTTTTAGTTAATGTCGCTATTAATATTCAATACACGACACTATTTAAAGCCGAAAATTGTTTCTTGATTACCACAAAAACAATTATATTATACAGGTCAGTTATAACCAGGGGTATTTCATTGCTTGTTGTTTTAAATCCACAGTTAAATAGCATGGCAAAGCTGTTGATACACCGAAGTGAATGAAAAACTTTTGGCGGAACTTATTAACTTCCACCATATTACAATATGTACATTGTCTTTGTGGCACTTACTCCTTTAATTATTGTGAGGGCAACGTCTTGTTAAAGCAAAATTAAAAACATTTGGTTCTTGCCACTGCTACCTTGCTTTTAAACTAATTAAATAATGTGCACAAGGGGGTACAGTATTGTACTTTATATTTTTGGCTAGTCAGTTTCTCAGTGGGGGTGCGGGTAAGTAAATTATGCTGTTGTATTTTCTTTGTTCTCAAAAAAATTATACACTATAAGAACAGTTACATAAGATGACAAAAAGGGCGCCAAATTATTTTCTCTGCTCAAGATATGCCCAAGGGCAAGTGGTAACAGTAACAAAAACTATTAAACATTTACTACAAATTTAATAAATATTGACAAAACCCGATATAAACGAACAATGATGTGTGTTACATACAATAAAATTCAGTTTAGTACTCTATCGGTTAATACAAATATGTGTAATTATGGTTACGAGTGCACTCAAAAATACCCGCTCTTGCAAGATGTACAATAAATTACTAGGATAGTTATATTATCGGGACACCAAATAATATATACACTAGACGGTTTCATGTACCATATGATAATTTGTTAACACCAAATCAACTTATATTAAATCAAGTTATATTAATATGGATCGCTCAAAACTACGTTAACATTTCTATACGCCGAACAACAAAACAATGAAATGGTGTATAAACAATCAAAATACTACTTATGGTAAATAACAAAAACAACGAAAAAAAAAAAAATTTCCACTGTGGTACTTAATACTTGTGTACACGACTCTCGAAGGTGAATAAAGCGGACTATTCGTCGGTACACACATCGATTCCTTGCAGCATTCAATCATACAAGCTCCCTTGGTTTCCCGGTGAAACATGCGATTTTATTCTACTTTATAGAAAAGTATGAGGCCCTCCACGTCGGTACTTAGGCGACAACTTCATTGTAAATTACATAGATCGAGGTCCAATACTCCTTCTATGGTCCAGTATATCTCAATTCTTACGTAATAACGACGTCAGTACGTTACAACAATCACAGCAAAAGGGGGGGGGGGGGGGGGTAAGTAAAACCAAAACGAAACCAAAGACAAACGCCTAAAAATAGGAAATCTGGCATTAGTTCATAGAACATTAGTTAAGTTCTGAAAGGTATGAAAATAAACACTCACTTCCACTTGCGACAACCTTAACAAAATGGAAGCTTTCCAACCACGTGCAACCCAAAATCTCCCTAGTGCTTGAATTATTTCTGGAAATTTTTTTGAGGTCCGAATTTTCTTTAAAAATTCGTGAGAGAAAAAAAAAATCTGGATTTTTAATTCAAGAGCGAGGGAGATTTGGTAAGAAAATTTTAGACCAAAATTACTTGACAAAAAAAAACTTTAGAAATGTTTGCAAAATCTTGTAGGCTGGTGCCGGTGTTAGATTAATTATTTTGGTTTTTATTTTTTTATGGGGTCTCCTCATATCTTAGTAAAATGAAATATTTAACAGTAGATAAAATATGGAATAATGAGAGTGAAGTAAAATTAAAACAAGTTTAGTATACTTATTTCTTGTATTCCCTACGCTTTAGTCGCATTAAAATAATATAGCGAATAAATATTAGTCATAATAATATATTTCGTATGCAATCTTTATACTACAGTAAAGGGAAACCAAGATGAAATGATATTTGCTATGATTTAAAGTGGTGACAAATAATATCCCCTAAAAAAATCGCTAATAGTTAGCCATGGAATCACAAGTGTCTTGGAATATGCCATAAAACGGCTCTGTGCTTTATTTTCTGAGGAAAGAAGATGTGCAAGTGGAATTTTTAAAGCATTTGGAATTAGTTAATGATGTAAGGAAACATAGTAAGCCAGAATTGTACTAATTTAATTTAAAATAAATATAAAAATATATTTCATAATATAAACGCCATTGTCTAATCATTGCTGTTAAACCAGGGAAATTTCCACTTATTAATCACATAGGTAGGTGCTCATGGGTAAGTAAGATTTCCAAAAAATTTGATGGTTGTCATAGACACAATGACAAAATGAACGTGTCCGATTGGCTAACAATGACTGGTATAAAATTTTCCCCAAAAGCACACGTTGCTGGCTACCTTTGCCGTTCAAATCACCTTTCTTCACTGCTCTACATGCCGTTTCCCCCACTTAGTCTTAAACGTGTTACCGTGAAAACTTATCTATGTTGTTTATTACTTAATTCTTCGTCTCGTGAAATTAACCTATGACCTTCATCAATAGGTGTCTCGATAATCTTTAAAATCGTAGAATTTAAATATAAACACTTAACACTTAATAAAAACTTTACGGAACCGTAACACTACATGTGTTCTTCTTAACTTTTATAAATTGCCGTTGTACATGAACGAAGTTCATTACTACATCTACAGGAAAAGCAGGATGCCAGAAAATGTTTGGTCTCTGGAATATCCACGTATATTCATGAAATTGTGTCAAATGGTAGTCCTTGTATTACTGACCAATAATGTTATTGGTATCAAGATTTCAATTTGAACAAGATAAGAAACTCTGAATAGTGTAATCCATGGAGAACTTCGTTCTACTTTGTAGTGAGTTAGTCTGTTAGTTTGCGGAAAATATGTATAGGAAATAGTGGAACCAACTCCCGTCACTAGGCAAGTTGGTGCTTGGGAATGGTCTGCAGGGCAGTTCCCGCATAGCAATCAACCCCTGTTAATGGTTCCCTCGTCTAAGTGGATATGCAATTCAGAACAAGGCTGCAGGGGCTGTAGAGCAACTTATTCTAGAAGCCCCTGATTACGATTCGATAGACAGATTCTCATAAGTTGAGACTTGAGTTAATTAACCCAGTAAGACTTGTCTCTCTAACAATAAACATAAACACACCACATCTAGTAGACAATCCCCCAAGCGAAGGGGGTGACGCATTCGGAAAAATGCAGACTTACATCCATATTCACCGACATTGTTAGTGCCGGAGCTGGGGCTCAAGCCCAGTACTCGAATGATAGTGCGACCAGTATATTCGCCACACAATACGCCTCAGCTGATTGACCTGCCGTGCTAGACATTGACTTGCCAAAATTAGCTGTAAAATGAATTTGAGACTAAAAGAGCAATTCTGCTCTGTCAGTTGAATCTGATTAAATACCTACCCAAGAAGGAACTTTAGTAGTTTCTAAATGAAAGTTGCCATTAGTGGAACTTTAAAGGTTTCCGCAACTAAGGAGTAAGTTGAATAAGTTTTATTTTGCAACAGAAATAATATGTAATATTTTGTTTGTTTAAAGATGATTGTAACAAATTTGGATAAAAATACGTTTTTCACAAAAAAATTATGTTTTAGATAAGTCATTTTAAGGAAAATAATATACGCTATTTGAATAACTGTTAAAAAGCTACAAAAAAGTATAAATGAACTTTTTTGTTAGAGCGCAATGTAAAAAAATAAATTCGCAATTTCGACGTTCATAAAAGCGCACTTTTCTAACAACCAACAGCCATAATTTTACAGAGCGTTATACTAAAACCAAATTGTAGGAAATTAAATTATCTTTCAACTTTTTGATTAAAACATTTATTCAAAGCCTTAGTTTTTGAATTAATCACCAAAAAATGTTCGGTAAAATTTGACTTGAAGAGGAGTGAAAAAAACACTAAACCTTGAAAAACCATATCTCGCTCAATTTTTGACCAAATTAGACGGAACTTGTTTCAAATTCAAGGTAATTTCATAGACATTGAGTAGAATGTTTTAATACTTTTTGATGAAATTCGTAATTTGAAGATATTTTCAAGAGAGCGTTTTCTAAAATATGTTTTTCTAATTTTTAACATTTTTCTAATTTCATTAACAATAATTTGTTTAAACAATTATTGAGGCAAAAGCACAATTTTTTAATGGATAAACATTTTTATAAATGTCGTTTAGAACTCATTAAAAAAGGTTCCATCAAAATCGGTCTTGGTTAACCTTTTCCGAAGTTTTAGCTGTTATAGGTCTAACGGTGACTACGCTATAGAACAGTCTTCTAGTGTTCAATGAACGAGGAGTTTTTTTTAAGCAACGGTCACATTACGTTGGAAAAAACCGGCATTCGTCTGATCGCCTTACTTTTATCTTTCCTCAACTTTACATATTTCCAATCCCTCTTTCTCCTCATTTATATTTGTACAATTTTGTTCTTTTATCTTTTTTGTTGTTTTTGTTCCCTTTTTGTCTCTCGAAATCCCCTCTAGGCCGAAAACTTACCTAAATCCTAATTTTTTAAACCACAATTTTATTTCCACCCTACCTTCCTTGTCGGCGATCAGACCACAAGGTCGCCATTTGTTCGAACGGGTTTTTTCGTTTAGTTGTGTTCCCCGTATCAACAATCAAAATTGCGAAGTGCGCTCGCCTACGATTTTAGTGTTCTCAGTGTTGTATTTATTTTTAAACTACTTTTAGGTCCATGTGGACACATAAAAATTGTAATCTAGCTTTTAAATCTGCACGTAGCAGACAGGAGATTCTACCCCCCTCGAATTTACTTCCAAGCCGAACCGGACCTACTCCGCCCAGCCTCACACCCACCTCGGCGATGTTCGCCGTGGTTGTCTGGCTGGCTCCGGGCTAGGATCCGGTGAGGCACATAAATGTATAAAAACTGTTAATAAATTGTTTATTGATTGATTGATTGATTGTCTGATCGCCGTAGTTAAGCAACGTCAGGCGTGATTAGTACTTGGATGGGTGACCGCCTGGGAAACTCGCGTGCTGTTGTGTTACTTTTGTTTTTCTCAATGAAAATGTTCGGTGATATGTGAGGTAAATATTTTTTTGCAAAACACAATTTATCTGTATGAGAGACGACGCGCTACGGGTCAACCCATGCAGTCTCTGCTGGTTTTCTAAATGTGTTGTTTCTGGCTTTCAGTATTCAATCAGTTCCAAATACTTTTATATGTTAAGGACCAATCAAGAGTGACACCATTGCTCCTGTGTTTATTTTACTGTTCTATGTCGAAATGCGATATTCATCTCCCTATTTTTGCAAGACAGTTATTAAGTTGGAGTTCATTGATGAGACTAATTTCTGGCTGATATAATCATGAACGCCCCCCTTGCTTATATAAATTAATTAAAATTAACTGAATTTTCTTAGTCCATTTTGTTAGAACATCTTCGCCTTTCCAAAAATTTTTCTGTCAAACGAGACGAGGGTAGGGGTGGGGATACTAGAACTGGTTGAATTAATTCAACATTAACATGACATGACATTAGCTTAGTATAAATATGTTCCTAATATTCTTAGCTTTCCTTTAACTTTAATCATTATTTTATTAGATGATGCCGAAACATGCGTCTAGTAATAGTTATCGAGTGTAGGACTCCCAAGTAGCACAGTGTGGACCATTAAGTTTTCACAGCTAAATTTTAACTGTGAAAATCTTAGAAAAACCGGCGTTTAGATGTAATTCGGCTTCGATAGCTCGAAACATTTTATTCCTAATATTTTTACTGTTACTGTTGCCGCAACATAATTAAACAATCAAATGATCGCAATTGCTTATTACATTTCTCATCAGCTGCAATATGCTTCTGTAACTCTTATAACAATTGAATGGCAGCTGAAACAAAATTTGTTTCATTTAATGGTGGGGGCTCTTGGTTGTACTGTATACTTTAAGGCTAAAAAAATGAGGTTGGACAGCTAAACTATGTTTTCCATATTTGCTGCTGCGATTTGGTTTTTACAGCTGCAACGGCTAATTTACTGCCAGCTAGTACGTATAATAAATTAGCAAAGAAAACAATACAGTTTTAAAAGTGTCTTTATGCTATTCGCATTTTCATTGTTTCTCAGAATTGAGTCAGAATTCAACATTTAGTTTTGCTTTTGCTTTTACCTCAAATTCGCAGTGCAGAGTATAAAGAATTCTAAAGGATGCATAGTAAAAAATATTTATTCCTTAGTATATACACACTTACAGAAATTAATATATTTAAAAGCTAAAGACGAAGTATGCAGTATGTGTTTATCGCTTATTCTTCAAAAAAACGAGCGACAATTGAAATTCTCTTATGCAACCCTTACTTTTCAATATTCGACATGTTGAAAAAATTTACAAAACAGTATCATAGCAAAAGTTACTTTCCTCAGTGTATTTTGTGGTCATGGTTATTGATATTATAAACTACCATTGTACTAGTGTAGAAATAATAAAATTTTCGTGTTAGAATTATGAATTTCTGAAAAATTATGACACATTATTTTATATATATAATAGTTTGCGTGTTGTTGAAATCAGTTTCATCCTGAGTTTCGAGGACACTGCCTATGCAAATTACACTATTTAGTTCTTTACAAGAATTATTATTATAAAATAGATTGACTGTATAAAGAAACCTTGCTCTCTATATTATACCTCGTTAAGAGTCGTTATGATAATCAGTAAGACAAAATTTACAGACACATTACTTACATTAGAAATTTGAAATTAGTTTAAGTATATTTCACCCTAGGGCCTTACAAATCTTAGAATATAATATTGGGGCCAATATGGCAGTGGCTATCAATCTCGCTCATTTTTTGGGTTATTTTTTATGAAACTTCTTCATGGTACCAGTGTTTAAAGGGTTCTTCTATGTCGGAAAGGGCAACTAATATTTTCGGTTTCTAAGAAACTCCCTGCGAATGATAATGATAATAATAATTTTAACGGTAATGCTTTCCACTAAATCATGTTCACATCAAATATTTTAACTTCATTTAGTAGTTGTGTTTTGCAGTTGCGATGATTTCGTAAATCGTCCATGTAGTTAAATTAATCTGAATGCAAGTGGTTCCTTAAATATCTTCCGTTAATTGCAATTAGTATATTGCATTAATATTGTTACGTATACACCTTTCCTAAGTCATATACGCACAAGGGGTTAGCTGTGGTAGATGAAACAAGAGTTTAAAAAAATAGAACATTTATTTTATCCATAAAAATAATATATAGGGGTCCCTAAATCCCCATTATTATAAAATCCTCATCCCGAGGAGATATGTCTTAGCCACTAAGCATAACCACCTTCTTCCAAACCCAAACCCAAACGTGGAATATGCATCCAAAATTGCAACACTGCAGTCTTTGCAGTATTGCTAAAAAACTACTTGACCTGAATTATGAAATCAAAATAAAATTTTGTACTCTTCCAAATAAATAGCAAGCGCAGCACTCTGTTGTTCGATTTTATATTGTTTAATTTTGTAATGCTTTAATTTAAATTTAGATTAATTAATTATTTTTATATGAAATATTGAATTTTCTTTATGATTTATTTTAAAAATAATTTACTATTATTTTCTGGCTCTTGACAATATTATATTACTTTTTAAGTATGGAAAACATTGATAAATAATTAGTTCAATACATTTACAGAGTTAAACAGTAGGTAATATGAAAGAGTGTTATTTTTTAAACACTCAATTCAATTAATTTTATTAGGCAGAAGATAACAATGTTGTTTACAATTAACAGTAACTACATTTCGTTAAGAATAAAAAAGGTTTAAACCATTTACCTAAGTTACACATGTAACTTGTGCTGTAAGTGTGCTTACAACATATCCAATCCATGGTTATTAATTGTAAAAAAATATGTATACGTAGAATATTACGTAATTTTTCCCAATTTTCAATTTTTCATTTCTCATGTGCGATAGTTCAGAAAAATGCAAATATGTTTTCTTTCCAGTGTCTTCAGCATCAATAGCAAGTTCCGTATCAGCCACACCCGCAACGGTACCATCATCTCTAGGGCCTGCAGCACTAAGGGAGCTTTATGGAAGTTCTGCAGTCACCCCAGGGCATCCTTTAGCCTCTTTAGTATCACAACAAAGGTTTCTAGAGATTTCTAGGTTTGGACTAAGACACTATGACCTAGCCCAACATATGCTTACACAACAAGGCGCGGTCACGAAGTTACTGGGTGAGTTCTTCGATTATTTTTTAGCATTTTTAAATTTTTAAACAACTAGATCCTCGTGGATACATGAACGGGAAGCCCGTGCGATGTCGATGTCGAAAGAATAAGAATGGAATTTTAATCGCTTCGTGGATTTTTTTTGCTTTTGGCGAAATCTACTTGACGCCTTTCACGAAAATTGTTATTCTACGTCTTCATATGGAAGTTTCTGTATTCTATCAAATAAAATTTCTCATTAAAGAGATAGCGCTGATAAATCATAAAAGCCATTTTATACATGACAAGCCTACTCAATTTGTAGGTTGTCCAATATTGACTATTTACAGTAGTGAGCGTAAAAAAAATAATTTCTGACAACCATATTTGCAAATTTATTAGTCCTAAGAATTACATATACAGAAAAAACTGTAATACTTGTAAGTATACCAAGACGGAGGAGTGAAGTCTGTTAGTAGTCCGGTTAAATTTCTATAAAATGGTCATTAGGTTTCCCGTCCACTTATTTTAATTTTTATATTAATATGATTTTTTTTTTCTTTTTCGGGAAGGAGAAACCCACACGGGCTCCCCATCTCAACTTGTAATGGATCTGAGTGTCAGCCTCTAACTGACTAAAACCCCTTCTGTAAAGAATACTCCGAGGGCACTGCAGCCTCCTGGGCTTATTGTGCTCTCCCTGTCTTAGTTTGCACTGTCCATTTTAATACTCCTGTACCACTGACAAGATGATACAGGTCCGGGTCTGGTTGTATTTGCCCGTAGATATTATAATTCACTCTACCCATTTTTCATATGCCGTTGGCAGCAGGTCTGAGAACATGGGCAGAGTGGTAATTGCCAGGTTCATTGTCTTTCTCCGTTAATATTATAACCTGCAGTCCAGACCCTGCAGTCGTATAATATGCAACGGCTTCGCTACGCGGCGTTCCTCGCTGGACACTACCCCAGTCAAGTCCTCGTCGCGCGCGACTTCGCTCTACTTCGGTACTTTGTTCGGCAACAGCCTCGCCACGCGGTATCCCTTGATGGCTCATAATCAAGTCAAGTCCACACCGCTAACGACGTTGCTTCACTTCGGTGAGGACTGCTGTAGCCTCCTCATTGTGATGCAGTTTTATCTGGAATGGACCTGTTTTTCCCATTCCTTTAACTTTTTGGAGGTTGCTCTCCCAGGCTATGCTCCTTGTCAGCAACCTAAGCGATATTCCTTGATGGTCCGTCATCCCAGTCAAGTCCTCGCCGCTTGCGACGTTGCTTCACTTCGCACTCCTGCATCACATTAGTGGCCTCCTTACTATGATGCAGGTTTATCTGCACCTTCAGCTGGAATGGGCCTATTTTTTCCCTACTTCCTGAGGGTTACTATCCCCTGGCTCGAGAACCCAGACGAGAGGTTGGGGCGCTTTGGAAGGTCCTTGGTAATGACCGAAGTCACGGACACCCCCTCTCCCAGCTCCTTCACCTTCTGCACTGCGCTCGGGTGCTTTGTGAAGGGGGGATCTGCACAGAACATGCTGAGGAACCCCCTCCTTCTCTACAGGTAAGGGGAAAGGATGGTCGCCACACACGGAGCCTCTTACATACGTGGAAGGCATTTATACAACGGGGTGCGCCTGTGCCCCGAGGTTTGTCGCTATTGTTCGGGCTCCCCCCCGACAATACGTCTCATCGGCGCGCAAAATACCTTGGGATAGAGGTGGTACTTCATGGTGATACTTCATCCACGTGGTCAGGGCGGTGAAGCCAAGACCCCCGTGCCTCCAGAAGAGATGTACCCCTGACCTGGGTCAGGGGGTCATTGCCACTCCAAACGGTTTACGGTGTGTGAGCTGGTCCGCGACGTGGTTTTAGCCGGGGTGGACTGGGTTATTAGCCCTACCCCCCAGCAATATGACCACGCTAACCCTACTCCTCGCGGAGTCTGGCCATTCTCTTATCCGCCACCTGGAGATGCTCCTAGCAGGTGCTCGATCCCCCCACCTTCGTGAAAGGATGGTACCAGGATTAATATGATTTACTACAGAGTCTGGATGAACCTAGGAGTCTCTTTGGAGGACATTATGTATCTTTTATTCGACTTTAGTGCTATTCACTTCTGATGGAGAGCCTCATTCCGAGCAAGGATTTTACAATCATATAGGACATGTTCTGCTGTTTCTATTTTCTTATAGCAATATATCATAGGTCAAATCTTGCTGGCCTAGATATGATAAAATGTTCGCTGAGATGACAGTGCCAGTGAGATATACTAAAATAATTTCAATATATCTAGCGCTGCACGTCATGACTAGTGTTATTTTGACGTCATAAAGTACGAACTTAAAATTATATCAACTTGTAAATTCCGAATGTATATACGGATCGCCTATGTTAGTATTGCGTAAAAACTTTGTTTACATGGTAGATTACCACACGTTGTTTCGAGTAAGTTAAGTTTGCATCGTGTTTTCATGTTGTTATATTTTAAATTGATTTTGTTTTTAGTTTGTTGGTTTAATTTTTGAAAATTTATAATTAGGTGAAGTTTAGTAAGTGTAGTTTTCAATATAATTATTATTGTGAATAATTTAATTAATTGTGAATTATTTAATTAAGTGTTTTATCAAAACGAATAAAGTTTAAAGCGACTTTGAAACCCATGAACTCGAAATAAATATGATGTCACATTTTACTAATGACGCGAAACGCTTGTCATATTGGAAGTACTCTATTAAAATTATCAGACAATTTTTGTCAAGCTTCAAGCGTTCCTCTTTCTCCTCCATTTCTATTAAATCCAAATGTTGAACTTATTTTTAAATGAGTAGTTACTCCTCATTCCAGCGGTAAACGAAATTGTTTAGTAAAATTATACCATTAGCAAACATTAGTTTAAAAATGCATAAGACTTGTTATAGGTAAATAAAGATCTGTTCCAATATCCATCGAAAACCGTATGTTAAAGATTCAACCGTGAGTTATATGTATTTATGGCATTCCAACTGCTAGTCTATGCCAAAGTTGCAAAAACCCAAAAAGTGCAAGGGTAGCGACCAAACATGGCTACCCCCCCCCGTTTTCGAGGGCAGCCAACGGTGATAATCGCGTAATCCCTACCCTCCTCGAACCACTTAAACGCAAAAAAAACACCCCTTTTTCCAATTTTTCGTTGCCAGGCATGCGAGGACTTATTGGTTCAGTTTTTTTTGTTTTGAGGAAACTCAATATGTCCTGTAAAATTTCGCAACCAGACATCCTAACAACCCCCGGGGGTTGAAGCCACCGCCTCCCTCAATACCGAAACATGCAAAAAATATTCGAACGTGCTGAAAACTGTTTTCTACACGTTTTTAAAGGCGGGGAACACGATGCTGATATTATTTAGCCTCATACCCCCATATACATAAAACCATCCCCTTTCCCCTTTTTTTGTTAGCAGGCATACGAGGACTTGTTGGATCGAGTTTGTTTTGAGGGAACTCAAAATGTCCTTTAAAATTTAGCAACCAGACATCCTAACGACCCCCTCCCTCAATCCTGAAGTGTCCCTCAAAGAGAAGGTTTTAAAGAAGGTAGTCCCCGTTTTCAAGGGTGGAGAACATGATCGTGGCACCACTTTCTCTCTTAGTCCGTAAAAACTACCCTTGCATGCCCAAAATCATCGTTTTTTTTTAAAGTGAGGTCACAAGCGCTCATTGAATTAGGTTATCTAGGGAGAGAATTTTTTTATTGCAGCTCAGAGGAGTTTGATAGGACGGGTTATGCGCATGTATATACAGGGTGATTCTTTTAAGGCGGCCATTAGAATATTTCCCACTTGCAGATGAGATAGCCGTTTGAGATATTGTACCCTACCCTAGTCGACCATTGCGAATCCGAAAATAATAATGTCAAAATGGCGGCACTTCCGGAAATACCGGAAGTCGATACCAACTTGCTTATTTTAAATGGAACACCCTATATATTTTCAACTTTTCGAAATGAGCATAAAATTCTGAGTCAAAACATGTAGCACACCCTATATCTAAACCGAGCAGTTTCTGAGATATTTGACATTTTATAAAAAATTTGACAGGTGCAACGGTTTGCAAGAACCGTTATAACTGTCTTCGTGTAGGAGATCCTTATTTGCTCTTTGGTACGTAGAAAGAACACAAGATGAGCTACTCTCTACAAAAAAAAAAATAGATTCCAAAATAGTATACCAAGTGTTTTATTTTTCACGTTACATTTTGTCAAATTCAAACCTCAAAAACTTTTTTATTTCAAATGGAACACCCTGTATCAAATTATGTTAATTTAAATTCCCTTTTTTCTCGTATAAGCATTGTAGGGGTTAAAGTTACAACTTTTCGAAATATTGGCGATTTTCTAAAATGTCCAAGAATTTTTAGTAAAAATTGTCATCAACTTACCCATGATTAGAAGCAATCATTAATGTCAGTCATTCTTTTTTGTTAAAAAATGCCATTACGTTTAAATTACACCCGCGAAGACTTTTAGATTTGTTTATTATTTATGGAGAATGTGATAAAGTAATGATACCAAGAACATGTAACACATTTGCTACTCGATACCCACTTTATTGTTTCAATTGTTTCATAGGCTTCTACATTTTTTTGGATAAATTATAATTTTCAACAAAAATTTGCGAATAATTCAAAAAGTACATGTGTAAATAGGACATGATGATATAAGTCCACCTCAAATTTAATTCTACATCGATTGCCTTAACCCATTAACGGCCAAAGGTGCGAAAACGCACCCTTTCAACCAAATTTTTTTTTCAAGTTCGAGACCAATATTTTACACTTCTAAGTTTTACAGAATGTATATCAACAGTTCAGAGAGTGTACGAATATTTTTGTTTTATTAAAAATATCTTTCTTTCATATTTTAAAATTTTTTTGAATATGCCACAATTTAACCGGTTATGTACATCACCATCAAATTATTTCTTCGAGTTAGCAATTATAACATAACAGCAATTCTTTCATGCTATACATAAATAAAAGATATACATTGTGATAACTATATTTTTGTATTCACTCATATTTTAAAAATGACGTCCATATTGCCATATATATATAATGGGTGCGTATACGCACCTTTGGCCAATAACAGTTAATATTTTTATGTACTTTATTTCAAGTGTGGAAAAGACGAAAATCTCGGTATGTCAACATCGTGCATGGAAGCAGACACGGGTCCACTATTCAATCCTGTCGAGAGGGGGGAGGGCGTGCGAGGATGATTCCCCCCCGCCCATCAAAAAAATAATCGAGCCAAATAATTTTCTTCGGATTTTTGCCCCACCCGCTCATCAAAAAAATTTTCGGAGTAAACAAATTTTTTTTTGGATTCCCCCCCCCCCTCGCCCACCAAAAAATTTTTTCGGGACAAAATAAAAATAAATTTTTTCGGATTTTTCCTCCCTCGCTCATCAATTTTCAAAAAAATACCCCCCCCCAGGCCCGTATTTCTCTCTACGGCCCTGCCACTATTTATTTTTTGTCCCAAATTATTTTGTCAAATACTATCTATCGCCTTCCGCCTCACGCAACAGAAATATAATAAACTCTACTTTGATATGGCGACATTTCGCTTTCGCATATGCGTCATATACAAAGCACCTACTTTATTACAACGTGAACTGCAAGTAGATATCAACGTTCCTTTTAGAAAAAATCGAAAAAAAAAACACCCGATGATGGAAACAATAAGAGCGAAACCGCCATTTTCAACATATTTTGACTCTAGCACAAAATAGTACGACGATATCGCTTTCATATTCACAAGTCGATATCTTCTTCTGTTTTCGAAAAATCAACGAAAACCGTCACGACGATGGAAACTTGAACATCAGACCAGAATAGCATATCCTAAGATCGGCCAGCAAAAAGTCCACCTGACGATATAATCAATAAGGACGAAATAAGAAAATCACGACACAGCGGAAAAACGAGCCGTGTAGGAAGAAATGTGCGACGATGAAAAAATGAAATGAGGAAATGACGAATTGAGCAACGGCTAAATACGAAACGTCAAGTAATACTACTTATCTATGTAAGAAGTGCGAAATGCATCTGCACCCAGATTGCTTCGAGATTTTTCGCAAAAAAAATATTCTGATTCATTTCATTTTTCTTTGTTTAATAATAATTTACATATCGATTTCCGCCAAAGGTGCGTATATGCACCTACGTGTTTTTTTTTCAAATATTTACATATTTTTTTTTTAATGCCAAATTAATCTTAATTTATGTATTCTTAATGTACTTTAATATAAATATCTCTAAAATGGCAACTTCTTATTGTCTTGGCCGTTAATGGGTTAATAAAATTTGGCACGTGCCATTTGACAGAGCCAAATATTCTAAAATTATCTAATATGCGTTTTACAGTGTATGGTGGATGATTTCTGTTCTTGTGGGTATCGAGTAGCAAATGTGTTACATGTTCTTGGTATTACGTTATCACATTCTCCATAAACAATAAACAAACCTAAAAGTCTTCGCGGGTCTAATTTAAACGTGCTGGCGTTTTTTAACATAAAAGAATGACTGACATGAATGATTGTTTCATTTAAGAAAATCGCCAATATTTCGAAAAGTTGTAACTTTAACCCCTACAATGCTTATACTAGAAAAAAGGGAATTTAATTTAACATAATTTGACGTAAAAAAATACAGGGTGTTCCATTTGAAATAAAAAAGTTTTTGAGGTTTGAATCTGACAAAATGTAACGTGAATAATAAAACACTTAGTTTACTATTATGGAATCTATTTCTTTGTAGAGTGTAGTTCTTTCTACGTACCAAAGAGCAAATAAGGATCTTCTACACTAAGAAAGTTATAACGGTTGCACCTGTCAAATTTTTTATAAAATGTCAAATATTTCCGAAACTGCTCGGTTTAGATATAAGGTGTGCGACATGTTTTGACTTAGAATTTTATGATCATTTCGAAAAGTCAATAATATATAGGGTGTTCCATTTAAAATAAGCAAGTTGGTATCGACTTCCGGTATTTCCGGAAGTGCCGCCATTTTGAAATTATTATTTTCGGACTCACAATGGTTGGCTATGGTAGGGTTCCAAATCGCAAATGTCTATCTCATTTGCAAGTGGGAAATATTCTAATGGCCGGCTTAAAAGAATCACCCTGTATAGTCGTGTATATGCATAGTCCACTTTTTTATTATTTATTTTCACATTATGTACATGATTTTTATTCTTATGCTAGGCATGCTTTATATATGATTATTATTAAATGTTAATTTATTCCTCGCATGCCTGATAACGAAAAATGAGGAAAAGGGGTGATTTTATGCATTTAGGTTGGGAGTGGGAGGCTAAATAATATCAGCATCGTGTTCCCGCGCTTGAAAATGTGTGAAAAATAATTTTCAGCACGTTTGGATGTTTTTGCATGTTTCGGTATTAAAGGAGGGGGTGGTTTCAACTCCCGGTGATGTGTGGTTGCGAAATTTTACAGGACATATAGAGTTTCCTCAAATAAAAACCCGATCCAACAAGTCCTCGGATAGCTGACAATGAAATATGGGAAAAAGGAGTGTTTTCTGCGTTAAGAAATAGTTTGAGGGGATAGGGACAGCGCGACTATCACCATCGTGTTGGCCGCCCTCTCCGATTAAAGAACTTATATCTAGATACATAATGGCTATCTTTTCTTCATATACCTTATTTGCTCCTAACATAGTCACATTATATGTTCATTAAAATGGATAGATGAACATCACATCCCATAGGCAACAGTGGCGGGTATGTGTAGAAGGGAAAATGTACAACATTGTACATATTTTATGTAATAATTGTTGGTTAACCTATATGAACATAACCGCAGATTTGAAAAATATAATAGGTAGAGATGTTTTATTCAAGGGAAATATGTATTGAAAGGATATTATTTATAATATTATTATTACAACTGTAAACGGAACGCCATCATGTTATGACTATGACCTCCTTACTTATGAAACGACCGATTTTCTTCTTTTATAAACTGCCTTCTGCACAGCACTTCAACATGTAGCATTAACTTTTCACTAAACTGTGTAAATATGAATAGAGAATATTACTTAGGTATTAAGCAAATCACAACTTAAAATAAAATTACTTTTTCATCACTTTTTGGTCGGAGAACACGAAAAACATTTATTGACATTAATGGCGGACACTGTCAAACTGAGATTATGATAATCAAACTGAACCGGTCGTGTAGAAAACAGCCGCGAATAGGCCGATGGGCCAATCAGAAACTTATGGGAAGAAGTACCTTAGTTTGTGAGTCTTTCAGCAACAAATAAATAAATGTCATTATGTATCTAGATATAAGTTCTTTAATCGGAGGCCGCCCTCGAAAAGGGGAGGTAGCAATGTTTGTGGTTTAACCCTTTTGTTTGCAACTTTGGTAAGGACTATGCGAGCGCCACTGTGTATTGGCCATACCAACTGAAATGTAAACCATCTGAACTAATTCTTAACTATCATTTTGATTTACGATCCGAGGTATGAACTATTTTAACTAACTTAAGCAGTTCTTATTTGAGTATTCTGCCACTACATGTTGCGATTATTTACTCTTTTTTTTTAATGCAAAATTTTGTTTGCTAAGGTGGCATTTTTTTCATTCGTACCTATACTAGCATCTGTACACCGGTACTTCTTAATTTGACACATGTTTTGTGACTCATACATTATCCTAGCCGACCTTTCCTTGCTACATGTTACGTCTAGTAGCATCACGACATCTGCCGTGGATGTCTGTTAAGCGTACTGCCTGAGCGATGTTCTTTCCCATATTTCCTTGGTGACATCAGCAGATGGTTTGTCAAAGGCATCCTCTTCATTTCTTACCTTTTGTCTGTATTACCTTTTGTCCAGTTGATGTGAATAAAAATGATGATAAGGGAAATACGATGTTGGGCAGTCGTTTTTGGAGATGACTTTCTTATAAAATGTAGTTGTTGATGCGATGAACTGTCCAAAGAATTCATAACAAATCCTGCTAGACCCGCATCTTGAAAGCATCAATACGCCGCGCCGTTTTTATACCTGTTTAATTAACATCATGTAATAGAGAGATAAATGAAGGTGAAGAAAAGTAGAGCTTTGGCAAGTCTAATCTTTGCGCATTTATGATGTGATTTTGTTCAATCACAGGTTGCCAATTTCTATACCTGTATTCTGTATTCTCCGTACAATCTTATATTCGCCGTTACCAGTATTCTTAACCATAATTTTCAGTTTGTTGTAATTTACGTTTAAACTGTACTGGTCCACAGTTTGTCTCATTGCCTAATACCTTACGGTTGGTGGTCTATGAACTAAATGTACATGGATACGTAAACACTATAGTGCAGTTGAATTGGTTTTTTTTTTCGGCGACAACATTCCACCTGAAATTTTATTGTTGATTTTTATGTATTTGACCTCCTGATTATGAAAAAAATATTTGTGCCCAAAAATTCCTTGTGTGACAAAAGTTATATGCACTCTATGATGCTCTTTCACGGATTTTCAACTTGTCTGCTTAATATATCTTGTATAGTAATCGGATGGGAATTTTAAAAATAGTGGCTTATTTGAAATTAAATTCTTAAAAAACATAGATCTGTCCGATATGTACTGGTCAAACCGCCATCTTGTAAAGAAATAGAAAACGCCAAAAATAACCAAAAAAATTAAATTGACTATCTCTTCTATAAAAATGAATAATTTCACCAAAATTGGCAAAAATAAAACTTATTTATGGTCAAATATAATGCACCAATCCCGGACACCGTATGTCAAATAGAACGGTCAAAGATGGCGGATAAAATAAAATTTTTAATTCTTCGCCAATTATCAAGGAGGCATTACACTTCACTTTTTTTCTCTTCGATTGTAGTTATTTTATGTTCTTTTAGGGGATAGAGCTCATTTTTGTTTTAATTTTCAAAAAAGTGCATTCTTAAAATTTTCAAAAATGTATCTTCTTTGACCTACTTTCTTTTCACCCAATATTTATCGAATCAAAATGAAATATACTATATTAGTTTCATTTCCATCATATGCCATAATTTCACTGCACCGATTCATGAAAAGTAGAAGAAGCATTGGCACAATTATTATACTCTTCGGCAATACGAATAGGAAGAGTAAATTGCATGTGATCGGCACATTTCTAAAACCGTAAATATCGCTCGCAGACAAAAAATTTTCATGTCATTGTGTTAGTAAACGAATTTTGAACAACTTTCAAAATGTCCGTCTGTCTCTCCGTCAGTCACGTTTCTTGTAAGCACAATAACTCAAGAAAGAAAAATCCGATTGTACTGAAATTTGGGCCGTAAATTAGTGTTAACTAGAGGAAAAACCCTATTGTTTTTTAACATAATCGATCAGTAAATAAAAATGTTATTAATGATTTAAATTTGAAAAAAAATGTTTTTGATTTTTATGTTTTTGTAATTGAACAGAATCTGGTGAATTGATATTTCATTTTAATATTTAATTATTTATATATTTTAAAAATATACATTTCATGAGTAATATACAACCGTGGAAATATGATTTTAGCTCGTCTCTTATAATGTAAAAATTTGCATTTTTTTTACGTATTAGGTGGTGGCGTAGTTCTTTCGCTTTTGACTCGGGATTCAAGGGTCCCAGGTATGATATAGTTTTTTTTTATTTTTACTTTATTTTTCACTGAGTCTTTTACCAACTAAGTTCGTACTAGAAAATTAAAAATGTCTAAAACTAACATTATTTACAAAAAACTGCGAAGAGTGTTCTATAGAATGTTTAACAATTATATAAAAAAATAAGTGAACAGGCGAAGAGTACGTTTTTAGCTTGTTTCCTTTACAATAGACACATAGAATATATTATATCTTCAGTTTTCTACAGCTGCACTGATTATTTTTACAGCGTTTCTTATATTTACAAGAAATATCACTTAGTCAATGATTAGGAAAAGCTTTACTTTCACTCATAACATCAGGCATTAAGCCATTTTCAGTTTTAAACCATCTGAATTGTAACGCATCTTTCTCAGAACCTAATAATTTTTGGAATTGGAAATATACTCTTAAACAGTGTTTTTCTATTACCTCTTCAGTATGCATTCATTTTCTTTGACCCTTATTTTTTCACCCAGTTTTCATTGAAACAAAATGAAATATACTATAGAAAGTCTGATATGATGTCAAATATTTAATACAAAATGAAACTTCATTAATTTGAAAAGGAAATTTATTAAGCATACGCATGGTAATAATAATAATATATGAATATATGAACAATAATCAGAACCAAGCTGTCAAGACTAGAGTAGTATTATTTTTGACGAACTGAATAGCTCTAAGTATAACGAGCTCTTTCGTCGTTTAGAAAAAAATATTTACGTAGATATTTCAATCACAAATGATATTATGAAATCCTCGGTTAGCTAAAAAAAAATTCTAGCTAATAGGAAAAATAAGGATAGCTTTATAAAATTATTGCGCAGAGAAGGCGCCGATACTACAATCGTTAAAACTGCTATTGATTTGAAAACCGAAGACAATCAAGTTATAATGGTTGGTTATAATGACTCAACTAACATGGAATCATCATAAAGAAACCTATTTTTACACACCTAAGATTAATAAAATAATTGACAAACATTATCATGAAAATAGAATTGTCTGCAATTCCACCTACTGAAGAGGTAATAGAAAAACACTGTTTAAGAGTATATTTATAAGTCCAAAAATTATTAGGCTCCGAGAAAGATCCATTACAATTCGGAAAACTTAAAACTGAGAATGGCTTAATGCCTGATGTTATAAGTGAAAGTAATGCTTTCCTTAAAAATTGACTAAGTGATTGTAAATGTAAGAAAGGCTGTAAAAATAATTAGTGTAGCTGTAGAAAACTGAATATATAATTTTATATTCTATGTGTCTATTGTAAAGGAAATAATTGTGCCAATGCTTCTTCTACCTTTGATGAATCGGCTATCGATGAGGAATGCTGTGAAATTATGGCATATGATAGTAATCAAACTAATATAGTATGTTTCATTTTATATTGATAAAAACTGGGTGAAAATATAAAAAAAACGCACTTTTTTGAGAATTAAAAAAAATGAACTCTATCCCCTAAAAGTACATAAATAACATACAACCGAAAAGAGAAAAAGTGACGTACAATGCCTCCTTGATAATTGACGAAAAATTAAAAATTTTATTTCTTCCGCCATCTTTGACCGTTCTATTTGACGTACGGTATCCGGGATTGGTGCATTATATTTGATCATAAATGAGTTTTATTTTTGCCAACTTTGGTGAAATTACTCCATCTTATAGAAAAGATATTCAATTTTGATTTTTTCGAATGTTTTTGGTGTTTTCTACTTTTTTTCCAAGGTGACGGATTGACCAATACATATTGGACAGGTCTATATTTTTAAAAAATTTTATTTCAAAGAAGCTACAATTTTTAAAATTCCCATCCGATTACTAGTACAAGATATATTAAGCAGATAAGTTGAAAACCCGTGAAAGCGCGTCAAAAAGTGCATATAACTTTTGACGCACAGGAAATTTTTGGGCACAAATATTTTTTTTGTAATCAGGAGGTCATAATACATAAGAATCAACAATAAAATTTTCGGGTGGAATGTTGTCGTCAAAAAAATTAAATTAAATCAATTCGACTGTACTACTAGTACAAAATTATTTCAAATTCTTTTAATTAATGGTAAAATTTACCTTTAAAGTTACAGTAATTCTATTTCATGTACGTTAATGTGCATGTTGTTCTTGTATTATTGTGACCATTTCATTTTATTATAAAACATATCATATTTCTTTAAAGTTATAATTCTATTTCATTTGCGTACATGCGCATGTATGTTCTTGTGTTATTGTAACGATTTGCTTTTATTATAAAACATATTATATTTCTCTTTATGTACTAACCAGAAAAAGTACAACCATAAGATTCATTTTAAACATTAATTATCTAACCGGAAAGAACAGAATGCTCACTGAAAACGCACTAAATGAAATATATTCCTTTCAAATACAACTTCATTTGGAATTAAATGTATCAAAGCTTATTAGGCCGTGAATAATCATAAGAAGAAACAGTCGGAGAAAATAATTTCTACACCTCAGCAGGAGTAAGTATTAATAAATAATAAAATGAGGCATGTCCTAACATAATTCTTTCGTATCCTTCAGAGATCAAATTATAATTTTGATGCAGTATGAAATGATTCGAATGATTAATAAGTAATAAAATGCGGTGTAGAAAAATTTGTAAGGCAAAACTATTATATTAGTATAAAAGGGTAAGAAATATAATAGATATTATAAATTTATTCGCTTTTATTCACTCATAAAGAACATTAATTTTCGTCTATAATTTGTTTTACTATACTTGCTTGTAACGTACAACTCAACCTAAATCGAAAATTTAGGTGATGTGTTGTCAATAACTTAAAATTAAATTAAGGTTATGGTATATCCTTTTAATATAACTAAATATGAACAATTCTGTTGGATGTGAAATTTTATGATAAATATAATAAAATTAGTTCCGCTTGTAAATCAGACAGCTCCTTGTTAACAGAAAGGTATTGTAGACCTCTTTAAATATGTGCTATTTTTATACAATTAGAAAATGTTTCTTGTAGCACAAGCACTAGCTACCTTTTAAGAAAGTATGGTTTTCAATATTCATACGAATTTCGAGATCGACTATTAGGCAATTTTTTATCAAATTGGCAAATTAGATAGCTATACAAAATTTTAAGGTATAGGGTGTTTGTTATTCAACAGCCAAATTTAAAATTTCTCACTTTTTGACTGGCCCTGTATAAAAGTCGGTTAGGTTTACTAAAAAGGTAAAGTAGTTATTTAACTTAAGGAACATCAGATTGTAGATTGTTGCATTACCCTGTAACTAGGTGTTGCCCAGGATTCCAAGACTTTTTGCAAAGCTTACGATTTTCCTGGGAGCTAATTTCCCTATGTCTTCAGGTGTTAATTACGCCTGTTCTAGGTACTTTAGCCTAATGCGGATTAGTACCTTGCATTCAAAAAGTATATGTAAGCTTCACAGTATATGCATTTGTCATCTTCTGCCGTGCCCATGTTCTTGAGATGATATCTCAAGGTACAATGGCCAGTTAGAAGGCCTGTGATCAGTCTTAGATCGGACTTTTCAAGTTCGAGAAGCTTTGTGGCATTTGTTGAATGGGTTATAAAACTTTTCGCTTGTCATTGGCGTGGAATATTCCTCCAGTAGGATTTATTTTGTTCTTTTTCCCATTTTTGGACCTCCTCCGTTATGTGTCTCTTAGATAAGCCACAGAATGATTCATGTCCAAAAAATGGGGCTTCAGCTCCTTTTCTTGTGAGACTGTCAGCCAATTCGTTGCCGTCTATTTCTTCATGCCCTGGCACCCACATCAAGGTAACCTTGTTGTTTTTTGCCAGTTGCTTCAGGGATTGTCTGCATTCCCAGGCAATTTTAGACTCAAAGGTATAGGACCTGAGAGCCTTCAGTGCTGCCTGGCTATCTGACAGTATATAGATCTTTGCCCTTCGAGTGCCTCTATTTAGGCATTCCTGGGCACACTGATCTACAGATAGATTTCTGCCTGAAAGAATAAGTCCAGCATTGCCTCCATAGCTGCTGTGGGACACGAGCGCATTGCTCCTGTAATCCCTAAACAGGCAAGGCGTTGCAGTTTCTGCAACTTTCCTTGTGCTATTTTTTCTTCTGTTTTTGACCACCATACACATGATGCGTAGGTCACCATGGGTCTGAAAACCGAAATTTAGGACCAATGTATCATTTTTCGCTACGTCCAAATAGCCGTGGCTGCTTTGGTAAGTGTCCTTTCTAAGTGCGACTTCCAGGTAAGTTTTTGGTCTAGGATTACTCCTAGATACTTTTCACTGGAAAAATTCATTACTGTTCCATTTAACATGGGAGCTCTCAAATTTAGTTTTCTCCTTTTGGTGAATGGAACAATAACCGTTTTGCTCGGACTGACACTAAGATTCTCTGACGAGCATCAGTTAGATATTATGTTTAAGGCAATTTACATGTGGTTTGAGATCATAACCTCATGCCTACCTCTCATAGTCACGACCAGGTCATCAGCATAGCCTTGAACGTTGAAGCCATAATTATTCAGCTTATGGAGGAGATCGTTGTACACCATTGACCACAACGGGGGCGATAAAACTCCACCTTGTGGACAATCGCTAACTGCAGTCACGGTGGCCGCCTTTTTCCCCATATTAGTTGAGGAAGAAAAAAGGAAAGTTATTATTTGTATGATGTAATAAAAGTACTGCGTCCTTTATCAAAGCTTTCTTATTCGGGGTGCATTTATCAAAAAATTCCTTCATCTGGAATGTACAGCTTTATTGGCGTGGGGTAGTATTGCCAGCAATATGATGCCACTAGACATCATTCTTCATGTGTTGGGATGAAAATTGAGGATTTTCAGTCACCGGATCTAATTTCTGTCTACCATTTCTATTGGCATATTCTGTGAGACTCGAAAAATAAATGCTATAAACAAATTAAAACTCTTCGCTAATTTACTGATCTTTTTATGTAATTGTTACCCATTCTATAGGATACTCTTCGCATTTTTCTTGAAAATACTATTAGTTTTTGGACACTCTAAATTTTGTGATACCAACTTTGTTATGAAAAAAAAAATATATGAAAAAAAATGAAAAAAAAAAAATAACCATCCTGTCAGGAATTCGAACACAAGACCTTTGTATTGCAAGTCTAAATGAAACAAAAAAAAAAACACGTAGACTGAAAGGCAAAGCTTTACCCATTCGGCCATCATACATTATTTTAAAAATTGAACGTTGAAATATATATACAGTGTGTCCCACTTTTCACGGTAACACCTTTGTAGCTCAGTTATTAGTCACCCAATTTTAACCAAGTTTGGATGGGTATCAAAGACCTTTATTATACATTTTTTAAGTAAAACAAAACTTATTTCAGTCATTGGTGTGCTTTTTTATTGAAAAAAAGGGTCGATTTTTCGAGAAATATTAGGCATTTTTTTATTGAAAAACTAATGCAATATTATTGATCAGTATGCTGTATAACTCCTATATTCAGAATTTAACAACATTTTGATTTTTGATTTTCGAATTACGGCCCACTTAAAATTCATTCTTTATTTTGTCTTTAAATTCATTTTTTCTACCACCCCATATCATCGATACTTTCAAATTCGGTAATCCTTAATGCTCGAATAATTTACAGGTCTGATGACCCAAAATTTTTCAATGAAAATTTTTGGCCTTCGAAATGAAAGATTCGATGATATGGGATAGTAGAAAAAGTGAATTTAAAGAGAAAATGAAGAATGACTTTTTTTCGAAAAAAATTTTGTTACCAATTTATTGATTATTTAATGTTTAAAATAGATAATTTTAAGGGGACCGTAATTCGAAAACCAAAAATCAAAATGTTGTTAAATTCTGGATATAGTGGTTCTGCTATTGTATTAGTTTTTCAACAAAAAAATGCCTAATATGATTTCTGGAAAAAACGATCTTTTTTTCTAAATAAAAATGCACGCCAATGACTGAAATAAATTTTGTTTTACTCAAAAAAGATATAATAAAGGTCTTTGATACCAGTCTAAACTTGATTGAAATTGGATGACTAATAACTGAGCTACGAAGGTGTTACCGTGAAATGTGGGACACACTGTATTAGTAAAATGTATAAACAAAAAAATGTATATAGAGAATAGCACTTCGCAAGATTTCTATTTAAGTACAAGTGACAAAAATTAAGAAACATCTTTTTTTTTAATTTAAATTATTAATAACTTTTTTATTTACTGATTGATTTTTTTCAAAAACAATAACAATAGGGTTCTTCCTCTAGATAACGCTAACTTACTTTCCAAATTTCAATACAATCAGACAGGCGGGCATTTTGAAAGTTGTTCAGAATTCGTTCACTAACATAATGATATGAATTTTTTTTCTCTACGAGCGATATTTACTGTTTTAGAAATGTGCCGATCAAATGCAATATACTCTACGTTTTTGCGAAGAGTATAATAAGTTAAGTTTTGACTTGGAAGTCGATGTGTCCTGAAATTTTTTTATAGAAAACTGTTTTTATATTCTTATAAACATATAAAAAGAAGGCGAGTGGACAACATTTTGGCGAGGGGGTAGAAGTTAAAAACCGGTGTTTTGCAAATATCTAGAAAACCATGAGTTTTATCAAAAGTACTAAAACATATAACTTGAGGAAATAACCTTGAATCTGAGATAACTCCTGCCGAATTCACCGGCTCGGTAGCGCAGTGCTTAAGGTGTTAGACTTGCCAAATTAGCCAAATCAATGTACTTTTACTCTGTTTAACTATGCATACATGTCATTTAGTTATCTCATATATTTTATTTTGTGATTACAATAATTTTTTATATAAAACGTTGAGTCACAATTACGCGTCTGAGCACGTTGAAGTGACACAACGGCCAAATGTTGTTGGCAAGAGACTTTCAGATCATGTCTTGTATTTTTTGACGATCTTTTTACTTAGTTCAATCGTGTTTGATTCTTGTTTGTCATCTTAGACCCTACTTCAAGTGTCAGCATTTAAAAATGGATTTGCTTGAGGTGTATAGAGGTTTAGTGGTGGGGGGGAGGTCTAGGGGGGTAGAGGTTGGCTAATTTGGCTAATTCTGTTAGACTTGCGACCACGGGGTCCCGGGTTCGAATCCTGGCTAGGGTATGGATGTGTAATGGCGTTTTTCATGTGTTACCGAGACGGTAGCAGTGGGAAAGACTACGGTTGTGTGAGGGTTAACATACGACGGCCTAGTCGCTCTCCTCTCCTGAGTTCGAGTCTCAGCTGCGGCAGATGGCAATGTCGCAGACAATGGGTATTGTAATGTTATCTATGCATGTGTGTGCCTGTTCTAGTTGAGTGGTAGAATAGCCTCGGCTAAACGCAACCAGGACACTAATATAAAATAAGAGATTAAACAAAAATTGGTTAAAAATTGAAAGGAACATGTCGTTTAAGGCTTAGTGTTTTTTCACTCCTCTTCAAATTCAAATTTTAATACTCGTGATTAACTCAAAAATAAAGACTTTACAAGAAATATGTCATTTAGAACCCATTAAAATAAATTTCATCAAAATCGATACTGGTTAACTGTTTTCCGAGGTGTTAGCCGTCTAACGTGACCCCACTATTATTATCTAGAATAAGAAATAAATACTTCTACATAATGTCACTAAAGATCTACATAATTACTTCGCAACTGGTTTGAAAAAACTTTAATGTGAAACGCTATAATGATATAATATTGTAAACCGATATTTTATCCCCTTCTTTTTATTAAGTAATATATTAAAGATTAACCTGGCAGATAAGCAATAAGATTTGCTTTATCTAATGAATGGTTGTTCTCAAATAATTCTCGCTTTTATAATGCCCATGATTAAGTCGATGGTTATCGAAGGCACCCGTAAAAAACAAAGATCTTAATCGAGCCTGGTGATATGTAATTAAAACCTATAACAAATCTCCGGATTACATTCAAATCCTATCATTTATTACGAATTATAGATATAAATCCTCATAACCAGACTGTATAAATTGTAACCGCTTTTCACCAACAATTAAGATACAATTTATGACTCTACGTTTTTCCCTATAGATAACAATAAGGTATTCTGGAAAGAAAAAAAAGCTTCATAAGCCAACTGTTCGGTAGTGGTCGGTGATCTCTATCACTTTATCTTGCCGTGCCGATTTGAACCAATAATTTTTGTCTTAGGTACTTAATCATGCTTCACATCTTTTGTCAGTCATATTAATCTTTTATGAGGAGGAGATAATATAAATTAAAGTATCCAGCACCGATGACTACATAGTAGTTCTTCTAACAAGTGTTTTGTAAATCATTCACATCTGTAGAGTTATTACTATTTTTAAGATTTCTATCTAATATCCGATTTTTATATGCTATAAACTTAGTGAATTAAACTTGTTGGCCCTTTGTGTGGTCAGTATCTGCTCTGAATTGATCTAAGAAAACATGTCTTTACATATAAATATTTGATTTTACTTCCATACCAACGTAGTGGAGTGGAAATAAAAATAACGGTAAAAAAAGTTTGAATTTGTTTTTGTTCATATAGGCTTAGAATGCTATGAAACGTCGAGATGTTAAGTTTGAACAAAAAAATGTTTCTTTGTCGGTATGTCTATAACTTTTTTTTGTAAGCACGTTGGCTGAAATGGTATGATGTTTTTTTTATTACTACTCATTTCCGCTACCAAGGCCTATCACCTACAGAAGAGAACGAACTACCCCCAACTGGAAATTTTGCCGAACCTATTCTCGGTAGAAGAGTAGGGATCTTTTACTTGCCTAACATTTAATAGACTGCTTTACATTCCCTGCGAAAGATGGTATATCCGCTACGTTCCCACAACAAAAACAACAAACTGTCATGTTTGACATGATTAAAAGTGAAAGTTTTGATAACGGAAAAATAAATATTTTCCGGAACGTTAACATCCTTCGATTTAATTATTTTTATTATCATTGACAGAGATCGAGAAAGGGCCATAAACGATGTCTCATTGGTGGTGGAAGGGAAAAGATTGATTATATAAAATGTTTAGGTTTGATTATAGATAATAAACTGCGCTTTGTCAGACATATAAATAACTTAGTAAAAAATCTTATAGTATATTAAAAAGTTTATATGCAAACCGACATAGCTTAAATAAGAAGATCAAAATAATGCTATGTGACACACTTATTTTATCTTTATATAATTACTACGACATTGTTTATGGCCCATGTATAGATCAATATACTCGCTCTAGAGTACAAAAGGTACAGAACTCCTGCATCAGGTTTATTTTAGGACTAAGAAGGAGAGATCATGTCTCTCTTCATGTTAAAGAAATAGGTTGGTTAAACCGTATGACATTACATCTTGCCACCTATACACATAAATTATTAACCACTCAGAGTCCAAGCTATTTATTTAATAAATTAATACCTAGATGGCAAATTCATACCAGAAACCTTAGATCACTAGAACATTTAACAATTCTGCAACATACGACCGCACTCTTCCGGAGATCCTTCTCTTATAATTCATACATTACCTATAATGCAATATCTGATGCTACAAAACGATTATCTTCACAATCATTTAAATTTGCCCATAAAACTAAATTAATAAATGAACAATGACCTTAAATATTCTTAATATATTTTTAATTTTTTGTGTGTGTATGTATGTATGTAAATATGTGTATATATGTATATGTGGTCTGAATGCAAGAAAGTGCGTGGACGTATAATAATAAATAAGGAAAAACAATCACATATAAATGTCAATGCGTACGTAGGAAGGTATATAATAGTAGGTTATTTATTGCGAAAAAAAAAATTCTTGTAAATTGTAGATTGTATTGTATCTTGTTTAGTTAATTGTTTATATTATATTATATATTATTTTAAAATGTCCTGGTTGAGTGGTGGAATAGCTATGCTAAACTCCGCCAGGACTTAAATATGAATAAAGGCGATTTATTATTATTATTATTAATATTATTTAACACATTTTTATTTCAGTTTATATATTTTTAGGTGTGAGACATTTTGTAATAGAAGTATTAAAAACCAGCCTGTGTCTGATCCTTTTGGCGTAAAGTTTATTTCACCAGAATTTTAAAATATTTTACCAATGGCAAAATACTCAACGAACATAAGAAAAGAAATGATAGGGATAATAGGACTCCGCTTTCGAACTCCCCTGTGGAAATGTCCATCTCCTCGTTTATGAAACTTTGTGACTTTGGTTAAAATTAAAAATTTTCAATTTCAAATCAATAAAACTTGACTATGTTGTCATTTCCCTTTCCTCAAGACTTTTATTGATGGATTAAAACCACTCTTGTAAAATTTACTTGCAGATTTCTAAAATTTTCATCATAGAAAGGAAAATAATCTTTGAATTAAAAACTTTTCAGATTTTGTTGCAGTTTGGGTAAATTGAATTGAATTAGATTTCATCGATTTTGCTATAACAGTTATAACGAATATCTACCAGGCAACAAAAAGCTAAGAGATTTGCCCATAATATTGACACATTGTGTATATACATAACTTACATTATACGAAAGTTATGTACAGACCACCTTAAATATTTTATATCTTGTTGGAATTTTCAGCATACATAATTTACACTTTTAACTTTCCTATATGTTTGTAATTTAATTAATAATAAAAAAACAGGTGAGTAATTCAAATGAAATGCTTTAAAAAAACTTCTATACATTACATTTAAAATTACAGGCAAGATTCGTTTATATGGAATTGTATGATAAGTCATAAGCGAGCTAAATACGTTTCATATGCAAATATGCCTTACTGGCAACATAAAGATTGCAGCATCGATCCAAATATGAAATATTACAAATAATAACAGGCTATTATACATTTTTAATCCGTTTGTTCGTGTATCTGGTCTTCCGCTGTTTGTTCTGAGGCAAACCATGACGCGCTTGAAGAGATACGAATTCACCAGGTCAATAATTACCGTGATTGCCCTGCTATTTTTTTATGACTGTATCGCTTACGTGTACAACTTTGGTGAAACGGCAAGTTTAAATTACTGACATGTTATAAAGATTAATTTGTATGCGCGCCTAAAAAGCTTATTCATTATTATAATTATTGATGTTCAAGAGGTTCCTAATTGGTTATCAATTACTTCATCTTTCGAACATAGTACGTGGTAACGCTATATGTTAGTGATTTGGTCAACCTTTAATATAATGATAAAGACTTACGGATTGTGCATGTCAGAGAATGATCTAAGCAGATTTTCATGCAAACAATAATTATGCGGTGATTCTGTCCTTTCCGACTGCGCCACATAAAGGAGAGTAATATTTTGAATAGTCTCTGTGACTGTGTGGGTATGTGTATGATTCTTTGTTTCTTGCTAGAGCCTAAACAACTGAATCGATTTTTGTGAAGGAAATGTCGAACTATTTTTTTTTAATCGCCTTATTTAGATTAATGTCCTGACGGAGTTTAGCCGTAGGCTATTCTACCATTCAACCAGGACGGACACATATAAACACTTCCCTGCGACATTCCCATCTGCCGCAGCTGAGACTCGAACTCAGGAGAGGAGAGCGACTAGACCGTGTTGTCTCTCACACAACCGCAGTCTTGTCCACTGCCACTGTCTCGGCAATACGTGGAAAACGCAGGGACCCCGTGGTCGCATGCCTAAAACCTTAAGCACTGCGCCACCGAGCCTGTGGCGCAGTGGCGCAGTTCTTATAATGCTAGAAATAGCACTGGTTATATTAAAACTGGGAAGAAAATCGCGGACAGTAATAAAGTTGTTGGAATCGATCAAGTAGGGAATCAAAAAAAAGGACTTGAAAAGTGGAATGTAAATATACATGTTTTCGCTAGTATAATATGAAGTATTGTTAGGCGTTCAGATGTAGTTCTGCGTAATTGGTAGGCCCCTAGAGGAACCGAGGCTGTCTATGACATTTAGATAGAATTCTATCAACCATCTTCAGGTTCTCGCTAACAGCTGCTTACTGTTGCTTCTCGTTGCTCGAACTCAACATCCGAACTGACGCTCTTTGTCGCGTCAATATCCTTTGGCAAAAATGACGGTCTCGGAGGTCGAGAAGGAATACTACTCTTTACCCTAGTACATTGCTGTAGACCTGGACCGGCCTCGTGAGGAGCGGGAGAGCTTACTTTACATCAACTCCACTCACAAATGTGAGTAGTGTGAATGATTTCGGCCCGCCTCCCCTGGTCGTGACTGTTGAACCTTGCTGGCTAAGGCCTTTATCTTCTGGAACTCTTCTGTCTTGATGTTCTCTCTTGGTCAGCTTGTGTCCCGAGGGTAGTCATCTATCTGTTCGGAAACTTTGGGGTATTTTTTGCTGGGATTGACTGCCGGTACGCAGAATGTCAATTAACATCCCGCCATCAAGTTAGGTAGAAATGAGCTATGTAGCTCAAGGAAGTGTAGGCCTAAGTGCTTTGGTAGCATGGAGCTAGGTGGGTGGTTGGGTGATCGCCATATCTCTTCTGTGGGTTGTATTCATCGGCGGTGGTATACTCACCCGTTATCCACGACTTGTATCTTTGGCCTCTTGTGCTTCGGAGCGCCGCGTCTGCTGAATCGTACTCAGTGGCCTCCCTGATCAACGGGTTCTCTTGCTCCTCAGCAAAGGTGTATATCTTCTTGGCTCTCTCCCGGATGATTTCGGTGACTGGGGTGTACTCCAAGTCACTGAAGATGTCTCCGTTGCGTACGAACTATGGTGCGTCCACCGCTGTCCGGAGGGCAACGTTTTCCGCTCTCTGGATCTGCTGGAGGTATCCGCTTGACAGCTCCAGGCCATGGAGGCGTATGTCAGTTGACGCTCTCTGTGTTGTGCGGATTCTTATATATACTGTAGTCGTGTGCGCGTATACTCACCTGGCTTCTTATTATTGGTATTCTTCTGTTTAGGGAAGGCATAGTGGATGCTAGCGCCAATCCGATAAGTGACCTCGCTGAAACGTCATTTGTTATTATACTCTTCGCAAAAACGAAGAGTATATTGTATTTGATCGGCACTTTTCTAAAATCGTAAATATCGCTCGTAGAGAAAAAATTTTCATATCATTGTGTTAGTGAACGAATTCTAAACAACTTTTAAAATGTCCGTCCGTCCGTCTGTCCGTCTGTCCATCTGTCCGTCTGTCCGTCTGTCCGTCTGTCCGTCTGTCCGTCTGTCCGTCTGTCCGTCTGTCCGTCTGTCCGTCTGTCCGTCTGTCCGTCTGTCCGTCTGTCCGTCTGTCCGTCTGTCCGTCTGTCCGTCTGTCCGTCTGTCCGTCTGTCCGTCTGTCCGTCTGTCCGTCTGTCCGTCTGTCCGTCTGTCCGTCTGTCCGTCTGTCCGTCTGTCCGTCTGTCCGTCTGTCCGTCTGTCCGTCTGTCCGTCTGTCCGTCTGTCCGTCTGTCCGTCTGTCCGTCTGTCCGTCTGTCCGTCTGTCCGTCTGTCCGTCTGTCCGTCTGTCCGTCTGTCCGTCTGTCCGTCTGTCCGTCTGTCCGTCTGTCCGTCTGTCCGTCTGTCCGTCCGTCACGTTTCTTATAAGCACGATAACTCAAAAAAGAAAAGTCCGATTGTACTGAAATTTGGACAGTAAGTTAGTGTTAGCTAGGGGAAGAACCCTATTGTTTTTGAACAAAATCGATCAGTAAATAAAAATGTTATTAATGATTTAAATTTGAAATTTTTTTTTTTTGATTTTTATGTTTTTGTAGAAATTTATATTTTTTACATTTTTTTACGTGTTAGGTAGTTCTTACGCTTTTGACTCGGAATCCAAGGGTCCCAGGTTCCAAACCCACATGTGGTATGGTATAGTTTTTTTTTTAATTTTTACACTGAGTCTTTCACCAACTAAGTTCGTACTATAAAATAAAATTAAAAATGTCTAAAACTAACATTATTTACAAAAAACTGCGAAGAGTATCCTATAGAATGTGTAACAGTTATATAAAAAGTTTAGTAAACCGGCGAAGAGTACGTTTTTAGCTTGTTATTGTTCTTGATTGTCGCAGATTGTTGTCTCTTATCTCTAATCGTCGTAGAATGTCGTGTATTTTGTGATTACTCAGCAATCGACTGCGGCTTTTTGTGACACGTCCTGTCGTTGTAGGTTGTGCTGCATCTTCACAATTAGGAAGTTTCCTATTTTAGAAATATCATGTACATTCAACCTCATTTAGTAGTCTTTCAGATAACTAGTCAAACAAAAAAAAATTATCTCGATATCTGAAAAACTCACGAACTTATTCAATTTCTTATTTGAATACTTCGCCTCGGCTGAAGTCCACCGTGACGTCACAATACACAACGCGCTGACTTGCCATGCCGGCGGCCCGCCGTATGTTCCCTTTATTTAGTGTGTGTGCTCGATTTTCTGAAATGTCACAAAATGTCACTTTTGATTAGTTCGTGCCGAGCCGAATTTTCGAATTTCGCCGTGCAATTTACGATCAGGTTTATCAGGAAGACTTCCTCTTTACGTCGCGACATCATACGGCCGCCCCAATATTGTTTTTCGAAAAATATGAACGTGTCCAAATTGCATGTTTTAGCAATTTTTTCGGCTCTCAAATGCAAGCTGGCTATAAACTGCCGGTGCCTGCCAGCGAGTATAAAGGTGCCCGCGCCCGCTCGCTGTTGGCGGAATCATGTATTGTGACGTAATCGAGCCTCAGCCCAGATCATCGCAGCATTTTAAACTTGGAAGGACCATAACTTTTTTATTTATAGAGATAATTTAAAAAAAAATTACAGATATTTTTTAGATTTTTACGACTATTTATTACGAGAAAATGAGAAAAATGGAAACTTCCTAATTGTTTAGTACTCGACTGCGGTTCTCCGTGATTTGTTCTGTCTTAGTAGGTTATTATCTGTCTACGTCATTCATCTGTCTTCGTTGTGGTATTGCACCATCTTCCGTTCTATATCTGCTATATCTGTGTTGGATTCCATAAAGTAGGTAATTTCTGTATGTCATCTGGCTTGATAAGGTTTTGGTGCCTTTTTTCCATTTTTATGGCCTGTCTTGTGATTCTTGACATGTGACGCTCGATTCTGGCTGATCCTCTGTTGTCGAAATCAATCTTATGTCGTGCAGCTCTTACATACTGTGCTCTAGCGATTATGTTGACTTCTTTTTCGTTTCATTTGGAGGGGGTTATCTTTCAAATTTGCCAACTTCATAGACTTAAGAAACCAACCTCTGCAAATTAATTTAGTTAATAATTCCTCATAATTGATAAGCGGGGGGGAATTTTTTCCACTGAAATAAAAATTGCCAACTTGTGTCTCATATTTCCCCCTTTTGCCAAGTCTGACAAAATTCGGGGGAGGTACGGCCATGTATTATTGTATTTTTAATTTTATACAAATGGATCAACGTAAAGAGTATTTCTAAATTACTTGCCTTATAAAAGATTAGAAAGGTTACGAGTACATTTTTTGTTGATACTGTTGCCAATGCTTCGTTTATTTGTCACGGTATTCTGGAAAAATACTTTCGTTTATTGACGCACACCTGTTCTTGACCACCCTTGCTGTGTCCCTGCCGTGCGCTTAAAGCAGGTATGGAAAATTGAATAGTAGGTTAAAATGTCTCATCCATCTCACTGCTCCAATTAATTTTTTGTGTAACTCGAATGAAAGACTTTTTTAAAGGGTCAATTTTCCGTTCGACGTCTATTTATGCAGGCATGATATGTACTAAGATAGGCATGTCTAATATTTTTTAGTACGAGCAGCCGGAGTCTGTAGCTAAGCCTTGTCTGCAGTTTATTAAGGTGTCATACAGGGTGATTTGAGTAGGCCCTGCACTCCGATTAAAGAACATATCTAGATATATAACAGGCTTTTCACTATATACCTTGTTTGCTCCTAACATAGTCACATTATATGTCCATTAAAATGGATAGATGAACATCACATCCCATAGGCAACAGTGGCGTTGTTTGTGTAGAAAATGTGTAGAATGGTAAATATTTTCATTAAATTGAATTATTGCAATTCCTGCATTACCGGCTCTTTATACAACATGATGTAGGCATACGATATTACAGTAAGATAAATATGTATTGAAAGGATATTAAAATTTAATTGGTATTCACTTTGTAACTGTTAACTGAACTTTATCATGTTACGACTATGAAACGATCGATTTTCTTCTTTTCTAAACTGCTTTCTGCAAACGGCACAGCACTTTGCACTATATTGTCACTAAACTGTGTATATATGAATAGAGAATATTATTTAGGTATTAAGCAAATCACAACTTAAAATAAAAAGACTTCTTCACCACATTTTGATCGAAAAACACTTATTAACATTAATGGCGGATACTGTCAAAAGTGTCAAACTGAGATTCGGTTGCGAATAGATCGACTAGCCAATCAAGAACTTATGGGAAGAAGTGCCTTAGATTGTAACTATCTCAGCAACATATAAATCGGTACAATTATGTATCTAGAGATAAGTTCTTTAATCGGAGGCCCTGCATTAGACGTTCTTCAACTTGCAATTGAATTAGAAACTTGAAATTTGGTACACGTCCATAATCAATCTAGCTATACAGGGTGTGCCAAAAGTCAGTACCAACTTTCTTATTTTAAATAGAAACCTACAATTTTTTTTACATGGTTCGATTGGCCTTCCAATTCTGAGTTCAGAGAACATAGGTTAAGTTAACTTATCTCTCACAGCTTTTGACATCGACATATCAATCTTTTTGAGAAAAATTACTGCCCTAGTAGTTTACGAACAAATTTTTATCTCGCAAACCTTTGAAAATTATGAAACCAAATTTGTGAACCAATTATCTGAAAGTCCATGTTAACTCTCGATGTCCAATCGGTGGTCCCATATTGTACCATTGTACCAAGCGATTTTCAAATGTCGCAAAGATTGTCAAAACATTAATTTTTTCATATGGTATCTACTATTTTTTTTTGACACCATGCGAAAGAAAATTGAATTTTATAGTGAGTTACTTAAGCATTCTCTATACCTAACTTCATCCCCTATCGAGTTATTCAATAAAAATTAAAAAATACCGTAACTTGTCGAGAGATTTCTTGGTCTTTCAAATATGCCATGGAAACAAAAGACAATTGTAATTAAGTAGGTGACATTCTGTCAAAGTGTAAACAAGTTGTGATAATTCTTAAATAAAATTTAATTTAAAACAGAAAATTATCGAAATGAAGTTGTTTTAGATTTGTTTGTAATCCATGGCGTGTCAAAAAACTATTCAGCGAACTATCCGAAAGTTTAATTTGAAATATCGAAACTTATCAAGGATAGTACAGGGAAAGTTTACACGACTGAAAAATTATTTTCTATATTTCGGGAAGACTAGATCCATCAGGAAAGTGAAACCAGTAACTGGTAATGAAGATAATCGAATTACAATTCTCGGATATTTTCAAGCAAATCCTCAAGCCTCAATACAAACAGCGTTTTTAGAATTGGGTTTTTCATATTCTGCAATACAAACAATTTTTCATTCATAAGACTGCAAAAATTACACTCGGGTGATTTTCCCCCTAAGGTAAACTTTTGCAAGGATTTATTATTTGAAGTACAAGAGCACTCCGGATTCTTAGAAAACATAATTTGGACTAATGAGGCAAAGTTTTATCAGCAGGGAGTTTACAACGGCAGAAATCGACATTTTTGGGCTTCTGAAAATCCACATATGGTGCTCGAAGTTAAAAATCAATTTATAATAAATGTGTTTTGTTTGATGATGAATCAAGAGGAACTCTATTTTATATATTATGGAAATTTGAATGGTGAAAGATACTTGGAAATTCTTCAAAACACGGTAGAAACTTTCCTCGAAAATTTGCCTCTGGCTAGATCTGCACATTCACCACTGCACAATACAATAACTGTGGATACCAAATTGGTATTTAGACTTCTATATTTGGGACCGGACAAAAGATTTGGTTTATTCTTCAGCAGTTCGTAACATGAATTTCAGAAAGAAATTGCAGCGATATATACTCTACCAGAACTAGAAACCGAGGAATCAGAAGACTTAGAAGAAGAAAAAGATTTCTAGAAGCAGAAATACAAAAAGAGGAGCACAAACACTCCACATCATGACACAATGCGGTCACTCGTTTCACAAATACCTTCAGATATATACTCTACCAGAACCAGAAACGGAGGAATCAGAAGATTCAGAAGAAGAAGAAAATCTGTAGAAGCAGAAACACAAAAAAGAGAAGCATAAACATTAAATATCAAGAATACAATGCAGCAACGCATTTTACAAACACCTACACTGCCCACCCCCTACTACTGTACCATGCATCATATGGCTCTCGCTGCTGACAACAGACATGACCCAAATCCAACCCAGCGTCGGAAACCGAGGAATCAGAAGACTCAGGAAAAGAAGACTCGAAAAAGCAGAAACACAAAAAGAGGAGCATAAACACTCCAACACACAATGCCGCAACATATTTCACAAGGCTCAGAAGAGGTAGAACAAAAAAGGGAGCCTGAACGCTCCCCCATGACACAATACGGTAACGCATCTCACAAATACCTACACCTTCCATCCCACATTCCTTTACCATGCCCCATGTGGCTCCCGCTGCTGGCAACAAGCATGACCCTAATCCAACTCAGCGTGGACGTAGCAGGTCCAGCTGTATAATATTGGGAGTGGCAGCAATGCCTACCGCACGCTGGTAAATCAATCAATCAATCAATGAGCAGTTCGTAACATAGACGATTTAGAATTATATCGAGTTTTGAAAAATCTCGATCTTAACGAAATCAGAAGTGCTACACAATTTGTTGAAAGTAGAATAACAGAATCTTTGGATTTACGTTAGAATTCTGTCAACATTGTTCTTCTTCGCTAATAATAATTTGTTTTTTGTTGTGTGTAATTGAATAGAAATCCATATTTTTCATTAAAGGTTACAATTATCTTTTGTTTCCATGGCATACTTGAAAAATCAAGGAATCTCTCGACAAGATACGGTATATCTTGATTTTTGTTGAATAACTCATATCATATCATATCATATCATTCATTTCACTAATTAAAATACAAAACATACATTTATGGCACGTCAATTAAAAAATATAAAAAATAATATATATAAAATATAGGCATAAACCCATACGCGAACAAACATTAACAGAAGTAAAAAACATCAAGACATTATGTTATGTTTTTGTATCCTATACAATACAAAACAAAATAATAATAAAAGAGAACAGAGAAATACGCAACGAAATACAAAATAAAATAAGTGGCCGTGCAACATTATTGTTGCATGTTCAAACAAGAGCAAGAAACTGAAGGAGCAAGGAAGTGCGTACCACGTCAAATGGATGCTACTAAACCAGCAATGTTTTCGGGGTTTGCCAAAAACGCCACGAACTCGTCAGTAGAGTAAAAACCGTGGATTAAAAATATTTTTTTCAATATGCCCTTAAAATGGTTATAGGTCAATCATTTTAATGGATTTGGAAGAAAATTATATAGCCTGAGGTGCAGCGAATTTTTAGACGATCTTGTCAGTCGTGCCTAGCTGGCCTTAGCTTGTCTAGTGCTGTAATTATGAAAATTTGAATTCCTTTCAAAAGAACTTAAGTTTTGTGTATATCCAGTAAACTAAGATAAATATATAAAGAAGCTACCGGCATAACGAGCAGGGAAATAAATAGAGGCCTACAATGGTCTCTATAGCCTGCATTGGCAATGATTCTAATTGCTTTCTTTTGTAGATGAAATATTTTTATAGTATGACAAGAATTACCCCATAAAGTGATGCCATAACTAATGTATGAATGAAACAGTGAAAAATAGCTCGCCTTCAAGGTTTCCAAACCAAAATGCCTTCTTAGCTGGCGGAGTAAAAATATTTTGCTGGCAAGTTTGTGGCTTAGCTGATCAATATGATTAAACCAGTTTAGTTTATCGTCCAGTGTGACACCTAGGAGTTTCACACTGTCACCCTTTGTCACTGTGTTACTCGTGGAAAAGACAAGCTTCTGAGTTTTTTCCTCATTCATTTTCATTTTATTAGTGAGGAACCAGGTTTTGGCTTGATCAGAAAAGTCTGTTGATGTAAAATGTGAAGGTTACTATGGGAAGTTAGCAATGTGGTGTCATCAGCGTAAGCAATACACCTATGGGGCAACATAAAATGAAATTATCATTGACATATATAAAAAAGAGGAGTGGCCCCAATACAGACATGGAGTGCTTAAGTAATTCACCATAAAATTCAATTTTCTTTCGAATAGTCTCAAGAAAAATAGTAGGTGCCTTTGAAAATATTGACTTTTTGACAATAGTTGATTGCGACATTTGAAAATCGGGTGCGCCCATATGGTACAATATGGGACCACCGATGGAATATCGAGAGTTAGCTTGGACTTTCAGCTAACTTGTTCATAAACTACAACAACTTTTTTGCAAAAAGATTGACATATGTCAAAATCTGTGAGATAAGTTAACATAACTTATGTTCTCTAAATTCAGAATTGGAAGGCCAATCGAATCATGTAAAAATAAATTTAGGTTTCTATTTAAAATAATAAAGTTTGTATCGACTTTTGGCACACCTTGTATAGCTGGAGGACTGAAAATATTTTATATGGAACGGGCATGATCGATTATGGATGCGTACCAAATTTCAAATATCTAATCCAACTGCAAGTTGAAAAACTTCTAATGCACGTCCTAAGCAAATCACCTTGTATACAGTATTATCATATTTTGGAAACATTTAAATTAATATGTGTGAGAAACGTGATTGTTATATTTTCAAACTAAACTAATCATCAACATATTTAGGATATGTGTTACGTAACATTTTATAAACGAGGCAGATAGTCTATCTTTGTTTTACGTTTTGAAAACTTCTTGTGATGTATGACCTCCATCTTCACTTTCTGCTGCACTTTAACGACTGAGATGTTATTTTAAATGTTAATATTAATTGTTTAAAATAATAGGTGTGGAAGAAAATAGATAACTGTTACATATCCAAGTTGAATAGTTTGATCCATCTGAGATATAATAAGTTGTGCACGACTATACAACTAAGAGGGAGATATTTAGTTTTATTATTTGTCTAATGCATTCAAATTTTTGTTTCTGAAATTATCTGAATTTACTGAATATTTAAGAGGATATTCTCAAAAATAGATTTGTAGAAAAGTACTCGTTTATTAAAAAAAACCGCTGCCCAAGGAATCACTACTTCCACATCCAGATTCTCTATCCAAGTCACTCACAACGAAAAAACTTTGTATGTGAAAATAATGGTTTATGGAACTTTAATAATATAATATTTGAAATCCTCTACCCCAAAAACCCATAAAACGATACCCCACATCGGTAGTGGGGTGGGGGTGGTGATAGGGGGGTGGTAGTGGGGGGTGGATGAAGTAAAAAAATATTTTGAGGTTTCTGGTTCCTGTACATAAACTAAATCACATTTTTTTTTCATCCCCTTTAATAAGGAGGTGGGGGTGGTAATGGGGGTGGTTAATGCCAAAAATTTTTTTGAGACCTTAACTTCTCTTGTATATACTAAATACCAATTTCATGGACTCTTACCTGCTTGATTTACCCATTTACCCCAAATTTACCCCGATTTACCCCCCAACCCTTCGACGGAACAAGATGAAAATATAATCTAGTTCTAGATCTCGTTAAAGTACATATGTGTACCAAATTTCAAGTCAATATCTTAAACGGTTCCAGAGTAAACGTGAGCACAAAAAAAAGTTACAGACAGACCGACAGACAGACCGACAGACAGACAGACAGACAGACCGACAGACAGACAGAAATTTTTTTTCGCTCAAACTTAAAATCTCGACGTTTCATGACATTTTAAGCCTATTTGGACAATAAAAATTTTTAAAATTTTTTTTGTCGTTACTATACTTCCACTGGACGTGGAAGTAATATTATTTTGGGCATCGAGCAGATACCTTTCAAAGAAATCATTCGTTCCTTTGATATACCATTAACCTAAATCTGACCAAGCTAGAATATCAACAAGAAGTTCCCTTACGAACCGACTTGTCAACTTCTTTCATACACCTACAATATCTAAACATTTAATATGAAAGACAAGAAAATAACCATTCTTTCCATATACCGATGATCTAAGTCTGATCATGCCAATATAATATAAGAGTTCTCCCTTACGAGGAATCCTTTCTAGTATCTCTAGTCCTACCTAGAGGATAGTCCATTATAATCAAACATTTGTTACATTTTAAAGCCAAGAACTAACAAAAAGCACAAGAAAAATAGATATAAAATTATAAAATTTTACTCACATGTCTTAATCAATAAATTATTTCCTTTCGACTGAATAAATTCTCTAAAAATTGTAAAACTTTTTTAATTTTCTTTAAAACTCGTTTATTGCGTATCTCGACGGATGTGCACATATATTCTCGGTTCCAAGTGGGAAATATGCCCTAAGACTACTCTTTAGATGCCTATTATGGTAAATTCTCTTGTAGTGGAGCAGAATTTCGAGGGTAGCATGCTTATTTAAGGAGAATTTTTTTTCGAAGTAGAAAGATATGGGACTTAAACCAGCTGACAGAATTAAATTATGTATTATATTCCCAGTTGACGCCTTTTACCTTAGTCGAGACCAAATTTGTGAGCATTTAATTTTAGAGATCACAATTTTTTTTATACCGCGCGTCTGTGAGAAAAAAACATACTACTCGGAAGCTACTGCACTTAGGTGAATGATTTTAGATTTGATTGATAAAGTTTATTCCATATAACAATTCTACGTTAGAAAAGTGTCGTAACTCGACTTATTACATTTTGAAAAAACAATATTTTGCAATAATTGATAAAAATGTTAATGTATTGCTTTCACATAGGCATAACTTTTTATTACACGATACCGATTTCAAATTTTTTATACCAACCACTTCCCTTATGTTTAAATCAGTCAACCTTTGAAAATTGCCATGACAACTCGTAAAAGTGAGCTGGTCTGCTGGAATTCCAGCGTCTTCAAAGCGTACCGACAATGTTGGCTCCAGTAGTTTTACTAGTTCGCATGGAAATCTTCAGAGTGTACCGAGAAAGTCGGTTGGTTGGTTGGATCGTCTGTGTACCCCTCAAGGAACATTTTCTGTCATATAACATATTGTCGCGTTTCACAAATAAAGGTTATAGAGATATTTGAACACGCGTGTGTCGCATTAGTAAATAATGTATTGCAAGTCGGATAAAGATCGCTAGATACGTGAACTAGCGCGTCGAAAAAGGAGGGACTGACATAATACAATAATACTGATGGAGTGTTATTATTTTGGTGCCTACCTGCTATTATGAAGTACAAAATTAAGTTTTAATTACAAATGAATTAATTAATTTAAAATATGAATTTAATCTTTAATTTTGATCATAAAAAAATTAAATGAAAATGTTCAAAAATCGAGTTTTTCATTAATTGGTTCTATTTGAATCGTAACATTACGGCATTCTTTGTACCTGCAGTCTGATGTACATTTTGGATTTTCTGGAAGGCATGGACATTTTACCGAAATGCAATTTTTATATCAAACTCTTCAATATTAAGTTTATGACTGCTGCACCATGTTTTTCTCTGTAATAAACATCTGAAAATTGAAATATTTATTTAATATAAAATAAATAACAATAAAATTGAACCAACCTGGGCACATGCTGCCTGAAAGCATCTTCTGTTGGAGGAAGTTCTGCTGACAATTTTATCAAATCAAATCAAAATCATTCACCTAAATGCAGTAGTTTCCGAGTAACATGTTTTTTTACTTGTAGGCGCGCGGTTTAAAAAAATTGCGATCTCTGAAATTAAATGCTCACAAATTTGCTCTCGACCAAGAGAAAAGGTCGTCAACCGAGAATATAATACATTATTTATTTCTCTATAAGATAGTCTAGGTCCCATATTTTTCTGCTACGAAATATTTATTGAACAATATCAACCCAAATTCCGCACCAGTATTGTAATATACGCGGCCCCAGTGTAGTAACGTTCTCAAGAGCGTTCCACAATTCGACAATTCGATTCCACTTCGACGATTGCAAGAGAGGCCTTGAATTCACTCTCTTGTATGTTGAAGTGGAATTGTAAGTCAGAAAAGAAGGAAACATATTGTTCAAGAATGGAATATAGAATATGCCAAACGGTGGACGGGGTACTGCTCAAATTATAAACTTAGATTTACGCACGTTTAAGTTGAATTACCCGAGAGGTCAACCGCATCCAAAATTTTGTTCACCATTTCCTCTTTGACGAAGATTACACAGATTTCCTCCAGATTTCCTCGGATTGCCTAAGATTTCCTCCAGATTTCCTCAGATTTGAGTGTACACCAGATTTCCTTCGCGGTTTGCCCCTCAATTTCACGTGATACTGCACCCAACTCAATTCAAACTTCAACTCGATTTAACATAACCTACCTATCCTCTATGTATAAGTAATAGCTGTAAAAAATGAATATTTTCAATTTCTTTGAAGACATTTTGTCAATCGATGAAAGAGGTATTATCAACATAATAGCACGAAAATTGAGAGGAAGACCTGATTATTTACAGCTGTGAAATAGTAAAGAATTTATAGACCAATTTAGAGTGTCTAAAGAATCTGTGCAACTAGTATTGGAATATTTCAGTTCACATTTAACTCGACCAACTAATAAGTTATTTTCATCGTGAAAAATCAAAGTAATAGTAATCAAAATGACACCAATCCCCAATCTGTCCCTATGCTATCCCTCTATCTATAATTACAACAAAATGGTGATGACACTGACGATCTCGCCTATAAAACGGTATTTTACAAAACACTAAGATCTACAGTTAAACCTACAGTAAAGCTCTAGTTGAAACTTCTACTTAATAGTGGAGTAAAAAACGGGAAAAGTCGCTTCCTTCTCGAGTTTTTTTTTAATCTTAGAACAAACTGAGATATATACCATTTCGTTAAGTAGGTCGATGTTCATTAGAAATCATGAAATACGACATTTTTTAGTGGTCACGGACATTGTTATTTTTAAAAAGGTGTGAAATTTTGTTTTTTTTTTAATCATGTTTTTTTTAACATCTAATGCCATATCTCAAAAACGAATGGAGATATCCAGATGAACTTTTTTTTGTTATAAAACACACACTTAAGCGCTTCTATCTGTGTATAGTATTGTTAATTCAAACATTTTTAAGCATGTTAAAAACTTAGATAACCTTGAAAGTTCAGAAAATATGCAGTCAAATTTTCACTAAGCTACAAACTTTTTTGTTTTTAGAAATTTTGTATAACATGCTGCGAAGAAAATAAAGCCAAAAGAACAAAAAAGTCTTTGATAGCATAATTCTTATTGTGTCTTTGATAGTTTAGGTACAGTGATTTTTTTGGTGCGCGCGAATTGCAGAAATTGAGTATTAATACGCCCGCGTCCACTAAAATTAACTAGTCTCAGGCGGTGTACGATCCACGTTATTCGTTTTCGTCGAAGATCAAATTATAAAACCGCTGCCCAAGGAATCACTACTTCCACATCCAGATCTTTTATCCAAGTCTCTCACAACGAAAAAAATGTGAATGTGGAAATAATTGTTTATGGAACTTTAATAATAAAATATTTGAAATCGTCTACCCCAAAAACCTATAAAACGATATGCCACATCGGTGGGGCTGAGGGCTGAGGGTGGTGGAAGTAGTGGTGGATAAAGTAAAAAAAATTTTGAGGCCTTTGGTTCTTGTACACACACTAAATGACGAATTTTATTTTTTTCGCCCCCTTGAATAATGGGGTGGGAGTTGGTAATGGAGGTGGTTAATGCCAAAAAAAATTTGAGACCTTAGCTTCTCTTGTATATACTAAATACCAATTTTATGGACTCTTACTTGCTTGATTTGCCTATTTACCCCCATTTACCCCCCAACCCTTTAAAATAATCTAGTTCCAGATCTCGTTAAAATAAATAGGTACGTGTACCAAATTTCAAGTCAATATCTTAAACGGTTCCGGAGTAATCGTGCGCACAAAAAAAGTTACAGACAGACCGACAGACAGAATTCTTTTTGCTCAAACTTAAAATCTTGACGTTTCATGACATTCTAAGCCTATTTGGACAATAAACATTTTCAAAAATTATTTTGTCGATACTATACTTACACTGGATGTGGAAGTAAAATGTGTAACGATATTCTTTTCCTTATTACCACTTGTATTATATTGTAGAACGTATGGCCATTATGCGAATTGTGCGTGGATTATCTGCTAAAAAAATATTTAAGATAAAAAAGCAATTTAAGTTTCATTGTAAAATGGAGTGGATTTTATGTGGCATAGTAATAGAGGAGAACTATAAACTTGTGCACAAGCATGGAAACAGGGTTTCTATAATTAGGACTGCGGAAATTAAAAGAGACTTAATTTAGGATATTTTTTTATTTTTTGTTACCTAAAGGCGAAAATAACACGTTTACTTAATTATTGTGTGGATCTAGGGTAAAAATACAATGCATGGGAGTTTCGGATAGGGACTCTGACACAGGAAATGTCGGATACAAATATTAAGATTACCACGTTCAAAAAAAAGTGCTTTAAGAAACTGTCTTTTCTATTTAGCTCCAATAATAACGCAAAAAAAAAGGGAAACCCGATAGTTTACTTTTTATCAAAACACTCCAAAATTATTACTTTTCCTAAACTTCTGTTTATGGAATTTTATTAGCCCCCTAGTTGCGCTTTTTTTTCCATTTACTATAATATTATTTTTTACCGTTTCCGAGATCCCAATGCAATGCATTTTTATCCCAGATACTCTATTTAAGATTTTTAATTCCTTTTTGCCTTCAACCTTAGTCCTTAATGCGCCACTGGAAAAAATAAGTTATCCTTACAGATCCTAAAACGTGATAAAACAGTCCTAAACATAAAAAAATAATAATGAAAAGTTCCGTTACACACAATACATAATCCTTATTATTCTTAAGTGCCGCGCACGTACGCTTCGACAATTCCTCCATACTAAAAAATTCGTAACAAACTATTGCTAATAATGAAAATATTGTTTTTATAAAAAATTTTTTAGTATATTGACTTCATTTTCTTCATAGCATGTTACACAAAATTTTCAAAAACAAAAAAGTTCCTCGCTTAGTGAAAATTTGATGGCGTATTCTCTAAACTTTCAGGGTCATCTACGTTTTTGGCATGTTCACATTTTTTTTATTAGCGATCCTATGTATAGAAAGAAGTGCTTAAGTGTGTGTTTTATAACAGAAAAAAAGTTCACATCGATAACTCAATTCATTTTTGAGATATTACAATAGATGTACAAAAAAACATGATTTAAAAAAAAATAAATTTTACACTTTTTTTAAATAAGAATATCTGTGACCACTAAAAAATGTCGTATTTCGTGTTTTTATGAGTAAAATGATGTCGGTAATACCCACTGTGTCTGATCTTGTTCTAAGCTATAAAACAATAAATCAAATAGACCCCCATTCCTTAAATCAAAAGCCTAAATCAAATAGATGTAAAATTTAATAAGGAAATTCTACTGGGACTGGGCAACTCTTAACAGGATGCCAAACAACAACAAGCAAATTGTTGCCAGTAAATAAATCGTCAATACCGTTTTTAGAAGACTTGCATACTTTAGAAACCACAATCTATTATTTTTTTCTCAAACAGCAGTATTATATTATTATTATGTTCCTGCTATTTTTGCAAATTATATATTAATCTTCTAAGAGTGAAGAATTGAATAAATTACTGAAGTATAATTTAACTCAAAGTGAGCAGCAAATAATAAATTAATGAATTATCCTCCAGGGACTCTTTACTTGGGTGTTCTCTATCAAGAACAAGTTATTACCTCATACCTGGCAATTGTTTATTTTACATGTACTTTTCTCCTATTTACATTTTACTCGTATCAAACTTATGGTCAGAGAATTAATCAAACTCAGGTATTTACTATAGTTAATAATTAAGCAGTGATATATTTCAATGGTACACTGGCGAAATTATTACTCAAATCGACTAATAGGCACTTACAGAGCAACTGAACGGTTGCATTACGTTGTTTGAGAACGGAAATTATTATGTAGTTTAGATCAGCAAAACGTCAATTATAAAACAGCATTCAATGCAGATTTCTATGCTACTGTATTGAATTTATATCTCTATACCGTGTCGGTATTATACTCCCTGCGGGTAGATTTCCTATTTAGATAATGTATTTTCTTACCTTATTTAAATTATGATATTTTGTAAGCGGTGTAAAAAAAGGACGAATTGAACCGTGGGCAAATCTTGGTATAATAGAAACACAGTTAGTTTGGAATTTATTTTAATTATTGTTCTATGAACTGTACAATATTATGAGTTTATACATATAAAAAAATGACAATTTAATCAACAAAATTTTCTAAAAAATATAAATAGTATAAAATGGGAGACGAAGGGAAAATACCGGATTTCAAATTAACATTTCAACTGCCAAAATTCGTAATACCGCATTATTTGGAGTGCGGAGTTAACAGTGACTAAGGTTTGCCTTTCAAATTTGGATAATATGTAAAATAACAAATTTTCTCAATTAAAATTGGTCCATTCCGCCATATAGACTGATCGCCAGGAGCGTGCAAACTGCCATGTACCAACTTTTATTATAATTTTAGGGCAAAATGTTACAAAAGGTTTTTGATGAAGGACACAAAAATGTAAACATGAACAGATACAATTTATTTAAAATGCAATATACAGTGAATCCCGTAGCTTTCACACAAAAAATTATTCTTATTTTGAATGTACCTATTTGTTCAGGAATTTGAATGTATTATTTGCTCAAAAGAAGAGATTTTTCTTGGTTTGAAACACTGGTATTTATTTGTGAAAACTAAGGCAAAATCTTGATAAATTTCTTTAATTTGAGATGGGGATAATCAAATCAAAACATTCGCTTTGTAAATGGAACAAATATTATATATATTTGAAACAAGAATATAATTCTTCTTTTGAATATATGCATATGATAAAAAAATTGAGAATATCATGTATTTATTTCAAATAGAGTATAATCAAGTTGTGGCATCCAAATTCTTCATTGAAAACTATACATAGTTTCAAGTTAAAAATGTATTAGCTTTAGAATAAACATTACACATATTTGAAATAAATAGTAGAATTCTTTGTTTCTTTGTATGTATTTATTGAAGAACTTAAGGAAAGTAACTACTTAACTTGAGAGTAGTATATTCTAATCGAGACATTTATGTTCTCAATATAAAACTATCCACAATTTCAACCAACAAATACTTTACTTTTGGAACAAATATAAAATAAATTTAAAACAAGCTAAAATTCTTCTTTTGAATATATGCATATGTTTAGAAATTTGAGAATATCATATATTTAACTTAAATAGAAAATAGTCAAGTTGAGACATTAATATTCTACATTGAGTACTATATATATTTTCAAGTTAAAAATGAATTAATGTATGTAAGTTTTAAATAAATAGTAGAATTCTTTGCTTCATGAAATATATTTATTAAAAAAAATTAAAAGGACAACTACTAAACTTGCGATAAATCTATTAAAGTTGGGGGATTCATACTCTAAATATTGAATTATGCATAATTGCAACTAAAAATGCTTTACTGTTGAAACAAATGTAATATAGATTTGAGAAAATCTTTAAATATAACACATTTTTTTAAAATTTGAAAGTATCATATATTTAACTAATACAGAGTATAGTGAAGCCCTCTCCAAGTTCACGGTAGATCTTGGTAGATGGATCTGCTTACAATTCGCTAACTTAGCCTTACCACAGGTCCATGAGAGTATTCGCTCGGAAATTCGTATAAGCAATTAAAATATAAATGTTATATCGCAATATCATCAGACTTTCTTGAATCATCAGGGGGTCAAATGATGGACAAATAATTAAATAAGTTAATTCTTGCTGTCGACACAAGAATTTGACTTGAAAAATTCATTTCAAAAGGAAACAAATCATGATTTTTAATTTAAATAAATATTAATTTTTATTTGAACTACAAGAGATTATACACAAATAAATTATAATATTGATTTAAAAATAATCTTGTGTTAAATTCAAACCAGCTATTTTTTGGATTGAATATGTTATATTTAATTTAAAATTATGTTTATTCTTAGTTAAATTTGATTTTTAGTTTGATCTAAAAAATTCAATATTATTGTTTTAAATAATTTAAAATGTAACATACAATTTATTTACAAAGACTTAAACACAATTTTAAAGGAAATATATTGAGGTGTTCATTTTAAAATAAGGAATTGAAATTGAAAGGCGTTGAAACAACAAAACTAGGATTTTTCATTCTAAATAAATTAAATGTTCAATTTAATACTACGTACTTATCTAATTAAGGATAATATTAAATTAATTGTACTCTTCATTTGAAATATTGATCTTATTTATTATATACAAACTTATCGTTTATTTGGATTGAAGCATATTTATTCAAATCAAATATACTTTTTTTTGTGTGTTATTGGTTGCTGATTGGAAACACCTGTTAAATACCATAACTTCTATTAGATTTAAAATTGTATTCCAAATTTGGAACATATGTAAAATAGCCTAGTAAAATACTCCCCATTCAAATTCGTCCATTGGTCATACAGGTCCAAGGGCGCGTAACTGTCCTGTATTATATAAACTATATTTTATCACAATTTTAGAGTAAAATGTTTTTGATTAAACACATAAAAATGCGAAGATGTACAAGATGTACATTGCGTCTCTAAAGTTCGACCGAACTTTGCATAAATTAGGTGATATATCAATTTTACTTTGAAATAATATTCAGATATTTATTAGTAAAACTGTTGTGAAATTAATGAAAGTTCAGTCAGATGCCATCTCTGAGTTAAGCGAAATTCTAGCTTAAAAAGAAAAAATCTTAACTTAGCCATTTTGCGCCAAAACATTAGAAGTATAAATACAAATACGGACGAATTCTAAATTCTAAATTGTCAATATATATAGTGTATCGCACGATAGTCGTAACAAGACTTGTAATGGATAAAACATTTCGAATTTTAGAGTGTCTCTTGGGAAATCAGTCGTGCTTGGTGTAAAAATAAAGTATATCAAAAATTAATTGAATTGGTGTTCTACAGGGTATTTTATAAGCAAATTTGTAGACATTATCGCTAATGAACTATCTTTATTTTACAGGAAAAAATTCCACTAAGGAAAGTTGTTTGGAGTTTTATGCAACTTTACCAAATTTTAGAAATATTAATTATCTGTTGGAACTGCCCCTTTCCAACAGATTAGTACTTTATTTATCAAGCTGAGAGTGCTCCGATTTTCGTCGCATCAGTAAAAAAAAATTACAAATTTAGTGAGAAAAGTAGGAGCTCAAACAAAGTAAATTCATTTTTCTAAAATTTGATATGTGAAATTCATTCTAAACAACTTTTTTTGTAGAATTTTTTTAAATCTTGGAAAGGCAGTTTGCTAGTGATGATTTCTACAAATTTGCTTATAAAACACCCAGTGTAACACCGATTCAACTTAATTTTGATATACGTTAGTTTCACACCAAGCAGGACTGAATCTGAAGTTGCATCTATTCTGGGACATACTGCATAATTATAAAACTAAAAAATGAAAGGCTACGAAATATTACTGAATTAAATTAGATGGAATAGTAGTAATTTACATGAAAAATTATGTCAAAAAGATTACATAATCTGGTAGAAATAAGCAACAAATATTGTAGAAACAGAAAGTAAAAAATAAAGATACTTACGATATTTAGGAGATTTGCATCGTGTTCATTTGCATTTAATAACGATATTAAAAAATTATTACAAAATCCTTAAAATAAACAAGATTTTACTCTTTTAATATGGTATAATATAGACATCTTAGTAGACAAGGACCGTGGAAATGATCATTCTGAAAATCTAAATTTACCAACTTTAAATGGTATAACTAGAGCCAATCATTAGGCTTGCACTTGTTTGGATCATGTATTTTTAATGCAAAAAGACCAACTTGATTTTGATTAAAGCTTGAAAATTGTATAAGAGGTCCAGCATATCCGCTGCTCCTTCAGGTGCATTCTTTTTCCCCGCAATATTTTTTTTTGTTTTTAGTCATTCAGTTTTTTTAGCTTTAGGACATTGCTACTATGTAGGTTTATTAATTTATATAGTTCTGTATATTATTTTAATTCTCCTTCCGCCTCGTTCCGCTCATCCCTTTTATTATTGTCACGGCGAGCCGGCATTGTGAATAATTGGCTTGTTATGAAACTAAAGTGCTAAAGACACTGCTGTTCCATAAATTTGAAAATAAATTTAATTTGACTTGATTTGATTTGATGAAAAGTCTTAATTGGGCACGGCCTCCGAAAATGGGCAGTACTTGAGTTACACCTCATCAGAACTAGTCAATTCCCAAAATTTTAGTTAAAATGTGAAAGTGTTAAAAACATTTATTTAATTCCGAGGAAGCTCACGAATTATTTTTCATGAAAGTAGTATGTAATATTATATTTATTATAATTATATTATATTTAATTATCAATATGAGATCTTTCCTTCAGCTGCTTTCATGAAAAGTTTATGGTTCTGTTGTCACCAGCGAATCGGAAGAAAAACAATTTATTTATCTAGATCTTCGCATGCAAATAATTGTTTCATAGTAATTACAAATAAAATTGCCGCATCTCATAATTGAAAAATAAATTTGCCATGCTTTCTAGTGCCAACGACACGTACTTAATTCTTCGAATTGCATTTATTGCATGTAAACATATGTTGTGTTTATGCATTGTTCCCTGCCATGAAAATAGATGATAAAACATAAATAGTCTGGTCACGACAATACACGTAAAATGTTATAATATGGCCTTCGTAAAAGGGTGTGCTCCCAATGATACTCTTTCATGGTTAGTGCGTTTAGCATTGAAATGCAAGGCCCCTTATTGGTTCAGGTTATTATAACGTAGAATTATCTAATGGTAACGACATGTTATATAGGGTTTCACTTTTTTCTTCTTTATTTTTAGGGTAACAATGACGAGGTCTTACATAGGTATGAAACACAATAATGCTATACAATGGCGTAGGCAGTGTTATGAAATATCGAAAAATAACAATACTTTCGGGACAATATCTTTTAGGTTTTCATTTTCTAAAGTGTGTTGATGATATTTATATAACGCATATAAAAATAAAATTATTTGTCAGCGGTTGTGCCTTCTATTACATTTATGGTAGGCGTAATGCGTACATAAAAAATAAATAAGTTGTATTTGCCAGGAAAAACATTTCCAATGTTATATTTTATAAAACTTCTTCGACAAGAATATACGCTTTGAAAATATATCTTTTTTTTTTTTTTTTTTTTTTTTGTGGCACTGTGGAGCTAGTCCAATCAGCCAGAAACAAAATATTGAAGGTAAGACCAATACTTAAATACAGATTTAGAATGGATATTTAATTTGTATATGCTTACTAGTTCTATGAATATTATAGACCGTATAAACACCAAAGCGGTGTAGTTAAATGGATTTCATCAGATGTGGAAAAATACATTTAAATGGAACTTGAGACAATTGAAGGAAAGTAGACAGGGACACACGTTTCTCGCCTAGGGGCCGATCAAGGCATTTTTAATGTTCTTATACAAACAGGGTAAGGCCTCGGTAAGAAAGGAGAACAACATGAGGTTAGACGATAGGATGTATTACACAGCCTAAATATTTCTATATTTTAACTCCAGTTCTACTGAGAAAAGTAATTATATATTTCAGTATTTCTACTTTGTTTAGACACAAAACATGTAGTAAGTTGAATGGAGCCATGACTCCGCTTATGATTAAATTTGTATACAGGGTGTTGCATTCATTCATATATTTTTGGCAGTTAAACATTAAATGATCTAAGTTACCCTCGGTATTACAATATTCACATAAACTGGATGGAATTAAATTGAGTCTGGCAAGGTGTGCTGGATAACATCCATGTCCAAATTTTAATCTATTTATAATGGTTATGTACTTACGGGGAATATTTAGATCGTCGTGCCAAAACTTTATCGGTATTTCCGGATGAATAAATGAATATCTTGTAGGAGATGTAAAGCAAAACTGTCGCCAGAGGTAAAAATATATCTTCTATTTTTTAATGTTAAAATACTTGGTTCTGTTCAGTATATTTCTTTAAACGAGCTACAGTTAGGCTGAAGTTCGTTTTTTAGAAATTCTGTTTAGATTAATTTTGAATTTAAAACAGTTTTTAAGTTGAAAAACAGCATTTCTAAAACAAATTGTAGATCCTTGCGTGATTCAAACATTTTTATTCGACAGGAAAGTGCCTTAATGTTCAAAATTTGATCAGTAAAGCCATCCTTAATTTTAAAGGTAGCTGAAAAAGTTTAGAAAACGTCTGGCAATATTTGTCAGTGAATTCTAGATATTGAATTACTAGTTTAAGCGACGCTCGACGGTCTTACAGACACACACGCACACACACACATACAGGTGCGGCAATAATTGTGTGGACACTGGACATTTCGCCAAAAAAATGGGGTCTTTGAAGTTGTTACGTAATCAATACTCAGCATTTCGAGGGCTTTCTAACTCTATTTTCAAAATTTTCTTACACTCAAAATTAATGTTACTTTTTGCAAAAATATAATTGTGTGGCCAGGCCCCACAATTTTGTGTATATTGTGTGGACAATAATACACACCCTGTCATTATAAAAAAAAGTCGTGATGATTTATTTCAGGTACATGTTTTTTTCATATTAAAAAAATCTGTAAATGTTGAATACGAATCAGGTGTCCATTTAGCTCCATCACCCACTAATTTTTAGTAAATCACGAAAATAACCTAAATTATGAGTTTTTTCAGGTTGTTTTCGCGATTTACAAAAACATTGTGGATGCTGGAGCTAAATGGACACCTGATTCGTGTTCAGCACACCGAAATACATATTTAGTTCCAGACCACTTTTTTTATTTTGTGGAGCTCTGTAATAATTACGAAAATTAGAATATATTTGATATTCTTATAATTAAGGACAGAGTGCATAAAAAAGTCCTATATTTTTATATCAAGAAGACAACTGGACTAGTATCAAGAATAATCTAGCCTTCTAATCAAGTTTAATAAAAATATGAAAAGAAACTTTTTAAAGACAAGCTTTTATCAAAAATTCACTAAAAAACTAATAATAATTTTTTCAGACATACCCGTACTTTCAGGCTTCTATGTCTAAATTGAAGAAGGTGTGACGCTCATCATATTAATTTTCAGAGATGGATAAAGGAAACTTTCTATTTCAGAGCTTCCGGAACGAAATTTTGATTTGATTTGATTTCAAAAGAAAACTTTCACGGAATTTTGAAAACTTTAAAATATTCAAATACTTTACTGAAAACTTTCATTTCTACCAAAATTTCGTTCCGAAAATTCCTGAAAAATTCCTGGAAACTATCAGTGGAAATTTCCTTTACCTATATCTGATAATTTCACTTTACTTTTTTGATAGATATCAAAAATTCTGTAAATACTTTCCTACGTGTTTATTTTTGGTCATAAAAGCATAACAACCAAAGTTCTAGTTTTAGTTATGTCCCCCTCTCTCCTCCCAACGTCTCAGCTATCTTTCTCTAGGCCGGAATAAGAATACACTAATTTCGGTAAATTACTTATTTCGAATATTGACAAGCTTTCTATTCATTAAATAGAAAATTTTATTTAGGAGTTTTATAAGTGATATGTTATTTTTTAGAAGATTGCTTTTTAAGTAAAAGCACTTATTTGGAACGAATATTCACAGTACAGTCTAATCTCAAACATTCATCACAGTACAACGCACCTCTTTCTCCTCTCTTGCACGGTACTGCCAATCTTATCATTTTCCTCTATACAGGTATACGGTAATAAACTTTCAATCCTCTTTATGTTTACGTTTATCAATTTCCTATTGTTTTAGATGCAATTTGTTTATTTAATGAAAACAGTTTTTTATTTAATTGGCAATAAATTGCATCTCATGTTAGTTCTCTTACCGACAGCTGTTCTTGTAGAATTGCTGCAGCTTTACAGCTATTATCATTAAATTTTCTTCAGAGTGCAGAGGGAAATGCAGAATTATTAAGACCAAACACAAACACGTAACTTGTCAAGCTTTCAGAACGGTTTATTGTCTTTTTCAATGCATTATCATGAGGATATTTGCTAAGGAAGCATACACTATAGGAAATAATCAAATTCTCTAGAAATTCTCTATAGAAAAAGGTACTAAAATAACATTATTATCTGTTCACGAGGCTCTGAGACCTCGTCAACACGAACAAGTATATGTGCATATTTACGTGGCAATGCCGTAACTCCCGCTCTTTAGTTGCATTTGACAGGGTGGTCCCTATTTTTCAAATTTAGATTTTTTTTTGCGGCACCCCCCAAAATGGTTCCATTCCATAAAAAAATAGCTCGATCGGATACGTTAAGCGGTGCCGCAATGCTCCCCTTTTTAGGAAATAGAATTAGGTATTATGGATTTAATGCGCCTGTAGAAGAACTCACTACCAAGCGTCTAGGTAACGCGACACCAATTTCTATTTAGAAGGGCAGCCGCGTTCTGCCCCGATCTTCCATTTCCAAGCGGTCCACAATATGGAATTTTCGTAATCTAGGCGAACAAAATACCATTTTGGCAAGTTTACGATATTTTAATAAACATCTTAGTTCCAGAAAGCAAAATTATCAAACTTCATGAGCATATACATATTTTTTTATCAGCAACATTCAAAACATCCAAACAAGTGTCGTAAACTGTCGTGCTTTCTTGTTCACGCTATACCAAGTAAGGATAAACTCAATGGACATGCTTCAACTTTTTAGTTGAGTACAAGTGTTCCTGCGCTTTATGTTTTAGTGACAATATTATTTTAAGGGTAAGTCCGTCCGTCCGTAACGTTCCTTGTAAGCACGATAACTTAAGAAAGAAAAGTCCGATTGTATTAAAATTTGGAAAGTAAATTAGTATTAGGTATTGTTTTTGAAGAAAATCAATCAGTAAATAAGAAAGTTATTAATTATTTAATTTAAAAAAATATATTTTCCTAATTTTTGTCATTCATTCATTCATTCATTCATTCATATGAACTTTCCGTCGCCTGCCCTTTGCTACTTCAGAATTACAATACTTCCTTTACGCTAGAAGGGATTTTTTTTTAATTTTATAATAAATATAATCATGTAGATTGTATATCATATTAGGTATTGCATTATTCCATGATTAGTGTGTAGTAGGATGTCTGTATTTAAATTGTAAAGCTTCGGGTATTGATAGATTGTTTATCAAAAAAAAAAGTTGTGTGTTTTTTGACAATTCATACTCTTTAAAACAAGTGTCATATTAATGTTCGATATTTCTTACAATTTTACAGTATTCAGGCAAATTACGTTTAAAGATTTATTCCCATTGCTATAAGGCTTTTGTTATATAACGGCTGATTCGCAACCGAAAGAAATGTATAGAAAAAAGACTTTGATTATCACAATCCTTTTAATATGACTAGTTTAGAAGCTTTATAAGAAACGTTCTCCAAATTTTATTACTCTAAGTTATTCAAATAATGACTATTTGCATATTAAGAGCGGAAAGTGGTCTATTGCAGCTTGGGCATGAATATTGCTGCATATTGCAATCATGAAAAATTGGCATGCGTACTTTCCGTTCGAAATATACACACCATTTTTTACGACTGCAGCAAAATTGACAAAAATGCGCTGATTTTTATTATTATTTTATTATTAAACCTCAAGCACATCGTTTCTAAAGAGAAATTCTTTGGACTGAGCGGCCAACTTTGGTTCTCAGAGGATGGAAAGTCGATTTTCAATGACAGTCGTAGATAAGAAACGAGATTGTGATGCACCATTTTATAAGTGGTGTCCAGGATAGGCTAATTGAAAAAGAAAATATGTATAGAAGAAGCCTATTCAATTTTTGTCAAAAAATCTACATGCCAAATATTTACACCTTTTCGCCACAACACCTTCTGTATATTTATCTTATGTAAACCAGAGCATATTTTAACATACTATCTATTATAGAGCCAAGATGTATCACTTTTAATAAAGAAAACAAAAACTATTACCGCATGAGTTCTATTTTTAGTGGGCTTAATTCTTAAAACAAATTATATTTCCTAATAGATTTTTCGAATTCCCGGTCGGTTTTCCTGTATCCTCTTGAGACCTAGACACTAGAAACAAAAATTTGAATCGAGGCACGTTATGATGGCAAGAATTGCTTATTTCTTGCTAGTTCTGACGATGTCCTAGGTACATACTTTTTACTTTTACGGATTTTTTGTAATTTTAATAACTTATAAATTTCTCAATTTTCGAAAACGTCACGACATATATTGTCGTAGGGTCTTCTTGTATGGCCTAATGAATATATCTTTTGTCGTTTCTATTATTTGGATATCAAAATCCAGATAGGTAAGTATTTAATTATTGATATTTATAGGGGATAACATTGTTATCCATCAATGATTGTTTTGTAAGTAGGGTACTAATTTTTCAACATATTGTACTTAAAACGGAGGGTAAGAACAGTAAAACCCGATAGAAAAAAAATAGATAGAACATATAGTAGTATATCGTAAGGGCTCTTTTTGGTTCTTATAGCTCAAGAGGGTAGAGCAAAATCAATCGATGAACGTGTAAATTTTCTAATATTGTGTAATTAAAATATAATTCTTTAAAAGTATTTATACAAAACTTCCTTCTTTGTTGGGCATCTTTTATTTATCAATTAATTTTCCCTTTTGGGTAATCATCAATCAGCCTGCATAATTTTCATTAAAACTATAGCTGGTTTGTGCCTAGACAATTGTATTAACTGCATGCTTTATATTGTCCTGAGCAACAATTTTTTTCCATTAATTACTTTTTTAGGGCGTTTACCTTGAATTTTGTATAGCCGGCTTCTTTCTTGGCAATGGTGTCAACTCTCCGTGAAATACTAATTTTCTCAGTCAAATAGTCTTTTAGTTACATCGCCATCAAGCAGACAAACACGCGACTGACAGACTGACGGAATTGAAAGGGTTTAATTTTCGAAATCTACGTTGGTCCTATATTTTAAATTTGATTTCTCCGGTATATAGCTCACTAAAAATGACACACATTATTTAATGGCTAAAATATTTCGTTTAGAAATTTTATGTTCTTCAATTTAATACCTCGTACAGAGAATTATATGTATATTTAGTTCATGAGATGTATGAAGAAAGCTCCGTTTTGGTGAAAATAGACAGCAGTAAGCCAGACAAATGTAAAGTTGGCGAAGGCGTCACCCAGGGCTGCGTTGCGTCACAAATCCTCTATAGTGAACATGTGTTGCGACGTATGTTGAGGTAGCAGAGTGGTGTGGCTCTAGACGGAACCAAAATTTCCAGCTTGGAACCATTTAGTTGCAGCAAGCAAGGATTAGTTCATACCTCTGCTGGTCAGACTCCAACATAAGCTCTGATTATGGTTTAAATGTCGGTAAATTACATCAAGCAAATGATAACCACAGGCATTTTACGTATTACTGTGTGGTAATAAATAAGACGATATACTTTGGAGCCCTTGTCGACAATACTAGCAAGTGTGAGTCTGAGATTCAGAGAGAAATACAGATGGAAAAATCGGTAACGTGCCAGTTGAGCAAAATTTGGTATAGCAGAAATATGAAAAGTACTAAGATCAGATTACCTAACGCCCTAATTTTCTCCATCTTTTTTCATGCCTCTGAGACATGGACCAATAAGGATGTAGACATACAGCGTACTGATGCTTTCGGGATGTTTAGAGAGCTCGATTCTCTAAGATATACGTTCTCAAAAGCGACTTTCCAGCATCGTATTCTCCCGAATCCTTTCATTTTTTGGCCAAGGCCTTTCATTGTTTTAAAATATATTTAAATAAATATTTCGACTTTTTAAAATTTTGATCATCTTTACAAAACTTGGTGTTTGACTTATCTGCAAAAGAAGTTGAGTTTATGTAATATTTCTTATCTTTTTGGATGTAGTTTAAATTTTGCTTTTTATTATATGAATATTATTTTTTCTATAAGCAAATTTCTATTCCTCTAGTTAGTCTCCCTCTAATAAAGTTAATTTCTAAAACTTAATATGACAATTTTCCATCTCCTTTACACAAAACACGAGCATACTGTATATTCAAATTTATATTGTTATATTCCTTTTTTTTCTTGAAATCATTATAAAAAGAGAAAAAGCTTACCTAGATGAAATGCAGAAAATAAAAGAATAAATAAATAATATCAATAATATTTGATTAAAAAAGGTCCGTTTACACAATAAAACATAATCTTATTTCATTTCTAATAATGTTCTACCAATAGTAGTACGACGTACTAAATACTCACCCACCAATTCAATAAAACTGTTAGGGCCACATAAAAGACATATTTAACACACATCTTGAATACACACGAAGAAATGGAAATAATAGCAGTATAATACATATTTCCGCTGGGAGCACTGTACAAGGCCACACAATTTGGTGAAATTTCTGAGATTATACACACAAAATTTTTACTATACTTGTGTGGCCATTTCCAGAAACCGACAGATATAGGGTGGGGAGGCCACATAGATGCTGTAAAAATAGGTTTTAATTTGTGTGGCCATGTGTATGTGTATGGCCACACAATTAGCGAAGGCCGCATAAGTATGGTTATAGAGTGGTGTGTGTCCACACAATTATTTCAAGACCTACGCACACATACATGGACATTTTTCTGAACCTCTTTCCTAGTATCTGGAAGTGATGGAATTAAAATTCATTAAAAACTGGAGGTGGAATTTTTGGACAAGTTTAATATTTGCTTCACTCCTAGTGTCACTAGTAAAAAGTGGACTTCAGAGTGCATCTCATATAAAAAATAAATTTTCTTTTAGAGTAAAATAAAACAAAATGAAGATGATATAGACGCTTGTTAAAATAAAAAATAAGAGTTTACTTCAAGCACCAAATATGGAATTTTAAAGAGATACAAAACAGTTATTATCTAGACCAGAGAAGCGATAAATCTCTACGTTCTACTATAGTCTACTTTTGTGATACATTTCGATATTTAATTATAATTTTTACAAGCTACTAATTTATTAACACGAGGGTATATAAAATGTGTATAATTAGTATGTAGTTCAGAAAATGAGATATCCAGTTTTAACAACAAATATCTCTGCTATTTCAGAGATATCACTTCAAAAATATCGTTTTTTCCTAAAATACTTCATACTATGATTTGAATGTATAACATTAAACAGTGCTTTTTGCATAATTACTAGGTGACGGTGCCAAGAACTAGCTTCAAACTTGGCAGAGAAGAGCGTTTTCATGGTAGCTATGAATATCAAAAGAGTCACCAAAAACTTAGCAGTGGCGTCTGAGTTGGGGTTATAGAATTTTTACGTAAAAAAGTTATTTGCAACCGAATTGACTATTATTTTATTGATTTGAATGCACTTTTGTCTCCCTTCAGTTCTTTTCATACGTCGGTCGTACTATTCACGAGTAAGGATTTAGAAAGTGATCGGAATATCATCAGTACCGTTAGCAGTGGATCTAGAATTATTTTGCTTCAATCCCTCCAACTGCAGTAAATGTCTAAAGAAGTAAATATAGATTTAATTTGATAAAAATTCCTGTAATTCTGGAGGAAATAAACATTTATTGTCTTCTTATTATAAATCATAATGGAAGTGAAAAAGAAAACTTTAAATCAATTATAAAAGGTGTTCAAAGTATCTACCATCCATATCAATCATGGATTGATGTACCCGGGCAAAGATTCCACGCATATAACTGTACTTTTTCTAACGCACCTAAATTTCGATGTACTGGACCTGCACGATTAACCACCGGGTAGCGTAAACTTTTTACATATCCCACAAAAGTAGGTGAGAGGTGTAAAATTCGGGGTCAAGGAAAAGGTACCACGTTGTTTGAAAGTTATATGCTGAATACCCAAAATAATATTTTTTAACAAAAAAAAAAAAATAATTTGTATAAAATATCATAGTTTACAAGTCTCTGGCGATCACCCTATATGGTGAGTATGATTCAATTTTGACGCATAGTGTTCTACCATGCAATTATAGATATGCACCAAAACTAAAATAAAAATTTTAATTTTAACAAAAGTTCTTATGTTCAAAAAGAAACAAGTCTACAGTCTGTCACACGCATACAATCACACCGACATTATTTATTCCATATACGAGTTCTGCTTTTTACAAAACGTAGTTTTGTACAATTTTTTTTTCTACGATGATTAAAAATGTTTGTCCGGTTATTATACCCATTTGTTTAAATCAACTAGGTAAGGTAAAATATATATATTGTAGTATAGTCATACAAAAATGCTTATGTATCCATCCCTCTGCTACTTTTATCCCCGTTTGCGGTAGGTTCCTTATAACAATAACAGATCTATTTAATTGGCAACCGGATCAGCATACTTCCTACACAATGCTGTGTGTATGCGTAATATTCCGCAATAATATATAATTTTGCTAATTTTTATGGTTCCGCAGATAAACAAATTATAATATTCATATCTTATTATTACATGATTGTGAGGTATAATGCATGCAATTTATTAATAAAATGGATAGCAAAATCGCAATTTAGTAATTATATACATGTTAGAAGCAGGTACTCACACATGTCTATCACTTATGATGAGTGAAATTACTTAAATGGATGGGAGGATGAGCCACAGGAAAATTCAAGCTTAGAGTCAATTGCATGTTACTTATTCATGATGCATAAACATAATAATTTGAGTAAGAATTTAAAGTGTATTTCTTTAACTCGCATTTCTTGAATTGCAACGTAGAGAATTAATTTTAAAACGCATTACGAGGTTCATTTGATCATAAATGATAGTATCTATTTTTATATTTTAGATATATTCACGGTGTTCTAAGATGGGATACTCACCGAAATTGATAATAATTATAATAATAACAATTGATATCGCAATAAACTTTTAACTTAAAATCCGTCCACACTCAATGAAGTAAGCAGGAGCAGAGTAATTATAAAACAAATTACCATAAATTACCATTATTTAGTTAGTCAATTACCTTATGAATTAACTTCCTAATGCATCTTTAATTTAAATTAAGTTGTACTTTAGAAGATTGTAGTTTGTGGGAAGTCTCAAGTTATTAAATATTATGGTATATCATAATCATACATTGAAAATTAGTTTTTTAAATTCATTTATCTATATTTAAGATACATACAGAGAAACCCCCAAACAAAATTTACCAATCATCTAATTTATTAAACTAGTTTCTGTACAGTGGGTTCCACAACTGGTACGGCACATTTTCATAAGGCTATAAAATAATTAATAAAGAATAATAAAATATACTTATATCAAACAATATCCATGTTTTATGCTGTTTTTTAAAATAACGTTTATTAAATGGTACCCATCGGCTTTTAAACACTTTGCTACTTTTAAAATGGGCTCATTTTGCATTTTTTAAAATTCATATTTCGAAAGTCACCTTGTACTTAGTAAATGTGCAAAATATTAGATTTTTTTTAACTGCTTCTCCGTCAAAATAAATAATGAAAATAGAGCGTGCGAAAATGCAGTGTGACGTCACACCACTCCTGACCTTCGACCGCTTGCCTGTTCCCGTATAGGTTCATAGGGCACGCACGACGGAGGTGCTAATTTCGTTCATATCTTTTAAGTGTTCTGTATTTTGTTTTTAATAGGGATAAAAAAGGGGGTTATATAAATATTGTATAGTTCCAGACTGTAAAAGTAACTGATGTAAACGTTGGAATCAGCTTTAACATATCTATTTTCTAGAGAACACATTTTTTTATGTAAAAAAATAACAGAATGAAATAAGTTAAACAACGAAAAATAACACCACACCCACACAGAGTACAACGGAACCGTTGAGTGATAAGTCCTACCACTCAACGCTTAAACTGAATATAACCGCATAACTCATAGAACCACTGGAGTGATGTGACATCATCCGCGCCATCTGCCGTTTCAAATAAGTTACGAATTCTGAATCAAATATTGGGGTTAATATTAACGCTATCGGCCTAATTTTTTCACTATATACTTAGTTATATACTATATACTTAAAGAGTTAAATACTTACGGAAAATGCAAAAATAAATTATAATAAATATCACTAAATCAGTTCATTCTGCCTTGATTTAACTATGAGCTCTTCAGTAATAAATTCGATTTTCCGAGAAATGATATCTTTTAATTTTTGAATAATTTGGTGTCTACTCTGGTATACTTTCCATTTGAGATATCCCCACAAAGAAGTCGCATGGCGATAAGTCAGGAGCTACTAGAAATCAATGTGTTTCCATAGTTTGAAATCAATTTGTTAGGAAATATTTGCTTTAAAGCAGTAAGGCTATTGTACGGGCTCTCACACCATCCATCCTGTGTTTTTTCCAGTTTCTGCAATTTCTTCTTAAGAAAAAATCAAAACATATTCTCATAACGTTTTTAGTTAATAGTGGCTGTTCGACTAGTCTCTTCAAAAAAAAAATAAAAAATTGAATAGCCTTCAAAAATTAAAAATTATGAAATAAAATTTCACCATCGCACAGTGCGCAGTGGTTTAAATCGAGGTAAGTTGTTTCAAAAACGGCTAGAGAACGCAGATTTCAGCCAAACTAAAACTTTTTTTTAAAATCAACGTCGATAAATTTTGAACAAATCGTCGGAGCCCGTTTCTTGAAAACTAATTTCAATTCTTATTTATATCAATTTAAAATAATAGAAAATGATATTTTTGAACAAATGGCGATTGACTAATAACCAGAATTAGCGAATCTTGCTTAATATCATTCTAGCAGAATTTCCGATGTTACCTATTACGTACGGTTATGTTAAATTTAAAATTAAATTTAACATTTAAAATTAACATTTTGGTTGTTAGGCAATTAGACAATTGCTATTTAATCAAGTATACCATTTTCAAACATTTTAAACGGGCGCCGACGATTTGTTCGAAATTTTTCGACCTTTTATTTATTAAAAAAAAAAAAGTTAGAATTTGGCTGAGATTTGCCATTTTTGAGACAACTTACCTCGATTCAGACCACTGTGCATCTCACATTACCTAATGTGGATATTTCACATCAAAAACCTTTTTCAAGAATTTATCCACTTGTTCGGTCGTCAAAATCTTTTATCTTTTAGTTTTATAATTTTAATTTTGTTCTTTCTAGGAAGGTTAACAATTTGTAGTACTTGCTTATATCAATCCTTTTTCTAATTTTATAATTGTTCCTAATCTAGAATATGGCCCGCATGGTGAAGCCTTTATTTATTTCTGATTTTTCGAAAAAACACAATTTTCTGCAAAGATTTTGTTTCTCATTACACCATTTCAAAAATTCACTCAACTCTATTTCCAAAGTTTTTCTTGATTTCGACGGTACTAGTACTACACTTGCTTTATCGACAGCCTCTTTTTCATCTAACATCAATATAATTATTAAAGTTTAAAACTTTTAACTTAATTTTAAAGGCGGTATTTATAAATTCCTAAGTTATGAAGTATGTTTGGTCTCTATCAAAAGCTACCATTTTAATATTGATGATTTAAAAATCTGAATTGTCATGTTAAGAGCATATTTTAAAATATCAACTTATTTTCAAATTAATAGAAAGTGCAAAAATACCACAGGACATAAGTACTTCTTCAATACCTCGTGTGATTGTAAACTTTCACACTCGGGATTAAATGTATCACTTCTGTTTCCCGGTATATAATATATTGTATATATTTATATTATGAAAAATATATTTAAAAAACTGAGCTCTTTGTAATACTGGCCCAAAATTATTTTTAAGAAATTAGTTTCTGTGATAATATGTTATGTGTAATGGTTTATACATTTTAATAGAAACATGACATTTTCTATAAATACCACAGCTTTGTTAAAATATAGTCATCTAGTGCAACTAGGCGCATATTAGATATTGGATCATGAATGTGTACACCAAACTTTTTCTTTTTACCTTAATAAGTGTTATTGCTATACTCTATATAGCCAATCTATACAACAGCATATAAAGCTTAAGATATTTTCTAAGCTTATTCTAAAACGGTAACATTAATAGACCTGAAAGAAAATTACTTAGTGGTGAAATTAATTTCATTTCAACTGGCATAGTGAGCTATAATTAATTGTACTTATATACTTTGTGACATTAAAAATGCAATACCTAGTAAATGTAATCGATTGCTGAGGTCTGACCAATGCCGCGGAAAGCTTTACTAATAGTGGGATGGGAAAGTCGGACACATTTCAGGACACTAAACAATTTTATTCCTTCGCCAACGTTTCGTTGACTTATGCGTAAACTTCTTCAGGGCTGGATTGCGGTACAGTTGGTTTTTGATAACTTAATAGCCACACACAAGAAAAGTGGTCTGGCCTGCGGACCAGACCAATGTATCCTTATGTATTTGACCCACCGAAACCGAATCCGAAGTTAAAATTGTCAGATTGCTTCTTTTTACACCCCCAACCCCAAAAAAGTGGTCTGGCCTGCGGACCATACCAGTGTATCCTTATGTATTTGGACCCTCTGAAACCGAATCCGAAGTCAGAATTGTCAGAATTGTCAGATTCGTTTTTCACCCCTATATCCCAAAAAACACCCCCAAGACAAAAAAAAAAGTGGTCTGGTCTGTGGACCAGATCAGTGTATCCTTATGTATTTTAACCCGCTAAAACCAAATCCGAAGTCAGGATTGTCAGATTCGGTCGTTTTTCACCCTCACCCCAAAAAAACATCTTCAAAACAAAAAAAAAAGTGGACCAGACCAGTGTATGCTTACCAAATACATAAGGATACACCGCCACTGGTATGGTCCTCCGGACAGACCATTTTTGGGTGGGTGTTTTTGGGGGTTGGGGGTGAAAAACGAATCAATCTGACAATTCTTACTCAGCGTTTTTCACTGTGAATATATCTCCAGCACAGCTAGTTTTACAAACAAAATCGTTAAGAACGAAATCATAGAGCGATTTAAAGTTACATGATTATAAATTTTACTTTTATCTGTCGTTTATGCTTTTCAGGCGTCACAGAGTGGCCCCAAAGTGAGTTTTTTCAAATCAGTCTGCAGGTCTTAATACTTAAGTAATCGGAATTTTTTTAAATTTTCGTTTTTAATTGCCTATCAATCAAGCGGTTTTTCCTGATTTTCTAAAATTTTTTATGAAAATTCAAACTTCATTAAAACATTTTGTAAAATCAGAGACAAAAAATGAAAGTCTGGCTTGAGAGATCGATAGGCAATTAAGAAACGAAGATTTAAAAAAAAATCTGATTTCTTAAATATTGAGATTCGCAGACTGATTTTAAAACAAAAGTCGCTTTGGGATAACTATGCGTCAAGTATCTTTATGGTTGACAGCTGCTAGATGAATTTCAGTGTGAGAATGGAAGGAGGAGGACGGGGCAGATAGGTGCAAGGAAGTTTTATTGACTATCGGAGTTCCTTGTTCTTCGAGCTTTCAGTCGTGAAATGTGGGAAGTGGTACGTTTGGAAATGATGAAATAATATAAATAAAGACAAATGTGAAAATTGTTTTCTAGACTGAACAAAAGTACGGTATATTTGTATACGTGGAGTCCATACATAATTGTTTTATTTGTAATAAGATATTTCTTTACTTCCTGTCTCCTAATTTGATGAAAGGGATTTAATAAGGAAGATAAAGAAGTCATTTTTCTATAACATATTCAGCACAGTTTTATAACGACCCATCGATTTTGACGATTGCGAAATTACTGTTGATGGAGCTAACTTAATTCATCATGTGGTATAGCTAAAACAGAGTACCTTTAACGACATTTACATTGAATATACGAAATTCATTCGTAAGCGATATAGCCAAAGTGTAACTATAATTTTTGACAAATACCTACAGTATAAAAAGCATCGAACGTCTGCAACGTCTTTTAAATCGTACTTCTGCTGAAACTGTTTTCGACGAGATCACATGGGAGAATGATCTCCAAAAAAAAAAAAAAACTGTTAAGCAATCTGGCTAATAGGAGCGTTTGATTTCACCATTGGTAGAAATATTTTAATGCGAGGATATTAACATGATTACTGCTACTGATGATGCCGACACGTTGATCGTTCAAACTACCATAAGGGCATCTTATCGCTGCTCAACGATGTGCTTCAACTACCATGGAGAAGGATCATTGATAATAATTATAATAGTATTTATTTATTTCAGAGAAGATATTATTACACTTAGCAATCAAAGGTACATACCAAAAATGAAATATATCGTCATAATGAAAAATAATCTTCCAAACTGTATAAGTCTACCAACACATATTTTATTTCCTTTTTCTATTTATTTTTTTCTCAATTCTTTTCCATTTTTTGTTTTTGTTAACCCCACCCTACAGGACTCATTTTAGGTCAAGATATTATTCGTAGATACTCTTTTTTATTATGAACATTTCTTGAATTTATTTCCCAAAAAGTTTCCAAATTCGCATATGATTTTTCTTTTTAAATATCTGCGGACAACCCGGATATTATAACAAATTATATTCACTTTCCTACATAAATGTTCATGTGAGATGACTAGTGTAAGTGCTCATTAATATTTAAATAAGAGTTTGTGTTTGCCTCGATATTTAACTTATCGTTTAAAATATTAATGGTTTTAGGTGTTTCAATTTTTTGGAAGTGTTGTGAATAAAATAATCTAAGTTTTTTCATCGTTTAATAAAATCAACTTTTTGGGAACCATTTCTTTGTTTTTACATTAATCTACTACTTAAATGTATAATATCAGAATAACTTTTTCCTGCAACTAATAAGTTTTAATCGACCGCGTAATTCGTAATATGACCATATTGTTAATTTAACATGATATTACCTAGATCATTCATACAAATAATAAATAAAATCGGACCTGTGATATTGCCTTGTGGAATGCCAATATTTTTTTCTATATCAGTTTTTATCTCTTTTCCATTGCTGAAAGTCACTCTATATTTTGTCCGACTTAATAGGTAAGATTTGAACCATTCTAATGTTTTGCCCCGAATTTCGTGTTTCTTAATTTATTCCAAATAGGTTTGTATGACATAGACAATCGTATGGTTTTGATAGATTGAGAAATATTCCTAATGCCAGTTAACTTGCTTCAAGCGCTTTTAGAATATTTTCTGTAAATTGAAAAATTGCAATTCCAATCGACCGACTTTTAATACACCCACCTTGAGTGTTATTTCTAATAAAAACCATTGCCCCAGGAATCACTACTTCCACATCTAGATTTTCTCTCCAGGTCTCTCACAACGAAAAAAAATGTATGTGGAAATAACTGTTTACGGAACTTCCATAATATAATATTTAAAATCGCCTACCCCTTTGATGAGCGAAGCAATATGTGTGTTTAGCACTACGAAAAAACCGCTGCCCAAGGAATCACTACTTCCACATCCAGATTTTCTCTCCAAGTCTCTCACAGCGAAAAAATTTTGTATGTGGAAATAATTGTTTATGGAACTTTAATAATATAATATTTGAAATCCTCTACCCCAAAAACCCATAAAACGATATCTCACAACGGTAGTGGGGTGGGGGTGGTGATAGGGGGTAGTGGACGAAGTAAAAAAATATGTTGGGGTTTTTGGTTTTTGTACACAGTATACACACTAAATGACAATCTTTTCTCATCCCCTTTAATAATGTACTAAATACCAATTTTATTGACTGTTACCTGCTTCATTTACCTATTTACCCCAATTTACCCCCCAACCCTTCAACGGAACAAGATGAAAATATAATCTAGTTCCAGATCTCGTTAAAAATACATACGTGTACCAAATTTCAAGTCAATATCTTAAACGGTTCCAGAGTAAACGTGCGCACAAAAAAAGTTGCAGACAGACCGACAGACAGAATTTTTTTCACTCAAACTTAAAATCTCGACGTTTCATGACATTCTAAGTCTATTTGAACAATAAAAATTTTTAAAATCTTTGTCGTTACTATACTTCCACTGGACGTGGAAGTAATTAACGCGACATGTATACAAAATAAATCAATAACTTAGTTTTGAAAGACATATTTTTTTAAGGTTCTCGTTTGAACCGTAATTGAAAAGGAAATGTGTAGAAATTCATGCCAACTGATTTATTTAAGTCGACTGAGTCCGTCGTTATTAAACCATCAATAATAGAGCTAAATTACAGAAATATTTTTGGAACAGCTTTATGGTCGAAGTAGCCCGAGGAAGTGCTTTGTGTCTATTATGTGGTTAAAGTCAGTAAAATTGAAAGCACGGTCACACGAATGCAAATTAAATAACATTAAAGAATTTGTCCGATCTGTGGGTGCCCAGGCAAGTCCCTGTTGCGTGAGAGCGACATTGCATGCACAGTAGACTGTTCTGACTGTAGTCGCAGCACTTAGCCCGAAGCTGGTCAGCTACTTGGAAGACTTCATGCAAGTGTAATTAGTCTTTCATAATCCTTTAGTGTTCGTTACTTATTTCCGCGGGACATTTTAAATGTACACGTATTATGTTATTACCTCTTTTGTATCTCGGCAATTATCTAAATATTTTTTCGTTGTTCATTGCAAATCATGTACAAGAACTTTTCTGATGTTATCTTTTGTTTTCGGAGTGGTAATATTGGTAGTGCGTGCACATTAATCGGCCATAAATTATTTAAATCTATAATTATACTGCTGTTCCTGTTTTGTAGCAACTTAAATAAATTATGTGCTTTAGCTAAATAATATAAAAACAAATTATTTTCGACCTACGTTTTGCAGTAACAGTAGTATATTACAGGGTGGATCATTAATAATAGGCAGTGGCGTAGCCAGAAAATTCATCGGGGGGGGGGGGGGGCAATAGAACCGGCCTTCCCAGAGGATGAGTAGTAGATTCCTCTACTAGATAATATTGGCATTAATTACAAAATATTTATTTCAAAGGATAATTTGAATACTGCTTTGTACTAATAGAGATTATGCTTCTTTATTTTTTGGCTCATGGAAGACGGCTTAGGGGGCATGGCTACCCCTGGCTGCGCCCATGATAATAGGTCATAGTTCAAGGGTAGATTCTTTGGAACAAAATATGAGGATATAACCAAACATGCTTTAGTAAATTGTTGCTGTGGAAAAAGATACACGGCGTCAAAATTGAATTTTTCTTTTCTTTGCAATATCTCAGCTACCTCTTGACCCACCTTCTCCCAATTTGGTAAGAAAACATTTTTTAAGATAGGAAATAATAATTTATATATCACATCATGCTCTACCATGGAGGGCGCCTTATGACCTATACCTATACCTGATGATGAATATTTATTTCTCTTTTTTTTTTATGAAACATTGTGGCACTTTTGACTAGAGAATCTAATGCAAAAGTCATTTCTACGTTAAAAATGTAGATAGAACTTGATAACTTCAACCATTTTCGAGAAAATTGCCGCGGAAGTCTAAAGAGTTCTATAAAAATAAACTCAATTTAAAAGGACAAATTGTATTTATTGAAAAGTGTGCTTTGGTGACGTCTTAGTTCTGTCATTTGCGTACAATTTCATTAGTTTGATATTTTGACAGAACTAAGACGTCACCAAAGCACACTTTGCAATAAATACAATTTGTCCTTTTCAAATTGAGTTTGTTTTCAAAGATTAAGGGCGGGGATAAGTTGTTGTATAGAAAGTGTGGCTGGAGAGGTTGTCGGAAGATAGGCAACCTGTGGTATGGTAGGGGGTGTCGGATACCGAAAAGGATTGCATTATGCTGTCTGATCCGGGTTAGTAGGTTACTTGTCGCTCAGTTTGAATTCGTAAAATTTTTGAGAAATTTCTTGGACGCAGTCCGCTAATAGAGTTATGTCGTGGCAACAACCATATAAATCTCTGAGTGAGGTGGATCTGTCCAAACCAGATATCATAAATTTATGTTCGAGAACTGCACCGCCACCTGCCACATAAAACAATTTAAATTTTTTCATTATAAGCGACGAGTTGAAATCATATTCCAACGGTTGGATATTATATTGTAAAATGTATATTACTAAAATATATAAACACATATTAAAAAGAAATATCATTTCACATGATTTCTATTCAAGTATAAAAAGATAGAAAAATTAAACAAATATTTCTTCAAATTAAATAATTAATAACTTTTTCTTTACTGATCGATTTCGTTAAAAAACAATAGAGTTCTTCTTCTAGCTAACACTAATTTACTGTCCCATTTTCAATACAATCGAATTTTTCTTTCTTAAGTTATCGTGCTTATAAGAAAAGTGACGGACGGACAGACGGACATTTTGAAAGTTGTTCAGAATTTGTTCACTAACAAAATGATATGAAATTTGTTTGTCTATGAACGACATTTCCGTTTTTGAAACTGTGCCGATCAAATGCAATATATTCTTCGTTTTCTTATTTGCGAAGAATATAATAAAGAGGTTATAAAATATGTTAATTTTTTTTTCGAGAAGAGAAAACCCACACGGGCTGCCCATCCCAACTCTAACTGACTAAAACCACTCCTCCTAGGACTCGTCTGTAAAGAATACTCCGAGGGCACTGCAGCCTCCTGGGCTCAGTTTGCACTGTCCATTTTAATACTCCTGTATCACTGACAAGGAGATACAGGTTTGAAAATTGGCGAAGTATGATGGTCTCCGGGTCTGGTTGTGTTTGCCCGTAGATATTATAACTCACTCTACCCATTTTTCCTATGCCGTTGGCAGCAGATCTGAGAAAATGAGCAGAGTGGTAGTTGCCAGGTCCATTGTCTTTCCCCGTTGATATTATATCCTGCAGTCGTATAATATGCTCTGTCAACAACGTCTTCGCTACGCGGCGTTCCTCGTTGGTAACCACCTCAGTCAAGCCCTCGTCGCGCGCGACGTCGCTCTACTTAGGTGCTCTGTTCGGCAACAGCCTCGCCACGTGGTGTCCCTTGATGGCCCATAACCTCATTAAGTTCACACCGCTAGTGGCGTTGCTTCACTTCGCACCCCTGCATCACTTTAGTGAGGATCGCTGTAAGCCAAGTGAAGCCAAGACCCCCATGAAGACCCCCGTGCCCCCCGAAGAGATATACCCCTGACCTGGCTCAGGGGGTCACTGCCACTCCAAGCGGTTTGTGGTGTGTGAGCTGGCCCGCGGCGTGGTTATAGCCGTGGTGTACTGAGTTATTAGCCCTATCCCCCAGCAATATGACCACGTTAACCCTACTCCTCGTGGAGTCTGGCAGTTCTCCTATCCGCCACTTGGAGATGCACCTGGCAGGTGCTCAAACCCCACTCTCGTGAGAGTATGGTACCAAGACGCATGGGGGTTGGAGGGATTTCTTAATTTACCCCCAAAAGTCATGAATCCAGACTCTCATTCATTTTGGGTGGTACAAGGAGGTGCTACGTTCGTCGAATTTTAAAAAAAGTCAGGTAAAGAAAAATGATAAGTATATGAATGACAATCAAGAACTTTGTAAGTATGAACCTACTGAGTGTGAAAATATATTCGCCTTCTCTGAAAAGTGGTACGACCGCCTTGCCATTCACTATAATTGATTGAGTACCAGAATTCCCTAACGCATATACTGTTTACCTGTGTGATTCGATGAATATCATAAATTTACGACTGGCAATCAGAAACTTGGTAAGTATGAACCTTCTAAGTTCGAAAATACATTCGCCATCTTTAAAAAGTTAGGCGAAGGTTTTGCCTTTTATGATAATTGATGACGCATTGGAGCTTTATGTTTCTGTATACAGTTTTAAAGAAAACCGTCTTTATCATTCTTAAATATCTAATAATAATTTATTTTGCAACTTTTTAAAAAAAAATGTTTTTACGTCATTTTTAATTAAGATAAACATTAGGGTCTAAATTACATAAAATATTATAATTTACTACTTTGACATGAGATATTAGAAAATATATTACAGATACCAATACGTATATTATAAAAATATTAAACATTTTACTCCTTCGTTTTAATAATAGCAGGTCATCATCCACTGTTTTGTCTTTTCTTTAGCGGATTGGCCATTGTTTGCTTTTATTTTCTTTCGTTAATGAAAGTGTTAATTTTTAACTTCCTTCGAAATTACGTCAACATCTCTTCAATAATGCTTAGTGTTGATAACTAACATTGCCTACAGCTTGTAATATACATGATTCATTGTAACTGTACTGCCGCCCTGCGGCAAGTTGAGGCTGCTGCATTATATTGCTAAATTTTAGGTCATATACTTTTTCATTTGTATATTCATAACGTTGGTCTTGTTATTACTTATTAATTCATTTGCACAATTTTTTTTCCTTTATTTAAATGTTACATACATTATTTTATATTTTATTTTGCGTTTCCTGGAGAAATAAATCTGTATTATTCATTTGAGGTACTTTCTAGTTTGGTGGTTCTTGAGAAAGACAATGAATATGGGAGATTTATGATTTAATGATTGTCGAATCGGGAATTTGTACAAAAATATTGTGGCCTAAAACGAATTGGCCAGAACTACAAAATTATGTTTCAAACTTTAATTCTAAATCTGTGACAACCAATATGACAACAATCAATAACCAATCTAATTTTACGTTGTAAATCTCCTGTATTTTTTAAACTTATATTAAAATTTATATTTACAATGAAAAATATCACTAAGGTTAATTCCACAAGGATTTCCTCTTCGAACTCTAAATAAGGCGGTCTACTAAGATTGCCCACTCGAAAGAGCAAGAGAAAAGGAGAAGTTTGATGGGACATATTAATTATTTTTCAGTAATCACTCTTTTTATTGATTAACAAAAAAACTATAGTAATGCTGTAGAATATAGCAGGAGAAAAATTAGTCATAGATTTTCATTTAATCGAAAAATAATATAAAACTATGAAACGCTTAAACCATAGATCTAATACTTAATAATTCTGCTTAAAACTTCTGATGTTATTGAATAAAAATAGTGTTGTTCCTTAAAAGTTGTGATGTTGGGAATCCGCAGTACTTAAGCTTAAGTTTATATTAGCCAATAGTCCCTTTATTATAATAGACTCGTTCCACCCAGGAAGGTGAGTGTATGATCGTTGAGAGGTTTGGCTATTTCTTCCGGTGTCGCAAATGGTCGAATTATCAAGGGACTTCTAGCCAAGAAGGCTGGGCTTTCACATAATATGTGGTGAGGGGTTTCTTCCCCGTCGTGCGTCGCCACACATCCTGTATTTTGAATTTTTCTCATCTTTATGTTGATTAGGTGTTTGGTTAGTGTACAGTGTCCTTTCCGAATACTCACTGCAGATGTGGGCTGTTTTCTGCTCAGTTTTATCAATTCGCTAGTTATTGTAGTCTACGTGACTACCTCATTCCTGTTATCAACGTAACGTACAGAACAAGTAACGTCTTTTAGTCATGGAGCTAGCTCCTGTTTCGTATGCATTTTTATGTAACCGCGGTTTGTCTTCATATACCTTATATAGGGAGTCCAGATGTGTAAAACCAGATGTGTAAAAATCATTGATCACCTGACTCGCATTTTGACCGCTTAGGAGCATAGTTTTTGTAATCGTTTTTTTTTTTGGCTTTTTATGAATTAATTTTCTGTTTTTTGTTTGAAAAATCTAAAAAAGGAGATAATTTTTTTTGTTATTTTCATTTTGTCGGAAAATACTAGTGTTCCTGAAAAACTGGAAAAAACAAAAAAAAATTCTCTCGATCACTTGCTTTTTGCCTATTTGTTAATCAATTTCAAACACATTTTAAAGCTCGTACATTAGACGCTTTTTCTGAGGAAGCCATTTTTAGTGAGAAAACAATGCGGTTTGTGTCAACTCATATGAAAGGAGTTTCGTTATTTTGTATCCACGTTTTCTTGCAACTTCAATGCACCGCAATGCATCATTGTTACGCAATCGGGTTACAAATAGGAAAAATAATTTCCAGAAAAACTGGTTTTGATCATTTTTTTCGGAAAAAAATATTATAATAAGTGAAGAGCTTCGTTGGATATTTCAAATAAAAACAAGAAAAAAACAATAGGTTCAAAAATGACCGAGAAGAAAGCGACAAAATAAAAACCTTTTTCTAATTTTTTCGACTTTTTAGAAAACCGGTTACGTTTTCCGACAAAATGTTGACGAAAAAAATAAGCTCTATTGTTCGACCTTTCAAGCAAAAAAAAGAAACAGAAAATTGGTTCATAAACGGCCGAGAAAGAAGCGATCATAAAAACTATGCACCGCCAGCTCCAATCCAATATGGTGGCTAAGCAATCAAAATGCGAGTCATGGGGCCAATGATTTTTACACATAAAAAGTATAAAGTATCTGAAGACAAATTGCGGGTACATAAAAGTGCATACGCAGTTGGAGCTAGCTCCTAGACCTAACAGCTACTTTACCATTTTCTTGCAATACTATATGGTATTCCAAATCTTGGTTCGGGTTCCATCAAGACTGATACTATCTCTTTTTTAGACAGCTATTCTGATTTCTCATTGCCTATTTTGTCTGACGTCCTCACACCCACTTAAGTTGTACGCTGTAATGACGTTTCACCAAGGATTCAAGGCAGCCTTTCATCATTTTGGAACATATCTCTAGTGCTTCCGAATCTTGACTGCTTGGCGGCCAGGAAAGATACAGTTTCTCTTGTCAGTGTACGATGACCCGTGTATCTCATGTACAGACTTCTATAGATATTTCGGTATGGTATGGAGTGGTCCCATATTAGATTACTTTCAACCTGTATGCAACTACCAGTGCTTCATTCTCCACTCCACTCTTGCGGAGCAGGTAGAGCAATGATTCCATAGCTGCATTGTTGACATCGCTCACGTTATCCCTAAATACGCTAGTATTTGTTTCCTTAGTTCAATTTACGGATTCCTTTGGTATTTTAACTATGTACGTGTAAAGCAAGAAATTATTTACAATCGTAATAAACATTTTTCTTTGGGTATATTTTTCAATTTGGAACAAAGCGTTGTTGTTGCCTTATGTAACGACATGAAATGGCCTTGGTTAAATATGTCTGAAACCTTAGAAGCTGGCTATACTTCTATAACTGGTAATACAGCACACTCTTTCAGTTAACCCCAGAAAATAAGAGATAGTATTACTCGCTGAACAAGGGTTAAATGTGAATTGCTTAAGCTAACGGTCACACAACTCCATCTAACAGACGAGGTCAAATACCTAGAGGTTATACTTGATCGTTCTCTGAATTGGAGGGGACATATGAATGCAAAGATAAGCAAAATGTGTGTGGTTTTCTGGTAGCATCACAGAGTAGCAGATAGGTCCTGAGCATATTCACTCAAGGTCTTCATGTGGCGGTACACTGCTGTGACGGGAACTGTGATTTGCTTTGTAACTATTGTCTGGTGAGCCAAAATGGAGCAAAGAACTGCACCATCTCAACCATGGCATCTTTAAAAATTGCTGTTACAGGTGCGATGAAACAAGGTTTACAGCTACAATGGACTTCAGTGGATACGATACTCTTCATTCATCATTTCATAAATATGACGATGTTGAGGACACCTCTAAGGTTGTAACAGAAAATTCTAACGCAAATATCAGCAACATGTCTACGGACAGTAGAGTGATTCTGCTTGCAGGGTTGGTTTTAGATATATTCACTGGGCGAGTGTAGATGCGACTTCAATGTGAATATCAGTCGATATTCCGTTGAAGCAACGTCGAGCGCGGGTAGTACTTGGATGGGTGACCCATCTTGGAAAATACAGCGTTCTCGTCCCACCTTCTAGCGGCTTGTATATCAGTGTATACGCGAAAGCTACGTAATTTCAGACGAGGATTACGTAGTGGATATACCGTCCTTCGGAGGGGATGTAAAGCAGGCAGTCCCTTGTCTATTAAATGTTAGGCAAGTAAAAGATCCCTACTCTTTTTAAAGGAAGAGGTTCGGCAAAATTTCCAGGTTGGGGGTAGCTCGTCTCCTGGCGTCGGTGATAGGCCGACGTTAAATAAATAGATAAAAAAAAATATTCACACAGAACAAGAGTATCCAGCTTTGCTGGGTAAAAGGTCACGAATTAATTTAGGGTAATGAGGAAGCACAATAAGGCTCTCAGGGCTTCTTGTGTAGTCCGGTACCCACAATAGCGCTCTTGGATTCAGTGGACAGTTTCCTGATTTGAAGAAAACTATGATTTTAACACCATATTAAATGTTAGGTTAACTTACGCAGCAGCAAATACAGCCGAGGGACTTTAGCTTTAGCGATCCTAAGCTAGGTAATTGCAGTATCTAGATGTCTAATATTAATCTACCCACTGTTGTAAGATTATTAACGGGACACCAGAGATTAAATTAACACTTTCACGCATTGATAGTTTTAGATAAAACGAAATACAGAGATGTGACCTAGAAGACAAAAAGACCGTTGAGCCTGTATTTTGTCATTGCCTCCCTTTCAACAAAAGGTGCATTTATGCTGAGATCTCCTGCCCAGTATGCTTAGTATAAGCGGCACTTCGTCGATCCTTCTCCTCAGATTCATCAAAAGTGTTGTGTAGTAAATTGATGATCGAAGACCGAAGAGTGAAAGATTTAGCGGCAACATCACCTGCGGGGACAGTACAATGGCTCGTCTTCGAGGCTTTAGTGCATATGAGTACCGGCTCATCCCCACCTAGCAGTCTAAAATACAAAACAGTGTTCGCTTTATTTATAGATAGAGCATAGAGCTAAATAAAGCAGAAGTGTGATTTTATCTAGCAAACGATTGAAAACGTCATTAATAAATTTTAGTTAATCTATTATATAAATAAATTTCATTGATATACAGTGAATTATAGTATATAAGAACATAAATATTTAGAAACATAGATTAGATATTTAAGGGTTTCAGTACACGAAAGCTTGGTTTGCAGAAATATAAGTAAGTAAATCTTTTTAATGGGATATTAGAATGCCCTCTACGCCTATTACGTCAATGCTTTGGAAATACATAAAGTCAACCAGTGACGCGACGCAGCGGTGAGATTTGACTGATTGCGTTATTTTGAGCAGATCTCTGTGACTGAAAACTTTATTGCTGATTATTTAAATTTTCGTTTGTAGAAAAACAGTTGCAAGGTCTTTAGTTGAACAGAAGTTATAATGCAATAAGTTAGCCTGCATTCATTTGATTTGGCATAACGCAAAAATAAAGGTAGATAACAAAGTCGTATATAGAATTTGAACACATATTTACCTATTGGCTCTCAGATATTACTTAGATATTTCCTCCTTCGAAGTGAAGATTACTTTTTCCTGTGAACTACCATGTCTGTCTTTAAGGTTTTTGAGAACTTGAGTTAATGAAATAAGAAGTTTATCTTTGGGTTTAATATAAGATTCTTCGTTGGGCATTGGAATACTACACTTTAGATAAATATATTGTCATGATAGTTTTTACGAAAAGTGTTGTTCTGTAAATTATTATATTTGAAAATTTTTGTGTTTAGCGTCTTATTTAAGGTACATTGATGAACTGTTTCAAAGTATTATTTTGAAATATTTTATACCTTTATCGATTTGGTTTCAGTTTTATTTGGGCATCATGCAATTCAAACTTTACCTAGTCGATTTATTTTACTGTTGTTTTGATGATAAATTGCTTACTATGTTACCTTTACTACCTGGGAGTTGGTTATTATGTAGTCTAGGATAGAGACAAAATTCAAAAATGTCTTCCTTGACAGGGAAACCACAAATAGTTGTGGTTTCCCTGTCAAGGAAGACATTTTTGAATAATATGAACTTGAGCGGCAGTGATTCTTATTCCCTTCATGATGATATATGCCACCAGGGGTAGTGATTGGTTGTATAAATATCTCATTGCTATTTCATCAATTTATTTTATAAGCGCCATCTGTAAACTGATGAAGTAGTGATGAAACGAACTATAGACTGTCACATCTACTTCCTATCCTTCTGCTACAATATATTTTTTAACTCTTCTCTGAGGGCTAGGGATATATTTCTAATGATTTTTACCCTAGAACCTGTCATTCGCTTAATCTACAGTAATGACTTTAAATTTTATTCTAGTCTGCTTTTCAATTGCTTAAAACCAACAAATCAGATAAGTACTAACAAATTAGTTGCTCAAATTGTTATAAATCATATAGTTTTGACCCATATAAATAAGTACCAATTACCAAAGAAATTCCACACAGATACATATTTATTCAATATTAACGCTTTATGCAAGAGATCAATCTCGAACATTATTTTACAGTTAATAAAATTATTTACATACCTCGAAGGTAAATATGTCTATACTTTCATGTATCATGTAATGCTGCTAACTACACTTCGAAATAAGCTCAGACATCACGAGGTAATTACGATAAGTACTTAAGTAAACAAGGCAAAATCAATTGTTGATGTAATATATTTATATTTATGATAATAAAGTTCATAGGGTCAGATGTTTTGATGCGTTATAATCTGAAGGAAATGTTACCTATCAATTTGTTTTCAAAATGTTAATATTTTGTTGAAGATATACAGTAATTTTATATAATGGTTCTTATTGACATTTTAAACACTAGCCTAAAGTGTGTATCCCCTATAGTGCAGGAGTTTTAGTCAATATATCGCTTCTACCCGGAATTAATTATTGTATTGCTGAAAATTTTCAGGATTATAGTTTTGGTCCAGGACAACACGTAGCAAAAAGTCCCCTACTCTTCCCCGTCGGCTTCCCTGTTTTTTTGGGACAATAAGGGCGTAAGTAGCAAAAATTGCAGAGCTCTTTATAAAGTGCAACAGAAAGGTTGTTACTAGTCCGATTTCGGTCGAAATGATCATAAAAGATTAGGAGAAGCATATCCGTTAATATTTCAGATGTTCCATGCATATTTTTGTTCATAATTTTCCGTTCAAGTTCTGCCAACATTTCAAAAATTTTAAAATTTTTTGAAAAATATCAAAAAATTCCGAAATGGCGCCATTGCGGATAAATGAAAACTCGGAGGGGAAAATGTACCCCAATAAACATTTCTCTTCATACCTTGGGCTTTCTATTGGTATATCCACCTTCTCTGTAGCGTCAGCCGTTACGGACTTACGTCACTCTGAGTGTCGCAGCGCGGCGGCCGCGCTCGTCATGCTCCCGGTGGAACTGCCCTGGCTGCGTTGATGAGACTTGTTGCGAATTCTTGTTTATATATTATTGGTGTTTGATAAGATTTATTGAATTTAATTCTCTCTCCAAGCAACATTGAGTAAAGCCGCTTGCATCAAAAAGGTGTTGTTGTGTGCGACGAAATCGTGCCTGTAAACAACTCAGCACTCTTCATGTGGATAGTTTGTGTGATGAAATTCGAGGAAGATTTGAAGGAATACCTCAGTTTTGAACTGTCTACTAGACCACCTGCTCACTTCGATTAGGTGTCGAAGACTGCACAGTCAGTTATTCAAAAGTTTTTTCCAAGTGCTACACCCGAAGAACTTACTGACAGGGGGGCTAGTTGCAGAGTGCTCGACGGTGGTTACCTTCTTCGCGCCCTTGTTTGGCCTCATCCCTCAACTTTTGGAGAAATAGCCCAGGAATACGTCAGGTTTGTTCAGAAGCGATTTGGATCATCTATTATTGTGGTGTTGGATGAGTATGAACAAAAGTCAACGAAAGCACAAGAACAGCAGCGTGGTTATTATAAGCGGGCACCCGTAGAAGTGGTCTTCGACGAACACACGTCATCTGTGCAGACCAACCAGTCAGACATCTTGAGCCACCCACAGAATAAAACGCGTCTCATCAACCTCCTCTCTGCTCAATTCCAAAATGCAGGAGTTACTGTCATTCGGGCTGTGGCAGATGAGGATTCCCTGATTGTTAGGACAGCTCTCGACATGGATGTGTCAGGACAAAGGGTCACCATCATGTCCCAGGACACAGACATCCTGGCCGTGCTAATCGCTCGTGCTAGAGATAACACCTCCATCATAATGCTGAGTTCGGCCACGAGTAGTTCAAGCAAACGAGTGTTTAAGATACAGGAGATCAGAGGCAGTCCTGATCAAATGAACGACTTCGTTCTCTTCTGCCTTGCCATGACAGGATGCGACACCACGCCAGCTCTGTACAGAATGGGAAAGCAAAAGCCGTGGAAGGTCCTGAAAAAGAGACCTGAACTACGGGAATGCTCCGCGGTCTTTTCACAACCTGCATCTGGCAAAAGAACTGTGGCCGTCGCTGGGGAAAGATTTATCGTAGCCCTTTATGGAGATAGTGAGCAGAAGAGCTTGGACTAGCTACGAGTAGTCTGATGGAACCAGAGCGTTTCGAAGCAGTCGGTGACAGCCTCCTTTGATTTGGCAAGCTTCCCGCCAACGAGTGCCGCATGTGAACAACATCCATTTAGCGCATACTTTCAGATGAAGACGTTAGAGAGAATAGTGTGAAGATTTACTCGCTAGAAAAGCTTGCAGCAATCAAGTAATGTGCATGTGCTTTTTTACGGGTCCAGCAATGGCTAGACGTCAACCTCAACCCGGAGGAATGGGGGTGGAAATCAGGAATCCAGGGCCTGATTCCTGTTCCTACAACAAGGCAGCCAGCATCTGATAGCCTGCTACGGCTAATTTCATGTGCCTGCAAGTCTGACTGCGGTGCCCGGTGCGAGTGCAGGAATTCTGGTCTAAACTGCAGCATTATGTGCAGGAGCTGTAGAGGATCCAGCTGCACAAACAGCCAGTCAGTGGATATGGATGATTGGATATGGACGACTCCTCTTCCCAGTAGATCAATAATGTCTTGCCGAATAAAGTCATTTACTGAGTCTCACAAGTAAAATTAAATTCAATAAATCTTATAAAATTCCAATAATATATAAACAGGAATTCGCAACAAGACTCATCAACGCAGCCAAGGCAGTTCTAAAGTGAGCACGACGGGCACGGCCGCAGCGCTGCGACACTCAGAGCGGCGTAACTCCGTAACGGGCGACGCTACAGAGAAGGTAGACATACCAATGGAAAGCCCGAAATATGAAGAGAAATGTTTATTGGGGTAGTTTTTTGAAATTTTTTTAAAAATTCTTAAAATTTGTGAAATGTTAACAGAACTAGAACGGAAAATTATGAACAAAAATATGCATGGAACATCTGAAATATGAACGGATATGCTTCTCCTAATCTTTTACGATCATGTCGACCCAAATCGAACCAGTTACAAAATTTCTGTTGCACTTTATAGCCGGCTCTGCAATGTTTGCAACTTAGGCCTTTGTTGCTCCGAAAAAACAAGGAAGCCGACGGAGGAGAGTAGAGGACTTTTTGCTACATATTGTCCTGGATCAAAACTGCAATCCTGGAAATTTTCAGCTTTACAATAATTAATTCCGAGTCAAAAACTAAAATTCCTGAGCTACTAGGGTCGAAAAATCTGCGTTATAATCTAGAGAGAGACCCCAGAACCTTATTTCCGGTTATAGTGGAGTCAAGAAACCATTAGGTGGACATCCCGGATCGTGAGAGAAATTCTGCCATTTTGAATTTTATGTCAAATTGACAGAGAGTTTCATGTCAGTATTTTAGTTCGAATAGAAATTTTATTTAGAACAAAATGGTAATTAATATTTCCTCGATTACATCTTCACAAATTTAAAATTTTGGAAAAACTTTAAGGGAGATAACACAACCGTAGAAAAAATAGTACGTAACACACATGTGGCAAGCTTCGGTGCAAAACTCGTATGATGTACTTTCATATATCGTTTTGTAATGAAGCCCTTGACACACTTGTATTACAATATACTATTATGTGACTATGAAGAGTATCACCCTGAAATAAAAAAATATGAAAACAAATTTAATTTTTCCGTTTCATCTATGATTTTCATCAATTTATTCATAACTTACCAAAAAAATATTTATAGCACTTGCAGGAAACGTCTGATTTGTGGAAGCGTGGCGCTTACAATTTCTTAAATTTGAGCATTTTTATGTTTACTTTCCACTATGGTAAATAGACTATTGTCACATTGTTTTCAAGCAGGTAAGTTGATTTTATGACAAAAAAAATTACTTTTCGTCATACCTCCCTCGTAAGTATACTCTAATTCCATTGTTTTATCGATCGTAAGTGATACTTTATGTACGAAATACCTGTTGCCATTGTCAACGGGTCGTTATTTTTCATAACGTCCCTAGGGAAGTAAAGTAAATTTGGGAAAATTCTCTGTTTTATACAACAAGTGTTAAATGTTTTAACTTTTTTTTAAGTAAATCCAAACAAGCCTTACTTGCTGTATCTCTTATATCCGACATTATTTTCAAAAATGTTTAACGTTATTTTTTTTTTATTATTTGCAACTTTGCATCATAATAATATGATTTAATTTATCTTGATAGTCATTGTCATTTGAATAGAAGCCGCGTCCTAAATTTATTTTATTGATATGGATATTCCAAGCATCGCTACCTTTACTATTTGCTTAGCAAATACGAAGCCTGACTCAAATAATTATAGTTTTCCACTCGTTTTCTCAAGTTTTTTTCTAGTTTAATGATTCATCGGTATGACGACAAATAATATAATATGAACCTCGGGTCGTACAGAGCGATTTTTTGGTATCGAACACTTCATAAACAACTATATTGTCGCTGTCAAAATGAATTGATCAAAAAATGTAAAATCTAATTTCTACTTCATGAACCGTAGGTGTGGGAACAGATAAAACGTTATACACCACGCATGAGGTAAGTAACTTTGACCAGTCTCGAACTCTGTTGCCAACCCTCGCTACGCCCTACAATGAGAGAAAAGTACCATTCTTTGGACAAAATCTGTCGACAGTCGGCATTTTATCCGACTTGAATAAATCAAACGGGAAAATACTCGTAAAATATTGTATTTTAAGATAGTACTGCGGTGAAAAACGTTAAAATTTACATAACCTATAAAGAGTTCCCTAGAATACACATATTCGTGATTATAAAAAAAAACAAACCAAAACAATAACAGAAATATCTACAATAAAATAACAAAAAGAAAACGTAAAAAATAAAAATAAATACAAAAAAAGAGACAAAAAAGAAACAAAAAAAAAATAAAAAAAATTGTATTTTATTTTCTGTATCAAATTTGAATAAGAATAAATTATAAAACACTATTCCCCATAAGACTTTTGTGTACATGCATTGGATGTATAGTATTGTCAAATAAATAATTTAATTCTTAATGTTATTATTTCCTGCATTAGTTTAGGACAGAATTGAAAATATTTATATTTATGGATTAGGTTTTATTAAGTAAAAATTCTTAGCTTCTAGTTCTGTAAATCATAAATTATTAGTCAAAATTTAATTGCTTTGTGCATTAGGTTGTAATAGATTTAAATTCCTAGGTGCATTCATTTTTAAATTGAAAAATATTGTTTGTAGCATTACTATTTTATGCATATGCACTAGATGATGTTAATTGTAAAATTTATATTTACGCATTAGAAAATTTTAGTTTCGATATGCTTTGTATCCAGATGTTGGAGTTATTATTATTTTATGTATTAGGAGATATTAGTTTTATTACTACTAGTGTATAATTTTAAGAATTATATAATAGTATAATAATATGCGATTATTGAAAAATTATTCCGAACAACTTTGCATTAGGTTTTCCTAAAATATTGTAAGGTTGATAAGAATGTGATTTTGCTTAATTTGTACATCTAAAAATGTTCTGTATATCATTAGACGTTTAAATTATTTAATAAACTTTCACAACTTTTTTTCTGAAATATTTTATTGAAATTTAATGTGTGTACTCTAGCGAATTTTTTATAGGCTATGTTAATTTTAACCTTCTTCGCCGCAGTACTATCTTAAAGTGGCAATATTTGATGAGTATTTTCTTGTTTGATTTATTCAGATCGGATAAAATGTAGACTATCAACAGATTTTTCTCCAAAAATGGTACTTTTCTTCCACTGTGCGCCCGGTGGCAAAATCATTTAATGTCAAAACATTTTTTGAGACCTTAGTTTCTTTTATATATACTAAATACCAATTTAATGGACTCTTGCTTGCTTATTTTACCTATTTACCCTCATTTACCCCCCAATCCTTCAACAGAATAAGATCAAGATATAATCTAGTTCCAGTTCTCGTTAAAATACATACGTATACTAAATTTCAACTCAACATCTTAAACGGTTTCAAAGAAATCGTGCGCAGAAAAAAAGTTACAGACAACAACAGACTGACAGAACGTCAGACAGACCGACAGGCAGATTTTTTCTAACCTATTCGAACAGTAAAAATTTTTCAAAATTTTTTTGCGTTACAATTACTTCAACTGGATGTGGAAGTAAAATATTTTTGTTCCGCATAAAATTTCTATTTGAACTAGGTGCATAAGGTTCTGAAGTTAAACTTTCTCTACATTATACGGTAGGATTTTCAACCATAAAGGAAGTACCTGCTATACTAATCTGAATAAAAACGACTTAAATTATCAATTAATATAATTAGAGAATATTATCTAACTAATACATAATTCAACGAAAAAAATTATATTCGAATTAAAGTTGTGTGAAATAATTTATTTACAGCGATGTTAAAATCATGTCAGAGGTTGGCTAATAATGGGCAGGTACTGTAAAAGTTGTCGAGTACATCACATAAAGTTTCAAGTTATCATTGTGCGAGCAGGCTACCTATTACTTACAGCCAAGGTTTTACCTAACATGCGATCTACAAAATGGCCGACTGTCTGGGAGCACTTAATATCTCTAATAACTGGAATTATCATATCGCATTAAAATGCTATGAGGATTATTTATTTAAGCACGTTTGCCATTTCAGTATTCACTGTAATTTAACAAACTTGTAATTACTTACATATCGATCTATTATTTATTGTTCATGTTTTAGATGACACGGTTTCGCTGAACACAAACCGACCATTGTATATGACAAACATTTTAATTCAAGTTATAAAAATGTCAAGTTGCACAGAAAATGTAATTTGTAGTTGACGGCCACATATGTGCATTAAGTATTTACGAAAGTAAATCTTTGATCGTAGGAACGACATAAACAGTGTGATTTGCTATGATGTTATGTTGTGATTTGATTTCTATGACATAAAAAATATCAAATAACAGGGAATGCAAATGAGTAGGTATTAGATGACCCATAAGTGCGGCAATATGAAAATAAAATTGTTTCAATTTGTTGTAACTGTTTTTCTACGTATCGATAAAAAGGAAGAAACTGAATTTTTAATAATAAAAAAAATCTGCGTGTTAAAGGAAAAAATAATATTTATATTAATTAATTTATAGAACATTAAAAGGTCTAAAAATAGGTAGTGTTAACTTGTCGACGTTTCGTTTTTCTATCTATCGAGAATCTAATTGAAAAAAATAATTTACCAGGGTAAAATATTTTACCATTTACTAATCGTGCTTTTCAGGGTAATGCAATAAAAAAGAAAATATTTTAAATAAAATTGATCAGTTAATAGTAGCCCAGACGACAAAGGAAATTTTATAGTAAAATCACCAAATTTTTTTTTAATGAGTTCGTGAAAGTGTATAGAATAATATTCTGAAAAGTTTACATTCCGCCCGGATGCAGAACATAAATAAAAATTAAAAAAAAAAATTCTATCCATTTTTTCAATATTTTGAAATTAAGTCTGGATAGGAAAAATAAAAAATACAAGTGGATAGACCACGTGTTTCTGAACAAAAAATGTCCTCATAAAATTTATCGCTAATGCCACGGTATTTCTGCAAAAAAATAGTGAAGTGACTCTGTCACTCTGCACCGCCAAGCGCACAGTTAAATGTATACTATGGAACTTCTAAAAATTATTAGCAGCGAGTAAAATAAAGCTTTTTTCTCTTTCCGATTACACATTTTTAACATTTTTCTTAGTGAATAGGAGGAAAAATAGTGAGTATGGAGAGAAAATATATAATTATGAACCCATACACAGACACCACACATAGCCTATGGATCGAAGCAGATCTGCCGCGCCGTAACTAGCATGAATTTTTACCTGTCTTTACTGTATTGTATTTAATACAGTACACCTATCCACATCTCAATTATATCCAAACATTTGTTAATGCATTGGAAAAGTTCCAGAATTTATATTCAAAACTATAGACAGTTATAAAGATAAGATCGTGAAAATCCCTATTTCTGATCAAGATGGGATTGATCATATTTTCGGAAAAACGCATAAAAGTAAACGAATTTGTGTTTGAACATTCGAAAACTATACATTTTTTTTTCCAAAATAGTTATATTTTATTTTTTCCAATGGGTTAAGCTTTCGGCAAGTTACAGTCTCCAATATATCTATTTATCGAGAAAAATCGTCAAGGAAATGAGAATGATTCGAGATGTGCTTTTTTTTTTAATCCACGTTAGTACAACTAATATATAAAAATCTCGTGTCACAGTGTTTGTTATCGAACCCCTCCGAAACGGCTTGACCGATTTTTATGAAATTTTTCGTGTATATTTGGTAGGTCTGAGAATAGGTCGTAGGCTATTTTTTATACCCCTAGGTGATAAGAGTGGCCCTATCCAGAAATTTTATTTTTATTTTTTGGACAAAAATTTATAATTTATATGGCAAAACAACGTTTGCTGGGTCAGTTAGTAAACCATAATAATCATGAAGAAAGTACATACTTTTTAACAGTTCTCAATGAAGAAAGAATTTTTTTCTATATTTTTTATTACGACGATGTTGTTCGGGCGTGATAATATATATAAGAATATTTTTCCCATCCATTCTTTGCTTGTATTGTTTAAAACAAAAAAACATCGGAAAGCTACGATTTCCATCTTTTAAATGAACTAACACTCATATAGATTGAACAAATTCTGATTTAGTGACATGTAATTCAGTGCGTCGGTGTCCTAGTCATGCGTATTTAAGCGCATGGATCTCTCTCCGAGTAATAACGTTACTTGGCTATTTTTTTCCCGGGAATACCGCGGCTTTAGCAATAAATTTTCTTAGGACATTTTTTTGTCTATAAATACGTGATCTACCCATCTGTATTTTTATTTTTTCCTACCTTGACTTAATTTCAAAAACAATTTTTTTTTTCACTTTTTTTTTATGTTCTGCATCTGAGCGAAATGTAAACTTTTTAGAATATTATTCGATTAGTGGAATTATTAGAGATTGAAGACAAGATAATGCGGTAGAGGGAATACATGCAAAACTTGTTTATTTGTATGACGAAAAACGTGGAAATCTAGTAACAACTAATTGCAATACCAGGCCAAAGATCACCAAAGAGAAAACTTCAAATGAAAAAGTTGCTCCATCCTTTATATTTATATCTCCCCAAATACTAGGTATCTATTTCTAAAGATAAAAGACTTATCCGCTTGCTATAGTTTACCCTGCACATTCTCACATTTTGTTTGCATAGCTTTAGAAAAATTCATTAAAATTTGTCTCGTATAAAATATATTTTCTCATCAAATTTGGACATTACAATACTTATTTTACTAGGTGTGCCAGTCACGTCTTCTTCAATATAGGAAGGCTTTCTCTACTCTCAGTGAGTTAAATTTAAGAATTGATAGGACTGAGTCCTTTAATAGACGAGAAAGGTATAACTTTGTACCTATTGTGGATTGCTTGCTGCTGTCTCCAATCACCCTTTACGGTACATTTGCCTCTTGCATTAAACACTTCTTATTGTTCTAATCACTTCTTAATTTCCTAATTACTTTTCTAGAATTCTTTCCATTAGTGTCTGTGATCTAATCTATGCCTTGATTAACAAAATTGAGGACCATACGAAGATCCCATGCATTCAGTTGTCGATGAAATGCACAAAAATGTGGGAGGTTAAACTTAAAATTAATCATGCAATCAAGAAAATGCAAAAGTCAAATGGCGCCACTTATTGCATAAAGTTCAAAATATACAAATACATGTTGGTAAAGAGCCTATCTAATTATAATGTGAGAATCTGCCTACCAAACATTGCAAGGGCGGACGCCTCCCCCAAAGGGCGTTTATCGCGACTGCATGCAATGGAAAATAATAAAATCAATCAACTGGCACAAAAAGATTCACAATTTCTTAGAAGAATGTGCTTGACTTAAGACTGACGGTAATAATATCGACGCAAATTTTGGTTCGTTAGCTTTATAGTTCCTAACAGAGATTTTATCATTCACGAACTTCTCATATGAAAGGCAGTTTACAGCAATATATGCTTTTTTCGAAACTTACTGGTGGCATATATTCCAATAAGGATTGTGTACTTTTACTTCGCTGTCGAGTTACTCCTATGGAGATATACGCATAAGGATTTTTACGGGCTACTTGACGATTTCTGTAATTTGGTTAAAATTAAAACTTTGCCTTCCCTCTTGAAATTATATTTTTCTAATGGCCATCCGGTGCTCCTCTCTCATGGTCAATGGAAATAATTTGTAATTATGGTAAAAACCGCCCATAACAATTTTAGCCTTTTTTGTTTAAAAATTATTTTAGGGTACTTTCTACATTTTTGCTTTTTGTACCACACGTCGTCGGAGTCATGAAGAAGAATATTTTTAAGTCTGCGTAGATGCCAAAAATTTACTTTACTTTGACATAAAATATCTTTTGAGACGTATAATTCTTTTCGGTTTAGATCGCTGGGTTCTAGAATACTTTTGGCAACATTTTTTGTGTACATTTTGTTTTATTGTTATTTTATTAATGCTTCTAAAATGCTAATTGATTATATTGTAGTTGCAGAAAATGCTATTTGGTTGTCTGCAACTGAACTGTTTTATAAATTTATCATTAAAACATTTTTACAGCAAAATTATAAAATATCTTATAAAGCAGTTAAGAAATTATTTTAGAAACGTTTCCGTGACTAAGCTATAAAATATTTCAGCTTATAAAAACTAAATAATTTTATAGTGCTTTATTAGTAACGTTCGGCAATATTTTCAGCACCGTTATAAATACAGTGTGTCTCACTTTTCACCACTACACCTCAATATCTCGGCCATTTGTTGATCGATTTTTATCAAATTTGGTATACTTATTTTGCTTCAGATTGTGATTAAAAAGTTATTTAATTTTTTTTTTTTCGAAATTAAATACGCCTACTATGATCAAAAGAAATTGGCAATTGGAATTTATATTAGCGATTGAGATAGGGTTTTTGTTTTTACAGAATCTTGTTCGGCATGACCAAAAACCCCTGTATACCAAATTTCGTTAAAAAATATTCATTCCTTTACAAAAAAATCATATTTAAGATTTCAATAATAATCACCCTACTATTCGAGTTATTTATTGTCGGATATTTACACAACTTGGTAGTCGTGTAATAAAGGCGCTAATTAAGCATTAGGGCACATTTTTTATCCAAAACATTATTATGAAATGAATATTTGAAAAATGGTAGCTATTTTTCAAAATACTTAGAACTCGGCATACCAATATCTTTGTTAACATGTAGTGCTTTGGAATAGATTTGACAATTATATCGAATATCAAATTAAACTGAAACATGGCTGCACAACAATTAATTATTGCTGATAAAATTGAAAAAATAAGAATTGTCAAATCCATTCCAAAGCACTTCATGTTAACAAAGATATTGGTATGCTGAGTTCTAAGTATTTTAAAAAATAGCCACCATTTTTCAAATATTTCATTTCATAATAGTGTTTTGGATAAAAAATGTGTCCTAATGCTTAATTAGCGTCACTATTACACGACTACCAAGTTATGTAAATATCCGACAATAAATAACTCGAATAGTAGGATGATTATTATTGAAATCTTAGATATGATTTTTTTGTAGAGGAATGAATATTTTTCAACGAAATTTGGTATACAGGGGTTTTGTGTCATGCCGAACAAGATTCTGTAAAAACAAAAACCCTATCCTAATCGCTAATATAAATTTCTAATTTTTGCCCATTTCTTTTGATCATAGTAGGCGTATTTAATTTCGAAAAAAACATTTTTAAATAACTTTTTAATCACAATCTGAAACAAAAGAAGTATTGGGGTGTAGTGATGAAAAGTGAGACACACTGTATATATTAATATTATTTTATAGTGGTTTTCTATTATCTTATAAAACAATTATATTAAAGCACTATTTGGGACAGTTTTACTATTGAAAGTAAATTGTTGTTCTAGAGTCTGCAACATAATTATTATATAGAGTTGCAATCTACTGCAATATGGCAAAGGCAAGTAGCTACAAAATGCTGCTAACTATGCAATAAAATATATTTGAAATTATTGATTTCCTGTGTCAGCTGTGTGTTTATATTTCATCAGAACTTATGTCAAACACTGAGCAGATTAGTGTAGATCGTACGTGCTAAAGTAGCAATTAAAAATATCAGATTTAGGACAATGGAAACAAACTTTAAAAAACTAATTTTTAGGTTAATTATGCAAATTGCGCCAATATAACAACAAACAGCTGTTTTCTGAGATGAATTGGGCTCTAACTAAATGGGCAGAATCATAGTGGAAGATTTTACTTTAGGTGTATAATTTTTTTAATTTTAAATCTCGTTTTTACCTCTGTAATGTCTAACAGTAAATATATTTGCCTGCCTGGCTGAAAGCGTGCACCACACGGGAAACTTTTTTTGTTAGTGAGTTATTAGAAAATTCTATCCTTTATAAAAAGTTCTGCATGAAGAAAAAGTAACCTAACATAACCTAATCTAATCTAGCTATCATTTTTATATTATTTATTTTTTCATTTAATTTAGGAGTGAAATTTTCTTACCAAATCCCCCGCGTGCTTTAATTAATTACCAGAAATTTTTCAAGCAATAGGGAAATTGCTAGTGAAAAGTTTCATAAAATGAGCAAAGGTGTTCAAATGAAAACCTAATACGCAATTTAGCGGTAATAGTTACAATAAATTACAGTTTTTATCATAATTTTTGTTCCGGTTATTTTTACATGAGAAAAGCGTTCGAGGTCGTAAATATGACAAGACTTAAAAAGTTTAAAAATCACATTTTTATTAATATTTATGGCAATTATTACGTGCTAATTATAAAATTATGATGATTAAAACAAATTGGCATTGAATTTCGTAAAAAAAAAAAAAAATGTGAAATCGATTTTTATAAAATTCCAAAAAATATTAGAAACCTTCAGTAAACATAAGGGGCACTTAAAATTCATCAAAAACACATGGCATAATTTACAGTAAAATTTCCTTCGCATCAAAAATTGCAAGCTGTATGATCTCTAAAATAATTACTAAGTAAGTTCTTATCCATTATCCAGTAAAATCACTGAAAGCTTGTATTATAGAGATCAGTGTATTATATATTTGTAAGTATATGTATGTGACTTTTTGAATATATTTAAGAAATTGTTTTATTTTATTGGTGATTTATAGCAATAATAACAAACAGTGGAGTGCTTTGTAATGCAATTAAACGAAGGTTCAATAAAACTGTTTTATGGTGGCAGTACCGAATTTTCTCTACTCTGTAAAATAGAGATATTACAAATAGTCCAGTCAACGCAGCGCTAAAATGACCAAAATCTCTAACTTGAGTGCTAATGAATTAATTTTGATGAAACCTTATGCAATGTGCTTGTAATGTCGTTAATAAAAAAGTAAAAAAAAAAAGATTACAGTAGGAAATGATCGGAAGGGGTAGAAAACACCCCTTTTGTTACGGGTTCCGTAACTTGTAGAATTAGGTAGAAAATGAAAAAGAAACAATGTATTTGTCTTTTTTGGCCCAAAATAAGATATTTTTACTCTTGTGATTTTTTTCGAAAAATGCATATTTTTCGAGATATGGCCACTCGAATATTTCTAAAAGAGGGGGAGGGGAAATGTAAAAATTGAAAAAAAATCTGAAAAAATTCAGGTGAATGTATTATCCTGATACAAGACTTTTTTTATTTGCAACTTTTCTGTAAAATGCGTTTTCACCGAGTATTTCCGGAAAAACATGAAAAACTACCCCTTATCTTTGAAATTGTAGCGCTTCAAAAATATGTAATTTAAAAATTTGAAAAAATTCAGACGTATGTACTGAGGCCTTCCAAATATTTTTTATCTCTTGGAATTTTTTTGTAACTTGCTAATTTTCCGAGTTACAGGCAGTTTTTCATGCACTCAAAGAAGTATGGGTAAATTCAACAAAAAAAAAAAAAATAGTTAACTAACAATAACGTTAATTTTGTTAAAATAAATTATATTGATGGTATTTTTAAGCAAAAAGTGATTGTTATTATAATTAATAAAAAGTTGTATAACAAACAAACATTAACTTAAAAAATAGATGAATGAGACTATTATTTTTTTCATCTGACTATTATTTTGTTGAATTCTGTCAAATTAAACTAGATAATAGTATATTTTATTTTTAACTATTGTCGAATTGAATTGTAATGATTGTAATTGTAACGATTACTTACTTAACCAACTAAATTATATGTTCAAAATGACAATAAAAATTGTATGGTGACAAAATTTGTTCGACTATTTTTTTCTGGTTGATTTAACTATGAAACTAGACAGGCGTGATTTCGTATGGTTTTTTTGGTTGAATTCACTTATCATTTTCTTTGAGTGTGATAAATAATGTACTACATTTTTGCACAATAAAAAATACATGAGAATTCGAAAAATGACCGTGATTTAGATATATTATTAAAAAAATACATGAAACCTATATAGTTATACCATTTTTAAAGGTTCAATATAATTTTTAAATTGAAAATTTTAAAAAAGTTTTTAAAAAATGTAGAACATTATTTATCGTGAAAAACTGCCTATAACTCGGAAAATTAGCAAGTTACAAAAAAATTCCAAGAGACAAAAAAATGAAGGCCTCGATGCATGTCTGAATTTTTTAAAATTTGTAAATTACATATTTTTAAAGCACTACAATGTCAAAGATAGAGGTAGTTTTTCATGTTTTTCCCCAAAAACTCGATGAAAACGCATTTTACAGAAAAGTTGCAAATAAGAAAAAGTCTTGTACTTCGATGATACATCTGAATTTTTCAGATTTTTTTTCAACTTTTACATTTCCCCTCCCCCATTTTTAGGAATTTTCGAGTGGCCATATCTCGAAAAATATGCATTTTTCGAAAAAAATTACAAGAGTAAAAACATCTTATTTTGGGCCAAAATAGGTAAATACATTATTTTCTTTCCATTTTTGACCTAATTCTACAAGTTACGGAACCCGTGATAAAAGGGGTGTTTTCTACCCCTTCCGATCATTTCATACTCTAATCTTTTTTTTTAACTTTTTTATTAACGTCATTACAAATACATTGCACAAAGTTTCATCAAAATCCATTCATTAGCACTCAAGTTAGAGGTGAAACTCCCCCGTTGACTGGACTAAAATATAAATAAATATTAGAATATAAACTAAGTATTTACACTCTACCTAAGTTTCCAAAGAGTCATATACAATATACATGCACATGATAAACTAAAGCATACGTGAAATCTGTCATAGGTGAGGAAGATCGAATTGCTGCAACTACTACCCAAATCAATTGGGGCAATCGGCAATCCTAATATGTAAAGGGTGTTGAAATTGGAGAACTTAAAATTAGTCTACTCCACTACGGCTGGTTTATCTAATTTATTTCGGTAACCATATCGTCTTCAAGTGGGCGAAAGTCTTTGCATGTCTTTCGACTTCTCAGGTTTAATGATCTGTAGCTTGAATTTTTAATACTGTACTATGTACGCTGCCCCTCGAAGTTAAGGGTAGTTTTGGAGATGGAAATTTCTATCCAATTATCTTTATTTTTAAGGTCACAAACACTACTTAAATTAAATATCCCTGTTTAATTATTCTTTTACACAAGTAAGTCCACTTAACCGTCAGTTTTTAAGTGTACCAAGTAAATTGCCCATATTTGAAAATAACACACAAATAGTCACATGCGTGTCTTTTCTTACGTACGTAACAGAATATGGTAGTATATCAAGATTCCATTTTGATTTAACAAGGTAGAAATCACACACATTAAGGTTGACACGAGATCGAGAGGTTTCGGGTTTCGGTGGAAAGGTCTCGCCTCGGTCTCGCACGACTAACACTCGGTCTCAGTAACGATTAAATTACATATAGTTTCCAGCGAAGTTATTGTTTAATATATTTTTATAAAATATTCATATTAAGAGAATTATCAAACAGTCAAATTTAATTGTGCCTAAAATAATAATTATTTCATTACTAGAGCTACCCATGTAAGACAACGCCGGCTGTCATGAAAATATTGCTTTTTGTTGTAGATACTTGTAATTGTAACTAAATACCTGTTAATTATCCAAGTAATTGTAATTGTTACAATTACTTTAATAATTACAATTACTTTTCCCTATGTTATTGTTTTATTTATTTACATGTAGTAGTAGTTGTACTGTCTGCAGAATCGAAATATATTAAGAAACAATGGAAATAATCGGAATGTAGTTGTCACTATTGCTGTGAAGAATACCTGATAAGCTTTTAGTTAAAAAATATAGTGGTCATCTAACAGAAAATATAATTAAAGTGAAAGAGAAGGAAGTTTTGTGTAAAAATAACTTTACAGATTTAAAAAATATTTTCTTCCTCTGTAAAATTAAATTGGCGTCTTGTGTGATAATCTATGATACTAGTTATGTTATTCCTTTTGTCTAAACAATTAAAACTTCTTAAATAATATTTATATTCTGTTCCTCTATATCTATTGATTTCCGAGAAATAGACATATATATCATTTTTCGCCTTTTTTTCACATTTTACTCTAATATTTTAGAGAAAATATTCAAGAGACAAACAAAAATTGTAGAGCGGAAAATTTCCCATCGACATGGTATTTGACATGTTCCTTTAGTAGTTGGTTTTCCCGCGTGAGCACGCTGGTGCATGTATGTATATATGCTTTTGCACTTTTCTTCTGTATTTTGAGCACAAACGATGCATTTTTATGAAAAATAACAACAATAACAGGTAGTTTGTGCACCAAAAAATAAAGGAAATATAGGGGAAAGCCACTAGCCTGTGGCACCCGGTGTATATGTCTATTTCTCGGAAATCACCCTTCTGTATGACTGCAGGTTTGTGACAGTTTTTTCTCTAATGTAAAAATCTTCAATTTGGTATAGGTCACATTGCTGCACTAAAATAATCGACCAAAAATGCTAATTCCGATGGACTATATTTCATTTTTCTAATTTTAAGTGTTTTTTTTTCAAACAGGTTCTATATATACAGGGTGTTTCGAAAAGATTGGGCCAACGCTTAGCCGTAGACTCGTGTCATCAAAAAAGTCGATTTAACCCAAAAAAAGTAGCGGCTTAACTCTTTTCGTTTTTAAGATACGGAGTGGTAATTAAAGAAATTGTATTCGTATTTTGTCTCTATCTTGGAGATTATTATACGTAGCTACTTCAAAGTTAGTATCGACATGTTTTTCAGGTCGCTAATTACAATGGTGATATTGGCGATGTCACATTTTATAGATGGCGCTAGTTGCAGTACTTATGTGACACTTTAAGCCATAACCTTTTTGATGTTAGGTTTTGGACATTATGTTCTACTGTAATCAAAACGCAATTTAATTTCCTAAAGAAAAGTTGTATTACTTTAAACGCGATAAAATGCACCCTTTCAGAGAAATATGCGATTTACAGATTTGTCACACACTATTTCGAAGAAATTCAATTGTACATAAAAACGATTTTTTGTCTAGTAGGTGTACGTCAAGTATGATGTCTTGAAATCGTCAATAGTGCTTGTTGTAGGTACGTATAATAGTTTTCAATATTGAGACAAAAGACGAATACATTTTTTTTTCTATACCATCCTGTATCTTGAAAACGAACAAGTTAGACTGCTACTTTTTGGATTAAATCGACTTGTTTTGATGTCAAAAATCTACGGCTAAGCGTTGTTCCAATCATTTCGAAATACCCTGTATAGGGTTTTCTAGTGTATTTCTTGTTTATATTAATGATACACAGGTTGCTGCACTTAATGTTTCTAATTAAACTGACTGGAAAATTATTTTTAACAAGATAAGGTAATTAAATTGTTAATTTTTAGTTTCATATTTTGTTGAAATTTAGAAACTCCCACAAAATATACGAAATTAATACGGAACTTTTAGGAATTGAATTAAATACTTTTAGCCCAAGATAGTATTCTATTGTTGTGAATTATAGTAGACCGATTGTTCGTATTATACTTCATATTTGTAGAAGGTGCCTAATTGCATCTCTCTGCTTAAAGAAAACCTTCAATGCTGCGTCAAGAAAGTGTTAGAGATAATCGGTTTATTGAATATTATTTTTAGAATTCGTTATTACATAATTCTTTCTGGTTATTGTAAGAGTACATTTGAAATCCCATTGTGTCCAATGATTCAATATGTCGAATGTGATTCTAAGGCTTTAGGATATTACTTAAATTTAATTTAAGGTGGTTACTCAAAGAAATGTATTATTTCTTATCACATAGTTCATATTTATATCCCAGCACACGTAACGATCGTATTATATCTATTCTGATATTATATGTTTACGGTTATTTATTTACAAGAGGGCAATTATAATATGAGGAATTGAGTTTTTGAAAGATATGAATGTAGTTTTACAGTCAGTACTACTAAACTAATTATGTGACCTTCGCTTTTTGTTGTAAAATATCATGGTTATATTAAGTGATGAACTAGACCCAAAATGGTTCCCTGTGGTACCATTCATATTAGTGATATTAAGCAGTATTTAGTGGATGACATGCACATATAATTTATTTTCGTTAACTTATTTAAGCATTATATGTCTAGTTAGAAAAAAAATGGAACAACCTTTTCCCTAGCACACATACATGGACAAATCATAATGTTTGATATGATCACTAAATCATCCTGACACTCAAAATAAATATGATAAAACATTATCGATTTATAATATTTGTCCAGAAAATCGTCTTGGTGTGTGCGTGAAATAATATATTTTATCGATTCAAATCATCAACGAATATAGTAAATTATACAAATTTCTTTAGCAAAACTAAATGTTTTAAAAACACACAGATTTCTCGATATTAGTTTGAGGATTTCATTCATAGTCCAGGTTAATAGAGAAAACCTCGTATTCCCAGCATGTAAAACAAATAATAGTAAATATAAAAATATTTCTGAACATTCTTATTCTGGTTAATAAAATGAAACAGTAAATATAGTTGTCATTTATTCGATAGAAATCCTGAGAAATGTTATTTAAATAAATAATATTAATTAAGTTGAGGAACCAAATAAGGACCCTAACTCCAAGGCTGAACTAATACTATTCCAACTTAACCGAAAACAATTTTCAATAAACTCACATTACAATAATATAATAGTTGTAACTATTAGCAATATCATTATCAAGGATTATTGAAATTAAAGACAGAGAACTTGATATAACGTTAGCATTAAACATGTATTTACTGGATATTCTCATAAATATATTAAATGTATTAAACATATTTACAAAGACTAGAGAAAAAACCGTTTATCGAATTTAATTATGCTCAGGGTAGTTAAGATTGCGTCATCAACAGAGAAGAATGAACTAGCTGCATCTTTCTTAGAATAACTTTTATATGAGCTTAATAATTAACGAATCATGATTTGCATTCATCAGGTTCCCAAAGTTGTTTTGATGAACTGACGTGTAATCTTACTAAACTTTTGGTTTAAACCCCGAATGGCGGGAATTTGTTGTTCTTTAATTCAAATCAGTATGCAGTTTATGTAGATGTTATGGGTGAAAAATATGATTATCTGGAAGATTAAGGGAGCAAAATAAAATCATTTTGATTCAACTGCTTTATTCTTACTTACCATATAAAACAGTGTTCAAGTAGGAGCTGCCTTATGGCCAAAACTTAAGTTGATCAGCTTCCGAAATTCATTTATTACAAGAACTATTTCAGTTTTTATAAATGGACTTTTCATTACCTCACATGATAACATAATGAGCCAGGCTCCATTGATGTTCTGAGAAATATTGGCCGTGTCACCTTATTCCGTGAATCCATCATGATGCGAAAGAGTCTGTTTTTTTTGGCATCAAAGAGGCATCAATAGAGTCAAATCTTTTATTTACCACACCAATTTTATCAGTCAGTGCACTACCGCAGCCTATTCTGTTCATGGAAGAGATATTGATAATCTATTACCTGTTTCTTGCAATCATGTCTCACCAGCAACCGTCAATATTGGATATAAGTTATGTGGGAACGCAAGTTTGTTAGATAATTAATCAGTTGGCGTTTATCATTTTCATTTGTCCTTTTAACCATTTTTTTGTACCTATATCTTCTTCTTGTCACTAATTCCAACATCTGATCGCTATAGAAATGAATCGATTAATTAATCGGAAAAGTTCGTAGACAGGAACTTCACCCTCATTTCATTCTCAATAATTCTCTCACATTCAAATTCACAAAACTAACGTCTTGGAGCAGAAGATATTTTACTGAAAGCTTAACAAAAGATGTAATGAAAGAAACCTATGATATGAGATGAATGATAGGTTGGAAGGATTATCACAGCTTAGATTTAGGGGGATGAATTTCTTTGTCTGTTAAGACTATGCTTTGATGAAGCTGAGACTGGCGATTCTATATGTTTTGAATTGGTTGGTGACATAACTCGACTACATCGACAATTCCTCTTCCACAGAGACTTCTAGAAAGAGTGGTCAGTTCGGCGCTTGCTCTTGCGTGGTGGTTGCAGTGCTGTGATTATTCTCCGAATGGTTCGACTGATGTCCAGTCCGATATTCACTGCAGATACTTTACCAAACTCTCTTGTGAATATTTGATATGATTGAGAGCACCAACACTACCAAAGAGCGGTCAGCACATGTATAGAGATGATTTACGACACAAATTGTTAATTTGATAACGTTTAATGAATTATAGAATATATTCACCAGAAGTATAGTATGTAAAATAATGCAATATTAACAGAATAAAATGTACTTGAAGATTTCAAGTTAATAAATGTAGAAATTAATTTCAGTTAATGAATTACCAAATAAGAAGTTCCTTGAATTAAGTGCACATATAGTGCACAATAATTTACAGAATGGACAATTTGTGGATTTCACATTCATAGTCCGTCAGCAAGGGCACGACACTTCCATGAATTTTTAATGATACATAATGATCAGGAAATATTTTTAAAATTTTGATCAACTTTGTTGATACAAAATTCAGAAAAAATTATCTGACATTTATTGGGGTTAAAAAATATTTCATGACTTTGGCACTTTTTTCTAAAGTTAATAAATTATGAGTAAAAACATTATGTATGTCTAAAATTACGAAAATTTTCTAGTATTGACAAGTTGTATCTCAAGAACTGTCAATTTTTAGAGGTCTTGTTCTTTGAAACTGTTCTTGAGAAACATAAGCACTACAATATATCAAAATTTGGGAACGTTTCACTGAAACCCAAATTCAATTTAAAGCGCGTAATATATATTGTATTAAATGTAAATTCTATGTTTTAATACTCGATCCCCAATATTGCTTCCCATTATTATCATTAAAAATACATAAAAAAAATCGGCAGCTACTGGAAGCGGCTGGAACCTCCCCACACGGTGAATCCAAATCAGCTGTGTTTGGGTATTACATCGGAAATCAGAGCATTGAGCAAACAGATAAATTACACGTGACTTTGGAGCCAGTTATTTCATGGACAAAAATCGAACGAACTGAAGTGGACTACAAGCAATCTGTTAAAACGTAATCTCTCATGTTTGTTTATGTTGCATGTTAATCAATTGGCGGATATTATAAGGGTATTAACAGATAACGTTTCGAAGATTTTGTAGAATATTGAATAGCGAATAAAAATAATACAGAATTTAGCCCAAATGACACTCTAACCTCAACAAGTCAATAACATTATGGACAGTTCAAGCGGACTACGTATGCGTCAAATTAAAATCTTCCTGCACGATCAAAAAGGCCTGAGCAAGTCGAGCTTCGTCTGAGTCCTTTATTTTGTAATTTTCGGACGTTTCAGATTTAGCTCGGTTAGCTCGATTTGCATTAAATGAACGATTGTGACGCGTCCCATCAATCAGACGTAATATCCAAACATGACTATAAACAATTATTACCTTTAAAAAACCAACTAAAATGAGTCTTGACATTGTCAAAAATATTTGGGTTAGTTTGTGACCAGTGCAGCATTTTTTCATGTAGTTTTTGCGTTTTAAAGGTTTTTAATATGAGATTTTGTAAAGAATTGTTTAATGTGTCTTATTAGATTTTTTCGTGATAATATTATTGGCTATAATTGGAAAAAATGCCTGATATGTGCATAGTAGTGGGTTGTGGACAGCGTGGAAATCATGACAAGGTTAGCTTTTACCGTCGTGAATTCTAAATATTTCCCTCATATAAATGATCTGTCGAGAAAACGACGTCAAAGATGGGTAGCCGCGATTTTACATCTCGATTTTCCATTTTGATTTTCCAACACCAACTTCTCAAAAAACTCACTTTGCATAATTAAATAAAGTTTATTACTTGAAAACAATCAAAAACGCCTTGCCACAATCCACAAAAAACACTATATTGTTAAAATTTCAAGATACTTAGCCAGGCCGACGAAAAAACACAAACTGTTTTGACAAACGTTTAACTACTGCCAACAAATGTTTGACCGCAATGCAAAGTTGGAAGTCACGTGGTTTGGATTGTTTAATTGTTGATTAATAAAAATAGAGAGCTAATTACAGGTTAGATTTCCAACCTACAAGAAGAGTCCTATTTTATTAGGACAAAGTATTTAGAACTTCATAAACATTACACTGTACTAGATTTTAGTTGAAAGTACGGCAACCAGGCAGAAATTTTAATAATAGCTACGTAATATTCTTAAATCTTAAGAAATATATATTTTTCAGGTTAGCTGTGACGTCACGTATCATAACCTATAAATCAACATTCACAAGGGTTACCAACCCAAATATTTTTGACAGATGGCAAAATACATTTTCCCCTAACAATAATACCAATAATATATTTTGGATGCTGTCATGTGTGCACATATAACGAATACTTTTTAATTTTTTTAACGGGAACAAAATCGAAAGGGCGCAAGTGTGATATATCGTTGAAATTGGAATTTTTACTGCTTTTCAATGGTTCGATTACAAATTGTAAGTAATCATAAAATAAACAACTTGTGCCAAAACGGTACTAAACGTAATCCGATCTCAATCAAAACCTTCTCAGATCTTCTGGAGCACTAAAGAAACCTTCATGCAAAGTTTCATCCAAACCCGTTTAGTAGCTTCGCCGCTATCGTGGTAACATACACACACACACACACACACACACACACACACACACACACACACACACACACACACACACACACACACACACACACACACACACACACACACACACACACACACACACACACACACGCACACACGCACACACTCACACACACACACACACACACACACACACACACACACACACACACACACACACACACGCACACACGCACACACTCACACACACACACACACACACACACACACACACACACACACACACACACACACACACACACACACACACACACACACACACACACAGACATTTTTTAAAAACCACTTTTTTGGGTTCCTGGGACCTCAAAACGTAAAGATTTGATATTATCTAAATTTTCAATTTTGGACTAAATGTAGTAACCTCCCACAATTTTATTGTGGGGAGGTTAAAATAAAAAAATAAATACATTGAAAATGCGCATAAATTATAGAAAATTATCAATTTTATTACTATTTACCTTAAACTTGAATTTTTCAATATATAAGTGATAAATAAAGGTATTAAAGACTGGTATTATCCAAACAAATCCAACCAAATTATTTTTAATAAACTTAATTACTATTTTCTTCAGAGCTTAAGTCTATGACTTCGTCTTCTTCGTCACCTAAAATAATTTCGTGATTTTCTTCAAAACTGTTATAAAGTTAGGAATCATCACTGTAGTTGCACATTTTGATGAATTTCACTTTATATGCACATATGTGCATTGATATAATTCTAATTGCTGCAGCGCAGAGTGCAATGTACAAAATATTGGTTCAACATGGTCAGTAGTATTTTTCCAACAAAGATCTGGTGGTGGAATTTCAGAATACTGCTTTATATCTTACTGCCACAGAATTGCCTGTAAATTGGCCCATTGGGTAGCACAGTCATAATAATAATTTTCGGAAATGGCTCCTTTGACTTCTAATACAATTTACTTATACATTAAAGAAATGACTATATATTGAATTTTTAATACTTCGATGGGGAATTAGCGTTTAAAGGATCTATTTCCAAAACTTTTTCAATAGGAGTTTATTTAGGAGATATTTCCTGTCGCGTTCGTTAAAATATTTCAAATTTAATTTTTCTTTTCTGCGATATTTTTATTAAAACAAAAAAAAATATTAGTTATTCCAAAACACTATTTGAAAGTATCACAATATAAAATAAATTAAAAACTTTCATACATATGAATTTTTTTTAACTTAACCGCTTATAATTTTTTTGAGATGTATCTCAGAAAGTAAGAAGGAAAGATCGAGTTGGGCCTGTGAGAAATTTTAATAAGGAATTCGAAATCGATAGCATATTAAAAATTTTGTCAATTGGGACAAATTAAATTGCCATAAGAAAATAGCGGGTTTCTTTGAACTTCTTGGTATGCCCGCTCCACCCAGCTCCACCTACTTCTAGCTGCCCCTTGTAAGAAATCTTAGTCAAAGTCAAAAGTCAAAAATATATTATTTATTTGTGCAAATTGTTCCTGTCACTTTTTAAGACCAGTTGACCTGTAATTTTTACAATTGAAATAAAGTGTTACAAATATTTTTCTCAGTGTAGATCAACAAGACGCAAATAAATTATTCGTTTATTAGGAAATTGATAGCACAGCATTTTGAAGCAATTTTAAAAAAATGCTACTAGTCTCTAGTGATGATCTGTTCAAAAAGCAGTAACTATATTTTCTATTTTCTATTCTATTCTATTCTCCCTAAAACACTGTCCATCCCAAAACTATATAGAGAGTGACATTTTAGAATATTGAGTCGATGCCAATGTAAGGTAGAAGAGAAGAGAAATAGACAAATAATATGCTGAAAAGAAACAGATTTAACCTACGCTGTTGCCACTTTTCTCTTTAGCTACTTTTAGTCGTCGGCGGAACCCTTAACATGCTAAAGTGCCTAGCATCAATGTTAGTATATCGCTTTCTTTCACGTACATTATTGTGCTACTTATATTTCAGCTTACTATAGGCATCGACCCAAAATTTCTAGTTGCCCCTCGTGTAATTTTTTTTTGTTTAAATATCAAATAAGTCTTAAACTTTTGCACAGTGTGAGTTTTATATTTATGTTTTAAAAAATAGCATGCTTCAGAGGATCATATTTTTTATGCACTAGCCGATACCTACTATCTACTGTCAAGCCTTGGGCTTCTTGTAGATTATTTGCATTTATTTTTCAATTAAAGTCTTATTGTATTTTATTATACTAAATTGAAAAATAAATATTTTATTCTATTCTATTTATAACTGAGTATCTCTTATGCAATGATCCACAACAGCGCAGAGGTTGAAATGCATAGTCGGACTGGCCAGGTCCGCTGACTCGCGATCACGAGGGGCCCAACACGCCAAGGGGCCCGTTCTGAAGGAAAAGTAAAAAATTAGCTATTTAATGAAGTTTTTAGCAATAATCCTTTAATAGATATTGAAAATAATTTCAAAAAACAAAAAGTCAGTGTAAGAAAAAAAACGCCTAGGGAAATCGCTTCAGATGAATCTGGTAATTTTACGCCAGAGCAAAATTTTAAAATAAATACCTTTCTTAGTATACTTGATAGTGCTTACACCAACATTGAAGAGAGATTTGTACCTAATAAAGACATTTATAAGGATTGTGCATGGTTAAATCAAGAAAAATTTAAGAATATTTACAATTTTTGTGATATTACAGAGTTTCCGGAAAACACTTTTATTAAGCTTAGTGAACTAACTGGTGTTAATATAGTCAATATATTGGTAGAATTAAAACAGTTCGCTGACTAATACGATGCTTTGATAGCTGAATGCAGAGATAAGTTCGGAGAAATGCAGCGAAGAACAGTAGATTCCGTGACTGACAATGAAGAAAGATATTAATTTTTTGATTGGGTGAAAATTAATCTTCATCAAAATGGATATAACTGCACCCAGTGCTTATCCTGTGTTTTTCCGGTTCTAGTGAATTTATCTCTCTTTATGTTGTGTATAAATATGTCTTAACTTTACCCTGCACGCAAGTCACATGCGAAAGAGTTTTTTCCAAATTAAAAAAAGTTAAAGAAGATTGAAAGAAGTGGGCTTTCTGAACATACTTTAAGCCGTTTGTTACTAATGTATGTTGAAAATGATATACGATATACCTGATAGATAAAAATAAAATAATTGACGAAATAGCAAGTTCTTCGGCAGAGTTAAAAAAAATACTAATTAGTTCTTAGAGTGCATATGAAACATTTTTATAGTATCTAATTAGATTTTAAGGTTTATTTGAATATGTTTACATTTGTAACTATTTTGTAATTAATTTTATTAGCGAATATTATTTAGGTATTAAGCAAATCACTACATACACACTTTTTATTTATTATGAAATTACCTACTTTCTGTATATCTGGGCATGCTATTATACTAATTAGGTAAATATTTTAAAACACTTATTATTGCAGAACTAATCAAAACAACTACTCTTTTAGCTAATATTGGCGAAGTATTGAATTATATGATAGGATTCTTATCATTTTAAAGCAAAAAAAAAATTAAATATACTTAAATCATGTATTTAAATTCAGTCATTCACACTTTTTTTATTTAATATGAAATTATCTACTTTTTGTATATTGGTATTTTAATCTGGTCACGCTAATGTACCACTTAGGAACACTTTAAAACACTCATCATTGGAGAACCAATCAAAACAACTACTCTTCTAGCTAATACTGACGAAATATTGAATTACATGGTAGGATTCCTAGCATTTTGAAGCAAAAAGCTATATTGAAAATACTTAAATTATTTATTGAAATTCAGTCACTCTCAACAATTATTGAACCTTACATTATATTTCTACTCTAGAAAAGTTGTACAAGTTTTTTCGAACTCGTTGGTTCTCATCAGTAGAGTATAGAAACATTCATTAATTTTATCTTTGCCCAACAAATTTTAATATGTACGTGTTTTGTTATATTAATTTTGTTGATTTTGTTCTCTTGATATGAGTTTATTTTTTTTTTATTGTTGTTAGTTTTGTTATATTGAAATCTTGTTTTGTTTTTTGTTCTAGCAAAGTTTGGATTTTACGTAATGTTAAAATGCAATAAAATATGTTGGTCTTGATTTTTGTTTCCCTTCAATACCTTAAAAGGAGGCCCTCCGCGGAATTCAGCGAGGGGCCCTATACATGCCACTGTTGAAATGGTTTGTAACTTTACGTATTGCGCGTAAAGACGGATGCAGTATAGCATGTTTGCATTTACGTGCGTGCAATTATATGCCTTAAGTGTGAAACATTATTTTCTCATTCACATCCTCACTATCTTAATATGTGATATTTAATTCCTGCTGAGTAGTAATCAACGAATAATAAATAACGATGGATGTCAATTTATTCATTTACGAACACAACAGTTCAACAAAACGTTTCAAACAGTATATTGAGAAAACTATTGCACCTTGCGATCAAATATTAATGTACATGAAAAAATGTAACGCCAATATTCCGCAAAGAGAATTTGCTGAATAATGTAACATGGACAGATGCAGGACACGCGGCTGACCAATTGAAGAATATAAATAAAAAATTCACGCACAAAAGCTGTAAATCGAGGCGACCACTTTGAGTGGCTTGTCTATAAATTTGTTGCAGGCAATACCCGATATTTATCGGGCGATACATTCTTAAACGTACACTGAAAGGATGCCGTGTTTTTGCAACCTCTTCAGATTTCATGATGTATTCTGTGTGCAAAGGTCTTATTAGCACTATTTAAGGAAACCATTGTGTCAATGCTTAACTTTTTACTTTTCTTTCAAAAACAGGAATGTTTACCTGCGAGTAACAGTAAGCAATAAAGTTTTTCCGGCGTACAACTGTACAAGTTCAGTACTTTGCCAAAAAAATGTTATACGACTGGTACTCGAACAATGTTTACATCGGCAATGCTATAAAAATCAATGGTAGTGATTTGTCATTGACTTCGAATATTTCTCTCGACTGTCGAGCGTGCCTAAACAAATAAAGGCATCAGGGAATGCAGCAAGCAAAAACAAGCATAATTAAAGTGGTTTTGTAAAAATCATAGTTTCTTGTTAAGTTATGAAAAAATGTTAAATGGTGAGGAAACGGATCGGGAAATTGCATATCCAAATAAGAAAAACACGCACATTTTACAGCATTAATCTGTTGGTTTTAATTATTGATAACGTCAGATAAATAGAGTTCGTTTATATGAATATAGATAATACGTTCGTACATTTTACACATTGTAATAAACACTTTTAAAAGCAAGTATTTAAAGTTAACAAACAACATTGATACAGAGAGCACGATTATTTTCATTAAACGTCATAATACCAGATGCATTATATTTGGTTAGTAGATGTATGTCTCAAAAAAAAATTAAATATGTATTTTTTTTCCATTGGTTAAAAAACACTTAAGAATAGAATTAGCTTAAAAAAATTGTCACGTGTCTGCAGAATGTTTTATTTCTTTGCGCCACGTTTGACAGAATTATGATGTCATTGTTCTTTAAATGAGATCCCATTTGTTTAATGGTGTAAAGACGAACTCAGATATAAACGAATTTTTGATAAAACCGTTATTATTTCAATAAATAATCAAAAACCGCTGCCCAAGAAATCACTACTTCCACATCCAGATTTTCTACGCAAGTCTCTCACTACGAAATAAATTTTGAAAACATATATAAAACACAACCACAAAAACAATTGGCCTGGGCACTACACTAGTGTATTCCCATATATTTTCACGCGCTGAATCCGAATCCGAGGTCGATTGGTTGATTGGCTCATATATTCAAGATAACCTCAAAAAATAGTTAAATATGGTTTCAGAGTAATCGTGAGCACCAAAAAGTTACCAGACCAACAGACAAACCGGCGCGATAGAAAGAATTATTTATGGTCAAACTTAAAATCTTGACGTTTCATGACATTCTAAGCCTATTTGAATAACGAAAATTTCCAAACAATTTTTTGCGTTCCACTGGATGTGGAAGTAATACGCAGAAAATGGCATGACAAAGATATAAAAATCATTGTATGCTGTGGACTACCGGATAGAAGTATAGCTTCTATTTCAAGTATTTTCTTCGAGGAAACCTACTACGCATCCTTACTACTCAAAGTAACCCACTGCGCATTAATGGTACCCGAGGAAAGCCACTGTGCATCCATAATACTCGGGAAAACCTACCGAGCATTCATGCTACTTAAGGTAGCCCATTGCGCATCGAGAAAAGCCACTGCGCATACAAAATACTCGAGGAAATCTACTGCGCACCTATACTGCTGTAAAGTAGAAAAGTCTGTTTTTCGCGTTCAAATAGAAGGCTAATAATCTGAGAGGAAAGTTCAAATGAGAAAGTTATAGGTATTAAAAAACCTGTAAAATGAGCCCCCGAATATTAAGAGGTCAGGAGTAAATTCAAAAAAACCGAAATTTTGAAAAAAAATTTTAATTTCAACAATATTTTAGAAAAATATTTGAAATTTTACTGAAGTATGTGCTATATAGGAGGGAACATCTGATAAAAATTTCAGATCGATATCTGCATTATTTTTTGATATACCTATTCAATTTTTTTGAAAAAAAGGGTCTCGAAAAATGGCTATTCAAAAAATATTTAACTTTAATTGGATTTTTTATGCAAAAAAAAATTTCTATTTTTTCAAATTAAGTTTTTACCACTTTTTTCTGAATAATGACCATATAGCAAAAATTTGTAAATATTGAAGAACTCTCGAAGAATAGAATTTTTCTTCTCATAGCAAAATCTGACAGAAAATGAAGTACTTATAGCCATTTTTCGAAGAGCCTTTTTTTTCAAAATAATTGAATATATGAAAAAATAATGCAGATATCGATCTGAAATTTTTATCAGATGTTCCCTCCTATATAGCACATAGTTTAGTAAAATTTCAAAATTTTGCTGAAATTAATTTTTTTTTTAAATTTCGTTTTTTTTTTTTTTAATTTACTCCCGACCTAATAAAGCTATCTCAATGTTCGTTTGAACTTTCCTCTCAGATTATTAGCCTTCTATTTAAACGCGAAAAACCGACTTTCAACTTTACGACCCCCCACCCCCCTTAACCGGTATGACATCAGTTGGCAAACTATAAGGGCTTGTTTTGGATGTCCAACCCACCATCAACTTAAAACAATAAAATCGTGGTTATGTATTTTCGCCGTGTCAAATTACAATTCGACTGAACTACTACCCCAAAAACCTATAAAACGATATGCCACATCGGTAGTGGGGGTTGTGGTGGTGGTAGATGAGTGGTAGTGGGGATGGATAAAGTAAACAAAATTTGAGGCCTTAGGTTCTTGTATACACGCTAATGTACAATTTTATTTTTTCACCCCCTTTATTAATGGGGTGGGGGGTAGTAATGGGGGTGGCTAAGCCAAAAAATTTTTTGAGAACTTAACTTCATTTATATATTCTAAATACCAATTTTACGGACTCTTATTGCTTGATTTACCTATTTATCCCCATTTACCTCAATTTATCCCCCAACCCTTCAACGAAATAAGATCGAAATATAATCTAGTTCCAGATCTCGTTGAAATACATACGTGTTCTATATTTCAAGTCAATATCTTAAACGGTTCCAGAGTAAACGTGCGTACAAAAAAGTTACCGACAGATAGAAAAATGTTTTTTTACTCAAACTTAAAATCTTGGCGTTTCATGACATTCTAAGCCTATTTGAACAATAAAAATTTTCAATTTTTTTTTTATTGGATGTGGAAGTGAAATAATTATTGTTGCGAAAATTGATTTTTTACAGCTTAAAATCAAGTCACATTTATAGAAATATTAGCAAAACCTAAATAATTAGGTGGAAGGACATTGGTCCAATTATGGATAGAAAATCTCTGATTTAGACAAATAGGCTCAGGAAGACTGTAAAAGGGTTGGAAAATTTTAGAAAATAAAAAAATACCGACGAATCTTTCTAATTTTATGATAGAAAAATAATGACTACAAAATTATCAAGCTTAGAGATTTTAAATGCATTTGCTGATTTCTTTAGCAAATCATATGCATCTAGTAACAATTTGCATTAGATAGTGAGTGCAGAATAATTCGGAAATCTATTACAATTTTTCTAATATGTAACTTTGCTAAAGTACTAAATCTGAAGTACTGATTAGTAAAAGTAAATTCTCTTACACGATCATATTTCTAGCAATATTAGTAAAAAAATCTACATTTCTCCAACATAACTTTATAAAATATTGCTAAACAACAACACATTACTGTGCGTTACGTAATTCTTGGATCTTTAGCTGACCAATTACAAACGCATGTAATTTACATCGGTTTTTCAAAAGCATCCGTCATACTTGATCATAAAATGCTGCTGAATAGACTTTTTAATATCGGACTTTCTGGAAATTTGATATTTCTTATTGGATCATACCTGTCTAACAGAAATCAATACGTTGCATTTAATGGTTTCAGGTCTTACGAATACATTAGTTCCTCTAGAGTTCAGCAAGGATCTATCCTCTGTCCATTATTTTTTGTTATATTTGTTAATAATTTAGATTGTAACGGTTTCTTGTCGGGTAGCTGGTTCGGAGATTAATCAGGGTCCAGATTAGTTAATAAGACAGCCCAATAAAAATATAAACAATTTATTTACTTTTTCAAACAGGTAATGTGTGGCAGTGTTACATAACATACAGGTACAGGTTATATGTCCGTATCTTTTACGGTTCTTAAGACAACATTTTCTATTATCTGAGAGAGAGAGAGTGTAACGGTTGCGATGCGACGTCTCTGGCTTTGGCGGCGAAACGGCGCCGGGGAATGACTAACGACTCGAGGGGGTCCCAGTTCAACACGCTGTAGGATTCCCAGGGTCAGATTGCATTCGTTCCGTCGTGTTTGCGTCGGGAGATGCACAAAACTGCAATATGTCCAGCTCAGCACGCTGTAGACAGATTGGCAGGATTATCCATTCTCCATTATGTTGATTTGCGGCCTGGCTTTTATATCTGAGAATCCTCGCTTACTAGTGACGTAGAACGGCGTATAGTTTAGTGTCGTGTGCAAATCCATGCCTCTAGACGGGAGATGGGTAGGTTTGCGTGCCGTGTGCACATTGGTGTCGTGTGTAAATCCGGAATCTTAGTAATGGAGCAGGAATTTAAAGAATGCTTCATTACACTCCCCTCTTTCTTTACAAAAAAAATTTTCAAAATTCTATCAAAGAGAAAATTTTTACTAACTTAACATCAAAATAAAACAAGTTACTAAACATCTTCAAACAAAATAAAGAAAGAATGGCCAATTCTTTCGTATACGCCTGGTATATATGTGCAGATGTAGAGAAAAACAAATTTTTAAATAACATAAACAGTATGTAAAATATCTTAGAACTATGGTACAAGTAAAATAGTTAAAATAAATGAGCACAAAAAAATTGCAAGATACAGGTATACAAATACAAATGTGGTTCTTCCGGACGTCTACTGCAGGGGGCGATGGCGGGCAGGGGGGACGGTGCCAGAGATCTTGGAAGCCGGGCCATCTTGGTTGTGGCGCCTTAACTGTCGCTTCCGTTGCGGAGCTGGGACCGGGTGGGCTGCGTCGTCGTCCTGGAAAAACACCTGGAGGCAGGCAATTGGCCTACCTGGAGTCGGTGGCTTCGGGGGGCTGGGGCTGTCTCCGAACTGGGGACGGCATCGGGGACGGTACCTCTCGGACTGGGGACGGAATCAGGGACGGTACGTCTCGGACTAGGGACGGCATCGGGGACGATACGCCTCGGACTGGGGACGGCGTCAGGGATGGTGCGTCTCGGACTGGGGCGGCATCTGGGACGGTACGTCTCGGACTGGGGGGCGGCATCGGGGTTGGCATCATGGACGACATCTGGGATGATACGTCTCGAACTGGGGACATCGGTTCGTTTAACGTATTTTCGGGACTCTGGACATAAACTTAAATATATTACTGCTCCATATGTGACGGTACAGCTATCGTCTATAATGCAGTAATCTGGATTTGTTTCTGGACATCGGTTCGTTTAACGTATTTTCGGGACTCTGGACATAAATTTAAATATATTACTGCTCCATATGTGACGGTACATCTGTCATCTCTAATGCAGTAATCTGGATTTGTGTCTGGAATTTGGTTCGTTTAACGTACTTTCGGTACTATTCGGAATCGTGTCTCTTCTGGGGTTAAAATTATAGTAGTCTGGATTGCCACCACAAAATCCTTTTCATTTTCGTTTTCTCTCTTGACTTGAAATATCTTTATATATCTCTCTCTCATTCGTGAACGTCTCTTTTTGGGCTATCTGGAATAAACTAAAGTCTCAAAATGTAATCGGGCGCCAAATTATGTAACGGTTTCTTGTCGGGTAGCTGGTTCGGAGATTAATCAGGGTCCAGATTAGTTAATAAGACAGCCCAATAAAAATATAAACAATTTATTTACTTTTTCAAACAGGTAATGTGTGGCAGTGTTACATAACATACAGGTACAGGTTATATGTCCGTATCTTTTACGGTTCTTAAGACAACATTTTCTATTATCTGAGAGAGAGAGAGTGTAACGGTTGCGATGCGACGTCTCTGGCTTTGGCGGCGAAACGGCGCCGGGGAATGACTAACGACTCGAGGGGGTCCCAGTTCAACACGCTGTAGGATTCCCAGGGTCAGATTGCATTCGTTCCGTCGTGTTTGCGTCGGGAGATGCACAAAACTGCAATATGTCCAGCTCAGCACGCTGTAGACAGATTGGCAGGATTATCCATTCTCCATTATGTTGATTTGCGGCCTGGCTTTTATATCTGAGAATCCTCGCTTACTAGTGACGTAGAACGGCGTATAGTTTAGTGTCGTGTGCAAATCCATGCCTCTAGACGGGAGATGGGTATGTTTGCGTGCCGTGTGCACATTGGTGTCGTGTGTAAATCCGGAATCTTAGTAATGGAGCAGGAATTTAAAGAATGCTTCATTACAAGATAAAGTTAAATATTTAGTATATGCTGATCACCTAAATCGTTTTTGTAGGATCGTCTTTGTAGGATCGAAAGCACGAAAAATTGTATTCGCTTACAGGAAAGTAAACCAAAAATTAGTAAAGAGTGCACCAAGTACAAACTTCCACTAAACCTCCAAAAATTCGTTGTTATATATGTCTTACATACGCAAATTATCTTCAATATTATACATTTTTCAAATGAATAATGTTATACTGTATCTTAAAACCGACGGTAATTATATATACGTAAGTTTTCCATAACAAGACCTGCTTGATAGGTACTTTTTTTTTTAAATAGTCAAAGTCGTAGACGTGAGTGCATATCTCAAATTCATCGATGCACAAGAATTGATGTTAAATTTTTACACTCCCAGAACAACTTTCCTATCACAGTTATTTATTTTACCTTCCTAAACCACACAAAAATGCATTCTTCTCTCCTATTCATATAGTTTACAAAAATCACTACGTATCTGTACTAATGCTGACCTATTTAATTGCAGTATTGAAGCTTGAAAACATATTTAAAAAATGCCTAAATCTCCACTTTTGTTTTTCTTAGTTTTTATTAGATATTTATAAATTTTGTGTTTTTTACCTTGATAAATTAGGTTATTTTTGATGAAAATAAATAAATTTTTGAAAATATTGATTTCTTTTGAAAACCGACAATTTGATTATACTAGAAATTTAAAAAAATGTAAACACTTATCTATTCAATCAAAAATGAAAATCTAATTAAAATATCAATTTTTAATTCTCTTACAAGCCCACATCTGGTTGTGTTAGCGAAAGAGCTCCAAAATAAAAATATATTTATAAAAACCCTAGATGAGCTTCCGTCAATCTGGAAATTTTTCCGGGTTTTTTGTCCATCGAAGAGTATGGATTTTTTTACTTGCCAAACATCTTACTAGACAAAGGACCGAGTGCTTTACATCCTCACCAAAAAGAATGATATATTCACTATGTAATCCTCATCTAAGATTATACATAGATATAGAAGCTACTAGAAAGCGAGGCAAGGTCGCTGTGTTCCTTTGGAGGTCACTCAACTTAATTTTATTCATTATCAATAAATAATTCATCTATAACCCTGTGCTCTAGACAATATAAATATCAGCATTTTATAAGATTTTCTAACATATTTACTCATCTTAAACGATTGATAATTTCAATATCTTTTTTAATTTAATTTTAACTCATTGCCAAATAAATGTCGGTTACCGAAGGATTTTTATCTATATATAATAATTAAAATAAAATAAAGATTCAAACGAAATAAAAACATTAATAATAATTTGTCTATCAATTACTTAAAGTTTGCTGGCCTGATCCAGCATTGAGGTCTCCGTGCGGGTACCAAGTAAATACAATTATTTTTCAATTGTCTCCAATAAATTCGCGAATAATGCAAACGATGAACTAAATGCCACCTGCTTTATACTTTATTGTTGTGTATTTACACTAAAGAACAATAAATTTGGCGGAGGACATCTGCCATGCCTATAATTTAAGAAGGGTACATTCATCCAAGTCCGTCACTTCCCTTGTCGTATGTTTATAAATTCACGACACACTTTAACATTCCTATAGGTTTTAGCTAACAAAAACTTGTGTCATTATAGTGATATAAAATTCTTTTATATGGACATAGCATTTCAACAGGTCTTATTATATTACCCAAAGCGAGGCACCAATGATTTTCGAAGCCCAACTCTGATTTGTTTTGCCATACGTGATTATATCCCGCAAATGAAATTGTGCAGCTATTATTGTTCATGTCAATTTACTCGGGTTATTTTGTAATTTTATAATTAAATTTCTATTCGTTTCATATTACAGACCACACGCATAATAATGTTCTGAATTATTGTACTATAAATATAAAATTGTAGTACTAATTGTGTTGATGTAAATTGTTGCATTATGTAATTCTTTCTTTTGAGAATTATTTTTGGCTTTGTACTAATATCTATTATGACTATTGTTTTGTGAATAATAATTTTTAGGCATTCTCTTGGCTCTGTCTAGAATATTATTAGTTTTGTTCTTTTTTATATGATTTTCCAACAAAAATTTCCCAACGGAAGGTAAAAGATAAAAATTGAGAAACTGAAAAATGGATTTTTTTTTAAAATTTCGAAATTACTTTTATTTTATTATTTCCCTCGCTTACCGAATGGAAGTATTGTAATTGTGAAAAAATCTCCTTCCGATATTTTTGTGCAAATACAAAATAATTATATGGGGTGGTCACCCTAAAAAATTTAATTGAAAAATGTGACGGATGATAATATTCCGCATGAAATTAGCACAACTATCAGGGAAGAAAAATATAAAAAATATGCAGGGTCACTGTATAAAATAATTATTTTAGAAACAATATTTGGACTGTAGTTGGCACAAATGAAACTTGACATACTTTTAGTGAAAAGTATGGGGTGGCCACTCTAAAAAATAACTAATTAAGAAATGGAATGTAGTTGTTACTATTGCCAGGAAAAAAATGATATACTTTTAGTCAAAAGAAATATACAGGATAGTCATCCTATAGAAAAAATGATGAATAAATGAACGGCGCTAAATAGAGAGGGAAGTTTTGCGTAAACACTTCCACAGATTTTTTTGTATGTTGCTCATTAAAGTAAAATTTAAAATCCTAGACGCGGTCAGAAGTTGCGGACTGTGGGTTCAGTTCAATGCAAAAATATCATTAACGGACATTTTGGTAGGAGCCCTTGACTCTCAGTTAAGCGTTAAAAAATAATTTTCTAGATTTACGAATTTTTAAGTTTTTTAACGCTTATCTGAGAGTCAATGGCCCCCACCAAAATGTCCGTCAATGGTATTTTTACATTGAACTGAACCCACAGAATCTATTTTTGCACTGACGGACAAAAATAAATCGGTAACTTGCGATAAAAAAAAAAGGACCGGCCTAGCGTCTAACTGGGAGCGCTCACACATATACTAGGCGGTTAGCCTCCTTTATGGCCCCATGTTCATCATACTGACGGACGGAAAAATTAAAAAATACCTTGTTTTAGATACTAGTCAATTATAAACACGGCCAACATTGCATATTTACAATACTTCAATCTGTAGGAATGTTTTCAAAGAAAATGCATTTCATTTCATACCGTTTTGAGGGCTTGTAAGGGGGCCTATCCCGAGTATGTATGCAAATTTCTGACCTCTCTTGTCTCCATCTTGAAAAAATGGTAGAGTTTCGTTGTTTTTTTTTTAAATATCTCGCTATCTGTCAAAGTTATGAAAGAAATACAGACACAGTTTTGCAGATCTTGAAATTCTCTATAATTTTAATCGTTTCACTTCTTTAATGTAGGATTAACATTTTACGATTTATAGTTCGAGAAACGTAAAAATGAACGGGTTAGATAATATTCTTCTACTTTTTTCTGTCTTTCGTAAGCCGTACGTTAAAATAGGTGTTATCAATTTGTAGAGCGTGACAAAAATATATAAATATCATATGGAATTCTTTCAATCAATGTCAATATTCATACTTTTACAGCGCTGTAAAGATCGTCAGGTAGGCGCGGAATTTTAAAAATGTTTCTCGTGGTTTTGCGTCGGGCTGAAAATTATTCCAATACTTAAAACTCTTTTCCACAACACCATAGAGGTAGAGCTCAAGGCGCGCTTTTATTAAGTAGTGTCCCCAAGAAGCCCATTCCATGGCCTGTCCACATTATAACATATTAAATATTTTTTTCAATATGTTATTATATTCTGTATTTTTGATTCAAGCAGGACCATCAAGGTCCTGATTGACTCTCGTCCATTTCTTTCTTGACACAATCCTCATTTGCCATTTCTTCATTTTGAATATGCCCAGTGTCCGCTTTTCACATTTCTTCCATCATTGCAGTATCTCTTCTTCATCGCTTTTGTTCTCATTAGGCACATTGGGGACGTCTGTTACATTCTTGCAAGTTTATCCGCTACAGTTTTGGCACATGATAGAACATTTCATGCCTGTTTTACAAGAACCACAAGCTGCTACACGTGTTGCCTTACACTTACAAAATATTAATTTGAGAAGTGCTGGTGGTGCGAGATCGGCTATGTTGATAACCGAGTCTATGGTTGGTTCTACGCCAGCCCCGCTTCTCAGGATCTTTATCAAATCCTAGCCATGATATATTCTATAAGTATGGTATCGTGCAATGTGCTGTTTTTTCTATTGGTGTTAATGTTAAAAGGTTGAATTTACCTTTTGAAATTGATTTTGAGTAAAGAATTTATACATATTTCAGCTTTGTTATCCCCAATTACAGCAATGAAAAAACGTTCCCCTACCATGGTGAGAACATTTAGGTCTATATTTTTAGTCGAAACAATTTCAGTATTTCTTGCAGTTCTTCATGCTTCTCAGGAATTTTAATGAACTTTGCCTTTCCCATGCCAAATAAAGAAGATGTAGTGTCACATTTGCTGAAGACATGGAGAAAAAATATTGGATATTGATTTATCGTGTTGAAGACTTGCCTGAATCGTACGGAGAAACCTGATCAATAGCCTTCATTACAATAAGTGCATCTGCATCTTCGAAGGCCTACACCCATGTTGGCTTCCTGTAAATAATTTTGGAGCATTTCTAGAAAGCAATTCTTATTTTTGTTGTTCCCCAAAAATTTTCCTGACTCTTTGCTAGAACCCTCCTGACGTTGAAGATTACATCGGCTGTACAAATTTAAATATTAATCTCACCGAAATAATTTTGGAAGACATTTGTACCAGTCTTTCACGCCATACAAATTGATAACACCTATTTTTATTTAATGCAAAACTTACCAAAGACGCCAAAAATGCAGAAAAAACATTCAATATATTCATTTTTAACTTTTTCGCGCTATAAATCGTAAAATATTAATTTTATAAAAAGAAGTAAAAGGATCAAAGTCATAAAGAATTTCAAGCTCTACAAAACTGTGTTTGCATTTTTTTGACAGGAAGCGATAAACTTAAAAAAAAAGAAACTCATCATTTTTTCAAGATGGCGGCATTTCTACTGGGACAAGTTGTATGCATACTCAGGACAGACCACAGAAGCTCTCAAAGTGGCATGGAATTAAATTAATTTTCATTACCACTACTTATTTCAGACTGGTGTATAATGTATGTAAACATTTTGGACTCGAATTGTAGAAGTTGCACCATTTGTTATAATTCATACTCTATAGAAATCACATTATAGAACAAGTTCAACAGTTAGTTTGAAACAATTAGCTTCAGTATTTTGAAAAAGGACTTTGTTTCAGGTACATTAAGACCTCCAGGACTCATTGGCGGCAGTAAACCGAAAGTAGCAACACCTGCAGTAGTATCGAAAATAGAACAATATAAACGAGAAAACCCCACAATATTTGCCTGGGAAATTCGAGAGAGGTTAATATCGGAAGGTAGGTTCTTACATTTTAATAAAACTATTTAACGCGATATGCGTGTAGCGACACTCTTCCTCTACAAAATTAATACAGCTATAAAAATCAGTAATTTATAACCGCAATAATTACATATAAGTGATTCCTAGAGAACTAGAAATGTAGCGCAAACGGTAGTAATTACTCTACACGGTGTTTGTGCGTGTCGTTTAAAGCACAGATGATTAAATAAAATTAAAAGATACTTTCCGTGACGAGCACATGACTTCTCTGTTCTGCGTGTGAATAAAAACACTTTTTATATTAACAAAACCGCAGGTAAAATAACGAATCAATGACAATGTTTAGGGTTTTATATATTGTTTGGGTTGTAAGACTGTTATTGTGTTGTACATCCTTCTACCACAAAACCGACACGTAATTATAGTTATTAGAAACTAAGAAACGGAAAAGTTTAAATGTATTTTGTATGGGTCGCACTGTAATTGTATACGAGAATGAAAAATGGCAAATTAAAAATTAAACCAAATGCAAGCAATATGAACCATATGTTTTACCGACGCATAACATAATTATGCCTTTTGTAGAGACATAAACATTGTTGGGCTAACGCTAAGCAAACCACTTGTGCCGTAATGTTATCATTATATTATCGTGCAAAATAATAGTATAGTACGAATATGGCATGAACTGTAATATATTGCGACGATAATAATTATATATGTTAAATAGGAGAATAAATGAAATATATCTACCAAGTACTCTGACTGTCACCAAATATAGTCTTTTAAAGGACACCAGGGCAATTTGATTTGATTTAGGAGCGTACGGTAGGCATTGTTGTCATTTCCAGGAAACACATCGCTGGGCCGCATACTCTAGGCTGGGTTGGATTTGGGTCATACTTGTTGCCAGCAGTGAGAGCCACATGTCGCTTGGTACAAGAATATAGGATGTGTCCAAAATTCTCTTTTAGTGTTTTTGCTTCTATATAGAGATGTTCTTCTATTTCCTCCACTTCTGATTCGAGCAGCGTATGTTCCCTTGCGATTTCTTCTTAGTTTTTTGCTAGTTTTCTTCATGATTCTCTTCATAATTGTTATCCGCGAGTAGCATGATCTGCCTGTTTTTAGTTTGTTGTCATTTAGTATTAGCGCTCTCTTTACTAGATTTACTGGGATCATTTTTTGGACATGCCCCCAATCCTTCATTTCGTACAATCTTATCCCACTTTGTTCCATTTTTCCTCCTGTTAATGTTGACATTTTCTGACGTTCCTTTTGATTATTCATTGTTTATTTTATCGATTCCAAGTGTACTATTTCCTTTAACACTAACCATTATTTCTAACAGTTGATCTTTTGATGATACTTATCCAAGGACCAGTGATCCGTTCCTTGTATTTATTCTGCTCATTATTTCATTGCATTCCCTGCTTTTTCTATTTCCTTGGTGTCATAAGTGATTTTTTCCTTTTTAACATTTTTCTTGCCGAAATTTTTATTTTTGAGATAATTGATGTTCAATCTAGAATTTCTCATATTGGTAGTTTTTATTTCCTCAAGAACTTTCTTCCGGAATTCTTCACACTGTAGTAGAAGACTGTTAAGGGTATTGTTTGGCGTTTTGATATTTTCCGTCAATACATTTTGTAATATTGTATTGTGTTTGTGTCCCATAAGAAAATATTGTTTTCCTGAAATAAATTTGCATCACTTGTTCAGTTTTAAAAATCAAATCAAATAAAATTTATTTTAAATTTATGTTAAATTTATTTTAAATAATTACAGTTATGCGCCTGAATCAGATCCCGGTCCAGAGCCGACCACACAACCACGGCGCGCAGCGTTATGGTAAGTGTGCGGTCGGGTGAAGCGGGTCTGAATCCAGCTAAAACGACAGGTATTGGGAGGGGGTTAGAACTCCTGCTTAACGTGAAAAGCTTAAATCTAACAATTTGTGAACATAACTAAAGGGGAAATTTTAAAATACTTAAAGCTACACTTGGTGGTTTTTGTTTAATGCGCGCACATCGCGCACTGTTTTTAGAAAACTCTGGTTATTGATACGGGAAAAAGCTCAACGAAAAAACCCGTTTGAACTAGTGACGTCCTTCGCCCGGTGGTCAGCCTGCCTCCGGAAAGGTAGGGCGGGGAGGAAGTTGTGGTTTAAAAGGTTTTGATTTTCAAGAGGTTATTGGTCGAGAGGGGACTTTGAAAAGGAACAAAAAAGGAGAAAAGAACAAAAATTAACAAAAAGGAGACAAATAGAGGGAATGGAAAGGGATTTGAGGGTAAAAGGTGGTGAAAAGTAAAAGGTGGTGAAAGAGAAGTTGTAGGATAGGAAAGTTTTGGCTAGGGAGGTTGCTGAAAGATAGGCAACGCCTGGCATGGTAGAAGATGTCTTATATCGAAAAGTATGGCATTATGCTGTCTGATTCGTGTTATATCGCGGGTTAGCGGACTATCGGCCAGTTTGAATTGTTAGAATTTCTGCGATATTTCCTGGACGAAGTCCGCTAGTAGGGTTATGTCGTGGTAACGTGCGTAGAGATTTCTGAGGGAGGTGTACCTACCGGAGTCTGAAATGAGGCGCATAAATTTATGTTCTAAAAGTCTAAGTTTCCGCATGGTCGTGGCCGGGATGCTGCACCACACCGGCGCCGCGTATGTGAGGGCCGGCCTGATCAGCATCGTATACAACAATTTCTTATTAGTCCTGTTTAGTCCGCTACCCCGCGCCAGGAGCGGATACAGACTCCTGGACATGGAATAGACCTTTCATACGGTGTCGTTAACGTGAGTGTTGAACGTCATCTTCTGTCCAAGTTCACCCCCAATAATAATAATAATAATAATAATAATATTAGTGTCTTTATTTCGATTTAGAAAAATTTACAATTAATTGGGCTTAAAAGAAGTTCAACATAGCTGCTCCTCCACTTAACCACTTCGAGCTGTACATAATGTTAAGCTATTATAATTACATATGTGTAAAAATAACATATATTGCCAATTAATTTGCGAATTAGTTGTGGAATTACAGATTTACGATCTGGCAGGCCCTTTTTGAAATATACCATAGCTAAAGTTAATATAAGTACGTCGGAGTTTATAAAAAAAATTGTTACGTACTCTTTCTGTTGGTACTTACTACTTTAATATTATAATAAAACAAAAAAAAAATATATTACATGCAATATTACAAAATATGCCTTTTTAAACAGCGCAATTAAAAGAAATTATAAACTTATCCTTTTATTTTTTCTTATTTGGGCTGATTTATTTTTACGTTTTCTTTCTTTATATTCATTTCAACACTAGTCAGTAAGTTTTTTATATAAAATAACAGATTTATGTTATGTATAACCAGCATTTTCATAAAATTTTGTCTTTCCGGTAACTTCACCGAAGTTTATCAACGCACTAGATATATCTTTGCTTTTTAAGCTTTTTTTAACCACAACATCTTGATAGATGTTTTGTGACTCATATATTATTCTAGATATTTGCTGAAGCTGAACTTGGCTTGAACTTAGTTGATACAACTCGCCCAGAATTTGATTTAATTTTTTCTTGAGACGCTAGCGGAGTAGGTATTATGGTGCAACTTTTAGCTAGAAATCGAACGCTTAAGATTCCTTCATTTTTTTAAATTTTTATAGAATAGTCAGTAATAGCTAAAAAAAAAAAACCGTCAGTAGAAAACCAAGTTTTGTAATATAATACTTCTAACAGAAATGCACAAGAAACAAAACCTTCTAAACAAGGCATATGCGGCTTTCTGGTAGTGGCGGTGAGAAGTACGTAAAGTCCTGGAAATTTTTCTACTGGAGTGAACGCTGCAGTGATAAGACTTATACTTTACTATACACCTATTTTCTAGTAGTCCAGACAAAGAACAGCAGCATTTCAACTTTTTTTTTTTTGGGAGGAAGGGAAATCATCAAGGACACCTGTCGCTTAGAGTGCCGAACTCCCTCTATTCGGTGTTTCCTCTTGGTCTGGGACTGCTTTCGCTGTTCACAAGTCATTTAAGTTTGCCGGTGTTAATTGGCGTTTCTCCATGGGTTCAAACCCATCTGTCTTTCATATTCTTCCTTCTTTTTGATAATACGGGTTATTCGCTCCTCCGCCCTTCTCCAGTTTTCCTCCGTTTCCAGCATCCTATCTACTATATCTTCCGGTAACAACAACGGCGCCCTGCTGCCTCACCTGCCTACCCTCCAATTGTTGCATGTGAACTCGGTGTTGTAAGCTTTAGACCTATGTTATACATGAGTAGCGGGTAGAAGATCTCCTAATAATTAACAGCGTTCTCACTCACTTAAGCTCGGGCTTCCTCTTGACCGGGGGCAATAATCTATAATAGATTCTTTACCAAAGTCGCGATAAATAATAGTGGGCGGCAGTACTATTATTATCGGTTACTTGATTTCTTTGAAGACTCCGCCTGTAGAAGATAAAAGGCAGTGGTAGAGGAAACTGACATGATAGATTTTTCTTTTGTCCAAAATTGGCTTCAGCTTGTCAAACTATTTCGGAAAAGTTAGATCAGAATTTTTGGACAAGAGCTTTTTTTGTCCTTTTTAGGGAATAAACGGGGTGGTAAACAAAAACTTATACGATGAAATTGGCTTCAGCACGTCAAAACACTTCAGAAAAGTTAGATTTTTTTTTCGAGAAGGGGAAACACACACGGGCTGTCCATCGCTGAAATTGGTCTGAGTGTCAGACTCTAACTGACTAAAACCCCTCCTCCTATGGCTCGTCTGTAAAGAAATACTCCGAGGGCACTGCAGCCCCTTGGACTTATTGTGCTTTCCCTATTGTGCTTAGTTTACACTGTCCATTTTAATATTCCTGTATCAGTGACAAGATGATACAGGTCTCAAAATGGGCGAGGTTTCTGTGTCTGTTTGTGTTTGCCCGTAGATATTATATCTCCTGCGGTCCAATGCCTCGCAGTCATGTATAATATGTTCCAGAGTTTCTGGTACTTTACCGCACAGCCTGCAGTTAAGTTCGCCAGCAAACTTTCCGATTAAATGCAGGTACTTCTTAATGGGAAAGTGTCCCGTTAGAAGACCTGTTATGGTTCTCAACTGAAGCCTGTTCTTTGTGAGCAGTTTCTCAGTTTGTTTTCAACATGGTCCATTAATAAGAGTTTTCCCATGTCGATTTTCTGAAATATTTCTCCAGTAGTGGTTGAGTTTACTCTTGACCCAGTCTTTGATTACCCTTCTGGCTGAACTTTTTGTAATACCTAGCGGTCATAGAATAAATCAGCTGCTCCTTGTCTAGCAAGTTCTTTAGTTTTTTCGTTGCCCTCTATCTGGTATGTCCCGGTACCCAGAGTAGTCTTACTCTGTTCCGCTCACCCAGACTTTTGAGCTCTTCGTGGCAGTCCCAAACCAGTCTGGAAGACGCTTTGTTAGACGCTAGTGCCTTAAGTTCCGCCTGACTGTCTGATGCAATTAAGAATTGCCGGTTCACATATCGTCAATGAGAACCTTAGGGCAAGACTTTTTTTTTTGTTATTTATCATTGTTATATTTCAAATATATATAAAACAGAAAATGTATTCCGGGCAAATAATGTAGATTTAATTATTATTTACTTAAATAAAACATTTGTTTAAATTATTTTTCATAATTTCTGCTCTAATACTAGTAACAAAAGCACTAATCAATTATAATTTTAAATCCGCGCGAGATCACAGTTGCTTGGAATGTAAGTGTGAAACATACTGAAAAACATACGTCATTTGTAAAGGTGTGAGTTTCAGACAAAGAATAATCCAGACAATTACTTTTACTGGCGCGTGTCTAATTTGAATGGTCAAAGCCAACTAGTAGTATATTAGTTTATATAGAGTTTAGTTGGATATGTGGTTATTAATATAATAATTATTAACCAGGTTATTTGCAGTTGAAGCCCACCTATGTGGAAGCGCGATGTTGTTAAATTATATTCTTTATCAATATCAGTTTCAATTATGTTTCTTTCACTAATAACTATTTGTGGTTTAATATTATATATGAATGCCTTCAACCTCATTTAGTTTTTGTGTGAAAAAGGGCGAGCCTTTAAATGTAAATAATACTAAATGTCAATGTTGGAAATTATCGACTGAAAATATAATTGACAGGTTTAGCGGGAAGGCTGTACGTTTTGTCCTGATATAATTATTTATTGAGAAATTAATTAAACTAAGTATAGCAAGAACAAGATCAATGGTAGATAAAACTACTTAATTAAAATTACCTTTAGCGCTTCCTTGTTATTTGTAGATGGTTATCGTCAGAAGTTTAAAATGTTAAATTTATTATAATTCAGTCGGCAGTTTATATTTCAAACAAATGGTTATAATTTATTGTAAAACATCTAGTCAACACTGTCAAACCTCTCCTTACAAGGTATTTAAGTTGCTAATCTGCCATTGTGAATGTGTAAATTCGCAGCTTAGTTTTGTTCGAGAATGCTTTGCTTGCGAAATTCAGTATTAATACAGCGGTGATAGCATAAAGCATGGGGTTTAGTCCGAATAAGTGCGAGAGTTTTGAAACTTTGCAGATTTCGATGCCCTGAATGAAATTTAAAAAAATGCAAAATGTAATCTCAGCCACAGGCGCGGCGCCGCGATATTGAAAAAATGGCGCACAAAAACAGTTTCCTTGAAATATCTTGCCTCATACTGCAAATAATGTTCTTATAAAAATAAAAGAGCATTACATTTTCTACAAAATATGTTCTATACATTTTTTCGTTAAACTGGATAGTTTCGGTGCAGCAGCCGATCGAAGTCAAACATTTTTGAAATAATTATGATTTTTTGTAATTTCTGAGTTTAGTGCGACTCTTATGAAGGAGTATTTTTGTGTTGAGACAAAATTTGTTTTCATACCTGAAAATCCTCAAATAGTTGATTTTACTTGTCTGTTACGCATAGCTCAATGTTCAATACTCGTTTCCACACTACCTTGAGGTGCAGTATATGGCACGTTTTTTTTTACGTGGTTGTCCCCTATAGGCCTAATCCACGACTAGCCTGCTTCTTGAGGCGTTTTAGGTGCTTGAGGTCCAGGTTCGTTGCAGTCTTCAACAATACTTTCTTCGAAAATAGCTTCCGTTGCGCTGTCCACTGATTCTACGTATTGATTGTTCTCCATGCTTTCGAGAAATGTTTGGACTGGAGAGTGAACTTCCTCATCGTCATGAAGTTCGTCGACTATTGCTGGTGCATTGTCGCATCTTTGTCCATTACGGAATTTGCAAATTACAGAACATTTTAACGCTGCCTTTCTACAACCTCATGCTGCACTGCATCCTTTCTTGCATTTACAAGAAAAGAAATAAGTAGCTTTTCAGAAGCAGGATTTGTCAGCATTGTTTACTAGTGTAAGCCTAGCTTTGCTCTGTTTCCATCCCCATTCTTCAACATTTTTACAAACCCTCTGCCACTCCTGGACTTGATAATATGTCCTGAATGAATGCTGCCGTATCGCTGCAGCTGTAGGTGGTAGAGACGCGATGTTAAACTTGCTTTTTGTGAGTGATCTTACGAAACATTGGTAATAGGACATATTTTGTAGAAAATGTAATGCTCTTTTATTTTCATAAGAACATTATTTGCCGTATGAGGCACCCGAAGCGAGATATTTCAAAGAAACTGTTTTTGTGCGCCATTATTTCAATATGGCGGCGTCGGCGGCTGAGATCATATTTTGCATTTTTAAAAATTTCATTCAGAGCATCGAAATCTACAAATTCCCAAAGTTTCAAAACTGCCGCACTTTTTCGGACTAAAAATCTACCTATCGACTGCACTATACCGGGTGATTCAGTTTGGTATTCGCCCCCCTGTATCTTTTTTATTTTAACAGAAAACTACAATAAACCATATATATTAGTAAGCTCTATCGAATGACGTCCTTAAATCATCTATTTGATTATATATGCCAAAATAACGATAGTCAACTTTTTTTTTTCAAATGGTATGCTATACATTTTTTACCGATTGTTGTAGAGCTTCTCTTTCTACATTCAACCATGTGAAAAAAGTATACACTTCCATAAGGAAAATTTCGAGAAAATTAATAAAATACGAAAAACTTCATTTAAAGGTTTTGTTTCTGAGTCAACATAGTTAGCCATGGAAACAATTAAATTTTGTCATTGTTAGTAATGTCAAATTGAAAATACTGTTATTTGTGACAGTGTTGTTCGTTTTCGTTTTATGTTATACTTCGAAATAGATTTACACAATGGTATCTTACACTAATGAAGAAAAATTGGACATGATATTAATTTATGGAGAGTGCGGAAAAAACAGTAAAGCAGCGAAACGTTTATATCAAGATCGCTTTCGAAATAGGCCGGTACCATCAGACAAAATGTTTGCAAAATTGGCAATAAATATGAGCGAAAGTGGAAGTTTTGAGAAAAAAAGAAACGTTTTTAAGCCTAGAACCGCACGAGATGAGGAACATACAGTTGCAGTTTTAGCCCATGTTTACGTAGACCCGCATATTTCTATTCGTCAGTTAGCGAGAGAAACTGATATTTCATATTCTTCAATTCAAAGAATTCTGAGAGACAATAAACTGCGACTATATAAAATACATTTACATCAGGGCTTGCTTCCAAGAGATTACGAGAGACGTCTAAATTTTGTAGCGTGGTTGGCAGTTGCTCAAGAAATGACTATATTAGATCGCATCATGTGGTCAGATGAATCCCGTTTCCATAATAATGGAATTGTCAATAGACATAACTGCCATTATTGGTCGCAGGAAAATCTTCACTGGCTTCGGGAAACTAATTTCCAAAATATCTGGGGAATTAATGTACGGTGTGGAATTCTCAACGGACAAATTATAGGACCAAAGTTTTACGAAGGCACGCTTACTGGAGAAAGATATCTACAGTTTTTAAGAGAAGAGTTGTTAAATTTCATAGAAGACGTTCCATTACATATTAGACATAACATGATATTACAACAAGATGGGGCACCACCACATAATGCTATAATTGTAACGAATTATTTAAATGCAGCTTATCCAGGTAGATGGATCGGGAATAGTAGTGAGGCAGTCAAGTGGCCTGCCAGATCACCGGATCTCACACCGTTAGATTTTTTCTTTGGCCATATCTAAAAGAAAGAGTGTATTTTACACCTCTAAATGATGTCGAAGATCTTAAAAATAGAATACAAACTGAATGCCGCAGATTAAATGTTGAAATTTTTCGACATGTATGTACCCAAGGCGTGATAAACAGAGGACGATTATGTTTAGAAGCGAACGGAGGACTCTTCGAACATATGAAGCAATAAATAATGTTTTTATTTTCTTAGTTAGTTTTCAAGTATTTTTAGTTTTTTTATTGGTAATTGTTATTTATTATTAGTTGCTATTTTAATATTATTGTTTGAGTGTTATTATCATTAATTAACTAAAGATACGACATTAAATGTTTTATAAAAATGAATTACATAATAATTATTTAAAAACAGAACTTTGTTTGGTCAAAACACTAAACTTTGTTTCGAAATTTTTACGCCTCATCAGTTCCGTACACAATCCTCGTACAAATCCCTCTCTTTCGAAACTGATTTGCCTAGTTGGTACTAGTTACATTACTTACAATGTCAAAATTCAATTGCTTCCTTGGCTAACTGTGCTGATTCAGAAAAAAACCTTTGAATGACGTTTTATCACATTTTATTAATTTTCTCGAAATTTTCCTTGTGTTGAAGAATGAATTTCAACATTTAATCTGCGTCATTCAATTCGTATTCTAGTTTTAAGATCTCCGATGTCATTTAGAGGTGTAAACTTTTTCTTTCAGGAAGAAATCTAACGGTGTTTAAAAACGTTTCTTTTTTTCTCAAAACTTCCACTTTCGCTAATATTTCTTGCCAATTTTGCAAACATTTTGTCTGATGGTACCGGCCTATTTCGAAAGCGATCTTTATATAAACGTTTGGCTGCATTACTGTTTTTTCCGCACTCTTCATAAATTAATATCATGTCCAATTTTTCTTCATTAGTGTAAGATACCATTGTGTAAATCTATTTAGAAGTGGGTATAACATAAAACGAAAACGAATAACACAGTCACAAATAACAGTATTTTCAATTTGACATTACTAACAATGACAAAATTCAATTGTTTCCATGGCTAACTATGTTGAATCAGAAACAAAACCTTTAAATGAAGTTTTTTCGTATTTTATTAATTTTCTTGAAATTTTCCTTATGGAAGTGTATACTTTTTTCACATGGTTGAATGCAGAAAGAGAAGCTCTACAACAATCGGCAAAAAAAAGTTGACTATCGTTATTTTGGCATATCTGACCAAAGAGATGATTTAAGGACGTCATTCGATAGAGCTTGACAAACTATTTACAAATATATATGGTTTATTGTAGTTTTCTGTTAGAATAAAAAAGATACAGGGGGGCGAATGCCAAACTGAATCACCCGGTATATAATAAGAAAATACACTTTGTCTTAAAATAATTTCGTTAAAATGTAGATCCAGCACTAGTAACTATAGATATGAAGCGAAGTATTGCACTAAAAGACGTAAATTGAAAATATCTTACAAACCGCAACAGGTGCCATTTTTCCTTTTTTTTTTCTGAGAAAATGACTGTTCAAGAGTTATTAATTAGCAAGAAAATGTTGCGTTGGGAATAAAAACTATTCTTTAAATACGCGTAATACCATCATAATATTTCAGTAAATTTGCCCATGGATAATCGTAGCCCACCTCTTGTAATTACAATGCGACTGACGAATGATTAATAATCGTATATTTATCATCTGGGCGCATTGATCATGATCACACTTGGATTCGGCTCTCAGATACCATCAATTTGATTTGATTTATCTTTAAGTTAATTCTCTATTCAACCCTCTGGCTAATGTATAAAAGGCTATCAATAAATTCATTTCCAACACAAGTTACTTTGTTAAATTATAGTAGCTAGATATGTAGATACATTGACGTTCCATATCGCAGTAATGATTATTTATTGCATTAAAACTGAAGAAAAATCGACTTCCATTTTTAATAATCCTTATTGATATTATTGAGTCTAGAGAGGTATTGAAAACATTACATTCCTTTATTTCCTGTAAGATTCTAATGGGAGATATCTATAATAGTCCGGAAGGCAGCGACCTTTTGGAGCTAGTCATTTTATTAAGGCTGGTTTTGATTTATATAATAGTTTATTACGTACACATTCACGAAACGGCGGTCAGATGCTCAAGTAACGGTGGAGGTAGGTGCTGGAGCGCCCCCCACGCATAACAAATTTATTGAAATAAAAACATACCAACATAGTTGAAATTTTGTATGTTGTTTAATAATGTTAAAAAGTGATAAAAAATAATAGTCAGCTGTTAAAATGGCGATGGATAATACGTCTGCTGCTCATATAAACATGTTAATCAAAAGTTTAAATTTTAGTAAGTTCATCAAGGTTCAAATTTTGTTATATAACAATATTTATAATGTATATGACGAAAAATTAAGTCAGCTGACGGTAAGAGAGGGGAAAGGAAAGCTGACGTCATAAACATTGTAGCTCGCAGCTAGCATGCGGCGCGCGCATCGAACATCGCGCATTGTTTTCATAACAAAAGCTGACAGCTTTTCGATTATGACAGACAGACAGATATGTCTGCTGCTCATATAAACATAATAATTCACCTTCATTTTAACAGCTATGATGTTTTATCACTTTCTAACATTATTAAACAGCATACCAAATTTTAACTTTGACGGTATGTTTTTATTTCAATATTTTTTTTACGCGTGGGTGGCGTTCTCGTAGCTTCCCCCACCACGGGTTCGCCAGCTGACCGCCGTTTCGTGTATGTACACGCAATAAACTAGTACATAAGTGAAAATCTGCCTTAATGGTAAGAGTGCAAAAAATATGTCGCTGCCTCCCGGGCTATAAGAAATTATAAACTAAACATTGACGTTCTTTTTATCACATTAAAAATGTCATTCTTCTGAGTCATTTTTGTTACTTAGGCTGAAATATATAGCTTCCAATTTCCACGAATAAATGGATTCTGAAGTTATTGTGAATATAGGCACACAGAAAAATTTCAATTTATTAAACCGATTTTTGGAATTCGCTAGTGAAATATAAATTTCCCTTAAAAACGCAATTTTGTTTTTATACTGATCATAACTTTGTATATTACTAGTATATAACGGTACATGTATGCCACATCGATCTGATGCCAGGGCCTGCTGAGTGTCCTTTTAGCATAGAATTTCGAAAAATAGAACAATAAGTGAAAAAGAAAATCATAGCAATTGCCAGACTGTTTTAAAGAGAATTATTTCTTTTGTACTTATAGTGGTGTTAAGAAATATTTTTTATAGTATTTCGCAAACAGCATAAAAATCTATGGAAAATCAAAAAGAAAATCTGTTTTTGAAAATAATAATTTCTAATCCTTGCGTTCTTTTGATAATCGTAAAATCATTATTTTAACAAGAAACTGTTAACGTATTTTCAAAGTACGTAAAAAACGAACAATTAAAGAAAGTGAAGTTTGCAGTATGTTGTTTCTCTATTCTTCGATCTATCTGCAGCATTTGAAACTGTGAATCATCAGTATCTTATAGAAAAATTATAATAATAATAATAATAATAATAACAGTCTTTATTCCACAATAATATAAATATACAAACAAATAAACGAGACACATATTTCAGTAAATTGTGGAAAAGGCGGAGTTCAAGCATTTTGGATTTGTCGTCCAAAATGCTTGCTCTTCCACTTATACAATATAGGTATTAGAAATTCTCCTTTAAGTTGGATCAAATCTTATCTTAGTGGTCGGAAAATGGTTGTAAAGTTGGCAGACAATACCTGAAAAATTCATGATGTTAAATTGGGCGTTCCCCAGGGTTCAGTTCTCGATCGACTGTTGTTTGGTATATATGTGAATGACCTTCCATTTAACATTACAAAGGGATTAAGTTACAATGTTTGCAGATGATATGACAATAATTGTTTCAGCAAAATATCCTGAGGAAATTCAGTTTATGGCAAAGCTAATTGTTGAAGAATTAAATATATGGTGTGATAGAAAGTTAATATTGAACAACAAAAAAACTATCTGTTTAAACTTTATATTACCTACCCCCCCCCCCCCCCCCCCAAGAGGACCTACTATCTATGATAAATGTAAAGTTTGCAACAGATATTAAGTTTTTAGGTACCTACTTGGACAAGACAGTCTCAAATTGAGCATGTCCTCAAGCAGCTCAACAAGGGATTTTTGCTATCCTTTAGCTCAAAAACTCGATGAATGAGCAGGTACTCTTTATGCTATTCATGTATCTCTATTATATCTTGGGGTAGTGCAATTGAAACGAACATTTTATACACAAAAAAGAATTGTGAGATTTATATGAAATATAGAGAAAGCTGTAGAGACATTTTTAAACAAAAGAAAATTTAACTGTTCCTAGCATATTTACTCTAAAATGCATCACACTTTTCACTAAACTTAAAGACAAGTTCACAATGTTGTCTTCAAGTCATAACTACAACACTAGACATGGTGATCTTATTTCTATTCCCAACCACAAAACTAGTAACTTTAAATATTGTTTCTATTATAATTGTATAATTTGTTACAACGCTTTACCAAATAAAATTCGCAGAATAAATATTGTCATAAGTTAGTGAAGGAAACAAAGAATTTTCTCTTTGAAAATGAGTACTATAATTTACAGGAATTTCTGTATAGAAACTAATAATATATACCTTGTTTGAAGATATTATTATTGTTTTTTCTTTTCTTCATTCCATTTAACAATATAAAATGTTTATGACTAATTACATGTCTCTTATGTTAAATTTGGGTATGTGCAGTGATTATTTACTTATCTTTATTATAATTATTTTATATAGAGTGGGTCTCACTTTTCATCACTACACCCCAATATCTCGGCCATTTGTTGATCGATTTAGATCAAATTTGCTATACTTCCTTTGTTTCAGATTGTGAAATTTTTTTTTCGAAATTAAATACGCCTACCATGATCAAAATAAATTGGAAAAAATTAGGAATTTATATTAGCGATTGAGAGTTTTTGCTTTTACAGAATCTTGTTCGGCATGACCTAAAACCCCTGTATACCAAATGAATATTTGAAAAATGGTAGCTATTTTTTAAAATACTTAGAACTCGGCATACCAATATCTTTGTTAACATGGAGTGCTTTGGAATAGATTTGACAATTGCATCGAATGTCAAATTAAACTTAAACATGGCTGTACAACAATTAATTATTGCTGATAAAATTGAAATAATAAGAATTGGAACGTTTAAAAAATCTCTTCTTCATTCCAGTTCCTTAGTTTCTAATATTTTCGGTAGCATCATCCACTGTTTGTGGTAATTTGGAATTTATATTATGTGCTCCTAAAATGGTTTATATAATTCGTTTCATATAGCCATATAGGCCAGTCAAAATAGATGAATACGAAATGTCGTTTACAATAAATATATTTTTGTGTGCCCAATGCACGCTCAAGTGCTCTAAATAGCACTTAATGTGGGGGTTTAGTCCATTTATCATAATGTTTCAGTTTTTAATAATTACATTGTAGTAGAACAATTTGTTAAGTAAACTTGTTCTATTCGATTCTATTAAGTTATACACGAAACGCATGTACACTGTACTATGCATAAAATAAATAGTCTGTTTGTGAAAATATATATTTGTTTATTTATTTTCGCATCATTTTAATACCTCAATACCTGAGAAGTTTTATTTTTTTTTCTGTTTAACATGCAAATTATATATAAATATATTTTATTTCAACTGTAAATTGGACACTTAAACATAATTTACATTATACCGATGATATATTTCGTATTATGTATTATATTCACTTTAAAAAAGAATAAAAAAATACAAAAGTGGCATTGTTCTCTCGTCTGTAGCTCTTAAACGAAAAATTTTCTGGGAAAATGTCAAAAATAATAAAATGTTCAAAATCAATTTTCTCAACTTTTCTATCCTTTGATATAATTTCGAACATTGCTTCATTTACGAGTTAGATTGCAAATAAAGCGAAAAATGGCAAAAAATGGACAATTGTTTAATTTTGAAGTATGTTGCCCCACCTGTCACGCGTGCCGATTGCTGGTATATGTTTGTGGATATCCCAAACTATACTTTAAGAAAAAAAATCGCGGGTAAACGACATTTCGCACAAAAAAACTGTTCCGACTGGTCTAATATCCCAATGTACTGACCGTTTGACAATTATTTTGGTACGGAGTACGTCGCACAGTATGTAATGGTTTATTGAATTCATGTCCATGTAATTAACTACCCTACGGCATGACCGTGATTATCTAATAACAGCGTTTGCTAGACCTAACAGAAATTTTATATCTTCCGGCTAGGCGGAATTCCGGCAAGGACAAATTTACTCGGTCTGCTGATTGATCTTATGACCACCTGCAATTGCTACCCTCAGCGATCTTTTCCGCGCTGCAGGGGTCATGATTGCTCTCGTTTCTTCACCGGATTACTTCTCTGTGACAAATTAAACTTGATGTTATATTAACAAGCTTACCTAGCCAACCGTTTTACACAGTGGTAACAAATGAACAATTACTTGGAGACATCCGTTATAAACCCATGAGACAACCAAGATTATTTTGATTATTACCAAGTCATTGTAGAAAATTATAGAGCAGCAGCAATTTCCAAGTTTATAAATTAAATGGACGAATTGCAAATTCATGATGATAAAAATATGTCGCATACTAATTAATATACACGCATGGAGTATTTTTAAAAATTTCATTAAAGTTAGGAACTGGAGATAGAGGCAATGGGAATTCAGTTGAGAATCCTAAAGTTGGGTATAAATGACTCTCAATTCTATATCAGAATTAATTACACAGGCATCCAAGAAAAGTCGATTTTATGAGGTTTCACATATATACTCCCATGTATTTTTGACCGCTGAACACCATCCCGGTGTCAGTTTTACAAAGTTAGTTCAGGATTTTTTGTTAACCACGAAAAATAGGTGAAAATGGGCCAGAATAGGGTTTAAAATATAAATTAGATTTTAAATAAGTAGACCATGTGTTCGATGTACTTTTGACCTCCCGATGTTAGTTTCAACCAATCAGGAAAATGTTTTGAGTAGTTGGGAATACAATTTCCACAGATAAGCGAAGCCAACTTGAAGGAGGGCATTTTTAATTGTCCACAAATAAGGAACATGTTAAGAGATAAGAAATTCATTACTAGAATGTCAGATACGGAAAAGGGAGCTTGGCAGAACTTTAAAGAAGTTGCTAATACATTTTTAGGAGACAATAAGAGCAAAGACTACAAAGAAATAGTATCCAACATGGTAGAAAAATTCGGAAAATTAGGTTGTCTAATGAATTTGAAATTATATTTCCTACATTCTCATATAGACCCATTTCCGGAAAATGCAGGTGATTATAGTGAAGAGCATGGTGAAAGTTTTCACCGCGACATAAAGAAAATGAAGGGTAGATATCAAGGTCGATGTTTTTATTAGGCGCATCATTTGAAGACAAAAGAGTACGGTACCATAGAAAAGAATAAATCAGGCCTGTTTTCATCTGTTTTTTGTGGTTAAAAAAAATCCTGACCCGATGGAGCAAAACTGATATCGGGATCGTGTTCAGCGGTCAAAAATACATCGAATGCTGGTCTACTTATTTAAAATCTTTAATTTATATTTTATTCTGGCTTGTTTTAACCTTTTCGTAGTTAACTAAAAATCCTGACCTAATTTTGTAAAACTGACATCGGGGTCGTATTCAGTGGTAAAAAATACATCGAATACATGGTGTACTTATTTAAATTTTTTAATTTATATTTTCAACCCTATTCTGGCCTGGTTTCACCTGTTTTTTGCGGTTAACAAAAAATCCTGACCCTAACATCGGGCTCGCGTTCAGCTATTTAAAACTACATGGGAGTATATATGTGAAACCTCAGAAAAATGACTTTTTTGTGTGTTATTAGCTTGGAATATTTCTAGCAAATTCAATGACAACGTTTAAAAGCGTCCATATACAAACGAAAGCGATATTGTTGACGTTAACTTAGTTTCTATGGACCCAGAATTGCTGTTGTCGCTGCGGTTCGTGTAACTTTAAGTTTACCTTTGAAGATTGTTACCTTAAAGACTGCCTATTATATATTAATATTATTTTTTATAACCATCCAACTACTCGCTGAAACAGAAAGACTAAAGCAACGACTTAAAACGTCAACATAGAAAAGAAAATTATAACAAATTGGATAGAAACGCGCAATAACATGTTCACCGAAGGAATCCGACATGTCTACTAAAGAACGCGATGATATTGGACAACAACAAATTAATAATAGGAAAACCATGATACTCATAGACAACAACAATTCAAATGATCATAAACAAACTAAGAAAGGATCAAATGCACTGGGAACACACAGCAAGGAAAAAATGAATATAATAACGAAATCACAATGATGTATGCTCTTCTGGAATCAGAAACGGAGGGAGTAGAAGACTCAAAAGAAGGACTCTAGAAGCAAAAACACAAAATAGCAGCATAAACACTACGTCATACGGAATACGGCAACGCACATTATAGTCTGGGGTCCAACAGCATGAAATCGCTCTAAATTCCAAGTAACCTGTTCCGACATGACGTACATTTTTCAACTTCAGATTTGCAGAAAGGGTTATATACGACACCAGAAATGACTTGTCGGCTTCTCATCAGCTCTTGCAACTCCTCAAATGATAAGAAAGGAGATGAAATGGTAATTTAAAAAAAAAAAACGTTTTTTAATACATAACACGTCCTGTAAAAAAAACTGTGCATGATATTTATCTATTTTTTTTACAGTATCCACTAAAAACATAAGCGCTTGAATGAGACTCGATGGCATTGTTTAACTATTTTTAATTTTTTTGGAAAAAAATATGAAATCTGTAACCATAAAATATTGTAGTAAGAATTTCAACATAGGAGCAAGTACTTTAATTTTAAATTTTTTGTATACAAATTATGCTCACAAACATACCCAATATACTGAAAATGTTTTCAAGATAAGAACAAAGTTGATATTACATATAGTATTAGAGTTATGAATTTTTAAATTAGGTGTACGATGCGACGCATCTAATAGCTAAGACGACAGCTCTCCCGAAATTCATAAAGCTCATAAAAACAGTTTTCAGTGAAATTTACTACGCGTATGTTCTGTGAAGTTATTTAGCTTAACATTTTAAGATTATAAAAGCTATTTGTGTTTGAGTATTTAAATCGATTGATTATTATTTGGTTCATATTTATTATTTGAAGTGTGGATTTTGTATACCAGGTGCTATTGAGTGTTTGTGTGTAAAAGGCAGACTGTTTGACATTAGAATAAAACTAAGTTGACATTCAACAATGGCTGAACAATTAGATTTTAATAAATGTATAATATGCCAAGATGTATCGTCTGAAGCCAAAAGTAAATTAACTGCGCGAGGCTTGAAACGTTTCAAAACGCTTTACTAATTAGAAAAGACAGAGTTTACCGATTACGTCGGGAGTTGATAAACAATAATTTTATTTAAAAAAATCATATTTACTATCGTAAACGCTGGAAAAAAACCTTGAATATCTTCAGAGTAACCAAAAGGGAAATGAGCGCGTAAGTAAGCCAGAAGAAAAGTGCAATTCTCGGCAAATGAAAAAATATGCTTTTTGTGTTTGAAAGAGGCAACCGTGATTTAATTTTAATATCAACCGGCTATGAACTCCTCAAAAGGATACAAGGTGTTGAAAACTCCCTAGTCGACATAATTGCATTAAATAAAATGTGATACAAAATGTTCTTGTGAGTGGTGTTCAATTGCGTGCTGATGTGCTGCTTTTCTGAAAATTGTTTTAAGGGAAAAAAGCAATATGCACCACTTTATAATAATAGTGATTCTGACTAAAATGTATTTGAATAATTATATGAAAAATTATATAATATACAACACTAAATGTTTTATTTAAAATATCTCTTATTCCTTTCTGCTTTCTATTAAATCTGCTAATACCCAAAATAATATTTCTCCCTAATGATTTATTTGTTAAACAATATAAAAACGAGTAGAAGTTGTATTCGGGCATGGCTGATTCCGAATACCTATTTGATTGACATTTTGCTCGGACACACAATTCACTTTGTATCGATTATTAGAGTCAATATTTATTGTATTATTTTTTTTAATGAGTGGCCGCAATCGGCAACGCCCGATTACTACTTTTATTCGGTTTGCTGCATTGCTAACATAAAGTAATTCAAGTTTGAAATTAAATTGAACAGTACTCAGTACTCTTTACTGTTGCGCTGTACCGATCTGTCATGTAGACTATTTTTATTTTAATGCTGCATAACAAGGGCGGATCTGGACCTTGAGCTTGGGGGGGGTAACACTGAACCCAAAATTTTTGATGAGCGTGGGGGGGGGGGAAATCCGAAAAAAAATTTTCGTCCCAAAATTTTTTTGAAGAGCAGGGGGGGGGGGGAGAAATCCAAAAAAATTTTAAAATAAAAATTTCTTGGGGGGGTAATTACCCTGTTAAAAATTTTTTTCTTCCCAAAATTAACAAAAATCATACCATTTTAAAACAAAAGTTGATGATTTACAGAATCCGCGCCTGCTGCATAATTACGCGCCTTAAAAAAATCGTAAATAAAAAACTATACACGTTATTGACAGGGTCTTTTTTAAAAAAAACTTTTTCAATATATGGACTATATTTGGTATGTAATTGTATATAAAAATTTCATAGATTTAACATATTTGTCCGCATATCGAAATTTTTAGTACGTAAATATCAACACTCTGATTTTAATTTAAAAAAAAAAAAAATGTTTTTAAAAATGTCAATAGCTTAGTTGGAATCATACCAAAAATCAGATCGGTAGGTTTCATTTTTTTTTTAACGGGGAATAACCTTTGTAAAATATAATTTTTCTTTTTTGCGATTTCTGAAGTTGCAATCCCGTAAGTGTTTTCTAACGCCTCAGGTAATGCTCTCTTCATTACTTATGTCAACATTTGTACGTCATGTCGAAACAAGTCATTTTGATTTTGGAGTGCTTGAATCCCGGATTATTACAAACACCTGCATTTTTAATTCTACAGTTCTGTACCATGCGTCATATGGCTCTTCCTGCTGACAACAAGCTTAACTTAAAATCAAATCAATCTTGTTTTTTAAGCGATTTTTTTATAGTGCACTGTGAACGGCTTTCAGATTTTTTTTAAGTTAGGCAGTTGGTATGCAAAATTGTTATTAACTTTCCCTTGTTGATAATAAATTATTACACGGTGCCAATGAATTGCTTCCAAATTAGTTGCTTTTAAAAATATATATACAGTGTATCGCTCTTAAGAGTCCTTACATCTTTTTTTATTTATTTATTTTTTTTGATTTGAGTCAAATTTTACTCAAATATAGAACAAATTAGGATCTACTTATGGCAAAAAAACATTCGATTCCTATAAAATCAAAGCCACCTGCGACACCAAAATAAACGGAAAAAATAAAAAATCATATTAGGCATTTTTATCGGAAAATTTTATTAATGAAAGTTGTTAAGACTTGATTAAAAAGTTTGTTTCCAAAGTTTCATCATTTTTAAAAAAATATTTAACTTTTGTTTAAAAAACCAAGTCGAAATATGTAATTTTGCAGTGACAATTTTATTTAAAATAAAACGTGAACTGTTCAACGAATTTGTAATTTATTTATTGCTTTGTAAGATATTCTGCACATTCTCTGAAAAATTCAATATTTTTTAGTTTTGATTAAATTATGGACTTTTTGGACAATTCTAAACAACTTTCACTGTTACATTTTTTCTATAAGAAAATACCCAATACGATTTTTTTTCTTCAGTGGATCCTAATTTATTCTATATTTGAGTAAAATTTTGTTCAAATCGGAAAAAAAAATAAAAAAGTTATAAGGGTGCGACGCGCTGTATAATTAACTAACTAATAACTATATAATTATTAATTTCAAAAATACGTTTTGCATCGACTTCAAATTAATATTTGGTAATAAGGTACAGCTCTTTGCTACTTTCCACTAATAAGTAGACAGGTATTTGTAAAACTCAGTGAAATTTTATTTCTTAGTTTTTAGAGATATTTTTTGATATTGCGTATTTAAAAAATGTTCCCGACTCTTTTCGGCTAAGAATTTTTTAAATTTATTTTGGCGCCAAGTTAACTATTTTATGGTATCGATTTACTTTCATCAGAGGAGCAAAAATTCGATCATTTTTAACATTGTTCTTTGTTTCATTACTATCTAAATCAGCCTGCTTCATTATGAAAATTGCCCGAAGGGACTTAAGATCTAAAATTTAAATTGAAGTTCAAATATATCGAAAACCAGTGATTTTTCGAAAATTGTTCGTATTGTAAGAGTTGCTTAGAACGTAATGTCCCATCACTTGCACCTCATGTCAAGGTTCTAAGGATCGAATAATTTCTTTACATCACAACGTCATTTAATTTGTAAAATGGCAGTTAATACTCAAAACTGAAGCCATTTATTCTGTCAATGCCTTTTCCAGAATTCAAATATCTATTTGTTTGGAGAATTTTAAGTGAAACATCCTGTATATCAATAATTTCTGAATTTGTGTATTATTGGAATCAACTTAACGCCACTCATTTAAATAATAGACATTTCGATTCAGATAGACCTTTAACACTACGTGTATTAACATATCTAATTGCTTAAGCACTTTTTATAATTCATTGTGCTGGAATACATTCCTTAGTGTAATTATCCATTCCAAATCAAATTATTTCATTGTCCCTGAGTACCTTACAGATATAACGAATGAAAGAATACGAGGTGCACTTGACGAACTATAAGGCTTAACATCGATGCCATTGTAACAACACTTGACTTGAAGCTTGATGAGTGGGCTTAACTTGGGATTTTATTAATCAAATCCCTCACTTGAAAACCTAAACAAACAGTTCGCTAGTCATTATTGTTCGATCAGTGACAATGAGCTTTATAATATTGTCCGCTCAATTATAGCAACTTCAAACCGACGTTAATATTTTTCTGAGGATTCCTACTCGAGGCACATCCTTGATTCTTCTCGTAATTTTGACGTATTGACGCGCTAATAAGACATTATTAAATTGTCAATTTTTAAGAGAGTAAGTGTGCATATTTTCATTAAAATATCATGTATCATGATATCGTGATTTATGAAAATGCTAAACTGGTATTTATTTATTTACATTCAAGATTGCGCTCATTGCATATCCTCTTGCTGTTTATAGCCCAGGAGAAGTAAATGTTTTTCCTATGATAAGGTGACGAGCAACAGGATGTCAACTGAATATAGTAATTCCTAAAGCCAGATTAGACAAAACTTAAGGAAGTATAAAAAAACAAAAGAAAGGTGTGCCGCGACACTTTACCCATAGCTAGAACCATAACACGCAGAGGCGTAGCGAAGGGAGGTATGGGGGGTACGTTGTTACTTTGTCAGACTTTGCAAAAGTTGGAAATTTGAGATATAAGTTTACTCCAAGCATTAGAGACCATATAGAACCCTTACCTGGAAAAATTCATGGTCATTCTGGAAATAGGCTTACTTTATGTTTTTTTGGAGCGCTGAATCCGAATTTTCAACTTCCCACCAAAAATTTCCCCCGCAACCCCCTCAAATTTAGAGAAAAAACTCAAAAATTTGGTTTTTGATTTCTTTTTATCGTTTTTTTTTTTCGCTTTAGAAAAAAAAAATACCCAGACATTCAGAAAGTAAACAATATTTGCAACAAAAAAAGTCTTTTGACATTTTGACGTACGACGAACGGGGGGGAACGAGTTGGTTCCGAATCATGGGCCTTGGCGCCGTGCGTGCATTTAGGTATCATACGGCAACTCCACAGTTGGTCTCTCGTCTTTCGATTTTCTTGGGGTACCTCCCTCCCCTCCCACACCCCTGGAGCTAAGCATGCTGTTATCAAGAGACCGTTCCCATTTCTCCCGACCCATGACACCTGTATGCTGCTCGAGAATTGATAGCAACATGTTGATTGCGATCGCAGTTTTTTAGGCCTCGAGGGGCGTGGCAGGCGAGGGGGGGGGTACCCCAAGAAGATCAAAAAACGAGAGAGGAACTGTTGAGTTGCTGTATGATACCTAAATTCACGCACGGCGCCAAGGTGCATGCTTCGGGACCCACTTGCTCCCTTCCCGTTCGTAGTACGTCAAAATATTAAAGGAATTTTTTTGTTGTAGATTTTGTTTACTTTCTGAATGTTTGGGTATTTCTTTCTCTAAAACGAAACGATAAAAAAAATCAAAAACCAATTTTTGAGTTTTCTTCTCTAAATTTGAGGGGGTTGCGGGGGGGAATTATTGGTGGGAAGTTAATAATCCGGATTCAGCGCTCCAAAAAAACGTAAAGTAAGCACATTTCCAGAACTACCATGAATTTTTCCAGGTAAAATTCTCTAATGCCTGAATTAGTTGGCAATTTTAATTTCGGTGGAAAAAAATTTTTTTTGGATTTTCTCCCCCGCTCATCAATTATTATTTATTTATTTACAGAGTTGGCTTCTTAAGTTTTTGAAATTTGAAAAATAACCCCCCAAAATAATTGGCTCGGTACGCCCCTGATAACACGTGTCAAAATTTTATAGGACTAATATTGCAGAGGCTAAATTTCCTAAAAATAAAATCTACAACGATATACAGGGTGGTTTGACCCGCACTATTTTTTAATGATTTTATTTATTGTATGATTTAACACACATATTTATGGTGATCGTGTATCCGTAATAGTACTAGCGATATGCTTCATATTTTTCTATAATCCTGTACTTAATGATGACAGAACGATTTGGTCCGCTGTACCCAAAATTTCAACCCTTGGGATTCAAAATGGCAGCCAAATCTCTCTCTCTCTCTCTCTCAACATGATTTTAATGAGAACTGCAATTTCTGTTAGTTCCATGTTTGTGATCACGAATTTAGAGTGATGAAAATAATTTCGCTCCGTGTGCCACGGTTTTATTGACGCAATTTTGATTGCATGTCAGGACAAAATTATAACAAATAAAATTTAAACAGTTTATAATGCAAAATGCTCCATATTTTTCTATAATCCTATACTAATGATGAAAGAAAACGGTTTTGCACAGTGACTCTTAAAAGATCATTGAGAACGATTTGGTCCGCAGCACCCAAAATTTCAACCCGGATTCAACCGGGATTCAAAATGGCAGCCAAAGAATGATGCCAATTTTGAACCTAATGCGCCTACCTTAGAAAAGTGTATTATCTTATGTTTTTTGGCATGCTGACTACAAATTCAATTTGCCGAAAATTGAGCGGAAAAAGATGAGGTACCCACTAGAGATTAACTGATATCACAGCCACACACAAAAAAAGTGATCTGGCCTGCGGACAAGACCAGTGTATTCTTATGTATTTGGAACAGCTGAAACCGAATCCGAAGTCAAAATTCTCAGGTTTCTTCTTTTTTCACCCCCAACCCCAGAAAAACATCCCCCCCCCCCAACAAAAAATATGGTCTGGCCTGCGAATCTGACCAGTATAACCTTATATATTTGGATCCGCTGAAACCGAGTCCCAAGTCAGAATTATCAGACTCGCTCATTTTTCACTCTTTACCCCAAAAAGCACCCCCAAAACAAAAAAAGTGGTCTGGCCTGTGGACCAGATCTTCCAGATATTCTTATGTATTTGGACCCGCTGAAACCGAATCCGAAGTCAGAATTGTCGGATTGGTTCTTTTTTCATCTAACCCCTAACCCCAAAGAAACACCCCCCCCAAAAAAGGTGCCTTGGCCTGCGGACATACTAGTACGTCCTTATGTATTTTGACCCCCTGAAAGCAAATCCGAAGTCAGAATTGCCAGATTCGCCCTAACCCCAAAGAACAACCCCGATACAAAAAAAGTGGACCAGATCAGATTCACTGCTACTGATATGGTCCTCCGGACAGATTATTTTTAGTTTTTATGGTGCGTGTTTTTTGGGGGTTGGGGGGTGAAAAACCAACCAATCTGATAATTCTGACTTCGGATTCGGTTTCAGCGGATCCAAATACATAGCAATACACCAATCTGGTCCGCCGGCCAGACCATTTTTTTTTTGTTTTAGGAATGTTTCTTGGGGTTCTGACTTCGAATTCGGCTTCAGCGGGTGAAAAAATAAGCAACCTGACAATTCTGATTTAGGATTCGGTTTCAGCGGGTCCATATACATAAGGACACACTGGTCTGGTCTACAGGCCAGACCACTTATTTTTGTGTGTGTGGCTGTGTATTTAACGTCTTGTCACATGCAGTGTAACCATCTAAGAAAAAAGCACTTTTTTGAAATACTTGAAAAATTCATGATAAGTAAGGTTAAAACTGAGGCCATATTCAATTTTAGTGAGCCGAAATAAATGGGAATACAATGGTTTAGTTCGCTGAGCATGACTTTTTTCCATTTGTAGGCCAGTATAATTTATGCACTTAAGCGGCTTCGCAAACTAATATCTTAGAAATAGCTTAATTTTGGGGATTACTGCTATTGACTTTTTTGCTTGTAAGACCAAGTACAATAACTTCGTACACTTTACAAACTGGGGCGTATTGGGCCCAAAGTCCCTCTCTCTCTCCCTCTCTCTCCAAACTGCAATTTCTGTTAGTTCCATGTTTCTGATCAGGCATTTAGAGCGATGAAAATAATTTCGCTTCCGTGTCCCATGGTCTTATTGACGCAATTTTGATCGCGTGTTACAATAAAATTATAACAAATAAAATTTAAACAGTTTATGTTGCAAAATAAAACTTTTCTGATATTTTCCTCTCTGCTGCTAATGATCGCATGGCAGAAATAAAAATACCTACCAGATTTTTCTAAATAAAAATTCGAAGAAAACTGCAAATTAACTTTCTCATAAATTGTTAACTTGCAAAAATTAAAAACTTTAAAAAATTTTCGTTCTTGGATAATTCAAGAAATTTATCATAATAATGTATAAATAATAACGGAAGTAGGTGAATCTATTCGTTTCATTGAATCGTGTGCTAGATTTTAGCTCAAAATATTTATTGAAATGGCTAAGAAAAGACAAATGCATCGGCTAGGAGGGCTATTTTTTTAAAAGAAGCTTCCTGCTTGCGCTTTTCAACGGTATTAAGAAAAATACGTTTTTTTTTAAATTTAAACATATTTTGGATTTTTTTTCCAGTTTTCACGATTGTAGTTATATAGGGTGTTTCAGTTTTTAATCCCAGGACTTTAAGAAGTTGTAGAGAAAGTTATTTTAGGCAAAATATTTCTAATAAACTTATACTCCGAATCGGTTCCTAAAAGAGCTACCCCAATAGGACTAGGGGGAAACCATTTTTTTTTATAAATATCTCAAAAACTTTTGAACGTATTCTAATATACTTTTATATGATCATTGTTTCACCAATACCTTTGATTACATTTTACTTTGGTTTGTGTAAAATTAACAGAGGCTTCTCATTTGGCGATTTTTTATCAATAACTCTTTCTCTGATAGAAATTTCATCAAGTTAATAGGGGATTCAGAATCTACATAAAATAATACATAAATAATGTACTCTTAGTCAGAGTCGATAAGATGGATCGTTCTCGAGAAAATATGATTTAAAATAGATAGTGCTCACGTATTAGTGTTCATTGTGAAGTATAATAAAATAAAAACAACTAGATGAAAAAAAGATTTTTAATTTAAGTAATAATAACCTCATAGAAAACAGTAAAGCGGTAATGAAATCTTTAAAAAGGGAAACAATAATAAATCTATAAGATGTGCTCAAAGTGAGATCCATTCTCTTCAATACACAGTTCACATCTCTGAATTAATGACCGTCGAACCAATGCGATGCTGATTTTGACGTAAGTCACCGCGCGCAGTATTTATGCGGTCGATTAATTCATCTCTTTTGTGTTGACTGGACTTGAATACACTTTTTTCTTAAAAAATAATGGTGTAATGTCAGGTGAACGTGCTGGCCATTCTACAGCATTCTAGTATTGTCTGCAAAAAACCGTTCATGAGTTACTATTGCCAGGCTTTAAAGTTTAAAACTCGAAGCAAGCGAAGATGCGCAACAGAGAAAGACTGAGCGTACTATTCAGTGCAATGGAGGAGGACACTGCAGTTAAATTACACAAAAAACATTTTTTAGTCATTTTTTAAAACAATTTGTTATGAAATAGTCGTAATAATACGTAGCACGTGTTGTACGTCGTTACTTCAAAATGATTTTCGACAACAGAGAAGTGTTGTCCTTCTCAATCGCATGTAAAGCATACGCACTCTTTTCCATTCAACGGGCATGTCACGCGCAGCTGCGATGCTACGTCCTCCTCTATTGCACTGAATAGTACGCTCAGTGTTTCTCTGTCGCGCATCTTTGCTTGCTTCGATTTTTAAACTTTGAGGCCTGGCAATAGTAACTCATGAACGGTTTTTTCCAGGCAATACTATACTATACCGTAGTGTTTGTAATAAAATTATCTTTATTTTACTGTATATTTGTTTATACCTGCTTGCCCGGTAGTAGTGAACAGAAACAAATAGGCAACATAACTTATTTTGCATATTCGTTATGCTTTATACTTTTGATTTGTATTGAATTCGTTTGGTAAGCATGTGAGTGAAACATAGGAAAAAACGTTAATTACAGTTTTTTTGATTAGGGATAGCCATGGACATATTTTAATAGGCAATACATTCGCGACTTTAAATCATATTTTCTCGAAAACGATGCATCTTATCGAGTCTGACTAAGAGTACATTATTTATGTGTTATTTTATGTAGATTCTCAATCCCGCATTGATTTGATGATATTTCTATCAGAGAAAAAGTTATTGATAGAAAATCGTCAAGAACACCCCAAATGAGAAGCCTCTGTTTATTTTACATAAACTAAAGTACAATGTAATCAAAGGTATTTGGTGAAACAATGATCATATAAAAGTATATTAGAATACGTTCAACAGTTTTTGAGATATTTATAAAAGAATGGTTTACCGCTTATCCTTTATTGGGGCCCAGCTCCTTTAGAAAGCGATTTGGAGTATAAGTTTACTAGAAATATTCTGCCTAAAATAATTTTTTCTACAACCCCCTAAAGTCCTGCGATTAAAAACTGAAACACTGTATACAAATAAATATGCATTTTTTATGAAGCTGAAAACGGCAAACAAATTATTAATATAGATGAAAGAGCCAACATAAAAAAGTTATGATCTACTTGCATTTGGAACTGAAATACCTTAATTTTTGTATTTCGGCCGCTTATAAAATAAACAAATTGATATATCTTCTTTTTACCTATAATTCCCCAATGCTTAATAAAACAGTACCCCTTTACACCCCTAGAAAACATACTTTTACACCCATTGAAGTTAGGGACTTATCGGATTCTCACTATTGAGATTTTATTTTTGCGATGCAATACCAAGATCGGAGATAATAAGAAATACAGCAAATAATGTTTAGCCATTCAAAATTCACTTTGACTCCTCTAATAAGATTTTTTTTTATTTGGTACGCTATTTAAATAATATTTTTTTTAAACAGAATACCTACATGAAATATTTAATTACTATCCAGACGCCTGCCTCTCTCAGACTCTCCAGTTTATTTTTATTATTATTCAGTTGTGATCATGATCTATATATTCTCAGTTAACATTCCTTTTTATTTCAGGAGTATGTACGAACGCCACAGCCCCATCCGTAAGCAGCATAAACCGAATTTTAAGAAACAGAGCGGCCGAACGAGCGGCAGCAGAATTTGCCAGAGCTGCCGGGTACGGGCTGTATCATCACCATCCCTACGCTGCGGCCGCAGCAGCTTTCCCTTGGCACTCGCCACTATGGCCCAACGGCCCTCTCGGCCTTCAACCACCTGGTGCGGGGAATCCTACAGTAATGGCAGGTTCACCCGCCTCATCTGGCTCCCCGCATCCTGATCATGGTCTGCTGAGTTCGCCTCCCGGTGGGAACCTTGATAAGGACGACTCTAGTCTAGATAGCTCAGAACAACCGAAGTTTAGAAGGAACAGGACTACCTTTAGTCCTGACCAACTGGAGGAATTGGAAAAGGAGTTCGAAAAGAGCCATTACCCGTGTGTTTCAACGCGAGAGAGATTAGCTTCGAAAACGTCGTTATCGGAGGCCCGTGTTCAGGTATGAACCTTTTTTATGAGGTCCATTGATGTTATATAGGTTTTATATTGTCAAATTTCGTTCGTTGTAAAATGCCAAGTACAGTTGTCAGCTACATCATTTTGCTGAAGGTAATAAACTGCTTTTCAGTTGTTAAAGACAGCGGGTTTAAATACTGTGTAAATATCAGGTAATACCTTAATTTGCTGCATAAATATCTCCTATTAGAAACACCCTAAATCTGAGAAGCAAGACGCATCCAAAGGTTACCTCAGAATAAATCATTCTCCGTAGCCATTTCTATTTGTTGGAACAGGACCTCTAATCTGAGGTACGTCTGGCAACGATTAACCGAGTTTGACACGTAAGTCGCTGTAACCCGCTATGCCACTGTGAAGTAACTTTCAATAAATTAGGTACACATTAACATTTAATTTGGGAAGTTCAAGAACTTCGGAGGAGTATAAGGAGAATTGAATAGGTTTACTTGAATTATGGATTATGGCAGGTTAAAAAATGATTTGCAATTAATTTGCAATTTGAACTAACGAACGTTCAGTTCAATATCCGAGTCTTATCGGTGGAGTTGAAATTTTTGATGATATATAACGCTGACACTGAAGTAGATTTCACAGACGACAAAACGGAGAATACTAAACTCGACGGGTCAACTAATTTGGCATCATCAGGAGATGATTAATACTTTTCTAGATGACGCCAGTGGACTTTCTGAGTTCTTTGCATGGCAGATTTCATTAGTTGTGTACCAGTTTCGATTAATGCTTTAAGAATATTTGGACGTCCATGTTTATATCTATAACTTTTTTCATACCAAATTAATATCGTATTCGAAACCAAAGGTGTATTTCAATAACTGACAGAGATAGGGGGTTTTTGCTAAAATTATAAAATTCTACTTATTTCGCGCTTTTAGAAATAACATGGTAATTGAACAATTTTGTTAAAATGCCAAAAGCTTTTGATAATTTTATTTTGTTTCTTTGACTTTCATAAGCAGCCTATAATGTGGTACATGAGGATGCAAGACGTCAATAAAAGTTTATTTAACAAATATTGTTATGTTTAATTAGTGTTAATTGTTATTGAACTGGAACAATTAGATATTGCAATTCCGTAACCAGTCTTATTCAAGGTAGACTTCCCCCATGTCTCTTAATTATAGCAAGATTACCACCAGCGCTTTTTAACAAACTTATTGAAGAACTACGAGCGTGTCCAGTATAAAAGTGCCCAATATAAAATCGAGAATCTAGCAACTGATTCTAACGGAAGTTTGGCTTGTTTGTTATTGATATATTTAACGAAAAGTCATCGATTATTAGTGTACACTGAATGGAGGACGATATACCTCTATAATAGTTCGTATATATACTGCTGGGTTAAGAGGCAAGCACACTTGATTCTCACTCACTGGTACTGGGATTTTGTCAAAACAAGAAATGAATCTTAATATAATTGAATATTGGATGCCTGTTCCTTCTCTCTAAATGTGTAGCCCCTCCCGCACAAGATTCTTCCATAGCTTTCAGGGATAAAGGTCGTAATACCTGTGGTGTTATACATCAGTACCAGTAATAATGAGAGATCGTGGTACATTGGTTTTTGTATCCGGTATAGTTCTAAAATTTTCGATGTTATTTAAAATCAATTCTTCCAGGCGTTAGACTCCACATACACTAGTGGTACCTAGAAATCTTGGGTCGATCCCCATAATAAGATAGAGTGAAATATAAATAGCAAAATAATGTACGTGAAAGAAAGCGATATATTAACATTGATGCCATTTCAGCCTGTTAAGAATTCCGCCGCCGCACACTGGGGTAAATAGCTCATTTTTTGAACAAACGACAATTCCCAAGCCTGAAATTAATGAAACTTAATTTTTTTTTTAAACTAATCGTTATAAAATTGCTTTTAATTCTATCGAGCCCGAATTTTGAAATTTCAAAATTAAACATGGCTAATCCAATATCGCCGACATAAATTTTGAAAGTAAATTAAAATTTTATCAAAAGATTGTTTAAAATTATAAAAAATTGTTACTTGGGTTTTTTTTTTTTGGTTTCTAATTTCATTTCTGATCCCCGAATTTTGCGATTCAAAAAACCAAGACAGCGGATCCAATATGGCGGCCATAATATTTTTTAAATGAAATGTACATGCACAAACTGTTAAAAATTGTTACTTAGGACGTTTAAGGGTTTCTGATCGAGAATCTGAAATCTAAATTACGTAATATCGTAATCCAAAATGGAGAATCCAATATGGCGGCCATAATATTTTTTGTACATGTAAATGCGCAAATTGTTAAAAATTGTTACTTAGGGGTTTTAGAGATTGCTGATCATGAATCTGAAGTCCAAATTACGTAATATCGAAATCCAAGATGTCGGATCCAATATGGCGGCCATAATATTTTTTTAAATGAGATGCACATGCACAAATTGATAAAAATTGTTACTCAGGGCTTTTAAGGGTTTCTGACCATAAATATGAAGTCTAAATTATATAATATCGTAATCCAAGATGGCGGCCATAATATTTTTTTAAATGAAATGTACATACGCAAATTATTAAAAATTAGGTTTAAAGATGTCAACATTTTTGATTGGTTATCTCTTTTTTTTATAAGATGGCATATTCGAATCTGCCATCTTAGAATTCGAAATTACGAATGCGTGGTCAGCAATCGTAAAAACCTGCAAGTAACAATTTTTAACTATTTTCGCATGTACATCATAATTTTTTAAAAAATTACGGCAGCAGTATTGAATTTAATTTTCTGGTTTGCAAAATATCGAAATTTTAATATCCGAAACGAAATTAGCAAACTGCAAAACCCCCAAAAAACAAATTTTAACAGTTTCCTTCTTGATTTGTCATTCTTTTTTAACTTATGGACACCACATTGGATCCACCATCTTGGATTTCGATATTACGTAATTTGGACTTCAGATTCATGATCAGCAATATCTAAAACCCCCAAATAACAATTTTTAACAATTTGCGTATAGCGACTATAGCGACTCACTCACTTCCAAAAGCGAGAAGTTTCCATGGAGTCGCTAAGAAACAAAAAGGAAAACTCGATCCATAATGGAGAAGTTTCCATGGAGTCGCTAAGAAAAATAAAAACATTCGATATAAAAATATAATATCAATATACTTAAAAATACTCAAATCACATAAAATATGAACATGTATTAAAAACAAATATACGTATATTTACTTCGATTTTAATTTTATTTATAGCGATAACGCTATAAATTTGGTGACCCCGACGTGATAATTTTATGTCCGACGTGATAATTATATGCCCGACGTGATAATTTTATGTTCAACGTGATAAATATATGCCAGAAGTGAAAATTTTATGTCCAACGTCATAAATATATGCCAGAAGTGAAAATTTTATGTCCAACGTGATAAATATATACCAGAAGTGATCGATATATATGTCCGAAGTTATCCTATAACTTACATGATGAAATCTACGTTATTTAATTAATTTGAAGGAGAGATAAAATCATTTCCACTTCAAAAGATAGAAGAATATCTCAGATATAATTACCGAAGTATAACACTTTCCTGTTTTGGAACAATTATTATCAATAAGAGATTCAATATATCAATTACCGTTATAAATTGACCATTTTATGAAGAGAAGAATTTTCCCGATGAATTTTGAATAGAGGTTCCAAATTTGAATAGACGTTCCTATAATTTATGGTAATTTCCTTATTCAATCAACTGAAGTTGTACATTACAAGTACTTCATCTGTCGGTGAGTGAGTTAAAGTACATTTCCTTTTTTATCTAAGAGAAATAATCAATCAATCAATCACAATCGATTAGTTATGCCAAGACAACCTTCAGACGAGGATTTTCCTCAAACCCATTATGTCACGTCTGTCAAATTACCCCCATTCTGGAAATCAAAACCAGAAATTTGGTTTACCCAGATCGAATCACAGTTTTCTGTTGCAAAAATTGTCAATGACAAGAAAAAGTATGATCAGGTTATAGCTAATTTACCATTAGATGTGATAGATAATATATACGATATAATATCTAATCCCCCGGAAACGGATCTCTATATAAATTTAAAGAAAGTTTTAATTTCACGTTTATCATCGAGTGAGGAAAAACGTCTGAATGATCTGTTATCAGGTTCCCAAATGGGCGATCTGAAACCTTCAGATTTCTATAGATCCATGCTGAATATGGTTGGAGGATTCAGCATGGTTAGTCAAGATTTATTGATAAAGCTATGGAAAAGACGTTTGCCTCAAACAGTATATATTGCCATTACAGCTTCAGGGAAAACAGACACAAAAGAGATTCTAGATATTGCGGATCGGATCTGGGAGTCCTGTCAAAATTCAATGGTTGCATCGTACTCCAAAAATCCTCTTGACCCGTTATCAGATTTAACTACCACTATCAAAAATTTTTCAATCACTTTCCATGATTCAATTAATCAAGTATTACAAAAACAAGAAATTTTTAATTCTCGATTAAACTCTTTAGAATCCAGACTTTCCAATCAATCCTTCGAGCCTCAACCTTCTACTTCATGCTGCAACAATTGCAAAAGTAGAAGCAATTCACAAACTCGTACCACTAATCGCAATCGTTCACCCAGCCGTAATAATGTTTCCAATAAATTTGATCGTACAGACAATACTATTTGTTACTACCATCAACTTTATGGTACCAATGCCTATCGTTGTGGAGGTGAATGGTGCAAATTCAGTAAGAATTGTAAAAAATCTGATAATTCTCAAAGATGACTGAAGTTTGATAATTTTATGACGTCTGATTTTGACATTTCTAACAGCAAACGTCGTCGACGTTTTATTTACGATAGATCTAACAACCTGAACTTCCTAATCGACACTGGTGCCGATTTATCTGTGGTGCCACGCAATGCTTTCACAGATTTAAAAAAGAATTTTGATACGATATTAACCGCGGCTAACGGTTCAACCATTTTTACATACGGTAAGAAATTGTTAAAAGTCAATCTAAACTTACGTAGATTATTTCCTTTCGTTTTCAATATAGCAGACATTGACATACCGATAGTCGGAACAGATTTCTTGTCTCATTTTGGTTTAGTTGTTGATCTTAAAGGAGCTCGAATAATTGATAACAAGACTAATTTGTCAGTTAATTGTTTTATTAAAAATAGTCCTTTAGACAATTATAGATTAGATTCACTTAAATTATTTCCTTTGACAGATAAATATAACAAATTACTTTTACAATTTCCTAATCTAATTAGTTCACCAGATTACAATTTACCTATTAAACATTCTATTGTACATCATATAGTTACTGAAGGTAATTTACCTTTTTCACGACCTCGTAGATTAGACAATCTTAAATTTAAAATAGCTCAAACAGAATTTAATAACATGGTAGAATTAGGTATCTGCAAACCATCATCTTCTCAAGTTTCCTCTCCACTCCATCTAGTGGCGAAAAAAGAGAAGAATGACTGGAGACCTTGTGGAGATTATCGACAACTAAATACGATTACCATTCCAGACAGATATCCATTACCTCATATCCACGACTTTAGCTCTCAGTTGCACGGCTGCACTATTTTCTCCAAGATTGATTTAGTGCTAGCGTACCATCAGATACCTGTCGCTGAAAATGACGTTTATAAGACAGCTATAACAACCCAATTCGGACTGTTTGAATTTTCCCGCATGCCTTTTGGTCTACGCAATGCCGGTCAAACTTTCCAACGTTTTATGAATGAAGTACTTGTCAATTTACCTTTCGTTTTCGTCTATTTGGATGATATATTAATCGCAAGTCAATCAGATGTACAACATTTGGAACATTTGGAAAAGGTTTTCAAGAGATTAGACACATACGGAATTAACATTAAACCATCTAAATGTACCTTAGGAGTTGACAATTTAACCTTTTTAGGTCATCACATCTCTTCATCAGGTATTTTACCATCAACTGAGAGAGTCGAAGTCATTAATAATTTCCTTTTACCGACAACTCTCAAACAACTACAACGTTTCATAGGTATGGTGAATTTTTATCATCGTTTCATACCTCATTTTGCTGAAATATTACTTCCCCTATATTCTCTTTGTAACAGTTTATCTCATGATAAAATTACAAAGATAAATAGTTGGCCTGATCAATGTTTAGACGGATTTTCGAAAGCCAAAGGCGCAATAAGTAATGCAGTAGTTTTAGCTCATCCTTGCAATAATAACGATACTATCTTATCTCTCTCAGTCGATTGTTCTAACCTTGCCATGGGTGCAGTTTTAGAGCAGAAAGATAATAAGGGATTTCTTGCTCCTTTAGCATTCTTTTGCCGTAAATTAACCACAGCACAAACCAATTATTCGGTTTTTGACAAAGAACTTTTAGCATTATATACTGCAATTAAACATTTTAAGTTTATACTTGAAGGTCGAAAGTTTAATTGTTTTACAGATCACAAACCTTTAATCAACGCTTTATTCACAAAAGCAGAAAGATCTCCTCGTCAAATACGTCATTTAGAATACATAGCTCAATTTTCTTGTAAAATACAACATGTTAAAGGAAAACATAATGTAATAGCTGACAGCTTGTCACGTATTTACGACACTTCTTCCTTAAAACAAGATATTTTACCACTTCAACTTAAAAATTCTCCCTTCCTTAATGTTAACTTTGACCTAAAATTGCTTAGTGAAGCTCAGGAGAAAGATTCAAATCTCAACTATTTATTGTCAGATAAATTATCACTAACTAAAACCAATTTCATTTTAAAAAAGATACAAATTCCAGATTCAAATGATTTTATTTGGTGTGATGTTTCTCGTGCAAAAGTCAGACCTTTTGTCCCACTTGTTTACAGACGAACGATATTCGATATTTTTCACAACTTATCTCATCCTGGTATTAAAGCCACTAGACTGTTGATTTCAAATAACTATTTTTGGCCGAAAATGAACACAGATTGCAATTTATGGTCAAAATCGTGCATTAACTGTCAAGCTGTCAAAGTCAGTCGACATACGCGAAGTGCTCTCGGGAACTTCACCATCCCGAAAATCAGATTCGACCACATCCACATAGATTTGGTAGGACCATTACCTCCATCCAAAGGTAACTCTTACATTATTACGGTGATTGAACGATTCACTAGGTGGCCGGAAGCGCACCCTCTTCGCGACATCACAGCAGAAACAGTTGCGCGTACTTTATTTCAAAACTTTGTTTGTCGATTCGGTGTTCCCTTGTCAGTAACGACTGATCAAGGAGTACAATTCGAGTCAAGATTATTTAATGAATTTGCAAAGTTTTTAGGTTTTCATAGAATACGTACAACTGCATATCACCCCCAGGGCAACTCTTTAATTGAAAGATTTCATCGCTCACTTAAAACTTCCTTGTTAACTAGAGCCAATACATCACATTGGACAGATGAATTACCCATCATTTTATTAGCATTTAGAACAACTCCCAAGGAAGATCTGCAATGTTCACCTGCTGAACTCATTTATGGTCAAACCCTTCGTTTACCTGGCGAATTTTTCGTTGAATCGTATAATTCCCCAGATATCCCTTATTTCATTGACAAATTACGCATTTATTTTAATAATTTAAAATTCGTTCCTCCAACTTCGCATGGCAATTACAAAACTTTTGTTAGTTCAGATCTTGCCTCTTGCGATTTTATTTTCGTTCGCATTGAACGTTTAAAACGTTCATTTACTCCTTTATATGAAGGACCGTTTAAAGTTTTATCTCGTTCAGATAAGTTATTTACCTTTAAGAAAGGAGCCAAAGTCATAACTGTCAATATTGATAGGGTTAAACCGGCTTTTGTATTAGTTGACAGATGTGACACTTTGCCTACCCCGGTTAAAAAAGTACGTTTTGCAATCGACACGTTGATTGATTGACTATTTTCTTTTTTAACGAGGGGGTGTATATAGCGACTATAGCGACTCACTCACTTCCAAAAGCGAGAAGTTTCCATGGAGTCGCTAAGAAAAATAAAAACATTCGATATAAAAATATGATATCAATATACTTAAAAATACTCAAATCACATACAATATGAACATGTATTAAAAACAAATATAAGTATATTTACTTCGATTTCAATTTTATTTATAGCGATAACGCTATATTGCGCATTTACATGTCAATTAAAAAAATATTATGGCCGCCATATTGGATCCGCTATCTTGGTTTTTTGAATCGCAAAATTTGGGGATCAGAAATGAGATTAGAAACCAAAAAGACCCACCAAGTAACAATTTTATATAATTTTAAACAATCTTTTGATAAAATTTTAATTTACTTTCAAAATTTATTTCCGCGATATTGGATTAGCCATCTTTAATTTTGAAATTTCAAAATTCGGGCTCGATAGAATTCAAGGCAATTTTATAACGAATAGTTAAAAAGATAAAAATTTAAGTTTCATTAATTCCAGGCTTGGGAATTATCGTTTGTCCAAAAAATGAGCTATTTGCCCCACTGTGCGCCGACTAAAAGTAGCTAAAGAGAAAAGTGGCAATAACGTAGGTTAAATCTGTTTCTTTTCATAATATTATTTGTCCATTTCTCTTCTCTTCTACCTTACATTGGGATCGACTCAATATTTTAAAATGTACTATTTAAAATACTGTATACCGATAATTGTGACATCCTTCAGCATGAAATACTTTTCATCTTGCGCTTCTAACGATTTTTCCTTGATCAAGATTTCAAATTTTTTCGGTCGATATCCTTCGCTATTTCGTTTCAAAAATGCAAAGCCTAACATTAACTTATCGTTTGATTGTTCATTATGTTAATCATCGTTTTTATCATGGAGTAATTCAATCAAAGCGTTGATGAGTTCTAATTCTTGGAGCTCTCTTCGAAGTATGCCAGATACACATTACCGATATACTTGGCAGAAATATACTTATAATAGCACCATTCCAAAAATTACTTCAACGATGCCTAGGGCTCAACAGCACGGGTTTCCCTTGGCACGATTAACATAAGGAACAAACATTTCTATTTTTCGACAGATTTCAATATATTTTTTTAAATGTGAACAGGAGAAAATCTACCTCTTACACGTTTTAAAATTTTCTCAAAATCGCATTTTTTTGTTTTTATTTTTTTTTTAATTTTCATAAATTAATATTTTCAGATTTTGATGAAACTTGGTATTATTACATTTCAAAGGATTCTTAAGAAAAATAATGTATTCAGTTCTCTGAAAAAATAAAATCGCTATAATGATTTAGTCCTTTTTCATTTATTTATTTAACGGCGGTGTATTTCCGCTATCACCGATGCCAGGAAACGAGCTACCAAAACCTGAAAATTTTGCCCAACCTCTTTTCTTTAGAATAGTAGGGATTTTTTTACTTGCCTAATATTTAATAAACAAAGGACCAACTGCTTTACACCACTCCGAAGGATAGTATAACAAAATCCACAAAGGAATCCCCGCCTTAAATTGCATAGTTTCCGCGTATACTTTGACATACAAACTACTAGAAGGTGGGCTGAGATCGTTGTGTTTCCCCTGACGATCACCCATCGCAGTACTAATCACTATAAACGCTGCTTAACTATTATATGTATCGAAATACGTGCATAGGCAGGACGCTTCTTCGTCCACCCCGATTTAGTAGTTTCATGTAATAAAAAACGCATGGCAAGATGTTATGTATTTCAATGTAAAACAAAATTAATATCACCTGAAAATAGAATTTTTCACACTTCAAAAAAATATGTAGGTATTCAAATCAGTCAAAAAATAAAAAAGTTACAGGCTTATTCCACATTTAAGCGAAACCCATCGCAGTACTAATCACTATAAACGTTGCTTAACTATTATATATATCAAAATACGTGCATAGGCAGGACGCTACTTCGTCCACCCCGATTTAGTGGTTTCACGTAATAAAAAACGCATGGCAAGATGTTATGTATTTCAATGTGAAACAAAATTAATATCACCTACAAATAGAATTTTTCATACTTCAAAAAAATATGTATTCAAATCAGTCAAAAAATAAAAAAGTTACAGGCTTATTCCACAGTTAAACGAGACACCCCTCATGTCGCCTCTTTTGCGTGTATTTATTCTCTACAACTTTTTTCCTATAATTTTTTTTCTCAAGAGATATTGTTTAAAATAAAACATCAATATTTCTATGTAAATAGCATCGATTAACATTACACAAATACTTTATTAACGTTGTGTGTTTAATATATATATATAGCACATATACAATTTTTAATAAACCTTTAAAAAAAGACACCGATTCCATTTCAGAAGCGGGTTATTTTCTATTACCATTTAAATTTATTTAAAAAACGCGCTAACTGTTCTATTTAAGTAAAAGTCACAGGTGTAGAGGTTAATTCCTAGTAATATTTTGAGTAATTTAGTAGTATCTACTACTATATTTCATCATTTTTTAAAATATATCATCAACCGAATTCTATTATTTTGTAGATTATCAGGATATTATTTTTAAGAAAAGAGATATACAATGTATCGCACTTAAGACGATAGCACCCTTATAACTTTTTATTTTTTTTTTTGACTTGAACAAAATTGTACTCAAGAAAGAACAGAATATATGGCCAAAAAAACATTCGACTAAGCTACCTGCGATACCAAAACAAACGGAAAAATTCAAAAAATCATATTAGGCATTGTTTAGTGGAAAATTTTATTATGGTTGTCCAAAATTTTATGACCATTAAAAAAATTGAAATTTTGTATAAAATAAATACGAAAATAACATTTTAATAATAATAATAAACTTTATTTTCCTTTTATGACAATATGATACAGTATTGTATAGGAATAGTCAGTCTTAATATCTAAAACAGAGAAAAAGAAAAAAGAAGTAAATAACACAGCACTTTACATATTAAAATATTCTTCTAGTTTATAGAAGGTGTTGCTAATTAAAAATACTTTAAGTTTCTTTCTGAATAGTGAAAGTTTATCATAATGTTTCATTTCCTCAGGGAGGTGATTAAAAACTCTAGGTCCTAGGCAACTGGGTGAATTTCCAGAGATATTTAATTTACTGCAGGGCACATAAAGATCGTGTTTTTGCCTGGTATTTACATTATGTAGATGCTTGTTACAAGAAAATTTACTTTTGTTTTTAAAGACAAATAAATATAGTTAAAAAATGATGGAAGTGTCAATATATTATAGTCCTTAAATGCATTTTTACAGGTCTCTCTTGTGGATAAGTCTACCATACATCTGATCACACGCTTTTGGTCTAAAAATACATTATTTGATAGGGTGGAAAAACAAACACCATATCTTAACCGAGAATCAACCTCAGCAAAATATAAATTCCTTAGTTGTACCATGTTTAGAACATTTTTTACATTTTTGAACTGAAAAACTACTTAATGTAATTTGGCGATCAGTAATTCACAATGGTAATAGGTGTTAACATTGAAAATGCTTTTTACTACATGGGGCCTGAATTCGTGAAAAGTGCTAGTTGCATTTTCAGCATGATGTAGACAAGGTTACTATAGTTATAGGTTGCCCGGTAACGGCTGATTGCGGCATGATGTAGAAAAGGTTACTAAAATAAGATTGCCTTGTAACGGCTAAAAATGTAACTACATCATTTTCAATGTCCCTCCATGGTTGCATCTTTGCGAAATACTGTTTTTTGATTAGAAAAGTGTGCTGTGGAAATTTTGTTTGAAATTAAACCCAAGCTGTCAGGTAGTCGTCAATAAATTTGTATATATTTTTTAAATTATTTTGATGAAATACTTAAATACCTAAATAATATTCTCTAATCTTTTTGAAGTGGTGTTAAAGTTTTTGAATAATTTTAAACAACTTTTTTTAAATAAAATTTCCTGCTAAAAAATGTCTAATATAACTTTTAGATTTTTTCCATTTGTAAAAATGAAATAAAAATTACACCCATGAATCTCGAAATAGACAAGTTTTTGAATAATTTTAAACAACTTTTTGTCATAAAACTTCCTGCTGCAAGATGCCTAATATAACTTTTAGATTTTTCCATTTGTTTTGGTGTTGCAGGTGGCTTTGTATTTATAAAAGGCGAATTATTTCTTGGCCATATTTAGTAAGTATTCTATATTTGACTAATATTTGATTCAAATCGACAAAAGAATTAAAAGGTTAGAAAGGTGTTATACTCTTAACTGCAATAGACTGTATGTAGAAGAGAATTTTTTAAAAATGAAACAAAAATTAGATCCATGAATCTCGAAACAGACATAAAAATAATTACAAACTAACGAATTATTCAACACGGTATATTATTTTAAAGTTTAAATCAACAAATTAAATTTGACAATGCAACCACATATACGAAATCAACTAATGTAATATAACTGGACCTCATAATATTGCTAACTAAGGTAGACTCAAACTAATCGGTGCATTGTAACCAGGTTTGGTTTTCTAACAGACGAGCGAAATGGAGGCGCCACCAGCGGATGAACCTCCTAAAGCAGTCCTCTCCAGGGCCCCAGGGCAGCCAATCCTCAATGTTCGGAGGCCGATTGACCCCTTCGCCACATTACAAGGGAGGTTCCACCCCTGGCTCGCCGCTTACTACACATCTCACCACCCACCCCACGGCTTCTTCCCTCTTGCTCCAGATGGGAGGCGAAAATAGTGCCTTTAAAGCTTTGGTTCCCAACACGTTGCTCAACTCCCACGAGAACCTGAGGCGCTTAAGCGACTATGCATCGGATTCAGAAGAAGAAATAAACGTGAACGATGAATCAGATATAGAGGAGCCGACGGACAGGGGCCTGAGGTCGAGGTCCTCTAGTCCTGTTGAAGTTGTCGACATTCCTCCTAAAGATCCACCTACGTGTCAACCTTTACAACTAACCATGCATGATCGGGATTGATTTGTATAACGTACAACGTGGTGAAAACTATTTAACCAAAGCATTTGAACAGTTATTTATATTTTGTACATATTTATTTAATTTTTTGTCAGCGGGCTGTGATTCGACTGACACTGTTGCGCAAGACAAGGTTCCTTAAAAGTAGTTTTCATATATTGAATTAAAACAGTGATTTACGTACTATTATGTATTTAAAACATTTTAAGCATCACTTATCAATAATAAACAAAGATATTACTGCAACTCTTAAATTTTTCATCTTTCTATTTGGAGAAACCATATATTAAAAATACTGATGTACCTGTTGAATAAAATAGTGAAACCCTACAATTCCTTTGTTACTGGATGAAAAATAATGAAACAAAAATACTGACGTGGTAATTTTTAAATCAATAAATATTCTACCTGCCTATTTAAAATAATGCACTGTCTTGTAAATAAATAAGAACGTACTATGTCGATACGTACTTTAGCTTTAGTAACAGTTCAATTATTTATGTTCAGTTTCCATAGAATATTCGGAATTTTTATAAAATGTAAATTAAACTACCCAAAATCCTTGTTTCTAATTTCAGCCATTTTACGTAGATTATTGTTATTTTTTTATCTACGTGTAAAGACTATATGACAAGGTATCACATTATATACAAAATTCAAGACAAAATGCAAGAAGACAAGTTAAACGACCACATTTCAATTATTTCGAAACGATTCATATGTTGTCATATAAGTTGTCATCCTGTACTTTGTATTCAATTTTACTTAAAATTTGGTACCATGTCATCGGCCTTTATGGAAATAAATATTTTAGTAATACACATTTTCAGATCTGTGCAGTATTAGATTCACGTTATGGGTAAAAATTGACTCAGCAATGTGTATTACAGACACACGTTAATGTACATTAGACTTAAGAAATGTAATTGTTATCGAAATACAGTTTACATTAATAGTTTTTCTGTTGTTTTCTTTAAATGTATCTTATGGTCCCCTTACAGCTTCATCGAGCTACGTCTACTGTAAGGTGAGTAAAGATTTAAAAGGACACTTACCGCTAATTTGGCGAATGGGTTGGTGATAAGAAAAAACTGTTACGGGTATTATTGCTCAGCGATGGTCCTCTTGTAAATTTTCATCAAGCTATGAGCAGTGCACAGAGGGCGGGACTCTTAAAACCTAGACAAAATTCAAGTAAGGTAAGAATATTCGGAGCAGCTGATACCTAATCCGATGTCAAAATTTAAAAATTCAAAATGTCGAGTACAATCTAGCTGCCAGAATTGTAAAATTTTAACAGATTTACATGAAATTTGGTACGTGGAGATTTCAAAATTCTCTAATAACGAGCTTTAATATAATAAAAACTTAAAAATTCAAAACGCCAGATATTTTCTTTTACAGTATCGAAGGTAAATAGAAGACCATTAAAAAAGGTGAAAACATAATTTAAATGTTTTCAAAAATGGTCACTAAAATTGTGAAATAAAATATCGCTCAGTTAATTTTTTGAAGATGATTAAATTTTCTTCAAAAATACTTTAGACCAACTCTGAAATGTGGATATTTTGAAATATGGAAGAAGAGTGATTAAGATAGTTAAACAATAGTGTGCCTAATTTACAAACGTATATTGAACTTAACAGAATCGTTTTAACAGTCGTGGAGTACCGTAGAATCAATTACTGATGATTAATTGTAAAAAAATATGGGAGAAGTAGTAAGTATTTTTTTGACTTTTCAATTTCTACATGAAACATGTGGTTCTATGGTATGAAGATATCGAATAATTTTAAAGTAAATATGTATCGAATTCAAAAGTATTATACATTAAATGGAATTTTAAGCCTTAGGCTTTACTAGAATAAATAAAAAATAGGGTTCATATTTAAAACGTTTATATTAAATAAGCTATTACTTTCCTGGCTTACCGAAGAAGTGAAGTATTGTAATCACGAAAAAATCACCCTTTTTAGGATTTTTCCCTTTCAGGCTATGTATATTTCGAAAAATAACGTCTTTCAATTCCATCAGTCTGTCGGTTGATCTATCTCTTGGCGCTAGCATATACAAAACTATTTGACGGAAAAACCAATATGTGGTGGGTAGTTGACGTTATTGCCGATGAAGAAATACTGTTCATCTTTAGTGAGAAATATACAGGATAGACACTATAAAAATCGGCAGCTACTGGAAGCGGCTGGAACCTCCTCACACGGTGGATTTTTATAAGCTGTGTTTGGATATTACATCGGAAATCAGAGCACCGAGCAAACAGATAAATTACACGTGACTTTGGAGCCATTTATTTCATGAACAAATATCGAACGAACTGAAGTGGACTACAAGCAATCTGTTACAACATAACCTCTCGTTTTCGTTTATGTTGCATATTAATCAATTGCCGGATAATATAAGGATATTAACAGATAACGTTTAGAAGATTTTGTGGAATATTGGGTAGCGAAAACACAGAATTTAGCCAAAATGACACTCCAACCACAGAAGATCTATACCAGAAGCGTCACTATCGGCGGAACGTTTGATGTTTCATTGGTAATTTGGGATGACCTTCGGCCATCTTGTCGGTGGTATTATTGCCAATCTATAATTCCGCACTTTTCTAAATTCACCACTGGGCGCACCGGTAGATAAATTCGAAGCTGATTGGCTATGTCTTACAAAATATCCAATCATATAATGTTATTGCTTACCAGTGCGCTCGACCCGGTGAATTTAGAAATCTGCGAAATTATAGGTTGACAATAATACCACCAACAAGATGGCTGTCTTCAATATTGGCGGGAATGCAGAGAGTCGTTTCTGTTACAGGTCTTCTGTGCTCTAATCTTAACAAGTCAGTAACAATAATTGTCCATAATAGACTGGCGGTACATGACCAGTCAGGTGCAACGTTTTTAAAATGCATGCCAATCATATATATGAATGAAATTACCATGAATATGCCAGAAATGCAAATTTTAGGCAGTCGTCGCGTGCACAAGGGGGTGCAAATCGGTTTTTTTTGTGTCTTTTTTTTGGGTTTTATTTTTTTATTTTTTTTAATGGATGCCAATAGTGCCAAACGAAAAACCTTGAAAAAAAATCCAAAATCAAAATCATCCAAAATCAAGAACACCAAAAAATTTTACGATTTAATGTGCACTTTAACAGTTGTTTTGGGCGCGGAAACTGCATGCCAATGAATTTCCGCTGGATTCTTTTTCACGGCTTTTCGTTTGGCACTATTGGCATCCATTAAAAAAAATAAAAAAATAAAACCCAAAAAAAAGACACAAAAAAAAACCGATTTGCACCCCCTTGTGCACGCGACGACTGCCTAAAATTTGCATTTCTGGCATATTCATGGTAATTTCATTCATATATATGATTGGCATGCATTTTAAAAACGTTGCACCTGACTAGTCATGTACCGCCAGTCTATAAGAACAATTCAAGCAGGCTACGCATGCGTCAAATTAAAATCTTCCTGCTCGATCAAAAAGGTCCGAGTAAGTCGAGGTTCGTCCGAGGCCTTTATTTTGTAATATTCGAACGTTTCAGATTTAGCTCGGTTAGCTCCATTTGCATTAAACGAACGATTGTGACGCGTTCCATCAATCAGACGTATATCCGAACACGGCTATAAACAATTATTACCTTAAAAAATAACCAACTAAAGTAAGTTTTGACGTCTGTCAAAAATAATTGAGTTGGTAACCTTTTCGAATGTTGATTTTTAGGTTCTGAAATATATTTGATGACATAACCTATACAATTGATCATTTTCGGTCACGTGACTTTGACTCCGCTCTCTGGAGGGCACACAAAACCTCATCCAATAACAGGCAATGCGAATGAAAACAATTAGAGATGGTTTGCTATTTAACAGTCTATTATTTTATAACCGTTATTTGTAAATAGCATTAACAGACTGTTATTCCTGTTCGAAAATAACAGATAGTAGTAGTCAAGATGACAAGATACTATTTTCGGTTGGCGTCACGCTGTCGTTGGCGCCATTTTGCGTGAAGGGCAGACAACTCATTGTTTTCATTTGCACACAATGATAAACAAACAGTAAATGAGGTTTTGTATGCCCTTCAGACAGTTGCGTCAAATTCACGTGATCGAAAAATTTGCATACTACAAACTGCGCACTGCGATATGCGAATGTCAATACTTCTCAGTGATCTGTTATTTTAAAACTGATATTTCAAAACAGCAGCAGCAGTTTAAACCTGTTATTAAAAAATAACAGCTTGTGCCCATCTCTAGAAAACAAAATAATGAGTTGTGTGCCCTCCACGCCGACAGCGTGACGTCAACCGAAAATGATTAATTGATAAATGTACCATAACCTATAAATCAACATCCACAAAGGTTACCAACCCAAATATTTTTGACGGTAATAATACCAATAATATTTTTTGGATGCTGTCATGTGTGCACATATAACGAATTCTTTTTAATTTTTTTCACGAAAACCGAATCGAAAGGGTGCAAGTGTGATATATCATTGAAATTGGAATTTTTACTGCTTTTCAATGGTTCGATTACAAGTTGTAAGTAATCATAAAATAAACAATTTGTTGTGCTAAAACGGCACTAGACGTAATCCGATCTCAATCAAAACCTTTTCAGATCTTCTGGAGCACTAAAGTTTCATCCAAATCTGTTTAGTAGTTTCTCCGCTATCGTGCCAACATACACACATACACACGCACACAGACATTTTTCAAAAAACAACAATTTTGGGTTTCTGGGACCTCAAAACATAAAAATTTGATGTTACCTCAATTTTCGATTTTGGACCACAATTCTATTGTGGGGAGGTTAAAAAGTAATTAATGAAAAGCCGTAACAGAGGACAATAATATTTGATGTTGTCAACACTTTCAATGGAGAAACCTGCCACTCTTTTAATAGAAAATATGTAGAATACTCTAAAATAATGAAGAAACGGCTGAAGAAAATAATATTAGAAATGATGTTATTGTTACGGAGGAGGGAGGCAGATACGTGTTTAGGAAACAATATATATGAAGGTCACTGGTCTCTGTAAATAAAATAATTAATTAGGAAAAGACGGATGCTTTATCGAAAAATAGTATTTCAATTCAAAATGACGATTATGGCACCAACTTTTATTTCAGTGCAATGCTGCAATAAAATGTTGGCACTACATCATATTCAATGCCTACTGACTAAATTATTTGAAAAAGACTCGCAAAACGAATCAAAAACCTACTTGTAAAACATCGTCGTAACGAGAATTTCATGAAGAATCCAAATATGCAAACACATATACAGGAATTCAGAAATGAAAAGTTGTTATCACTTCCTGATAATTGGAAATGAAATTTTCTCCTACTGAAATGCAAAATATGGCTTTTTTTTATCACAAATTATATAACCACATTTCAAATTTCTATTCCTAAAAACAATCGAGAATCTGGAATAGGACTAATCTCGTTGCAACTCTATATAAGACTTGTCAGGATATTATGAGTCGGTCTTAAAGTATATAATGTATCACTGAGACACAAGGTAATGTCACCTTAACCGAGTTATTCAGGAGCAGGCCCGGATTATCCATAAGGCTAAGTAGGCTATAGCCTAGGGGCGGCAATACGTGAAGGGGCGCGCGCTAGAACATGAGGGACTTCACGAGCTCCTTGCGCTCTCTGCTTATTAAAAAAAATTCTGTCCCTTCCCCGCTAATCAATTTTCATTTTCGATAACTTTTCCATTTTGTTTTCCCTAGTCATCAATCTTGGTTAAAATTTCTTTTTAGATTTTTCTCCTTCGCTCATCAATTTTGAAACTTTTTTCAATTCAATTTTGAATCTGAACAAAAAAATGTTCCCCCTTTCCGCTCATCCATTTTTTTCCAATATGAATAATAGAGCGCAAATACATGATTAGCCTACTGGTGCGCCAATCCTTAATCCGTCCCTGTTCAGGGGCGTATCCCTCGATATAATAAAAAATTACGATTATTTTGGTTGGTCAAGATAAAAGATAGAGGTAAAAAATTTGGAATTTATTTTTTCATTTAACTCACTCAAAACCGGGATCTTAAATTGGTCTCAAATTTTAATCACTACTTATTTGTTAACAAAATGCGTTAATATGTATTTTTGGCATGAGGCCATAGTATGCATTAATATAAAAGTCAAATTTTAATAGGTTTAATAAAAGGTAAGTATAGCGAGCGGAAAACACTTTTAACTTGAAATAGACAGCCACTATATTGAGAATAGATGGAGGCAACTTCTTTATTTGAAACTTCCTTTTTTAGGATTAGCAATTTTAGAGAAATTCGCAGGTGAAAACACATAACGCTTTTGCTGATGAAACAACTGAGAGAATGGTGTAAAAGTTAGTACGTAAACATTGAACGTAAACTTGTATATGTGCTTAACTCGTTTTGACTTCGAAACTCATATATATTTCTATATGAACATATTTACCAATAGAAGGTAGAAATATAAAGACACAATTTTAACAAACTAGAAAATATCGTTTTCTCTTTTATTAAGAATTGGAGGTATATAGTGGGAGTGGGGGTAACTCAAACCCGATGGAAGTGCCCGATAATCAAAGTACTCGTGCACCCGTACTGAATGTCTAAAATAAATTATTGATGAGCCACATTACGCGAGGAATAAGTCGAAGTGTGTTTATATTACCGCACAATGCGCTAGAGCGGAGGTGTCTCGATAAAACGAATTTTCCTGATGCTTATATTTTGCAAGAAATCCATATTAAATGTATGAGACCATGCAGAGGAGTTTCCATTCATTTTAGAATTAACAGAAATTTATATTTACTTCCAAAACTGAACTCGAAGTTCACCACACGTTGTTGTTTGTTGATGTGTACGACGCGACGTATGTACGTATAGTTGTTTTCAGGTCTACTAAGCACTCAAAAAATGTCGGCGCCTTTGACCATCAAACACGCCGCACCACACCGCCAAAGACGCTTAACAAGTGTGTAGTCAACTTTACTCATGTAAGGAAACTCTCTGCTGGGCGCAATTCTATTTCACAATCGAGTCAACATTTTAGGAGAATCTGTGCTATAGACAATTACATTTCTTCTTAAAAAATCGAAACAGGTAAAAGTTGAAAGTAAAATCTGATATCACAACATCAGTCTGCTGAGAAATTAATCATAAAACTATGAAAAATGTAGAAAAAAAGGAATAAAGCAGTAAAAGCGGCAGTGTCACTTTCTTCCACTTTTACATAAAGTACAGCATACTTAATTCATAACTCTATTCTTCATGGAATAAACTTCATGCACTGTTAGCTAAACTCCCACTTAACTTATGACAGATAAAGTTACTTTGTTGTCAACTTGTTCCTCTTCTTCTGTTCTACATATAATTTCACAGCTAACTACTCTTATGAAGTCACTGCCGCCATCTGATTCTTTTTCATTCACTATTAGAAGCTAAAAGAAGATTGTCAGAATTATTATTTAAATTCATTATTGTCAGCCTTATCTTCAGCCTAATTTTTATGAGAAATTATTCAACAAATCTGGTACTCGCCGGATCTACACCAACCAACGTCAGTCTGTGAAACTAGTTTCTCTGTGAATAATTTTGAAACACTAGATTTATTATCATATATCAGAAATTATAAATAATATAGGTAACAAAATTAAATTACAAATTTAAAAAACCCCCGACACAAAAATATCGACTAAATAACTAATATAAAAAAAAAATAAATTAACAGAACTTTAAAAATTATGAAATAATTTTGATTCTATATACGAACTCTTATGATTTATTTAAATCCAGCTTACATTTTCTTTATGTCCTCGAGATTTTCTTTCTTTTTATTGGGTCGGGGGTTAAAAATTAACTAACTTCAAACTTTTGGTTATTTTTTGGTGGTGCGTTAATTTCTGGGAGAAGTGTATATTCATTGCGTCGTTCCTATCCGTTATAAAACTTATAGTTTACACCGAATCATTCACCATTTCTTAGAATGCAACGTATGAGCGAATACACTATACGATTAAATTATAGTGTTAAAACTAAAAAATTTTGTCCGCCATCTTGGGACATCCGCCATATTGAATTTAGTGTGATGTCATTTTATTTTCGCATTCTTCTCAGCAAACCCTTTCATATCATGGGGGTGCATAAAAAAACCGCTGCGCAAGAAATCACTACTTCCACATCTGGATTCTCTATCTAAGTCACTCACAAAGAAAAAATTTTGTATGTGGAAATAATTCTTTATGGAACTTTAATAATATAATATTTGAAATCCTCTACCCCAAAAACCCATAAAACGATACCCCACATCGGTAGTGGGGTGGGGGGTGGTGATAGGGGGTGGATGAAGTAAAAAAATAATTTGAGGTTTCTGGTTCTTGCACACACACTAAATCACAATGTTTTTTATCACTTTTAATAATGGAGTGGGGGTGGTAATGGGGGTGGCTAATGCCAAAATTTTTTTTTAAAACCTTAGTTTTTCTTGTATAAACTAAATACCAATTTTATGAACTCTTACCTGTTTGATTTACCTATTTACCCCAAATTTACCCCAATTTACCCCCAGCCCTTCGATGGAACAAGATGAAAATATAATCTAGTTCTAGATCTCGTTAAAGTACGTACGTATACCAAATTTCATGTCAATATCTCAAACGGTTCCAGAGTAAACGTGCGCACAAAAAAAATTACAGACAGACAGAAATTTTTTTCTCTCAAACTTAAAATCTCGACGTTTCATGACATTCTAAGCCTATTTGAACAATAAAAATTTTTACAAATTTTTTTGTCGTTACTATACTTCCACTGGATGTGGAAGTAGTAAGTGGTCCGCCATATTGGATTTGGAATGATGTCACTTATAATATCACATGCATTGTCATCCAAACTAAACGTGTATGCAAAATTTCAGCTCAATCGGTTGGTGATAACTATTTTAAAATTCAGTTGTAAGATTTGACCCACAAGAACAAGGCAAGTTAAATAAAAACTTGTTATCAAGATGGCGACCAAACATCAAAATCTAATAGCCACAGACAGACAGACAGACATACAAACATACGCGGCAAACTTATAACACTTTTTGGGTCGGGGGTTAAAAATAGTTAAATTTGATTTTTAACAATAATTAATTGTTACCAACAATTTTAATTTCCCTCGCTTAACAAAGGGAAGTATTGTAATCATGAAACAATCATTTGTTCGAGATTCCTTGGAATTTCCACGTTATGTAGATTACGGAAATTAGGGCTCAATTCCGTGAGTCTACTTACCTGCTTATCTGTTTGTCGATCTGGTGTCTGTTTGTCTGTTGGCGCTGTATATCTACGAAACTATTTGACAGAGAAATGTAGCATTTATTGCGAACGAAAAAATATGAAAGTGAAAAATATACAGCCTAAAAAACAGTAACGGCTCATGACATGACAAGCTGATGAAGCAGGGCTCTAAATAGTTAGGTTTATTAAGGAATTCTCTACTTCGTCAGTTGAATAAAGTACTATTACTTTTCTAAACTGTTTTTTATGTTGATAAAATTTCGGGTTTAGTTCAGATTTACTGCAAATTTACTGATGAGGGACTGCCTCACCTGCCTCATGGAACAAGCCGCCATTACTAAAAAAAGTAATTAATGAAAGAAATGTCACAGATGACCACATTTGGCATGTAGTTAACGCAATGTAAAAAAATCACTTTTTTTATTACATTTTTTGAAAGATCTTTTAATTCTAAAGCAGAATGCAAAAAAAAATTTTCTAGGGTCTCTATAGCCTTTAAAATTAATCAAGAACATCAACGCGTGGCGCTTTCGTATTATAACTGCGTGACGTCAATCGCTCCCATCGCATCGGAAGACGTAGCGGCTTGCCTAGATGCCTAAAAATCTGTATTTAAATGCCGTAAATGCGTCATGCGGAAGAACCGTTTGTATCATAAATAGTGCAAATACTGTCCGTAGATGATGGAAAAACAAAAGCAAAATGTTCTGTTTTTAAGTGGTGTATTGTGCCCAAATGTATAAACACAATAAACAGTTTATTAGTCTACCACAGGATCCTGTTAGGAGAAAATCGCGGCAGAAAGCAATGATACGCGATATGTATCTTGGAGATAAAACAAACAAATGTGTGAAGATTTATTGCTAATATTTTTTTCTTAGAATGAGATTTTATGTCATTAAAAGTAAAACACTCTCTATATTATTAGCAAAATAATAATATACCTTCTTGATAATGAAAGCTGACACGGTAATCATTAGTATTTACGATTTTAAAAATACAACTTGCCGTTTCATTATTCCTCCTTTCTTTTCGGCACTTATGTACTGGTGATTTTTGTTAAAATACTCCATCACCATAATTAAATTCACCTCTGGCAGATTAGACGAATGTGCTTTTAAATAGCCGGATTAGCATATAGTAAAAGATTCTACATCTCCTTAATGATAATACTAATGCTGACTTCCAATTGCGGAAGGTTGTTAAGCGAGTCAGGGCTTGGGAGAGAGTGACGTCAGCGATTCGACCGCCTCAGTTTATGAAGACTTAGATTTTAAAGCTGTATTTCTGAAACTACTTTATTCGATCGACCTCAAATTTTCACTTATAATATCCCTAGAGCTTAAATTATTTCCGGAAATTTTTTCGAGGTCATGAATTTATTTTCTTAAAATATTCATGAACGAGGAAAAATTTCCGAATATTAATTTAAGCTCCTGGGATATTCGGTAAGAAACTTTCGTACCTAAATAAGTTAAATAAATACTAATTTCAACTGACATTAAGATTGTTCTAAGATATAACAAGTTATAGGATTAGTAGGCCATAAATGGGTTTTGTTGACAAAATGACAGAAACGCATCGGAATTAGTATTGTTGTGTCATAAGTCATAAGTATAAGAGTTAGTAAAGTGTCGCGTTTTGGAAACAAAAATAAAAAAAATATTTCCACCCATTTTAGTTGCAAAAAACAACTACATGAATATATATTCACTGAAATGTTTGATATTAGGTTTTCTTCACTAAAATGTGTGGAATTCTGTTTTTCTTCTATTTTCTAATGTTACAACAGTTTGGGTGAACCGGAATACCTATATTCGTATAATAGATAAGTAATATCTTTTTCACCCATTTTAGTTTCAAAAAATCACTGAAAATTGTTTAAGACAACTCTATTTGTGTGTTATGAAATAAGTTTTGTTCACTAAAATAGGTGGAACAATTATTTCAAAATATTATATTTATATAGTCAAGCATAGACATTTAATTGATATAGATTCTTCACCGATGTATTCACCATTGAAACGCGAAGAGTTTTTAAAGGATTTTCAAACACATTTGAAATATTCAGTATCATAACACAGGCCCACAAAAAAAAAAGTTGTCTACGCCGGGGTACTGACCATACCTATCCCTTGTATTTTGTGCCGCTGAACACGAATCTGACCTTAGTTTTTCCCCTATATGTCAGGTTTTTTTTTTAACAGCAAATAAATATATAAATATCACGATTCAACACGACTTTTTTTGCTGTTAAAAAAAAACCGGACGTGTAGGGGAAAAAATAAGGTCAGATTCGTGTTCAGCGGCTCAAAATACAAGGGATAGGTGTGGTCAGTACCCCCGCGCAGACCACTTTTTTTGGTTGCCACTGTGCTACACTCAGTGTGGCGCAATCCGACAAAAAAAAGTCATCTGCGCGGGGGTACTGACCACATCTATTCCTTGTATTTTAAGCCGCTGAACACGAATCTGATCTTAGTTTTTCACCAGCACGTCAGGTTTTTCTTTTAATAGCAAATAAATATATAAATATTAGACTTTTTTGCTTTAAAAAAAAAACCTGACGTATAGGGGAAAAACTAAGGTCGGATTCGTGTTCAGCGGATCAAAATACAAGGGATAGGTATGGTCAATACCGCGGCGCAGACAACTTTTTTTTTTGTGGGCCTGTGTAATTAAACATGAAATAAAATGTTGTTTCACGAGCTCAATATTTTTTTTTATAATTATCTCGTTTAATATGACAAATAAAATTCCATTTTTAAAAAAATTTCCACTTATTTAATTTCGCCCAGGGTACCCTGGAGGATAAAAATTTCCGAAAATTTTTTGGGTTGCTATGGTAACGAAACCAAGAACAAACTTCTGATTGGCTATAAAAGTGAGGTATGAAATTTTCAGTGTAATAACTATCTGATGATTACTTCGCACAATTGTAATAAGAAGTACCTTATGAAATTTAACTAAATGACCCCATTGTGAAAGATATACTCTGAAACAATAAATTAGGAAATGCCGGAAGAAAAACAACATTTGAAATGCAGTTGTCACTATTTCCATGAAGAAAACCTAATACTACTACTAACCCACATACTTTTATTTAAAAAAATATACAGGGTAGTCATCCAAGAGAAAAAATAAGGTCAGGCTCGTTCGCTCTGGTTTTGGCGGCGAAACGGCGCCGGGGAATGACTAACGACTCGAGGGGTCCCAGTTCAACACGCTGTAGGATACCCAGGGTCAGATTGCATTCGCTCCGTCGTGTTTGCGTCGGGAGATGCACAAAACTGCAATATGTCCAGCTCAGCACGCTGTAGACAGATTGGCAGAATTATCCACTCTGAATTATGTCGCCAATATTCTTGGCTAAAGATGTCGGTCTCGGATGACTGGGGCCGGGCAGGACTATTGCCCTTTACCCCAATGCATCGCAGTAGATCGGGGACCAGCCTCGTGCAGGGCGCGCGAACTTACTTTACGTCGGCCCCACTCACAAATGTGAGCGGTGCAGACGATTTCGGTCCACCTCCCTGGGTCCTGGCTCGTTGGACCTTGCTGGCTAAGGCCTCTTCTGGCGTTCTTCTTTCTTCGTCTTCTGTTCTTCGCCAGCTTGTTTGCCCCCCGGGGGGTAGTCATCGGTCAGTTGGGTGTTTTGGGTTTGTGGCGGGAGAGACTGCCGGTACACAGAATGCCAAGAGGCAGTCTGTCATCCGGATCATCGATAGGGTAAGGATGAGCTGTGTAGCTCGAGGAAGGGCAGACCTAACTGCTTTGGTAGCATTTTCGGCCTGCCCGGAGCTAGGGGGACTACAGGTACTGGACGGTTGTTTGTCCGGTACCCGCAGGGTCTTGGGTGGGTGATTTGGATGTCGTCATGTCTCTTCCGTGGGGGTGGATCGTCGGGTGGTGGTATGTTTCTTATACTCACCCGTTATCCAGGAGCTGCACCTTCGGCCGCTTGTGCCTCGGAGCATCTGCTGGGTCATAGTCAGTTGCCTCCCTGACTAGTGGGTTCCCATGCTCCTCGGCAAGCGCGTACATCTTTCTGGCTCTCTCCTTGATGATCTCAGTGACCGGGGTGTACTCCAGGTCCCTGAAGATGTCCTCGTTGCGGACGAACCAGGGTACGTCTGCTGTTCTGAGGGCGACGTTCTCCACTCTCTGGATCTGTTGGAGGTAGCTCTTTGCTTGGTAGCCCCAAGCTACCGAAGCATACGTCAGCTGAGGCCGGATGAGGGACCTGATAAGCGTGAGCTTGTTCCTCAGGTTGAGTCTGCTCTGTCTACCCGTCATCGGGTAGATTAGGGCTCTCGTCCTCCTGGCCTTCTTGACGATGGCCTCCGTGTTCAGTCTCCATGTTAGGCCTTTGTCCATGACCACGCCAAGGTAGTTGGCGGAGTCGTGCCATTGGATGTCCTCACCAAACATGGAAACGTGACCTGTGGGGTTTTGTTTTCTTACCTTCTTGAAGAGTGCCGCCTTGCTTTTCTCGGCGTTGACGGCTACCTTCCATCTGTTGCACCAGTCCTCTAGGAGGGTGGCCGCCTCCTGGAGGTTTTTGGTGGCTAGCCTGGCACTCCAGGATCTGGCAGACAGGGCTGTGTCATCGGCGTAGAGGGCCATGGAGGTCCTCTCCGTCCGGGGTAGATCGGATGTGAAGATGGAGAACAAGTGGGGGGACAGCACTGAGCCTTGGGGGACTCCTGCCTTCATCTGAATTATGTTGATTTGCGGCCGGGCATTTATATCCGAGAATCCTCGCTTACTGGTGACGTAGTACTGCGTATAGTTTAGTGTCGTGTGCAAATCCGCGCCTCTAGACGGGAGCTGGTAGATTTGCGGGCCGTGTGCACATTGGTGTCGTGTGTAAATCCGGAATCTTAGTAATGGAGCAGGAATTTAAAGAAAGCTTCATTACACTCCCCTCTTTCTTTACAAAAAAAATTTTCAAAATTCTATCAAAGAGAAAATTTTTGCTAACTTAACATCAAAATACAGCAATGGGAAAACAAGTTACTAAACATCTTCAAACAAAATAAAGAAAGAATGGCCAATTCTTTCGTATACGCCTGGTATATATGTATATGCATATGTAGAGAAAAACAAATTTTTAAATAACATAAACAGTATGTAAAACATCTTAGAGCCATGGTACAAGTAAAATAGTTAAAATAAATGAGCACAAAAAAATTGCAAGAAACAGGTATACAAATACAAATGTGGTTCTTCCGGACGTTTACTGCAGGGGCGATGGCGGACAGGGGGGACGGTGCTAGGGATTCTAGAAGCGGGGCCATCTTGGTTGTGGCGCCTGAACTGTCGCTTCCGTTGCGGAGCTGGGACCGGGAGGGCTGCGTCGTTGTCCTGGAAAAACACCTGGAGGCAGGCAATTGGCCTACCTGGGGTCGGTGGCTTCGGGGGGCTGGGGCTGTCTCCGAACTGGGGACGGCATCGGGGACGGTACGCCTCGGATTGGGGACGGCATCGGCGATGGTGCGTCTCGTACTGGGGGCGGCATCGGGGTTGGCATCAGGGACGGCATCTGGGATGATACTTCTCGAACTGGGGACGGCATCGGGGACGGTACTTCTCGGACTGGGGACGGCATCGGGGGCGGTACATCTCGGACTTCGGATGGCATCGGGGACGGTACGTCTCGGACTGGGGACGGCATCAGGGTTGGCTGTTGCGTCTCGGACTGGGGGCGGCCTTTTGGCTTCGGGTGTCGGAGGCAGAGGTAACAGCAGGTCTGGCACTTGGACTTCCGACTTCATCACTTATTTTGGATGACTCTGGTTTTACTGGACTTGTTTTCGTTACGGTTGTGGGATACAGGGTTTCCATGGGTTGGAAAATTCGGGATCTATAAAATTATTACTGCTCCATATATGGCGGTACAGGATTCCGTCTATAATGCAGTAATCTGGAGTTTTTTCTGGACATCGGTTCGATTAACGTATTTTCGGGACTCTGGACATAAATTTAAATTATTTTACTGCTCCATATGTGACGGTACATCTATCATCTCTAATGCAGTAATCTGGATTTGTGTCTGGAACTTGGTTCGTTTAACGTACTTTTGGTACTATTCGGAATCGTGTCTCTTCTGGGGTTAAAATTGTAGTAGTCTGGATTGCCACCACAAAATCCTTTTCATTTTCGTTTTCTCTCTTGACTTGAAATATCTTTATATCTGTCTCTCATTCGTGAACGTCTCTTTTTGGGCTATCTGGAATAAACTAAAGTCTCAAAATGTACTCAGGTGCCAAATTATGTAACGGTTTCTTGTCGGGTAGCTGGTTCGGAGATTAATCAGGGTCCAGATTAGTTAATAAGACAGCCCAATAAAAATATAAACAATTTATTTACTTCTTGAAACAGGCAGTGTTACATAACATACAGGTACAGGTTATATGTCCGTATCTTTTACGGTTCTTAGGACAACATTTTTCTATTATCTGAGAGAGAGAGAGAGAGAGTGTAACGATTGCAATGCGACGTTTGTTGTTGCTACGGGAGTGGCATCGGGCGTCGGGTGAATATCGTCGACTCAAGAAGCTTCCCAGTTCGACACGCTGTAGGAGGTCTCCAGGTCAGGCTCGTTCGCTCTGGTTTTGGCGGCGAAACGGCGCCGGGGAATGACTAACGACTCGAGGGGTCCCAGTTCAACACGCTGTAGGATACCCAGGGTCAGATTGCATTCGCTCCGTCGTGTTTGCGTCGGGAGATGCACAAAACTGCAATATGTCCAGCTCAGCACGCTGTAGACAGATTGGCAGAATTATCCACTCTGAATTATGTTGATTTGCGGCCGGGCTTTTATATCCGAGAATCCTCGCTTACTGGTGACGTAGTACTGCGTATAGTTTAGTGTCGTGTGCAAATCCGCGCCTCTAGACGGGAGCTGGTAGATTTGCGGGCCGTGTGCACATTGGTGTCGTGTGTAAATCCGGAATCTTAGTAATGGAGCAGGAATTTAAAGAATGCTTCATTACATATTTTCAAATTCTCACGTCTTAGATTATGTAGATTAAGTACAGGTTTTCCAATTTCATCATTTTGTCTGTCTGCTGGCGCTAAATCTAAAAACCTGTTTGATGGAGAAAAATAACATTTCACAGAGAGTTAACGCTTTTCCCAAGCGATAAACTTGAAACACTTTTAGTGAAATAGGTCGATTCGGCAAAAACAATTATAAAGGACAAACACATTTGGCGCGTAACTGACACAATTCACAAGGAAGAAATATACTACATCAGTTTAGCTACTGAAATTTAATGAATTCGAAAAATATGTAAAACTTTTCTAATTTGAAATTGTTTGATTACAGTGGATGATTAGTTGCAGATGATTGAGATTCAGCAAACATAGGTAAGTTTATTTTTTGCTTTAAAAGGTTAACTAGTATGTTAATACGCCCAAATTATGACAAAAATATCATTTCATTTCATTCTAAATATCTAGAAATATTTTTCCAATCATACAGTGTCCCGAGAAATCTATTCAATACTTTTCCAGCTGCTTCTACAACCAAAATAAGAAAAAAATTCCAATAAAAATATGAGAATGCTTGCTATGGGGCTGCAAATCTCTAAAAGTGAACATTTATAACCGGTTTATATTGAATACCTCCAAAACTTTTGAGGGCAAAATAATGAAAGATAAAATGGAAATAACTTAAAAATTGTATCCAGGGGCATTGCACGCAGGGAGGATCTGGGGTAAAAATAATTCGAACTATTTGTGTGTTCTTTTTTCCATTTCTTGACATTAAATTATGAAATTTCACCACCGGCTGATCTCGAAGGAGTTGTCTAGTTATTATTAATTCCCAATATGAACATCAAATGAATGCAATAAAATGCTTAAGTCGATCTTGTCGCAAACGGTGTTTTCTGTTGATCTTGAACAAGAGTTTCCGTTTTACGTCTGTTCTGAAATAGGGTCATTTAGTGATATAGCAGTTTCCTACTTTTTCTTCCTCATTTTAAAGTATAACAAACCAATAGCCTCAGAAAAAAATTTCAGCTCAATTGAATCAATAGCCACAGAGATATTCGCATTTGAATAGAAATGCGACATTGGGACACAATTAATACACCTCGCATGCAGGGCTGGTCAGATTAGTCCCGTAGAAGTGGCGGTTGTCGAAAATCATTACTTAAGTATTCATTGTTCGGATAAAAATTGTGACAATCGAAAATGTGCTTGTTTTAAGGAAGGCCTAAAATGTTGCAACGAGTGCAAATGCCGTTCCTGTAACAACATTATTAAAGATTTCGAGGCAGATATGAACGAATTAGAATGCTATTAATGTAGGGCCTACATAAACTACATACTACATATTTATCTATCCAAATAGAAAATTTATTTCAACAATAAAACTCATTTTATGCGTACGTTTTTACTTTCATTCATTTAAAAATGTCTAATACACTTACTAATTAGGTGGGTAGTTAGTAACACTGATTGATATTTATCTTTTTATTATTAAAAGGAGACTATTTTATATTTATTGTACAATTTCATAATATTAACAACATATGATCAATACTACTGTACAATATATGAAATATTGAACAATAATATTGATCCCCTAGATGATTTTGATCACTACTGGTTTTGTATCTATTGATATAAGTTAAACTACTACATACACCCCGACCGGGACCGTCAGACCGTTGCAGTCCGGCAGGCTTGCTACAGCCGAGCGCGGAAGAATATGACTTTGGCCGGTTAAAAAATATCGCCGACTCAATACTATAAACGGAACATGAAACATTTTTATCCTAAAAACTTTTTTCAACTATTGGCTTCAATTTGTACGCAGCATGTATTTACAAATTTTCATAAATAAATTTTTTTCCCGATTGTCTAAAATTAAGCTACTGAAAATAACAAGTTTGAGTTTCCTATTATTTTTCCAACTTAAAAAAAAATAAATCGAGTTCACGTGGGACGTTGTTCGAAGCGCTATTGTGTCTACTTTAATCTAAAAAAAAATAGCTTGATAGCACAAATATTTTCAGAGATATAGCGGTGGAGACGTTAAAAAACATATTTCATTCAAAATCTTATTTTTTTGAGTTTTTCCGAAATAAAAAAGTTCTCGACCATCAAAAAATGTCGTAAAAAATGATTTCGTGTACACGATTATCTTACTAAAGAATCCCACTAAGTCTGGTTTCTACGCCATCTGACGTCACAACTCGACTACATGGTTATCCCGAGCGTTTTTAAGCGCGCCGACTTTAATAATTTTTTTATACATGAAGGCGGCGTCAGTAAATTCTAATTTTTGGCATACTTACTATACTCACCAAGCTCTTGCAGAATATGTAATAATAAAAAATTGTTAAATGAGCCTATTTCATATGTACTGTCCAATACTGGAGAACATTATTTACAAAGAAGTTACTCCCAGTTTGGACTACCCCAGGATAACTTTTTAAATTGTGTCTATTATATCTTACTTTGCATAAAACCTTGAATGCTGTTGAAAATTCGATAAAAACATTTTCAAAGGCCCATATTTAGATGACTGTAGAGCGGTTTGATAAGAAACAACTTTTATCTGATCTTTAGTCGTAAAGCAGCTGTTATAATATTGCATAGTACTTTCGGAACACCCTGTGTAATAAAAATTGCATAAGTGTAAAACAGAGATTTTAGCAAAATGTGGATATCTCAAACGGACAATTGCTATCGAATTGGAATAAGTTGGTGTAATGATAAAATCATCTTCGACTCTGAAATTTTCCTAACAGTCGGTGTAATAATAAAATAATAGTCTCCACCAGCTGTCGAGACAATTGGTAATATGTAAATAAATATATAAGGTGAATAAAAGTATTATATACATTTCCAGTAGGTGGTAATAACTTATACTTATCTAAGTATTTGTAATTTATTAAAACCATAAAAAATATATCTACCGAGCACCTGCTTTAATATATTATATTTAAAAAGCATATATATCGATATTAATTCCTTTCTATGTTTCTGTGTAGGTGTTCTTTCTAATGTTTCATCTGTTATGCCAAAAAAGGACTGAAGCAATTTAACACATTAGCACTTATTAATACAAACATAGAAACAGACTATATAGATTTTTTATTCTCTATTTTATCAGCTGTATTCCAAAACACTTAAAATGAACTATGATCCTAATAATTAATCTACTTGAAATCGGATCTATACAAACTGACAAGAAGTGCCTGGTGTTTGTAAGACTGTAACATTATAATTCAACTTTGAGTAATTCTACAGTGTGGTTTCAGAAAGTTTGAAATAAATTGGAATTTTTTTCAATTATGATCTCCCATATAATATTTTTAACAAAAGTTGGTGTATGGTTTCAAATTAAATACTGATTACTCAAACTTATATTAGCCCTGGTGCTTTAGAAAAATAAAATTAATTGAAAATGGTTCAAGGGTAAACGAGTCAAACATTTTGCTCGAATACGTTATGATTCGCTTTTACGTGATGTTACTGAGATTAAGTATATACTGACTATGTAGTCAACATATTCTCTATATAAAGTTCGTTCGAACTTAAGAGACACACTGTACAGGGTGGACCAAATTAGATGGAATTTGGGGTTTTCTCTAAAACTATAGTAGATAGACAAAAACCAATGTAGGTGTCCTGAGCTCGATTTTCGAGAAACAAACAATGACACAAACCGCGATCGTCTATCTTTTTAGACTTCCGAGCTACAGAGCGTTTTTGGATTGTTGGCATTTTTGGATGACTTCTATATCTCAATTACCAAGTGTCGAATCGAAAATCGAGTAACACATTCTCAAGGCACTTTTTTTAGTAAAATCCGCTGCTGATAAGGAGAAAATTATGCATGCCTCATTTTTCAAGATATTGACAAAAATTATCTTTTTTTGAATGGAACACCCTGTAAATTATTTCATCATTCGATCAAAACTTAAATTAACTATCCAAGGCTATATCATAATATGTCATATTTATCTCTAGAAAAAGTGGTTAATTTTCGAAAAATTTAAAGTATTTGTGAGGAGGCCATGGAAAACTATTAACAACAACACTTCTTATAAAATAAAATAATGTTGCCAAAAATAGGAAAAACTAAACTACAATAAATGTTCGAATTGTCTTCCATTGACATCTATGCATATTTATCGCATTTCTAATATTTATTGAGGACATAGTAAAAAAAAAAGAAAATCGAAATAATCATAAATGTCAAAAACTAATTTGTGAGTTAATTGTGAGTGAGCATTATTAAAAATGGTTCAATTTAGTAATGTTGAAAAATATGATATGATTAAGTGTTCTATAGCATGAAAAGATTCAAATTTAGCTTCCGAGCTTTATTTTAGTACGTAAGTTATAGCAAAACTTTGTGCCAAAAGTGTAGCCTAAACAATACTTTTAGATATCCAGAAAATATACAGACATAAAAATATTCAAAAGGTTACAACAAAATTTAAAAGAGTTTGGATCATTTGTAAAACCTCGAACAAAAATATATAATAAAGCAGGTGGAGAAGCTGTAGAAAGCTGTAGAAGCTGTATTGTTTTAGAAACTATAAGAGAAAATCCTAATACATCGTCTCGCGAAATACAGGAAAGTCTAGGAATCCCAAAAACAACTGCCTTGCGTTGCTTTAAAAAAAAAATTCGAACAAAATTGGGATTAGTCACCATCTATTCCCAAACGACTTTCAAAGGCGTCTCGATTTTTTTCAGTAGTTTTTGCGACAGTTCAATGAAGTGCCAGGATTTGGAGGAAAAATTATATGGACAGACGAGGCCCATAAAAGCAGTGCCGGAATATTTATTCGGCATACTAACCACGATTGGGCTCATGAAAATTCGCACGTAGCCGCTACAGTTAATCGTCAAGGAGGATTTGGATTTAGTGAATGGTGTGGTTTTATTGGATACCAAAAAATAGGTCCTCATTTTTAACCTCCCCACAATAAAATTGTGGGAGGTTACTACAATTAGTCCAAAATCGAAAATTGAGATAACATCAAATCTTTACGTTTTGAGGTCCCAGGATCCCAAAAAAGTTGTTTTTGAAAAATGTCTTTGTGTATGTATGTGTGTGTGTGTGTGTGTGTGTATGTATGTTAGCACGATAGCGGCGAGGCTACTAAACGGATTTGGATGAAACTTTGCATGAGGGTTTCTTTAGTGCTCCAGAAGATCTGAAAAGGTTTTGGTTGAGATCGGATTACGTTTAGTGCTGTTTTGGCACAACAAGTTGTTTATTTTATGATTACTTACAATTTGTAATTGATCCATTGAAAAGCAGTAAAAATTCCGATTTCAACGATATATCACACTTGCACTTTTTCGATTTGGTTTCCGTGAAAAAAATTAAAAAACAAAAATTTCACTTGTTTTATCCTCAAACCAGTGCAATGTACAGGGTGATATTCTAATAATGACACAGGTGTTCAGTGATTTCGGCTGATAACTCGGGAACGGTTGAAGATATCGAACTGAAATTTGAAACGTAGGTATAAATATTGTAGACAGACGGATTACGAGTGAATTAATAATACACCTACGTCACATGACGTCACAAATAAGAAAAATTCTTAGAAACTGGTGCAGATATCGACTTAACTATTGGAAACATCCAATTAAAGTTTGAAACGTAGATGGAAATATTGTAGATGGAGTGAATTAAAAATACACCTACGTTCTGATGACGTCGTAAAAGCATAAAATTCTTATAACAGGCGAACTGATGATGATATCAAAAAAATATTTCTACAAGACTAGTCACGAAATTTTTTTTTTTTAATTTCCAAGAAATATCAAATTTTCGGAGAAATGTCACTTTTCAGAAAAATGGCAGATTTTTAAAAAATGTCAAATTTTCAGGAAAACGTCAAATTTTCAGGAAAACATCAAATTTTCGGAGAAATGCCACTTTTCAGAAAAATGTCAAATTTTCGAAAAAATGTTAAATTTTCAGGGAAATGTCACTTTTCAGAAATATGTCAAATTTTCAGAAAAATGTCACTTTTCAGAAAAATGTCAAATTTTCGAAAAAACGTCAAATTTTCTAAGAAATGTCACCTTTCAGAAAAATGCCAAATGTTTGAAAATTGTCAAATTTTTTAAGAAATGTCACCTTTCAGAAAAATGTCAAATTTTCAGAGAAATGTCACTTTTCAGAAAAATGTCAAAAATTCAGGAAAATGTAAAATTTTCGAAAAAACGTCAAATTTTTTAAGAAATGTCACCTTTCAGAAATATGTCAAATGTTTGAAAATTGTCAGGCTGTAAGTAAATTTCAGGAAAACGTCAATTTTTCGGAGAAATGTCACTTTTCAGAAAAATGTCAAATTTTCGAAAAAATGTAAAATTTTCAGGGAAATGTCACTTCAGAAATATGTCAAATTTTCAGAAAAATGTCACTTTTCAGAAAAATGTCAAATTTTCGAAAAAACGTCAAATTTTCGAAGAAATGTCACCTTTCAGAAAAATGACAAATGTTTGAAAATTGTCAAATTTTCGGAGTAATGTCACTTCAGAAAAATGTCAAATTTTCGAAAAAATGTCAGTTTCGGAGAAATGTCACTTCAAAAAATGTCAAATTTTCGGAAAAATATCACTTTTCAGGAAAATGTCAAATTTTCAGAAAAATGTCAAATTTTATTAAATGGACTCAAAGGAAAATTCCCAAAAAATACTACGGGTCCATTTGTGGTATAAGTTCTCTGCTAGTGTGTTAAAGCGTGCAGACTGTATGCTGAGTATTTTTGACGTGTCAGGTGCATCGAGAGATTACAAGTTTTTTCGACGTTTATAGAGCCCACGGATGGTGTGAGAGGCCATCCTGAACCGCTCTCAAGCCCTACAAGTGTAAGCAACCCCACCGGAACGCTTTCGGTGAGTTTTTTCCAATAAAACTTTAAAAGTGACAGTGACATTATATTTTAAAAACTATTTCCGCTACTTCCGGCATCCCGCCGGAAATTCTTCCTGCAACATAACCTAAAAATAGTACCACATAACCTAAAAATTAGGTTGGTATCAATTTAAGACATTGGTATAAACCTAAAGATTTTTCAAAAACCAAATTCCCAGAGAAACATTGGAACCAAAAATTTGACAACTATCACTTCCCCGACCGATTTAGTGAAAAATTGGTCGAGGCCAAAAGATAAAACAAAATATACCAACTCAAACTTAAACGATCCACCATGAACACTACCCTGGCTACATCTGGCAGGGAAGCTGTCTACCAAGAGTTATATGGATTTTTCCACCAAAGATGGCCATCCCTGCCATCCATCCCATTACCAACGAACAGGTTTTTTCGTTTAGTTGTTTCCCGTATCAATAATCAAAATTATTAAGTGCTCTTGCCTACGAACGTTTTTATAGAATTGTGTTTATTTTTATATTAATTTTAGGTCCATGTGGACACATTATAATTTTAACCTAGTCTTTAAGCCTGCCTACAGAAGACAGGAGCTACTTTTCTATTTTTCTCCAAACCAAACCGGACCTACCCCGTCCAGCCTCACACTCGCCACGGTGGTGTTCACCGTGATTGTCTGGCTGGCCCCGGGCTAGGATCCGATGAAGCATATATTTGTATTAAAAACATTAAATAAAATATTAATGTTGTGCAGACTATAAATTTAACACTCCAGTTCTTAGGTTCAAATCCCACCGAACGCAAGACTTTTTTTCTGATTTAATACGAAAAAAATATTTCAACTTAATAAATATAATTAAATGAGATCGTTCATATTGTTTAGCGCTCTTTTCGGCTTCAAAGATTCACCGGGTGGGGAGGTTTCAGCCGCTTCCAGTAGCTGCCGACTTTTTTTCATGGTAATTTGAATACCCAAAATTTTATTTCACATTTCACGTTTTACGATATAGTAGAGTAAAATCTGGAAGTAAAGTCGCTTAGTTTCCGAGAAAAAAAAACCGGCGTAGAACCAAACCAGACTTAGTGGGATTCTTTAGTAAGATAATCGTGTACACGAAATCGTTTTTTACGACATTTTTCAGTCGTCGAGAACTTTTTTATTTCGGAAAAACTCAAAAAAGTAGATTTTTAATGAAATATGTTTTTCAACGTTTCCACCGCTATATCTCTAAAAATATTTGTGCTATCAAGCTATTTTTTTTTTAGATTAAAGTAGACACAATAGCGCTTTGAATAACGTCCCACGTGAACCCGATTTATTTTTTTTTAAGTTGGTAAAATAATAGGAAACTCAAACTTGTTATTTTCAGTAACGTAATTTTAGGCAATCGAGAAAAAAGTTTATTTATGAAAATTTGTATATACATGCTGCGTACAAATTGAAGCCAATAGTTGAAAAAAGTTTTTAGGATAAAAATTTTTCATGTTCCGTTCATAGTATTGAGTCAGCGATTTTTTTTAACGGGCCAAAGTCATATTCTTGCGCGCTCGGCTGTAGCAAGCCTGCCGACTGCAACGATCTGACGATCCCGGTCGGGGTGTATATAATAGGTACAAAACCAGTAGTAATCAAAAGCATCTAGGGGATCAATATCATTGTTCAATATTTCATATATTGTACAGTAGTATTGATCATATGTTGTTAATATTAAGAAATTGTATAATAAATATTAAATAGTCTCCTTTTAATAATAAAAAGACAGGTGGTAGTAGTACAGTACCTAGAGGTAAAAAAAACTTCGAAGTAATGTCATATTGAACATTTTCGTTCATTTTTGGCAGTATAATAGTAAATGTTTCACAGAAAAGTTTCTATATTGAGCGGGGGCTTGTTAATTTATAGGGGGTGGATGCCACCCCCTTTGAGGGGGCGGCACTTAAAAAATATATGAAGTACAATCATATTTTAAGAAGAAGAGGTTCTATGCAATTTTTCACATAAATTGAAGTTTTTAAGTTATAACGACTTCAAAATTGCGATTTTAGCTTAAAAAAAGGTATTTCTAAACGGCTTTCGTCAAGTATCTCAAAAAGTATTACTTTATCGAAAAAACGTTATAGACCAATTACAGAAAGTACAAACTGGGAATTAATTATATTTTTTGTTTATTGATGTAGGATTAATAATTTCGGAGATATTTAAGTTTACATTTGGCATCCAAGTGTTCGTAAGATAACTATTTAGAGTGAGAGTTAAATATCTCAGAAACTGTGACACCTACGCCAAGGATACTAATAGATACAATAATAGGTTATTAATTAAGCTCTTAACTATTTTTTTATTTGTTTATGTTGCACAAAAAACAAAGAAGTTATGACCGAAGCAATGTCCGTCTACACATTATTTTAATAACAACGTCACCATTTTGTTACTGTAATTAGCCAGTAATTAAAAAAAAAAATTAATTTCAAACACGGTTTCTCATTAATATACAGCATGACGTAGATGCCCAAATTTTTTGGTTCGTATACAGCACTTGCTCTAGAAAAAATACAGTTTAAACTTTAAAGGTATTTTCGATAAAACGTATTTTTTTTTCCTATTCCAAATATCTCAATAAATATTAGTTTTGTTCAAAAATGTGTAGAGACCAAAAATAAAGCTCATAAACTAATAATAATGAATTTCGCTTGTTTATTTAGTTACATAGATTTAATAGTTTCGGAGATATGAGTTTACAAATGGCATCCGAACGTTCATAAGACGAAAAATGCAGTTTAAATGTTAAATACCTCAGAAATTGTGACGCATGCTAAGAAAGGAAATTAAAGACAATTAATTGCGCTTTCAAATTATTTTTTACTCGTTTTGTTACTCTAATTAGCCAATAATCTAAAAAAATTATCTCAAATACAGTTTTTCGTTAAAATGTAGCATTACCTAAATGCTCAAATTCTTTTTTGCTCATTTAAAGCACTTGCTTTAGAAAAAAATGCATTTTAAACTTTAAAGGTAATTTCGAAACCCTTGGATACCAAATATAAACTTAAATATTTCCGAAATTATTAATCCTACATCAATAAACAAAAAATATAATTAATTCCCAGTTTGTAGGGTGCTTTCTCTAATTGGTCTATAACATTTTTTCGATAAAGTAATACTTTTCGAGATACTTGACGAAAGCCGTTTGAAAATACCTTTTTTAAAAGCTTTTATTTTAAGCTAAAATCGCAATTTTGAAGTCGTTATAACTTAAAAACTATCAATTTATGTAAAAAATTGCATGGAACCTTTTCTTCTTAAAATTTGATTCTATTACAGCTCCAATAAATAATTATATTTTTTAAGTGCCACCCCCTGAGAGGGGGTGGCACATTTTTTCTGAATGATATCTAATTTTTTAGATGACAGTAAGCAACTCCACCCCAACCTAGAATGCCATATATTAATCTACATTCAACTAACGCTACTTCTACGCGACTAATCTGACCAACCTGCATGCGAGGTGTATTAATTGCGTCCCAATGTCGCGTTTAGCGCTGATAAAAAAAATCGCTGTTGCCAAACGGTACACTTTAGGCAAAAACATATTTTTTCAAAAACTTTTGTGATTATTAGGCTTTATTTTCTTCGCTGCATGTATGCAAATATTTTCAAAAATAAAAAAGTTTATCGATTGGTGAAGATTTCAATACACAAAATATGTATTACTTCCACATCCAGTGGAAGTATAGTAACGACAAAAAAATTTTTAAAAATTTTTATTGTTCAAATAGGCTTAGAATGTCATGAAACGTCGAGATTTTAAGTTTGAGCGAAAAAAAAATTTCTGTCTGTCGGTCTGTCGGTCTGTCGGTCTGTAACTTTTTTTGTGCGCACGTTTACTCTGGAACCGTTTAAGATATTGACTTGAAATTTGGTACACGTATGTATTTTAACGTGATCTGGAACTAGATTATATTTTCATCTTGTTCTATCGAAGGGTTGGGGGTAAATTGGGGTAAATTTGGGGTAATTAGGTAAATGAAGCAGGTAAGAGTCCAGAAAATTGGTATTTAGTATATTCAAGAGAAGCAAAGGTCTCGAAAAAATGTTTGGCATTAGCCACCCCTATTACCACCCCCACCTCATTATTAAAGGGGATGAAAAAAAATTGTGATTTAGTGTGTGTACAAGAACCAGAAACCTCAAAATATTTTTTTACTTCATCCACCCTCACTACCACCCCCTTATCACCACCCCCACCCTACTACCGATGTGGGGTATCGTTTTATAGGTTTTTGGGGTGGAGGATTTCAAATATTATATTATTAAAGTTCCTTAAGCAATTATTTCCACATACAAAATTTTTTCGTTGTGAGTGACTTGGATAGAAATTCTGGATGTCGAAGTAGTGATTCCTTGGGCAGCGGTTTTTTTAGTTTATTTGATTTTTAGAGAAATGAAAGTGCGAATTGTGTTCAAACCGTTTATATTGGTAAAAGCGCTACAATGTGTGCTTTAATTTGACACAAAACAAATTTCGGTACCTTTAATAGTTTTAAAGATATGGCGGTGGAAACAAAAAAAAAAAACAATTTCCTTTAAAAATACATTTTTTTCACTTTTTATTGATTTAAAAAGTTCGAGACCACAAAAAAATGTTGTAAAATATGATTTCATATGCCCGGTGACATACTCAAAGGAACCTAATATGTTTGAACTGGTTCTACGCCAAAGAAAAAAAAAAACGACACGATAGACTTAAGAAATCGCCGCTCTAATAAGAAATAGAGCTCTTTGCAGACAATATGCCTGTAAGACAATTTCAAAGATTAATTTACCAACATGATGGCGCCTCAGGTATACGTCAAATAAAATGTGAAATTATTTAAATGCTCAATTTGTGGAGTGGATAGGGGCTTGTTTGTCCTGTTAGGTAAGTTAGGTAACTAACAAATAATTTAGCTAACTGGACATTAATAAACAACAGAGTAGTTTAGATATTGTTTAATTTTTAGGAAATAATGGCCCTATTTTGTGACCAGCTGGATCTCCCGATATAACCTCTGCCGACTTTTGGCTTTGGGGTTACTTAAAAAATATTATACATAGAGAATGTTCTAATAACATAGAACAAATGGAAAACAAAACATCAGCTGCGTTTCGGACAATAATTCCTGTCGTGACTGGAAAAGTGACGTTTGGCTATCAGAAGGTCACTTTCTCAAATTAATTTATCTAAGATCAAAGATGATTCGTATTGAGAAATCTCAGTTACAAATCTTTATCGAGCATGGTTTAGCCTCGTGATATTTCTCCGAGGAGGATTGGAGAACCAAGACAGCAGACACTTATATCCACATGCAACCAACGAGTGGCGTCTTCCAATCCTCTGGGAAAAACGAAACGTCTATGTTATATACTGACTGCGGAAACATCTTGGTGATAGGTACTGATGAAGATACTGGAGCATCACTGACGAGGCCAACATCAGTATCCCTGCGATACGTTTAATTTCTGTGGGAATCCTCTGATCCTGTTTTTAAAATAAAAAATCCTGCTTCTCAGAGGATGCTGGAAATGGTGACAACTGCCTTAATCGAGGATGTGTAGAATGATCCATTTTCCGATCCTTCGAGGTAATGAAGCCAGTAAAGGCGTACTGCCCTGCAGTGGGACGTTAGGGTGTGAGGATCAAGCCATAGTGTGTCCGACAATGAGTTGACTTTGTCCTCATCAAAGTCGGACTCCTCATACTTAGACCTGGACAAAGTCAACTCGTCGTCGGACACACTATGGCTTCATCCTCACACCCTAACGCCCCACTGCAGGGCAGTACGCCATTACTAGCTTCATTAATTCGAAGGATCGGAAAATGGATCATTATACACATCCTCGTATAAGGCAGTTGTCACCATTTCCAGCATCCTCTGAGAAGCAGGATTTTTAATTTTAACAACAGGATCAGAGGATTCCCACAGAAATTAAACGTATCGCTCGGTGATGCTCCAGAAACTTCGTCAGTCCCTATCACCGAGATGTTTGGACAGTGAGTATATGACAGACGTTTCGTTTTTCCTAGAGGATTGGAAGACGCCACTCGTTGGTTGAATGTGGATAAAGGTGTCTGCTGTCTTGGTTCTCCAATCCCCCTCGGAGAAATATCACGAGGCTAAACCATGCTCGATAAAGATTTGTAACTGAGATATCTCAATACGAATCATCTTTGATCTTAGATAAATTAATTTGAGAGAGTGATTCGACCTTCTGATGACCAAACGTCACTTTGATCATAGGTCAAACCATATGAGAACGTAAAACATCCCGCTCATTCAGAATCCGTGGTCAAAAACGCATTTCCATTTGGTAAACAAAAGTTGACCTTGACCTTGACCTGATGGGGTTGAACAGACCTCGGATTCGGATTCAGCAACCCCAAAAACATATGAGAATCGTGGTTTTCTGCGCTTAAAAAGTTTTTTCCCAATTTGACCTTGGATTGACCATCACCCTGACCCGATGAGGTCAAGCAGATACCGAATTCGGATTCAGTGACCCCAAAAACGTACAGAAATCGTGGTTTTCTTCGCTTAATCGTTTTTTTCCCAATTTAACCTTGGATTGAACTTGACACTGACCTGATAGACCCCGGATTCGGATTCAGCGACTTCAAAAGCGTACAGATATGTTGATATAGTCTGGTGAACAGAACACTTTTTTTTGTGGGGCTGTGTTATCGCGTTTAATAGGCATTCGGAGTCGACAATACCAGAGTCCAACTTTCATTTCTTTTGTAATAGTTTTATTAAAAATTTCTTAATAACATATTAAAGTAGAGTTGATATATCACCTAACCTACATAAATTTCGTTCGGATCTGAGAGACAGTGTATATACAGTTTGGATATCTTCTGGATGTTCGTATTTTTGTGGGGTTAATCAGTGGTGGCGCTAGGGGGGTGCTGGGGTGGGCGGGAGCCCAACCTGCAAATCCAAGCGCCGGTCGCTGCCCACCCTGCGCCGCCGCCGCTGACTTGAGGCATCACGCCACATCTCTACGCTGGTTATGCAGGATAATAATAATATAAATGATAAATGTACGCTTTGTTTTTTTGCTAACTTCGTCTATCGCTGTACTGCCCGCCCTTTGCCGGAATCCGCCCACCCATTTCAAAAGGCTAGCGGCGGCACTGTGGTTAATCGAAAACCTTTAGAGTAAGATTTTGCTCTGCAATTATAATAAACCATAGTTTATATAAAAGATAACAATGCCTAGATCGTTCAGTATGACAGATATGATCCATTTTAATTGGGAGTAGCCAGTCTATAATGCTATTTTACACGCTACTTTTTAAAAAGCATGACATTTTCGCGGCAAATCAAAAATAAGAAAGTTTGTAAGAGTGTAGTACCCCACCCGGGGACTACAGTGTACACTGTATATTCGGGCAAATCAACAAGATTAAATTATAAGAACATATCCATAGTACTCTTTTATTTAGTACTTCCAACTAATTGTTGCCTTGATATTTTGAAATAAATTTTCATCTTTGACAGATTAACTTTTAAAAATAAAAGTTACACAACTTTCTTCTTGCAAAACCTTTTAATTTCTTGACACCTATTGTATGTGGCTTTTTTGTTCTCATCATACGTCTAACACCCTGTATACTTTTTCTTTTTTTTATTTTAATATTACCAATTGAACTACTTTATTTATGTTAACAATCGATTGCTTAAGAATTTGATAAATAGTGAACAAGCACACATCAGAAGTGTAAATGTAAAGTTTTGAAATAAATGTGGAATTTCAATATGCTCTGCCGTGTTAACACAATAAGGAGTGTCGAAAGTAGATGGTAGCTTGCCGATTTACGATCAGAACTAATACTTGTAGGTCGATAACGTTAACATAACAAGAAACTATTGACTGGCCATAAACAACTGGACAAGAATGTTGGTCATTGCTCTTACACCAAAAAGTCGGTAGTATTACATTTTTTGTAGGGTCTCAGGAGTACAGTCTATTGGATTAAAATATTCAAGATTGTGTTGTATTTTACCTTATATTTATATGTCAAGAGAAAATTGTAGAGTACCAGTTAGTTTCCTACTAAAGATACATTATTCAACTGTAAATTTTGTACTTCTTTTACGTATCGTGTACGTAACTATTATATAATACGTGCTTCTAAATGCAGAAACATTTAAATAAATGATCTGATTATAACACTCAAATTATAAAACTTACGAGCTTTGATAAAAAATGTTGCAAACAGTGCAGATTTTTGAATAACAAAATTAAAAAATATTCCGTAACTTACACGATTCTACAGTCTGGACACAATTATCGTCATACAACTTCTGCAAATTATAACAACTCTTATATCAATATAAACACACCACATATAGTAGACAACCCCCAAATCCAAAACCAAGGCTGCCTGGAAGGGGGTTACACATTTGGAAAAACGCAGACATACATCCATACCTACCGGTATTATCAGCAGTACCGGGGCTGGGGCTCGAACCCAGAGCGCGATAGACAGTCGATCAACAAATTCGCCACTCAATAGGCCTTAACCGGCTGAGTTACCGTGCCGGTGTGTACGGGTCGCGTGCGCTGACGTCACAGATTCTGAGTTGACGTCATCGAATTAAATTACTTATAGTTTGAGAAATGATGACTTAAGTACAAATATTGGTGTATTTTATAATATTTCACATTGGGATATTGTGAATTACTTGTTTTTTGTGAGAAATGCATAGACAAAAGGATGAGTTCAAGGCATTAAAAAATCTTGAAGCTATTTGTGGTTGGGTGAAAGAAGTACTCTCCAAGAAATTTACAGGAAACAAGCTTCTTGCAAAGTAAGATTTAGTTACGGATTTAGTTGCTGATCCAGATGATCCTTCAGTACTTATTTTGACTATGTTACTAGTCTAGATAAAATTCGTTCACTACCCAGTCTTTCCTTTCAATTTTTTAGCAGTAAACGGTGGCTATGGTCGAAGGGTTAACTGTTATGAATTTTATGAAAAATACCATATAAAGTAAACAGTGAGGGACTGAAGTACTGTGAACTACTTAAAATATGTAAAAAGGTGTACACAATTTCTTCCAGTGGTTGACCCCTTGCCTATGATATACCTATAGATTGAAATATAAAAACCACTGTAATTTGCACAAGAACTTTTTCTTATCGTGTCTTAATATTGTTATATAATGTCCAACATGTATTTTACTTCCACATCCAGTGGAAGTATAGTAACGACAAAATATTTTAAAAAATTTTTATTGTTCAAATGGGCTTAGAATGTTATGAAACTTCGAGATTTTAAGTTTGAGCGAAAAAAAATTAATTTTCTGTCTGTCTGTCTGTTTATAACTTTTTTTGTGCGCACGTTTACTCTGAAACCGTTTAAGATATTGACTTGAAATTTGGTACACATATGTACTTTAACGAGATCTGGAACTAGATTATATTTTCATCTTGTTCCATCGAAGGTAAATCAAACAGGTAAGAGTCCATAAAATTGGTGTTTAGTATATACAAGAGAAGCTAAGGTCTCAAAAAAATTTTTGGCATTAGCCACCCTCATTACCACCCCAACTATATTATTAAAGGGGATGAAAAAAAATGTGATTTAATGTGTGTATAAGAACCAGAAACCTCAAAATATTTTTTTACTTCATCCACCCCACTACCACCCCCTATCGCCACCCCCACCCCACTGCCGATGTGGGGTATCGTATTATTGGTTCTTTGGGTAGAGGATTTCAAGTATTATATTATTAAAGTTCCATAAACAATTATTTCCACATACAAAATTTTTTCGTTCTGAGTGACTTGGATAGAAATTCTGAATGTGGAAGTAGTGATTCCTTGGGCATCGGTTTTATTATTTTATGTAGGTAGGTCAATTGTTAAATATCCCTTGTATTTTATTAAAGACATATATTCACTTTTAAATATGTTTTATTCACACTCATATTATTGTTGTTAGCAGTAAATTGAAATAGTCGATTATGTTGAAAGTTGAAATTATATATACATGCATATTTGCATCTAACTGAAAGTCTCGCTGAAAGTAAAACAAAATATACTTACTAAATATCAAATTATTTATTATCCACGGTTCCATTAGTAGACATTCATAAGAAGAATCTTACAGGAGATACAAAGAAAGATTTATATTGCAATAAAAAATAAATGATGATGTTATACACTTATACTAATATCTAAATAGTAAGTAAGATTTGTAATTACAAGTAAAAAAACATTATAGCTACAAGTTGTCACTTTCAAATCCCATTCGGACTTTATTTATGTGTTCACTGACTTTAGATCACTTTCAGTCTTAGTTTCATAATTTTTGAATGTTAAACAATCCAACTCTGGCTTTTTAAATACTACACAATATACTTTAAAAGTATTAGTTGCCAGATCAATTAATGACAGCAATACTTTAAATTTTCTTAAATTATGCACTTCATCAGATATCTTAATGTAGCCTGTGTATTTTCCTCTTGAGGTATACCTGATTTAAAATAATTTCTGCTGTTACACTCCTTTCTCCCCCAGCATCAGCTCTATCATCGCTCAACTAAAATTTAAACACAAGAAATGGTTATTAAAAATGCTGACAAATCAATATAAAGTGTTATTTTTTTTTACCATGAATTGTTTATTGTTTACTTTAGCAATAGTTATTATTATCACAAGCATTTTTAGTTTCACATTTGGGTTTTAAGTTGTATCCCATATTAACAGAGAACACCTAACTGGATGGATCATCGTGATCTTAAATTACGGTCGTCTTTCCTATAACATAAATCCACACTAAAAATCAAATTTTAACTTAACAAGCAACAACTTACCATAATATCTTGGAATACCCCAATAAAATATTTCCTTTTAATTGCTTGGAATCTCTTAATCCTTACTTCTTCTGGCTGTAAATCGACGTTATTCTATAAAAACTGATGTTGTCTCGGATTGCCACACTTTCACAACTAATAATACCACAAGAACTTGCCATTTTGTTTGATATAATGTCCATAAAAACTTTAATATTATTAAAAATTCAATTCTTAGGTTCAGTTAGTCGCCAATTGACAACAATGACAGCGGTTTGTTTTCCTAAGGTCTCAGATCTGTGGCGTCACGTGCACACGACCTACACAATATATACAATCAATTAAGAATGTTTTCAAGGCCTCCCTAATTTTTTTTGCAAGATATATTTTTAAAAGTGGTTGGAAGATACTTGTAATTTTTTTACTATTACAAATTACAGAATTTCTTGTAAAACTGGAAGATCCTCTCCGTAAGTTAATATTATTTGTTTCGACGATTTTCTGCATATTCAAACACATTTCGGTTTTTTATATGAATCAAGCACACTATGGTAAAATATAGGTATTACTATTGGGATTTAAGAAGCAAGAAATAGGGATTTGCAAGAGTTTCTCCGGCATGCCTCATATGCATACTTTATTGCTTGCTCTGATAGAATCAGTACGCCATGTTAGGTAATTTTTTTAACATCTTATTTACATTATTTACATCCTCTGATGTATAGGGGAATAAAAACGAATAAGGTATTTCTGTGAAAAAAGAATAACTCTGTACGATTTTACTTTAGTTATCTCTAAACCTATTAACAGTATTGGTTTTGTGTTTGGTTATTGATCAAAAATCTATTTATGAGCGCATCGTCTCTTAAGAGCTGTAAGGAATCACCCTGATAGTTTCAGAGTTTCTCTAAAGTTTAATATTATTGAGAAACTTGCAATCAAGAAAAATCCATATTTCTCTATATTTTCCGAAAAAACCTGTGTAGTCAATAATAGGTAAGTTTCATTTTATCTGTGATATAAGTGATTAGTTCCATATATTATGTTCCTCATCGTGTTCTAACACCTTAACGAATCTAAATGAAGCAATAAAATCTTTCAGGTTTCCAACATTTATGAGGTTTGATTAGGTTCGTTAATGTGATACATAAATTAAGAGGGTTTAAAATAATTACAATATAAACCAGAATACATGAAGAGTCGTATCTTAATTAGGAGGGAACTTATTTATCTTTGTGACCTAGACATTTTATTTAATACTTGATTTCTTGACATTTTGGTATTCAAATAGATCTTTTATCACCGATAAACTCTTGAAACTTTATTAATGATTAGAATAATTTCATCGTAAACTCAATAGATTCATTAATACTATCTCAGTATTATGGTTAAATTTTATTGGCAAGTTTTGGTTTTATTGCCTTGTGAATATGTGGATAGTTATTCACAGATATTCTAATTATGCGTTTTTATATGACGTTTTTTATTACTGAAATCAAAATTAAGTTTATAGTCCTACTTTTAAGATACAAAGATCAGCTAGTTAACAGGATCAATACTAGTAAAAAATGAATTACATAGACATTCATTCTCCATGTGTCATATGAGTTAAATTTAGAATGTGATAAATTATGTAAGGAATTTATATATCTGGCTAATGGCACTGAAGATCCTCTCTGACATATTGATTTCTTAATTTCAATTTTTCATATTAGCCGACTGCTTCACACAGTCTTATAAATATTTGGTGCCACAAAAAAATACGTTAGAAATACGCATAATTGGAAGTCAAAACGTTATAAGTACCAAGACAGTGACTGGTGATTTAGTACTTGTTGAGACTTGTGCATAAAAAGGGCAATAGTTAATAGACCAGCAACTTTTTAAACCCAGTTAAATTGGTGGATAAAGATTACAAAAAACTATAATTTCTATCTCCAAACTGGTGCATAATTGAACATAATCTCGACAATATTTGTCTCGACAATATTTGTCAAAATGTTAAATTTTAACTTATAGCAGATAGAAAAATGGAACACCTCAAGGATCCACTTAAGCGTTACTTTATTTTTAATGACAATCACAGATTTAATCAGTGTTAAGTCATCGATGCTCCTATTGAGAAATGCCTTTTCGTTAATGATCTACTCATATGCTATTCTGCAGAATCTGTGGATGAAATTCTAACTGTCCAGAAAGGTTTTCGTTAGGTCTCAGTTTTTCTGAAACAAAGACGAAGGACATCCACTTTTGTCGTTTTAGGTCCCAATAAAATGAACCACAACTGACATTAAATAACACCGCTATTGTGAACGTAGAATCTCTAAAACTCTGGTCTCTTCTTCGATAGAAAACTCACCTGGGATATACATATTAAAGATCTGGCAACTAAATGTAAGAAAGTATTCAACATGCTAAAGTGTATTTCAAGCATTAAGTGGGGAGCTGATCGAGAAGTTTTAATTAAACTGTACAAAACTTTGATTTTATCTAAAATGGATTACGGTTCTATTGTTTACTAGTGGCATGGTCACGATTAAAAATTTTACATCAAATTCAAAACACAGGTTTAAGGTTAGCTAAAGGACCATTTAGAATGAGTCCAATTACAGTGTTGAAAGTTGAAGCAGGTGTCCCCTCTTTAGCTCTAAGAAGAGAACGACTCATGGTCAATTACTCTATGGACATACGAGCTCAACCTTCTCACTCCAATTACAGGATATTATTTAAACAAGACAGAAATATATACAATTCAAGACCCACAATCACCAGACCTCTCGCAGCCCGCCTAGAACTCGAAATTGACTACCCAGAAATACATCCAAAAGACTTTTCCGGTTAATCCCCTTGGTTGATGGAAACATCAATATGTCATCTGGAGTGTACTTATCTGAAAAAATAGACACAAATTGGGCCATTTTAAAAACAACAACAATACTTATCAGCGATATACTGACGTAGAAGCAATTTTCACAGAAGGGCTAAAAGAAGATCATGGAGTAGGCTGTGGTTTTGTGGTTGCAGAAGAAGTTCACACGTAGTCTTTACCTGCCATGGCTAGTATACATACCGCTGAAATGTATGCAATCTAGCAAGCTTTTCGATACTGAGATTTATCACTTAAACGAAAGTTACTCATTACAATCAATTTAAAATATACATAATACAGAACCATTAACACATATTATACTCACTCTGTTGCACTGGTTAAAAGAGAACTGTAAAATAATAATTTTTATCTTTACACCAAGTCATATGAGTATCTCAGGAAATGAGAAAGCAGATATAGCGTCGCCCAGCGGCAGATGAAGATAAACATTGTCCAGGTATCCCATCAGATTTCAAGATGTAATGACAGAGGCGAAAACAGTTTTTCTAATGAGATAGCAGTATAATTGGAATATAATGGAAACAACCTATAGGAGTATATACCCAAACGTGAGTACGTGAAAAACACCTTAGTCGAAGGACAGTTCTTACCTGACTAAGAACTGCACACACGAACTTGCTGTCCATACATTTATTAAGAAGTGAAAGACCTCCAAAATGCCCTAACTGTAGAGTACGATTGACGGTGGAGCATATTCTAGTGAGTTGTTCAGTTGCTACGATCAACCCCGAGAAAGAATTGGTCTGGATAATAATCTAATTAATATATTAGACAATGAAAGAGAAAATATAGAAAAAGTTTTAACATTGATTAATTCCATTAACATTTACCAACGACTTTAGTCAGTTATAGTTACCTATTTAGACATGCAAATTATTGACTTAATTGTGACAATCAATAGATAAATCTTATAATACATACCTTGATGAAAGATGAGATATATTCATAATGATCTAAATAGTCCTAATGGAGAAGGGAGCAGCTAATTATCATAGCAATCAACGCCGCAGTGGAAAAAAAAGACAACTACATCTCGGTCCATTTCACAGCCTCACAAAAAAATGTTCAAAGCAGCGAACCAGACCCATGTATCCCCATGTTTTTTCAGTCGCTGAATCCGAATCCGAGGTCAAAAAATCGTACACCCCCAAAATCATTAGCTAGAGCCAAAAAACAAATGGAGTAAAAATAAGATTAAGCTACGAGAATGGTTATTACATCTTAATCAATAAAATTATACAAATTAAGGTTAAACAGCAGCGTACATACAATAGATATGAAACACACCCCCAGGGAGGGGCGAAATCTAGCCCCCATATATAAAAAAATCGATCCAAAACAGCAATGACTGCTGAAAAAGCTCAAAATGTCTAAGTTTTGTTAAAGTGATAATAAACTGCATCAGATCCGACGTAATCTTCATAAACTGCCCCTATAGGGTTGAGAACAACCACTCCTAAGTTTAAAGGACAGGAGAAAAACAAGAAAAAACGTAAAATCCAACAGAAAATTGCGTAGTACTCTAAACTAGTACTAGAAACTTACGCACCATCAACGTCCTACAGTGTCAATCCTCAGAGGGTGTGAAAACTACCCCCATTCAAGATTGAAAAAAGCTGCAGTGACCCTCGAAAAAGCTCGAAACTCCGGAGGTTTTTAAAGGTGAGAAGAGTCGGCAGTAGTTTTGGCTCAATTATTGAAAACTACCCCAACAGCGCTGCCAAAAATCACCTTATCTTAAATGACACAGAAAAAACAAGAAAAAAACCTTTATCCAAAAGTATTTCCCTTTTTATGGATGCTATGATTGGTTAAAATTGCGTAGTACTCAAAGTTAGACTTAGAAAGTCACGTACCACTGTTGTTATTTAAATTCACTCCCCTAGAGGGTGAAACCCAGTGTGAGAAACAACTATAAGAAGGAGAGAAAAACTATGAAAATGAAACGAATAAGCAACAGTATAGCTTTTTCAGTAGTCACTGCAACATTTTTTTCGTTGCATCGTGAATGACGGTAGTTTACATCCTTTCTGGGGGTGTTACTTAATAACATTGATAGGGCATGAGTTTCAAACTCTAAGTGTACAATACGATTTTTGCCAATCATATAATCCATAAAAATGTAAATACGGTAAGTTTCTCACTGTTTTTCCAGCATCCTACAGATATAGGAGTGGCAACCCTGTAGGGGTGGTTTTCAAGCACAGTGTCGAACATAGTCTAGTTTCTTTGCACTTCCACACAACGCAGGTATTTCGAATTTTTATAGAAGTCACTGTAACTTTTTATAGTTAAATCTTACATAGGGGGTAGTTTTCACACCCTCTGAGGGTTAACACTGTAAGATGTTGATGGTACGTAAGTTTTTAGTTCTATTTTAGAGTACTACGCAATTTCAGCCAATCATAGCATTCATGAAAATAGAAATCCTGTTGGATTTTACGTTTTTTTCTTGTTTTTCTCGTGTCTTTAAACTAGAGGTGGTTGTTCTCAACCATATAGGGGCAGTTTATGAAGACTACGTCGGACTTGATGCAGTTTCTTATTACTTTAACAAAACATTTCGAGCTCTTTCAGCAGTCATTGCTGTCTTCGATCGATTTTTTTATATATGGGGGCTAGTTTTCGCCCCTTCCTGGGGGTGTGTTTCATATCTATTGTATGTACGCTGCTGTTTAACCTTAATTTGTATAATTGGATTGATTAAGATATCTAGGTTCAACTATTCTCATATCTTCTTTTTACCCCATTCCAGGGGTGTTTTTTGTCTCTTGCTAATGATTTTGGGGGGTGTACGATTTTTTTTGACCTCGGATTCGGATTCAGCGACCGAAAATACATGGGGGATACAAAAGTCTGGTTCGCTGCTCTGAACATTTTTTTTGTGGGGCTATGTTTTTATCGTGCAGAGGTCAGTTAAAAATCAAATTGAAGATATCTGATTCAGCTATCAGCTAAATAAGATATTTTTTAAACACAATTTTAGGAGATATTTAAAAGTAAAAATACTGTTCTACAAGCTTTGGAATTAGAAATTCATCGGTTTCTTAATAGTGTAGTAACCAGGGTTTTAACTTCGGAATGATGACATATGAATTGGATTTCGTTCATTTTTGATAACTTAATAGTAAATTTATCACAGAAAACTTTGCATGTTATGTGGGGACGTGATAATTTAGCTGGGGTGGATTCCACCTCTTTTCAGGGGGTGGCTACTAAAAAAAGTCAAAAACATTGGAGCTGAAAGAGAATCAAATTTTGAGAAGAAAAGGTTATATGTAGCTGTTCATATAAATTGATAGTCTTCAATTTATAACAACTAGAAAATTGGGGTTTTAGCTTGAAACAGAGGTATTTCCAAGAGGTTTTCATCAAATAACTCGAAAGGTATTACTTTGAGTGAAAACATGCTACTAAATTGAGGATACATTTCAATTTTTTCTAATTTTTGTAGAGTTAATGGTTTCCTAGATCTGGAAGTATAAAGGTGGCGTCCGAACATCTATAAGTCGAGGTATTAAGCTTAAATGTTAAATATCTTAGAAACATACGTTAAAAATGCTGACAATCAAATTGAAAGTCCATTAATTAAACTTTCAAATGATTTTATGTGTTACCTCTAGAGAATAGAAAATACAAAATGTTATGACAGTAAAAATGTTCTTTTTCACATTTTTCTAATATAGGGTCATTTAGTGATATGGCAGTTTCCTACTTTTTCTTCCTCATTTTAAAGTATAACAAATCAATAGCCTCAGAAAAAAATTTCAGCTCAATTGAATCAATAGCCACAGAGATATTCGCATTTGAATAGAAACACGCTCGGCCGGCCAACAGTCCGTAGAGTGACGTCACTTGGCGTGCGCTGATACCTATATTAGAGCAGCGATTTCGTAAGTCTATCGTGTCGTTTTTTTTTGCCGTAAAACCAGGTCAAACATGTTAGGTTCCTTTGAGTATGACACCGGGCATATGAAATCATATTTTACATTTCTTTGTGGTCTCTTTTTAAATCAATAAAAAGTGAAAAAAACGTATTTTTAAATACAATTGTTTTTTTTGTTTCCACCGCCATATTTTTAAAACTATTAAAGGTATCGTAATTTGTTTTGTGTCAAATTAAAGCACACACTGTAGCGCTTTTACCAATATATACGGTTTGGGCGCAATTCGCACTTTCATTTCTCTAAAAATCAGATAAACTAAAAATATATATTTTATGTATTGAAATCTTCACCAATCGATAAACTTCTTTATTTTTGAAAATATTTAGATACATGCAGCGAAGAAAATAAAGCCTAATAATCACAAAAGTTTTTGAAACAATATATTTTTCCCTAAAATGTACCGTGTGGCAACAGCGATTTTTTTTATCAGCGCTAAATGCGACATTGGGACGCAATTAATACACCTCGCATGCAGGGTTGGTCAGATTAGTCGCGTCGGTTGTCGAAAATCATTAAGTATTCATTGTTCGGATAAAAATTGTGACAATCGAAAATGTGCTTGTTTTAAGGAAGGCCTAAAATGTTGCAACGAGTGCAAATGTCGTTCCTGTAACAACATTATTAATAATTTCGAGGCAGATATGAACGAATTAGAATGCTATTAATGTAGGGCCTACATAAACTACATACTACATATTTATCTATCCAAATAGAAAATTTATTTCAACAATAAAACTCATTTTATGCGTACGTTTTTACTTTCATTCATTTAAAAATGTCTAATAAACTTACTAATTAGGTGGGTAGTTAGTAACACTGATTGATATTTATAGATTAGGTATTTATATCTACCTAAGTACCTGTCTTTTTATTATTAAAAGGAGACTATTTTATATTTATTGTACAATTTCTTAATATTAACAACATATGATCAACACTACTGTACAATATATGAAATATTGAACAATAATATTGATCCCCTAGATGCTTTTGATCACTACTGGTTTTGTATCTATTGATATAAGTTAAACTACTACATACACCCCGACCGGGACCGTCAGATCGTTGCAGTCGGCAGGCTTGCTACAGCCGAGCACGCAAGAATATGACTTTGCACCGTTAAAAAAAATCGCTGACTCAATACTATGAACGGAACATGAAAAATTTTTATCCTAAAAACTTTTTTCAACTATTGGCTTCAATTTGTACGCAGCATGTATATACAAATTTTCATAAATAATTTTTTTTCTCGATTGTCTAAAATTACGCTACTGAAAATAACAAGTTTGAGTTTCCTATTATTTTTCTAACTTAAAAAAAAATAAATCGGGTTCACGTGGGACGTTGTCTGAAGCGCTATTGTGTCTACTTTAAACTAAAAAAAAAAATAGCTTGATACGCCAAATATTTTCAGAGATATAGCGGTGGAGACGTTAAAAAACATATTTCACTAAAAATTTATTTTTTTGAGTTTTTCCGAAATAAAAAAGTTCTCGACCACCAAAAAAATGTAAAAAATGATTTCGTGTACACGATTATCTTACTAAAGAATCCCACTAAGTCTGGTTTGGTTCTACGCCGGTTTTTTTTTCTCCAAAACTAAGCGACTTTACTTCCAGATTTTACTCTACTAACTTGCATTCACAGCCGTGTTCACTGGGCGGTTCAGCCATCTGATGTCACAACTCGACTACATGGTTATCCCGAGCGTTTTTAAGTGAGCCGACTTTAATAATTTTTTTATACTTGAAGGCGGCGTCAGAAAAAACTAATTTTTGGCATACTTACTATACTCGCCAAGTTCTTTCAGAATATGTAATAATAAAAAAATGTTAAATGAGTCTATTAAAAATATATTCCCATATACTGTTTTTCGTTAATAAATAGTATAACCTAGACCTTCAAATTTTGTCGTCCGTTTACAGCGTTTGCTTAAAAAAAAATGGCATTTTAAGGTGTAAAGGAATTTTAGAAAAAACGTAACAGTTTTGTTTCTTTCCAAATATTTCAATAAATATTAGTTTTAGAGAAAAAATGGCTGACATCAAACATTATTATGCTCATAAACCGTGAATGAATTTGGTTTATTTATATGTTTGTATAGGATTGATACTTTTGGAGAATTGTATAAATATCATTCGACCGTTTTTAGGATGAAGTATTTAGTTTAAATGTTGAATATCTTAATAACTGTGATACTTCCATCAAAAATTTTAAGGAACAAAATTAAAGATAATGAATCAGTCGTTAAAATGATTTTTTGTTTGTTTCTACATCACAAAAGATAAAGAAGTTATGACCGATATTGTATCGTCCGTGCATTTTCACAATTCTTTTAACAAAATGTTGCCACACAAAAATGCTGTTTTTTCTTAATACACCCACACACACACACCTAGATGCTCAATTTTTTTGTATCCGTTTGAAACACTTGTTTTAGAAAAGAATTTCCATTATCCGCCACATTAGAGTCGCCATTTTGATTTTTTTTTATTTTGACTTCAGATTCGTAATCAGCGATCCCAAAAACATAACTATCATACGTTTCAAAAATAAATAAGTAATAGTAATACTATTTCAAATATTGAATATTTAAATTTAAGGGTGGTTTCACCCCTTGAAAGTAAGAGCAAGTATCCGGACCATATAGAAACAAAACGATACCTTTTACTACAATAATAATCCATTAAGAAAATTTATTTTTTACGGTAACTGTACCGTATTATTAAGAGATAAATTTACAAATCACGAAATTTGAGTTTCAAAGGTATAGGTCGAGCGAGCGGATGTGCGTTTGAAACGCTCCCATGTGAAACGTGATAATACCTGTAAAACTCCGTTAAATTTAATAAAGCTTAAGTGAATTGTAGCTCAAAAATTTCCGCAAAAATCGGTGTATCATAACAAAAGACCAAAGTTGAAATAGAATTAATATTTGAAAATAACTAATACATAGTTGTTTAATAGCAACGCTCAGCTATTATCAAGTGAACAAAACATGTATCCATAAGATAAGATTCAACCCTCGATAGTCAAGTTGGTCTAACATGTGGCAGATAACAAATTTCATATGCAAGAAATTCTTGGGTAATAGTGAGTGACATCGCAGAAACCCGAGCAAGATAAGTCCTTATGTTCTTAACTTGTACTAATAAACACACATTATTTTACAGGTCAATAATTTCCTGATAATTTTTAATTTTACTTCCACATCCAGTGGAAGTATAGTAACGACAAAAATTTTTTTTAAAATTTTTGTTGTTCAAATAGGCTTAGAATGTCATGAAACGTCGAGATTTTAAGTTTAAGCGAAAAAAAAATTTCTGTCTGTCGGTCTGTAACTTTTTTTTGTGCGCACGTTTACTCTGAAACCGTTTAAGATATTGACTTGAAATTTGGTACACGTATGTATTTTAACGTGATCTGGAACTAGATTATATTTTCATCTTGTTCCATCGAAGGGTTGGGGGTAAATTGGGGTAAATTTGGGGTAAATAGGTAAATTAAGCAGGTAAGAGTCCAGAAAATTGGTATTTAGTATATTAAAGAGAAGCTAAGGTCTCAAAATATGTTTGGCATTAGCCACCCCCATTACCACACCCACCCCATCGTTAAAGGGGATGAAAAAAAAAATGTGATTTAGTGTGTGTACAAGAACCAGAAACCTCCAAATATTTTTTTACTTCATCCACCCCCATCACCACCCCCACCCCACTACCGATGTGGGGTATCGTTTTATAGGTTTTTGGGGTAGAGGATTTCAAATATTATATTATTAAAGTTCCATAAGCAATTATTTACACATACAAAATTTTTTCGTTGTGAGTGACTTGGATAGAAAATCTGGATGTGGAAGTAGTGATTCCTTGGGCAGCGATTTTTTTGTTTATTAGCATCGAAATGAGTACCTAGGAATTCAGTGGTCTAGGTCTTTGCACTTAATTTTTTTTTGTGTGCCTGTGTTATTGGTCATTACCTAGGTTTATATATTTTTAAGCATCTTCCACCAATCTGACCTTGCAATCATTTTTACACACGATAATTATGTAGGTGTTAAATAATACAGATTTTTTGTGGGGGGTGATATAAAAACAGCACACTCAAAAATTAAATTATTTAAATATACTAAATGACGTAATATAGGTTTTTGGGGTAGAGGATTTCAAATATTATATTATTAAAGTTCCATAAGCAATTATTTCCACATACAAATTTTTTTCGTTGTGAGTGACTTGGATAGAAAATCTGGATGTGGAAGTAGTGATTCCTTGGGCAGCGGTTTTTACTTTATTTTATTTACTGGCTGGCTGTTAATATTGAATCTGAATTGAGCCCGAACTAGTCAGTGGCGTATAATTAGTTTACAGGTATACCGCGCCAAAACTGAATTTCTTGCAGATCATCAACAGTCATACAATTTTCTCTCAAACGAAAAAAGAAACATTCCGATATAAGAAAAGAACAGAACATACGGATAGACCAAGAGTTAGCAACGATTTATTTACCTCATAAGCAAAATCAAGAAAATTTATAATAAATTAGGTGTCTCCCTTTCAAAAGCTTTACCAGGCTTCCATGCCTACACAGGCTGTGACTATACGACTGCTTTATTTCGGAAAGGCAAGTCCCGACCACTTACAATTTTAGAAAAAAATGTGGACTATCAAAAAGCCTTTGCCTCATTGGGTGAGGAACCAATTTCGGAAGAGACCTGTGCATCCAAGAGAAGTTTACGTGCGACATATATGGTTATAAAAACGATGACCATACTAGCTCTGTACGATTTGCAAAGTTTTTACTTACGTATAAACCACGAGAAGTGAAATTCATAAAAGGTGCAGATGGACAAAGCTTTCCACCTTGCAGAGTAGTTATAGATCAAAAACTGAAACGAACCAACTACGTCTGCAAGCTGTGGTATAATGCTACTAATCCTTTTGGGATCACCACTAGATTCAGGATGGATACTCGAAGATGGTAAATATACACCACACTGGTTCGATGGTCCTGAATTTCCCGAATCTATAGAAATTATCGAGAATAATTTGGAACTTGACGAAAATCTTGAGGATGATGAAACTGATGATTTACAAATCATTGACTACTGCGAAGACAGCAATGATGAATCTGATACAGAATAAATTTGTTTAAAACTATTATTTAATACTTGCACCTACAAATATATTCTTAACTATATTATTTAATAAAGATTTTAGTTTCATAATGCAATATTTTTTTCCCTTTCTCACATTACGAAGATAAATTCAAATTCAAAACAGATTTTGAGAATTCGAAAACGTAAAAATACAATTTTAGTCAAATTGTCTAGTAGACTTTAAACATGAGCTTTATCAGTCAGATATGATATATTCGTGTTTGATTAATCTAAAGCTACCAAAATATGCAGTGTTCATTCATTTTGCTGATAAGATAAAAAAATATATATTTTTTTAATTGCGTCTGATGGTCCTTAAACAAGAGCTTTATCAGTCAGATTTAATGTATTCACGTTTGGCTAACGTAAAGCTACAGAAATATGCAGTATTCATTCATTTTGGTGATGAGGTAAAAAAATATATATTTTTTTAAATTGTGTCTGATGGACCTTAAACAAGAGCTTTATCAGTCAGATTTAATATATTCATGTTTGGCTAACCTAAAGCTAAATAAATATGAAGGTTTCATCCATTTTCCTCATGAGGAAAATAAATGCAAAAATTTCATCACGTTCAGGTCAGTCTGGTTTAATGAAAGCAAGGGACTTTTCAGTCAGATTTGGCATATATGTGTCTCTGGGTATAAGAGCTTTACAACAGAGTTAATTTTATCCATTTTCCTCATGACGTAATTAAATGCAACATTTTATGTCCTTCCACCCCCCCGATCTGTGAGAACGCAAGATGTGCGGCCATCAGACAAAACCGATTATTGTATTGCGAGACAACCTCTACATATTCCTAGGCTCAAACCGCATTTTGCTTATGAGGTAAATAAATCGTTGCTAGCTCTTGGTCTAGGAGGAAGATAAAAGCATTATTGGAAAAGATTTACACATAGTCTAACAAAAATTAAAACACGCTGAAAAACCTATCACACAGATTTGACTTGACAATTGGAGTAATGAAAGCTCAATCTCACAAATAGATCATATCCTGTTAAGCAAAGAGATAAGAGATAAGAAAAAGAACATTAACGCAAAAAGGACAGGAGAATACATGCCACAAAATCCTATACGGAAAACTGGAAATACAAGAAGAAAAAAGTCGTAAATAAAACAACAAAACTCCACACAGTAACTGGAATAGCTCCACTATAGCACGAATAGGTACTTCCAGAAAAAATACTGAGAAGAAACAGAAAAGCAACTGACAGGAGAAGAATTAGACTGGACATCAATGGGTTCAAAAATAAAAACTGCGACAAGAAAAACATTAAAAAGAGACGGGTATTAGCCTGATAAAAAAGGAAAAAAAAAACAAGTACGAACAGTTAAAGAAGATAAAGGCTACAGACAAACAACACCCGACGTGGAACATAAATGAAAAACTAAAAGAAGCACTGAAATAAAAAAGAAAGGCGGGGAGAAACCACGAGGAAAAATCTAGAGCATAAAAACAATCTCAACGGGACAACAACTAAATCAAACCTTCAGATATCTAAGAAATATAGAAGAAACAAAAGGAGATGCATACCACTTCAACATTGGGCAAAGAAGCTGGAGGAAGAAGAAAATGCAACGAACAGAACTAATAAAAGAAATCGACCACTGGTCCTTGGACAAGCCACCATCAAAAGACCAACTGCTGACAAAATAAATAACGAGTTAATACACTATGGACCGGAAAGACTAGAAATCACCTCCAGAATATGGATAGAAACCACATCTCTTCCTACAGAATGGAACACGACCATACAAATACCCATCCCCAAAAAGATTTATAGGAGCAGAAACACAAAAAAGGGGAGCATAAACACTCCATATTACAACACAATGCGCAACGCATTTCACAAACATCTACACTGCCCATCCTACACTCATGTACCATGCGTCATGTAGCTCTCGCTGCTGACAACAAGCATGACCCAAATCCAACCCAGTGTGGACGTAGCCAATCCAGAGGTATATCTTGGGAGCAATGCCTACCACACGCTGGTAAATCAATCAATCAGATTTAAGTCACGAAACATTGACTTCCTAATTTATTATTTGTACAAACATTTTTTTTATATCTCACGACAGTAAATGTCAAAGCTACAGCGCAATCAAGATCTTGCCTTTCTGGATCTTTTATCTTTTATTTACCCACTAGCTGATGCCCGCGACTTCATTCAGGTGGAACTTCGTCTGCGTGGAATTAAGAACATTAATATACTAACCCACTGCACATTCATGGCATTTAAGGAAGCCGTCTTCCCATCGAAAAAAATAATTATTTTAATCGACAATAGAGCACATGGGTGGGTATATGTCAAATTTCATGCTTAAAAACATCCCTCTCCCTGTTCACCCGTTCGGGGGGTGGGGGCTCTTTTTGAAACACCGTCGAATACGTGTCTCCTTGTTTCCTCAGAAGATCCCGTCACTGCAATATCACGTTCCTGACTTACGCGATTTCAGAATACGGATTCCTCAGTTCATGTGGAGTAATTGTCGCCCCCATTGTTAAGGGACAGAATTAAAAATTCGTTCCAATTGTCTAACACAAAGCTGTCTATTTGTTTAGGAACCTCCAACGCTCTTTCTTGTGAGCCGTACATTAAGAATGAAAGGGAACGGAATAAACAGGCTCCGTGACCTACAATTGGAACAACAGTATGTTGTACAACTCCATTACTACTTAGATTTTCTTTAGCCATTTCGTAAAAAAAGTAAAAATTCACAGATTTCCCAATCTTTGCAACCATTGAAGACATTGGAAATAACACCATATATGAAACATAACAATAATATTTTATCTTCTGACGTGTCAAAATTACTTAATTATAGGCATCATACTCAGTGTCAAAATGATATACTTTATCAGACTGACATGACAGCCGCTTGCTCCGTATGTGTTTAAACCATCTACCACCCCCGTTTTGATCCCTTCAAAAAGTGAAAACCGAAATTTCGTCTTATACGTATCTAATAGATTTCAACAAAAAAGATTTCTGCCAAATTTCACGCATCTACATCTAACAGTTTCCGAAAAAGCCTAAAACTTCAACCTCCTTTTTTACCCCCTTAGGGATCGAATTTCGATCTACACCATTCGAGGAACCTCTATTAACGCAGGAGTTTTAGTCAATATATCGCTTCAACCCGGAATTCATTATTGTAAAGCTGAAAATTTCCAGGATTGTAGTTTTGGTCTAGAACAACACGTACCAAAAATTCCCCTACTCTCCCCCGTCGGCTACCCTGTTTTTTCGTAGCAACAAGAGCCTAAGTCGCAAAAATTGCAGAGCTGGCTATAAAGTGCAACAGAAAGGTTGTTACTGGTCCGATTTGGGTCGAAATGATAATAAAAGATTAGGAGAAGCATATCCGTTTATATTTTAGATGTTCCATGCATATTTTCGTTCATAATTTTCCGTTATAGTTCTGTCAACATTTCAAAAATTTAAAAATTTTTAAAATTTTTTTAAAAAAGTCCGAAATAGCGCCATTGCGGATAAATGAATACTCGGAGGGGAAAACGTACCCCAATAAACATTCCTCTTCATACATTGGGCTTTCCATTGGTATGTCTACCTTCTCTGTAGCGTCACCCGTTATCACATCTAGTCTAAACAATAAAGAAGGCGCAAGACGAGCTTATACTCTTAGTTCATTAACTTTGACAGTTCTCTAAGTGTATACGTTGGTTAATTGGTGCGGCAAAATTGAGTGATCTTAGTTAAGCCATGTAGCACAAAAATTTTAGTTAGTAGAGGACTTTTGGTACGTGTTGTCCTGGACCAAAACTACAATCCTGCAAATTTTCAGCTTTACAATAATTAATTCAAAGTAAAAACTAAAATTCCTATGCTACATGGCTTAACTAAAATCATTCAATTTTGCCGCACTAATGAACTAATGCATACACTTAAAGAACTGCCAAAGTTAATGAAATAAGGCTATAGCTCGTCGTGCACCTTCTTGATTGTTTAGATTAGACGTGATAGACGCAACAATGAACGCACTTAAATGTCCGAGTGTCGCCGCTGCGACACTTAGAATGGCGTAACTCTGTAACGGGTGAAGCTACAGAGAAGGTAGACCAATGTAAAGACCAAAGTATGAAGAAAAATATTTATGGGGTATGTTTTTCCCTCTGATTCTTCATTTATCCGCATTTCGGAATTTTTTAAAATTTTTTAAAAAAAATTTTAATTTTTGAAATGTTGACAGAATTAGAACGGAAAATTATGAACAAACATATGCATGGAACATCTGAAATATGAACGGATATGCTTCTCCTAATTTTTATGATCATTTCGACCCAAACTGGACCAATAATGACCTTTCTGTTGCACTTTATAGCCAGCTCTGCAATTTTTGCGACTTAGGCCCTCGTTGCTCCGAAAAAAACAGAGAAGCCGACGGGAGAGAGTAGGGGACTTTTTAGTACGCGTTGACCTGGACCAAAACTATAGTCATGCAATTTTTCAGCTTTACAATAATTAATTCCAGGTCAAAATAAAAATATAAATAAAATTTTAGGCTATATGTAAAATTTGAAGTTTCTAGACTCAGCGGTTTGAGCTGTGCGCTGATAGATGAGTCAGTCAGTCAGGGCATTCTTTTATATATATAGATTATTAATTAGTTTTAAGGATAATGTAACTTGCATATTCTAAATTTGATAAATAAATATTTTTACTACTATATTTATACAGTTAAATCGTAAACATAAACTAAAACAAAAAATCTTCTAAATAACGTCTCAATGCACATAAAATGAGTATGCTAAAAACAACAAATAATATCATAAATATATCCCAATCAAAACATACTAATTTGCAATTATAAGTAGGCGTTTATAATCCAATTATTTTGTGCTGGCTCGTTCATTCGTTAAGTTTTTATTACATTTAAAGTTCTTAAATGTGCGAACGGGCGCAACGAATATCGTTCCTACCTTTATATCTCTTCTCATATGACATACCTGGAATAACTTTTATGGTAGTCAAAGTGTTTTTTCATTGACACTCATTTATATACAGAAATAATGATATACTGTTAAGATTTGCATATATTGTTCTTTAATTTTGATGTTTTCTTTCACATTCGAGCTAATGGGTCCACAATGGACGGTTTAGAATGCTGAGATTAAGATATTTGAGTTATGTTTTTGTAGTATTTTAGAAAACTAATAATAAATAAATAATAATTAGAGTAAAGTATATTTGCTCTAATTATTATTTAATTTTGCTATTTATCAGTAAGAACATGTCGCATGAATTTACGTAGATAGTTCATGAATGTCAGCGTACATATCGCCATAGATTTAGCAACATCCATACAAGGTGTTTTTGAAATATATCCATACATTCAGATATTTCAGAACTGGATCGCATACAGTTAGAATAATATTCGAGTATCGCATACGGATAAATCAAATGTGCGAATACCGGATACAAGATAGGGATACTTTTTGCTTTAAAAAGTATTCGAATAATTCGAGTACTTTTTTCGAATACGGATACCGCATACTTTTCTTCCGTTTGTGAAAAAAATATCTTGTGAAATTCAATTTTATTTAAAGCTGTCTGTTTTTTAAAATTAATATATGTATGAAATGGAAATGAATATTTTTCTAAAAGTGCCTTTGGGTGTTTTATTTGCATTTTTGTAACAGAAACAAAATTACCACAGTAAAAATTAATATTTTAACTACAAAATAAATCTAGAAAAAATAATAAATTCGTTCCGCATTTTAACAAAAACTAAAACATTTGATATAGAGTCATTCTTTATAAAAAGTGTTGCTTATACCGAAAAGTACTTAACTACTTTGACTATAGTTGTTGGAACGTCGATGTAATGCACTGGGTGATTAAAAAATACGAAAACTTGAAATTGTTGAAAGAGTAAAATACCAGTAATTGAAATTGAAGTAAAAATTTAAAGTCTTATAGAAAATATTGTTTCTATTGTCGATGGAAGTTCAGATATGAGATTCGATTAAATTATCTAGTTTTTTGGCACTAATACCAAATTAATTTTGCAAAGTTAACTAAACAGAGTTGATAACTTATTAATCTGTTTAATAAAATATTCACAAAACATTCACTTTATTGCAATGTTCATGTTACCATATAAATTACCAACTAGCCTTTGATTGGTTAACTTTGTAAAATTACTTTAAACTTAAGGATGCCAAAGAAAAAAAGCGTTCAAACATATCTGAACTTCCATCCTGAGTTGTACTTATTATTATATGTCTAGAGGACTAAACCAATGTAAAATTTATTATCAGAATGACTTTTAGACGAATATTTATTTATTTTAAAAATATTATAATTATTATCTCTATTAATATCGATCGATAAAATAAAAAAGGATAAAAAGGAAAACTATTCAACCCTCTATAACTTTTTTCCCTGTCGTGCGATTTTGAAAAACCAAAATGGAATTTGTTCGCTATTACTTCCAGTATTTGACTGATTAATTTTTTTTTTATTTTTTCAAATAAAGAAACTTGTGGGAGGGGAAAACCTACAGTTTCTTTTCAAATGCGTTTTTGAGTACGAAGGAAACGGTTCAGAGGAGAATTCTTTTTACAAGTGAGTGAGTTTTATCTTTAATTTAAAAAAAATTATCGTCTTATCTTTTATCTTCGTTTTTTCTCGATACACTTGGTATCTATTTCGAAAGATAAAAAAGTTTCCCGCATGTTATATTTGAGAATGAAAATTTTCGACATAGCCTTAGAAAAAAAATAATGGTTTACTTATACTACAATGCTACACTTATTAAAATTTTACCTACATATTAACACATTTTGTTAACAAATATATAGTGATAACGTGATAAAAATTCGAGAGTAATCTATTATGCCGTTTTTGAGTTAGAGAGAGTTAAATCGGAAAATAATTGTTTTATATATCCAATAGATACCTAAAACTAGAAAAATGGGCCGAGAAAACTCGTGACGATGTTAAATAATTATTTATAATATATTTGATGTTTGATAAAGGGTAGATTAATAAAATATTAAGATAGAAGAAATATTTATATTACCGAATATCAAGGTCCAAAGTCCTTATCCTTTTTCCTTAATCCTTTATTCCCGCAAATGCATTATGACCCCTCTCTCCCTTCCTGTTCTTGAATTACGATATATATTTTTTAAATTAAAGATAAAAAAATCCTCACTTGCCTGTAAAAAAAAATCTCATCTGAACGAAAGGGTTCTCGTACTCAAATACGCATTTGAAAAAAAAAATGCAATAGGTTTTTCCCCTCCCACAAATTTGCTTATCTGAAAAAAATTAAAAAATTAATCAGTCAAATACTAGAGGATACAATGAACAAATTCCATTTTGGTTTTTCAAAATCGCACGACAGATAAAAAAATCCTCACTTACCTCTAAAAAAAATATCCTCTGAACGAAAGGGTTCTCGTACTCAAATACGCATTTGAAAATAAATGCAAAAAGTTTTTCCGCTCCCACAAATTTGTTTATCTGTTGTTAGGGCCAAAAAACGAGTATTTAAAAAAAAATTTACGAAAAGTTACCGTCCGATTTGAGAAAATTTTAGATTATGCGCTTCTGCGAGATCTTCAATTTTTATTTATTTATTTTTTTTTTTTTTCGTTAAGTCAATAATAACAAAGTTATTGTCGAAAAACCTGTTTTTGCGAAATTTAAATGCGAATTCCTCCCCCACCCAGTGTGATTAAGCTAAACTAACTTGATAACATGATAAGGGTGCATTTTATAGCTTTTAAATAAGTACACCTTTTCTTCAGGAAACTAAATTGCGTTTCGATTATAATAGAAGACGATGTCCGAAACCTAACCTCAAAAAGTTATGGCTTAAAGTGTCCCGTAAAGTCCTGTAACTAGCGTCATCTACAAAATATGGCATCGGCAATATCATCATTGTAATTAGCGACCTGAAAAACATGTTACCAACTTTGTAGTAGATACGTTGTAGTCTCCAAGATAGAGACAAATTACGAATACAATTGTTTTTCTTTGTCACCCTATATCTTGAAAACGAAAAGAGTTAGACCACTACTTTTTGAGTTAAATCAACTTGTTTTGATGTCAAGTATCTACGGCTAACCGTTGTCCCAATCTTTTCGAAACACCATATATAAGTATTTTGAAAATAAATTTAACCTACAATCCCTGGATTTTCTAGAATTATTTACCAAAAAAATTATACTGAATATAAATATCATTAGATAGATATATTTTCATTCTTTATAGGTAATGCCCTGATTTTTTCATTCGTTTACTAGTAGTTTAAAAAAATGTTTACATTAAAAATAAATGTCTGTGGAACACGAAGCGTAGGCGTAAATTGTTTCTGTATCACACACTTCCGTACGCTACACCTAACAGTCCTCGTAACCATCGTCTATAGAAAAATACGAATGTCTAACACTGTTAGATATTTGCATAACCGGACTTGGTTAATCATGATCTTTATAACTTTATTTATTTTAACGGAGCTTTTCTACGATTTTTAACAATTAATTTGTTATTTTATATCAATTCATCCAATCAACACCTGTTTGCTTTAAAAAAAAAATTAAATAAATGATTTTAAAAGATGTTTCCTTTTTCGTTCTTCAAGAAACATATTGCCTTTTAGATCATATCAACATGGAACTAAATTAGGAAGGGTAATTTAACACTACAAGCAATGTTTTAAACATTATTTATTAATAAGAAAGTAACAGTTTGTATTATTTTACTACATTTTAAACTGATACCAACTCTCTATTACTAAGAGAATCATAAGAACTAGTCAAATTTCAAAATGTGGCAATGGTAAGTAGGTGAGAACCAGCATTAACGAAAGAATATTACTAAAAATTTATCCGCGAATGCTCTTAGTGTTTTAAATAAAACATATAAACTAACTACCTCAAATTTTCTTTTAATATTCTTAATAACTTAACTTAATAACTCAACCAAAAAATAAACTATACATAAGAACAAAAATTATTATTAATATATATATATATATATACAGGGTGATTTTTTTTGGGCGTCTATTAGAAGTATATCGAGAAAGAAAAATGATATCGATCTGATATCGATCTGAAAATTTGGCTATAGGCCTAACGGCCTACCCTAACGGGGTAGGATCTATTTAACGAAAATATTTTCAAAATGGTGGCATTTCCGGTTATACCGGAAGTTGACCCCAACTTTGTTATTTTAAATGGAATGCCCCCATTTTCAATTTTTTTCTAGATTCTGCAGTTAATTTAAAGAACATTTCGTTAAAGGTTTCCTATAGCTAAAATTAATATTTCCGGAGATATTAATTTTTTTCCTAAAATTTTGACAGAAAAGTTGTATAAGATAAAAATTAATATCTCAGTAACAATAATTGATAACATGTTGATTTTTCAATGAGGGTAAGACAAGGTATTAGAGTTACTCATCATGTAAGAAAATTATCGAAATATCCACTAAAAAGTTTCTAAAATTATTGACATATGTCGACCACACAAAAACAGCAAAAACTCATTTTTTTTAAATGGCACCATACCTAACTAAATGCACCATTCGATAGAGAAAAAAAATGCGCATCTAACCATGTATCATGTTCCTATACCCAAAATGTAGGGTTCTTTAGATATTTGCGATTTCCTAATTTTATCAATGAAATGAAAAAATGAAAATTGTATAATTTACTAATAATAAAAATTTTATAACGAAACATTAATTATACTGTTCAATATGTTCTCCATTAACCTCTAAACATTTTAGAATCCTATTATTTACTGAGTGTGTAGTAGCACTCCGAATTTCATTTGGGTCCAAACCTTCAAATGCTCTTTGAACTCTATCCAATAGTTCCTCTCGGTTAGTTACCGGGGTTCGATAGACCTCACTCTTTATACGGCCCCATAGGTAAAAATCCATTGGGGTCAAGTCAGGAGACCTGGCAGGCCAAATCCATGGACCCAAACGCCTTATCCACCTGTCATCGAACATCTGATCCAATTCGTTACTAACTGGTCCGGTACAATGACTTGGAGCTCCATCGAGTTGGTACCAGCATGAAAAGTATTGATTAACAGGTAAATTGTCTAAAAAGTTCGTTACGACAATTCTTAAAATTTCTAAATATCTTGGTCCATTCAAATTTTCGTCGTAAATGTGGTAACACAATTTATTGACCATTAACAAACAAAACACATTAAAACTAAATTTATACTGAAAATTCCTCGGTCGCATAACATGAGGATTTTGATTGCCCCAAAAATGCGAATTTCTGCGATTGAAAATACCTTCTTTTGAAAATTTTGCCTCATCAGTCCAAATAATTTTTTTTAAAAATTGAGGGTCTTCTTGTGTTCGGATTAATATCATTTCGCAAAATTCTGTTCTTCGCTGTGGATCTTCAGGATAAAGTTCTTGCACAGTAGTAAATTTAAAATTATGGAATTTATGATTCACTAAAATCTTCCGAATGGAACTGTAGGAAATGTCCAAATCCGCTGCCGCTGAACGAATCGAATGATTGGGATTTGCATAGAAATGGGCCAAGACGTTAATTTCATTATTTTCATTTGATGTTATAGGTCTGGCTAGTGTTCTTTCTGCGTGTCGACTGCCAAATCTAACAAAATTGCTTTGCAATCTTCTAAACTTTTGTGGATTCATTGATGGTAAATCAGGATACGTTTCATTAAATTGTCTGCATGTTCTGCTAATTATTTTGTCACACTGTCCATGAATGTTAAATAAATTCAAAATATCCGAGTGTGAGTAATTGTTTGCCATTTTCCCCACAGTAAATAAGTACAGTAACAGAAACTACGTGTAATGAAATACAATAACATAAATTACCTATCTGTCACATTTTGTTGTATTTTGTTTTGTCAACACTCAAAGCCTACTCTTTAGAAGACGGCACTCTTTGAGATACTCTTCAATTTTCATTAATAACACCGAAAATCGCAAATATCTAAAGAACCCTACATTTTGGGTATAGGAACATGATACATGGTTAGATGCGCATTTTTTTTCTCTATCGAATGGTGCATTTAGTTAGGTATGGTGCCATTTAAAAAAAATGAGTTTTCGCTGTTTTTGTGTGGTCGACATATGTCAATAATTTTAGAAACTTTTTAGTGGATATTTCGATAATTTTCTTACATGATGAGTAACTCTAATATCTTGTCTTACCCTCATTGAAAAATCAACATGTTATCAATTATTGTTACTGAGATATTAATTTTTATGTTATACAACTTTTCTGTCAAAATTTTAGGAAAAAAATTAATATCTCCGGAAATATTAATTTTAGCTATAGGAAACCTTTAACGAAATGTTCTTTAAATTAACTGCAGAATCTAAAAAAAAATTGAAAATGGGGGCATTCCATTTAAAATAACAAAGTTGGGGTCAACTTCCGGTATAACCGGAAATGCCACCATTTTGAAAATATTTTCGTTAAATAGATCCTACCCCGTTAGGCCTATAGCCAAATTTTCAGATCGATATCATTTTTCTTTCTCGATATACTTCTAATAGACGCCCAAAAAAAATCACCCTGTATATATATATATTTTTGGTGGAGTGGGCAGATAATTGTTTTATCGTTACTCTACGAAGAGCAAATAAATTGCTAGAGAAGGAATTAAAGCGGCATACAAAATTGCAAGGGCAACTCTATCTTTCATAAAGGATAGGATTTTGCAGAGCGAGAGGGAAATGTGCGTTTATTCTCGGTTTATTACAAATATTTAAAAAATCATAAGCATTAAAATAGCTTCAGATACTTTCCTTTGCTCTAAGGAATACAACCATAGACAGTTTTTATCGTATATTTTGTAAATAGTTAAGTGCCATACTCTAATAATGAAATTAGGAATTATTTTCATTGAAAAACTACGATACTCAAGTACGATAGAAATTTACAAGAAAAAATATATATAATATGTATTCGTTAGAACGGTAGCACTTATTTAAAACAGTTTTAAAGATTATACTATGTTTGGTTTAACATTTATAATAAATCGAAAATAAACGCATATTTCCCTCTCACTCTGCAAAATCCTACCCTTCACTACTTCCACATCCAGATTTGCTACCCAAGTCTCTCACAACAAAAAAAAAATGTATTAGCCGAAGACCGAGACCCTCGAAATATGCAAAATAAAAGTGGCCTATGCAACTCGCGAACACAAAAGAACTGAAGTCATATTCTTATGTAACCTGCCGAATTCGAATATGGAGGTCGCGATTTGATTTGAATTGCGAAATCGGAGAAAATTGCACTTTTCCACTTTTCTATGAATTTCCGCAAAAATACCAATATTTTACGTTTCTCATCCCATAACTTTATTAATAACAATTATCTCGGCTTGAAAATTTGGACACATATATTTTGAAATATGATCAATCGATTGCTATACAAAATTATACTAAAGATAAAATATCTGGTGGAAAAAAAATATGTTCACCCGAGATCACATGAATTTTTCAGTAGCGACATTGAAAATGTCTGTATTGAGGAAAATTTTATATTGAAAATAGAGTACTAGTAAAAGGGAGCGAAATGTACTTTAAGGTCTGAATTAATTTTTGAAAAACATAAAATTGTTGTTTACAACAGTTTGGTGGTCATAAAAGTGTAATAAGCTTGAGGCGTGTACGCGCTGCATTAAATTCTAGGTGCACCATGCACCAGACAGCGTAGAGAACATGAAATGACTCGGTAGGGCATTTGTTTCGAGATATATTGATCATATTATATTGGGTAATGAGGCTTGCAAAAACAGGTTTTTAAATTGAAGAATATTAGCTTTGTTTAGTTTTTTTTTTAAATCTAACATACAGAAATTGTGATATTTCAAATCATTTGCTGTTATATCTATGCAACTGTCGCCGAATCGTTGAATTCTATATAGTATTTCCTCGTCATTAAATTCCTTAGCTTTCTGGAAAATTTCGTTTTGCCGGTTAAATGACCATACATAAAGTTGCTTTCGGTTTCCTTTAATGTCGCGTTCTTTATTGCAAATAAGACATTTTTTTTGTATCCGTAGACATACTCAATCTGGTTTGTAATTTCGAATTAGTGCCTTTATTGTCGGCATTTTTCATAGGAACATGTGTGTCTTGATAAAAAATCCTCGTATACGATCTTCTACACTGGGCGTGATAAACGGGATTCTTAGAAATAAAAAATTCCTTATTTTCCCAATGCGCTCTCAAGGCCTTTTGTATAGTTTTTCCTTCTGTAACATTTTGAACAGTTTCTGAGGTTCCTGCCTGACATACAGTACACTGATCAAAGCCAATGCTAACCACAGATAGAGCTAAAAAATTATATTTGGGAATGTGCACATGTTTACAGTAAACATTTCTCACTCAATCTCTTCATGTTATACCAATACGGTGAATCATAAAATAAACCACTTGAAAATATTGAGAATATTATGTATTTTTTAAATACAACAGTGTTTACAATAATGTATTCTAAAAAAAGTAACAGCAGTGAACTATAACACTCCTTACTCACATAGAACGTATTAAAATAGCAACTATCTGTTGCCCGATACGGTTATAGATTGCGAGCCAGAGCGCCGCTCGTATGATTCATATTACACGACCTTTTTCTCACTTAATATACATTTTATGAAAAAACTCTCCAAATAAAAAAACTTCCTCATTTCATTAGCTATAGCCTACTCGCTTACAGTATGCAGTTATTTTAAAAAATAAAAAAGTCTCCCCAATCCACACTTTATCACTGTAAAGTATACAAAAGTGGTAACTGTTTTATTAATACTTATTTATTTTTCAGTCACATCAAAACATGTATTGTTTTTGCATACACCGTTGGAAAGCGAAAGGTTTGAGTATTGAAATACTAAAATATCAAATTTTTATGACAACAAATAACAGATATAGAGGAGTGGGAACATAAAAAATGCGAAAATAGTGATTTTCGTAAAAAGTATGAAAAAGTGATATTTTTTTCAATTTCGCAATTCCAAAACAAATCGCGAAATATATTTTGTAAGGTGTTTTTACATAAGAATCAACTGCCTGTTTTTGTGTGTTCGAGACTTGCATAGCATGTGTCGAATTCAGGAGTCTCGCTCTCCGGCGTGGAAATAATTGTTTATGGAACTTTAATAATGTAATATTTGAAATCGTCTACACCAAAAACCCATAAAACGATGTACCACATCGGTAGTGGGGATGGGGGTGTAAGAGGGGGTGGATGAAGTAAAAAAATTTGGAGGCCTTTGGTTCTTGTAGACATACTAAATCACAATTTTTTTTCACCCCCTTTTATAACAGGGTGGGAATAGAAATGGGGGTGGCTAAGGCCAAAATTTCTTTTGAGACATTAGCTTCCCTTGTATATACTAAATGCCAATTCTATGGACTCTGACCTGCTTCATTTACCTAACTACACCCCCCACACCCCCCCTCCAACACTTCAACGGAATAAGATGAAAATATCAGATTTCGATAAAATACATATGTGTACCAAATTTCAAGTCAATGTCTTAAACGGATCCAGAGTAATCGTGCTCATAAAAAAGTTACAGACAGACAGACAGAAATTTTTTTGCTGAAACTTAAAATCTCGACGTTTCATGACATTCTAAGCCTATTTGAACAATAAACATTTTTTCAAAAAATTTTGTCATTACTATATTTCCCGAGGGGCAAACCGCGAAGGAAATTTGAGGAAATCTTTCTTTTTTGGATTGATTTCTCCCCCTCACTCTTCAAAAATTTTTTTTTATCAAAGAGAAAATCTCAGGAAAATCCGAAGAAATCTGAAGAACATCTGAAGGAAATCTGTGTAATCTTCGTCAAAGAGGAAATCTGGTGTACAAAATTTTGAGTGCGGTTGACCCCTCGATACTTCCACTGAATGTGGAAGTAATAAACCACCATGGAGACTGATCAAGGAGGTACAGTCACTAATCTGTCAGCTATAATATATTGAGTTAATGCGTCGACGACAAAAATCAACAGAAATCTAAGAAGAGCCAAAAGGTACATATCCAACTAATCATAAAAGCAATAGAACCAAAGGAATGGCAAAAAATGTCAACAATAGTAGGAGGGAAACAATAACCAAAAAGCAGAAACGTACGAAATAAAGAATTGCGTATAAATCCGAAGAAAGGACCTAATACAGATCTGATAGATCTTCAGTGGATCCTGAAAAAAGCGCTAATACTAAACAGTACCAGGTCATTGCACAGTCAGAAAACGACCGGTGTCTCCCCGTTTTTAAGATCACTATTCCATGTACAATCGTATTCCCTAATCGAGACGACTGGAAACGCGATAAAATTAATCTTCTGAGTCCCGTAGATCTGGAATGGTACACAGACTCAGAAGGAAACCGGTGCTCGTAAATCGGCGCCACTTGGTAAGTATCTTAGTGTATTTCAGGCTGAGACATACGCCATTTTACTGTGTGCAAGCGAAAACCTCAAAAGAGGTTCAGTCAATAAGCATATTTATATATGTAGTGACGGTCGGGCAGCTTTGAGGGCTCTTGCATCAAATAAGGTGACCTCTAAGCTGGTGCTAAACTGTTAAAACATTCTGACTGAGTTGTGTGAACGCAACTCAGTTAAACTTATATGGGTGCCCGGACACAGTTGCGTCGAGGGCAACGAAGAAGCAGACCGTTTGGCGGGTGAAGGAGCAGAAACTCCTTTCCCTGGCCCCAAGCCAGACTTCGGTCTGCCAAGAAGTCTGACACAATCAGAGCTGCAGGACTGGGCTACGGCATAGTTTAATAACTATTGCGCTCAGGTTCCCGGAATGAGGCTCCATATAAAGGGACCCTCGGCTCTCTCCACCGTGGAGTGGCTGACTGGGCGCGATAGAGAATGGTTGAGATGGTTGGTAGGCCTGATAACAGGACGATGTCCTCTAAACAAGCACCTGCATACAATTCAGTTGAAAGATGATCCTATTTGTAGGAAGTGTGGAGTGGAGGATGAAACTATCACTCATATCTTATGCCATTGTGCACCAATTGGGTGTCAAGGTATATGCATTTCGGAAGGCAGTTTCTACAGCCAGAGGAACTACAGAATCTACCCTGTTCTCCTTGGTGGAGAGCACTGGTCTTTTCTAGGGCATCCTAATTGTCGCGAATGTACAATGGGCCGATAGGCCTGAGTACTACGAATCTTCGGATCTGCTCCTGTTTTCTAATAAAAAAAAACAGTAATAAACTAAAAACAGGGGGACCCATTGCTAGATATATGTAACAATAATTAAGAGGATTATTAACAAACTAAGAGAGAACCAGCAATCAGAAATAAAAGTAAGAGGAGACTCGGGAGAAGAAAAATTTTATAGAAAACACAAAAAGAGGAGCAACACTTCATATTACGACGCAATATGATAACGTATCTCACAAACACCTATACTTCTAATTCTATATTCCTGTACTACATGTCTTGTTGCCCTCGCTACTGGTAACAAGCATGACTCAAGTCCAACATAAAGTAGATGCGGCCGGCTTGATGAGTTTGCCGGGAGTTGCACCAATTACTACAGTAAATTGGTAAATCAAATCAAAGTAAATCAGTCGGTCAGATGTGGAAATTTCAATGTTAAATTTACAGCTCCCATAATTTGGTTATATCCATGTGATAAAAATTGAGAGAATTATATCCAAAAACACTATAATGATTTTTTTTCAATTATGTGATAGCCCTCGCCCTTTTTTGAATATCTCAAAAATTGTCACAGATGCAAACATTTTCACTCTTAATTCAGTAAGTGGTCAAGTAATACGGTGAAGCTGCAACTGAGACTGCGGAACATATACTTTGCGAATGCAAGGTATTAATCCGGATTAGAGGACAAAGTACCTAGAACAGATGGAATTAACGCTTGAAGACAGGGAAATTAGCTCCCAGGAAAATCACAAGCTTTGTAAAAAGTCGTGGAATCTTGGGCAACAACTAGTTGTAGGATAAATCACGAAAGATCCTTTAGATCGAGGTGAAGAAAGGCCAAGTCAGGACCAAGCGACCCCTAGCATAATCTACAATCCACAAGTGGTCAAATGAAGTATTCTTCTATAGCAGGGCAGTATAGGTATCGATAGTCGATTAATACTAACATAGTATACCAAATTAATCAGAAAAATATGATAGCACACTAAAAATTATGTTCAATCACTTTCAGCAGTCAAATATGACAAGTCGTTCGAGTAAGGGTGATTTTTTCTAGTATATTATCAAAAGGTAAATAAATTTGAAAGACTACTGTTTCGATAAAATGTTTCTAGTCAATTTTGATCTAAAATTTAGATTGATGTTGAGTTTAAATTAGTTTTCTTCCAGTTATATGAAACACTGAAGAAGATAAATACAAAAATTTATTTTTTGAAAAAATACCATTCAAAAAACATTTATCAAATTTCTCTATAATTTTGAGCCCTTTTTAAATTTACCATATAACATTAAAATACCATCAATTACCTTATTTACCTCCGAATCATTCGACAGAATAAAATCAAATTATAATCTAATTCCAGATTTCGTTATAATAAAAAAATTCAAGTCAATATCATGTACCGTTCCAGTGTTACAGATAAACCGACAGACCGATAGACAGAATTTTCTTTGCTCAAACTTAAAATCTCGATGTTTCATGACATTCTAAGCCCATTTCAACAAGAAAAAAAAAAACATTTTTTTGCGTTATTATACTCCACTTCACCACAAGGATCTGCAAGTAAAAGTTAAATCGTTGAACTTATTTATACCGAAGCATCAATGACAATAGCAAGAACCGCTCTCTTAGATTTGCATTTTGGAACTCTCCGCATTCATTTAGCAACAATTCATTTCTTCTTAAAATGCCTTAAACTTGAGATTTGACACAACAAAAATTGGCTATATGCAGTTTTAAACACGACTCTTCACTCGCTATGGAGCCCTTGGGTTCTAGTCCTAGTTTTAGTAATATCGCAAGAAATTTTATGTAAATTGTGCAAGCAGAAATAAAAGATATTTATTTTTAAATTTTATATAAATTCATGGTTTTTACAAACGTAATCCTGTCCTACAAGCTTCTGCCTTTTTGGCCATTATCTAATTTATATAAGTAACTCTTATAAAGTCCTGTATTTTGATTTTGTACCTGTTTTATATTTGCGATATATCACCAAATTAAACATTCACAGTATAAAAATATTTTTTCTACTCCTATACTTTAATTCGTTTATTGGACATTGACTGCCTGTACTTTAATGATATTCATTAAGATACAAATATTCAATTAAGATACAAGTTTCTAACAAATAGAAATGCAACATACAGCAATATTCTGTCAATACACTCAAAGAAATAGTACGGGTAAATTCAACAAAAGAAATGGTTAACTAATAATATCGTTAATTTTGTTAAACCAAACTATATTGATGGTATTTTTAAACAAGAGGTGATTGTTATTTTAATTAATAACAAGTTGTCGTACAACAAAACAAACATTAACTTAAAAAATAGATGAATAAGACTATTATTTTGTTCGTCTGACTATTATTTTGTTGAATTCTGTCAAATTAAACTAGATAATAGTATATTTTATTTTTAACTATTATCGAATTGTAATTCTAACCCAGTATTAGTTCGCTGTATTATTGTACTTGGTAGACAAACCAATATTATTGTCGTCTTCTAAAAGTTCTAAAAGAATTACCATAAAATTTGCTTGCTTACCACGTAGTCTATTACAGAAATTATTCCCAGATGATGCCACATACAAATCACTTACAATAATCAATCATGCATTATCTTATACTCTTATGAATTTATAACATGATTGCATTGTTCAAATTCTCTCAGGGATCATCGATATATTTGGATGGATCTTATAAATGATCTCTAATCTTTGGTTTGGGTGGTCTGATGTCTCAATACCGAGATTTTGGCTAACCAAAAAAAACTTCATCATACAATAAAGTGTAAATCAACCTAAAAATTAGTTGGTGAACAAAAAACAAAGTCGTTGTACTATTTAATTTTAGACCAAATTGAAAATGGTTAGTGAACATAAAAAAATGTCATTGTACTATTTAATTTGTTACAAGAAGATATGATTATTAAACTACTATTTGTTTACGAAAACAAATAAAGTTGTGTGACTATTCTTTTCTGATTGATTTAACTATGAAACTAGATAGGCGCGATTTCATATGCTCTTTTTGGTTGAATTTACCTATCTTTTTCTTTGAGTATATCAACTGTTGCCTTGATCATCTGACAGATCTAAAATTTATCAATTTTGACAAGTCATACTTACTGTTTACCTAGCAAATTTTCAAACTTTGTGCTTCTTACAATTTAAATCAGTGAACACGTGAGATAGCGAAAGTGAAATTGAAATAATAATCCATAATATTTCCTAAGTTTAGTTTTCATAATATTTCCTAAACTGTAATCTATAATTAATAAATTTCAGAAGTAAAGTGTTAATTTTTTATTTTATTATGACTGGTCGTAGAAAAAATAGTGTATACTCACATTTAATGGCTATTAAAACACTCGCATTCATTATGACATTGGTCTACGGCTCATGTCATAATTCTTATGCTCCTCTCTTAACAGCTATCATTAAATGGTCGTTGCATAATATACTATTAAATAATTTGATTTTTTTGTGATCAGCTGTTGACTTATTAAAATATGTATTTAGGGGTTTATCTCGTGTTTGAGGGTCAATAATACCTAATGGTGAAAAACTGTTACAGAAGAAAAGCAGGTTACTTGGAAACCGGTTGGTATAGCACGGATTGGCAATTTTTTTAAATGTTCCTAATATTAAATATTCCTACAAAAATTACCATTGTTGTTCAGAAATTCGTAAAAAGATTTCTGTGGCCTCAACAACTAAAATATCTCTTAGAAAAATTTTAAAATTTTGAAAAAAAAATTAATGAAAATTGAAAATTTTAGGTAAAATTCAAAAGAAGTGAAAATATTGTAATATGTTGCAACCCCTTAAAATTTAAGGTTATGTTGATTACTAAAAAGTAGGCAGACTTCAATAGATCGATTGTCTGAATGTAGTGTATTTGCACCTACTCGAGAAACCTACCAGAAGTTAGTTCTGGTGACATTTGGAATTATCTAGAGAATGGTGGCGTCATCACAGAACAATCGGGATCTGTCATTTTTGGGTATAAAAGACCGACCGCATTCTCGGCGAGGAGTTCAGAAAGTTCAGAAAGTATAGAAAGTGAGGTTAAGACTTCAAAGATAAACAAAGTGATAAACATTGTGATTTTTAGTCAGTAAAGTGTATTTAAATTAACAATAGTATTGTGAAGTATCCAGTAAATATTTAATAAAGTGTGTTAGTGGACATCTCTTGTTATAATTTTTGAAACCCACGGAATTTGCAAAGGGTAGTTTCCTAAGGGTGGAAACACGTCACAATATGAAATAAACACAAAAAATAGAAAACTTAAATATATTTAATTTTTTTGTACATATGTATATCCGAGGGGGCAACCGCTGAGGGGAAATAGTGTACAAATCGGAGGAATTAGGAAGGAATTAGGAAGGAATTGAAGGTATTTCGGAAGGAATTATTAGGTATTAAGGGAATTACAGAGGAATTTGGAGGAAATAAATATTATTACGAGGTATTAGAAGGGAATTAAGAGGAAATAAAAGGTATTAGGAGGGAATTAGAGCGTAAAAATATTGAAATGGAATGTTTATCTTGAAGAATTACATACCAATTCTTATACAAAGGACGTCAGTGTTGTAAAAACATTAGCGCCGAGGTTAGCGCTAAAAATATCTAGTAAAGAAAAATATTTAATTTAATTAAACTACCGATGATACTATGGACTTCTAGTTCAGTAATATAACGATTTATATTGGACAAAATTCATAAAGTTTCGAAAATTGGTAGAAATGTTAAGGATAGCATAAGAATTACTAAACCGAAAAGTTCCCACCCCTAAATAGTGTGCTTCACCTCCTAGGACGCCGTTTCCACCCCCCATTTTGAGGTTTTCTAGATTATCTCGGAAACGTATCACTTTTTGATCAATTATTCCTTATAAAATTCTCTATCAAAAACATGTTTAGAGTTTTCTCCTAAAATTAATAGTACCGTGGGAAATAAGGCGCACACATAAGGGTTGGTTCCGGTCAACACAATAAATTGTAATCTTTACTATAATCTACTTTAAAATTTAATGCTTAATGCTAAAACAGTAGCTACTAAACTCCACCTAAAATTATAATAAATGTACCACTTCCACTCTCTCACCTCTAAAAAATGACGCGATTTTTAAAGAAGCGAGTATATTGTATAGTGTACTTGTTTCCACGCCACTCTAGAGGTAAAGTACTTGGCGTGTGGTATCCCCTGTAGGCCGAATCCACTAATTATCAAAAGGTTACCTACGTTAATTAATCTTCATCGTCTTCCATAGACTCGACATTCATGCATGCTAGTCCGTGGTAATGGTAACACATTGTGGAGCAACGTAAGCCTGCTCTTCTGCAACTGCATCTGTTTTCGCACCTTAATTTGTATGACCAAGAAATTAGTGTTATAACAGATTCTGGAGCCGGTTCTTTTGTTGTCATAGTTCGGGTTAATATACCGCCAACTTTTTTCCATCCCCAATCAGTAGCTTTGTAGTAAAAATTTGGTAAAAAACGCGATATGAGTGTTGCCGAGCAGCAGCAGAAGTTGTTGGTAGTTTTGATAATATTACAGTATTGTTCGCTTTACCAACAAGTTTGTTAAAAGTCATGAATCTGTATACATCTAGACTTTTTTCAGCGGAGGTATAGTTGTATAAAGCGAGAACAAATCGCTCTCCTACGTCTACAATTTCTCCATGACTAGCTTTTTCATTATTAAAACTTTGCACGATGTCTTGTAATACTTCAGTAATATAACAGTTAAAATTGTAATATATTGGACAAAATTCATAAAGTTTCAAAAATTGCGTGCTTCATCCCTTAGAGGACGTCGTTTCCACTCCCATTTTGAGGTTTTCTAGATTATTTCTGGAACGGTGCATTTTTTCCATAAAAAAACCTATATACAGAATTATTCCTTATAAAATTCTCTATAAAAAACTTCTCTAAACTTTTTTCCTAAAATTAATAGTACTTTGGTAAATGAGACGCAAATGTAATCAGCGCAGGTCATATAATTCGCTGAATATCCGTATGGCTATTTCCAAAACTGTCTTTAGGAGAAAAAAGTATATATCTACACACCACCACAATGTAAAAAATTTCAATTTCTCCCATTACATCTCAGACGACCCAAGGTAACTGCATTATTTTAGAGCTTGCTGTAAACGCTGTTACTGTTCAGGGCTGCCAATGTGCGGGATTTTACGCAAAAACCGGGTATTTAAACCCACTTTCGGGTAAAATTGAAACCGGAAGTCGGCCATTTTGGTTGTTTACATTATATAATTGGAAATTATATCCCATATCACTACACCAAATTTGAAAAAAAATCCATTCTTCCATTCAAAAGTTACAACAGTGTCCCTATCGGCTGAGCGATCCGGTATACAATATTCTCGCTTCATCAAAAATCGCGTTATTTTATAGGGGGAGAGGAATTTATTATAAGTATTTTTATCAAAAAGTGCACCGTTCCCGAGATAATCTAGAGAATATTAAGCTATTAGGAGGAAATAAAGGTATTTGAGGAATTAGGGGAATTACAAGGAATTAAAGGGGAAATAAAGGGTATTTTTCTAGAATAGGTATTAGGTGTACAAAATTTTGCCAGCGGTTGCCCCCTCGTGAATATCTATTTATACTACAACTATATATTTTAATCAAAATAATTTATCAATTAGAATAGTAGATTCACAGTTAGTACACGTCTCCTCGCTGCACTCTGTACGAGCTGAGGTGCAGTGGAACACAGTTTTTCTGTCACCACTTTGACCGCAGCGTGTTTTGTCACTTGAAAAATATTATTTTAAAAAAATTTTCAGATCGGTTGTTAATTCATTGGATTTGGAAATATTTAGTAGTTTCCTTCCCTAATCATTTGATACTAAATCGGTATACAGCCAGTACTTTCTTTAGGTGTTCTAGAGCTGTGCTAGTTGTGGACGGTAAATTCGCCAAACTACACTGCTATCTACATACAGCGTTTGTAACACATTTTTAACTATCTTTATTTAAATCAAATGCAGACTTTGAAGCATCATATAAAGCTAGAATACATTTTAGTCCAGCCTTTAAAATATAAACAGGCTTGATTATCTTTTGCAAAGACTTACAGAATCCTGTAAATCATCACATTTTGTATACACCCAGAAGTAAATCCGAGGAAATCTGAAGGAAATCCGCGGAAATCTTCGTCACAGAGGAAATCTGGTCTACAAAATTTTGGGCGCGGTGACCTCTCGTAATTTTCATTTATCTTCTTTTGCAAATACGTTTTTTTTTTCAATTGAAGTTGCATTTTTAGCAGTGATGTGATTTTTTCAAAAATGTTTTGCGTTTCGATGATGATTTTTACAATTAATTATTTTTTATTTATTTGCTTTCATCATGATTACAGAATATTATTTAGGTATTAATTAAAAAGTGTGTAAGTTGTGGTTTGCTTAATACCTAAATCGCTGACGATGGAAATAAATAAAAAATAATAATTTGGGGTTCACGATTTTATAAGAAATTTCACTAGCTTTAATTTATGTTCTATAAAATTTTGCCGCACGATGCACTGTATTGTAGTACATTTGAAAAAAACTAAATAAAAGTACGTTTTTTTTATAAAACGTAGAAAAAAGGCATTTTTCAAGCAAAATTTTTTTGTTATAAGTGTGGTAAAAAACTGAAATAATTTGAATATAATAGTAGATTCTAATATAAGTGTGGCAAGGGCTTCATTGCAAAATGACGTATGAAAGTAGGAACACGAGCGCAGCGAGTGTTCCCATCATACGAGTTTTGCAATGAAGCTTGCCACATGTGTGTTACATACTATTTTTTCTCTTTTTTCTTGTGAAGTTATTTCCCTTTTTTAAAGTTTTTCCAAAATTTTAAATTTGCTGCCTGTCAGATTTTATTTAAAGTGACATTTTCCGCAGTCATTCTGAAGTTAGAAAATTTGACTTTGTAATTGCAATTTATGTGTAATTAATGTATATTTATAGAATTTAATTGTTATTACCAGTAAATAATATAAAATTCTTTAAGGTAAACACACTATTTTATTCCGGTGTGTGAAGATGTAATCAAGGCGTGTGGCAAATTCTTTGCCGCACGGCGTGCGGCAAAGTGATATTTTCTGCAGTCATTTTGAAGTTAGAAAATTTGACTTTCAGCACAATCGTAGAAAAAGACAAATTTTCAAGCTAATAGTGTTTATTTTCATGCCTGAACAACATTGATGTTTCGTTATTTAAACAATATTATGGCCAATAAATCGGCCAAAAATTACCAAAAAATTGACAAAATAGCTGTTTTAGCTAAAAATGGCCAATTTGAAATGGATTTTTTTCAATTTTTTATTTACTTTTAAAAATGTCTTTTAATGCAAAGTAAAAAAAGCCACATATATTCAGTCACATTTTAATGACAAAAACCACTCCAAATATTTAATGTTTACGGATTTTCATTTTCCTTTATACACAATCCATCATAACTTCGTTATTACTTTCACATCCAGTGGAAGTATAGTAACGACAAAAAATTTTTTTAAAATTTTTATTGTTCAAATAGGCTTAGAATGTCCTGAAACGTTGAGATTTTAAGTTTGAGCGAAAAAAAAATTTCTGTCTGTCGGTCTGTAACTTTTTTTGTGCGCACGTTTACTCTGAAACCGTTTAAGATATTGACTTGAAATTTGGTACACATATGTACTTTTACGAGATCTGGAACTAGATTATATTTTCATCTTATTCCGTTGAAGGATTGGGGGGGTAAATTGGGGTAAATTTGGGGTAAATAGGTAAATCAAGCAGGTAAGAGTCCATAAAATTAGTATCTAGTATGTATAAAAGAAGTTAAGGTCTCAAAAAATTTTTTGGCATTTGCCACGCCCATTACTACCCCCACCCGATTATTAAAGGGGGCGAAAAAAAAAATAAAATTGTAATTTAGCGTGTATACGAGGCTATGGCTTCAATTTTTTTTTACTTAATCCAAACCCACCCCCACCCCTCTACCACCACCCCAACCCCCACTATCGATGTGACATATCGTTTTATAGGTTTTTGGGGTAGGCGATTTCAAATATGTTATAAAGTTACTTCGAGTAATATGGATGGGCAGTAGGTTTCCCCTAGTATTATGGATGCGCAGTGGCTTTCCTCGAGTACCATCGATGCGCAGTAGGTTACCTCTAGTAGTATGGATGCGCAGTAGGTTTCTTCAAGTATTTAGGATGCGCAGAGGCTTTTCTAGAGTACTATAGATGCACAGTAGGTTACCTCAAGTAGTATGGATGCGCAGTGGGTTACTTCAAGTAGTATGGATGCGCAGTAGGTTTCCCCGAGTATTATGGATGCGCAGTGGCTTTCCTTGAATACCATTGATGCGCAGTAGGTTACCATGAGTAGTACAGATGCGCAGTAGGTTACCTCAAGTGGTATGGAAATGCAGTGGGTTTCCTCGAGTAAAATGGACGCGCAGTGGGTTTCTTCAAGAAGTATGAATGCGTAGTGGCTTTCCTCTAGTAAATTGTATAAGCAGTGGGTTACCTCGGGTAGTATGGATGCGTAGTAGGTTTCATCGAGGAAAATGCTTGAAGTAGAGGCTCTACTTCTACCGTGTAGTTCACGACACAGAATGATTTTTTATATCTTTGTCATGCTATTTTCTGCGTATTACTTCTACATTCAGTTGAAGTATACTAACGCAAGAAACATTTTTGAAAATTTTCATTGTACCAATAGGCTTAGAATATTATGAAACCTCAATATTTTAAGTTTGATAAAATAAATTTGTTTGTCGCGTCGGTCTGTCTGTTAGTCTTGTATCTTGTTGGTGCTCACGATTACTCCGGAACCGTTTAAGATATTGACTTAAATATGGCACACGTATGTATTTTAACGAGATCAGGAACTAGATTATATATCGATCTTATTCCGTTGCAGAGTTGAAGGTAAATGGGGGTAAATAGGCAAATAGGTAAATCAAGCAAGAGGAGCTAAGGTCTCAAAAACATTTTTGGCAATAGCCACCTCTATTACCACCCCCACCCCATTATTAAAGGGACTGAAAACATACTGTGATTTAGTGTGTATACAGGAACCAGTCATCAAGAATTTTTTTCACTTCATTCACCTCCATCACATTACGACCCCTACTACTGATGGGGCATATCATTTTATGGGTTGTTGGGGTACACGATTTCAAATATTATACTATTAAAGTTCCATAAACAATCATTTCCACTTAGTGGAGTGCAAATATAGTATTTTCGTTGTAGGAGACTTAGATAGGAAGTCTGGATGTAGAAGTGGCGATTCCTTAGGCAGCGGTTTTTTTTAAAGTGAATCAGTTGGTCCCTCAACCGAAAGATAATCAAATGTACTTGAAAATGTTATATTAGTATTTTTTTTATCTAATTGTTATAATTTCTAATAGTGCCGAAATTTGCATAAATTTTGAACAATCATTACTTAGTCAAAAATAAATGAATAAATAAAAGCGGCAATTTAAAGCTTCAATCGGCTAACAACTTTTCCTTGCCTATTTTAATTCACCTGAATGTGTTAATGATGACTGCCTAATAATAAATTTATAATGAAATTTTCAAATGTGTTTTCCATGCTCTAATATTCCATGTTCTAAGTTAAGCTTGTAGAACGCACCAAAAATTCGATCGTATCGTCGCGCATCGGATAATAATCTTACACATCTTATACATTTTGAGATTCATCTATCTGAAATTCAATCTTTTACGAGATTTTATATGATGTCAGTTTCGATATCGAGCAGACCATTTAAGCAGCTGGGTCAAGGATGATTATTAAATATTTCTAAATGGAAGATGCTTGAATTAAAGCATTATTTTTTAGTTAGTTACAAAATACGGTAGACAAATCTGGTGGCATTTAAGCTTGACTTACTACATATTTAATGAAATATAATCTCTTCTATGTAGGTATAGAGATGAGTAAGTCTATAGTCAAAGATTTAATAAGTAATCAGTAGCGTCGTGATTTAGAGTGGATGTGACAAGAGCGGATAGTTTTTAGCAGCTCACACTAATTATTTTATATTTGATCATTATCTAAATAATTAAGTAATACGTAAAGAAAAAGTAAGAGAATATGAAATGCCACAAGTAAATAACTCCAGATAATAATTATGAGTGGAATGAACAAACTAGTATCTTACACACACTGTGAGTTTAATGATTTCAAATAATTATTTTTGTCTTATTTGCCTAAACAGGTTTTCTAGAAAACGATGGAATTATTTACTTTAATCTGGTAAAAGATATAGCACGTGTTTTTAACGCATTACTTTTTTAATTTCACACATTAACTATTTTAAAATGCTATTAATAAAATTACATCTAATAGAGTTGGTAACGATAAAATCGGTATAAAAATGTTAAATGTGAGTATTCCTTATCTGATTACATATTCTGTTAATACAGTCGTACCGGAAAATACTCGCAGGATTGAAAAAATCACCGATCTTTCCAACAAACTAAATTTAAAAACTCACGAACTACTCACAGATCAATAAATATCCTGTCAGTTCAATTAAAGTTTCGGAATGGCTGATTTATATTCGAATACACGATTATATACAAGTAAATTCAATTATACCTACCAATCAATCTGGCTTTCGTGAGAACCATACTACTATGTGCCCTTTTAAAAGTAACTGATGACATTATTGGATGATTAGATAAAGAGAAGATCGATATAGTGATCTTCTTTCACTTCATTACAGATAATTTGATACTATGAACCATATATTGTTATATTATAACTGAAATATTCTGGATTTCATTTATACTAAAATCCATTTTCTAAAACCATTTCTCAAGCGAGTCTTGTTGTCAGTGATGACTACAGAGTCTTCTTGTCAGTGATAACTACAATTGTTAGCATTAATATCTCATGCCAATAAAATAATGCTGTATATTATTTACATCCAGACTACAAACACCGAATTTACGACAACTTATCGAGAAGGTAAGTGGCATGTTACATGCCTATGGGTTTCTTTTTCTTCCAAGAGTTTTACCGTTTGGAAGACGACGTGGCGTATTGATACTTTAGATTTTTTAAATGCGGTATTTCTTCTAGCTCTAACCATTATTTTTAGTAATTGGTACTTTGATGGTGGCTTGTTTAAGAGCCCGTAGTCCGTTCCTTAATCGTACTATATTTGCACTCCTTTGTTCCTCCAGATTGTTTGTCCAATCCTGCAGTGGTATGTATCTTCCTGTATGCTCATTGTTGATTATTTTATATTATTTCTGATGGTTTATTTGAGTCATTATCCTATTGTAGAGGTTCGTACCTTTTCGAAAAATACCAGCATTTTTTCTCCTTGTGGTTTCTCTCCGTCTTTCTATTTTACTCAATGCTTCTTTTAGTTTTTTTGTCTATGTTCTACGTCCGATGTTATTTGATGCATCTTTCATAATATTTTTCACTGTTTATATTTGCTTCTTCCCTTTCTTGTTGGTCTCCCATTTTTAAGATTTTTTTATTGCCATTTTTATCTTATTAATGTCCACCAGTGTAGTGCTTCTCCTATCAGTTGCTTTTCTATTTCCTAGCGATATTTCTACTACAAGTCTCCGTGTGAAAAATATTCCAGGTATTATTATACGGTGTTTTATTATTTTCTTCTTTTCCCTTTTCGTATTTTCAATTGTTCATATAGTATTTTGTCGTCTGTACTGACTTCTGTTGTGCTTTTTGCTTTAATATTATTGATCCGTTTTCTTATCTGTGTTTAAAAAGACTGTTGAATAGTATAGAGTGTTTATGTTATGAGTTGTGAATTGTGAAATTTTAACAGTGTACATATAAAAGTAATTATTGAAGTCTATATCAAACTGTGTGTAAAGAGATAGGTGATCTGGTGGAATAATTTAAAATTCAATGTTTGATGTATTAAACTAATTAAAGCAATAAACAATAAGTAGTTATTGAAGCTCAAATGTGATAAAAAGTACCTGCTCCATACAAACAAAAAAAAAATATATAAATTAACTGATAAAACAAACATTTTATATACACAGTGGACTAAACAAAGATAATGACCCAGTAGTGTAGTATATTTTGCTCTGTACAAAAATAAAGTGAATGAAAAAAACTCAACAGATAAGAAGAAATAAATCATACAGGGTCAACCCACAGTAATGGGAGATGAAAATAATATTAATTTAAATGAACATTTTTACAAGAAGTTAATAGAATCAATAGAAATAGCTAACAAAAAGCAGACGGAAGAAATTAAAGAGCAGACGGAAGAAATTAAAGCGGAGATTGAGGGCGTGAGAAGTGACATTAATAAAGAAATAACTAAAAGACACCAATTAGAAGTGAAATACAATGAGTTACAAGACAAATATGAAAGACTTGAAAAAGCTTTAAGAAAAAATAACATCATAATCTTTGGTCTCGAAAATGACACAAACAACCACATTCTTAATTTTACTATAGAAAAGCTAAATAATATTCTAAATCTTCGACTTACCCCAAATGATACCAATGATATTTATCCAATAGGCAAACAAGCAAACAATAGACCAATAATAGTAAAATTTATCTCTTATTTAAAAAAACAAGAAGTTCTGAAGAATACCTACAAATTGAAAGAAGAAAATAAAAATAATAACACTAAAATAGTCATATCAGAAGAACTGTCACTTGAAGAAAGGAAAACAAACAAAATATTACGGCAACACTTGAAAGAGGCAAAGTTGAAGAAGCTAAACGCATATATAAAAGGGAACAAGTTATATATAAATGATGAGATCTATACTGCTCAAGAGTTAATAGAAAACGAGGAAGACCAAGATCTCGAAATAGAAGAAGAAAATATTGATAAAGGCAAAGAACATCAGAAAAAAAGAAATAATAGTGCTCCGTCGCTTACACCAGTCATAAAGAGGAAAAACCGCGAAGAGGACAACGAAACACAAAAACAACCAGAGGAAAACGAAAAAGAGGCCAAAAAGAAGAAAACTATTACGACAAAAAATCTAGCTGTAGGAGGTAAATCTTCACTGAGACTACAAGAAATAAGAAATCAGAAAACCGGAAAAGACCATAAGAATGATGAAACCAATATGTCACCTGAAGTCAAGAAGGACATTGAAAAACATCCTGTAAAGTAGGTCATCTTAATTAAATTTAATTCAATATATTTTTTTGTTTGTTAAAAAAAAAAAAAATAAATAAAATAAAATACCTGCGTTATTTAGATATTTATTATTTTGATTGTATTAGTGTTTTTTAATTGATATGTCTGTTCAAGTTCAAGCTTCGCTATATTTCTCTTAATTTTATAATTTTTAATTCTTTTAATTCACTTGTTATTGGCAGTAAAATATGTAGATTTTCTTATGGACCCATTTATAAGGGACTATAACAACAATCCCATTGAAACGGTTTTGGTGAACAATTTACAGGAATTTAATAAAATACCTCTTAGTTTACAAACTAACCTTAAAATATTCCATATAAACATTCGTAGTATTCACAGAAACATTGATGAGCTATGTGTATTTTTAAGCCAGTTTCAAGACGATTTCGATATCATAGTATTAACAGAAACATTCCAAATCCATGATAACAATATCTTTAACCTAAATGGGTATTCACTGCTATATAATGAGGGCAAACTGAACAAAAATGATGGAGTAATTATTTACATAAAAAAGATATAGAGCATACTGCTAAAATCATTCCTCTAGGTGAAATTAATGCTTTACAACTAAATATCATAATACATAATAAGAATATAATAGTAACCGGAATATATAGATCACCCAGTACATGCCCCTACACGTTTAATACAGATCTATCAAATTACTTAGAAGCAATAGAGAAAAGTGACATACACATTATTGTCGGGGACTTAAATATCAACATATTATTACAGATAGACTATGTAGAGGAATACCAAAACATACTAAATACAAATGGGTTTACATCTTACATAAATAATTATACAAGAATTCAGAGTAATGCATGCTTAGACCACTTCTTTATTAAATCTAACCTAGAAAAAAATGATACCAACAATATAATACCAATTATTTTTAGACAGGATATAACTGACCATTTCCCAATAATTGTTTTGTTGAAAATTAGCGATGAAACCATAAAAAACGCAGATAACCAAAGAAACACGCACTGCAAAAAATTTATAAATTTTTATAATTTAAAAAAAGCTTTAAACAAAGAAGCGTGGAATGAATTTTATGGTGAATCTAATGCAAACAAACTAACAGACATGTTTATAAATAAATTAAAATTATACATCGAAAAGAACACGTATACAGTAAAAATAAACAACAAACAAAATAAAAGGAAGGAATGGATAACAAATGGCTTATTAAAATCCATAAATACAAAAAATGAAATGTACCTTAAATGGTTGAAAGATAAAACAAACAAAACATTAGAATTACAATATAAAACTTATAAAAACAAACTTACTCGTTTAATTGAAGTCACTAGGGTTAATTATTATAAACAAAACATTGACAAAAATAAAAATAATTCTAAAAAACTATGGGATTCTGTAAATAAAATCTGTAATAACAACAAAAATAACATAAGCATAGGAAAAATTACTTTAGATGATGGTACAGCTACAACAAATAAACTGATAATAGCAAACAGCTTCAACAAACATTACTCAGATTTGGGTAAAAAATACGCAAATAAAATAATAAAACCAACTGACTTTAGCGAGAACTGTGAGTCTGTGGAAGGCACCATGTATTTATATCCTACGAATGAAATTGAAGTAAAAAAGGTAATAAAAAAACTAAAAACGAGAAAAGCACCGGGATATGATAATGTAAAGTCTGAAACCCTGAAAGAAATAGCTGACGAAATAGCCGCCCCACTTGTATATCTTGTAAATAAATGTTTCGATACTGGGTGTTTTCCACAGCTGCTCAAGGTTGGCTTAATAAAACCAAAGCATAAAAGTGATGATACGACCCAAATAATTAATTATAGGCCAATATCACTCATCTCTAATATTGCAAAAATTATTGAAATATTGTTAAAACAAAGAATTGTAAGTTTCTTAAATAAATATAAAGTAATAGCAGACCTGCAATATGGGTTTAGAGAGGGTAAATCGACAGACGACGCAATATGCCATCTAACAGAACGTGTGTATAGTTACTTGGATAAAAAAAAGCCAGCCTTGTGTGTATTCATAGACCTTGCTAAAGCGTTCGATACGGTGTGCCACAAAAAACTCTTACATAAATTAAAATGCTATGGACTAAGAGGAAAAATTTTTAGCATCTTAAAAAGTTACTTAGAAAACAGAATACAGTACGTGAAAGTAGACGATAAGATCAGCGATCCAATGACAGTGAAGTACGGAATTCCTCAAGGTACGGTGCTAGGCCCAGTTATGTTTTTATTGTACATAAATAGTCTACTATCTCTTAAAATATCAGGTTCCATCTTGTCATTTGCGGATGACACAGCCATATTATTTGAGGCAGACTCTTGGCAATCACTAAAAGATATTGTAGAGAAAGATATGTCATTAGTAAAAAAATGGTTCCAGTACAATACCTTAACTTTAAATTGTAATAAAACCAACTACCTACATCTACATCTTACGCCAACAATTTACCAAACATAGGTCCACTAAATGTCGATCAAGACACAAAAATACCGGAAGCTGAATCGGTAAAGTACTTAGGAATTGTAATTGACAAGCATCTAAAGTGGGATCTACAAATAAAAAATCTAGTGCAGAAAATCGGAGGCCTTCTTCCAAGGTTCAAATACCTAAAAAAAATTCTGGAAGTAAATCAACTAAAAACCTTGTATCTCGCACTAGTACAGTCCCAAATATCATATGGTATTAGAGGATGGGGTGGTGTAAATGACTGTTACATGAAAAACCTAGATGTTATTCAAAAATGGGTACTTAGAATAATATACAACAAAGATAGAACCTATCCCAGTGACCTTGTATATCAAGAGAGTAAAATATTGGACAGCAGACAGTTATTTTGCCGAAGCATGTTGCTGGCCATCTTTAAAAATAAAATAAATATTACTTATGTAAATAACGCATATAGTACCAGACAACAACGGCAGAATAATTGTCAACTGCCCAGATGCAATAAAACTATAGGGCAAAGAAGTTTTACATACCTTGCACCCAGGCTGTATGATATAATACCATCATGCATTAAAAATATAGATAGCTTCAAAAAATTTAAATTAAACGTAAATCAGTGGATTCTCCAAACACCGAGACATACCATTCATGACATAATAAACCAAAGAATATAATTTAAACCACAATAAGAGTAAATATATTATTATTAGGTACACTTACTTAATATGACACCTATTTACCTGATTTGACATAACTACCCTTATTTGACATAGTACTCGGATTTGACACTAAATTGGCTGGACACTCAAACCCCGAACTGGACACACAAATTTATAAACCAAAATTGTTATAAATAATAATAGAATCTATACAATTTTACTACCAAATGTTTCCCTAATCACATACAAGGAAATAATTCCTTCAGTGATATTACTTGTTTATTTACATTTTGTCATTTGTATTTATATTTCTATGTATACTCGTTTTCGTAAATAAACGTTATTATTATTATTATTATTATCTACCTGCATACCAGGATATGGTCTATTTGTGAAACTGAAATTACATTTATCTAAGTGTCAAGGCATATTTGGCTTTTGCTTCATGTGTTCCTTACTGTTAAGTCATATTCTAACATTAACATTAAAATTACCAATACAATATATACATCAAGAAAGTTAAGACTTTCCAATTGCTAATTCTGCGCAAAATTGAATATACTAATGTCGCTTGTGGCTCTTGCCCTACAGAAAGGAAGGCCTATCGATCACAAAAAGTCCAAAACTCATGTGTTTGTTTGTAGGTTGTGTGCCCAGGCATGATCTAAGTCGAATTTGTCTTGTTTACTGTGTTTTAAAGTATGATTCGTCCGTAAACCTCATAAACTGAACTCATATCAACATCGCAACGCTCATCTCAGACTCGTGGCAAATACTTTGCATATTCCTCGGCATATTCCCAAGAAAGTAAATACCCTCTTTAAATCATCTTTTTCATACTTAGCAGACGATTCGTATAATAAAGTTGCCCAGTCTTTTGTGTCATGTGTGTCATTATGAGTAGGATAATGACATAAAAGAAGAATGTAAAAGAAAAATGTATAAATGTATTATCTTCAAAATTAATTTTAAGCTTCTCGTTTTTACCCGACTTTATGATATTTACGTAATGTCTTCTCTTCATATCTCTTCTATATCTTGTAAGGTATTATTCAAGTATTCTTTATAATAGTCAGGTTAGCTTATATTAAGATTTAAGTATCTTCAATGTTATCCATGTTCTAATCCTTATATGGATATTATGGTGATTTTGATTAATCAATTATGTGTCATGTATAAGATTAAAGTATTGATCCTGGTTGGCATTTACAGCAGCTTTGTGAACTAACGCCCCTCCAGGTTAAATAAAGACATTTTTATTTATTTATTTATTATGATGGGAATTTTCATCTTCTCATTTTTCTTGGTTTCTTGAGTTGGCTGTGCCTGAATATCCTAATTATTTGGAATATTTTTTTTGTTTCTAAATTTGACGCTGATTTTCGCTTACAACTAATTTACAATTAAATTTATGGTGCCACCTTTAGGAATAATGCTGAAATGTTTAAAGCAAATGCTCTATAAATTTCACTAATGCAATATCAAGTGCAGAGCAGGAGTACATTTAGCACCCATCTGAACTTTGACCTGCTTAGAACACTCTGGTTCTCAGCCCACCTACGTATGTTAATTATTATATTATTGCTACCAATAGATGATACAAAAAATTATACGATAAACGTACCGTTAGTTTCATTTATTATTTTTTCAAAAGAAACTAGGCAATATTTTGAAGAGTGATAGTAGCAAATGTAAGCTGATGTTTTTAAAATCGTAGTAGCTATTTGTATAGAGGAAAAAAAAACATAATAGGTAACAATTATTAAGTTTCTAATTAAGAATTCCAAAAATAGCAATATTAACTGAAACCATCAGTTTATATTTGTTTTCCTGCGTGGTCAAGCGACAAACACACTTGGATTACTGTGGAGTCCCGGATTCGATTCCCGGTCTTGGCACTGGATTTTCTTCTGAAAAAGAGAACAAACCTACTATACTCGGATACCTAATGTAAATGTATGAACCTTGTCTCGAAATGTGTAGCCCTTTTCTGCACAAGGTTACCTCCGCTTTTCAAGGACAAATGAGATTGTTTTACCTGTGTTGTATTATTAGCGAAAAATAATATATACATTAAAACCTTCTGAAAGTTATTCAAAAAGTTGTGTTTTAGCAGTGGCGGCTGGTGAAATTTCATTTTTTTTTCTCGCCTGTGGCGCATGGGACCCATACGAAATATGGGAAATAACATCTAGAGAAGCTCTTCTCAAAAATTTTGAAAAAGCAGTTTGCGAAAAATTTTTTTAAAATTCGGTTGCCCTCCCTGACCCTAGGGACTTCTGTGTAATTTATTCTTTTTTGTCATAGACATTTGACTTTTCATAAAAATACAACAATAGGTTATCGAGTTTATGAAAATATTTTCATTATTAACTGAGATCCAAGGAATTGAAATGTTGTAATTTGTTAAATTGTAAATTACAAAATTTCAATGTATTATATTTCAGTTAATAATGAAAATATTTTGATAAACTCGAAAACTTATTTATATTTTAATGAAAACTCAAATGTATATGACAAAAAAAAATAATTAAACAGGAGTCCTGAGGGCTAGGGAGGGCAACAGTTAAAAAAAAAAAAAATTCGCAAACTGCTTTTTCAAAATTATTGAGAAGTGCTTCTCCATATGTTATTTCCCATATTTCGTATGGGTCCCATGCGCCACAGACGAGAAAAAAAATATTGAAATTTCACCAGCCGTCACTGTGTTTTAGCACTTTAGGCTTAGGTAAAAATCATGATACTAAGAATAGTATCATGGGTAAAAATATGTAAAATATTTCTCTTGTAAACAAAAATCGCTTCACTAAAACTCTGTAATAAAACAATTCTTCAAAATCATTGTTTTTTTCTCTCAGACGACGAACATTTAAAGTTGATTACATTATAAATTAAAAATTATAGTTTAGGAATGGAAATTTATAGTAGAGTACCTAAAGGTAAAAAATATGCAAAACTTCGGAATAGTCATATTGAACGGATTTCGTTCATTTTTGGCAGTATAATAGTAAATGCTTCACAGAAAAGTTTCTATATTGTGCGGGGATTGCTAATTTATAGGGGGTGGATGCCACCCCTTCTCGAGGGGTGACACTTAAAATATATATATATATATATATATATATATATATATATATATATATATATATATATATATATATATATATATATATATTTATTGGAGCTGAAAAAGAATCGAATTTTAAGAAGAAAAGGTTCTATGCAATTTTTCACATAAATTGACAGTTTTTAAGTTATAACGACTTCGAAAATACGATGTTAGCTTAAAAAGAAGGTATTTCCAAACGGCTTTCGTCAAGTATCTCGAAAAGTATTGCTTTATCGAAAAAATGTTACAGACCAATTACAGAAAGTACAAACTGTGAATTAATTACATTTTCTGTTTATTGATGTAGGATTAATAATCTATATTTAAGTTTATTTAAGGGGACGGTAGCTCAGTGGTTTAGCGCGTCTAGCTTGCATACTGGCGTACCTAGCGAAGTAGGTTCAATCCCTGCTCATCGCGAAATAATTTTAATTATAAAATTATCCCCAAGAAGTGGTTCGGACTCCACTATAAGCTGTAGGGCCTCGTTTCTCTTTACCTAACACAAAATCATTCTGGATTTTCAAGGAGTTACTTCGGTGACTTGAGAAGCGGTTAAGAAAACAAAACATTTAAAACATTTTATATTTGGCATCCAAGTGTTCATAAGATAATTATTTAGAATGAGAGTTAAATATCTCAGAAACTGCGTCAAGAATGCTAATAGGTAGAATAATGGGTTATTAATTAAGCTTTCAACTGTTTTTTAATTTGTTTCTGTAACATAAAAAACAAAGAAGTTATGACCGAAGCAATGTGCGTCTTCACATTTTTTTAATAACATAGTCGCCATTTTCTCACTATAATTAGCCAGTAAATAAAAAAAAGGAATTTCAAACACTGTTTCTCATTAATATATAGCACGACGTAGATGCTAAAATTTTTTCGTTTTTATACAGCACTTGCGTTAGAAAAAATTACAATTTAAACTATAAAGGTATTTTTGATAAAACGTATTTTCTTTTTCCTTTTCCAAATATCTCAATAACTATTAGTTTTATTGAAAAATGGATAGAGACCAAAAATACAGCTCATAAACTGATAATGAATTTCGATTTTCTATTTATTTACATAGATTTAATAGTTTACGAGATATGAAAGTTTAAAAATGGCGTCCGAACGTTTATGAGACGAAAAATGCAGTTTAAATGTTAAATAGCTCAGAAATTGTGACACCTACGTTACTCATGCTAAGAAATGAAATTAAAGACCATTATAATTGCGCTTTCAAATTATTTTTTACTCGTTTCTGTAGCAGCATAAGAGATAAAGTTATGACGGAAAAATGTGCGTATTTATATTTTTTTATATAAAAAGGTCGCCATTTTGTTACTCTAATTAGCTAGTCATTTAAAAAAAATAATCTCAAATACAGTTTTTCGTTAAAATATAGCATTACCTAAATGTTCAAATTTTTTGTTCATTTAAAACACTTGCTTTAAAAGAAACTGCATTTTAAACTTTAAAGGTAATTTCGAAACACATGGATGCAAAATATAAATTTAAATATCTCCGAAATTATTAATCCTACATCAATAAATAAAAAATATAATCAATTCCCAGTTTATACTTTCTGTAATTGGTCTGTAACATTTTTTCGATAAAGTAATACTTTTCGAGATACTTGACGAAAGCCGTTTGGAAATATCTTTTTTTAAGCTAAAATCGCAATTTTGAAGTCGTTACGACTTAAAAACTATCAATTTATGTGAAAAATTGCATAAAACCTTTTCTTCTTAAAATTTGATTCTTTTTCAGCTCCAATATATATATATTTTAAGTGCCACCCCCTATAAATTAGCAAGCCTCCGTACCATATAGAAACTTTTCCGTGAAGCATTTACTATAATACTGCCAAAAATGAACGAAATCCGTTCAATATGACATTATTCCCAAATTAAAACCTCTAGTTACTGTACTATTATAATAAATTGTAAAGTTATTAGATGGCCTCTATTAAAACAAAAATTCAGTACTCACTTAGAATGAATATTTAAAATGTTTTCGTTTAAATGGTTAAATATAATAAATATTTAAATAATTACAGACTACTTTATTTAATTTACAAAGCAATCATAACGAGGGCAGGTAACAAACAAAAAAATATCCTGCGGTTTCGCTTAAAGGTTGCCACATAATAATACATTTCTACAAAATATTCAAAAAATTTAAGAATTAATTCAAATAATCTGGGAATTGGGAAATATATATCAAAATATATAATTTAGATAATAACAGAATCGGCTAGGATTAAAAACACTTTCTCATTTATATGATATTATATTAGAATTTTTTGTCTTCGATGACCCACTAAAAATTATTGAAAATCAGAAGACGCACGCGATACAAATTGGTCACGAACAGACAAAAATTTAATATTTGTATAATTTCTTTGGTGCCCAATGAACTAAATTATATGTTGAAAACGGTGGCTGGTGAGCACCCGAGTTCCAATTATTTTCTCAAAACGCATGTATATGTCTGAATTTTTACATTTATTTGAATGATTTAACATGTCAATCAAACCAAACCGTTATTGAAAACATAATAAAATATCAACAGTTGAATATGATTAAGAAAACTAAAATTTATTTCATTATTAACCATGTCTACAATAAGAAAATATTATTTACGTATTAAGCAAATCACAACCTGTACACCTTTCATTTCATATGAAATTACTTACCTTCTGTATATTAGTGTCTCGCTCATTATTGGAGACTCAATGAAAACAACTACTCTTCTAGCTATTACTGACGAAGTATTGAATTGCATAGTGGAATTCTTAGCATTTTAAAGCAAAAAAAATATTGAAAATACTTAAATCATTTATTTAAATTCACACTTTTTTATTTAATATGAAATTATCTACTTTCTGTATATTGGCACCTTAATCTGCTCACGCTAATATTAGTCCCTTGAGGTAAACCAGAAAAGGACAAAAATCCCAAAAGTTCTGTGACTGGAGCGCAAGACATCTACCCCCTCCCCCATTTTCGAGTGCGGGGAACACGATGGTGAGATTATTTTCTGACCTACCTTTCACCCACCTACTACCCCTAAACCGGAAAAGCCACCCTCTTCTTCGACTTTCCTGTGCTAGGCAGTTTTTTATCTAAAAAAAAAATTTTGTTAATGAAAGTTGTTCAGATTTGTCCAAAAACCGCAGGTCTAAAATTTAATCAAAATAAAAAAAATATTGAAAGTTTGTTTAAAATAATGTCCAAGTACAAAAATATCATTTTATTGGGTTTCTTTGTTTAAAAAATTCATAACAATTTTGTTTGGAATTAAACCCAAACTGCCAGATAGTTGTCAAGTAATTTGTAGTTTTTTTTAATATTTTTTAAAGGACATCGCATGCTTTATAGGCAAATTGGTGGCCTGTCAAATTTGATGAATTTTTAATATGTTGTAGTTCAATCGATTCTGAACAATAAATTCTTTTGGCAAAACTTGAAATTACGGACAGTTTCTCCGATAGATGGCTCCACAGATTGGACCTCTCTCTCGATACTGCAACAACAATTTCTCAAAACATACTGCAGGTATTAAAATTATAACTGCTGGAATTGAGTAGACTATTTACCATTGATTGATCTTAGATTAATGTGCCTAAACTTCCGGTTTTGCCGGAAGTGACGTCAAATCACGTCTTTCGAATGCAAAACAGCCATTTACTTCAATTTAATACAACAAATATATAAGTATCTCTATTACAATTCAATATCTTAGTAAATGAGTAAGTACGTGCATTGACTGATAGAACATTGATGCTAGCTTGATACCGGGTACATTGTACAAAACAAAGTTAAGTTTATTTTTCAAGATATAAAATTGCAGTTGTGTCTAGTCAATGAAAACTAAGAATAAGCAGTTTTTGTTTATTTATAGTACGTTAAACTTTATTATTTTTAGCAAAAATTGTATAGCTGATTATTTTCATTTTTTAAATATTTACTTATTTTAATCATTCATTAATAGAAATCAAACCAAAAGGACTTTATTTCATATTAGTTGACAAATAACAGCATTCCTCCCCTAGCACGTGTCGGTGCCAGCCACACATACATGGTGCGAGGCGCAATGAAAGGCTGGATGAGACGAGGCTAGATTAGACAGTTAAAAAAATGAACACAAGTTCCATTCGCAGCAATACGAACTAAAATATATATAAAATGAACAAGGTATATAGAAAAGGTAACTTCAAACGATTAATATACGCAAAAGGTGCTATTGTAAATAAAATATAAAAAATATCATTGATTGTGAGGGAAAAATCGCTAGAGATGTGAAATTGCATGTAATTTGTTTCAATTCCTTTACTGTTCAAAAATTACAATTTATTTTAATCACTCAGAATTGTGGCAGTGAATAGGGACTTAAAAGGATAAAAACAACGATCAGGAATATAAGTCTCGTATAACTATAAGTTACTAATTTAAATCTAGTCCACTCACTAAACTTCGGCAACTTCTTTTGCGTCGTGGTCTCCAGTATCTTCAACTACACTTAAGATATTCATTTATGGATATTTTACGTATGCTTCATATCGTGCATATCCTAAACATCAAATCACACTTGCTAAGTGGTAACAAGTTCCTACTCTTAAACTTCCAGTATTGCAAGTACAATAATAGGATACAATTGGTTCTTGACGTACAACTTCTACTTGTCCCATTTGTTGGTCGTAATTATAATGCACTCACAATTGATACCTAATCGCTTTGTGATGTCTACACTTAATACGAATTCTCAACAATCCCGGCTCCTCTATACGTTTCCTTAAATATATAAGGAATAAAAACCAGACTGCAACCAACAGCTATTTTCCGGACTAATGCCCCGCCGAGCGCCGAATTACGAATTACAAGCCTGGCCGCGTTAAGTGCAATAACTGTGTATTGCCACAAAACGCTAAAGTTTCGATTCCAGATGGAGCTGCCATTTTTGCTGCATGTCGTGGTTTTATAAATCTCGTCATGTACCAAGAGTGAACAAATGCCTCGTTCCATCTCAGACCTACCTTGCACTGACGAGAGCCACTAGCTCGAAACTGCAGTCTGCAAGTGGTATGGGGTGTCTGGCACGAGACCTCCTTTAAGTAGGAATAAGCCTTTCGGCTGGTGTCTATTGGAATCGAAACTTTAGCGTTTTGTGGCAATACACAGTTATTGCACTTAACGCGGCCAGGCTTGTAATTCGTAATTCAGCGCTCGGCGGGGCATTAGTCCGGAGAATAGCTGTTGGTTGCAGTCTGGTTTTTATTCCTTATATATTTAAGGAAACGTATAGAAGAGTTCAACAAAAATATTTCACTAGTAAATATTCTGCCCTCTAAAAGCATACCTACTAACTATGCCCATGTCAGGGCTACTGCTGTTTCGATTGTAATGGACATTAGCCGCTAGATGGAGCCTGCCATTTTTGCTGCATGTCGTGGTTTTATAAATCTCGTCATGTACCAAGAGTGAACAAATGCCTCGTTCCAGCCATCTCAGACTTACCTTGCACTGACGAGAGCCAATAGCTCGAAACTGCAGTCTGCAAGTGGTATGGGGTGGCTGGCACGAGAGCTCCTTTAAGTAGGAATAAGTCTTTCGGCTGGTGTCTATTGGAATCGAAACTTTAGCGTTTTGTGGCAATACACAGTTATTGCACTTAACGCGGCCAGGCTTGTAATTCGTAATTCAGCGCTCGGCGGGGCATTAGTCCGGAAAATAGCTGTTGGTTGCAGTCTGGTTTTTATTCCCTTTATATTTAAGGAAACGTATAGAGGAGTTCGACAAAAATATTTCACTAGTAAGTATTTTGCCCTCTAAAAGCATACCTACTAATCCCGGCTCCTTCGCATTTTTATCGTATTCGCAAGCGTTGTTCCTTTCTTATTCTTGGTTGTCTTGAACGTATGATGGAGCCATTTTAATTTGGAATGTGCCAAATGTCAAATATCTTAAATAATCTAAAACTAGTACGGGAAAATCAGGTAAATGATTCTCCTGCAATAATATCCATCTTTCATGTCTAAATCGCAGCCTTTCCGTTTCTACTCTAGCTTGAAGAAGGTTCGGTTCTTGAGTTTTTGCTAATAGTCTTCGAGCCAATTTGTTATCTGATCCTGCCATATAAACCAAGCCGTGAAAGTTATTAATTCTGCACATGTTATAAAAATAAATAATTAGTTTCATTGACTGGACAACTGCAATTTTATATCTTGAAAAATAAAACCAACTTTGTTTTGTACCAAGATTATGATGTACCCGGTATCAAGCTAGCATCAATGTTCTATGAATCAATGCAGGTGCTTACTTATTTACTAAGATAGTGAATTATAATAAAGCTACCTATAATTAAATTGAAGTAAACGGGTGTTGCGCGTTCGAAAAAACGTGATTTGGCGTCACTTCCGGCAAAACCGGAAGTTCATGCACATCAATCTAAGGCCAAATAATGGTCTGGTTATTGATTTTCAGTAGTTATCATTTCAATACCTGCAGTACGTTTTGAGAAACCGTTGAAGCAGTATCGAGGGGTAGGTTCAGTCTTTAGAGCCATCTATCGGAGAAACTGTCCATAATTTGAAGTTTTGCCAAAGGGACTTATTGTTTAGAATCAGTGAAACTACAACATATCAAAAATTCATCAAATTTGGCAGGCCACCAATTTACCTGTAAAACGTGCGGTGCCCTTTAGAATTTTTTTAATTTTAAATTTTTCAATTTTTTTTATTTTGATGAAATTTTGGAGAATTTTGAACAACTTTCGTTAATAAAATTTTCCGATAAAAAAATGGAAAATGTGAAAAAGGGATGGTATTTCCGGCTTAGAGGTAGTGAAGGTCCGAAAACACTGTCACCATCATGTTATCCGCCCTCGAAATGGGGGGATAGATGTCTTGCGGTCCAGCTACAGAACTTTTGGGGTCAAAGCTTTACCTCAAGGGATTATATATTACTTAGCTGAACACATTAAAACACTCATTATTGGAGAAAGTGTGCAAGCAAAGATATAAAAAATAATTATTTCTACAATGTTTTATCAATGCAAACCCACAAAAAATGGAAGATTATTTTAATTGGTCCAAAATCGAAAATTGAGATGAGACCAGATCTGTACGCTCTGTGATCCTGTAGGAGGACCTTACACACAGCATCTGATGGACGCGACACTAATTTATTTATTATGGGCACCAGTCGCGTTCCCCTTGATTATGTGTGGCTGTATCCACTCCCAGTTGAGTTATATATGTTTAGAGATGTTTGATAGACGAGAAAGGTAAAAGCTATATTTACTGTAGATTCCTAACTGCCTTCTCTCTCAATTTGGCTTCTCTGGAGATGCACTTTAGCTTATATTTCTCACACTGTAGAGGATCTTGTGCTTAGAGATATCTCAATGACTTTTATAGAAAATCGGTGTATTGAATTACAAACTTACGGGGTCAGGAGACGTCCGATATTCATATCCGATCTAACACACGAAATCTCTCAAGGGAAAAGACTTACAGTTAATCATTCAATCAGTAAAATTCGACAGTTCAAATAGTACCATTTATTGGTTGATACAAAGAATACAGATAATGTTATGCAATCCTATTTAAAGAAAATATGAAAATTTTAATTGAATCGCCTCCCCAAGCAGAGCAAGGACGAATTCCATATGATAGAAAAGGTGCAATAGCAATAGCTATTGCAAAAACTCACACAACTTCCTCAGAAGTTTATGAAGGCATTTTGGTTTTGGGACTGACTGAAAATAATATAAAAATATTTTCCTTAAAAATGTTGGGACACCAGCTTCAAGGTCCCTTTTAGAGATTATATCATCACAAGAACGAAGTTCAACTATATATGAGTTTATTTTACTTTCCTGCTCCTTTACGGTGACTATAGGTTCGAATTAGGGTATGTGATATGACCTTGCCTTCGATCTTTTTATCTTACTTATGTGGTTTTCTCTCAAATTTTGCCATCTTTAAAGATCTGCATTTGATTTTTCTACCGCAGCTTTCTACCGATTCTCCAACGCACTCGTTCAACTGACGAGTCGTTGGATGAATCTAAATTTGTTTTATTCGTGAAACCGGTCCTGACCATAATTACTTCCACATCCAGTGAAAGTATAGTAACGACAAAAAATTTTTAAAAATTTCTGTCTGTCTGTCTGTCGGTCTGTCTGTAACTTTTTTTTGTGCGCACGTTTACTCTGGAACCATTTGAGATATTGACTTGAAATTTGGTACACATATGTACTTTAATGAGATCTAGAACTAGATTATTTTCATCTTGTTCCATCGAAGGGTTGGGGGGTAAATTGGGGTAAATTTGGGGTAAATGGGTAAATCAAGCAGGTAAGAGTCCATAAAATTGGTATTTAGTATATACAAGAAAAGCTAAGGTCTCAAAAAAATGTTTGGCATTAGCCACCCCCCATTACCAACTCCCACACCTTATTAAAGGGGATGAAAAAAAAATTATGATTTAGTGCATGTACAAGAACCAGAAACCTCAAAACATTTTTTTTACTTCATCCATCCCCACTACCACTACCGCCCCCCTATCACAACCCCCACCCCACTACCGATGTGGGGTATCGTTTTATGGGTTTTTGGGGTAGAGGATTTCAAATATTATATTATTAAAGTTCCATAAACAATTATTTCCACATACAAAGTTTTTTCGTTGTGAGTGACTTGGATAGAGAATTGGATGTGGAAGTAGTGATTCCTTGGGCAGCGGTTTTCTCTAATAATTGCATATAGACGCTACGTCCGTTTGTCACATTTTTCGGTCTCGCCTTTTCAGTACGTCGCCTCATCAAAATTTTATTATCATTCTTCTTAATGATATCCGCAATGAGTGCAGCAATTTCCCTATATTGTGACATTTTGGCGTACTTTTGAATTGTGCTCCTTGTTGTGTCTGCGAACGTGTATGAGTCCTTTTGTGCCAGTCTTCGGCGCGGACGCCTTAAATATGCTCTAAATTGTTTTTTAATAATTTTTTCCTAAGTCGAAGTTTTTTATTTATTCTTCGACTTAAGTCTATTCTGGGAGGTTCTATAATAATCCCAGGAACAAGAGAAAATGGTTGTCTCCATATGGATGTGTGTGTATGTGCATGTATGTATATGAGCATGATAGTGTCGAGACTAGCTAATTAATTTTGATGAAATTTGGCACTGGGGTAATATTGATAACGTACATGCGCTGAAAAGGTTTTGGTGCAGATGGGATGATCTTTAGTGCCCTTTTGGGGTATAAATTTTCTCATTTTTCAGCGCAATATCCATTTTTATTATACCATTCGAAAGTAGGTGTTATACTGATTTCAACGATATTCTTTCCCATCAAGAAAAATTTCTCCGAGTTTCGAAATGATAAGTATAACTCCAGCACTTGCTGAAGAGAAGCCTGTATCACACAACTGGGCTACAGCGTGCCTAGATGAGGCAAATGGGGGAATGTCCTCAAAGTTTGTGCCAACTAAGGTTTCTATACACGATCTAAAGCTTTTTCCATCCTCATGCCGAAGTTCCCATTTAATCCCGTGTGCGCGTAGTTCATCTAGAAAAAATGGCGGAAATCGAATGTTCAGGTGACGGCCTGTATCTCATGATTCACTTGACCGATTTAGCTGGTTTTTTTAAAATTAACATATGAGTTAAATCAGCGTGAGAAAAACTCAAAGTAGATCTGGAAAAAAGCAAAGTATTGTAAAATCGTTAATAAACCGAAAGTGCCTGAAAACATTAGTGATCCTAATTTAATCAACCAACACTTTATAAATAGCGTACCTAAATTATCAGGTAGCTCTTAAACCCTAGATAAATATTTATCGAATGAGTCGAATCATGATAACTGTTTTGAGTTACATGCTGTTACACAGGTCAATGTTCAGGAGTCTTTACTTAGTATTAAAAGTAACGCAATGGGTATAGATAAATTATCAGCTAAAATGTTCAAGTTATGTATGCCTCACTGCCTGAACACCCTGATTAATATAATAAACTTCTCATTAGAAATTGGTGCCATTCCTCTCTTGTGGAAAATGGCCGTAGTAATTCCTCTCCCTAAAAAGGATGATCTTTCACTTAATGACCTCAGGCCTATCAGTGTATTACCTGCTCCCTCTAAAATTTTAGAAAAGGCAGTGAAAACACAGGTGAACGAATATATGGATCGCAACAACATCCTTCCCGCTTACCAGTCGGGTTTTCGGAAAGGTTTCAGCTGTAATACAGCTCTCCTGAAGATAACCAATGATATCACATCATAATTCTAAATGTACACCTTTGATCCTTATTGATATGTCCAAAGCATTTGACTCACTGAACATTGAACTATAAACTAAATCCCACTGCAACGAATTGGTTTTCCAGTTATCTAATTGATCGACAACAAAGCTGTTAAAATTCATGATGGAGATGAAATATCAACTTCTAACTTTTTAACGTTGGGTACGGGCGTTCCCCAAGGGACCATTTTGGGACCTCTGCTCTTCTCATTATTCACAGCTGATATTACAGATGCTATCAAGCATTGTTCCTGGCATATGTGCGTCAATGATTTGCATCTCTATTTACCTTTTAATCCACAGTTACAGAATAGTACTAACCCTAATAAAACTCAGGCCATCATGTTTACACGTACTGCTCTCGCAGTAGAGAACCTAGTAATCGAGTTAAATGATTATATTATTATTAAATGGGAATATGAGGTCAAAAATTTGGGTCTACTCATGGACCAAAAATCAACTGTTAACTGCCAGGTGAATAGTATATGTATGAAATCATACTTTAAAAAGCATCTGAGAATTTCGCAATTATTTACCTTCGCACACAAAACGTAATCTAGCCGATGCTTTAGTTCTATCCCAGGCCAATTATATGGACTCTGTTTATGGACCATACTTAGCTGAACTCAATAAATACCGTCTACAAAAAATACAGAATTCTGGTATTCGTTTTGTACACAACCTGCAAAGAAGAGATCATGTTAGTCGACATATGCAAGATACTAAATGGCTGAACATAGGCGTTTTTTACATTTGAGTAGTATATAAGGTTGTAAACTCAGAATCTCCTAAATATTTAATAGAACTAATTGTTAGACGTAAAGACTTGCACAATGTTAATGTTAGAAATAAAGATGCTTTATCAATCCCGGCCCATAGAACTGAATTTTACAAATGCTGCTTTAGTTACCAGGTTGTTATCATGACTAAACCACATCAGTTTTGCGAAATTTAAATGCTCGACCAAAGATCTCATTATAAGAGGTAACTTGTTACTGTGATTATGTGATATTTCTTTTACTTATATGTTTTATACTATATTTTATGTGATTATATTATAATGTTGATTTTGTTGTACACTTAAAGGCTGTTTCAAATGTAAATGTGATAATTTTGTCATTTTTATTTATTATTACTTACTATTAAATAAGTTTAAACTAGTACAGGTGGAAGTTGAAATACACTTTGTGTATTTTTCCTCTCACCTTTTGTATGTGTCTTTTGTCCATGCAATAAACTTATATTTATTTATTTAATTGAAAGCTCATAATATCCTGAAATTCTAATAAGAAATTTGAAGTAAAATGTTCTTCATTACTCACCGGAAACTTCTGCTTTGGTGAAAGTCAGTAATACTCTTTGACCAATATAAAATTGGCAAAGGGTTAGGTAGAGAGTTGTATCTGTCAATAGACCTGCTCTATAGTGAATACGTTGTGGTACGATGTATGCTGGAGGGTTGGTAGAGTGAAGTAGTTATAGATGGCACTAAAATTGTTGGAAACTTGGAATTTGCCGATGCTACCAGCTTAGTTGCAGCAAATGAAGAAGAGCTCATAAACCTGCTCAACAATCTTCAAACAACAAAGGACGAGTTCGAAGAATACAGGCTTCTCCACAATCAAATTCTACGAAAAATACAGATAGCATCATAGGTAACTTGCCAGCTGAGCAAAATTTGGCGTTACAGAAATACCACGAAAGAAATATCAGGCTTACTAATGCTGTAAGGTTCTAGATTTTTCTTTACGAATCTGAAATAGGAGCTTTAGGAAGGGCGTGCTGTAGGGCGTGACATACAGCAAAAAGAGACCAACAATAATAATTCATTATTAATAAAAGAATGTGTGTAAAGATATTGTAAATAATACTAAGAAGAAATGCCAAATTTGATTATTTTCCTATTAAACGAGACGAACGATAGATGAATAAACGAATGATATAACAGGTCTCACTGAAAATGGCACAATCGATTCAGAAAATGTCTAAACATACATTAATTGAAATCGTTTAGTTGACGACTTCCTTATTTGGATTCAAGGAAAAAAAAGGAACACCGCGGTAAGTGTTAGTTTATCAATTATCTAATAAATAAATTAGGCTTAATTACAAGAATACATATCTCTAATTTGATTTGGAGCCACGGCAACTAATCGAATATTGGCCTCTATTCTCCATTTAAACAAAAACTTTCTCACACTTAAGACAACAAATGTCTAAATACTATGTTTAAAAAACATGATATAAACTTCAATTAAAACCTAAATAAGGGCCTCAACTGGTTAATCAATAACATAGGTGCCAAGTTTTCTATAAATGTTAAATCCAACTTTATTGCCTTGAATCTTCATCCAATTTAGTAGTCGAAAACACAGTTAAAACATTAAGACCTGTTTCAGTGAATACATGATTGGGCGGCACCTAAAATCCATTGTAAGTAATTAAAGAAAAGGTAACAATAAAAGGCGTCAAGCCTACTGATAAGGTGGATTGATTTACTGCTGCAATATTCGGTAGTAATCATGGGTGCCGATACGTACTTTTTATAAAAGGGATGTTATTATTTTATTCTTAAAATATAAAAATTAGAGTAAAGAGTAATGCTTTTCAACAATTTATATACAAGTATTTTTTCGATTAATTTTGTTTTACCCATTACTTTGTAGTTAAGAAACTAAAAATGTGATTTCTGTAAAAAATACTTATTTTATATAAAACGAAATCAATGAATTATCTAGTTTGTATCCTTTATTTATTAGGTACATCTGTAAGAAAGTAATTCAAGATTGATATTTTTTTTCACTTAAACTTTTTACTTGGGTGCTATTAAAAATTCTTAAATTGTAAACTCCATAGAAAACAAAGGCATTTTTTCTAAAAGAAAAAAGTTGATAAAGTTTTGCGTACAGCTAAAAAAAAAATAATATATTAGTCCTAATAGTTTCTAAAATAGGCCCGTTTTTATTCATTATTTATCAAAAGAAAAACGACCCTCTAGCTGTTCTCTTGACATAAACATTACAGGCGTAGAGGTTATTTTTCAGAAAAATACTGGATAATTCTATTCTTTTGTAAATTTCGTAGGCATTGTTTTTAGAAGAAAATACATGTAACGGAGAATCCCACTAAGAAAAACAGGAAAGTTAAGAAAATGCCACAACCAACATTTAGACACTAATGCTTATAATTTTAAATTTTTCAACATACTGAGTACTAAATTCTTCCATTTGCTTCTAATACTGGCGACGTTTGACGCCATAGTAATATTTTATTTGTTTGAACTGAATAATAAGTGGGTGCATAATGATAATAATTCACCCTAATCGATTTCACCTGTTTACGCCTTTGGTGTGATTAGGTAACTTTAAAGAGCGTATTTTATTTTCGTATATGGGTATCAGATCCACTCGCAGTATCTCCCCATTCATCTGCTTCTACAAGCTTACGAAGGTGTTGTTTTGGTCTTAAACCAGAATTTTAAATTACACTGGTCCACAATTTAAGATAAATAAGCCATATTGATTATTTTTATAACTAGAAATTATAAATTTTAAGGCGCACCCAGATTAGTTTATTTGTCACCTTCGATATTTTTGGATGGTAGATTTATTGGAATTGCTTAGGTGAAGAAATTCTTTAAATGTGTTTTATATGCTTCTGTGGTAGTGGGCAGTAACATGTTTATGAGGGCTATTATTAGTCCTGCCGAAATAGGAAAAAAACGGTAGTAAGTCAAAATCTTTTCTCCATCAGATTTTTTTGCATAGAATTCTTGTTTGAGGTTTACACAAACAGGAAATCATAATGCCGACATTTGGTAGGTGGGGAACATATATTTATATGCACTTTATGCAAAAGGAAAGCATTTTTCGTGATTTTTGCTCCTTTTTGGTAATGTTTACAAAAAAAATAAGAAAATTAAAATCCATGAAAAATATATATATAGCAAAAAATTTATAACAAAATAATTACTTCCACATCCAGTGGAAGTATAGTAACGACAAAAAATATTTAAAAAATTTTATTGTTCAAATAGGCATAGAATGTCATGAAACGACGAGATTTCAAATTTGAGCGAAAAAACATTTCTGTCTGTTGGTCTGTAACTTTTTTTGTGCGCAAGTTTACTCTGGAACCGTTTGAGATATTGACTTGAAACTTGGTACCATATGTACTTTAACGAGATCTAGAACTAGATTATTTTCATCTTATTCCGTCGAAGGGTTGGGGGTAAATTGGGGTAAATTTGGGATAAATAGGTAAATCAAGCGGGTAAGAGGCCATAAAATTGGTATTTAGTATATATTATACAAGAGAAGCCAAGGTCTCAAAAAAAAATTTGGCATTAGCCACCCCCATTATCACCCCCATTATAAAAGGGGATGAACAAAAATTGTGATTTAGTGTGTGTACAAGAACCAGAAACCTCAAAATATTTTTTTACTTCATCCACCCCCACTACCACCCCCTGTCACCACCCCCACCGCACTACCGATGTGGGTTTTTGAGGTAGAGGATTTCAAATATTATATTATTAAAGTTCCATAAACAATTATTTCCACACACAATTTTTTTTTCGTTGTGAGTGACTTGGATAGAAAATCTGGATGTGGAAGTAGTGATTCCTTGGGCAGCGGTTTTTTTTAAGTTTTAAGCTATTTAAATCAACTGATGCAATTTTATGTTTTTTTAATTCGCAAAAAAAGATTGCTATAGTTCAAGGTACAAGGTAAGAGAGAAATAAGTGGGGCGAGGGGAGTTGAAATAAAAGTGAATTATTTTAATAACCTGAAAAAATTTAATATTTTTTTAATTCAAAGTAAAGGGGTTGTTGCAGTTAAAGAATGAAGGTAAAAGAAGGGATGGTGGTACGTGGTACAGTGGGACGGAACTCTACTGTGCCACTCAAATCACTCTACAGGTCGTCAAGTTAAAGTTATCAGAAATTTTTTTTCATATGTTCGTTTTGAAATTCTCTATCACTAATTTTAATTGAAAAATACGATATTTCTTAGTACAAATTCAACTTTAAGTCAAAATTATAAAAAATTGTAGATAAAAATCGAAAATCCGGCTCGACAGATTTATAGAGAATTTCAAAACGAACATTTTGGAAAAAGAAAGAAGTTTCTGATAACTTTAACTTGACGATCTGTAGATTGATTTGAGTGGCACAGTAGGGCTTCATCTTACTGTGCGTGGGTGGAGGTAAACAAAAAAAATAAGAAAATTAAAGTCCATGAAAAATATATATATATATATAACAAAAAATAACAAAACACAATTTCGTTCACGTCATTATCAGTTAAAATCGAAAATAACGACAAAAATCGCATTTCTGTATTTGAAATTTAATGTCAGCCATTTCGAATTTTTCAATTTTCACAACAAATTTGTAATCAGCGATCTTGAAAACCCCCGACTAAAAAATTTTTCTCTATGCATGCATATTATGCACTTATGCAAGCAATTTTGGGCACCAGAGGGCTCGTAAACGTCTACAAATGACAGTATATGGTAATAAAAGTTTAAATAATAATAAAATAATACATTTTCAATAAATATAAACTTTTTTGAACCGTATACATTTGGAAATATAAAGAAAAAGGAGCAAAAATTACGAAAAATGCACTTATTTTGCATAAAAGTGCACATAACTATATGTTCCTCCACCTACTAAGTATTCGCGTTATGATTTTCTGTTTGTGTAGACTTCAAACAAGAATTCTATGCAAAAAAACCTGATGGAGAAAAGATTTCGACCCCAAATCCTATTTAGGCCAGACTATATAATAAAACGATTATATAATATACTTATTAAGAAATATTGAGCGTCAAAAATATGAATGTTTTGAATTGTTACATTAACATTTAATCTTATATTCGAACATTAATAGCACAGGCACATAAAAAAAATGTCGAGTGCTAGAAGGCAGACCTATGTATTCGACCCGCTGAACACGAATCCGATGTCCGTTTTGCCGGATTGGCTCTTGCATTTTTCCTAACCCCAAGGAACACCCTAAGTTAATTATAAACCTTAAAACCTTAAATGAGCTAACCACCATTTCCATACGTATTTTGGAGCGCTGAAACCTCCGATTAAAGAACTTATATCTAGATACATAACAGGCCATCTTTTCACTATATACCTTGTTTGCTCCTAACATAGTCACATTATATGTCCATTAAAATGGATAGATGAACATCACATCCCATAGGCAACAGTGGCGTTGTGTGTGTAGAAAATGTGTAGAATGGTAAATATTTTCATTAAAATGAATTATTGCAATTCCTGCATTACCGGCTCTTTATATAACGTGATGTAGGCATACGATATTACAGTAAGATAAAACAGTAAGATAAATATGTATTGAAAGGATATTAAAATTTAATTGCTATTTACTTTATAACTGTAAACTGAACTTCATCATGTTACGACTATGGAACAATCGATTTTCTTCTTTTCTAAACTGCTTTCTGCAAACGGCACAGCACTTCACTATTTATTTGCACTAAATATATTGTCACTAAACTGTGTAAATATGAATAGAGAATATTATTTAGGTATTGAACAAATCACAACTTAAAATAAAAAGACTTCTTCACCACATTTTGATCGAGAAACACGAAAAACGCTTATTAACATTAATGGCGGATATACTGTCAAAAGTGTCAAACTGAGATTATGATAATCAAACTGAATCGATGGTACCCGAATCGGTCACGAACAGATCTACTAGCCAATCAAGAACTTATGGGAAGAAGTGCCTTAGATTGTGAATCTTTCGGGATCACACAAAGTAATGCCATTATGTATCCAGATATACGTTCTTTAACCCTTTCCGTACCATCGCCGTATATTTTAGTCAATACCTAAATGGTCCCTCAGGACCACTGCCGTATATATGTGTTCAGGGTTATATGGTATATTTAGACCGTTGTCGTATATATGTGACGATATTAAGTTTATACCCTTTAGTAGGACCACAGCCGCATAATTGTGTCGCTTCGTGTTGTGTCCGTTGGTCCAATGCCGAAGAAATGCGGTACCTAAGACAGGACCACCTGGCTCACTGCCGTATAAATACGGCAAATTTACTCGACATCATGAATCTCGTTATTTTGATTGAAATAATCTTTACAGAATGCGTTAGAAAAACTGTAAAATGGTACATATGGTGGACCTAGCCTTGCTCAACGCACATGCACTGTACCAAACACAAAATGCAGGAAGAGAACTAGCAGATTTTCAGTTGAAAATCATAAGACAACTTTTTGAGCGGTAAGTTTTAGTTAGTGAGAAAACTTTTGCCTATCGATTTCTTTGTCTAATTTCAAGTACAAAACACCACAGAGTCTAACCAAAGCCGAGTAAAACCTATGACCAAAAATTCTGAGAAGCTTATAGGCCGACATGTTCCCGCCCTGGTACCCAATAATAAGGTTTGTAGCCAAAGGAAGCTTCAGGCAAAAAAATAAGAGAATCTAGGTACATGAGTTCAAAGTGTAATGTCGGTCTGTGTGTACAGGCTTGTTTTGAAGTGTACCATACAAAACAAATCTTTTAAATATATACTTTTTAACATAATACACTACAAATACTTTAATATAATAAAATATTATTATAAATAAATGAATTTTCTGCATATGTTCTATTTTTTATACCTGGCGCATATATTCGGCAGGGGTCCTGGTAGCATGCAAAAAAACCCGGTCCTAGTAACATGCATCGCCATTTCAGGTCAGGTACGGGGAGGGTTAATCGGAGGCTGAGACCGAATTTGAGGTCAGAATTGACCGATCAGTTAGGAATTTTGACATAACCTCAAAAAACACCTAAAAAATGCCCGGAAAATCCCAAACAAGTAAATAAAAAGCTTAAATGAGCTGATCACTATATCTATACGAAATTGGGGGCGCTGAAACTGAATATGATGTCAGAATTGGCCGATTCGTTAGGAATTTTGACATAACTTCAAAAAACACCAAAAAAATACTCGAAAAATCCCAAACAAGTAAATAAAAAGCTTTCATGAACTGATCACTATAGTATCTATACGTAATTTGTGGTACTGAAACCTAATTCAAGGTCAGAATTTATGCGCGACGATCGAATATCTTGTAAAATCCATATTTAGGATGAAAACGTATACAAAAATGACTGAATCATAGCCTGAAATTGACTTTTCTCTACATAATATCTAAACATATAATTTCCGATGTATTTTCACGAGCTGAACACAATACCGTAGTCCAGAATTAAAGCGCAATCTGCAAACTTCATAGAGAAATATCATTTCAGCATATATTCTCATCAATCCTACCTAGTAAGCGGAAATGGGTAACTTTTAAATTTTTAAGCATCTAAAGGAAAATATTACTGAATAGTGACATTTTTAGGAAAAATTTTTCGGACAAAGTTTACTCTGTTGAGAGAGGAATATCGTTGGCTTTAACATTTACCTACACCCTCCCTTGATGACTTTTTACTATTTTTTCTTAGAGCTGTTCAGAATTGTATAGTTGTCTTTATTCTGATTGTCATCATATGCCAATTGTTTCTTTTTCTATTTTTGCGACTAGGACACCTCCACGTGGTGACGGCGGGCAACGATTTATTTCGGCTAAGTTCCTAAGTAAAAAAAATGCCGTCATGGCAAAAGTAGAGAAAGAGTTTATGATGCAGGGGAAGGACAACCCAGTATCGGCGGCTGGTCAGGTTGGGAAAGCGGGACCGCGGGCGTCATCAACATGCAACCGCAGCTCTAGTTAAGAGGGAAACTTAGTTTCCTATGAGTATAGGGCTACAAGAAATTTGCACAACTGTGTAAATAATGCGAATTCCTTCTGTTTTGTTTGTAGTAAATTAAATGGCATATGACAATCAAACAGAGTAAAGAAAACTATAAAATTCTAAACAGCTCTAAGAAAAAAGAGTAAAATCATCAAGAGAGGGTGTAGGTAAATGTTAAGTTCAAACGATACTCCTCTCTCAACAGAGCAAACTTTGTCCGAAAAATTTTTCCTAAAAATGTCACTGTTCAGTAATATTTTCCTTTAGATACTTGAAAATTTAAAAGTTACCCATCTCCGCTTACTAGGTTTGATGAGAATATATGCTGAAATGATATTTCTCCATGAAGTTTGCAGATTGCGCTTTAATTCTGACTACGGTATTGTATTAAGTTCGCGAAAATACGTCGGAAATTATATATTCAGATATTATGTAGAGCAAAGTCAATTTCTGGCTATGATTCAGTCATTTTTGGGTACGTTTTCATCCTATATATGAATTTTACAAGATATTCGATGGTCGCACATAAATTCTGACCTTGGATTCGGTTTCAGTGCCCCAAATCACGTATAGTGATCAGTTCATGTAAGCTTTTTATTTACTTGTTTGGGATTTTTCGGGAATTTTTTAGGTGTTTTTTTTGAGGTTATGTCAAAGTTCCTAACTAATCGGCTAATTCTGACCTCATATTCAGTTTCAGCGCCCCAAATTACGTATAGATATAGTGATCAGCTCATTATTATTTGTATTTATTTATTTGTTTAGATTTTCGGGCTTTTTTAAGGTGTTTTTTGAGGTTAGCAAAAACGCAAGAGCCAATCGGACAAGACGGACATCGGATTCGTGTTCAGCGGGTCAGAATGTATGGGAGTACATGGGTCTGCCCTCTAGCACTCGACATTTTTTTTTGTGTGCCTGTGTAGTTATTGGATTATTTTAGTTAGGTATTTCCATGTTTAATGTCTATACTTATTTCATTACCATGTAAATCTTTATAATCATGGCATAATTCAGTTCTAGTATCGACAGAAGAAAGTAATATTTGAAATGTAGTTGATACCATTGCTAAGGAAGAAAACCTGACACTTATTTGGTTGCAAGAAAATACAAAAGAAAAAAATGACAAATAAATAAAATATGCCAATACTTTTAGAGATTTTCTTGTAAAATGTTTGAGAAATGCCTAAAATTATGATTAATTCAATATTTTGATAAGTATGACATAATAACACGACAACAATATGGATTTAGAGGAGGATTTAGTACTGATGGTGACTGTAAAAAGTTATACTACTCAGCGTAATTTTAATTCAAATAAAACAAACAACTGCCCAATTTCTGGATCTAACTAAAACCTTGTAGAGAACTGCTGTAGATGACTAGAAAACATTGAAGTATCACATTGCAACTATTTAAGACAAAAAAAATGTCATGTGCTAGGACTAGACCAGCATACTATTAAGTATTTTGATGCGCTGAATCAAAATCTGATGATAGGATGGACCGCAAACTCGGACGATGTTGCGGGATGAAATTTTTGTTACCGAAATGAATGATAAAAACAACATAGTTCAGTTTTCAAAACGTCATTGAACATTTCCTTAGAAATCACAAATTTCCAAATTACAAAAGTTCGTGGAGAATTTTTGGAAAACTGGGATGCTCGAGAATATAAAATTATAGTTCCTGGATTCTCATTTTGATTATTTCAAGAAAATCCTAGAGACTATAATCAGGAACAAGGAAAACGATTTTATCAAGATATCAGAGAAATGGAGAGCCGATATCAAGGGAGGTGGCATGAAAATATGATGGCTGACTGCTGTTGGATGCTGAAAAGAGATAGAGCATAAAGGGAAAAAAAACTATAGAGAATGCCAGTCATTAGACCTTTCAAGAGTGCTTTATAACTTATAACAAGCTAACATGAGTTAACTTTTGAGTGCACATAAATGTTAAAAATATATCCGAATATCACTATCACGATGGTTTGCAATAGCTTGTTTTTGGGGCATTTTCTGAGAATAGAAAAAACCATAACCAAGAAAAGTAAATTTAATTTGAAATCAACGGATAAAAATACAAAAAATTAATTGCTTTGAATTACTTTTATGAGCAGATCCGTTGAAGCTCGAAAAAACCTAATTTTTATTGACTCTTAGCTATTTTTGGTATTAAAAAGAAATTGTGACGTGATATCAGAATGCATATCAAAATAAGAGAACAGCGATATGGTCCTTAATGCATGGTATTTTTTTTGTGTGCCTATGTACTAGTTTATAATGATTGAAATAAGAACACGTTTCTTTGTTATTTATCTGTTTACTACCAATTTATTGTAACTTAAAACGTTACTGCAGTTTCGGCATATTGACGTGCAATTTTCAAACAATCGATTCAAATGAATGAATTTGTGATGCGGGTATTTATAAAAATCATTTAGTTATATAATTTAAGTTTGCGAATAAATTTTACAACTAATATTATGGTGTAATAAACATAAACACTTTAAAATTATACGAATGGATTTACAAATGGTTAGAAATTGAATGCAATAAAGGGGGGTTGATATAGGTCTAGCATTAAGTTTAATTATTTTCTGAAATTTTGGATAAAGTAAAAAAATATTTTGAGGTTTCTGGTTCTTGTACACACACTAAATCACATTTTTTTCATCCCCTTTAATAATAGGGTGGGGGTGGTAATGGGGGTGGCTAATGCCAAAATTTTTCTTGATACCTTAGCTTCTCTTGTTTATACTAAATATCAATTTTATGAACTCTTACCTGCTTGATTTACCTATTTACTCCAAATTTACCCCAATTTACCCCCCAACCCTTCGACAGAACAAGATGAAAATATAATCTAGTTCTAGATCTCGTTAAAGTACATATGTGTACCAAATTTCAAGTCAATATCTCAAACGGTTCCAGAGTAAACGTGCGGCCAAAAATAGTTACAGACCGACAGACAGACAGAAATTTTTTTTTCGCTCAAACTTGAAATCTCGACGTTTCATGACATTCTAAGCCTATTCGAACAATAAAAATTTTTAAAAATTTTTTTGTCGTTACTATACTTCCACTGGATGTGGAAGTAACAGCAGACTTTGTCCAGACAACACTTTATGTTTCAGTTTGTTCGTAAACGGCATATTTAAAAAAAAATACACTGAATACGAAGGTGAACAACATAATATCGCTTTTCTCGAAATTGTACCGATGCGAATAGCACTAATACAAAATAAATGAGCTTCTGCCGGTGGTAGCAAAGCTACGTTATTTGACTAGTATTAATTTAGTGGACAAAACTGGGAATCTACAATCGAGAAAATAGAAATAGTAATTGACAAGTCTATAGATTTTCATTTGTTGCCATTAAATATATATAAACAAACAACTTTATTGACTTTTCATCAATTTTATTAAATTTACCAAAAGGTAAAATAGAGATAATTTTACACACAAAATTTTTGGAATTATGATTGATTAAAATTTTACAATGGCAATATCACGTCGATTATTTAAGTACAAAAATAAGAAAATCAAATCATAAATTTTATTTATTAGGAAATGTACTAAATATAATCGGTACATATGTATACAAGTCTTATAAAATTAATATTGAAATATAATATAACCAGTTGGGGGTTAGTTTAATATGCCACTTTAAAACTTTACTTTACTTTTATTATTCACCTTTTGTTTCTAATTTTACAACTGTAAGGTAAGTCAAATTATAATTCAACTGACTAAGTCAGATATCATTACTTAAAAAAGAAAAAAGTTTTACTTTAGTACTGCATAAAGTACAAACAAGATAATATAAAAAATAATACTTATACACTAAACACAGTATTGACAATCAAACATAAAATTGGTTAAGTTGAGCCAAATAGATATGAATTTAAATTAGATTCTTTGCGTAATTTTCGTATTTTTTATATCATAAAAACATCCATCTATTAACATATTTTTTAACTTGTTTTTAAAAACATTCACTGATTTTTCTTTTAATTTAATCGGTAAAATATTATAAAAATGACTGCTGGTATAATCCAGAGATTTCTGGTAGCTCATATATGAAAAATTATTTAAATATATTTTAGAGTTATTTCTTGTAGGATAATTGTGAACTTCTTCAACTTCTCAATAGTTCTCAATATTTTTGTGCACAGTTAATAAGTTTTTAAAGAGATATATTTCAGTAACGGTTAGTAACTTTTTTGTCTTAAAAATAACTCTGCAGGATTCAAGCCAAAAATTAATCGTAAGATTCGTTTTTGAGATACAAACACCCTCTGAGCTTCTGTTGCCAATCCCCATGATACTATATTATAACTTATATGTGAATAAACCATTGCATAGTAAACGTTGATGAGAGCCTTTTCATTTAAATTAGTTCTCAGAGTGAATATAAAGTAATAAGCCTTATTTAGTTTTCCGCAGACATGATCTACCTGCTCAATCCACTGACATTTGGAGTCTATATGGGTGTCTAAAAATTTAGTATTTGACACAATATTTATTTGGGTTCCGCTATAATGGAAAGTAAAATTTTGCGATTTCTTATACACGCCAGTAAATTCTACACATACTATTTTATTAAGATTAACTAAAAGATTATTTTTCTCACACCACTCGCAAAACTGTTGAATAATTTCATTCATTTTGGTGGTTACTTCAACAGGTATAGTACCCGAGACTACTATTGTTGTGTCATCTGCATTCATGAACAACTTTCCATCCTGTATAAAGTCTGGCAGGTTATTCAAATAAAGCAGAAACAACAGCGGACCTAGGACACTTTCCTGAGGGGTTGCCAAGCTCCACATGAATTGGTTTAGAAATAGAATCTTCAAGTTTTACAATAAGTTGTTTATTCGTTACATATGAGATTAACCATTCATTCATACGGCCTCTAATGCCTAAAGCGTCAAGTTTTATTGGCAGAAAGTTTGAATCTAGGGTGTCGAAGGCCCTTGACAAATCAAAAAAAATTCCAACCAAATACTTTTTATGATGTATTTCATTTAATATATACTGTATCTCATTTGTTGAAAGTCCGGGTCGAAACCCATGCTGGTTGTTATTTAATAAATTATATTTGCTCAGAAACATGATAATTCTATCATACACGGCTTTTTCAATTATTTTTTAAAAGGGGCTTCATGTTACCATAGCACGGTAATTTTCCACTTCCTCTGCATTGCCTTTTTTATAGATCGGTATTGTTTTAGATAGTTTAAATTTTTTGGGAAATATTCCTGTAGTTACTGAAGTATTAATAATGTCTGTAAGATAAATTGACAGTTCTTCACAGCATTATTTATCAATATTAATTATAGAGACTTCATCTAATCCAGTTGAGGTTTTGTTTTTAAGTTGCCGAATAATGTTTTGCACTTCGTGTACCGAATAAGGAGTAAAAAAACATTGTTTTAGTGTTTATTTCACATTTAGTACAATTTTGATTTTTTGTATTAACTGATTGTTTAACAGACCTTTTATAGAGGTTGCAAAATATACTGCAAATTTATTAGCTACTTCGCTGTTTTTTCTATTAGTGTATTATCCACTCTTAAAGTAATTTTTTTTAGAATTAATTTTAGAACGATTTAATTGCATGTTAACCAATTCCCACATTTTTTTAGGTATATTTTCTGAGATAGTTATTATTCCCGAATAAAATCTTTTTTTTCTTCTTCATATTTTTTTGTATTTCTTTTTTTAAATTCATATAACTGTTATGTATTTCTTGATCAGGTGCAGTTTTTGGTAACCAGTTAAGTTGTTTTAAATTGTATGAGTAATTTTTTAATTCTTCTGAGTGCATAAACTTATTGTGGATTATGTTTATGTTACATTTTATTTTTTTCAACGGATGTGAAACCTCGAAACACCAAGAAAAATGTTCCCAAAACGAATTGAAAATATCATCTATGTTTTTATCTGTATCAACACAAGTCTACAAAAAAAAATTTCCTCCAAGGATTAAACCTATCATGCCTTAAGGTGGGCAGTTTCGTGAACGTAATTCGAGAATTTCTCCTGCATCCCTGAACCGATTGAAAACATTTTTTTGATATTCTTTTAGAGACAGCTTTATAGAATGGTACTAGGCTATTTAATACTAAAAAAAGAAAAAAATTTTTGCTTGTGCGAAAATCAAAAAAAATTTTTTTTGACTTTTCAATAGTCTGGTACCATTTTATAATATTGTCTCTAAAGACCTATCAAAAAATATTTTTAATCGGTTCAGGGGTGTAAGAGAAATTCTCGAACTATGAAATCATTTTCTTAAGCACGGCACCTGCACCCTAAGTATTTTTGTGTGCGGAAACCGAATTTTCTATTTAAAAAATTTTCTACCTCGTAGATTTCGAGTAAATGTCAAAAATTGTCAAAAAACCTCATTTTGACGATAAAAACCGGGATTTACTCGAAATCTATGTTGAAAATTCGGATTCGGCACACAAAAATACTGAGGCCGGATAAGTTTAGTCCTTGGAGCAGATTTTTTTTTTTTTTGTAGACCTGTGTAAGTGTGTAATGATTATTTCAGAATTGAATAAATACTTAAACTCCGGAATGGAGTTCTGAGTTAATTTACGATGTAATTTATAAATTTTTTTTTTTCTGCCCTTTCCATGGAATGCTACCACTCGAAGTATTGTGCAAGGTGGTCCGAAAATCCAGGATTCAAATTTTCACATTTAAAATTGGTTTCAATATTTGTTATTATATAATCAATTGATGTTGAACTTGTACCTACAACAGTTTTTGAAATTCGGGTTGGTTAATTTATTAGAGATACTAATTTAAATGAACGCATGACGTCATATAAACGCTTTGTATGAGTATTTTTATTATTTAATTCGTCTATATTTAAATCTCCACAAAAATTTTTTTTTTTAAATTAAAATTCTTCCAGATGTTTCAAAATTGTAACTTTAAAACTATGTTCAACAAACTTGCTATATAAAGAAATAGTATATTATATTACTAGGAGTAGAACGCACTCTTTTTTTGTGTTGAGCCCAGGATTTGCGGCTGAGGCGAAGCCGAAGCCGCAAACTGGGCGAAACACAAAAAAGGCGTTCTACTCCGTGTAATATATACTATTTTTTCTTCAAGCGTATTAAAATGCAAACATTCATTTATTTATCATAAATGTACAAATATTCAAACTACAGTCTTACATGTTGACACAATATGACAAGTGGCTAGTGGATAGCGCGCTACCGGTGGCTTTCAGTATTAACATTATGTTACTAGTAAAACAATACCCACTACGGCGGCGCTTTCGGAACTAACATTATGTTACTAGTAAAACAATGTCCACTACGGTGGCGTTTGGTACTAACATTTTGTTACTAGTAAAACAATGTCCTACTTCTACTTCTGTTTTTGGTGACATAATTTAAACATTTTAATACGCTTGAAGAAAAACAATATTCTAAATGTAAGAGGATTGTACATCCTAAAATTATCAAAATATATCCATACTATCCCTGATGTGCTGAATTATGTAACAACTAAAACAAATGAACACCTAAATTATGATATATAAAAATTCAATACTAGTCAACGTTGTCTCCAAAATTTTGGAAAAAATTTTAATACTTTGCCATTAAATTAAAAGACAATCTATCCTAAAATTTAAAAAGGTGCTTAAAAAATATGTGCTCAATAACATTACATCTTAAACAAAACATACGTACTTAGAAATTATAATGAGTATTCTTATATGTTATGCATTATTTATGTCTCGGATTGCTGCTAATTTACTAGTTTTGTTTTTTGTATTTGTAGCAGGATGCGAGCTGTTAATATTAAAAACATCATTATAATTATTGTACTAATTTTGTATAATTTTTACATTTAGATATAATATTGTGCATTATAACCATTTTATGTTGTATTATATTACTATCTAATTTATAATAATTTTAAATAACATCACATTAATGTCATTAATTTTATTTATGATATATTTACTATTGTAATTTCAAATATATAACGCCCTTGTAATTTTCCTTTTTTATATTACCTCAACAACTATAACACTGAATTATTTACCTATTCTTACCGTATTTGCTATTTATAGTTTTGCTACATGGACACACTATAAATACTATAGACTTTTCAGATTTTCGCATGTTAATGTATATGTTACTTATAAATTAATATACAAATATATTTAAAAAATCTAAAATCTACATTATTCAATTATATGAAGGATAGGATACGTTGTTAATGTATGTTGGAGGTAACAAGAACATTAATTGTCTCCAGAAGTTGTAAGTGTGGGACAGAACTACATAAAAATAAATTTTATTGATCAAGATAAAGCTCAAGCAAAGTTAACAATGCTCACCAAATTAAATTTGTTTTATTGTGGTTTCAGTCATATAGGGACCACAAAATAGTTTTTATTGATATTATACTGCAGTATTAAACAAGGATGATGTCATATACCATTTATTCTCAATAAAATTTGCTATTAAATTTACAAAGAAATTAATAATAAAAATTTTTAAGAATATTAATTTGTGATAGGTATTTTAGAACCAGTTAAATTAACTATATTATGACATCACCTATGATTAAAATAATCGCAATAAAGCTCTCCCACTGTATTTTGTTAGGTTAGGTTAAGTATTTTAGAACGAGCTAATTAAAATACACAATAAGAAAAATATCCTGTTATATCATGACATCACTGGTGACTACAATTACCGTTGGCTCTCACGCTGTATTTTATATTTAGATGTATATTTTATAATTTATCAATTATGTTTATAATGAAATAAATAAATTAAATAAATAAAACATCGAACAAATATTTTTAATTTTTTTAAAATTATTATCTCCTTAGATGTGTGTTGTAATATCAATATCCGCAACTGATGCAGAAGATAGAAACAAATAAATGCAACCAAATTTTTTTTATTGACCACAGATTAATCAGTATATATTTTTTATATTTATATTCTAGGTGAACAACGATATAACCAAAGTAGTTAGAATAACACTGAAGTAACCTACGGAGTGGCATTGACGAAAACATTTTCCACTAGAAATTAGCATTTTATTAGCTTCGGGAATAAATTTCACCAGGATTTTGATAAAATTACAATAATATTATTGATATTTTATAATAAGAGCTATAATTTCGCAGTAAATAAAATCCTTACCATTTCTATCACTTTTCTTTTTATGTCAAGAATGTTTAAAAAAGTTTATTTATAGTTTCTGCCGACTTTGAATAATTGGTGACATTCCTTGTTCTTGATGTTCCCACAAATAAGTTACAGATTGTGGCATTTTCGTCCTCACTTCTTGAATTTTTTGAAACTTGCCTTTATATACGAAGGAAATATTTTAATTATACTATAGTCATAAGTCCTTCGAGATTTCGGTCATTTCAGGTGTACCTCAAGGCTATATCCTGGATGTACTATTGTTTCTTCTGCTTGTTAAAGATAATACAAAATAACTTAAATAAGCTTTTCAAGTGGTGCTTCAGTGATTTCTTTTTCCTTATGGGTTGCGGTGCCGAAGCCCCGCTGTACTGAAGCTTAAGCTTATTGTATCCCATAGTCTCGTTATCCCATTAATCCCGTTTCTCTCCAAAACGAGAGTATACGGTCAATGGGAGCTCTGGCTATTTCTTCCGGGATTACAGTTAGTCCCCCGAAGTATGAAAACCTCCCAGCCACCAAGGCTGGGCATTCACATAGTATGTGGTGAGGAGTTTCTCTCATCCTCACACACATCCTGTATTCTGGATTATCCTTCACACCTATATTAGTCAGATGTCTTTTCAGTGTACAGTGTCCTGTTAGAATTCCCACTGCACATCTCAGCTGTTTTCTGGTCAGCTTTAGCAATTCGTTAGTCTTTGTTTTGGATGGCCCGCCGGTGATAACATGCGTGACTGTCTCATCCCCGGCGCGCCAGTCCAATACAAGATATGTTTCTGACTCAACCATTCCTCTTGCGGTATTGTATGATATCCCACAGGATGGCTCGGGTCCCATCAAGGCTGTTTTTGCGCCTTCTAGCCAGCTTATCTGATTTTTCGTTGCCTTCATTGCCCTGGTGTCCTCGCGTCCACTCCAGATGTATACTGTTGCGTTCCGTAAGTCTCGCCAGGGATTCAAGGCAGTCTTTTACCGTTTTGGAACGTATCTCTACTGAATTCAGAGCTTTGATAGCTGCTTGACTGTCAGTAATGATGCGGATTCTTTTAGTCAGTATATGACCTCCGTATCATTTGCACAGATTTCTATGGCTGTGACTTCTGCTTGGAACACCGTTGTGGTGCTGCCCAGATTCAGACTGATGTCTGTCCCTGGTTGGTCACCCGTAACGCCTACTCCAGTATTTCTTGACGTTTTCGATCCGTCAGTATACCATATGGTATCATTTGGATGTGTTCGCAGTTGCCTTGTTCCTTCCTCTTCCCTATCGGGTATGTATACCGTGAAGGTCTTTGTGAAGTTGTGGCTTGTGCTGATTATATCTGACTGCATGATTCAGTGATACTCTACTACTAAATGCTGCTGCAAAGTTGTCTCTTTCCGTAGGAAAAAATTGTTTCTGATTTCTCGTATCGTCTAAATGAAACGTTTCTTGAATATCTTGAATACTTCTCTGATCTAAGAGTGACATTTGACTGCAAGTTACCATTTTCAAAGCATATTGAAAACGTTGCATTAGCATCCTCAAAGAACCTTGGTTTTGTTATTAGGAATTCATATGGCTTTACAAACACTCAAATATGAGTGGTATAGATGCAAAACTAGACATGTCCACGTTATACAATTCTATAAAAAATGCAAAAATGTTTAGGAAACAATATATTTAGAGTTGTACCCACAATTAAGGGATGCGGTTAAGGAACCTTTTTACATTTGTGTTATTGATTTTTACTAGGATTTATTTTTTTACAAAAACAGGTAAAAGAATTATGTCGGCTTTTGTAACTGATTGCTGAACATGTCGCACTTTGCATTTGGATTATTTCCTACAGTGCCCGCCAAAAAGTCTGGACCATATGGGAAACTCTGCTGTTATTGGCTTTATCAAAGTTCTATTTTTGATAAAAGTTAGTGTATGTTCTCAAACAAAAAAGGGGCTACACAAATGTGTGTTAGTCCTGGCGCTTACATCGGAATTTATTTTTTTGAAATTATCTCAAGAGTAAACTACTTTCTTGTAACGCCATATCCTAAAATGGCATTTATTTGACACTTTCAATGAATCAAAACAAAGTCATTATTGGCAAGTGTAAAATAAAAAAAAAAGTGAAATAAAGAAATTTTATTTCACAGTGTGATATAAAACTTATTGGTTACTATTAAGACAGCAATAGAATTTAGTCTATTTTTACAAAATTATATTGTTTTCTTATTTCGAATGGCGATACAAAAAATTTTGTATACAACTCGAGACTAAAATATGTTTTTTTTACTCGTGTGGTTTATAGCACTCGCCTTCGGCTCGTACTATAAACACTCCACTTGTAAACACCCCACCCGTAAAAAAACACCATTTTAGCCACTTATATAATATACTATTTTTGAAGATAGTGAAAAATGTTATTTATACCTATACCTAAAGCATTGAGTGCGCTTTCCAGTGTTATTTATTTTGACTGTTGTTATTTGTTGTACTGCAGGCATATTGAATACAGAAACAACATGTATTCCCCAATCGTTTTCCTATTGGCTATGTTGGATACGTCGTATTTTGCATTTGACCGGGAATTTTAAACTTGTGTTATTACGTTTAGTCCAGTCAATGAAAGAGTTGTAGAGAACATTTAGGAGGGGAGAATTTTTCTCTTCAGGAATGTGTTGGGGGTAGTTAGGAGGCAAACATACTAAAAGTCCTCGTCCCTAGCCCCTCCGCTTCAGGGGGAGAGGGGGTGTACCTTAATTATTTCTATCAAAACGGTTTACCATGGTCTACTAATAAATCACAGTCACAAATCTTTATTTTACAACACTGGGCATATTTACTAACGTAATATTTTGTCGAAATCTATACATTTCTTTAAATATACAGAGTGACTCACTTAAAATGAAGATACCCTTATAACTTTTTCATTTTGTTTCCGATTTAATCAAATTTTACTCAAGTATAGAGCGAATTAGGGTCTACTTATGGTCAGAAAATCATTCACCTGCTATATAGGCAAAGCCACCTGCGGTACCAAAATACGAGAAAAAAAATTAAAAATTATATTGATGGGTCTTGACGAATTTCACGTAGCCACCACAAATTGCAGAAAGTGAGGATCCCCTTATGAATGAGAAATCCCCCATCAATAACCAAATCAAATTTTGGTGTATGTACGTTTGTGGCGCCGATCGGGTGCATTTTTTAGAATTAGAAATTCTAAAAAATGTTTAATTTTTTTTTCAGTATATTTTGGTAAAGCAGGTGGCTTTGCTTTGCAGCAGCCGAATGTTTTTCTGGTCACAAGTAGATTCTAATTTGTTCTATACTTGAGTAAAATTTGATTCAAATCGGAAACAAAATAAAAAAGTTATAAGGATATCTTCATTTTAAGTGAGTCACACTGTATATTTAAGGAAATGTGTAGCTTTCGACAAAATATTACGTTAGTAAATACGTCGAGTATTGTAAAATAAAAATTGTTTTGTGACTGTGATTTATTAGTAGACCACGATAGAAATATTCAAGGCACAAAATTGATTTTTTTTTATTAACCATCGATTTTCGCTGACGAGCATTTCGTTCGAAATACAAAAATTCAATAACTGTACTCGAATTATACGCGTTACGTACTTACGGCGCCCCCTACATCAAACGCCGCATTAGATGACACTGAGGGCACAGTTTAATCGTTGACTAAGGAAACTCGAGCAGGTAAGTAGACGCGGCCAGCACTCGGGCCAATGTATGTATCACGCATTACAGTTGAAAACACCGAATTAATTTACACTTTTTCACTTTTGTTTTATTCATTTCGAAAGATAAAGTATTTTTGTTTATTTTTTGGAGAATATCTCTTTTCATCATGGAATGATATGTTGTTCCCATTTTAGGTGACAGTAATTGTTTATTTGACGCTGTCTCTCATTTTTTATTTAATAATGTCGAACATGCGAGTCGGCGAAAAAATTTTAAATTAATGGGGATATTATGAAGGTTTTGTTGTTAGCTCATCTTATACATAGCCCATTATAGAGTCGTAACTGAAAAGAATGAAGTAATAATTAGAATAGAGGTTTTAAATAGGAAGGGGAGATTTTTGCAAATAATTTTACATATTATTTATATTCTTCGCACACCGAAAAGCAGTAGTGAAAAAAATCACTACTTTAGGTCCTTTAATTCAGCAATTCAGTCCATCTGTTGGTCAGCCTTTTAGCTCTGTATCTACAAAACTATTTGACTGAGAAAGATAATATTTGGCAGATAATTGAGGCGTATTGCTATGGAAAAAATTTGGTATATTTTGATCGAAAAATACACAGGTTCCACTCCAAATAAATAACACAGGTCTACAGAAAAAGGTTCGAATCTAACTTCTCTGAAGTACTTTGACTGCTGAAGTCAACTTTGGACAAAAAAATCTGTCGTGTCAGTTTTCCTCTACCACCCCTTTCATCACCTAAAAAGGGCAAAAAAAAAAGGTCGTGTCCTAAGGATCTCATCTAACTTTCCTCAAGTACTTTGACGAACTGAAAAAAATTTTGGACAAAAAAAAATTAGGGGATAAAGGGAAATTGCGTCTGTGCGTCAAAATACTTTAGAGAAGTTAGGTCAGAATCTTAGGACAAGACCTTTTCTTTGTCTCTTTTTAGGGACTTAGAGGGAAACTGACACAGTAAAAAAAATTTGTACAAAATTGGTTTAAGCGCGTCAAAATACTTTAGAAAAGTTAGATGAAACCTTAAAAAAGACCTATGTAATTAACATTTGACATGTAGTTTCTTACCCTGTTTTTAAAGAAATTAAATAATGTTCACAAGGGAGTACAATATTGTACTTTATATTTTGACCAGGGGCGAGCGTAGAGGCGACTTCAATGTGAATATCGGTCGATATTCCGTTGAAGCAACGTCGAGCGCGGTTAGTACTTGGATGGGTGACCCATCTTGGGAAATACAGCGTTCTCGTCCCACCTTCTAGCGGCTTGTATATCAGTGTATACGCGGAAGCTACGTAACTTCAGACAAGGATTACGTAGTGCATATACCATCCTTCGGAGGGGATCTAAAGCAGGCGGTCCCTTGTCTATTAAATGTTAGGCAAGTAAAAGATCCCTACTCTTCTTGAGGGAAGAGGTTCGGCAAAATTTCCAGGTTGGGGGTAGCTCGTCTCCTGGCGTCGGTGATAGGCCCTGGTAGCGGAAATAGGCCGACGTTAACTAAATAGATTAAAAATATATATATTTTGACTAGTTAGTTTCTTAGTGGGACGTGGGTAAGTAAATTATCCTGTTGTAATTTCTTTATCTTTAAAAAAATTATATACTAGAGAAACAATTACATAAGATGATTAAAAATGTGCCAAATGATTTTATCCACTGAACATATGCCCTAGAGCCAAAGGAAAGTAGAAGTAGTGACAAAAACCATTGAATATTCACTACAAATTTAATAAACACTGATAAACTCAATATAAACAAACAAAGATATGTGTTATATACAATAAAAATTCAGTTTAGTAACTTACTGGTCAACAAAATATGTGCAATAATTATTATTATTACGAGTGCACTCAAAAAAATTCGCTCTTGCAAGAGGTAAATACATTTCTAGAGTCTTAAACAGTTATTTTATAGGGACACCAAATAATATACTAAATGGTTTTATGTACCATATTTATAATTTTTTAACACCAAATCAGATTATAGTTAATATTGATCACCTAAAACTATATTAAGAATACTATATACCGAATAAACACAACGAAATGGCGTAAAAATCATTAAATATTACTATATATTAAATACAGAAAACAAGGAATAAATGTAATGGCTATCCAAATTTTGAGCAAGACGTCGCGCGGCGCCGCAAACTCTGAGATACTATATATCTATATATTCAACAAAGGACGACGCGACGTCTTGTTAAGCTAAACGTGTGCAACTGTCCGTATAAATACGCAAATTATCAGCAATAATTTCTGTCATCACACGCGTCAGCTGGCCATCTTTTCACACCACAAACTAACTAAAGAATAAACTAATTAACTGGACTAAACCGGTCAATATTCGATGGAGGATGTATAGTAGCTGCTCTCTCCAGTGGCGGATCTAGGGGGCACCGGGGCACGTGCCCCCCGCAGAAGTGTGAGATATACTCAATATTAATTTTTGATAAATAACATATGGCTAAAAAAGCGTGGGACTTCCGGTGCCCCCCCAAGAAGACAATCCTGTATCCACCCCTACTCTCTCGGTGTCCGAAACGTCAGCAAAATACGTCATTTTTATATTTTTGTTTTTATTCATTATTTGTCAAAAAACGCCCTCTAACTGCCCATTTGACGTAAAGTCACAAGCGTAAACGTTATTTTTCAGTAATATATTAGATACTTGTATTATGTTGTAGATTTCAAGGACATTGTTTTAGAAGAAAATACATGTGGCAGAGGATCCCAACAAGAAACACGCAATACATAATTGCTGCTTTAAAATTACAATTATGTATAATTGTCAGTTTATAATATAAGTTTAAAGTTACAGTTATACATAACTGCTTTCGTAGAGATCTCTGTGAAATTGTGAATTTTCTTTTACGGGACTGTCAAAATTTGCACTTCTAGTCGAATTTTTTTTATTAATAAAAATATCTCTATGGTGTATAGAAGGTCCATGAATTTTTTAAAGGTATTTCTAGAAACAGCAAGGCTGCCGTTTCCTGCGCTATGTGGTTCAGCAAATATAATCGCGGTTCACAGCTAAACTGTAAAAAATAAATGTACACTGTCTATAACTCTATTTACTTTACTTTATCCTTTAAAACTTTGATCATATAAAATTTTGACGCTACTGTTTGCAGTATTTCTGGTAAGCATTTTTTTTACTTTTTAATTTTTTTTAATCCGATATATTTCCAGTTTTTTTTAATAATAGTCATCGTGAAGGATCTCACCTATCCTTCTTGAACTAATATTAGTGACAGTTCGCATACATCTGCATATAAAATATCCTTACATATTCAATCTGGTTCGTATTAAAGAATTACTCCTGTTTTAGGGTCAATAGGACTGAATCTGCAATTATCTGTTTCTTGCGAAGAGAAAAAACTTACCAAAATAGATGGCCTCAAACTTTTGTATACCATATTTTAATGAGAATCAAAGAAACCCTTTACGAAATCGACGAAGTAAACTTTTTGTGGATTCCATCACACGTAGGGATAAAAGGCAATGAAGCAGCCGACCATCACGCAAAAATTTCAATAACCGACGACAACGCTACAATTGACATGCAGGTGCCGCACGCAGATTTCAAATGTTCCCTAAAAAGCCATATAAAAAATAAATGGGAGTGTACATGATTAAGATCGGAATCGAAACTCAGAAACCATCTGTATCGCCCTGGAAAAACATTCCAAATAACCGCCACCATCAAATTATCTTATGCCGTCTCCGAATAGGCCACACCAAAGCAACCCATGGACACCTACTGAAGAAAGAACCAGTAAATAAGTGTTCTGCATGTAATGTAACCATGGCCGGCATTTCCTAGTGGAGTGCCCCAAATTTACAATGGAAAGACGGAAACACAAATTAAAAGAAGAACTCAACTATGTATTAGGGGAAGACTGCAATGTCAAAAACTTACTGGCGTACCGATATAAAAATGTTAAATAATATCAGATAATAATAATTCATAAGTGTATGTGATATATCTACCCCCAAAATTTTTATTATATTATCATTTACTGCTATGTAATGTGCCTTGGCTAATAACCCTCATGGTTGATGCTATAAAAATAATAAAAAAAATGTTTCTTAGAAGGTTAAATAAATTAAGTAAAATAAATTACCTCTTTGAAAGTAAAATATACGATAAGATAATAAATATAAAAACTACATTTATAACTCTTATAAATAAGGCACTACTGAATTAAAAATAATTAAGTTCTGGTCATTTGTCGTAAATACTAAGTTGCGTGAAATCAGTGAAAGAGTAACTACACTTCTTACTTTCTAAATACTACTTCGCAATTACCAAAATGCCTATAACGGAACATAACGTAATAAATCTTCATCAAAAGAAAAAGCTCAGGTAAGGACGTACTCATAATTTTGGCCCACACAGAAGTTCGACTAATTAATATGGCGATCATACCTGTGCTAATGTGTTATTTGATAATTAAAGTTGCGGCTGCTTTGAGGCAGCGCCATCTATTTAATAAACTGTTGTCTCAGAAAGTGACACTTATAATTAATTTAGAAACCCACGGATTTCATGATTTATCTGATATTGCCTAAGGAGAGAATTTGACGGTGTTAATACATAAATTGTGCAATGAATATTGAAAGCACTATAAGGTGGTAATAAACTAGGCAAATCAACGTTAAAGTGTACGAATCGACACTCATTGATGATTAGAGACAACGTGATAATCTATATTAGAGAATATTATTTAGGTGTTAAGCAAATCATAACTTACACGCTTATTTATTATGAAATTGCCCTTTCTGTACATTGTTGCCCTAATCTGGGCACGCTAATATACTAGTTAGGTAAATACTTTAAAACTCATTATTGGAGAATTAATCAAAACAACTACTCTTCTAGCTAATACTGACGAAGTATCGAATTACTTGATAGGATTCATAGCACTTTAAAGCAAAAAAATATTGAAAATACTTAAATCATTTATTTAAATTCAGTCATTCACAACAATTATTGAACTTTATATTCTATGTTAACTCTAGAAAAGTTGTACAAATTTTTTCGAACTCGTACAGTAGGTAATTTCATAATAAATAAAAAAAAGTGTGTAAGTTGTGATTTGCTTAATACCTATATAATATTCTCTAATTAAGATGAAAGCAAATAAATAAAAAATAATTTATTGTAAAATGTGATAATCTGTATTTTTACGTATCTGGTATTCACTGAATTTAAATGTTAATTGCTGCACTCATCTGAACACAAAATGGCGTGTTATATTTTTCTTATTTACAACGTTTCTTAATTCATGAATTATTCTAGTTGGCCTCCCTTCCTGGATGGCACTTCCGATAGCATCATGCCATCTATCCTGGTTGTCTCTTAGGTACCGGGTGGACCAAATTAGATGGGATTTGGGGATTTCTCTAAAACTATGGCACATAGACCAAAACCAATATAGGTGTCCGATTTTAAAGAAACAAACAATCTATCTTTTTCGACTAATGAGCTACAGAGCGTTTTTGGAAAATTGGCATTTTTGGATGAAATCTATATCTCAATTACCAAGTGTCGAATCGAAAATCGAGTAACACATTCTTAAGGCACTTTTTTGAGTAAAATCCGTTGCTGATAAGAAGAAAATTATGCATGCCTCAGTTTTAGAGATATTCACATAACTTGTGTTTTTTAAATGGAACACCCTGTAAATTATTTCATTATTCGATCACAACTTAAATTAGCTATACAACGATATATCATAATGTCATATTTATCTCTAGAGTTAACTTTCGAAAATTTAATATATTTGTGAGGAAGCCATGGAAAACTATTAAGAACAGCAACACTTCTTATAATATAAAATAATGCTGCCAAAAATAGGAAAAACTAAACTACAATAAATGTTCGAATTGTCTTCCATTGACATCTATGCATATTTACCGCATTTCTAATTTTTATTGAGAAGGCCATGGTAAAAAAAAGAAAATCGAAATAATCGTAAATGTCAAAAACTAATTTGTGAGTTAATTGTGAGTAAGCATTGTTAAAAATGGTTCAATTTGGCAATGGCGAAAAATATGATATAATTAAGTGTTTTGCAGAATGAGGAGAAGATTCAAATTTAGCTTGCGAGCTTTATTTTAATAGGTAAGCAGACAGCAAAACTTTGGGCCAAAGGTGCCGCCTAAACAATATTTTTAGATATCCAGAGAAGAGACAGCCAGACATAAAAATATTGAAAAGGTTGCAACAAAAGGGTATAGCAGAATAAGCTTGGTAAAACGGCCCCAGAAGCGTTTGTGCCTAATTCGGTGTCAGTAGATCGACAATAGGAAAAGAAATGTTTTCCTCGAGTTTTGGCACCCCGTCGCCACAGGTAACCCCTGTACCCTAATAAACATGACATTTCGTTTTCATTTTTTATCTCTGCAAGTTGTGCGTTAATTACCATGAAAAAAATAGACGATGTACGTGTAATTTAAATGCATCTTAGGGAAAAAAATCAATTGATTTTGCTGCTTCCTTCGAATAAGAAAAAAATATTTAAATATTAGAATTTTTATTTTTTCATGAAAATAATGCATACACTGCATACAATGCATACACATACAATGCATACACAAAACTTTTAGCAAAAATACATTGTTATGAGTAATTTATTGTAGATTTTTTTCAAATTTTTTGGAACGGTGCGCCATAATTAAAAAAAATAAAACCTGTTACGACGCATTGTTTAGTAGGTAGTGCTTAACCATTGAAACTTTAATTCACACAAAAAAAAGTGGTCTATCCGGCGGACCAGACCAGTATATCCGTATGTATTTGGATCCGTTGAAACCGAATCCGAAGTCAGAATTGTCAGATTTGCTCGTTTTTCACCCCTTACTTAAAAAACCACCCTCCTCCAAAAAAATGGTCTGTCTGGCAGACCAGACCATTATATTCCTATGTATTTGGACCTGCTGAAACCGAATCCGAAGTCAGAATTGTCATATTGGCTCCTTATTCACCCCCTACCCCAAAAAACACCCCCAAAACAAAAACAAAGTGGTCTGTCCGGCTGACTATACCAGTGTATCCTTATGTATTTTGACCTGCTGAATTCAGATTCGAAGTTAGTATTAACAGATTGGCTCGTTTTCACCTCTAACCCTGAAAAACACACCCCCCAAAAAACGGTTTGTGCGTTGGACCAGACCAGTGTATTCTTATGTATTTGGACCTGCTGAAACCGAATCCGATGTCAAAATTGTCAGACTGGCTCGTTTTTTACCCCCAATCCAAAAAAAAAAAACAAAGTGGTCTGTCCGGCGAACTATATCAGTGCATCTTTATGTATTTTGACTTCAGTTTGGCTCGTTTTTCACCCCCAACCCCGAAAAACACACCCTCCAAAGAAATGATCTGTCCGGCGGACCATGCCAGTGTATCCTTATTTATTTAAATCCGCTAAAACCGACTCCGAAATCAGAATTTGTCAGACTGGCTCGTTTTTCACTCCTAACCCCAAAAAACAACCCCACAACAAAAAGAAAATGGTCTATCCGGCGGACTATACCAGTGGATCCTTATGTAATTTGACCTGCCGAATACGAATTTGAAGTCAGAAGTGTCAGATTTGCTCGTAGTTCACCCCCAAAACAAAAAAGTGGTCTGACCGGCGGACCATACCAATATATCCTAATATATTTGGACCGCTGAAACCAAATCCGAAGTTAGAATTGTCAGATTGACTCGTGACGATTGACTCCAAAAAAACACCTCCCCTCACAAAATAGTCAGCCCGGCGGACCATACCAGGGTATCCTTAAGTATTTGGTAAGGATGCACTGATATGGTCTGCCGGACAGACTACTTTTTTTATTTTGGGGGTGTTTTTTGGAGTTAGGAATGAAAATCGAGCCAATCTGACAATTCTGACTTCGGATTCGGCTTTAACGGATTTAAATACATAAGGATACACTGGTATGATCTGCCGGACAGGCCATTTTTTTGGGGGGTGTGTTTTTCGGGGTTAGAGGTGAAAAACGAGTCAATCTGTCAATTCTAACTTCGAATCCGGATTCAGCAGATCAAAATGCATAAAATCGGATAGACCACTTTGTTTTTGTTTTTGTTTTGGGGGTGTATTTTGGGGTTGGGGTGAAAAACGAACCAATCTGACAATTCTGACTTCGGATTCGGTTTCAGCAGGTCCAAACACATAAGAATGTACTGGTCTGGTCCGTCGGACAGATCATTTTTTGGGGGGGTGTTCTTTGGGGTTAGGGGTGAAAAACGAAGTAATCTTGCACTTCTGACTTCGGATTCGGTTTCAGCGGGTCCAAATACATACTAATACACTGGTCTGGTTCGCCGGACAGTTTCAATGGTTAAGCACCACTAAACAATGCGTCGTAACAGTTTTTATTTTTTTTAATTATGGCGCACCGCTTCAAAAAATTTGGAAAAAAATCTACAATAAATTGCTTATAACAATGTATTTTTGGTAAAAGTTTTGTGTATGCGAATCATTATTTTCATGAAAAAATAAATATTCTAATTTTTAAATATTTTTTTTATTCGAAGGAGGCAGCACGATCAGCTGATATTTTTTCCTAAGATGCACTTAAATTACATGTACATCGTCTATTTTTTTCATAATAATTAACGCACAGCTTGCAGAGATAAAAAATGAAAACGAAATGTCATGTTTATAAGGGTACATGCTTATTCTGCTATACCCTTTAAAAGGGTTTAGATCATTTGTAAAACCTCGAGTAAAAATATTTAATACAGCAGGTAGAGAAGCTGTAGAAAATATTGTTTTGGAAACTGTAAAAGAAAATCCTAATATATCGTCTCGGGAAATACAGGAAAATTTAGGAATCCCAAAAACAACTGCGTTGCGTTGCTTAAAAAAAAATAAATTCAAACCCTACAAAATTAGGATTAGCCACCATCTACACCAAAACGATTTTCAAAGGCGTCTCGATTTTTGCCAGCGGTTTTTGCGTCAGTGCAATGAAGTGCCAGGATGTGAAGGAACAATTATATGGACAGACACGGCCCATATAAGCAGTGCAGGAATTTTTAGTCGGCATAATAACCACTATTGGGCTCATGAAAATCTGCATGTAACCGCACAGTTAATCGTCAAGGACGATTTGGAATTGGTGTATGGTGTGGTTTTATTGGATACCAAATAATAGGTCCTCATTTTTTTCACGGTAATTTGAATTTGAATTTTATTAACATTTTAATCGTCTTATTTATATTCTACATATTTACATTCTACGACAAGAAATAGAGCACTTTGTAGACAATATGCCTATAAGACAATTTCATAGATTAATTTATCAACACGATGGCGCCCCAGGGTCATACGTCAAATGAAACATGAAATTATTTAAATGCTCAATTTGGGGAGGATTGGATATGTACCTATATATCATTCAGGACTAGTTAAGCAATGTCCAGTTAGCTAAGTCAACTAAATTAATAACTAACAATTAATTTAGCTTACTCGACATTAATAAACAACAAAGTAGTTTAGATATTGTTTAATTTTTAGGAAATAAGGGTCCTAGTTTATGGCCAGCTAGATCTCCCGATATAATCCATGCCGACTTTTGGCTTTGGGGTTATTTAAATTATTATATAGAGAAAGTTCTAATAACGTAGAAGAATTGGAAAACAAAACATAAGCTTCGTTTCGAACTATAACTTCTGTCATGATTGGAAATGCAACAAATGCTGTGAGGAGATGTCAAAAATGCATAGATGTAAATGGAAGACAATTCGAACATTTATTGTAGTTTAGTTTTTCCTATTTTTGCTAAAATTATTTTACATTATAAGAAGTGTTGTTGTTGTTAATAGTTGTCTATGGCCTCCTCACAAATACATTAAATTTTTCGAAAATAAACCACTTTTTCTGGAGATAAATATGACATATGATAGTAATTTAAGTTGTGATTGAATTATGAAATAATTTACAGGGTGGAACACGAGATACGTTTATATCTGGAAAACTGAGGCATGCATAATTTTCTTCTTATCAGCAACGGATTCTACTCAAAAAGTGCCTCAAGAATGTGTTACTCGAATTTCGATTTGACACTTGGTAATTGAGATATAGAGGTCATCCAAAAATGCCAATTTTCCAAACACGCTCGGTAGCTCGGTAGTCGAAAAAGATAGACGATCGCGGTTTGTGCCATTGTTTTCTTCTCGAAAATCGAACTCAGGACCTATATATTGGTTTTTGTCTATCTGCCATAGTTTTAGAGAAAACGTCAAATCCCACCTAATTTGGTCCACACGGCCTCACTAGAGCTCTATCCTACCAGCTCTTTGGTGACTTTAGTGCAATGTTTTGAATGATTCCTCTTCGCCTCTTGCTATCTGGATTTCCGTGAAGTATCAACCGTTCTATATTATCCTCTCTCCGCTTGATGTTGCCGAAAAATGGGAGGGTCCAGGGGGATACGATGCTGGAGAATTTCTTTGAGAAACTATTTCTTGGAAAATCGAGCTGATGGTATGGCAAAAAATGCTTTCGAAATGTGAGTTGGAAATATTTGTTATGAAAAATGGTCCACGTCTCAAAGGTGCAAAGAAATTTGGGGGAAAGTAGGAAGTTAGCACAGCATGTCTGATCTTTTTACGTTTTGTGATATTTATAGCGCATCAAATTTCCCTCAACAAGCATAATTTGGAGATTTTGCCATGTGCTTTGTTCGTCGAATCTCTTATTCAAAATAGGAGGCACTGTTCGAAAGTCTTTACTAAAATTTTGAAAAAACTGTGCATTTTTGAAGCAACACTCTGTGGTAAAAGAAAAAATAATAGAATACATGAAAAAATCTGTGGATTTAGAAATAAAAATCTAAAAGTTTGTGTAATTATTCTAGAGAAAAAAAATTCAGGAAAACGAACACAGATTACGCTCTTATTTTATTTACTTCTGTCCCTATATTATTGAAGTCCCTGAAAAATTTAGTTCTAGTTTATCAACCCAACACAACCACAAATACATATTAGATAACCAAAAAAACTTGAGTGGACATCACCGTAGCCTGGAAGATTTTTTATAAACGCTATGTTTCAACATGGCGGCAATAAAATGCTGATTGAAAACATCTCTGCTTTTAGGATACTTAGAGACATGATTTTGGTGGTGTCTAGATATGTATTTTTGAGTCATAGAATTCAGTTATAAGGTTTATAAAATCATTTAGGTATTAAATGTTACAATACATATGTTAAATGTTACAGCTTTATTTCAATTTATAAAGTTAAAAGTTAAAATATTAAAATTTATTTAAGGAATTATTTACTATGAAGGTGTGTAGAGTATAAGGTTCCCTCATATTCAGCTTTTAGGCGGGACGTGAGTACGACGATGAAAAGTCAGACTATCTTTGTTCTTCTAACGAGTAGTAGCGGCGCGGTTATCTCTCTCTAGAAGGACGGTCCGTACTGACCCAAAATATGGCAGAAGCATAACAATAATTAACATTACACAAATTCTTACAATATTTGGGATAAGGCCCTGCATCTGGTATGATTTCACACCAACTGCTCATTAACCAATGACATTTTTTGGTGGGGATCGTGAGTTACAAAGCAACCTTATAGTGTACAAATCTTGGTTAAATATAATCGTTTTTATTGTTCTCCATAGGTGTAGTATTCTGTGCAAGCCACATTCTTCAAAAGATATTTGCATCTATTAGTACCTCAAGTTGTAAATGTGCACTCTTCCTGTATGGTGCACAGTGGGCATCGTGTTAAGGTACAGCTAAGGTTTTACGATATCATTTAATGATTTGTACCATCCAAAGTCTGTTGAGTCAAGAAAATTTTCACTACAAGGAGTTAAGTAGTATTCTCCAAGAACGAAAAGCAATATTCTTAAATGTCTGTTTTTAACACAGACAGATGAGAGGGTTTTGAGATATATTGGTGTATATGTAGTGAATATCGAATGTCATAAAATGACTTGCAGTTTCTTGAAGGATGTAAAATCGTATAACCTTAATGAGGTATTTCCTCTAGTTTATCGAGCGTTCCCTCAGACAAGGCGTTGCTTTGGCAAAACTTAGTAGGCCTTTTCTGGTGATGCTTTGTACCTATCTAGTAACATCACAACCTGTTCGAATTTGGGTATTTTAAACACTAGACAACGAAGCAACAATGCATGTTACTAGTTTGTGAAGGTGTGTGTGGTGCACTTTATCTCCCACTCCGACCTTTATCCGCATTTCAACCAAACCAATAATAAATAACTGAAATATGTACAGTAGTAAAACAGCGTCGATATTATTTGATGGTAGCCTCATGAGACGTTTATCCCCTGACTACATACCGTAGAACAGATGGACTACCATTCTAACATCTGCTTCTTCAACGGTAACATGAAGATCAGAGCAGCTTTCAACTTCCTGATTTGTTACCTGAAGAGCATCTCTATTATCATTGCTATCTCTCATGGCCCACTTAACACAGTAACTACAGAGGTTTCGTGCCTTTTCAATGAAGAAATTTGGAGTATCTCTTTGTTTTTGTTAGAAAACCGGAACATCCCATTGAACTGAAATTAAATTGTCATCATTTCAACTGGATCAAAAGCTTTTTTTTCGCTCTCTTTCTTCTTCTTTAAGAGACGGTTCAATACGAAGCGAGCTCTCATCTACATGTCACTGCAGAAGAAGCAGATGCTAGAATGAAAGTTTATGTATTCCACCATGCTGTTCATTCAGGGAATAATTGTCCCATAGTGCAATAAAATGACGCCGACGCAGTTGTACTTCGGTACTTCGGTATATATTTCAGTTATTTGCAAATTATTGGGAAAACGTGTGAATAAAGATAGGAGTGGGAGATAAAGTGCGCTACAACCCCTTCACAAACTCGCAATACGTATTCGGGCCTCATTGTCTACAATTTTGATAAAGGTCCATATTCGAACAGGCTATGACATTACTAGCAAGATAGGTACAAAACCACCTGCCTTGAAATTATCACCTAAAAAATCCTACTAGGTTTTGCCGAAAACAACTTCTTGTCTGAGGAAATGCTCGATAGAGCAGATGAATATCTCATTAAGGTTTTACATCCTTCAACAAAATGCAAAACGTTTGATGGCCTTCGATATTTACTGCATAGTGCATATACACCAGTACATTTTAGAGCTTCCACTAGTTAGAAGAAGATGTTTAAAGATACGGTTTTTTGTTCTTCGAGAATACTTAACTCGTTACATCTACTTCTTCTTAACTCGTTACATCAACTTCTTGACTCAACAGACTTTGGATGGTAATCAACAACTGATTGGTTAAAGATTGAGATATCTCTTAATACGATACCCATAATTGTACAGTGCAAACGTACAACCTGTTGTATTTATACGTGCAAATGGTTGCAAAGAATACTACAAAAGTGGAGAAAAATGCAAACAATTATAGTTAATGGATGGCATGGACTTGCTTGATTTTTTTATTTAAATGAAAATGTAAACTTTTTCATTTGCTTGTTTACAATACACCTTTTGTGTTTAAGTACATATTTTGAATATAAAATCTTGCTTTAAATAAATTTTAATATTTTCAACACATATTATTTTATAAATCGAAATAATGCTGTAACATTTAACACCCGTCGAAACATTTGAAGTCTAGAAAAGGTAAATCAGAAAAAAAATTTTTGTGAGAGTTCACTATAAAAACTGGATTAATTGTAATTCATGAATATATGAAATAAACAGAAGAAGAACCTTTGCAAGTGGTACTGAAAGTTACAGAAAACACATTAAATATTGCAATAAATTACGATCATTATTACGATCATATTATTACGATCATTATTAGCGGAGAATATTTTCATCTAAACAGGGAGGCTGGCAAAAAATTATTACCAATTTTTGCGGTGTTCCAAGAACTAAAATTTAAATAGTTCAAAAAGAAGATGTACTAAAATATATGGGTCAAGAGCCTAGATGGAGAAAATAAATAAATTAATACTGAAAAGTTTTATCAATGCTGTTCTGTTCTGATTTCAGTCATCATTTCATCTTCATTGTCTTCATACCTACTCAAACGATCTACATTATCTCCATCATTATCTTCTTTATGCCATCTAATGTAAAATAAAGGAATATTAAGATCTTCACAAGTTTTTATTTTATGGATCAATTTAAAAGCCAAACACGTCTACCTCCCGAATTATGGCTTCATTTACCGGAATCGTAAATTACTCGTCTTCAAACTAAACAAAGTCATAAGTCGTAGTTTTTTCCCAATCACAATCACTTGGTACTGTGTAGTATTTATCAAATGAGCATTACCCCACTCATCAATATTCCCCACAGAGTCACGTATCATTGATTACAAAGTAACGGAGTCAAATTGAGACTAATAATTCTGAAATGTGAATTGTCTGGTCAGGGCAGTTTTTTTGTTTTAATGTGTTCAGGGGGCCAACTTAAGTTCACAGTACAGTTTTGATATTTGGAGAGGTCCGCGTATTATTTATTTAAACAATTTAATTTTTTAGACCGCGCCTCCCATCAGTTGTTTTTAAATATCTCGAGATCTATAAGTCCATGGAAATAAACAAAGAAAAGGAAATACTTTTATGAGTTGTGCACTGAAATGTAAAAAAAAACATACATACCGAATTAAGAACCCGCACTCGAAAATTCAACATGTCGTCAGCCTACTGTCGTCTAGACTTTTACGATATTACTTGGCGATTTTGAGAAAATATATTCTCATTTTCTTTAAAAAATTATTTGATTAAAAATGTCATTAGCTCTCTTAGTATGAATTAGTACAACCAGATGTCTTGAACAATGTTGCTGAGTCATTTTCCTTCGAAAAAAAAAAAATGAAAATGCCAAAATGAAGAATTTCCTCAAGTTTTATTTGAAGAGTTTACCTCATGTCTCATTTCCAGAAGATTATTATTATTATTATGCTCTTCACAAACACGAAAACGAAGAGTATATTGCATCTGAGTGGCATATTTCTAAAACCTTAAATATCGCGCATAGAGAAAAAAAATCATCATTGTCTACTATGTCATAGAAAAGGTACACTTGATAGAACTTGATAACCCCAACCGTTTTCGAGAAAACTGCCGTAAAAATTTCAAGAATTCTTTGCAAACAAATTCAATTTGAAAATTGTATTTATTGAAAAGTGTGACGTCTTAATTCTGTAATTTACATACAATTTCATTATTTTGACTAACTTAAGCTTAAAAAATGTTTCCCTACCAAATTGGGAGAAGATCGGCAAGAGGTAGTAGAGATATTGCAAAAAAAAAGAAGAAAAAATCAAATTTTGACACCTTGTATTTTTTTCACAGCAACAATTTACTAAAGCATGTTTGGTTATATCCTCATATTTTGATCCAAAGAATCTACCCTTGAACTGTGGCCTATTATTAGTGGTCCACCCTGTACAAGTATAAAAAAATGAAATTAAATTCGTGACATTAATTCTAAATAAAAACCTCCAGTTACTATATTATATTTCAAACAGACATTTAAAGAGGTTGTATCCCTCATAGTGATTAGATTTTATTCTCCTATTTTTAAGACTTCTGTGCTAGAGTATACAAAATAAAAAAAAAATAAAAACTTTGAACAATATTGCTTCTCACCACTTAAATTAATAGTCCAATTAATAAGCCGGAAAAAAGTGTAAAATGTAAATTCCTTTTTTCACGTATTCCCTAGACCCCAGGAACATTCATCAGCATTGACTCCTGCATTAACTCCGAAGATGAGAAAGTTAGGGGGGTTTGAAGTGCCCCAAAAAGTAGCTGTCTTAAAATTTATAAAATTAATATTTCGCCTCGGAAATGGGCTCTAGGAGGTTTTTTAGGTCGTTGATCACGAATCCGAAGTTCAAATTGAGGAACTCCATATTCCAATATGGAATTCTTGTCATTTTTTTATGAAAATTCCACTTTTTCGGGCGGAAATTTAAATATGAATATTGTGCTGCGGAAGTGTGCTCTAGGGGGGTTTTTGGCTCGTTGATCACGATACCAAGGTCCAAATTGAGAAATTCCATATTCCAGTATGGAATACATATGGAAAATTCCATTTTTTCAGAAAAAATTTAAATATTATCGTTTTACCTCGAAAATGTGCTCTGCGATATCGTTTGGTTCACTGAATACGAATTCGAGGTCTAATTCAAGTAATTCCAAATATCTCATCAGAAGTACTGTTGGTTAGATTTGTCTATGTTTTTTTATATGTATATGTTTTTGTCTATATCTGTGCACTTATTTATGTGTTTATATGTGTGTGTATGTATATAATATATAATTAAATTTAAAGCTATGAAACCCATCCCTCCCCTCGTTTTTGAGGATGTTGAACACAAATAATAGGGTGAAGAAAGTTCTTAGTCATGCGCATCCCCTGAAACGGCCAAAAACCACCCCTTTCTGCTTATTTCTGATATGACAACTTGGAATCGACTATTTTTGCAGGGATTCTTTGTTTTTTCATGGGGAAATAACAGATGGTGAAAGGTGATATCAGGTAGTAGACCGCAACCGCCCTCGGGGGTTGAATATACTCTGTCAGGGGGTATAAAATTGTTTTCTATTACTTCCACATCCAGTGGAAGTATAGTAACGACAAAAAAAAATTTAAAAATTGTTATTGTTCGAATAGGCTTAGAATGTCACGAAACGTCAAAATTTCTGTCTGTCTGTCGGTCTGTCTGTAACTTTTTTTGTGCGCACGTTTACTCTGGAACCGTTTGAGATATTGACTTGAAATTTGGTACACATATGTACTTTAACGAGATCTAGAACTAGATTATATTTTCGTCTTGTTCCGTCGAAGGGTTGGGGGGAAAATTGGGGTAAATTTGGGGAAATAGGTAAATCAAGCAGGTAAGAGTCCATAAAATTGGTATTTAGTATATACAGGAGAAGCTGAGGTCTCAAAAAAAAATTTTAGCATTAGCCACCCCCATTACCGCCCCCACCCCATTATTAAAGGGGATGAAAAAAAATGTGATTTAGGGTGTGTACAAGAACCAGAAACCTCAAAATGTTTTTTTACTTCATCCACCCCCACTACCACCCCCTATCACCACCCCCACCCCGCTACCGATGTGGGGTATCGTTTTATGGGTTTTTGGGGTAGAGGATGTCAAATATTATATTATTAAAGTTCCATAAACAATTATTTTCACATACAAAATTTTTTCGTTGTGAATGACTTAGATAAAAAATTTGGATGTGGAAGTAGTGATTCCTTGGGCAGCGGTTTTTTTTTAATTGTTAAAGACGTTTGCCCCCGTTTTCGAGGATGCTGATCAAGGACAGTGGTGAGAGTGAATTGTGACATCCTGAGAGGGTTAGAAACACCCCAGGAGGTGGAAAATTTGCTTTTTTTATTTCCTAATTTGTTTATTGAGTGGGAGTGGTTTCAAAGTCACCATTTGTTCATTTTACATCCTCATCAAAAATCTATACTCGCAAGGATTTGAAATTCATGTTCCTTAAAACGGAATATAAGGAAGATAATACTATTGGTAAAAAGTTATGTTTTTAATAAATTATATATACACTACACGATTTTGAGTACAATATAATAGTTTTAACAAAACATTAATATAACCTAGGGCGTGCAAAGAGAATTACATGACATATTCCTCGAAAAGAACATCACATTCAATGCTATTGTCTCCTTCTTCATCGCACACATCATCCTTTTCCGATTCATGATCGGAAATATACACTTTGGGTATAAAATTTAGAAATTTTACTGCATTATCATAACTATTATCATTGGATTCGTTTGTTCCTATGCTTGCTTCATCATCTTCATCCTCTAGCGCACAATTCTCACAAAATTTACTCTGACAAGTCTCACAAAAAACGCTACACAGTAAATTCATCAGCATCGATTCGCACATCCGCCTTACAATTACAATAATTATAATCTCTAAAAAAGAAGTCAATAACCAATTGATCTTCTGAAAATTTGAAATTGATGGACTATGGATACCTCGAGGACACAAGATTTACCTAGAGAACAGTAAAGGCGGCAAGAACAAATAAAATGATAATATCAGCCAAGTCGCTAGGGGTGGTTTCCGATAGTTTGGAAGTGAAGGAAGTTTCGAAACAGCGTAAAGCCATTTCTTTTCTTGATGAAGAAGAACCAACAAATCCTGAATTACCAGTTCTCGAATATGATTCAGATTATGATTGATTCATATGGTGTAAATTATATAAAAAAAATCAAGCTAAAAACGTACTCTTCGTCAGTTTACTGAACTTTTTATATAACTGTTACACATTCTATAGGATACTCTTCGCAGTTTTTTGTAAATAATGTTAGTTTTAGACATTTTTAATTTTATAGTACGAACTTAGTTGGTGAAAGATTCAGTGTACCTAAAATAAAGTAAAAATTAAAAAAACTATACCATACCACATGTGGGTTTCGAACCTGGGACCCTTGGATTCCAAGTCAAAAGCATAAGAACTACCTAACACGTAAAAAAATGTAAATTTTTACAAAAACAAAAATCAAAAAAAAATTCTCAAATTTAAATCATTAATAACATTTTTATTTACTGATCGATTTTGTTCAAAACCAATAGGGTTCTTCCCCTAGCTAACACTAACTTACTATCCAAATTTCAGTACAATCGGATTTTTCTTTTCTGAGTTATCGTGCTTACAAGAAACGTGACGGACGGACGGACGGACGGACAGACGGACGAACGGACGGACAGACGGACATTTTGAAAGTTGTTTAGAATTCGTTCACTAACACAATGATATGAAATTTTTTTCTCTACGAAAGATATTTATGATTTTAGAAATGTGCCGATCAAATACAATATACTCTTCGTTTTTGCGAAGAGTATAATAATGATAAATTAAGAACTATTTTATCACACAGAATACCACCTTTTGTACCAACACAATATAAAATTGCCGTGTACATTATTTGAAATGCTCGTAATATTCATACATAACTTTTATCTTCAAATTGACTTGAAAAATTATTTTGAAATACTCGTAATATTCATATAATTTTTTTCTTCAAAGTGAAATTTGACACGAAGAATGGCACGTATTCCACACTGGAATTTGGAATTTCTCAATTTGGACCTCGGAATCGTGATCAGCGAGCCAAAAAAAACCCTAGAGCACACTTCCACAGCACAATATTCATATTTAAATTTCCGCCCGAAAAAGTGGAATTTTCATAAAAAATGGCATGAATTCCATACTGGAATATGGAATTTCTCAATTTGGACCTCGGAATCGTGATCAGCGAGCCAAAAAACCCCTAGAGCACACTTCCACGGCACAATATTCATATTTAAATTTCCGCCCGAAAAAGTAGAATTTTCATCAAAAAATGGCACCAATTCCATACTGAAATATGAAATTCCTCAATTTAGGATCAGCGAGCCAAAAAACCTCCCAGAGCCTATTCCTGAGGCGAAATATTAACCTATAAATTGTTTTAAAACAGCTACTTCTTGGGGCACTTCAACCCCCCCTCCCCCTTTTTTATCATCGGAGTTAATGCAGATGTCAATGCTGATGAATGTTCCTGGGAATCTAGGGAACACGTGAAAAAAGGAATTTTTCAAATCGGTGCTGTTCCACCACTTTTCCACATTTTCCGGCTTATTAATTGGATTATAATTTTACTTGGAAAATATAATATCAATTTTTACGACATATTTTTGTAATGTCAATGAAATTTGACTTGTATTATAGTTATTTTATAGTTATTTTATTTTAAAAGTAATTTATAAAATCTATAGGTAATATGCATTTAATAGTAGACGGGGAGTCACTTATATTTCCTATAGACATAAAAGTCTAATAATTATCTTCATTTAACAAAGTCGTTAATTAAATAGATGTAAGATTGTAGTATAATTTTTAAACAACTCAATAAATTAGTTTTAATTACCTTAACATTACAGCATAAAGAGGTCCAACGATATAATTCCTTGTAATAGTGTAATTAATAATAGCAATCAACTAATATTTTATTGTTCCACGTTACAATGATTATGTTGTGTTAGCTATTTACGCTGCATAAATTGCTACATTGTAAATTATCTATTAAAATAAAGCCTCTTTGTATATATCGCTGTTCTAGTTCTAAAGTTTAACATGTTATAGTATCTTTAATTCCGATACTCAAGAATCCCTTGATTTATTTTAGGAAAAAGTTCATATTATTTATGTGATAATGAAGCGCTTTATCTCCAAAAGGTTTCAGCACCTAATAACAGGAACTATTTCTATTAATAAATACTAGTAGTACTTACCTACTTTATAGAACTTGTGATAAGTATAGATAAGAAAACTAATAATAATAATAATAATAATAATAATAATAATAATAATAATAATATTTATTTATAAATAAATATACAGTGTAAATATATTCTTAATTATAAAGTAATTATTCATAAATAAACATAAAAAATGAGAAAAATAACTTTTAGATTATAAATATGTAATAAATTTAATGCAAATATCCAGGATTGCTTAAGTTAATGCTTGTCTGCAAAACCGGGATACTCTGTATTGGAATCTAAATAATTTAAATTAATATATTACATTATTCATTTAGACTTAATTAAATAAACAATAGGAGGGGTTAAAAATGAAATTATTAGTGCAGTGTCATTCTATCTGACATAAATACAAAATTCTCTGGTTGCTTACCTACAATAGAATACTTATTTGATTTTGTATTAACCAATGCGTAACTGTTTTTTTAAAGCTCTTTAAATATACTCTATTTTTTAATACTTGTGGGAGGGTATTGAAAACTTTTAGTCCAACGTACTTAAAATAGCGTTGCCCTAGTGTTTTCTGAGCTTTAGGTAATGTTATATGTTCGTGGTATTTATATCTTGTATGGTAAACATGTAAAATATTGCAAGACAATAAATTATTTTTTGCCAAGTAAATAAGCGCTGCTTTGTAGTACAAATTTCTCATATTTAATATGTTATAATTTTTGTACACTAAATCGGAGGTTTGTACATTATTTTTGTAATACGCTTTTGGGCAACTTCCAATGGCTTCAGGGTATTTGCATAGGAACCACGCCATCCAACTATTCCATACATTAACAAGGACTGTACTAACGCATAGTAGATTGAACGTAAGTTCTCTGTATTGACAATCGAGACCATTTGCTTAAATAAGTACATTAAAGATCTTAGCTTTTTTGTTAAAGCTTGAATGTGGTGGTCCCATTTCAGTCTGCCATCTATTATTATACCTAAATATTTAAAAACGTTGTGGCACTTTTGACTAGAAAATCTCATGCAGGAGTCATTTCTATGTAAAAGGTACACTTAATGTAGACCATTTTCGAGAAAACTGCCGCAAAGATTTCAAGAATTCTTTGAAAACAAACTCAATTTGAAAAGGGCAAAGTGTATTTATTGAAAAGTGTGCATTGGGGACGTCTTAGCTCTGTCAAAATGTCAAACTAATGAAAATTTTACGTAAATGACAGAACTAAGAAGTCACCAAAGCACACTTTTCAATAAATACGAGCTGTCCTTTTCAGACTGAGTTTGTTTTCAAAGAATTTTTGAGACCTATGCGGCAGTTTTCTCGAAAACGATTGGAATTATCAAGTTCTATCAAGTGTACCTTTTTTACGTAGAAATAACTCCTGCATTAAATTTTCTAGTCAAAAGTGCCACTACGTTTCGTAAAATGAAAAGAGAAAAAAATATTCATCATCAGGTATAGCTCACTAAGCGCCCTCCATGGACTAGCGTCATGTAATATACAAATTATTATTTCTTAGCTTAATAAATGTTTTCTTACCAAATTGGGAGAAGATCGGTCAAGAGGTAGTTCAGATATTGCAAAAAAAAGAAAAAAAATTACAATTTTGACACCCTGTATCTTTTTCCACAGCAACAATTTACTAAAGCATGTTTGGTTATATCCTCATATTTTGGTCCAAACAATCTATCCTTGAACTATGGACTATTATTAATGGTCCACCCTGTATAAAATAATCTCCCCAAATCAAAATGCTCATACTAAATATTAAAGCACGCATACGACTGTTACTAATTTTGCTCTGAAACGTATGGAGCAATAGACGGAGAAGCTTTCAACTTTGAGACTATACATTTTACTACGGCAATCGAAACCGTAGACTAAGATATATTACTGGCAAAACTTTTTAGGTATGGTAATAGGCGAATAAATCTACAGTTGTTTAAAAGACATCTTCAGGGGCACATTCAGAAGGTTCAACTGCCAAATGTTAATACAGGCTCCAGCTAGTGTACCTCAGGGATCAATTCTGGGCCTTATGTTGACTATAATTTATGTAAATGTTCAAAATCTTTTCCAGTACCATATAAAATTTATAACAATTATGTATATAATACGCAGACGATACCAATATATTAATAACTAATGAAGCAGTGTGTATAATCAACGTGTTTTTGTTTAACAAAAAGTTACAATAAGAATTTTAGAATCTAGGCTATTGAAAATTCTTTAGAAATATTTTTCGTCAATTGATCATACTAAGGGTTATTGGTACCTATACCTTTAAAGTCTCCTCATATGCTTTTCAAAACAGGGCTGTATTTACCCAAAATATAATCATAAACGTATAATAAATAATTTAAAAGCCTAATGACCGAGGTCCTGCTACTTTTGAAATAAAAGTCGTCACGACCATAATACTCGTCATGAGTTCGAACTTCAATTTGCTACTATTTGTTAGTTACTACTTTTATTATTTTTTGTGAATGTATTTTTAAAGCTTTCTGTGACTGTCTCCTGAAATATGTTGTTTTTTTTATATATGTATATATTGAAATAAACTTATCTATATATTTGATGATATCCTCAGAGGGTCTGTAGCGCCCTTAGTAAACATTTCTCCATACATGTTTACAGGAACTTTTTTATCATTTTTGCATGATTAGTGAACTCCTAAATGGACGAGACTTAGTTTCTTAGCACCCAGTATAGAATCTGAATATCTTCATAATTCCTAACAAATAATATTATGTAAAAATAAATTTTGTCGCAAAATTATGAATACTTGATTTGATAATTGCACCAGAATTTGTCCATAAAACAGTGAAATTTAGTTAAGACAATAAAAGACAACAAAAAAACAAAATGTGCCAATCAAAATAATTTGCATGAGAAATAATTGTAGAAACTAATTCAATAATTTCTGAAGCAGAGAGAAATAATGAATTACTTGTCATGTGTTTTTATTTGAAGAAATGTTTATTAAATTAAAATTTATAAAATTGACTATTTCTTTGTCATCGGTTCCTATTACACGCTAGTAAATAATATTGAATACTTTTGGAGACCATTAGAAGGTACACAGCGTCAAAAACTGCTAAGCTACAGGGAACCATTTAAAATATGATTAGTTGACTTGAATGACAAAAACCACATTTCTAAACTCGAGGAGCGCTAACAGATTTTTTGCAACCCTTTTCCGTTGCGAAGTATTAATGCTCCTGCTCAAGTTTACAAAATTTGATAGTGGCTATAAAAGCGGACATTCTCTAAGAAAAAGGCAATTTATTAATTTTATATTATTAGCCTCTTGCAACTTCTTAAAATATATAAAAACTATCGATGTAGTTAGTGTACTAGTGTTCTAGATCTACCGGCCAAATTTTGCCACGTTACTCAACATCAAATTTTATACCGAGTTGATTGCCAAACGTATTCGATAGAATTACGTTGGAGATATCATCATCTAACAATTTCCATCCGTCCAATCCCATTTGGAAATGGAAGAAAACTTTGCCGTACTCTGCCAATTAATAAAAAGGTCCTTCCAGAAGACTTCCACTGTATATGCTATCCGCCAGGAGATAAAAACAATTTTGAAATAACAGAGCATCTATGCAAGAAATTAATCACAATTTAATACTTTGTTTAAAAAATATAAATATTTATATAATAGTCCGAGGAACGAACTCTCACATCATTTATGTCATTTTATGTATCTTATAATCAGCGGAAAGCTTATCATTCTCAGGTAGAAGATGGATGGCAGCGGATCTACCAACAGGAACCTTCAATACTGAACTCAGAACTCATATAAATATTAAAAACTAGCAAATCAGCTGGGGTTTATAATATTACGGCCAAGACGATTAAGTTAGTTAGATTAGATTAGATTGAAGGGAGGAGCTGACCGTTTGGCCTTGACCACCTGTGGATATTATCTCCTAATCTAATTCGTTTAAAGCTCCTTATCCAACTTTATCCTTTGTAGCCTTGATAGGGGCTCCTTAGTATAACTATCTGTCTTTGCTTTTTCCTCGCCAAGTAGTTGGAATCTCAGTCTGGCTAGGCCTTCGCAGTGATACAGCATATGTACTGAGGTTTCCTCTTCCCCTTGACAGAATCTGTATGTTGCATCCTCTGCCAAGCCCATATGCTTATTTAGCCTAGAGTGTCTAGTTAGAAGACCTACCATTATCCTAATGGCCTCTCTATTTTGGCATAGTAGACTTTGCGTGAATTTGGCCGATCGTTCTTTAATGAACTCTTTAGCCTGTCTCTGTCGAGGGAAACTCCTCCACTATTCTAGGGATTTTTCTTGTACTCATTTATTTGGATGATCGTTGCCATGGTTTAGTCACACCACAAAAGGGTTCGGGACCTACCAGGGCATTAGACGCGCCCTCCCGAGCCAATTCATCAGTCTTTTCATTCTTCCTGTGTCCCTCGTGTCTTGGTACCAAAAGACACGTCACTCTATTCTGACTTCCTATAAGGGCATTCATACAATCCCATGCTAGTTTTGAATCGACCTACATGGAATCGATTATCTTTAGCGCTGCTTGGCTGCCGGAAAAAAATGACAATTAAATAGTTAACAGTTCCTTGCCTCACTATTTCCTTTGCGCACCACTGCACTGTATAGCGGCCACTTCAGCCTAAAATACTGTGGCATTTATTTCTAGCCTTATCATCGGGATTTCCGTTTCCGACCTTATCCTGTAAATCCTAGCTCCGACTCCCTATTCTGTCTTGGAGCCGTCCGTATACCAGATTGTTTGTACTGATATCAAAGGGCCGTTCTTCTACCTCTCTTGTCTGGTATTTTGATTTAAATTTTTTTATGGAAGTTATACTTTGGGATCATTCTGTCCGTGGGCGGAATGGGATCTGCCTTCAGCTCTGAGTATAACGTTTGGTGCTCTGTTCCATGTTGTTGCCTTATGGATGTTGTGCCTTGCATTAGCCTGTGCAACACTGAACGAACTTCTCCCTGGATAAAAATGTGTAGTGGAGGCAGATCTAATAGGACCTCCAATGCAGCAGTGGCGCAGTTTTTATGACCCCCGTGGCGCACAGGCAAGCAAGCCTTTGTACGCCACTTAATAGCCTTATCGCTCCCAGCTGCAGTGTCTTGGTCCACCATACCACCGATCCATAGATTATTATGGGTCTAACGACCATAGTAAATAACCGTAGGCTCATCTTGAGGTTTAGCCCCCAGTTTTTTCTACACGTCTGTCTGCACCATCCCGGGGCGATCGTTGCTTTTTGTGTGACTTTTTGAGTGTGTGTATTCCATGTCAGTTTTTGGTCAAAAATTACTCACTGGCAAATGGAATTTCCACTCATTTCAGGCATCCCAAAGATCTTTTTTGTGTGAAGGTGACGACTGTAGTTTTGTGAAGATTTATGGACAGACCTTCCTCATTACACCACCTGCCGACATTGCTTATGACTCTTTGCGACCGCTCTGATATGGTGTTCGCAAACCGCCCCTTGACTGATATTGCAATAAGAGACTTCTGCGGAAATTTTTCGGAGGAGTTCGTCAACAAAGGTTGCCCACAGCAATGGAGATAGTACCCCTCCTTGAGGGCAGCCTATACTCACCTTCGCCTCAGTGGTAGCCTCGCCTAGATTGGATACTATTATCCTCTTATCTAGGCTGGCTTTAATCCGCTGGCAGAGTACTGTTGAGACACCTTTATTTGACAACGCATTCGTTAGTGATTGCATTGTCGCGTTGTTGAACGCTCCTTCTATATCAAGAAATGTTGCCACTGCCATTTCTTTGTCATCTAATGACTTCGTCAGTAGCTTGTTAAGTTAGTTGGTGAATATGGAATGAGAGTTCATCACAGAATGTGCCAAAAAATGAGTAAAACAGGAATCTAGCCCGATGAGATACATAAGCTGTGTACCATTATATAAGAAGGGAGCGACAGATGTCTGTGATAACTTTAGATTTCTGTCATTAATATTACATGCAGTAAAGTAATTACGTATATTCTTAAATCCAAATTTCAGCATTATCTGCCTCGGCAAATACCTCCTGAGCAAGCAGGCGTTGTTAGAGAATACGATACTAAAAAGCAAATACTAAATTTAAACTTATCGAGAAGGCAAGAGAATATTCGTTGTCGTAGTCTACCGTAAGACTTTTAACAATGTGAAATGAGACAAAATATGAGCTATATTATTGGATATGGGGACATCCATACACCTGTACTTTATTATTTTCCGACTGCATGGAGAAAAACTTGCTTTGGCGAAAGTAGCTAGAGGCGGAAACAGGATATCTAACTTGAGATTCACAGATGATACCACCTTAGTTACAGAAAACAAGAATGAACTCATATCCCTGCTGGACGGTAAGGTCTACTTATGGCTTAAGGATAGGATTTTGCAGAGTGAGGGGGAAATATGCGTTTATTTTCGGTTTATTATAAATACTTAAAAAATTATAAATGGTATAATCTTTAAAATAGTTTCAGGTACTTCCCATTCCTCTAAAGAATAAAATTGTATACAGTTTTTGTCGTACCTTTTTTACGAAGTTAAGTTCCATGCTCTAATAATGACATTAGGAACTATTTTTATTGACAAACTACAATATTCAAGTACAACAGAAAGAGTGACCCCAAAAACCGCCTATTTTCTCGCCCTCAAATGTTGTTTGAATCTAAGTGCTAAATTATTGTTAATAACGAGAGCATCCTGAATACAAAATTTCAAGATGAGCATGTGTTTGATTTTTGAGATATAAGGGATTGAAGTTGTGTTATGCGTGATGCAATAGAGGAAAAAAAACTATTGTGAGAATATTGGTCATCGTTCCACACACTGCAATCAGAATGCAATATCTGGTACATTCACTAACTTTTCCCTGACTCAGGTTCATAATTCAAGATATGGGGTAGTATTGCATCCTGTGATGGGTTCGTTTCGTGAACTAGGTCATAACAGATTCATGGTTCATTCCTATTATTAAAGCTTAGAGGGTTCAAGCTTTTTCGCCAGTTATTGGAGCTTTCGTGCAGTTTGGTATAGTATTGGGGTAGTTTTCACCCCCTTAAGGGCGTCTCTCAATTGCTTTATGTAAGCCCTAGTCAACACCTTCGTTCATGCATTCAGCCAATAGACTTATATTATATTTCTGTTCATGGAAACTCTATAACTCAATAGCATCATTTTTACCTATTTTCATCCTTATATAGGGGATGTCTTTGGTTCTTCTGAATTAATCAATGGATTCGTCGATATTAGATATGAATGCGTCGAAAAATTCTAGGAATATGTTGATTGCTATGCAATAACTGATAAATATTCACTTTTTGTATGGCTTTGAATTTTTTGATATGCTCCTATGTTACATCATGCTTGTCACAATTTTAATCTCTCATATCTCAAAAACCAAAGATATGCTCATCCTGAAATTGTTTATTCAGGATGTTCTCATCATTAACAATAATTTAGCACTTAGTTTGAAACAAAATTAGAGGGCGAGAAAATGGGCGATTTTTGGGGTCACTCTTAACAATAAAACATATATATATAGTTGTAATCGTTAGGACAATAGCAAATGTCTAAAACAGTTTTAAAGATTAGGCATACTATGTCTGATTTTTTAAATATTTATAATAAATCGAAAATAAACGCTTACTTACCTCTCATTCTGCAAAATCCTATCCGTAAATTACAAAAATTTGTAAACTAAAATTTTAGACAGAATGGCTTACTACCCCACAGTCACCTACACTGTGAGGTAGTAATCAAGACGGTATGACTTGAAGACTAGGAATATGATATTTGGAGTAGAATACGGATGGCAAGATTGGCAATTTGCCAGTTGAGCTAAATCTAGTGCAACAGAAATATCACGAGACGCACACAGATTTGACTTGTAACGTCCTAGTTTTATTCATTTTTCTTTACACTTCTGAGCATATACCGTTAGCGAAGCAGGCAGACGGCGCACAGTGGCGAGAAATGCCAGCGTTCCACCCAAATTACTCTAGAGATCATAAATTTTAAGTTATTGAAACATCTTTTTTTTTTTTAAATGTTCATCTTAAATTTACCTATCGATCCCTCTAGCCGGATTTTGAAATTTCATTTTTCATTTTTTTTTTAATTTTTAATAGAAAATCATATTTTTACAAAAAAATACTATTTTTTCTATTAAATTTATTCTAACGGGCCGTAAATTTGAGTTTTCGTAACAATTTTTTTTTAAATCTTTGTTTTTTAATCAGCTATTGATCTGTCTAGATGAATTTTTGATTTAGTTATTGACAACTGTCAAAATTACTGTCAAATATAAAAAAATACGATTTTTGGATAAATAATTCATACAATGACAGGTTGGTGTTCAGAAAAATATATATAGTGTTTTCAATGTACCTGGTTCCGAAGTTGACAAGAAAATATGTATTTCTAAATTTGGCAGCTGCCATAATTGTTGTCAAATTTCCAAAGATAGATGGAAGAGCTTATTAATTTTAAAAATACCCTGTAAATGTATAGAAAAATAGATATATACTGTTTTTGATCTGTTTGATTTAGTAATTGACAGGAAAATATGAGTTTTAAATTTGGCAGCAATGTGAATATATAGCAAAGCGGATACAAATTGTTTTTAATGTACCTGGTTCCGAAGTTGACAGCAAAATATGATTTCTAAATTTGGCAGCTGTCATAATTGCTGTCTCATTTCAAAATATAGAGGTAAGAGCTTATGAATTTTAAAAACACCCTATAATTGTATAGAAAAATAGATATATATTATTTTGATCTGTCTGATTTCGTAACTGATAGGAAAATATCATTTTTAAATTTGGCAGCTGACATAATTGCTGTCAAATTTCAAAACATGGAGGTAAGAGCTTATTAATTTTAAAAATAGCTTATAAATGTATAGAACAATTGATGTATATTATTTTTGATGTATCTGATTTCGTAAGTAATAGGAAGATATAAGTTTTAAATTTGGCAGCTGCCATAATTGCTGTCAAGTTTTAAGGTGTGCAGATTAGAAGTTATTAATTTCAAAAATACCCTTTGAATGTATAGACAAATAGATATATATTATTTTTTATCTTCCTGATTTATGAATTGACAGGAAAACATTATTTTTAAATTTGGCAGCTGCCAAATTTAGAAATCACATTTTCCTGTCAACTTCGGAACCAGGTACATTAAAAACAATTTGTATCCGTCTTGCTATATATTCACAGGGTATTTTTAAAGTTAATAAGCTCTGGCAGCTGCCAAATAAAAACCATATTTCCCTGTCAACTACTAAATCTGGAAGTTTAAAAACAAAATATATCTATTTTTCTATACATTTATATTGCATTTTTAAAATTAATAAGTACTGTATTTTGAAAATTGACAGCAATTATGACAGCTGCCAAATTTAAAACTCATATTTTCCTGTCAATTACTAAATCAAACAGATGAAAAACAATATATATCTATTTTTCTATACATTTACAGGTTATTTTTAAAATTAATAAGCTCTTCCATCTATCTTTGGAAATTTGACAACAATTATGGCAGCTGCCAAATTTAGAAATACATTTTTCCTTTCAACTTCGGAACCAGGTAAATTGAAAACACTATATATATTTTTCTGAACACCAACCTGTTATTGTATGAATTATTTATCTAAAAATCGTATTTTTTTATATTTGACAGTAATTTTGACAGTGTCAACAACTAAATCAAAAATTCATCTAGACAGATCAATAGTTGATTAAAAGACGAAGATTAAAAAAAAAATGTTGCGAAAACTCAAATTTACGGCCCGTTAGAATAAATTTAATAGAAAAAACAGTATTTTTTTGTAAAAATATGATTTTCTATTAAAAATTTAAAAAAATGAAAAATGAAATTTCAAAATCCGGCTAAAGATAGGTAAATTCAAGACGAGCATTAAAAAAAAGAATGTCTCAATAACTTAAAATTTACGACCGAAGTATTTTTTTTTATTAGATTTTTTTGAAGATTTTTTCTTAATTCTCTTTCTAGAGTAATTTGGGTGGAACACTGGCATTTCTCGCCACTGTGCGGCGTATAGATACTTTCTAGATGTGGGTCTGAAGACGTTTAATACGAATTCCTTGCACAACTCATCGCAATAATATTTCGATTCTCCAAGAAATGCGTCCCCAAAAGTGACTCCCTAGCGTCGTATTTTTCCGAATTTTCTCGTTGTGCTGGATAGAGGATAATATAAAATAGTTTATCAGGGGAAATCAGAAGATAAGAGACGAAGAGGACGAGCTCCAAAACTTTGGACTGATGTCACCACGGAGCTGTTGGGAAAGATCTTTTGGTAAAGCTATGAGCCTAACAAGTAATCGCTACAGATGACGTGATGCCATAAAGGTGCGTTTAGATTAAGCCAGTAAACAGGCCAGTCGTGCTCTCCAGTAGCTGTCTGCCAGTAACTATCCCTTTATAAATACTTTATTCCAGTAACTGGACATGCCAGCAGTCCCATCACTGGCATATCAGCGAATTAAAAATATTTTGATTTTACTGTTGCCCCCACCACAGCACAGGCCAGCAACTGGATAGGTGCAAACACTACTGCGGCCACTTGACAAAATGTCTAGGTGGAGTGAGGAACAAGCGCTGCAATTTGTAAACTTGTACAAAAATAATTAAAATTTGTGGAATGTATGTAACAGTAGATACAAAAAATATTAAGTTTACGTTATCTTATGAATTCCTCTAAACTCTCAGATATTGTATCCCTATCTTCTGGAATTATATTTGACAGAGAGGCCTTAGATATGCGAAACCTAATTGATAACATTCTAAAATTTGTTCCCGTAGCCCAGTCAATGAACGTTCAATAAGGGAAATGCCGAGATCACAATTTTTGACTTGAGAGATGTATTTGGGCTATTTAGGAGGTAAACATACCAAAAGTCCCCGAACGTAGGAGGTGGGGGGGCACGAAGAAGGTAATGGTTTTTGGTTTTTCGCTTATATCTCGAAAACGGTTAGCCCTAATCAAAAAGTGGTTATATGCAAAATTAAAGCTGACTACATTTTCTACAATAATGTTTCTATTAATTTTTTTCGTATCTGTTATGGTTCAGTAATGAATTGTATATCTTTTGACGGTATTCTAACTTTATTACAAATTTATTATAAATTGAAAATAAATTTTAATAATCATCGTAGAAAAAAATTTCTTGTACAGATATCCGTTTCACAGTAGACTGAACTGAAATATCGAATAAAAAAATGTCTTTGCGTCTGTAAGTGTGTGTGTGCGTATATATCTATGTGTGCGTGTATACCGTTTCTTGTAGACTTAAAATATTTGATTTCAATTTGGAATATATGTAAAACAGCATATTACCATAATCCCTATTGAAATTGGGCCATATCTGTAATACATGGTGATAACCAGAAGCCTACAAACTCTCATACATAAAATACGTTTTATTTTAATTTCAGAACAAAGTATTACTAAGCATACAAAAATAAGATGTATAAGATTTCTAAAGTGCAATGTACCGGGTGTATGTTAGGCAATTCAACTTTATTTAATTTAGATGATATATCAGTGTTATCCTAAAATATGGAACATGGTATTTTTAATAACATTATTATCAAGTGAGAATCGTAGGCCTCTGGTTATCACCATGTATTATAGATATGGGCCAATTTCAATAGAGATTATTGTAATATGCTGTTTTACATATGTTCCAAATTGTAATCAAACATTAACAGAAGTTATCGTGTTTACAAGAAGCGGTATATACGCACACATAGATATACACGTACACACCCACTTACAAACGCAAAGATATTTTTTATTCGATATTTCAGTTAAGTCTGTTGTGAAACGGATATCTGTACAAAAAATTTTTTTTTACGATGATTATTACAATTTATTTTCAATTTATAATAAATTTATAATAAAGTAAGAATACAGTCAAAAGATATACAATTCATTACTGAAACATAGCAGATACGAAAAAAAATAGCCACTTTTTGATTAAGGCGAACCGTTTTCGAGACATGAGCGAAAAACCAAAAATCAGGACCTTCTTCATGCCCCCCTGCATCCCCCCCCCACCTCCTACGTTCGGGGACTTTTGGTATATTTACTTCCTAAATAGTCCAAACACAGCCCTCTAGTCAAAAATTGTGATCTCAGCATTTCCCTCTAGAAACCATTCATTGACTGGACTACCGATTCAAGAAAAGCTAACGTTATCTCTAACTATACTCTCGCTGGTATAGCTTCACGCAAGAACGTATTCGAGCGCTGAATTTTCGTCTCAACAAAAGATAGCATTTGCTCAAATTATTGTGTGTAGTTATTCTCATCATTGGTTTGTATTCTTGGGGATCTTGGTTGATGAAGCTCCCATTGACCTAGCATTCATCCAATCACTTATCCAAATTCTCCTTTTTATTGTAGTTTCTTCTTCTATCATATCGACAAGCTCTTTATATGATATCAATGATAACGATCTTAGTGTACGACGCCATATACGAATTTTCCGTTCGTCCATTTTTCGTCATACTAGACTACAAACACTGGCGTTTCGTATAAAGAGTGTGGCCAGTTGAACTGCCTTTCCAGTAGCTGGGAGGACAGTTTACAAGCCAGCTACTGGCCAACTGGCAGGGCAGTTACTGGCTTAATCTAAACGCACCTTAAGACGTGCTATACAGTAAACAGACTAGAATAGTGCTTGGATACAAAATGCCTGGCAAGGTGTTGTAAATAGGAAGAAGATAAGAAGATTACACTTACTGAACTAATATCTATTAACACCTCGAGTGCCACGCTGGTCCCAAGGGACCAGCATATATGAACCGTCCGAGGCCGCGCTGATCCCATGGGACCAGCAGCAATATAAAAAGCATTTATTTAAATTAAACTCTTTAAACTACCTGAAACTTGGCCCCACAAGAGAAAAATATTTTTTTTGCTTGCATCCAACGTGTTAAGGTATTTAAATTTAAATTCGCTGTGATCCATGAGTAATATTATTCGAGAAAAAAAATTGAAAATGGAAGAAATTCTATAATAATAATTTAATAATTTACAACATTGAAGTTGTCAACAATGCCATTTGATCACTACCTCTGTATTAACGAGAAAAGTCTTCAAGGAATACCGTATATTTTTTTGCGATTGTATATATTTTTCTGATACTGCAACTCAAAAATTGTGGAAAATTAAAGATACTTATTCTTAGATTTGCGTTGTTTAAGTGGCGCCCTCATAATTATCAACCTTTTTGTATACTAAATGTTCAATCATTCCTCACACCATTGCCACCAGACTGAAAGCAAGCAGTCGCGAACAAGGACAAGGACAAGGTCATACCCTACAGCATTTAAAAAAAAATAATTTTATGAATAGTAAATTGACAAAAAGGGCGAGAATAAGGGAACAATTATTGACTTAATTTTTAAACATTCGTAATGCCTGTACTAATTCAGAATCATCCATTCTTATTCCTACCGTGGTTTATATGTATATCTAAATTTTAACGAATTATTTTGTAAATGTATGTTGTTAAACAACCGGTAAGACAAAATTAAACATTCCTAAGTAAATCACTTGATCAGCAGAAATAAGGTTACCAATTAATAAACCTTAGTTGATGTCAGCAATTAGAATTCAAACTGAATTGTGCAGGTCATTCTACGCGCATCGAACTGCATATCTGAGAAAAATTTACATTAATTAACACTTAAAGCAAGACAGGATTAAGATGTCCAATCTGGAACAATATTAGCTCATTTATATTCAATCGGAGGAAAGTTTTATACTAAATAATTAACTTCCAAAAATTTATGGTTTGTTTAGGACCAAAAGACATGAAGATAAATTTTAATTTAAATAAAAAGGATATTACAAAATTGAAGTTTTCCTTAATTGACTGTAATAATGTTAATATTGTGACTTATCTAATCAATTAAAGGTGTGTTTTATTTACTTTAGATTAAAAACAGTTGAGAATATATTTTAACAAATTTTTATTTTCTTAAATGACTATTAGTACTATCAATTAACAAGAATTAACAACCAAACTTAAATATTAATACTAAAGTAATATCCAATGGGAAATTATAGGCGAATTTATTAAAATATATAAGATGCCATTAGCTAATTAATGAGCATATTTTTTTATTAAACATGTAACGGTTAAAGATTATTATAATTAGTCGTGATAATTAAAAGAACCTATGTAAAATAAAAATATTATTCGAAAAATGGCCTTCAAGTAATGGAGGCTCGTTGAATATGGACAATTTCGATATGTTTGCGCTCCTTCACATGTTTTATTAGAAATAGTTCTTTTTCATTAATCAAAGGAAAATAAATTATTGAACGCATTAATTTAATCAATTAAAAAAATTTTTAATTTCAAATGCAGTTTTGACAATATATAATGCCAACCACCAACGCCGGGAGACAAGCTACCCTCAACCTGGGAATTCTGCAGAAGCATGATATTTCCCCTACGCAATGCTGGTCTTAAATTGCATAGCTTCTACATATACGATGATATGCAAGCCGCTAGAAGGTGGGGCGATTAACGTCGCCTAATTTTTCAATTTAAGATACGATTATAATCAAAATAGATCTGCGATTTTGACAATATAGAATATATGATTTGACGGATTTTTTTTGCGGAAATGTTGTCCTGAATTCTAAACGTTCTCTTAGATTTAGAGATAGTTACATGCCGAAAATATCAAAACCAATCTTTGATGTAATCTAAATTTGAAGAAGCGTCTACTTACATCAAAACAGTATACAATATCTTATTATCTGTATAGATCTGTCTCAGATCAAGAAACATGGTACACTGGTGTAGTCCGTTGGACAGATGTTTGTTTTGGGGTTGGGGGTGAAACACGAGCCAATATGACAATTCTGACTTCGGATTCGGTTTCAGTGGATCCAAATACATAAGGATACACTGGTATGGTCCGCCGGTCAGACCATATTTTGCGGGGGTGCTTTTTTTGGTGGGGTTTGGGGTGAAAAACGGGCCAATCTGTCAATTCTAACTTCGAATTCATATTCAGCACGTCAAAATATATAAGAGTACCCTGGTATAGTCCGCCGGACTGACCACTTTTTTGTTTTGGGGGTGTTTTGGGGGGTTAAGAGTCAAAAACGAGCCAATCTGGCAATTCTGACTTTGGATTCGGTTTCAGCAGATCCAAATACTATTTTTTAGGGTGTTTTTTGGGGGGATGACAGGATTAAACACAAAAATGGAAGAGAACAACCAGAAGTTAGATCAGAATAAACAAGAAATCAATGAAAAATTAGAAGAGAAACTAGAAGAAAATAAACAAGAAATTAATAAGAAGGTAGATGAAAACAAAGAACAAATGTACAAAAGGTTGGATAAAAACAACAAAAAATTTGAAGACATTTTGTTTCAACTAAGGGCTAATATTGATTTGGGAAGACGATTCCTAAATTTTGAAGGTAAAACGATACCTATTTTAAATAATAATAATAATAATGATATTATAATTAATGAATTAAATGGCGAACGAGCCAATGCGGAATGTGTAGTGGAAATGAGGTCCACGCATGTTATTAAATATAATAATTTTTTTATGTCCAAAAATATTGGAATAGAATATCCATTCAAGTGTAAAAAAATCATTCATGAATCAGAACTATATAAAATTAAATATTATCATAATTTTTACAAAAGTAATAAACGAATACAGAATGAAATAAAAAACACGTTACAGTCTGATAGAATCGAATCGGTAATAATAAACTACATAACTACTTTGGTAATAGTTAAAAGGAATAATAACTCAATAAGAATTTATTTAGATACATATAATCTGAATACGTCTACAAAATGGAAAATTGGCTCGCCACAGACTTTCGTATTTAAGTTATTTAGAATATTTAAAGGAAGAAAGAAAAAGAAACAAATAAAACAATAATCTTCGCAAAGTGTTATATTTTTATTAGTAGTACGTTGTAAAAAAAACATAATAAAAAAATTATGAACTAAAATATTTACAGAAATGATTTATCCATATATAACTAAGTCAAAACTATACCTAAAATGAAGAATGACAGTGTGAATATCTTAACAAATTTTCAATCTAAGAAAATTTTCAAAGTTTTTCAAATTTTATTAGATGGTGTGGGTAAATGATGTGATATTCATGTCCAATAGTAATAGAATGACAACTATATAAACTATAATAAATCTGCGCCACTGTTAACATAGCGTAATGTGTAAATATCTTAAAATTATGTTTTCAAAATCATACTTTTGCACAAGACAATAACTTAAACTAAATATAGTGAATAAACAATAACGATAAAAATTGTTAATTAGATAGAATAGGATATTCAGAAAGATAAATCTCAATAATTCTTCTATGTTTTAAGTTAGTATAAGAACATATGTGAGGCGGAAAGCAAAAAGGGACCTCTTGTCGGCGATGTCAATTTTTCAGTACAGTTGAAATTAGTGGTTTGGGTCACAATGATTGATTTTCGGATTTTGTCCTTTACAAGTTGTAATCGATTACAAAACCGATATAATTGAATGAAACACTTAAAATAATCGATAAAGCAGTCAATGTTTAGCCCTGGAAAAGATACCTCCTCACGTTTATGGAGAAATAACAGGGGACCGACAAGAGGCCCTTTTTCAAAAACGCACTAGTAACTTAAACAAAAAAAATCATAGAGATATGATTTTTGTACCAAATTGTTCAGAATTAGAGCTTAATTCATTTAATATCAATAACTAAAAATCAGAAATTGCCGACAAGTGGTCCCTTTTTGCTTTCCGCCTCACATATTGTGAAGACGCGTAAATTTTGGAAAATCATTAGAAGGAAGGAATGATAGTAGATGGTTACATGGAAATGACCAGTTGAAAGTCAGGAATGTAACTGTATTGATGAAAGCGTCATTAATATTAGATTAAAGAAAATTTTATTAAATTTAAAATTAAATTGACATGACATTAATGTCAAATTGCCATGAAAATGACAAAAAAATATGTCTTATTGAAAGAAAAATCTGAATTATTATTGAGATGAAATGGTTGAGAGGTATTAAAATCAAGTAAAAAGATTGATATTGAAAATTTTAATCAGAATATTATAACAAGAAGAAAACTACAGAATCAATTAAAGAAAATGAAACATATTTTCCAATATTGTGATTTAAAGTATAAATTACACGGTATGTCGTAGGAAACCAGATAACCAAATATATGTCAAATCAAAAAAGTCAAATTTGACTTACCAGTTGCAAATTGTTGCAGCATTAAATTCATAGTACAGTACCTAGAGGTAAAAAATATGCAAAACTTCGGAATAATGTCATATTGAACGGATTTTGTTCATTTTTGGCAGTATAATAGTAAATGCTTCACAGAAAAGTTTCTATATTGTGTGGGGGCTTGCCAATTTATAGGGGGTGGATGCCACCCCCTCTCAGGGAGTGGTACTGAAAAAAATATATATTTATTGGAGCTGAAGTAGAATTAAATTTTAAGAAGAAAAGGTTCTATGCAATTTTTTACATAAAATGATAGTTTTTAAGTTATAACGACTTCAAATTTTCGATTTTAGCTTAAAAAAAAAGGTATTTCCAAACGGATTTCGTCAAGTATCTCGAAAAGTATTACTTTATCGAAAAAATGTTACAGACCAATTACAGAAAGTATAAACTGGGAATTAAACATATTTTTTGTTTATTAATGTAGGTTTAATAATTTCGGAGATATTTAAGTTTACATTTGGCATCCAAGTGTTCATAAGAAAATTATTTAGAGTGACAGTTAAATATCTCAGAAACTGTGGCACCTACGTCAAGGATGCTAATAGGTAGAATAATAGGTTATTAATTAAGCTTTCAACTTTTTTTTTATTTGTTTCTGTAGCATAAAAAACAAAGAAGTTATGACCGAAGCAATGTGCGTCTGCACATTTTTTTATTAAGAACGTCACCATTTTGTTACTGTAATTAGCCAGTAATTAAAAAAAGGAATTTCAAACACTGTTTCTCATTAATATATAGCATGACGTAGATGCTCAATTTTTTTAGTTTGTATACAGCACTTGCTTAAGAAAAAAAATACAGTTTAATCTATGAAGGTATTTTCGATAAAACGTAATTTTTTTTCCTCTTCCAAATATCTCCATAAATATTAGTTTTATTGAAAAATGGGTAGAGACCAAAAATAAAGCTCATAAACTGATAATGAATTTCGTTTGTTTATTTATTTACATAGATTTAATAGTTTCGGAGATATGAAAGTTTACAAATGGCGTCCGAACGTTTATAAGACGAAAAATGCAGTTTAAATGTTAAATATCTCAGAAATTGTGACACCTGCGAAACGCATGCTAAGAAACGAAATTAAAGACAATTAATTGCGCTTTTAAATTATTTTTACTCGTTCCTGTAGCATAAGAAATAAATAAGTTATGATGGAAAAATGTGCGTATTTATATTTTTTTATATAAAAAGGTCGCCATTTTGTTACTCTAATTAGCCAGTAATTTAAAAACATTTTCTCAAATACGCTTTTTCGTTAAGATGTAGCATTACCTAGATGCTCAATTTTTTTTGCTCATTTAAAGCACTTGCTTTAGAAAAAAATGCATTTTAAACTTTAAAGGTAATTTCGAAACACTTGGATACCAAATATAAACTTAAATATCTCCGAAATTATTAATCCTACATCAATAAACAAAAAATATAATTAATTCCCAGTTTATACTTTCTGTAATTGGTCTTTAACATTTTTCCGATAAAGAAATACTTTTCGAGATACTTGACGAAAGCCGTTTGGAAATACCTTTTTTTTAAGCTAAAATCGCAATTTCGAAGTCGTTATAACTTAAAAACTATCAATTTATATGAAAAAATGCATAGAAGCTTTTCTTCTTAAAATTTGATTCTATTTCAGCTCCAATAAATATATATATTTTTTATTTTAAATGCCACCCCCTGAGAGGGGGTGGCATCCACCCCCTATAAATTAGCAAGACCCCGCACAATATAGAAACTTTTCTGTGAAGCATTTACTATTATACTGCCAAAAATGAACGAAATCCGTTCAATATGACATTATTCCGAAGTTAAAACCTCTAGTTACTGTACTATAATAGGAGACTCAAGAATCTATGGACTCAAGTATCAGAACTATTTAAGAACGTGTCGTCATCTAGAATGTTGGAAAACTAGTGAAGTTGCATACAAAAATTATACGGAGTACAGGTATCTGTAGGTTTAAAAATAACAGAGCTCTTTAAAATTAATTTATATTGCATTAAATATATAAAATTGCTAAAACATAATTTCTACTTTTTACAAAAATTTTCAAAAATAAAGGCCAAAACTTTTAAAATATTAGTAATAATTAGAAAATAGTAAATTTGTTAATTGATGGTTTATTATTCTGAAACAAATTGTTATTGTTTAATTACCTTTTAATTATTTGAATCAAATTCTAATTATCAAGCCCGACTAACTAGCTTAAAGGCCCGCACTGAGATAGTCTTTCGCAATAATTGCAACTCGTGTTTAAAGTGTTGATTTTTACATGTGATGTTTGTGGACTGTGGCGCCTTTTAGAGAAATTTCTGTCCACAAATAATAAATAAAAATCATTTCAAATTACTTTCATCACATTCATAAAAACACCACATTTTATGGGTGGTCAGGGGTTAAAAACGAGCCAATCTGACAATTCTGACTTTGGATTCGGTTTCAGCGGATCCAAATACATAAGGATACACTAGTCTGGTCCGCCGGACAGACAACTTTTTCTTGTGTGAGGCTGTGATTATTTGTTACATTTCTAACTAACTTTAAGTTACTGATATCTATTCAAAGGCATGTTAAGCAACACCAGAGTTTTCATTTCTTCCGTTTTTGAGATGGACCATATATTCCTTTTATCCTGCTGTAACTGGCCGTTTTGTTTGTCCAACATACTTGAAATTACGATACTTACAACTAATTTCGTAATTTCGACCTCTCCTTGTTACATAGAAGCTGTCGCAATATATTTCCGGAGAGATAGTTCAGTCGAATTGTACTTTGACATGGCGAAAATAGATAACTACGATTTTATTGTTTTAAGTTGACATCCAAAGTGCCCAAATTTGAGATCCTGGTTCCACGCCTGATTGGGCCGTTTCCCTAAAATTGCCAGGGCGGTTGAACTGACCCCATCCACCCCTGGCTAGGGCTGCAAAAATTCTACTCTTCACTGCTCCAAGGCTCATGCCAAACTGGTGTACGATTCGACAGGAACCCAAGCACAGGAGACAGGAACTATACAGAAGCGCAAGCAAGCCTTTCTGACGGGACCAAATTTGTTCATAGTCGCCATGATGATAAGGCATATATTTGTCAAAAGCCATATGATAATTCTTGACGTTGTGCGATTGACAGTCTTTGAAACTCTTACACGGTGGTTGGCTATTTTCGTGCCTTTTTCTTCCAATTTTCGACAATTTTTTATTCTAAGCTTATTTATTTATTTGATTTTTGTTTATAATGGGTTCTAAATGGAATAGGGGTTGTGCTTATCATCCATGCCCTTAGAAGGTGAAACAAATAAGCTTCTTTCTATTTCCCAAAGATCCTGAAAGGTATGTACAAATTTATATTACTGAAACAACTAGAAAGTAATGTTAGATATACTAAACAATTAGCAGTTGAAAAGAAGTAATATGAAAGGAAATATTTTCTTATCAGAAATGCAATAAGTTGCAGAATATGTTTATCATTTTCTAATGAATAGAATTGTATTGTGATCATGAATAAGGTAATTAAGTAATGACTCTCAACTCGTACCATACTAAAGAACTTTTCATTGTATCAATTAAAAAAAATCAATAATTGGGCATGTGCAATAATGTGCATCATATAACTAACATAACCTCAAATTTTAAGTTTTTCAGGTTTATTCTCATTTTTAATGTTTGTATACTCATTCCAGCTTGGAGCAATACTGGTTCCAAGCAAATATTTAAAAATTCATGCTAATAATTTTTCAATAATGTTGGTTAATAAAAATAGACTGCCAATTACAGGTTAGATTTCCAGCCTACAAAAAGAGTCCTATTTTATTAGGTGAAAGTATTTAGAACTTCAAAAACATTACACTGAATTGGACTTTAGTTAAAAGTATGGAAACCAAGCTGAAATTTTAACAACAGCTACGAAATACTCATAAATCTTAAGAAATATATATTTTTGAGGTTAGCTGTGCACATGCCCTATTCACGTATATTGTTATTTTACGTAAACATTTTTTTCACTGTACTATTTGATTTGTAATATTCTATTCAACAATATAGCCAATATAGTTGTATACATAATATATCTCTTTCATTGTATATCTATACATTGTACTATTTTCCATGATAGCATGTTCATATTCTGGTAGCAGTATATAAAAAATGCATTGGCTTAAAAGCGCATTAATATGATTGAAATACGGGATATAAATATAAAAGTGTACTTCTTTTTTTGAACATTCTGCAATACACTATGACTTGGGCCACCAACTTCATTAATACCGTATTTACGTATTCCTCCTATTCATGTACCATATCTACTAAATATAAAACAAGACAGTTTTCCCAGTGTACAGTGTATTGGACCGAAATATTGATATATTTTTTATGTACATCATTTCTCTGAGTGTAGTAAGGCATATTACTATCACTTCGAGGGCACATAAATTAGACACCCGATATCATAGGTGCCGCGGCAAGCTTTCGCTTCTGTATAGTTCCTGTCTTCTGTGACCCAAGTATAAATGGTCCCCTTTTGAAGGATTTGGGTCCACTTCATCATATCAAATGTATGTGTATTAGTAAATACACAGAAACGTGTCCCTGTATATGTGTTCATTTCCACGGATCCATTTGGTATATATATATACGTACAAACAAAGGGATTTAAACCTTTAAATTTTAAAAATTTCAAGAAAATAAAGGTTTCTAAATCCTTGTAATCCAAGATTAATTTACGATTCAACGAAATCATTACAATTAAATGTAATAATAATAATACAATAGTAATGCCATGTACAATAATTAACAAATTGCATTTTGCAAAATTGTGTTACTTACATTCTGAAGGTGTATTAAAAATAATTATAAATATATAAAATCTAAGACATACAAACGTACAAACTTTTTTTTTCTTTTTTTGAAAAAATTAACATACGCCCGGACTGCCCAAGCCGCGCACCGTTACGCACGCGCACACTACTTTTTCATATTTTTCGAAACCAATTGTCATAGTAATGCTTTTTTTTTTGATTCTCGAGTACCAAAGAAATACATCTCTGATTGAACTCTGTGGTATCTTCTAACTTTGTCTTTACATTTCTGATAAATTAACGCATGACTATTATATTAATTTAGTTAAAATCATGTCAAATGAGGTTAACAATTAACCAGGACAATATCAAAAGAACATTAGCATTCAACCTTACTTTTTTTAAAAAACATCAGCAGATTATTCGTCAGGGTAAAAAACATCGAAATGTTTTAAATTCCTGTTTTTGTATTATTAGACAGTTACATTACTTCACTCAATGAATCCATTAAGATGATATTCGTAAACTTTAAGACTTCTTTATACTAGAAAAAGTTCAAAAGCACTTAAAAACATGATTGAATCTTTGAATGGATTCCTTCATCATTAATTTATACTACATAAAAACGTCAAGAACCTACTCATTCTGTTAGTGTTTAAATTAAATAAAATACATTAACAATAATCAGATCGATTGTTATGCATAATTAAGTATAACTAACACTGACAAAGCGAGGTAGTAATTTGTAATTGTAATAAGATTTCAGAAGAAACGAGGTATGCCACAAGATAGAGACATGGCGTTTGAAATGGCTGGATGTCTGTGATTTTTCTTTACCTATAATTGATCAATAATTATTGCTGTCAGATTGAACAATGCCTGTTTGGAATCTGCTTGTATTTATAAATATATCATGGAAACGCGATTATATTTATGTACGTGTTTATAATACTATATTAGCAGCGACGGTATGATAATAGATACTTCGTGCAAGTACATTTATTAGTCTATCGCTCTTGAAAGTTATTATTTAGAAAAAAAATAATTTTTTGATGTAAATGCCAAATTTAAATATATATTCATCATATTTTTTGTTACAATTTGTAAGATATCTCAAAATTTCTAAGTAGAACTGAATGTGTCGTACTGGGTGTTGCGGTTTTATATTTTTATTATTTATATCACTCGTAATTGATGTTTTGGCATAAAATTCACGGTGTAAAGTGTACTTTCCAGTAATGTATTGGATAATTGTATAGTTTGTATATAACGGGCATTACTTTTAGTTGAGACCACAAATGCGGGAGAAAATCACAAATAGAAACATACAAATGGAGAGAATGACAAAACTAACGTATGATAATAGTCAATTTTTGTTAATAGATCAGTCGGAATAGCTTTCTTGTGTAAAATGTCGTTTATCCGCATTTTTTTTAAGTATAGTTTGGAATATCCAGAAACATATGCCAACTATCCGCACGCGTGACAGGTGGGGCAACACACTTTAAAATTCAAAAACATCAATTTTTTGCCATTTTTAGGTTTATTTGCAATATGACTCGTAAATGAAGCATTGTTCGAAAATATATGAAGAGATAAAAAAGTTGAGAAAACATTTTATTATTCTTAACATTTTCCAAGAAAATGCTTCGTTTAAGAGCTGCAGACGAGAGAACAATGCTACTTTTTATATCTTAATTTTTTTTAAGTGAATATAATAAATATTAACACGAAATATGTCATGGGTATAATGTAAATTATGTTTAAATGTTTACAGTCGAAATAAAATATTTTTACAGAACTAAATATAATTTACATGTTAAACAGAAAAATAATAATAAAACTCTTAAGGTATTAAAATTTTCACAAACACACTATTTATTATTTACTCGCATATTACAGTGTCCATGCGTTTCATGTATAACTTAATAGATAATTTAATGTAATTTAGCCTGTAGTTTTAATTTGGCGCATTAAAACTTGCTCTATTGTTTGATCTGTGAAAATTCCAGACCAAAACTTATCTGTCCACCGAATAGTGAAATAACCGTCTTCAGTAAATTTTTTACATTTAAGTGGATTCATTATATTTTTCAATTCAAGCATATCCTGCAAATACAAGTGAGCGTATTCAGCATAATGAAAATGACCACTCGCATGAAAAATTGTATTTTTTGAATTGTATCAAGATGCGGCTGCCAATTCCCTTATTTTTCAACTTCGATGAATTGTTTTATTAATGTTGTCATTCGAAAAAATTGTATCTAGAGTTTTGCCTTTTACCTCTTTGTTCAATCATATAAAAAAAATTGTAAAAGCTTATTATGAATTTGAAGGAAATTATTATTTTTCAGTCTTTCTTCTTCTTTGACTTTTGGTAAATCAAGAAGGAGGTCATTCAATACACATGTTTCATCTTCACTTAATTTAAAATTTGTATCACGCATCTCGTTCAATACAATATCTCCCTAAACCGCATTTAAAAGTAAAAAGGCTCATAGAGCTTTTGCATAAGCATGTCCTTCTATTATTTTATCCACAGAACCCACTGCATATATCAAACTAAGTATTTCTTTTAAACCGCTATCGCCCATTATATATCCGATAGAACCCGTATGTGACATCAAAAGATGAAATCTATAATCTAACTACAAAATTATCAATCTCTGGGCAACAAGCAATAATTTATCTAACTTTTGCATACAAAGGTTGATCAAAAGTTACAAATTCATATATTATTATTCTTTTTTAATAAGTTCAAAACTTTTTTATAAATATCTTTCACACCAAAGGTTTATAACAACAATATTGAATCATTATATTTTCTTTTTTTTTAAGTTAAAAAATAGAACGGTAGCATTGTTCTTCCGTCTGAAGCTCTTAAATGAAGCATTTTTTGGGAAAATTTCAAGAATAATAAAATGTTCAAAATCAATTTTCTCAACTTTTATCTCTTGATATATTTTCGAACAATTCATTTACGAGTTATATTACAAATAAAGCGAAAAATGGCAATAGGTGGCATGTTTCTGGACATCCCAAACTATACTTAAAAAAATAAAATTGCGGATAAACAACATTTCGTAAAATGACCATTTTTCCATCTATGCCGACTAGCCTAAAAAAGGAAATGAAATAAAGATATGAAAAAAATTGGTGTTTTTTGAAGTTGCTTAGTTTGGAAATTATTATTACATTTAGAACATTATACATTTTACGGTTTTCCAGTGAATTTTATTCTCTCTCATTTTAATGTTACATTTTTACATTGAGTAAACTGAAATTGAAATCTTAGCTCAAAAAACGAGTGAAAATGATCTTATTTTAAGAGACCATAGCTGGCGACCTGATCGGGGAATGTTTTTTATTTATAGGAGTGTACCTAACACAGCTTTCGACTACTTTTACATGTCATTTTAAGGGATAACGATATTTAAAGGAATCTAAGACAATGCAAATACTTTGCATGTCGATTTTTTATAGTCTTTAGGATGTTTAGAGTGTTACCAGACGTTCAAATAGATAGCCCAAATACAGTAAACCACCCTTTTGAGGAGGAGAGGAAATTGTGAGGTGAGGTGCAGTACCGGTTTCAGTGACTGGACTCGATCGGCGAAGTTAAGCACGGCCGGACGAGTCCATCACTTGGATGGGTGACCGTAACTCATCTCGCCGTCCTGGTTAAGTGGCAGAGTAGCATTATCTAAACTTCGCCAGGACGTTAATATAAATAAGGCATTAAAAAAAAATAAAAAAAATATTTCATAAGACACCATGTCGCTGTCATGACAACGTAGTGTCGGATTCTTACTGACTAAAACCCCTCCCACTTCTTCGTCTCTAAACCTGATGGTACTACGATTAACATCACTTCGCGAGTCCAGTTGTCATTTCCTTTGTTTTAATCTGCCCTTTCTGCTGTTCGTTCGTCCGACTCCTTCTGCATAATTCGCGTTATTGCGCTGTTTATCAAATTCCATCTTCCTTCACTCTGCAACATATTTATAATCATGTTTTTCGGCCGCAGTTCCTCGCCCATCTCTTTTGCAATTTCAAACCTCTCTATCTACCATCTATTACACCTGAAAAGTGTGTACTCAGCGTCATCTGGTTCCTCTTGGCAGTACGTTCATGGATCATCTTGGTCTTTTTATCCTTTTTAGTTATACCCTGAAGCTTCATGGAATGTCAGGATCTGCGTTAGTTGCAACTTCATCTACATAACTCTTTTAAAAAGGTGTAACCAATTTATTGGTGGGGCAGTGATAAGGCAGACATGATAAAGTCGCTGAAGTAAAAAGTAATGGCAACGAATTTATGTTAATTTTTGGACAACTTTGTAGTTAATACTTACATATAAAGAAGGGACAGAACCATACTCAGCAGCATACCTTACTCTAAATGAATTGAAATTACGGGTAGGAGTTGGAGTAGTAGGAGCAGAATTCAATAGCACCCCACGAGAAGTTTGAGTCTACAGAATCAAACTTCAAACCACGTATTCCACAAGTGGTAGATGACAAAATGTATGATAAAATTGGTCATACGCTCGAGCGAACTACATTAAGGACCTGTGCACATTGCAGCACACAAAGCATCCTTCATGGAAGTAAATGAACTTTTACAACTTGCTTTCTTTCTATCTCCACTAAGGGAGAAATTGCTTTGCACCGTACCACAGTCCTACTTAATATTTGTATTAATACTGTTATAACCATAATTTTTATATTATTTTTGTAACCACTCCTCTACATTTCATTGACTTCATAAAAAGGTGTGTTGTATGTGTCCCAGTAGTTTCACTGCATAGCCACCTCTTTTCTTTTCGAGTAAATATTTTCTTTCAATTTTCGCTTTATGTTTTCAAATAAAAAGTTATCGAAGTTGATTATTTCACATCGGTTAACAGAAAAAAAAGAACATTTCTGTTCTGAATATGTTGAAATCTTAATCAGCTGTTGTGAATCGAACCTATCTCCATAGAAAATTCATTTAATTGGACTCCCTTGCTGTAGTGGTTTTTAGCTGTAATATATTTTTCTTCCAATTTTTTAAGTCTTTCGCCCCTAGTGGTTTAATTATTTAAAAAAACTGTTTGATTGGATAACGTTAACCCATACTCTAAGGCTATTAAAATTTACACCCAAATGTAATTTTCATTCATTTTTAATAGTATCTCATAAACCAATCAGTCATATCTACATTTTGTGCATAAAGAAGACAAGCCTGCAAAAAAAGTCTTATCTTAAGGTTTTCATTTAATTTTTCTGAAGCATTTTGACCCGCTGAAGCCAATTTTGGACAAAAAATTGTTTCTATCGTGTCAGTTTTCATCTACCACCCCCTAAAAAGGGCAAAAAAATCTTGTTTGTTATAAAGTATCGATCTAACTTTTCTAAAGTATTTTGAACGCTGAAGCCAATTTTGGCTTCAGTTTCCCGCCATGTCTAGGAAACAACACAGGGTATAGTAGGGCAGCTTATCATGAAAATGTGGACACACCGGACAAAACAACCAAATTTTTTCCAGGTATTAGTTAGGTAGCTTTCAATTTTTGATAGGAACCTCTGTCGGCCATCTTGGATTTTATAGCGGGTATTTTGAAATACCTCTCGGCTTCTAAATCACTTTGGACCACAAACTTGGTGTCTAAGTATACATATTTGGGGCCAGGGAATATAACTACACAATTTTTAAATATATCACGCTATATATTTATTCACTAATATATGTACCAATTACAAACTATTCACCGATTAACTGTTTTGTCCGGTGTGCTCACATTTTCTAATATATTTTTTTATTTCGTTTCAGATTGAGTTGTAATACAAGATGGATTGGAACAAATGCATGGTCTGTCAGAAAACAACTTCGGAAAATTTAAAATGCCCACTCGATGCACATGGAATCGAAGACAAGACAACATCATACCGATCTTTCTTGAACGATATCAATGAGTTTAGAAGCTTGGAGTCATTCCAATAAAACTAAATTTTGGAAGCGACATGAGTGCAGATGATCTAGTCCAAAACCATGGTGCATAGCACAAATCTTGTTACATCAAGTTCAGCAATTTGAAGTTGGATAGAGCTAACAAGCGGGGAAATACTTCAGGAGGCAGCACAGCCGTGGAGAAGCGATCCCGGCGTGAAGCGAGTGACAACATGGCGTGTTTGTTATGTCGTGGAGGCGATGGACTCCTTCATGAATTTTGAACATTAACAGCTGATACGAGCATACGAAAAATGGCAACAAAACTGTAAGAGATCCTGTTGTTGGCAGCATTGGAAGGTGGTGATCTCATTGCTCTTGACGCCAAATATCATCTGCAATGTTATACAGCACTGAGAAATCGCTACCGGTCTCACCTAAGGAGACTAGAGCAGGATTTGATGGGAGTATCAGATAAATGCTACAGCACTTGTGGAGAATATTCTAACGCCTGTTTGTGCCATCGAGAGCTTCATTATTTGGATAACTATTATGTGCACGAGAAAAATGCAGATGTACAATTTAGGAAACATAATTTTCCATCGATTATTATGAATGTGCATTTCTGGACAAATTATATAAGCCATGGGAGGTGACTTTTCCAATGTCTAGTGGTGTGAAACGATTTTGTTCTATGAAGTGTGCATACCATGAGTTGACCAATTGTAATACTTTTGTTATCCAATTCGTATTTTAAAACCAAAGATTTTTTAAAACTGTCAAAAAAATAGAAACAATGCTAATCTGAAAACTAAAAATCTAGAAATAATAAACGTCATTACAAATTTGTATGAAATAGATTTGAAATATGAAACAAATAATATTAACATTTTATCACGCCATTTTGCTGAATAACTACATTTGGCCTTCGAGACAAATTCTCGGTGACTATCTTCTCCATGTGTTCCTCTATAGAGCCCCAAAATTGTTCAACGTCCCGAGATCGAAAATATCTGTATTGCAGTTCTCATTTTTAAATAGATGGAACCGCTTTAGGAGGTAATGCTGAACAAATTCAAGATCGCCAGTTAAAAACCACCCTGTACACATATTTTTCAAATATCGCTGAAGCATTCTGTATGTGAAAGTATTTTATTTTAACGTACTCAGGGAGCTGTTACTTTTTTTATGTGCCATCAATTTTTCGGTAATAAGGTAATAAGAAATAAAATTAATTACCGCAGGTTAATAACAAATATAGTGTAATTGTTAATTGTGACAAGAATTTGCATCAGTTCAAATCAATTCTAATTAAAATAATTCAAAACAGAACCTCCTCACTTATATTCAACATGTTGCAATCCCAGCATTCTTGATGGAGATTTATTAACCACTTAAATTTGCACAAAGTAGTTGTGTTTACCATAATAGCATAGTTTGAACTAAACGAAGGTTTTTTTTGGTTTTAACATTTAATTTTATTTGGTTCAGGCAGTAGAAAGCGTGTAACATAGTAGTTAAGTAATCATGTGCATTTTCTTGAAAATTGCACGATGAGAAGTCCCGAGGTGACCGTGTGGCAGGCTACCTGAATTCGTAAATGGTTTACATGCCCTGAAACCCATACCAGAATTATACATCTGCAACCTCATTCCTCCGCAGACGTGTCAAATGAGGAAGCAATCCGACTCAGATTTGCATTAACCCCAAAGCAATTGCATTTATTACCTTATGATAAACTTCATTATTTTATGCATATTACTCATTTACGTTTGGATATTAAATTTCATATAAAATATTTCTACGGTTGCTAATTAACTTAGATATGTATATACAGAGTTGGGCAAATGTGTGGAAACAGCTGATTTCTGGCTAAACTGTAAGTTAAAAAACATCCTTAACAAAAGTTTTTGTAGTATTTTTATTCTATTCGGTGACGTACTTTTCTATTTTTCAAGATATGACGTCATCGGCAGTTTTTTAAATGGATGACCCTGTATATTTTTACATTTCTAGATAGACACTTTTTCATCAATTATAATGATAGGGTTTGGTTGGGTGTGTGATTTGTGGTTTTTCAAATATTAAATAAAATAATAAAATAAAGAGTAATAAATATTTATTACTTAATGAAAATTAAATTTGTTATTAGAAAATATTGAGCACTTTATTATTGAGAAATAAAATTATATAAAAAAAGTATTTTTAAGAAAAAGCTTTTATTTGCAAAAACTACTAAAAAGAAAAAATAATTCTTTTAAAATTCATACACCTGGAAACCAAAAGCTTTGGGGACGGTCATACAGCGCTATTGCATAGTTACTTTGCTCAATTGGCCGCCCCCAAAGCTTTTGGTTTCCAGGTGTATGAATTTTAAAAAAAATATTTTTACCTTTTAGTAGTTTTTAAAAATAAAAGCTTTTTCTTAAAAATATTTTTTTTATATAATTTTAATTCTTACTTTTTAGTCTACTTATTTTACAGACAGACAGACAAAACCCTTTATTTGCCACCGCCATCCACACCTTTCCTCTCCCGTCTTCTCTAACACTACTTCCCACTTCTTCCCACCTCTTTTCCACCTTTTCCCACCCCTTCCCCTCCCCACTTCTTCCCGCTCATTCCCCTCCCCTTTCCGACCTCTTCCTACCTCTTCCCACCCCCTTCCCATCTCTTCCCACCCCTTCCCCACCTCTTTCCACCCCTTCCCATTCCTTCCCCACCTCTTCTCACCCTTTCCCACCTCTCCCACGTCCGCCATATTGAATTTAGAATGACGTCACATAGTTTATCGTATTTTACTCATCAAACCCTTTCATTTGATACCCATATCAAGGGAGTTGTGAAGAAAAGGGCGGTCTGCCATCTTGGGATGTCCGCCGTATTAAATTTAGAATGGCGTCACATAGTTTGTCGTATTTTACTCATCAAACCCTTTCATTTGATATCCATATCAAGGGGGTTGTGAAGAAAAAGGCGATCCGCCAGCTTGGGACGTCCGCCATATTGAATTTAGAATGACGTCACATTGTTTGTCGTATTATACTCGTCAAACCCTTTCATTTGATACCCATGTCAAGAGGGTTGTGACTAGAATGCCAATCCGCCATCTTGGGACGTCCGCCATATTGGATTTAGACCGATAATGGCTATACAATGTTGCATTGTCACCGGACTTATACACGTGTGCCATATTTCAAAGCTCTAGCTTAATTAAAACTAGTCGAAATTCAGCTTGAAAGATTTGACCTAAACAAACAAACATACATAAAAACAAACAAACATTGCCAGTTGAATAAAAGCTTTTAAAAAAGAAGATATTCATAATAAATGTTGAAACTGGAGACCTTCAGCAGCCTGACAATATCCTAATCGATCAACGAAGGCTCTTAAGGAGTTTTGAATAGCATACTGGGATATCTCTTGAACAGCCATCCTAATTCGATCTTCCAACTTTTCTAAGGACTGAGGTTTGATCTTATAGACAATGGATTTTAAATGACCCCAAAAAAAATAATCAAAAGGACTTAAATCTGGCGATCGAAGTGGCCATTCAATATGTCCTCTTCGACTTATCCATCTTTGTGGAAATATTTCAACCATCATTAACAACGTAATTCTTTCATAATCAGTTAGTTCACCCATAATTAAAAAACAATGTTATTATTTCACACGGAAATTATCTGACAGTATTGAATACAACTGACAGTAATACGAATCATTTGAGTTCTGTTAAAGAAAGTTTGCAAAAGCCATGGCAACGAAAAAAAAACGATATTGTTTATCAGATAGTCTTGACAATTAAGATTTAAACAGCTGTCTTAATTTTATTATTTTATTTAATATTTAAAAAACCACAAGTCGCACAATCGCCAAACCCTATATGATTACAATTGATGAAAAAGTGTCTATATGAAAATGTAAAAATATACAGGGTCATCCATTTAAAAAACTGCCGATGGCGTCATATCTCCAAAAATAGGGTAGCTATTGGAAATCAACAGTACCTCACTGAGTACATGAAAAATGCTACAAAGGACATTTTTTAATCGAACTAGCCAGATATAAGGTCTTTCCACACATTTGCCCATCCCTGTATGTGGAAATAAAGCTTTCATTTGTTTGATAAGTTTACTATTAATTTTGCTTTGAATTAAATTTACATACAGTAGTTATTTTCAGCATTAGCGTAAATACATTCCTGGCGCCTGTAAATTTGCTTCCATGAAGGTACTTTGATTGAGGCACCAATATACAGAAAGTAGGTAATTTCATATTTAATAAAAAAGTGTGTAAGTTGTGATATGCATAATACCTAAATAATATTTTCTAACCATGATAAAAGTTAATAAATAAAAAATAATTGTAAAAATAAATCAAGAATAGGCTTGTAAATAATAAATGAATATTTCTATACTCTACTGATGAGAACTAACGAGTTCGAAAAAACTTGTACAGCTTTTCTAGAGTTGAAATATAATGTAAGGTTTAATATTTGTTGTGAGTGACTGAATTTCAATAAATGATTTAAGTAATTTCAGTATTTTTTTTTTTATTAAAATTCTATCATGTAATTCAATACTTCATCAGTATTAGCTAGAAGAGTAATTGTCTTGATTGTTCTCCAATGATGTGTGTTCTAAGTGTTTACCTAAGTAGTATATTAGCGAGACCAGATTATGGTACCAATATACAGACAGTAGAATTTCATATTAAATAAAAAAAAGTGTATAAGTTGTGATTTGCGTAATACCTAAATAATATTTTCTAATCATTCTAAGCCTATTTTACAAAAAAAATGTTCAATTTTTTTTACGATCGTTATACTTCTACTTCACTACGAGGTTGTGGAAGAAATAAAAGAAAATTATTATTTTTTTCGTTTAACCCACTCCAGAATATCGTGCGCACAAAAAAAAGTTGAGAACAGACTGACAGACAGAATTTTTTTCTCGAACTTAAAATCTCGACGTTTCGACATCCAAAGCCTATTTGAACAAATAAAATTTTCAAATTTTTTACGACTACTATATTTCTACTCCACTACGTGAATGTGGAGGTAATAAAAGAAAACAATTCTTTTTTTCGTTTAACTCGCTCTAGCTCAAAGGCGAAACAATTAATTGGTCTCAAATTTTTATTATCTTATCACTACATATTTGTTAACAAAATGTATTATTATGATGTTCAAATTTTAATTGGTGTAGAATTTTTTTTTTCTAAGGCTACGTCGACAGAGTTTCAGAATTTGCAGCAGTAAGTATAGCAAACGAAAAAGTTTCTTATCCTTCGAAATAGATACTGAGTATATATTAAGAAGATACAAAGATGGAAGATGGACACAATTTTTTTATTTGAAACTTTTTCTTGTAAGATTAACAGTCTTCGAGAAAACAACCTCGCGGATGAAACAACGCAGAGAACGGTATAAAGCCAGTAGATATTAAAGGTAAACGTATGCCCGCTTTGACGTAGAGATGCGACGTTGATGGCAACTTACATGTAGCATCATTGTAACTGTCAGAATGGAGCATGCCAGTGAGGAACCTGAGGGAAGCCATGGTCCTTGAGAGGATGGGGCAGAACGACTTAATTGTCCTGAATGAAGGGAATACCTGTACCTTCGGCACAAGAGACACGAGTTCAATACCAGATATAACGTTTGCTACCCCGAGGACCGCGGGGGATAGGAAGGTGGAGGGTTTTCTTGGACGAAACTCTTACCCTACACAGAAACATTGGAAACAGCGGAAAAAATACCGGAGCAAAAAGGGAATGGAAAGGTAATAGGAAGGCTCAAGACAGAAAGATTTAGAAGTACCCTAAATGAGAAACTTAGGGACAATGCGGTGGTGGACCACGATAGGCTAATAGAAGCCGTTACTAGTACGTGCGATGCCTCCATGCCAAGGAAAGAGGTAATCCGTCAGAAAAGGAGGGTGTACTGTTGGTCAAATGAAATGAAAGACCTATGAGTCAAGGCGAGAAGGAGATTCCCAAGAACAAGAGGACGGAATCCTGAAGAACGTCAGGTTATGGAAGAGGTCTACAGAGAGACCAAGAAGGCAATTAGGAACGCCATCAAGAAGGCCAAGAAAGATAAATGGAAACAACCGTACGATGAGGTGTATGAGAACGCATGGGGGGACGGTTACAAAATAGTCACTAAGCTATTGAGACACTTTTCGCCAACATTGACAATGGGAAGGATTATCGAAGGGGTGACAGCGCTCTCTCCAGAGCGAGAGAGGGGAATTTGGCAAAAGCCGATAGAGGCGGATTTTGAACCCTTTACGACAGAAGAATTGAAGCATGCTGCGGGTAGGCTAAAAACCGGAAAATCCCCCGGACCAGATGATATGCCTCCCAAAATTTTGACGCTAGTCTTTGAGGACTATCCAGAAACGACCGTAAATACAGGGGAAATATCGAGGAGGTGGAAAAAAGCAAGGATGGTATTGCTCAGAAAAGGAAACAAATTTAATGAGGAGGACCCATCGTCATACAGACCATTGTGCCTCTTGGATTGTCTAGGAAAAATTTTAGAATACCTCATCTCAGAAAGATTACAAGAAGAGGTGGAGCGAGGGGTGGCTTGTCGGACAGCCAATATGGTTTCAGAAAAAATAGATCCACCGTAGGAGCCTTGATGCAGCTGAAAGATATGGAGGAGGAGGAGGAGGCCATAAGGTAGGAGGAAATCTGCGCAGTAGTGATGCTGGATGTCAGAAATGCGTTCAACACTGCTGCGTGGGATAAAATCCTGGAAAGACTGGAAGAAATGGAGATAGCGCCCTATCTCCGAAGGGTTTGATGGGATACTTGAAGGAGAGAGAAATAGAAATCGAGGCCGGGTACCAAACAACAAGTAGGGAGGTAACCAGTGGTGTTCCACAGGGCTCAGTTCTGGAGCCAACTCTGTGGAATATCATGTTTGATACGATATTCGCCATGCGACTGCCGGAGGGAGTAAAGAGGTTAAGGTAAGCAGATGACCTGGCTGTGGTAATAAAACCCTGAATGCCATGGAAGATAATCAATAATGCCAACAAAACCATAGGAGAAGTGGGGAGGTGGCTGAGAAGTAAGACTCCGAGTCTGACACCCGAGAAGTCAGAGATGTTGGTGATTACCCGAAAGAGGAAGCTCCCCAGGATGGAAGTAAGGGTAGAAGAGGTGACTATCGCGCCCCAAAAACTGATAAACTATCTGGGTGACTGGATAGACAATGGACTGACGTTTAAAGAGCACGTCAAACGGACAGTCGAGGAGACGGGACGACTGACTGCAGACCTTGGCAGGCTGATGGCGAACCTTGGGAGCCTGCGGGACAGTAAGAGAAATGTTTTCTTTAGCAGGGATGGTATATAATGTTATATACGGCGCCAGCTTAGAGAGGGACCATGATAGCGAGAAGGCCAAGGTACAACAATACATGTCAATACGGATTTGCAGTGCCTACAGAACCGTATCTTACGAGGCAGTGAGGATTATCGCGAGAGTACCTCCAATAGCCCTCCTGGTTAAAGAAAGACAGGATATATACGAAGGTATCGACAAGAAAGACGCAAGGAAAAGGCTCATGGAAAACTGGCAAAATGAGTGAGAGGCAGCTAGCGAGGGGCGATGGGCCAGAAGGCTCATGCTCCAAATCAAACCACAGGCCGAGCGACAGCATGGAGAAGTGGGATACCACCTGACACAGGCACTGTCAGGACACGGTAGCTTCCGAACATATGTGCGCGGAATAGAATAGACGATGGAGGGGTTTTGGCCATGTAGGAGTCCGGCACTCCCAGCAGCATAGGACCCGAGCTCCGGGGTCTATGTAGGATTTCCCCTCCACAGAAAAAATAACTGTAGGCGGATTTTGAACCCTTTAAGACAGAAAAGTTGAAACATGCCGCGGGTAGGCTAAAAACCGGAAAATCCCCGGACCAGATGATATGCCTCCCAAAATTTTGACGCTGGTCTTTGAGGACTATCCAGAACGACCGTAAATACAGGGGAAATATCGAGGAGGTGGAAAAAAAGCAAGGATGGTATTGCTCAGAAAAGGAAACAAATTTAATGAGGAGGACCCATCGTCATACAGACCAGTCTACCTCTTGGACTATCTAGGAAAAATTTTAGAATACCTCATCTTAGAAAGATACAAGGAGAGGTGGAGCGAGAGGTGGCTTGTCGGACAGCCAATATGGTTTCAGAAAAAATAGATCCACCGTAGGAGCCTTGATGTAGCTGAAAGAGATGGAGGAGGAGGCCATAAGGCAGAAGGAAATCTGCGCAGTGGTGATGCTGGATGTCAGAAATGCGTTCAACACTGCTGCGTGTGATAAAATCCTTGAAAGACTGGAAGAAATGGAGATAGCGCCCTATCTCCGAAGGGTTTGATACTTGAAGAAGTGAGAAATAGAAATAGAGGCCGGGTACGAAACAACAAGTAGAGAGGTAACCAGTGGTGTTCCACAGGGCTCAGTTCTGGAGCCAACTCTGTGGAATATTATGTTTGATACGATATTCGCCATGCGGCTGCCGGAGGGAGTAAAGATGTTAGGGTAAGCAGACGACCTGGCTGTGGTAATAAAACCCTGAATGCCATGGAAGATAATCAATAATGCCAACGAAACCACAACAGAAGTGAGAAGGTGGCTGAGAAGTAAGACACTGAGTCTGGCATCCGAGAAGATAGAGATGGTGGTGATTACCCGAAAGAGCAAGCTCCCCAGGATGGAAGTAAGGGTGGAAGAGATTACTATCACGGCCCAAAAAGCGATAAAATATCTAGGTGTCTGGATAGACAATGGACTGACGTTTAAAGAGCACGTCAAACGGACAGTCGAGAAGACGGGACGATTGACTGCAGCCCTTGGCAGGCTGATGGCGAACGTTGGGGGCCCGCGGGCTAGTAAGAGAAATGTTTTCTGTAGCGCTGCATATTCAATAATGTTATATACGGCGCCAGTTTGGAGAGGGACCATAATAGCGAGAAGGCCAAGGTACAACAATACATGGCAATAGGGATTTGCGGTGCCTATAGAACTGTATCTTACGAGGCAGTGAGGATTACCGCGAGGGTACCTCCAATAGCCCTCCTGGTTAAAGAAAGACAGGATATATACGAAGGTATCGACAAGAAAGCCGCAAGGGAAAGGCTCATAGAAAACTGGCAAAATGAGTGAGAGGCAGCTAGCGAGGGGCGATGGGCCAGAAGGCTCATACTCCAGATCAAACCATAGGCTGAGCGACAGCATGGAGAAGTGGGATACCACCTGACACAGGCACTGTCAGGACACGGTAGCTTCCAAACATATGTGCGCGGAATAGGTCGCGTAGGCGATGGAGGGGTTTTGGCCAGGTAAGAGTCCGGCACTCCCGGTAGCATAAGACCCGAAAAAAAAAATAACTGTAATGACTATATGCGCCAGTAAACAATTCATTCACATTTCAATGTGTTTTACTTATTAATGTAATAGGAGATAATTCATGTTTAATTTTTTTTTACATTAGATTGCGTGATTAGATTTTATTCATGCCGAATGGCCAATTATTAATTTTTAACAAAATTATTGTAAACTGAAAAAAGCATAATAAAATTAGTATAGGGATACCTCCATAAGGTTGGCTCGAAAGCGAAGCAAGTTGGGATTGTCTGATAGAACTTTCAGACGAATTCTGCACACGGATTTCATATGTATTCATAAAAACCGCTGCCCAAGGATTCACTACTTCCACATCCAGATTCTCTATCCTGTACCCCAAAAACCCATAAAACGATACCCCACATCGGTAGTGGGGTGGGGGTGTTGATAGAGGGGTGGTAGTGAGGGTGGGTGAAGTAAAAATATATTTAGTGTTTAGCAATTATGGTTCTAACACGATGGTGTCAGATAGTGGTCGCTACATGGCCATTTTGAGAGAAATGTTCCTAGGACGGATCATCTAAAAAAGATTGCTCTTTTTCACCCAGACGCTGGATGTATCCATAGCAGACTTCTTAGGGAGCCGTCTGAGAAGTAGAGTATACATCCAACAGCCGACGAATCCCCGATAGCCAATATTCGTGCAGAAATTTCACAAACTTCGAAATGCTGCACAAAACCATGAAAAACGTCCAGAAGAGAGCTGAACAATACACTAACGTTTGTGGTAGTCATTTGCCTGATATTATCTTTCATAGATAGATCGATAGAATTATAATAGACTCAATAAATGATTTTCATATTTACAAAAATTTTCTCAAGCCTAAAATTTTTATTTAAAAACAACATTGGGGAAATATGTTTGCTGCACCCGATATAAATTACATATTGTCAAGAACCTAACAATGAAACAAAAATACAAAATATTTGGCACAGGTTATAAAACCCACAATGAAATGAAAAATTCATAAATTTGCGAGGTCTGGTTTTTGCTTTCAGCGCAAATTCATTATTAAATTTCCACGGATGTCAATTTGCTAACGAGGAATTCTTCACCGTAATTTAGTCATAGGCATTAAGCTCCCGATTTCTGAATATACATGTATAAACGGGTAATTGTTTTCCATCAGTCTCGATAACAACGCGTTTCCATAACAAACTACTACGTCATATATTAATGACAAAACTTCTACTATAAAAGGAAGTGGAATTATGTTCTCGTAGCTGCGTCATGGTGTGGTGTTATATTTTTAATCGAAAAGAACCAGCATTCGATTTTGGGATCTTTAAATCTTGCCAACAAATCTTCGGCTACTGTTGTCGTTCACAGAAATCGTAGATTGATTTAGGTATGGCATTTCAACTCATTAAGATGAACGATTAACAATCATTCATTTTGTTTTGTAATATTTTTCGGCCATCACTGAGCTGATTAAACTGCTATCTTGCACCCGGAGGAAGATTATGATAAAATTCCAATAATATAATATAATAATAGGATTATTTTTTTATAGTTTTAATGAATGCTATTCATGTGCCGTTCTCACCAATCGAACTCTTAATAGGTTTTTGTTTAATACGTAGAAACAAGGGAAGTGGCCAATATTAGCACCAGAGATAAACTGTTGATATAATAAGCAATTTTTTGAAATTTAATAATCCGTTTATTAGAGTCTTCTTATTATTATAGCGATTAAACGCACTTGATGTTTCACTGTACTTTGCATGTAGCTTCAGCAAAAATTCGAATATTTTCCATTTCTAATTTACTTGGCTAGATTTTTACTACCACCGACGGAACAGAGTGGTATAAATGTTTTAGAGTGAGATCTTCTTTGTTTTTCTGTTTGTCAGTTCCCTCACAACTTTAAAATTAATGAATTTTTGTCGTAATGTTCTCCAAACGCTAGGTAAGTTTTAAACAACACTATGGATACACCATCGGGGGTTTTAAATTTAAAAGCTGTTTCAAAGTTTTTGTCAATATTTACAGCTAATGACCGCCACAGTCTGTTCATTTCAATTTCTTTCAGTCGAGCGTGTTTCACATAATACTAAATAGTTTTGGCAGCCACAAGCAACATTGCTACTGACAACACCTTTGCCCTCAATAAGGAAACATCCCTCTCAAATTCATTGACTGTCTACCAGTGGCTTTTTAAAGGTATGGACAGACACAGCTACTTTTGCTGCGGTGCAGTCTAAAAAACTGGGCAGTTCAAGCGAATCTTCATGTGAATACCTCTGCAACCTTAAAAGTAGCGCGGGCAGTTCGTTTGCTTGCAATATTTATATGCTGCGTGCAGTCTCAAAAGTAGCCACGTGAGAATTGAATTTTAAAGAGTAGCGGCGGCTGCAAGAAATACATATTTGGTTGAAACTTTTGCAGCGGCAGCAAGTGCAACATTTTTAAAATTGGTGTTCATTTGTGTACCTAACATTTTAAATAATATATATGTGAATGAGTTGCGACTTGACAAAACTATTAATGTTTTTAAGTGAATCATTTTTTTTTGTTTATAGTAATAAAAAGAAATTAAACATAGAATTAAAGCTGTAGCTTGTATTGAATAGTTGAAAAGTACTCCAGTACTTTTATTTTGAAAGAGTAGTTTAACTACGTGTTTTCAATTACATTTACAACTACTTTTGTAGGTACACTCTAGACTTACACAGCATGAAATTTTTTTCATGATGAAAAAAATGAAGTCACTAAACTGAATACTTAAGACACTGAAACTTTTCTTTGTCACATATGTCATAATGTACTTATATAATTTGTAAAATGATTGTGCCAATATGCGACAAAAAGTCACAAAATCCTTTTCCACGTCTGTGTGCAAGCAAAGTAACGCCCCAACAACCTACCCTACAGTTAGTTTACTTACATGTTGTTCCATTGTTGCCATTTGCAACCTTTTTAATTTCTTTAATAAATATTTAATATTATTAATGTTTATTATTGGGGATATATCTGAAACTGTTTTTGTCACTAAGCAACTGGGCTGGATATTTATTAAGCACATTTATGAGAAAAACATATAAAAACAGATTCTATGAAAACCATAATCAGTAGTTACAACTACTTTAGTAGTTAAAATTACATTAGTAGTTTTAACTACTTTTAAAAAGTAGTTTGAGTAGTGGATACTCAATAAAATACCAATGTATTCACAACTACCTTAAGTACTCGTAGTTAGTAGTTACACTACAATTGTAGTTAACTACTAGGCAGCTCTGTTAGAAGAGATCTTTAAGTATTTGATATTTATAGCTAAGAAACATTGCTTTGACACCCAAAAGTCAATATATATCTAAATTAATTTGGCGGGCTGTCACCGTCCGAAAGTTCTAACTTTTATCTATTTCTTATCCATTCTTTCATCCAAATTCTTGTTTCCGTCTAACGTCGGCGTCTTCTTCGTTTTAATAGTACAGCTTATAAACAAGCTGTAGCTAGTGTCTCACTATCCATGTTTTACAGTATTAAATCGGATTTTATTACGAATATTACGACACGAACACACCGAGATGTCAAAGAACAATAGCTAGCATACAGCACCTGGTTGCACGATGCAAAAACAGCGTATTGTATACGAACGTCACTGCAACTTTTTTCCAGACTTGAAGTTTTGACGGGTAGCTACAGTAGAAGGACTGCCCACTGCACGCTACTTTTAGGATCAGTGTGAATACGATACGAAACTTTTGTAGCTACAACCCTAAAACTGCGCAGAAAAAGTAGCTGTGTTTGACCGTACCTCAACTTAGCCAAAATCAAAATAATCTTGAATTTGTTTCAATTCAATTTTTTTAGAAATCATTCTAGATATTGTTAATGCATATTATTTCTACCATGCTCAAATTTTTTAGAATTCTTAAAATAATTATTTTTCATTCAATAATGAAAATTTTCATAATTTTTTGAAAAAAAATCGGGTTTTTTTAAATTGCTCAGAAAATATTTTTTTTATAAAAAATGGTAAGAAAAAACTAACCAACTTTCTAATTTGTCTTCTAATTCTGAAATGTATCGGACTTTTGCGTATCAGTCTGTTTAGTTTTTTCCAAGTTCTTCAAGTAAAACTTGATTAAACAATTTTTGTGATACCTTGCTTCAGCTGCATCCATATTGCATCTATAATTCTCTCTAAAACATTTTCAGAGATATCATTACGCTCTCGGCAGCGAGAAATCAGATATTCTTTAAATTCAAGAGTTTGCACTAACTGAATACGGCGTCGTAAATTTGTTGGTTTTTTGTTTTCATTATTTACATCGGCTATTTCTCCACAAATAACACAGTTTTTGTGTAAGTCAAATGATTCACTGGGTGCCCTTATCTTTTTTGCTGTGATATCATTTTTACTAGTAGAGGCGGCTGTTTTGGTTTTATTACGAGTGTAATTTTTTTTACATTTTTTGTGAACTGTTAGTTCTTCACAAATAATTTTTTTATGAATATCGTCATTAAGTTGTATGCTTTTTGAAATTATCGTGTCTAATTCCTCTTTTCACGACTACCGTTTCTTCCGCAGATAATGGAATTTGACAAAAAATACAAATACCTTCCATAATGACGGGTAAAATGTGGAAATGAAATGGCTTGATTAACCTTAAACAATAATAAACCTAAACCTAAACAATAATAAAAGTAAAACAATCCTTGTACGAAGCAAAATACTAATAGAAAAAAATCAAATAATTCGTAAAAGAATAACGAGATAAAAATAAAACATAAATTCGATATAAAAATAAAAACAATATCCTGAATAAAACCTATGAGAATACTAAATATATTGAAAAATTTTATATATTCTAAACTTAATTTGAGATAATCCAACTTAGCAACTTATTTATATTAATAACAATGCAGCGCAAATCTGCCCTACTAAGCAAGAAGGTTGTAACTGACATTTTGTTGCTTTTGAGATAATCGCATTTTTCGATTATTTACAATGCCATCCACATTTTCAATGGGAAATTCTTAATTTTTTGAATGAGAGCTTTTTTTATTAGAACAATTTTTATTGTTAAGTTTCAATATGAAATATTAAACGTTTTTCAAAAAAATGCAGATACGACATTTTTTAAGAAAAAAATTGAGAAAATACAATAAATAAAAGTGGTATGTGAAAAAGTATATTTCTGAAAAATATTACAACAAAAATTGCTCTGATTAAGTTAAAAGAATGTTACTTATTAAAGAGTCAGTCGTTAAGGAGTTCATTAATTAAGATCATCATGAATATTTTCTTCCTTTATTCAGATGCATTGAATATGATGAACTGAAAATATTTTAAACATCATAAAGTACACTTTTTTCAGGACTACACTGAATCGTCAGATGTAAACAATCCCACATAACTTCAAATTGGTAGTCGTAACTGCACATTTTTATTTTGTATTGCCAAGCTAATTTGTCGTATCTACCGTATATATAAGACATTTGTGCTTGGCAATATCAAATAGGACAATTTCGCTTAGTAAAATCAGTATACTTTGCAGATATGACAAATTTTAAATTGAATTTGTATCGCTTATTATGAAGATACGACCTTGAAAATATACCAGAAGTTGCTTGGGTGGCTGTAGATACGACAAATGTCAATAACTCAATGTTCATGAAAATGTCAGTTACGACCTTCTTGCTTAGCACGGCAGAAATGTACGTGTAGAAATATATCTAAGCATAACAGCGTGTGGCAGTCGATAGGTATATATATGAACATTTCTGTAAATATATTTACAGCTTTCACTCTCTTTGCGTGTGTCCCGACATATTACAAATTTCATATCTCAGCTATTACTTCCACATCCAGTGGAAGTATAGTAACGACAAAAAAAATTTTTAAAAATTTTTATTGTTCAAATTGGCTTAGAATGTCACGAAACGTCGAGATTTTAAGTTTGAGCGAAAAAAAATTCTGTCTGTCGGTCTGTAACTTTTTTTGTGCGCTCGTTTACTCTGGAACCGTTTGAGATATTGACTTGAAATTTGGTACACGTATGTACTTTAACGGGATCTAGAACTAGATTATATTTTCATCGTATTCCGTCGAAGGGTTGGGGGGTAAACTGGGGTAAATTTGGGAAAAATAGATAAATCAAGCAGGTAAGAGTCCATAAAATTGGTATTTAGTATATACAAGAGAAGCTAAGGTCTCAAAAAAAATGTTGGCATTAGCCACCCCCATTACCACCCCCCACCCCATTATTAAAGGGGATGAAAAAAATTGTGATTTAGTGTGTGTACAAGAACCAGAAACCTCAAAATGTTTTTTTCTTCATCCACCCCCACTACCATCCCCTATCGCCATCCCCACCCCGCTACCGATGTGGGGTGTCATTTTATAGGTTTTTGGGGTAGAGGATTTCAAATATTATATTATTAAAGTTCCATAAACTATTATTTCCACATACAAAATTTTTTCGTTGTGAGTGACTTGAATAAAAATCTGAATGTGGAAGTAGTGATTCCTTGGGCAGCGGTTTTTTTAAGGTAGAGAAAGATTTCAAAAAAAGTATTGTTTGTCTTTTAACGGCTTATAACATTTAGGATGAGCGAGTATTTTTTTAAAAAATTTTAAATGAAAAAATACAAATCCTCAAAAAGTAATTTTTACTTTTAACTATAATTGTTACACTACTAATAAACAATTTATTATAGTTTGTTAAATTCGTATCAAAGACACATTGGTTTTAATTTGTTTTTTAAAATATTAAAATCGATTAAGAGATAAGGCAAGAAAAAATGTTTTTTTCAGCGGCGCGCAAGCCATTTCAACTCGGATTCTTCAGGACTCTTAGTATGTTCAGTATGTTATTATACGTATCAAAAACTACATATTCTGAAAAATTTAGCTCGGTGTCTAAAATGTCTAGGTTAGGCCTATTTTTTACAGATTGTGCCGCCACTATTAAAGTGTGTTTTGAATTTTGTAATTTGGTCTTGTCAGTCAAAAGTTTTTGTAGCGTAGCGTAGCGCCTGCGCGCTCGCACTGGCGAAGCGTGTTTGGATACCATGTCACTGAGCTTCGTTCCGAGTGTCCAGCGAGTTCAAAGAATTTTCACAACAAAAATCTAAATCCATTGGACTAATAGTGTATAAATCTCTACACATAATTAATACAGTGTTACTGTTTCAAGTGTTTGACATATTAAAAATCCTATTGTCCTTTTCTAAGTACACGCAATCAAACAAAAACTAAATTTCTCGTTTGACTAGTTTTTTAAAAGGGTGGCGGATAAATGTTTACATGGGTAAATCGAAACTGCATTATACCTGTAATTAAGTATAATTTGGTTCGGGAGTGACAGGCAGTACCCCCGCTGGGTTCGTAATCAACTAGAGGAATAATAGGAATGCTCTGACTTGCAATAAATACGAATAACACTCTGCCCGCTCATTTTCTTTGAACGATGCCACTTCATTCTATATCCTGTGCACCTTTCCTTGGCTTTTCAACTTGTGTAATTCTGAATTTATACTTCTCAATGCAGATCTAAAAACGTGTTTGTATTGAATTACCAGTATCATAGAAGTGATTCTTTGAACTGCTGATAATAAATAATGACCCTAATTAAGTAATATTTAGTTAACAAATTATCTATTGCAATACGCATATTGCAAAACAGGGCAATCATAGAAGGAAGTCTTTGCAGATAGTATATCATAGAGTTATCAAAAGAGAATTGTAGCCAGCGAGAAACCTTAGAGTAATAAGAAATATTTTGTAATATTAGAGTATTAATTAAATTGTATACACCTTATTCCAAATTCACTCCCCTGTCATAAAAAAGAAATGCGCTCAATCTAATGGACACACAGTTAAACGACGGACGTCGCTGTTCCTTGCTTGGTTATAATATAAAACAAGTAGAAGTTGCAGTAGGGTGTGACTGAATGCAACTACCTATTTGAATAACATTTTTCTCGATTACGGCACATTTCGCTTTTACGCGATGCCACTAAAATTAAATACACCGCCATCTTTCTACTTCATTGTTCAAATTAACATGGACGCCTGTCTCTGATAGGCAAGTTTAAAGTTCAAGAATGCAATGGATGAAGATGTGTTTGATATCTTAGATGCCAAAGCAGAAAGAGTAAAATAACTGAATACTGGAAAACTTCCCCACGTACTATGATTTTAGAAGTGTTACTAAAGTTGACTACACACTTGTTAAGCGTGTAAAACATGTCGGCGTCTTTGGCGGCGCGGTGCGGCGTGTTTGACGGTCAAAGGCGCCGACCTTTTTTTGAGTGCTTAGTAGTCCTGAAGACAACTATACTTCCACATCCAGTGGAAGTATAGTAACGCAAAAATACATTGAAGATTTTTATTGTTCAAATAAGCTTAGAATATTATGAAAAGTAGAGACTTTAAATTTGAGTAAAAAAAATCCTCTCTCTCGGTCGATCTGTCCGTCGGTTTTTAAGTTTATTTGTGCGCACGATTACTCTAGAATCGTTTAAGAAATTGACTTGAAATTTGGTACACGTATGTATTTTAATGAGATCAGGAATTATATTGTATTTTGATCTCATTCCGTTAAAGAGTTGGGGGTAAATTGGGGTAAATGTGGGTAAATATTTAAATCAAGCAAGTGTCCATAAAAACTGGTATTTAGTGTATATAAGAGAAGATAAGGTCTCAAAAAAAATGTGTGGCATTAGCTACCCCATTACTACCCCCACCTCATTATTAAAAGAGGTGAAAAAAGTAAAATTGTAATTTAGTGTGTGTACAAGAAACAAAGACCTCAACAATTCTTTTTACTTCATCCATTTCCCACTACTGAGGTGGCATATCGTTTATTCGGTTTTTGGGGTCGACGATTTCAAATATTATATTATAATCTACGAATGCTCAAAAAAGGGTGTAGAGGGAAATTTTAGGGACAGAAAATTTAACTTCGGAACTATGTTTGGACTAGTCTGGAGATGAATATATCATAGGTCCCCACTCCTAGATGGTGAGCGGGGGGAGGAGGGCAATTTAAAGTTCCCATTTTTTTGTTTTTCGCTTATATCTCGGAAACTATGCGTCATAGCGGCTTGACCATTTTATACAAAATTGAAGCCGACAATTTGCTACAAGAGTCACTACTTACATTTGTCGATATGTTGTTCTGTTCTCGAGATATCCGCCCTCGAAATTCGAAAATTGCGGAAAACAATTTTTTTCTTTGATGGATACACTACTTCATCATCAAGTACCAAGGTCGCTGAACAGCAAAGGAGGTACCGCCTCAGCAAAGCTGCCAACATTAATTTCGGTGGAGGATACAGAGATAAATGTGAAACAGGAAGATTTTCTTTCAAACGTCTTCAACAAAAACCAACTCATCGACATGCTGAAATTGAAGTTACAGGCAAAGGGGATCACTGTGCTTCAAGCCCAGAACGATGCAGACGTACTCATTGTAGATACGGCTGTTGAATTATTTGTTATTGGTGAGGACGTCGACCTAATAGTACTCTTGATGGCAAAAATCAAACTGTATATTCTTGAAGGAAATTTAATGCTCTACAACTTCTTTTCTTACGATTTTTTCATGGGAACAAAATTTGAAGAGTTATCTTAACAAATAGAGCAAAAAATGTGAGGCGAAAAAATTGTTTTCCGCAATTTCCGAATTTCGAGGGCGAATATCTCGAGAACGGAACAATAAATGTAAGTAGTGATTCTTGTAGCAATTTCTGTCGGCTTCAATTTTGTATAGAGTGGTCAAGCCGCTACGATGCATAGTTTCCGAGATATAAGCGAAAAAACAATGGTGAGCGGGGGGAAGTGCCCCCTTCCCCCGCTCACCACCTATGAGTGGGAAATTTTGAAGTCAAATTTTCTGTCCCTAAAATTTCCCTCTATAATCATTCGTTGCCTGACCTATTATTAAAATTCCTTAAACAATTATTTTCACACAGTGGAGTGCAAATAGTATCAATTTTTTTTTCGTTGTGAGAGACTTGGATAGGAAACCTTGATGTAGAAGCAGTGATTCCTTGATCAGCGGTTTTGCAGTCTCTTTCAGATTCATACCTTACTATCCCTCTTGATACGAAGCCTTCACTTTAATGTCATTACATGACAAACTCTAGGTACAGGTTTTACGTTACGTCGAAACTGTTCACGTTAAGCAGCGTACCGAGATTCCAGTGTACACCAAGGCACATGTGGTAGAGATTCGGAAGTGTTGAAATCGGTGTGTACGGTGCGACTCAAGTCATCCCAACTGTTTCCAAGCTTGGCATTGGCCGTTCGATTGCGTTCGCTACTCGAGCGGTTCGTGAAAAGAGTCTGATTTGGTCTGGAAAAGATTTGTTGGTTGCTTCTGGTCGTTTGTCTGTATTTGATGAAAATAGACTTGTGTTTTTTTAGGATTTTTTATTGTGATCCACCGTGGGTCAAATTTTGTAAAATGTAGCCAAAAATACTTTTTTTCAACTTTTGAATTTCGCTTTGATATTTTGGGGATAGTTAGGTAGTATCTTTCTAAGAATACAAAGGCGATTGGGCGATTTCTCTACATACTAGAGGCTCGCAAACATGACCCTTTGCACAGCACCGTTTCACCGGAATTGCGGCTAATTTAATCACGAACTTTTAAAGAGAGACTGTGTTTAAAACGTTTTAGTTCAAAGTGAAATTTTTACAGGACCAGCTGTACTTGAGGTATATTAGCAGAACAAAACGGCTATTAGTGAAACAGTTTCGTAATTTGGTATACTAATTTCTGTTATTAAAACGACTATTTTTCCAAGCAGCGCCAAATCAAAATGGCTTCCGGTTTCAAGATGACGGCCGATTTAGAAAATTTAATAGAACGAGTTTTCTGTCTAAACTATTGATGTTGCAAAAAAAAGTTATTAAGAAAAACTGTTCCAAATTAAATTCTGAATTAAAAAGATTAATGCTACTTTTTACCTAAAGCTCAAAATAAAGCTTTGGATAGAAAAATATTAAAAAATCACTTTTTATTTATAATTTAAAAATTTACAAGCTTTTCAACTAAATAATTCCTGTTACAGAAAAAAAATGTTAAGAAAAATATTTTACTAAAATTTAAATAAAAACAACTTTATGCAATATATTTACCTAATACTAAAAATAAAGCAGCTACACGGAAAAATACTAGAAAATGATTTTATGTATATTTTACAATCTAAAGCAATAAATATAATGTTCTTTTTGAGTATTCCTTTACGGAAAACTGAAGACACCATTATTTTTCAACCTAAAAATAATTTTAAAAAATAGGTAAAGATTTTTTTATTTAGACTTACATACCTTTTTTAAGATAGTTGCATTGTCCTTTAGAATTTGTGCAAAGTAACGTGCATTACAAGCCGGCTTTTTTGCAATCACATTTGGTTTCAATGCATTCTTTTTTGCAATTACAGGCACCATCCCCATTTTTCAAGATTAGGCAAAATCAAATTCGATGTCAGAGACTATCTCCAAATGTGCCCACTTTGTAAGCTAGCCCATAAAATGTGTTGCTCCAAAGTATCCTTTGAAGAGGGGATGATACACGTTGTCCTGTTCTTGGAAGTAAACAGTTCCTTTCGTGCCTGGTTTATTTCAATGCAGGCAGAAGTATTGCAGTACATTAAAACAGCAAACCGTTGGAATAAGTTTAAAATTTTATCAGGAATATTCTCTTGAGGTTTCGAAATGAACATGAAAGCTTCTGTTACTTCTGGATATGTCGTCCATATCTTCCAAGCAGTCACTTTTCCTTTTTCAGAAAAAAAAAGGAAACGGCATCACATCCCGTTAGGGAATGGAAACCTCGTAATGCATCACACTTGCTTTCTCCTAGGTTTTGTGCTATCTCATGCACCTTTAATACCCTAAAATATTTATTAGCCCCAAACTGTATATTTAAACTTTTTAACCCTTCTTTATACAAACAGTAAACAAAAATTAAACCGCCAGAACTACTACGTCAGTGTCAACAGTTCTAATGCCAATGTCCTTCCTACCTTGTTGAATACAATTATTAATATGCAATATTAGTCTTATATCAGTTTCTTCTTAGTTGCAGGATTTTAGAGCAGTATTGCAATAACTATTTTTCGCAATTTCTTCTCCAGCAGTTGACACGATTTCGACAGAACTGAAGTTATTAGATGTTGTTATATCATTTGCCAATAAACAAAATAATTCTGTTTTATTTTCACCATTTTTCAGAAATTCTTGCCAATTCTTTGGTAGTATATTGTTACTGCGGACTCGCCTTCTTCTAGTTTCTATCATATGACTTTTTAACGTGCCCTATTTGTACACATCCTATACAATGTCGACACGTTTAGCTTTTAATTTGACAATATTATGTTTAATTTATGTGCCTGAAAATTTGTTCTGAATATTCTTCAAATTTCGAAACTCCTTTAGGCAAAAGTAGATGGACTAAAGTGGGGCCGTCATAAATTAGGCAGTCGTAGTTACTCTCTGGTGTAATATTTGTCTCATTTTCAATTAATAATGGTATATTTCGCATATTTTATCTACGCGATTCGTTTACAAGATCGAGATTTAAGATATGCCTCGTAGTCTTTTAATTTTTTCTATAACTTGACTCTGATTGTTATTTTATGGTCAAAGGATAATTATTATGACAAGTATAGAACATTACTTTGCGTATTTTGTAAAATATCAGAAGAAACTGACTTTGTGATATTTTACCCCATAGGGTCTTAACTTTTAGTTTTAGAAAAAAACTTATAAGAACTTTTTTATTCAAAATTTAATGCGGAACAATCTTTTAATAACTTATATTCATAAAATCAATAGTTTAGCTAGAAACGTCGATCTTTTAAATTTTCTAAAACAGCCGCCATCTTGAAACCAGAAGCCATTTTGATTTGGCGCTGCTCGGAAAAATAGTCGTTTTAATGACAGAAGTCAGTATACTAAATTACAGGACTGTTTCACTAATAGCCGTTCTCTAAGGATTTTTACTGTGTTTGCCGCTATACTATATAATTTATTTTATTGCATATTGCATAAATAAAGTTTTGAATTTCAAAACAGAAAGAAGGTTGTTTTATTATAGAGTGTTTATCCGAAACTTTTATAAGAAGATGCAGATTTGTGTAGGGCCACAAAAAAGTCTTACGTTGTCATGTCTTGAAGAAATATGTAAAAAACCGCTGCCCAAGGAATCACTACTTCCACATCCACATTTTTTTATCAAAGTCACTCACAACGAAAAAATTTTGTATGTGGAAATAATTGTTTATGGAACTTTAATAATATAATATTTGAAATCCTCTATCCCAAAAACCCCTAAAACGATACCCCCACATCGGTAGCGGGGTGAGGGTGGTGATAGGGGGTGGTAGTGGGGGTGGATGAAGTAAAAAAACGTTTTGAGGTGTCTGGTTCTTGTACACACACTAAATCATATTTTTTTTCATCCCCTTTAATAATGGGGTGGGGGTGGTAATGGGGGGTGGCTAATGCCAAAATTTTTTTTGAGACCTTAGCTTCTCTTGTATATACTAAATACCAATTTTATGGACTCTTACCTGCTTGATTTACCTATTTTCCCCAAATTAACCCCAATTTACCCCCCAACCCTTCGACGGAACAAGATGAAAATATAATCTAGTTCTAGATCCCGTTAAAGTGCATACGTGTACCAAATTTCAAGTCAATATCTCAAACGGTTCCAGAGTAAACGTGCGCACAAAAAAACTTACAGACAGACCGACAGACAGACAGACAGAAATTTTTTTTCGCTCAAACTTCAAATCTCGACGTTTCGTGACATTCTAAGCCTATTAGAACAATAAAATTTTTAAAAATTGTTTTATCGTTACTATACTTCCACTGGATGTGGAAGTAAAATACATTAGACATTCCTTTATAACGTACAAAATAGTCAACCCCCCATTTCGAAATTTTGGATTTTTAAAACGTGTGACACGTATTCCGTGAGCACCGACAGCACTGCTCACTTGACAAAAGGGGATGCGGAATCAATTGTTAAATAACTTTTTTTCTTTATAATATCCTTTGAAGTTATAATTAGTATTTATTGACAAAAAAATTGACCTGTTCAAGGAATGTTTCGAAAAGTACTCAGTTCTAGTTAGTTACTTATTTATTTATTTCGTTTCATTCTTATACTCTTACAACCCCTGAAAGTCGCCCCTGGGAGTGAATATTTTTTTATTTTTTTGTGGGTTAATTAAGCGGTTTTTGATAACGATAAACTGAAAAAATTAATTTATGTGCTAATGTCTACACTAACAACCTCTAAAAGCAACCTCCGATGGTAAATATATTTTTAACTAGTTTTTCGGACTTCTTCAAGCGGCTTGCTATAAAGTCCAACCGAAAGAAGCTGAAATACACAATTTTTCAGAAAAACAAACCCTGTTGACATTTATTTTTTAAATTATTATTTCCCCCATTAAATATGTGATTGTTAATCGGCCTATGACAAAATTAGATTTTTGGCCACTTTTTGAAATTTTCGGTCCACTGTGTGATCGTTTGATTGAATTCATTATTTTCGAAACGAAGTAATATACTTATTAAAAATGTTGAGGTCATCCTACAAAACTTTCTAACATGTCCACATGTTCATATTGAAGTTTCTCTAATAAATGACTGTCACTTTACAAACTTCTATTTTTAAATGGCATTATCACCCACCAACGCCTAGACCGCCGTTGTTTTCTTTGAAATTAAAAAATGCATTATTGTAAATCACGCACTTGCCAATAATAAATCGTCCTCATCGTTCGACATTTTGAACTAACTAGCACCGAAATTTTCGGCACGTTGTCGAACTCAAATCTAAATTTTGGTGAGAAAGAGTGCATTCCAATTCCTTCCAACTCCACAGGCCAACGCCACATGCGTCGATATTAGCGTTAGTTTGCATTGGAATTTGGTCTGTATACGCCTTTACTCTATCGATATCGTTATCATACGGCCTTCCAGCTTCAGGTTCATCTCTTTGTATATAACTCTAGTCTAGTCCGGTACACTGGAATTTTTTTCGTAATTTTATTACTTAAATTATTCGAGTCATCACTGTTTCAAAATATTTCTTCATAAAATATTGATTTTTTTTTAGTTCTTTCAAAAAACATTTATATTCACTCTTTATTAATGGGTTAATTTTTGAATCAGTTATTTTTAGAGTATGTTGCAAAACGTTTCATTCAAGAGCTTTAATTTCAAAGTATTTCTGTAATAACGCATCTTTTCCATCTAAATGCTCAGGACTGTACTAGTTTCAACTAAATATGTATATATACATACATAGTGAAACAATTATATCTTTGCTGGTATAAACATTTTTGACACATTTTTGGTCTACACCATAATACATATTTTCCTCTATGGACATCTTTATCCTATTTTTCCTTCAACTGACAGCCATTTATTAAATTGGCGACTAGCGGCTGCTTTTGTTTCTCAATTTCTATACATATTCATTTTCAATCATTTACTTCTTGAAAGAATCGCAATGCCACGACCGAGAATTAGACCCGGAGCTCCAGAGTTAAAGCCAAATGTGCAAACCTCTCAACCACGCAGTCCTGACCCGTACCTTCAAATGATACATTTAAGTTATTTTTCTTTATAAGCTTATCAACCTATAGTCACAACATTTAGAATTTGGTTTCAACTACTACTATTCACAAAACAAAAACTAACTTTACGATCCGATGCAGCACGTTAGGAACGACAATGTCTTTGAAGAGTCTACGTATCTGCGTGTTGTGTAGGTATGTGCGCTCCTTCGTTATTTGCTAGAAACCATGCTATGCTATGAAAAGATAAGATATCATATAAAATAACCTCAAAAAGCTTACCAAAGTTACAGAGGATAACTATTGTTCTATAGTGCTCAATTGCATTCTTGTCACCTTTTTGGAATATAGGACAAATTTTTGACCTACACCAAATCTGAGGAAATGTTTCTATTTGAAGAGCTAGATTAAAGATGATAGTCAGCGGTAAAGCGAAGATAATGGCGCAGTCTCTTAGTAGAAAAGATGGAATTGCATCAGGACCAGTAGTTAATTTAGGTTTCTTTAAGGCTATAAGAACTTCTTCCATTTTGATAGTTGGAGTATTAAGTTGTGAGATATCGAAAGTGTCATCCTGATCTGAATTAGATGATGGTATAAAAGCAGACTGAAAGTAATTAGCAAACGCATCGACTATGCTTTGAGGATCATTAAGCTGGCTGTTGCCGTAGGACATTGACTGAGGAATAGTAGATGAATTACGCGTGTTATTAAGAAAAGACCAAAAACAAGTGGGATTAGATTTAATTTGCGATTCCGAACTTTCGATATATTTTTTATGTGCAAAGTCAACATCTCGTTTGATTTTGGAGTGTAATAACTTAAATTTATTCAGATATTGTACTTTCCCCCTTTCTTTATATAAGTTCCATAAACGAGATTTTCCTTTAATCTCTCTAATAATACTTCTGCTGAACCAAGGAGGATATGGAGCATTTCTCGTGGGGAAATAGTAAAAAAACGGCCGCCATTTTCCAAGACGGCGTCCGTAGCACTGTATCCACAAATATTATTTTTGGTATGTTATTACTGGGCACTAATACCATGCAAAAGTGAAATATCCCATTTAGGGCAATTATTTTCAGATTCATACTAGTGCTATTGGAATTCCAACTGCAGTCATCGAACATTAACTTTTTTAGTTTGCTTTCCATATTATGACCGAATTACATTTTAGTATAGTTTCATCATATCATGTCTTATAATTTAGATAATTTTGTTTCTTTTCTTGATCTTTAAATTTATTTATTTTATATACGAGTTTGATCAATGAGATTATAAGAACCCAGATCCTGTCGCACTTACTGACAGAAACTATTATTTATTACTGTTCCTCAAACATAGTCTAGGAATTTTTGTAGCTACTTGTCCACATATATAATTAATTGAGTTATTTTTATTACATTAGTAGACTCATATTAGAGAACGTTGAATTAATTAAAATTGAGTCTGATTTGAATACAAGCTATTTGGTAATGATATTGGACAGGCTGCAAATATTTGTAAGCAAATAATAAATAAATAATTAATTAACTTAAACAGGTCTACTCAACAAAATTATATTTTACATAAACACCTAAATAATCAATTTGCTGAAAAATATCCATCATTAAAAATTACAAAGCAGTAACAAAAGGCATAGTCCCCGTAGGTAGTACCCAGTCCGCAAAACATAATTTAGTAGAAAACAGTTCACAATAAAGTGAAGGTAATTTTGATGGGTTGTATAGGTAGATAGGAGGATGATTTGCCACTAGTTCTCTATAACAATTAATCATCTAACAATTGATTGAAAATTAATCAAAACTGTAACTAGACAGGTGATTGCTTATGAGCGTTCACACCATAGGCGTCAAATTAGTTGTTTAGAAAGCCTCCTTTGTAATAATTGTGGGATAATAAGTTATTCTTCTTTTTAATGTTTTGCTACCATACTTTTGTTTTATGTTTATTTTTTAGCAATAATAGTAGACTGAGGATATACGATACGTATTTTGTATACGACGTGATCCTCAACAATAACTTTTAATTCAATTAAATTTAAGTAGGTAGATCATACGGAAATATAAGGTCAGAGTAGTATTAAAATATTTCTGAATAATTTTGGAATCCTAATGAAACTGGCAAAAAATGTTTTAGTGAGATATGATAGTATATTCAGAAGATTCTTTAGGCTCCTAATTTGTAAGGAAATTTTGATGTCTTTTTCAAATTATAAATGCATTTATTCAGAATTCCTAAATGGGGTCATTTAGTCAAATTTCATATTGCAGTTTATATTACAATTTTGCGTAGTAATCATTAAATAATTATTACACTGTGTGGTCGATACGATAAGTAGTTACAGAAATACACTGCATTAAAATCTAATTATTCGTAAGCTGAATCGGTCGAATCACTGACGTCAATCTCTCCCCGGCCCTACCTCGCTTAATAATATTCCGCATCCGCAATCGCAAGTCAGTGTTAGTATTATCAATAAGATGTATTCGGCTATTTAAAAGCAGATTCGCCTAATCTACCAGAGATTATGGTGATGAAGTATTTTAACACAAATCACCAATATATAAGTGCCGAAATGAGGGAAATAAGAATGAAACGGTAAGTTGTATTTTTAAAATCGTGAATAATGATTATCATGTCAGTTTTCACTATCAAGAAGGTGTATTATTATTTTGCTAATAATATAGATGGTGTATTACTTTTAATGACAAAGTTTTTTTCTAAGAAAAAGTTACTAGTCTCTAAACCTCTTTATTTTTACACAATAACTGACTCACCACTGTTCTTCCTGTATATATAAGCTACACCCTGTAGGTATTGTGAGTATATTATTTTATTAAAGGTAAATTTGAATTATACTCATATAAAGGAGGCTATTTTAATTCAACGATTTTTAATTTGAAATATTCTAAACTAAATGATATGCAAAAAAAAGAAAAAAAAAAGTTGCATTTTATCTCCCTGATGTTCTTTAAAAAACTAGTATTTCATTTAGTCGCATATATATTTTAATTTAAAATCAAGCGCATGCTGTATATGTAAGCACATACATATATTTTTTGCATTACATTATATTTATACAAAATAGGGTGTTTTTTTTTAGAGGAATGGAACTTTAAAATGAAATAAAACACATACAAATCTTGCTGACGCCCATGGTATTGAATTTATTGGAAATATAATTTTATGCCATTAGTGCTTAAATATGATTTCGGGCATGTGGGTGCCGCGGCTGGCTCTAATGTAGCGCAATCTGGAAGTCCAATTTTCGATCACTTCTTCGAGCAGCTGGGGCCTTATGTCGGCAATAACTCGTATAATGTTGGCTTCCAAATGGTCCAATATCTTTGGTTCATCGGCGTAGACTAGCGACTTACATATCCCCTCAGAAAATAATCCAAGGTGTGATATCACACGACGGTGGAGTCCAATTCACAGGTCCACGACGCAAAATTTTTTGGTGAAAATGAGGATCAAGAACAATCTTGTTTTCGGCCCGTTCACCGAACGTCCGACGTAAATGATGGTCACGCGGCTTTACTTCATGCACGAGCTGAATCTTGTAAGCTCGTAACCCAAGATCTTTCCTCAAAATCTTCCATAAGGTGGATCGACACAGCTCCCATTGCTGTGCACGACGGCGAATCGGCTCATTCGGATCCTCCTCAACACTAAGCTCCACAGCAGCAACAACTTCTTGGGTGCGCACTGTACGACGTCTCTGCGGATGTACATTATCAATCAGAGTATGCGTGGTGCGAAAATGATTCATGGTTATTCGAATGAGTTGCCTGGATGGACGATTATGTCGACTGTAAAATGGACATAGCGCACGGTAAGTTTCGCGAACCGAAACATGATTTTCGAACTAAATTTGCACAATTTGCAAGAGTTGTTCTGCTGTAAGTCTATTCATGGTGAAATGGCAAAACATACTGAGCACGAATTAGCTGTCAGTTGTTAAATTAACTGTCTCTAGAAACAGTGTCGCCAATTCAAAAACCAAACTTCTAAAAAAAACACCCTTTACTTGTATTAAAATGATCTTCACTCACATATTTGTTTATTTTCTCTCTAAGATATATATCGCGACTCATCGCTTTCTGCCACAATTTTCTCCTAACAGGATCTTGCGGTAGACTAATAAACAGTTTATTGGGAGTTTTTACTGTTGTGTTTGTACATTTGGGCACCATACACTAATATAGTACTTATAAATAGAACGTTTTACTTTATTTTTTCCATCACCTACGGTATTTGCACTATTCATGATACAAACGGTATGACGCATCTGCGACATTTAAATACAGACTGTTAGATATCTAGGCAAGCAGCTACGTCTACGTCTCCCGATGCGATAGAGGAGCGATTGACGTCATGCGGCTATAATACGAGACCGTCACGCGTCTATGTTCTTGATTAATTTTGAAGCCTATAGAGACCCTATAAAATTCTTTTTTTGCATTTCGCTCTAGAATTAATAAATCTTTCAGAAAATCTAGTAAAAAAATGCTAAATGAGCCCACTATCAACAGTATTCTTTGTAAACTAAGTATACGAGTATTTTTTTACTCGAAAAATGGGTAAAAATGAATAATTCGCAGTTAGCTGAAAAATCTTAAGTAAGAAAAAGTGTGTGGTGTTCAAGTGTTTTGGTACTTGTAGTAACTACTTCAGAGACAGCGTCACACCGAAGTTACCCTCTGAGGAGGAATACAAAAGATGAAACAATCACATCATTGTAAATTGTATTACATATAAAATTTTTCATAATCATGTCATTTTACCGTTTGGCCGTATATGATACTAGAGCAAGCAGTATAGTGGAGCGCCTGTGGGTTTTGATCTCGGACTTCTGTTACAGTGAATGAATTTATATGGTCGAGATGGGATTTTGTTTTTTATACTATAAATTTCAAAGTTTACCAAACATTTTTTTGTGCTTTTGATTTTATCATTATTTGAACAAAAAACTATAAAAAAATAATATTTTAGCTTATAATTTTATTTTAAATAATATATTTTTTTATGTATACGTTGAATTTCACCTAAATACACATAGAAGAATATCTTTCAAAGATAAGTGTAATAAGGGTCGTAGGGACCTTAAACAGGTAGTAAAACGTGGAGGGGAGAACGATAGCGACGGTTGCAATGTACAACTTTACGGACGTAGTTCTAGATTTTTAATTGCAAAAATCAAGTGAATTGTCCGTCATAGCCAAGATATTATTGAAGGCATAGAACATTTTTGTGATATATCGTTCAAGAAAAGTCATCAATATATAGACACATATAGTGATTCGACGGATGCTAGAATAGAAAGGGATGATGTCGATGTCGATGTTTTGTATATATTATTAGCTAAACATTCCATTTTGAATTTTTAAATTTCATTCACTGTAACTGAAATCCCAGGTTTTCATGTTTTTAATGCTCCAGGCGCTCCACTAGTAAGGGTTTCCTGCTTTAGGGACGAGGCACAATGCAAAAAATATAGAATGTACAATATAATTTCTGATCAATATGTGCCCCTATATATTGTATGGTGTTAAAATAGGATTTTAAATAGTCAGTTAGATATTGCTTTTCAGTATGGCAATATGTTATAATTATATGTACAATACCGCAATAATATGGCTAACTTTGGTTATGGACATTTCAGTTTACCTACCATCTGTATACGTATCTGTATAAAAAGTTCACAAGAGTAGACTTGACCTTTTACATTAATAAAATATTCAAGTGAATCTCAATAATGAAAAACATATAGCGAGACTGCTCTTTTCTTTAGGCTTTCCGGACCGTATATGTCCCAAACCATATCAAGCCTTGTAGCAGAGACGCTGTGAATACATCCCACAATGCTTTGATGGAATATCCAAACGCAGTACTCTCCAATGGTACGCGACACACGTGGCTGAATTGACTGAATGAGAGCAGTTTTATCATACACAATGGCATTACATGTACCTAGAAATCTACGATCATCTTCATTCACCATGTCTTCGAGAGGATCAAGTACATCTGCTTTTCCAATTGCATGTAGAAGGTGACCAGCAGAAGATAAACTTGAAGGATAGGGACTGTTTTCATACTTGAAGGAACTTTGCATGTCAAGTTTTCTATTCATACTAACACTAAGACATCATTGAAAGAGGTGTACGTTACTGCAGATTCTGGATAGTGCTTTTCCTTTTCGACAAACGTAGAAATAAAGAAAAAATGTGAAATATCTAAAATTATATCAGTATTTCACAGTGAATATCGCAGTTTTAGGAAAAGTGTATAAAGGTGTATAAAGAAATTAAAAAAAAATATTCTATAAAGTCCCATTCATTTCCTTGTTATTAGAGACTTTCAGAGATTAAGTATTAATTACGTACATAAATTAAAAGTTTTGCAATACATTAAATTATCCTCAAGTAATTTAATTAATTATAATAAACTGATTGAAGTGCGGAAGAGTTAATTAATCATAAAACTAGAGCTTTCCAGATTAAAAGTGGGCATTAAATGCTGTTCAATGAATTGATTTAATAATTGAAACTGTATGTACTAAATGAATAAATTAAATACGTTTTAAGAAAATAAGTTTCCTAAATAATTGTATTACTACTTGAATTACTACTTTATGCAGTAATTTGGAAACTTAGAATTAAATACTCTAATATTAATTTGCCTAGATCTGCTTTCTTTCAAATGATTTTAGGTCCAAAATATACGGTGTCTATTTAAATTACACATAAAGATGAATCTAAATGGATTAGCCTGTATGCATAATAATTTCAACATTTTCATTAACCTAACGCATGGAGTAAACCGGTGTCTTAATTAAACGAGCGTATTTATTTTAATTCCCTCTAATTGTTTTAATTAACAAGCTTTTTGTTCTTTAATTCATTCGCTTAATTTTTGACATTAATGTGTTGTTTCATTATAGAGTTGACATTTAGCTTTATGTCGGACATATGTACTCCGGTAGCTTCATTGCATTAACATATCTACATGTCGTAAGGGCCCGATGTTTTAACAATGATAGAGTGCAAAATTTGCATTTTACCAATCGTTCCTTAAGTTTTTTGTGTAATGCCGTCTAACATACTTCAAGTTACATTCATCAGACATCCAGCAAGATAAAACAATATACTTACATTTTAGTTGCTACAAAAAACTGTTTTTCAAATATGAGTTATACTTTGGCAAAGAGAACAGAAATTATACTTATTTACGGAAGCAAAATTCGTGATGTAGGACAGCTGAAACTTTTAACTAAAAACACGCCAGTGAAAACGTATATGTGCAGTGGGTAATCGAAAATTTGAAGGAAGTTATTTGTGTGAAGTAAGAACATTCTTGTTTATTTCGCTATGCATGAATCTAAACACCTCTACTCCAAGAGTTACTAACTTACCCCAATTTTTTTGTTACTGTGGTACATAAATTGTTCAGATTTAATAAATTATTTCCCTACAAATATGGTTTTCCGAGAAAATAAATATATGTATTACTCTAAAGGAATAGATAATCTGGTCTATTTTAATTGAACTTTTCATTGACTGTTCCGGTGTATTTAGAGAACCACTCATCACCCAGAAAGCCAGGTCGATGAAGAAGGAAAAGTAAAAGTTCAATGAGCGCAATGTACAATTTCTTCGAGAAACATCAGTTTTGTGGCGATGCAGAAGGCTTTTTTCAAGATCCGACAGGTCTCAAAGATTCCTCCAAAAGTGGCAACTTGGCTTACTAAGAATTTTAGTTTGGACGGTAGAGTTTCTACTAGCAGGCTCTTGATTTTTTCAGATTTGTTTATTACCTATTTAAGAAAACTTCACAAAAAAAGCTATCAAAGATTTCTTCACGTGTTCTAACACTTCTAAAAGAGCCCCCAGTCCGAGTTTAATTTCATGTCCACATAGTACTAAGCCTGAAACTGAAGATGAAACCGGTGACTATACAGATAACACAAGCGACCGTAGTGAAGGGGGCCTTAATTAGATACTATATTATATATTTTAAACCTATATTCATGGTTATAAATAAATTGAAAAATTACATTGAGAACCGTTGTTAAAGAAGTGATTCCTTCCACGTTCAGATTTTCTATCCAAGTCTCCCACAATAAAAAAAATTTGTATGTGGAAATAATTATTTATGGAACTATAATAATATAATATTCAAAATTTTCAACCACAAAAACCCATAAAACGATATCCCACATCGGTAGTGGGGTGGGGTTGGTGAGAGGGGGTGATAGTGGGGGTGGATGAAGTAAAAAAATATTTTGAGGTTTTTGGTTCTTGTACACACACTAAATCAAAATTTTTTTCACCCCCTTTAATAATGGGGTGGGGGTGGTAATTATGGTGGATGATGCCAAAACATTTTTTGAGATCTTAGCTTCTCTTGTATATATTAAAAATACCAATTTTATGGACTCCTGCCTGCATGATTTCCCTATTTACCTCCCCTCCCCCCAATTTACTCCCCAACCCTTCAACGGAATAAGATGAAAATATAATCTAGCTGCAGATCTCGTTAAAATACATATGTGTACCAAATTTCAAGTCAATATCTTAAACAGTTCCAGAGTAATCGTGCGCACCAAAAAAAGTTACAGACAGACAGAATCTTTTCTTTGCTCAAACTTAAAATCTTGACGATCCATGATATTCTAAGCCTATTTAAACAATCAGAATTTTCAATTTATTTTTGTTCCATTAGATATGGAAATAATTGTTTAGCTAAACTCATAATTTTAGTTTAAAAAAACTTGTTTTATATGAGTAATGATCATAATCACTCCTAAAATTACCCTTTTCGCCTTATTTTACATAATTATTTAACTCCATGTATGTGATTTTCTTTCCCGGTTAAGAAAACAATAAAAAATTATACTTTTAAAAGTATCCCACAGATTTAATCTTCTAAAATTACTTCCTGGCCATTAATTAGCCTGTTCTAAAGCCTACAAAAAAATATATCTAAAATCACCCCCGCGGGGCACCCCCGTAAGCCAGTAATTTTTTTAATATTGTGACCTTCAAAAGATTTTCAGACTAATATCATATTTTTACTGTTTTTTTTTTTAATTTTCGGACCACTATGCAACTGACGGAAACTCGGACGGAAACTAATTGCAGTTTTCAATAGCAATTCTAGAACTTGAAAAAAGTTCAAATCAATATAAAAATGGTACCATTTTTGATAGTAGAAGGTTCTACTTTCAAAAAGCCACAATTAAAATTGATTTCTTGCAGAATCAACCAATTATCGGTTAGCACGTTGAGCGATAATGGAGCATACACCCTGCGGAGTGTACAATATTATAGAGGATTCTTGAAGGGGGCGGGAACCTTCGCTGTGACGCTGCTCTGAAGTAGTTTCTATAAACACCAAAACAATTGAACATCACACTCCAATACTATCACTCGACGTGCGTTTCGCCCACCGTGCTGGAATCATCTGGAGATGACTAAAATTTAAGCACAACTAAAAATATTCCCATTTTATATTAAAACAATGTCACGATTGAACGCACTCAACTAATCCTGTTATCACTACCTAAACTCTAGCTCGGTTCGACGGAACGTGATCTAATCCGCTTTATTAATTATTAGGGGGTTAAAACGCGCATGTACATCCAGAGCATTCTAATTTGGTAAATTTTTATCTTTCGACTGAATATAATCCAGGAGGGCAACGAAATAGCCGACTCCTTAGTCAGGGAAGGTGCGGTATCAAAATTTATCGTACCAGAACCAGTGCTTGGCATATCGGCAAGCACTGCGAAAACAACCATCTTGGCCTGGACCGAGAGGAATATCCTCTAGTACTGGCAAGAACTATCAGGATTAGTTCATTCTGAAATCAAGAATTAACATACTATTAGAGTTAAATAGGTTACACTTAAGAACTCTAGTTGTCCTGTACACTGGGCACTGCAGACTAAATCACCACCTACACAGTCTCGGAATAGCGGACAACGCTGAATGCCTACTGTGTTTGGAGGGAGATGAAACAGCAGCGCACGTTCATTTTACCTGTGCTGCTGCAGAAAGAACCAGGTTCTCACTTTTTGGCAAAGGGCAACTGCTGCCAGAGGACCTGGACAACCTCTTACCCAATAAGGTATTCAGCTTTATCAAAAAGCTGAACCTAGTGGCTGAAATATAATTAGGACTGAGATACAATAGACCAGATGGTCACGGTGGAGGGTCTGTTACTAGCCCACTCACATTTCAACCTAACCTAATCTAACTTGAATATAATCCAGAATCTACGGATTTGGAGTAAAATATGAGAAAGGTCGTGATTTTTTTTTTTTTTTTCGAAAACTGATAAAGATCATGTTTGTGAAGGAAATCGCATGATTAACGTAAAGGAGCTTGGTAAAAATTTAAAATGTTTAGAACGCTCATTAATTATTTCTTTGGAAGACACAAAAAGTGAAAAACATTGTGGTTTACTTTCAATATGGCATATTTTTCTTTCCAAAAATTGCTCATTTATCTCGGTTGTATGTACAGTAAAGTGCATGAAGTAAACGAATATAAACAAAATTTTGCAACTCCAGAAACATAAAAAAATACAACACATTGATATTACAATTAATTTAATTCTTTTTAAAAACTTAAACTTTAATGCTTTATTTCTCAAGGTACTAGTTATAAATCCGTTACAATATGTTAAACAAATAGACACATCAGAACCTTTTGCATTTCGCGAGGTCACATACAATGAGGTAAGACACAAATTAAATTCTCTGCAAAATAGTAACAGTAAGGATATATACGACTTAAATATAGCTCTAATCAAAACTATAAAAATACATTATAATTCCATTAACAACATAAGTTAATGAAAACTTACACACTGGAATATTCCCACATTTACTCAAGATCGCGTCAGTTATCCCAGTTTTCAAAAAAAGGTGATCCAGGGGACATAAATAATTATAGACCAATTTCTTTTCTCCTTATTCTTGCAAAAATTTTCGAAAAAATTATGAAAATTCAAATCACTGCATATCTAGAGGAAAATAAAATATTAATAATTGGATTCCGTCAAAATCCATCAACAACGGATACTATCATTAAGTTTACCGATTACACCTTAGACTGTGTACCTCATGTCTTGCTGATCCAGAAATTAAATAATTACAACTTTAACAGGACACATATCCAACCTTAACAGGGCAAGTATCCTGTCTAGAAAATCGTATGCAGTCAGTCAGATTAAATGGAATATTTTCTAAGGTGTTAAATATAAATTCGGGGATACCATAGGGTTCAATTTTAGGCCCAGTTTTATTCCTGTTTTATACTAATGATATGCCAAATGCCTTCGAGAATGTCAACTGCATCTTTTATGTAGATGACTTGACTTTACAAATCTCTGACCTTTAACTTGGAGAACTTAATGTTAAAATGTGACAAAAAAATGGTTTACACCTAATGATCTTGCACTTAATGAAAAGAAAACTGTAAAACTTATATTAGGTACACATGATCTGAGCAATGCACCCACTCATACAAAGTTTCTAGTTGTCCATATTGATCCATCTTTACGATGGAATGATCATGTTGATTATCTTGCTGAACAACTATCAAAAGGTATATATGCTTTTAAAGAGTTGTCAAATTCAGTTTCGTCGGATGTATTAAAAACTGCGTATTACGCAATACGTCACTCTGGACTATCTTATGCCATCCTCGCCTGGGGACATTCCTCTGGTAGAGATAGAATTTTTGGTCTCCAGAGGAGGACAGTCAAAATTGTGGATGGTTTAGGATACCGGGATGACACCAAACACCTTTTTATTTCACTCAAAATATACACCTTACTTACCATTTACGCGTTACAATGTTTTACAATAACTTACCTACTTTTAACACCCATGCTGACTTTCATCAGTAGGAAACACGTTGTAGAGATAATATAAGAACCGAATTCACAATGTTAACTAGAGGTGTCAATTACCGTGGTATTAATATATACAACTTATTAGATGACCGTATTAGAGTTTTACCTAAATAATTTAGATCTACAATAAAAGATTTTCTGATAAAAAACGCATTCATTTCAAACGAAGATGTAGTGAAAGAAATTGTAAACTTGTAATTTCACTTCTTTAACTTATGTTTTGTGATATGACAAACACTATATTTTTTTGCTAATGTTTTTAACGTAGCTTTTTATTCCATTTGGTATAATTTCGTCCATTTTACGTGAATTTTAAATCTATTGTATTGTTTTATACTTATGTGTAACTCTGTGTGACGTGTGTACAATTTCATAATTTTTAACATGAATAAATCTATCTATCTATACACAACAAATTTAAGAAATTTAGGACTTAAAATGGATTAAACTTCTAATAACTTTTGTACTGGACGGACGATTTTTTTTTGGGTGTCAATAAGAAATTACTTAATATTATAGTCGGAGAGCTCTCCCCCGATCCTTGCGGACAATGTTTTTCATAGAGATTAAAGCCTAAGGAACAATTTTACTGGCTGTACTTTCAAAATGGCGGTTATATGTTGAAAAAAACTGTTGTCAATGCTGTTTTTGTCATTCAACACAAAAACTAAAAAAGATGGACCAAGACTTTCTACAATTTTGTTCCTATACAATATTTTGATAGGAGTTACCATTTTCCAGATAAACGAGTCCAAAATTAAGAAAACATGGAAATTCATATATCGGTAAATCATTTAGAGGAAATAACTGACAATTATTGTAAGGCGTATAATATAATTTTATATTATTAACTTAACAAAAAATAAAAAAAACTAAAAAGATTAATAATAATAATAATATTATAATTTGCAGACATTTATCTCGAAAAGGGTTATGAACAGATTATGGTTAAAAGTGTTGATAGTGACATCTTTTGGATTTTGCTGGCTCATTCCAATAAAATTAAATGTAAATTACTCTTTGATACCGGATTTGGCAATAAAAGAAGGCTTATTAACATATCCGCATTAGCAGAGAGTACGGACCTCAAAAATGTTCGGCAGTACTAGGCCCTCATTCATTTATTGGATGCGCCTCAGTCAGCGCCTTTAAGGGAAAAGGAAAGATAAAACCCCTAAAAATATTACTTTCTCCCAAATGTACCAAATATATCCGAACATTTCAAAATTTGGGGAGTAACGGAAACATTGATGATAAATTAGTCGCAGCATTAGAGGAGTTTATATGTGCCATATATGGATCAAAGAAATGCGCTAGCATAGACGAGCTTCGACTAATTGCCATTAGACAGAAATGTGGTGACAAAGATTTGTCTTTATCAATTGACACTAAATTTGAGTTTTCTTCGATTAAACCATCAAGAGCTTGCCTTATCGAGCATATTAAAAGATATTCACAATATTCCAAAGCCTTGAAATGATTATGGATGGCAAGAAAATGGAGAACCTCTTTGGTGTTCAGCAGATAAAATAGTGCCTCAGTCGCTTACTGAAATTCTTCAGGAGATGATTCAAAATCAAATCATGGTAGACTAAAGCGAGGATGATAACGATATCATAAATGAAGCAATAGAGGAAGAAGATTTGGAAGAAATAATCGATGTCTCCGGAGACAGCGATATAGGCCAGGAAACGAAGACATTAATTCGGAAATAAATAGTGCTCAATGGATTATTGTTTTAAGTTGTAGTTGTACTTAGGAGTAACATACAAAAAGTCCCCAGCCGTGGGCCCCATGCGTTAGGCGGGAGGGGGATGGAAAGGATCGGTTTGTATGCCTGCTTTGCGGCACCCGCAATGGCCCACGCCACCAGTTGTGTACCCGCAAAATATGTTATTTAGGACGGATTCTGGCGCAACTGGGTCCGTGCTTGTGACAAGAGTAAGGAAGCCATCTGACCCCCTCATCCATCCCCAAGTAGTTGGTTCCTGCTGCTGATCTCCATATAGCCATTTCTGAATCTGCAAACAATAATTCATCCTTTGTAGTTTAAAAAAAATATGACACAATCTTGTTTAAGCACAATAATACAAAACATAAGTTAATGTAAACAAGCATATATTGATACAAACCTGCAAATGAACTCCAAGGGAGTGTTCGCGAGCAGCTCCTCTGGTGGGTGGAAGTGCCACAAAATCGGGCTTTGGCTTTGTCGAGGCTTTAACAAAGGCCTGGTGTCGTACCCGGTTCAGGTCTGCTCCTTGTGGGGCCTGGTACAATGCCAAAAAAAGCTGCTCTCCTGCATCAGCTACCATGTTCTGTGTTTCTGAGGGATCACAGAAAACTTTGTAGATGTCTGTGACCTGCTCCTTGGCCTTCAAAAATACTTTCACCACACCTCCCTCGCTCTTGTTGTAAATAGCAGAGGTAGTATCACAACCGCTGAACTTTGTTCAGCGGTTGTGATACTACCTCCGCTATTTACAACAAGAGCAAGGGGAGCGGGGGGGGGGGGGTGAAAGTATTTTTGAAGGCCGAGAAGTAGGTCACAGACATCTACAAAGTTTTCTCTGATCCCTCAGCAATACAGGACATGGCAGCTGATGCAGGAGAGCAGCTTTTTTTGGCATTGTACCAGGCCCCACAACGAGCAGACCTGAACCGGGTTCGACACTAGGCCTTTGTTAAAGCCTCGACAAAGCCAAAGCCTGATTTTACGGCACTTCCAGCCACCAGAGGGCCTGCTGGCCAACACTCATTTAGAGTTCATTTGCAGGTTTGTATCAATATATTCTTGTTTACATTAACTTATGTTTTGTATTGTGCTTAGATAAGATTGTGTTACATTTTGTTAAACTACAAAGGACGAATTATTGCTTGCAGATTCAGTAATGGCTATATGGAGATCAGCAGCAGGAGCCAACTGCTTGAGGATGGATGAGGGGGTCGGATGGCTTCCTTACCCCCGTCACAAGCACGGACCCAGTTGCGCCAGAATCCGTCCTAAATAAACATATTTTGCGGGTGCACAAATGGTTGCGGGGGCCGTTGCGAATGCCGCAAAGCAGGCATACCCTGCTCGCTTGTGCAGCAGTTGCCGTGCTTCGTGTACCAACGGTCCTCCAATCGTCAGCATCAACGGCGACGACGATGATGATCCTGACGATGAACTCGACCAATTACTTAATATGACCTTGTAAATACTTGTTAAGCATTACCTCCCACAATACACAGTTTTTCCAGCTATTTGCATTTTGAAACTCACTTATACCCTTAACTATTGCCCCTAGGGAAGAAATGAATACGATCTTTTTTGTAGACAAATTAATTAACTTTCATTTTGTATAGGATGACCTTTTCGCTAGGATGCTTAGTTTTCGAGATAATAACGAAAAACCTACAAACCGACCCTTTCCACCCCCCTCCCGCCTAATGCATGAGGCCCACGGCTGGGGACTTTTGGTATGTTACTCCTAAGGGTCAACCCTACAAACTAAAACAATAATCCATTGGGCACTATTTATTTCCGAATTGGGGGATTTTTCGGTCTTCGTTTCCTGTAATAATAGTAAATCTGAAACTGAATGAGGTGTTACTTACGTTTTATATTGAATTTTATATTTTATTTAAAGAGCTGAATCATTTATCTGGAAAATGTTAACTCCTATCCAAATATTGTATAGGAACAAAATTGTAGAAAATTTCATGCACTTGGTTTTTTGTGCAGAAAGTCTTTTTTTAGTTTTTGTGTTAAATGACAAAAACAATATTTGCCAAATTTTTTTTTTATAAACGGACGCCATTTTGAAAGTAGAGCCAGTTCTTTTTTGGGGACATATATAAAATTGTTCCTTAGGCTTTAATATTTATGAAAACATTGTCCCCAAGGATCGGGGGGTGCACGTAGTATTGTGCTAGTTTTTGAAGCATATTTCTAAAAAATCGTGGTATTAAGAGCGAAAATTAACTTAGCCTAGAGTGCATCCGAGCTCTACTATGTCAAGTTAATCAAATTTGTCAAACTTTCCGAATCGATTATTTCGAAACTAAACGGACGATTTTATTTCAATTGAAAATTAAAGTGTAAAATCACTTCATTTATTAGTATACCAAATTATATTTAAAACTGTAAAAGTTCATTACAGTATACAAGTTACCGGTCATTTTAGTTCATATTATATCACTTTAACATATAAGTAGCTTTGCGAGCAAATAACTGCTCGTTTTGTTAAGGATATTCTTATGAAAAAAAAAATCAATTACAGATTTTGTTCTTATTTGGAAAACTATTTATTATTTTTACTGTATTAGACTATTTGAATTCATCTTTGTCAGTCATAAATGTTTTAATAACGATCAAGGACTCTTACTTTCAATGAAATTTCACACATTTTAGAAGACTGTAATGAGTCGGGCAGATGTTAAAAGTGAATTAATCCTCCGACGAAAACATTTGTTGGATCACAGATTAACCATCGTAATATTTTAATCAAGTACGTGTAATTACATGAAAATTACGACCTTAAGTTATTTTAGCAGAACTTCCAATTAACGTTGTATTATTAAAGTGTTTAAAACACTTTTCCCTTATTAAGCACACAGCATTTTGTACGTTTTGCTTTAGGTTTAATTGAACAGATGGCAATGACTTTTTATAAAATCATATGGATTTCATAAAATTAAACGTAATATTAAATAGTAATTTTTAAATGTCACTCGAACACATTGCATTGTGACCTAAATATGCAAACTGTGATATATAAAAAAAGTGTTTTTCTTGTTCGACATGTAATCATCAGGTGCAGACCGTTTTATATGATGTATATATTGGCATTAAATTGAAATTTTATAATTTATGTACATTGATCATTGTTATGTAATGTATAATTTAATACGTATTTTAAGTTAATTTAAAGATATGATATTTTTTCATAACCAGATAAATACTTAAGTCGCCTCAGGTGGTCTTATCGAGGGTAAATTTTTCATTAGTATTCGAACAGATATTTCGTTACACGTATTTTATTGAAACCAAATAAGGTATATTTGTATCTGCTTCTTTTTATAATTTGCATACTACGGATGTGATCATAAATATACAAATTGATTGAAAGCTAAATTTATTGTATTTCTCGCTATTGGCTTGTGCATCATTAAAAAAAATAAATTTATTTAGTTAAAAAACTTCAGGATGATCCACTAGCTCTGCGACAAAGTTCGACGATTTAAAGCTAATGCAATTTTATGAAAGAAACATTTTCTGAACATACTTAGACCCGAATGTCCAGTCAACGGAGCGCTAAAATGACCAAAATCTCTAACTTACGTGCTATTAAATGGATTTTGATGAAACCTTGTGCAATATGTTTGTAATGACGTTATAAAAAAGTTTAAAAAAAGGAGCAGAGTAGGAAATGATCGGAAGGGGTAGAAAACACCCCTTTTGTTACGGGTTCCGTAACTTGTAGAATTAGATTAAAATTGGAAAAAATAATATATTTACATTTTTTTTGGCCCAGAATGAGGTATTTTTACTCTTGTGAATTTTTTCGAAAAATGCATATTTTTCGTGATATGGCCACTCGAAAATTCCTGAAAATGGGGGAGAGGAAATGTAAAAGTTGAAAAATCTGAAAAAATTTAGGTGAATGTATCATCCAAATACAAGACTTTTTTTTAATTTTCAACTTTCCTGTAAAGTGCGTTTTCACCAAGTTCTTCCGGAAAGACATGATAAACTACCCCCATCTTTGACATTGTAGCGCTTTAAAAATATGTACCTAATTTAGAAATTTGTAAAAATTCAGACGTATGCATTGAGGCCTTCTAAATATTTCTTATCTCTTGGAATTTTTTTGTAACGTTTTTCCGAGTTACATGCAGTTTTTCACGATAAATAATGGACTCCATTTTTTTCTCATTTTCAATTTAAAAATTATATTGAACCTTCAAAAATGGTATAACTATACAGGGTCATTCACGGAAAGCGGGTATTAGACGTTTCTTGGGATCTATCGAGTTTAGAAATTTGAAAATTTGTATGAGGGGGTTTTTAGATATGGCGGATCCAACGAAAATATTTTCATGCTTGTGCTACTTCCGCTTATACCGGATGTAGCACCTAACTTTGTCATTTTAAATGGAACACCCTGTATTTTATTGCATATTTCGATTCCTCATAAAATTTTAGCTTAGGTTTATGTACCATAACATACTCTTAAACATTCCGGTTTTCGAGATAATTAATATTTTTGGAGATTTTTGACGGTTCCCACCCTTCGGAAAAAAAATCAATATCTTCTATCATGTAGCCGATAAGGAAATTTTCTTTTCAAACTTTTACAAGTATCCTATAACCTAACTAGAAGTTCTCTTATGTTTTCACAATATCATACAGAGTATTTTATTTTCACAGTCGAACATTGCTTTAGTTCAAACGTCAAAAAGTCATTTTTTTCAAATGGAACCCCCTGTATATTCTCACAGAATCTAATAGAGGATTGAATTCTGCATCGATTGATATTAACATTTCCTATACCTATCTCTCTTTGTTTTCTTATTATGGACGAATATTTGTAAAACGTGTAAACAAAATCAGCACTGTTTGTTAGTAGGCAATACAATTCGTAACTCGGTTCCTTTTTTATCATAAACGAGAATAATCATGCAGATAATTGATAATCATGTGTTTTTGACAGCTTCAAAAACGAGAGATTAGATTTATAACAAATACTTTGGCACAAAAATTTACAAAATTAATGAACGCTGAATATAAATATTTAATGCAGCAACTATTCAAAATGCTCTCCATTCTGCTCCAAACAAGCCAATATCCTGGAATTTACGGCACTTAAATGGCTCGGCGAATTTCGTGGGTATTTATTTACTGAAATGCAGTCCGTATTCTCTTCTTTGGATCTTCTTTGGCAGTAGCCGTGGTGGCATAAACAATATTTTTGATAGTATCATATCTACGAGGAGAATTTAAATAGCAATAAATATGCAAAGATTTTGCGAACAGTAACTTTTATTGATAATTTGCCCCTAAATATTTATAATTCTATGTATTTTCAAATGAATGGTTGCGGTCCACGGGAAGTTTATGACGAATTAGTAGCGACGTTCGAAGATAAGTAGTTTGGCCTGGCCACCGAGGACCTTGGAGATGGCCAGCAAGGTCCCCTGATTTGACCCCCTTAGACTTTGGACCTTTGGGGTTATTAAAAATATTGTTTATGCCACTCCTGCCACTACCAAAGAAGATCCAAAGAACAGAGAACTGGCTGCATTTTAACAAATCCCCATGAATTAGCCAAGTCACTGTAAGTGCAAGTGGAGAGCATTTTGAACAGTTGCTGCATTAAATATTTATATTCAAAGTGTTCATTAATTTTGTAAATTTTTGTCCCAAAGTATTTGTTATAAATCTAATCTCTCGTTTTTGAAGCTGAGATCCGATAATAAACAAATGATTATCAATTATCTACATGATTATTCTCGTTTATTATAAAAAAGGAACCAAGTTATGACTTGTATTGCCTACTAACAGTGCTGATTTTGTTTGTACGTTTAACAAATATTCGTCCATAATAAGAAAACAAAGAGATATAGGTATAGGGAATGGTAACATCAATCGATGCAGAATTCAATCCTCTATTAGATTCTTAGAAAATATACAGGGGGTCCCATTTGAAAAAAATGACTTTTTGACGTTTAAACTAAAACAATGTTCGACTATGAAAATAAAATACTCTGTATGATATTGTGAAAACATAAGAGAACTTTTAGTTAGGTCATAGGATACTTATAAGAGTTTGAAAAGAAAATTTCCTAATCGGCTACATGATAGAAGATATTGATTTTTTTTCCGAAGGGTGGGAACCGTCAAAAATCTCCACAAATATTAATTATCTCGAAAACCGGTATGTTTAAGAGTATGTTATGGTACATAAACCTAAGTTAAAATTTTATGAGGAATCGAAATATGCAATAAAATACAGGATGTTCCATTTAAAATAACAAAGTTTGGTGCTACATCCGGTATAAGCGGAAGTAGCACAAGCATGAAAATATTTTCGTTGGATCCGCCATATCCAAAAACCCCCTCATACCAATTTTCAAATTTCTAAACTCGACAGATCCCAAGAAACGTCTAATACCCGCTTTTCGTGAATGACCCTGTATAGGTTTCATATGTTTTTATAATAATATATAAAATCACGCTCATTTTTCGGATTTTCATGTATTAATGTGCAAAAATGTAGTACATTATTTGTCGCGAAAAACTGCCTGTAACTCGGAAAATTAGTTACAATTTCAAAGAAGGTGGTTTTTAGTGTTTTTCCGGAAAAACTCGATGAAAACGCATTTTACAGAATAGTTGTAAATAAAAAAGTCTTGTATTTTGATGATACATTTACCTGATTTTTTTCAGATTTTTTTTCAACTTATACATTTCCCCTCCCCCACTTTTAGGAATTTTCGAATGGCCATATCTCAAAAAATATGCTTTTTTCGAAAAAATTTACAAGAGTAAAAATATCTCATTTTGGGCCAAAAAAAGGTAAATACATTGTTTTTTCCCTTGTTGACCTAATTCTACAAGTTACGGAACCCCTTCCGATCATTTCCTGCTCTATTTTTTTTAACGTTTTTACTAACGTCATTATAAACACATTGCATAAGGTTTCAGCAAAATCCATTCATTAGCACTTAAGTTAGAGGTTGACTGGACTATTAGTTAAGGCGTTATAAGACTTTAAATATTGATAAAGCTTCCGTCTTAAGTATTTTAAGTATAATAAATATATCCGCAGGAATAAATACCTACTTATTGCATATTCTAACTTTTTAAACCTACAGTGGTGTTTGCGATCCTCTTTTAGTCTTTCCCGATGAGGTTTTCATTGACTCATAGAGGGTAGTGAGTTTACCTTCAAAACCTAAATTGGATCAGAACTCAGAAATCTATGAGATGGATATCCCGGAAAATGGGGGAAGTTCGCCATCTTAGTTTTTGTTAAATGGAGTAAGCGCCCTATCTCCGCAGTCGCTAGTATGATTTTAGTTATTTTTAAGTCGACTACCAATTTTACGTAGAAAAATAAAAGCCCCCATGGATTTCTTTGTACATCTTAAAGCATCTGAGATTAAATTAATATAAAAGAAATAAAAATTGACAATCAACAATTTTTTATTCACAAATGCAATTTTTAAAACATATTTGCTTAATATAAGTTGTGGTCCGACATTTAGTTACTAAATCGTGTTTTGCCTACCCCATCACCTCTAAAATTAAGAAACATGCTGCCATTTTCGTCGATTGGTGAAAACTGAATTAATTCAACTAGTTGCATCAGTTAAAAGATGCATGTGAAATAATTTAGTACATATTTTGTTGTTTTTTTTTTTTGTTACAAAACAGAATAAGACCTTTGCTATACGTACTAATATAATTTTAATTGCTTGATTTGACACAAATTTAAATTATTGCATTTACAAAAATTTAAACAAAGCAATCCAGTTTTTGCAAATTTTGCAAAAGCACGTTCAAAAAAACTCCCAGGAATGCAACGCAAATTGGTTTTGACATCTAATAACTCATTTAAAAAAAAATGGATAAAAAAAAATTGCTTTCACTTTTTTTTTATGTTCTGCATCCGAGCGGAATGTAAAAATTTCAGGATATTATTCTATACACTTTCACGAACTCATTAAAAAAAAATTATTCAGTTTGCAAGTTTTTGTGTTTCACTATAAAATGTTCTCTGTCGTCTAGCTAAAAGTCTATAGTGAGTACACGCACCTGTGGAGCCGTTATGTTAATGGAGGGGAATAGCCGAAGAGATAAAAACAAGCTAAAAATGTACTCTTCGCCAATTTACTGAGTTTTTTATATAACATTGTTACACATTCTATAGGATACTCTTCTCCGTTTTCTTGTAAATAATGTTAGTTTTTGGACATCTTAAATTTTGTGATACCATCTTTGTTGTGAAGAAAATTATATGAAAAAAAAAAATTAAAAAAGAAAACATCCAACCTGTGCGGGATTCGAACATGGGACCTTCGGATTGCAAACGCAAATTCAATTCAATTCAAAAATGTTTTATTACAATTAATAATACAAAAGTGCGCCTGAGCCAAGTCCCGATTCAGAGCCGACCACACCACCACGGCGTGCAACGTCGTGGTAGATGGGTGGTCGGGTGAAACGGGTTTAACTCCGGCTTAAACAATAAATGAAGAATTATAAGGTTAGAACTCCTGTTCTTTGGAACAAAAAACTTAAATCTAACAATTTGGCGAACTATAACTAGAATGAGTTTTAAAAACACTTAAAAATTACACTAATGTTTCAGTTTGCACAGCACACGCGCACAGTTTTAAAAATTGGATTATTGATACGGGAAAAGACTTAATGAAAAAACCCGTTCGAGCCAATGACAGTATTCTTCCGATGGTCTGCCTGCCTTCGGAAAGATAGGGTGGAGAGGAAGTTGTGATTTAAATAAAAAGTTTGATTTACAAGAAGTTATTGGTCGAGAGGGGATTTTGAAAGAGAACAAAAAGGGACAAAAGAACAGAAATTAACAAAATTAACAAAAAGGTGACTAATAGAGGGAACAGAGAGAGTAAAAGGTGGTGAAAGCTAAAAGTTGGTTAAATGGAAATTTTGGTATAGGAAAGATTTGGCTAGGGAGGTTGCCGAAAGATAGGCAACGCCTGGTATGGTAATGGGTGTTTCAGGTTGAAAAGTATGGCATTATGCTGTCTGATTCGTGTAATGTCTCGGGTTAGCGGACTGTCGCCCAGTTTGAATTGATAGAATTTTTACGATGTTTCTTGGACGAAGTCCGCTAGTGGAGTTATGTCGTGGCAACGTGCATAGAGATCTTTGAGGGAGGTGTACCTATCAGAGGCTGAAATGAGGCACATTTTGTGTTCTAGTACTTTTAGTTTTCGCATTGTCGTGGCCGGGATGCTGCACCACACCGGCGTCGCGTATGTGATAGCCGGCCTGATCACCATCGTATACAGCAATTACTTATTGGTCCTGTTTAGTCCGCTACCCCGCGCCAGGAGCGGATACAGACTCCTGGACATGGAGTAGACTTTTCGTAACGTCTCGTTTACGTGCGTATTGAATATCAGTCTCCTGTCCAAGTTCACCCCCAAATACTCCACGCACTGCTTTATTGGAATTTGGCGGCCCCCTATCGAAAGTGGTGTAATAATACGATTTTCGGTGAAGCGGCGCGTGAAGAGAATTGATTCCGACTTCTCGGCGTTGATCCGAATTTTCCACTTGTCGTAATACGCCGTGGCACGGGCCATGTGCGCCTTCAGCAGCATGTTCGCTGCTTGTGCGTTGTGCGAATGCGCGTATATGGCAGTGTCGTCGGCGTACTTGGCAAGGTTCGTATTCGGAAACTCCGGGAAGTCGGAGACGTATAAGTTGTATAACTTTGGTGACATGCACGACCCCTGGGGGACGCCCGCGCGAATGTCCCGCCGAGTTGAAAGTTTGTTATTCACCCTAACCTGCAGTGATCTGCCCATCAGGAAAGAGTGCAAAGCTTTAGCCGCTGCGCCACCAGCCATTGCTGCGAAAATTATTGTCCGTGATATATATCTTTCGACATTTATACATATTTCAACTCGTACTTCTATGAAATATATATTAGTAAAATATAAACAAAAAAAAATATATTATGGAAATAATATTTCGCAAGATTTCCATTTCAGTACAAGCGACGAAAACTAAGAGAATATTTTTTTTTTCATTAAATAATTAATAACTTTTTTATTTACTGATCGATTTTCTTCAAAAACAATAGGGTTCTTCCTCTAGCTAACACTAACTTACTTTCTAAATTTCAATACAATCGGACTTTCCTTTCTTAAGTTATCGTGCTTACAAGAAACGTGATGGACGGACGGACAGAGGGACGGACGGACAAATGGACGGACGGACAGACGGACATTTTGAAAGTTGTTCAGAATTCGTTCACTAACACAATGATATGAACATTTTTTCTCTACGAGCGATATTTACGATTTTAGAAATGTGCCGATCAAATACAATATACTCTTCGTTTTTGCGAAGAGTATAATAATAGAATAATACAGGGCAAACAGACTATTCAGAAGCTAAACTCGATTTGGTGGTCAGAACAAATAAACAAGCCGACAAAAAAGAGAATTTATAAAAGCGTTGTTCAAAGTATAGTGACATACGGCTCAGAAACGAGGGAAATGATAAAAAAAATTATAATTATTGCGGTGGAAATTGACGCGTTGAGAAAGAGCTGTAGGGTGACTAGGTTGAAACAGCGAAATAAGAGAAAGAATGAACACGGAAGAAACAATTATAGAAGATATAGAACCAGATAGGTGGCCTCAACTAGTGTAGCAGTGGTCTCCTCCAGGAAAGAAAAAAGGGTAGACCAGAGAAAATAGATGGATGGAGGCGATGAAAAGAAGAGACATGGATAGGATAGAAATTAATGAATGAACAAGAAAACGTGGTGGTTAGGATGCGAGAAATGGCCCAATTAGCTGTAAGCCATTCGTTATATATATATAAATATATTAGATACAAAAACACACTTCTTGTTATCTAAATTTTGTATGATGACAAAGAAATGAATAAATAAATATTGCGATTGACCACCTGTAGTTGATTCTTTAATTAAATAAAATCCCTCATGTGGCTAGTACGCAATACCATTCGCAGATCAGTTTTTAGTTATTGCCATCGTCAGTATGAAATAGGTTCATGTAGAGGCGTTTTCAACTATTAAAATTTATCACTATTTGCAAGATAGGGGGCAATTAGTCATTATATATGAAAAATGACGGAACCCTGTTATAGTGAATGGATTTGAATGATTTTTTTTATTGGACTTCTAATGCCATAAACTAAAAAGTTTACCCATTGAAAATTACCGCTATTTCAAAAATCCGTAAATGAAAAAAAAAAAAATTTTTTGTAATCTCAACGAAAAAAAAATAATTGGAAATTTCAAATATTTATTTTAAGAAAATAATGATTGTTATAGTTTTCTATATTGTTTATAAGGAACTTGTAAAAAAATGAAGCTTTTTAAAATTAATTTGAAGATGGCAGAAGTTCCAGAATGCGAAATAAATGAAAGAAACGTTAAATAATACAAATACATCGAGTTTTTTTTATAGAAAATGATTTATTAACAACTTTTTTTTTAATTAAATATCGGTTTCGATTAAAATCGGTCCGAAAAGTGTCAGGTTAATACATCTTATTTTATTTTAGTTTAACATAAAAATGCGCTAGGAGCGGAAACTCCGTCAACGACAATTTCGCGGTAAACTTCTATATTAGATGTACTAGGAACTTAATTTTTTTTTAAGTTAAAGGTAAATAGCCCACCTTTCAATTAAAATCGGTCCGAAAACGGCCAGGTTAATAGATCTTATTTTATTTTAGTTTAACATAACAAATGCGCTAGCAGCGGAAACGCCGTCAGCGGCAATGTCGCGGTAATAACTCTAGGTTAGTCGTACTAGGGATTTATTTATTTTTTTTTAAATTAAAGGTAAAGAGCTCACCTTTCGATTAAAATCAGCCCGAAGAGGGCCAGGTTAATAAATCTTATTTTATTTTAGTTTAACATAAAAATGCGCTAGCAGGGGAAATGTCGTCAACGACAATTTTGCGGTAAACTTCTATGTTGGATGTACTAGGGACTCAATTTTTTTTAAATTAAAGCTGAAGAACCCACCCTTCTATTAAAAGTGGTCTAAGATGGGCCGGGCTATTCAATTTTTTTTTTTATTAACTATTTACTTGAGAAATTACGCTCTTGCAGTGAAAACGCTGTCGCCTGTTTTGCGGTTAATTTTTATGTTAGATGTACTAGGGACTAATTTTTTTTTTAAATTAAAGCTAAAGAACCCACCCTTCTATTAAAAGTGGTCTAAAATGGGCCAGGCTATTCATTTTTTTTTATTAACATATTACTTGAGAAATTATGCTCTTGCAGTGAAAACGCTGTCGTCTGTTTTGCGGTAACCTTCTATGTTAAATGTACTAGGGACTTGTTTTTTTTTTTTAATTAAAGCTAAAGAGCCCATCTTTCGATTAAAATCGGTCTGAAAAGGCCCAGGTTACTATTTTTTTAATACGAGTTTTACATGAAAAATACGCATTGGTAGCCAAAATTATTTTGACAATATGAAGCTAATAACCTTGTTATTAGCTCTTGGATCATAATTTGTAGGTAAAAATGTTGATATTATCATTGTCTACGAATATATTTTTCAAAAATGCAAACAAAAATGTTTTGTTTCGCTGCTAAAATGAGTCTCGTTGGATGACTCTAGGTCTATAGTTCTCAATTGCATTCTTATCACCTTTTTTAAATATAGGGCAAATTTTTGACCTACACCAAATTTGAGAAAATGTTTCTGTTTAAAGAGCTAGATTAAAGACAGTAGTCAGCGGTAACGCGAAGATAATTGCGCAGTCTCTTAGTATAAAAAATGGAATTTCATCAGGACAAGTAGTTAATTTATTTTTAGATATTAATGAATGAAATAGAAAACGTCGGAGGCAATTAGTTTACATGATTTTCCTTGAAATAAAAATTTATAATTATTTACATCCTTAAAATTTATAATAATTATTATTTAACATAAGTTGTTAATACATTATTTTCTATAAAAAATTGATGTATTTGTGTCATTTAACGTTTCTTTCATTTATTTCGCTTTTTGGAGCTTCTGCCAATTCATATTAATTTTAAAAAGTTTCATTTTTTTACAATTTTTTTATAAACAACCTTGGAAACTATAACAATCATTATTTTCTTAAAATAATTATTTAAAAATGCCGATAATTTTTTTTTTCGTTTGAGATTTCAAATAATTTTATTTTTTTTTTAAATTTACGGATTTTCGAAATTGCGGTAATTTTCAATGGGTAAACTTTTTAGTTTATGACGTTAGAAATCCGGTAAAAAAAGAATCATTCAAATCCATTCACTATAACTGGGGGTATAAACCTAATTGCACTGGACATTTCTCTGTTGGAACTCCTTGGTATTTTCCTAATAATTAGCTTGATTGGAGCTTATATCCAATTCTGGTATCTGCGATTGATTACAAATTACATAAAGCCAAAGAATTCTTTTATAAGTCATTGCTAACTACTGTCCATAGATTTAACAATGAAATCCTTCCTGTGGTTTTTATACACATTTAAATTAAATACAGTAAGCCAATTACGACTTTTTTTGGCAGATAGTATTATTTAAATTTTTTAGGATTCCCTCCCTACCTCTCTGTTGGAAATCCTTAATATACCTTTAATAGAAAAAGTATTGTTTCATTTTCATTTGGATTTGTGGTTTTGAGATATAGTACAGTAACTAGAGGTTTTAACTTCGAAATAATGTCATATGAAACGGATTTCGTTCATTTTGGGCAACATAATAGTAAATGCATCAAAGAGAAGTTTCTGTGTTATGCGGCGGTTTGCTGATTTATAGGGGGTAGATGCCACCTCTTTTCAGGGGGTGGCAAATAAAAAAAAAAAACAAAAACATAGGAGCTGAAAGAGAATCAAATTTTAAGAAGAAAAGGTTCTATGCAACTTTTCACATAAATTGATAGTCTTTAAATTATGACGACTGGAAAATTGGGATTATTGCTTGAAAAAAGATATTTCAAATAGGTTTTCACCAAATAAGTCAAAAGGTATTACACTGAGCGAAAACATACTAGAGACAAATAAGAAAGCTACTAAGCTGAGGATGAATTGCGTTTTTTTCTAATTTCTGTAGAGTTAATAGTTTCGAAAAGAGTGACCCCAAAAGTTGCCCATTTTCTAGCCCTCGAATTTTTTTTAAAAATAGCAAAAGTGCTAAATTATTATTGTTAATAATGCGAACATCCTGAATACAAAATTTCAAGATGAGCACATGTTTGGATTTTGAGATATGAGGGATTGAAATTGTGATATGTTTGATGCTATCAAAAAATACACAAAAAATGAATACTCATCAGCTATGGCAGAGCAATCAAGATATTCTTGGTATTTTTCGACGCAGAATTCATATCTAATATCGACGAATCTGTATATCCATTGATTAATTCAGAAGGGCCAAAAACATCCCCTATAAAAGGATGAAAATAGGGAAAAATGATGCTATTGAGTTACAGAGCTTCCATAAACAGAAATATAGTATAAGTCTATTGACTGAATGCATGAACGAAGGTGTTGACTAGGGCTTACACAAAGTAATTGAGACACACACCATTAAGAGTGAGTGTCTCAATTACTAGAAACTTAAAAAAGGGAAATATATATTACTAATAGAGAGCTGGCTACATAAAAACTGCAATAATCGAATATAGTCATGGTTTGTACCTCAAAAGATTCGAATTATACTGACAAAGTGAAAGCCTGTCACCCAAAAAGCGCTCTAGGGGTGGAGGGCGTGGGTGGGCGGTTAAACAAGTAAAGTTTTATTAATAGTTCTGAAAATTTGCACAGTTATAGATTTTAAGTGTATAAAGAATGAAAAAATGTAGCCAGAAGTGTAGGTGGGGAATAAAGTGCCGTTAGAAGCAGATAAAGTAGAAATTCATTTTACGAAATTTAAATGATACCCAAATATTATATAAAACTGCATAAAAGCTCCAATAACTGGCGAAAAAGCTTGAAACCTCTAAGCTTTATTAATAGGAATGGACCATAAATCTGTTATGACCTAGTTCACAAAAACAACCCATCACAGGGTGCAAAACTACTCTCTATCTTGAATTACGAACTTGAGTCAGTGAAAAGATAGTCAATGTACCAGATATTGCATTCTGATTGCAGTGTGTTTGGATCTGGAACGATAACCAATATTCCCACAATAGTTTTTTTACACACCTATGAAGGGGTGAGAAAACAACGCACATTTATATAAGCGATCTCGCTGTGAGAATATTACATTAAAGTAAATTCTGTCACAAGGATAATAAAGGGCGCTCTCCATAAAATTAATGTCCTAATGGTCTGTTTTCAAACTTCTAGTGAATTTTACAAGAAGGTGGGGATGCGAGGGTGTGAATAACAGAGACATCGCAATCACTGAATCACATTAGCGAAAATCCTGTAGCAAGGGTTTTCAAGAGTGCTTTTTAGGAATGTCATGGCCTCGTGATTCTTTCTCATCGCTCCAGAGAAATTCACAGAGGTTAGAGGGTGGAAATCTGAGCAATTTTACAATCATTATGTTGTATGGAAAAAAATTCTGACATAAAGGTAAGTATCCCTTTCCAGAACGCCATAGTCTATAGATCCGTTTTTAACCCCCAAGTGGATTTTATGAGGGGGGCGAGGGAGTGAAGGGATGAATATCGAAGCAATCTCGTAATCGCTGCATTACAAAAAAAAAACACTGATGTAGCGGTTTCCAAGAGTGCTTTTCTCTTATGTAAGAACCTCTTGATTCCTTTTCATCCCCCAAATGATCCCGAAGGGGGTAAGTTTACCGACCAGTAAGTTTTCGTCCCGTTCTCTTACCCCATCGTAGGTGTGTCATAAAATAGTTACAACAATTCTAGTTATCGTCTCACATTCATACCTACTGCAATCAAAATGCGATATCTGGTACATTCACTATTTTCTCCCAGGCTCAAGATCATAATTCAAGATGAGGGGTAGTTTATTGGAGCTTTTATGCAGTTTTGTATTATATTAGGATAGTTTTCAGCCTCTTACAGGTGTTTTTTAAAAAATAAATATCTTGTATTTCTGCTTACATCATTGTTATAAAATATTATTTTGGGTATTCAGCAGATAACTTTCAAAGAAATCATTCGTTCCTTTCATATATTATTGATCTAAATCTGATCAAGCTAGAATATCAACGAGTAGTCCTCTTACAAACAAACTTGTCAATTTCTTTATACATTTACTATGTCTAACATTCAATATGAAAAACAAGAAAATAACCATTCTTTCTATATATTGAAGATCTAAGTCTGATCATGCCAATATATTGTCAGAAATCCACCCTTAAGAGGAAATCTTTCAAGCATCTCTAGCCCTACCTAGAGGATACTCCATTCAATACGATAAACAAGAAAATAACCATTCTTTCTATATATTGAAGATCTAAGTCTGATCATGCCAATATATTATCAGAAATCCACCCTTGCGAGGAAATCTTTCAAGCATCTCTAGCCCTACCTAGAGGATACTACATCACAAACAAACATTAGTTACATTTCAAAGCCAAGAACTACTGAAAAGCACAATGAAATATATGAATAAAATTTCACTTACATGTCATAATAAATAAAATATTTCAATCAATGTTTGATTGACCAAAACTCTGTAAAAATTGCGCAACCTTTTTCATTCTCTTTAGAACTCATCAGCAGAGATATATGTTCAATTCAAAAACATAATTACTATAAAAAAAAAATCGGCAGCTACTGGAAGCGGCTGGAACCTCCCCACACGGTGGATCCTTATCAGCTGTATTTGGATATTACATCGGAAATCAGAGCACTGAGCAAACAGATAAATTACACGTGACTTTGGAGCCATTTATTTCATCAACAAATATCGAACGAACTGAAGCGGACTACAAGCAATCTGTTAAAACATAACCTCTCATGTTTGTTTATGTTGCATGTTAATCAATTGCCGGATATTATAAGGGTATTAACAGATAACGTTTCGAAGATTTTGTAAAATATTGGATAATGAAAAAAAAATAATAACACAGAATTTAGCCCAAATGACGCTCTAACCAACAAGTCAATAACATTATGGACTGTTCAAGCAGACTACGCATGGGTCAAATTAAAATCTTCCTGCTCGATCAAAAAGGTCGAGCAAGTCGAGCTTCGTCCGAGGCCTTTATTTTGTAATATTCGAACGTTTAAGATTTAGCTCAGTTAACTCGATTTGCAATGAACGATTGTGACGTGTCCCATCAATCAGACGTAATATCCGAACACGGCTATAAACAATTATTACCTTAAAAAAAAACAACTAAAATAAGTTTTGACATTGTCAAAAATATTTGGGTTGGTAACCTTTACGAATGTTGATTTTTAGGTTATGAAATATATTTAGGGACATAACATGTTTAAGTTTTTCAAGTTTATTCACATTTTTAATGTTTGACTACGCATTTTTAGCTTGGAGCCACAGTGACTCCAAGCAGATAGTTAAAAAACTCATGCAAATAATTTTTCTATATAGACCATCTTAGGATGACGTCACGATAAGTCGATCATATTGCCTGAGGGATAACCAAACTTTTTATGCCAATGTAAACAAAGAAGTAATCTCAGTTTTAAATGTGAAATAAAAATAAAACACCGTCTTTTTTTGCGACAAGTGCGATTGTGAGATAAGGTTTATTTTGAATGTAAAAAAGATTAGAAGAAAGGTAAAGAAATCACTTTCTGGCAGAGTCTATTGAATACTACATACGGATAATATAACAAGCTTATCACTGAAATCTAGCACTTAGTTATTTAAATGTAAACTTGCCTTGTCCATAACAATGAATACATTTGAGTTTATCTTTCTTGCACAAACTTCTTGCACAAATCCGGCCTCATAATATTTATATGCTTGTAAAGATTTGTATGCCTTTAACTGCTGATCTGCGAAGAAGCTGTGAGTCGACACTAAGTAATTTACCATATTAATTACGGACACACAAGGTAAAATAGACAAATCTGCAGAAAGGTCTCCAGTCTCCACTCCAAGGGTGTATGGGTCAATATTGTCTATTATTTTGATTTTCTCATCGTAGCGACACTTTACATCACCCATAAGGGTTGGATAATATTCACTATATGACATTATTACGAAAACACACACAGTTTCTCAAGAAAATCAGAAAAAAATATATAAAACCACGCAAACTGCGTTTTGTTGTCCCTCAAGCAAAATGTCAAAATTGTCAAAACCATGTGACCTAAAAATGGTTGATTAATAAAAAAATATATTGCTAATTACAGGTTAGATTTCTAACCCACAAAAAGAGTCCTATTTTATTAGGACAAAGTATTTAGGACTTCATAAACTTTACACTGTACTAGATTTTAGTTGAAAGTACGGGAACCAGGCAGAAATTTTAATAATAGCTACGTAATATTCTTAAATCTTAAGAAATATATATTTTTGAGGTTAGCTGTGACGTCACGTACCATAAGCTATAAATCAACATTCACAAAGGTTACCAACCCAAATATTTTTGACAGATGGCAAAATACGTTTTCCCCTAACAATAATACCAATTTTTTGGATGCTGTCATATGTGCACATATAACGAATTATTTTTAATTTTTTTAACGGAAACCAAACCGAAAGGGTGCAAGTGTGATATATCGTTGAAATTGGAATTTATACTGCTTTTTAATGGTTCAATTACAAATTCTAAGTAATCATAAAATAAACAACTTGTGCCAAAATGGCACTAAACGTAATCCGATCTCAACCAAAACCTTTTCAGATCTTCTGGAGCAGTAAAAGTTTCATCCAAATCCGTTTAGTAGCTTCGTAGCTATCGTGCTAACACACAGGCATTAGTCACAAACCACTTTTTTGGGTTTCCGGGACCTCGAAATCGTAAAGATTTGATGTTATCTCAATTTTCGATTTTGGATTAATTGTAGTAACCTCCCACAATTATTGTGGGGAGGTTAATAAACACAACACTATAAAAACTAAGTTCGTAGGCAAGAGCACTTAATAATTTTGATTATTGATACTGGAAACAACTAAACGAAAACATCCGTTCGTTGGTAATGGGTGGTAGGGATGGCCATCTTTTGGAAAAACCATATAACTCTTGGTGGACAGCTTCCCTGCCAGATGTGGCCGGAGTAGTGTTCATGGTGGATCGTTTAAGTTTGAGTTGATATATTTTGTTTTATCTTCTGGCCTCGGCCGATTTTTCACTAAATCGGTCGGGGAAGTAAGCTGTCAAATTTTTGGTTTCAATGTTTTTCTGGGGGAATTTGGTTTTTGACAGTTTTCGAAAAAATATTTTAGATTGGTACCAATGTCTTAAATTATTTTTAAGTTATGTAGCACTATTTTTAGGTTATGTTGCCGGAAGAATTTCCGGCGGGATGGCAGAAGTAGCGGAAATAGTTTTTAAAATATAATGTCACTTTTAAAGTTTTATTGGAAAAAACTCGCCGAAAACGTTCCGGTGAGATTGCTTATACTTGTAGGGCTTGTGAGCGGTTCACGAAGGCTTCTCACACCTTCCGTGGGCTTTATGAACGTCGAAAAAACTTGTAATGTCTCGATGCACTTGACACTCAAATTTACTCAGCATACAGTCTGCACGATTTAACACACTAGTCTATTGAACGTTAGGTTAGACCACAGAGTACAGTAACTATACAGAGGCGAAGGCTAGCCTTCCCGCCAAAACCCAATTTGTATACTCATCGCCATTTCTTAATTGTTTAACAATCAACCTCACTTTTATCTTGACACTGTTGATGTTTATCGTGTTAAGTTTGGATTTGTGAATTTTTTTTTCCACTCATTTTGGGATATTGAAAAAATTAACCGAGAATTAAAATTCTCATAAATAAAACCTAGTGTACAACTCAATTGAAAATAGGCGCCAATTATAAGCAATTCAAATCGTAATATTTTTCAATCCAACTCGAAATACACTGTCTTTTCAGTGTATCCTTAAATGGAGATCTGCACATGACGTCATAGCTAACCTCAAAAATATATATTTCTTAAAATTTAAACGTACTACGTAGCTATTATTAAAATTTTTGCCTGGTTCCCATACTTTCGACCAAAATCTAGTTTGTCACAATAAAATAAAACGCATTTTGCAGGTTAGAAATCTAACCTATTAAAAGAAATAAACAACATATCTCTCAGTGTAGACCAGGGTGTATTAAATAGGTGATGCGACGACAACCCTCACAGTGGCTTAATAAGTGCTTACTTCGTACATATTGTAAAAGATGGCTCAACTAAGTTCTCTCATTACTTACGCATAGATAGATAATTTTATAGGTTCTGTGCATACGTACATACAGTGTTGCATACATTCCCGGCTTCTTGTTTTTGACAAGAGTCCAGTGACATCTGACATTAAGTAGCTAAATTAAAACATTGAAAGAATATATGTAACACTACATGCAGTATTGCACGTGTCGTCACAGCTAACCTCAAAAATATATATTTCTTAAGATTTACAGGTATTACGTAACTATTATTAAAATTTCTGCCTGGTTCCTGTACTTTCAACCAAAGTCAAGTTCAACGTAATATGTATGAAGTTTTAAATAGTTTCTCACAATAAAATAAGACACTTTTGCAGGTTAGGAATCTAACCTATAATTAGCAGTCTATTTTTATTAATCAACAATATTGAAAAATTATTTGCGTGAATTTTTAAATATTTGCTTGGAGCCAGTATGGCTCCAAGTTAAAAATGCCTATACAAACATTAAATATGAGAATAAACGAAAACAACTTAAAATTTGAAGTTATGTTAGTTATGCGATGCACATGCCCAGGTAATTGTAGGACCGTATTGCTCGCGCCATCTATTAAAGTAAATAGAAACCATGCACTTACGAAGCCATTATTATAATAGGAAATTGCCGGACCACCTATTTAATACACCGTGGTGTAGACGCAACTGGTACGCAAGGTCACAGAAAACGAGCCATCAAAACTGAAAGGAACCGCCAAAGACTTCGCCTCTGTGCAGTTACTGTATTCTGTGGTTCCACTATAAAATATATTTTACACAAGAAGCGTGTTATTTGGTTTTTAATTTTTTTCACGGAAACCAAAGCTAAAGAGTGCAAGTGTTATATATCGTTGAAATCGGAATTTTTACTGCTTTTCAATGGTTCGATTACAAATTGTAAGTAATCATAAAATAAACAACTTGTTGTGCCAAAACAGCAACAAACGTAATCCGATCTCAACCAAAACCTTTTCAGATCTTCTGGAGCACTAAAGAAACCCTCATGCAAAGTTTCATCCAAATCCGTTTAGTGGCTTCGCCGCTATCGTGCTAACACACACACACACACACACACACACACACACACACACACACACACACACACACACACACACACACACACACACACACAGACATTTTTCAAAAACAACTTTTTTGGGTTCCTGGGACCTCAAAACATAAAGATTTGATGTTATCTCAATTTTCGATTTTGGACTAATTGTAGTAACCTCCCACAATTTTATTGTGGGGAGGTTAAAAAAAAAAAATAGGAAAATATTTTCTTGTAAAAAATGACAGGAAATATTTATTTAGTTGACACATATCAAAAATAAAAAAGAATCACTCTTTTTTAGAGCCCCATAGCTCGTGTAGTTTTTAAAAAATAGATATCTTGTATTTCTGCTAAATAAATATTTCCTGTCATTTTTTACAAGAAAATATTTTCCTATTTTTTTTTTTTATAGTAATTATGTTTTTGAATTGAACATATATCTCTGCTGATGAGTTCTAAAGAGAATGAAAAAGGTTGCGCAATTTTTACAGAGTTTTGGTCAATCAAACATTGATTGAAATATTTTATTTATTATGACATGTAAGTGAAATTTTATTCATATATTTCATTGTGCTTTTCAGTAGTTCTTGGCTTTGAAATGTAACTAATGTTTGTTTGTGATGTAGTATCCTCTAGGTAGGGCTAGAGATGCTTGAAAGATTTCCTCGCAAGGGTGGATTTCTGATAATATATTGGCATGATCAGACTTAGATCTTCAATATATAGAAAGAATGGTTATTTTCTTGTTTATCGTATTGAATGGAGTATCCTCTAGGTAGGGCTAGAGATGCTTGAAAGATTTCCTCTTAAGGGTGGATTTCTGACAATATATTGGCATGATCAGACTTAGATCTTCAATATATAGAAAGAATGGTTATTTTCTTGTTTTTCATATTGAATGTTAGACATAGTAAATGTATAAAGAAATTGACAAGTTTGTTTGTAAGAGGACTACTCGTTGATATTCTAGCTTGATCAGATTTAGATCAATAATATATGAAAGGAACGAATGATTTCTTTGAAAGTTATCTGCTGAATACCCAAAATAATATTTTATAACTCTTACAGGTGTGTCACAATTACTTTGTGTAAGCCCTAGTCAACATCTTCGTTCATGCATTCAGCCAATAGACTTATACTATATTTCTGTTCATGGAAGCTCTATAACTCAATAGCATCATTTTTCCCTATTTTCATCCTTATATAGGGGATGTTTTTTGCCCTTCTGAATTAATCAATGGATATACGGATTCGTCGATATTAGATATGAATTCTGCGTCGAAAAATACTAAGAATATCTTGATTGCTCTGCCATAGCTGATGAGTATTCATTTTTTGTGGGGCTGTGTATTTTCTGATAGCATCACGCATATCACAACTTCAATCCCTCATATCTCAAAAACCGAACAAATGCTCATCTTGAAATTTTGTATTCAGGATGTTCTCATTATTAACAATAATTTAGAACTTAGTTTGAAACAAAATTCGAGGACTAGAAGATGGACGATTTTTGGCCGATTTTTGGGGTCACTCTTTGGAAGTATAAAGGTGGCATCCGAATGTTCATAAGACAATATAAGTAATTAGTTTAAATGTTACGCATCTCAGAAACTTTGGCACTTACGTCAAAAGCGCTAATAATCAAACTGGAAGACTATTAATTAGGCTTTCAAATGATTTTCTGTCTATATATATAGCATAAAAAATAAAGAAGTTATGACTGATACAATGTACTTTTTCAAATTTTTTTAATAAAAACGTCGCCATTTTGTTAATATAAGTAGTCAGTAATTAAAGAAATATATCCCAATATAGTATTTTTCGTTAATATAATGGATGCTCAAATTTTTTCGTCCGTTTACAACGCTTGCTTTAGAAAAAAAATGCATTTTAAACTGCAAAAGAATTTTAGAAAAAACGTAACATTGTTGTTGCTCTGTAAATATTTCAATAAACATTAGTTTTAGAGAAAATATAGTGGAAAAATGAAGCTTATAAACTGAGAAAAAAATTATTTTTTTATATGTTTGTGTAGGGATGATAGGTTCGGTGATATTTAATTTTTAGGATAAAGTATTTAGTTTAAAATGTTGAATATCTTAGAAACTGTGACACTTCCATAAAAAATTCTAATTAACAGAATTGAAGATGGTTTATCAACCTTTAAAATTATTTTTTATTTATTTCTACATCACAAAAAATAAAAAAGTTATGACCGATTCAATGTGCGTTTTCATAATTTTAAACAAAATGCCGCCATTTTGTTGTTGTAATTGCTCAGTAATTAATTCCTTTTTCAAAAATGCTGTTTTTCGTTAATATATCTCATTACCTAGATGCGCAATTTTTTATGTATGTTTAAAGTTTAGAAAAAAATTCATCCGCCATATTAGAGCCGCAATTTTGAATTTTTTAAATTTGGACTTCAGATTCGTAGTCAGCGACCCCAAAAAATATCTCTCCTACGTTTCAAAAATAAATTAGTAATACTTTTGCAAACATTGAATATTGAGGGTCGGTAGCCCAGTGTGTTAGCGCGTCTAGCTTGCACTTTGAGCGTACCTAGCGAAGTGGGTTCGAGTCCCACACAGCGAAAAAAATTTTCATAGGAAATTTTCCCCAAGAAGTGGTTAGGATTCCACCATAAACTGTAGGGCCCCGTTTCCTTTACTCAGACAAATCTAGATCTTCTAGACTTAAGAGGGTCATTGAGGTGACATGGAAAGCGGTTAAAACACATTCGATTTATGGGTGGTTTTCACCCCTTGAAGGTAAGAGCAAGTAAGTATCCAGACCATATATAAACTGAAAATTATCGTCTTCAGTTTATATATGGACTTACTACAATAATAACCCATAAAGAAAAATTATCATTACATATGAAATTATTTCGAAATGTTGCCTAATCAACTTTTTCGATTTTTTTATGAAAAACATCTATTGCGTTTTTAGCAACTCGAGGGATGCTTATTGCTTATCTAGTCCTAGTAGTCTTAATATTGACAGTGAATAAAATAGAAGTGAAATAGAATAGTCTCAGCCTTGTAATAGGCCAAAAAAGCATATAAGGAAAAATAAATTTAAATAGCAGACGCGGCATACAGAATTATATTATTTCATTTTAAGAAATAAATAGCTGGAAGCTAAGATATGATAACACATTTCGTTACGCAAAAATAAACAAGGACTTAATTAAACAACCCAATTTTAAATTTAAAAAGGTGTACTTAACAGTGGTCCTTCTTTCGTTAGTTCTCTGTTTAAAACATTAATTATGTGTTATGAAGCCGTAAAAATTCGTATTAAATATGAATCGCATCAAAATATGAATCTTAAAACAATTAACCTCATATATAAGTTAATTAAAATCCACTTTTCGCAACTGGTGCAGGAAGTATATTAAAATTTATACGCCGCGCCGTACAATTTTCACATAATGATGCATACATATTTTATACGACAGATCCGCGCTCTTACAATCATAATCTGGTATTTTACGCAGTTGCGACGTCAGAAAAATCTTATAACTTTCACTTTATGCTGTTTATAATCAGACACCGTTTAAGGTCCTGTAATGTATTTTTTGCACCTGTCAAACCAAAACCGCGACTCCATCTGCCTCATTTAATCTTAAATATTAAATAACACTTGAACAATACCTTCGGATTTTTTAAAATTCATTATGCTAAATTGAGCCAAGATTCATTAAAATACAGTATATGTTACGTAATGCATATAACGTGTTCTTCCTTATAGGTACTTACTAATAGATGATGATGATAAGAATAAAGTGATAAAAATTGTCGGTAAAATCAAAAGTGCACACCCATAAGCTGTTAACAAATAATAATCAAAATGTAGAGCACCACAATTTATATCACATACTTCTCACTTCTCACCACTATATGGTAATTATTCCATAAAATGAAATCTTAAGTTTAAACTTGTAGGGAAAATATATATTTTTCAAAAGATAAAAATTAACAATTGATGATAAAAATAATTTGTTATTCTATATTATTTTTGTTGTTATTTTTTAACTATAGCAACATATTACACCCCCCCTGCAAAATAAAAAAAAACCACCCACCAAAGTATCAATATTAAAAATGACTTTTTTACAGTTAGAAGTGACGGGTAGATTGACAACATCATTTAACAAATATGCAGGTTTAACTCTGTTTAAAGATACAGTATAATCCTTTCCACGTTTAAGGACCGTTATAATTTTGTCTGTTCTAGAAAGAACTTTAAAAGGTCCTTCATACCAAGGGGATAAGGATGGTTTAAGTTTAGCTTTCCGAATGAAAATAAACTTACAATCTTTAATGTCTGGCTGACAAATGTATTTCGAAAATGATCCCGTTTAGGATTTGTTATTAAAATATTTTTGTAATTTGCTAATAAATAAAGGTAGTTTAATATCAGAAGGTGATTTAATAAAATATTCACCAGGAAAACGTAAAGTTTGGCCATAGACAAGTTCTGCAGATGAACAAAGTAAATCATCTTTAGGCATTGCCCGTAAACCTAACAAAATAATTGGTAGTTCATCAAACCAATGAACTAAGTTAGCTCTGGCGATTAATGCATTCTTAAAGGTTCTATGAAATCTTTCAATCATGCCATTGGATTCCAGGTGCAATGAAGTAGTGTGAATTCGGTGAAATCCTAAAAATTTTGAAAATTCACGGAAAAGATTTGATTCGAACTGAACTCCTTGATCTGTCGTGACACGAACCGGAATGCCAAAGTGACAGATATAATTTCGAAATAAAGTTTTAGCAACAGTTTCTGCAGTAAAATCTGATAAAGGATAAGCTTCTGATCAACGAGTGAAACGGTCAATAACTGTTAGTATGTAAGAAAAACCATGTGAAGGTGGTAAATGTCCAACAAGATCAATATGGATACGCTCGAATCTACCCTTGGGAACTTCGATATTACCAATTTGTTTTGGTATGCTTATTTATTTTAGAAGTTTGACAATTTAAGCAAGTTTGGTCCACAAGGTGCAGTCGGTGTTCATCCTTGGCCAGAAGTAGTTAGAATCGATAAGTTTTTTGTAGCACGATACCAGCATGTGTTAAATTATGAAAAACATCAAAAACAGCGCATCGTAAAGAGTTTGGTACATATGGTCTACATTTAGAAGAAGAAACATCGCCCAAATTTTATGATCTGAATTAGCAATATTGATTTTCTGTAAACAATATTTGACTTTAGAATTGATATTTGATTGATTGGTTGATAAAGAGGAAAGTTCACAATCGGTGGATTGAGCGTCTTTCAATAATTGTAGATTGAGATCGGTTAAGTTTATTTGATAAATTGAATTAGGTGACAAAAAATCATGCTGTTCGAGTAATGAAAGATCATTTAAACGCGACAAAGTATCTGCAATGATGTTTCCTCTACCGTGAACATGACGTATGTCATTAGTAAATTGTGCAATATATAAGTGTCGTATTTGACGAGGAGTTTTCTCAGCATTAGTAAAAAGAGCTTTTGTTAATGGTTTATGATCTGTGAAACAGATAAAAGAACGACCTTCTAATATATGTTTAAAATGTTTGATCGAAGTATATAACGATAGCAATTCTTTGTCAAAAGTTGAGTATGACTTTTGCGAATCATTTAATTTGCGAGAGAAAAATGCTGAAGGAGTAGATAAGTCTCCAATTCTTTGTTCTAAAACTGCACCCATGGATACATTTGAGCAATCCATGGATAATGTAAGCGTTACATCTTTGTTGTAGCTAGGATGAGAAAAGTTTTTGCATTTGCTAAAGCGTGTTTAGCTTTTAAAAAACTATCGGTACAATTAGTTGGCCAGGAGTCTATAACTTTAACTTTATCACGGGCCAACTCAGTACTGAAGGAATGTAAAGGGATTAAAATGTCGGCAAAGTTAGGAACAAAACGATGATAATAATTAATCATTGCTATAAATCGTTGTAGTTACTTGAGAGTTGTAGGTTTTGGAAAATTATTAATAACGTTAATGCGGTCATCGGTAGGTGAAATACCATTAGTGGAAACATGGTGTCCAAGGAAATCTAGAGAACTTTTACCAAAAACACATTTTGACGGTTTAATATTAATTCCGTAAGTGTCCAGGCGTTCAAAAACTTGACGTAAATGCAATAAATGTTCATGAGAGTCTTTACTTGCGATTAAAATATCGTCTAAATATAAACCTCAATATCTCGGCCATTTGTTGATCGATTTAGATCAAAGTTATACTTCTTTTGTTTCAGATTGTGATGAAAAAGTTATTTAAAAAATCTTTTTTTTTCAAAATTAAATACGCCTACTATGATCAAAAGAAATTGGTAAAAATTAGCGATTGAAATAGGACGCATTTCTTTTATCTAAAACACTATTATGAAATGAATATTTGAAAATTGGTAGCTATTTTTTAAAATATTAGAACTCGGTATACCAATATCTTTGTTAACATGGAGTGCTTTGGAATGGATTTGACAATTGCATCGAATGTCAAATTAAACTTAAACATGGCTGCACAACAATTAAGTATTACTGACTTTTATCAGAAATACTTAATTGAATTGAAATAATAAGAATTGTTGGTGACAGTGTGCACTCTTATCGAGATGCAGCCATTATCTTCAATTTGAAACACCCAGAACGCCCACAGATTCACTACATCACGGTTGGTTCAATTAATAGAACATTTAATAGAACTGGAGATGTATCCAAACTTAGAGCCAAAAAATACAACATTGCCGATCGCCCATTGGATAGTAATATTAGATGCTGTTAATGCTGAACCACGTGTTAGTGTCAGAGGTTTATCTCTAAACTTGAATCTAGACAAAAATAAAATTTGGAGGTGTCTTAAACGTCATAATTTAAAACCACATAAGCCCAAGTTTTTACACACTATGGAAGAAGGAGACGCAGAGAGGAGATTGGAATATTGCTTCTGGGCACAGGGTATGTTTTTAAATGACAGAAATTTTTTGAAAAAAATTATTTTCAGTGATGAGGCTATTTTCACTACAAATGGCGTGGTCTCATCGCAAAACTCAAGGAATTGGTCAACGGTAAACCCACACTGGGTTATAAATTGTAAACGGCAATACCCCGAAAAAGTAAATGTCTGGTGTGGAATTTTAAATGAGACCTTGATTGGGCCATTTTTCTTTGATTACACTTTAAATAGTCTGAGATTCCAACATTTTTTAACACATGAATTTCGAGATGCCGTTCGAAATTTACCTTTAGCCGCACAAGACCTAGTTAAAAATTGGCTGAAAAAAAACTTCCCTATGAGTTGGATAGGAAGAAATAGTCCTTTAATTGCGTGGCCACCTAGATCACCAGACGTCACCCCCATGGATTTTTATTTTTGGGCTACCATTAAAAACAAAGTCTATAAAAATAGGCCACGAAGTAGAGTGGAACTATGTGACAGAATTAGAGAAGCATGTAATGAAATAACAGTTGAAGAATTAAGAAAAGTTGTTAAAAATAAGAAGAAGAGAATTGAAGAATGTATCAGAACTAATGGAGGACTAGTGGAGAAAGATTATATTTAATATTTACTATTTAAAATTATATTATTGTTTAAGTAATAATTTTAAGTGTTGTTTAAGTTAGAATGACTTAATTGGCGCCATTATTACACGACAACCAGGTTATGTAAATATTCGACAATAAATAACTCCAATAGCAGGGTGATTATTTTCAATAATAGTAAAGGAATGAATATTTTTTAACTAAATTTGATATACAGGAGTTTTAGGTCATGCCGAATAAGATTCTGTAAGAACAAAACCCCGTCTCAATCGCTAATATAAATTCCTAATTTTTGTCAATTTCTTTTGATCATAGTAGGCGTATTTAATTTCGAAAAAATAAAAATTTAAATAACTTTTAATCACAATCTGAAACAAAAGAAGTTTACCAAATTTGATCTAAATCGATCAACAAATGGCCGAGATATTGTGGTGTGGTGAAAAGTGAGACACACTGTATATTACCATATTCTGTATGATTTTTTATACTCTTCGCAAAAGCAAAGAGTATATTGCATTTGATCGGCAAATTTATAAAACCGTAAATATCGCTCGTAAAGAAAAAATTCTCAACCATTGTGTTAGTGAACGAATTCAGAACAACTTTCAAAATGTCCGTCTATCTGTCTGTTCGTCACGTTTCTTGTAAGCACGATAACCAAGGAAGAAAAGTTCGATTGCATTGAAATTTAGACAGTATGTTAGTGTCAGCTAGAGGAAGAAACCTATTTTTTGAAGAAAATTAATCAGTAAATAAGAAAGTTATTAATTATTTAAAATTCAAAAAAATGATTTTTTAATTTTTATCGTTCCTACTTAAATATAAATCTTGCGAAATGTTATTTCCTATCATTATTTTTTTTTGTTTATACATTTTACTAATATATATTTTATAATAATATATCTAATCGTTGAAACATGATTCTCGAATGATATATAATACGGAAATTCAATTTTTGTAGTAATTTAACATGGGGCAGTGGCTAAAGTTGCTGTCGGCGATCTCCAAGTTGATATGAGAAGTTTATCCTGATCAGATTAGACTCAGGATGAACTCCACATCAACTACGAGTGCCCGTTCGGCTTCAGGCGAGCAGGGGCACTGTGCAGCAGGTCATCAGGATTGTGAGTAACGTCAACGTGTAATGCAACCTCAGGAAGAGCACCGTCATGGTGCTACTCGATGTGGAGAATGCCTTCGATACACAGGGCTTCTTCACAAACTGATCACACTGGAGTTCTCCATGCACATAACGAAACTTATTCATTCTTTCCTGACAGATAGATCGCTGTAGGTCAGGGTGAATAACAAACTATCACCACGGTGGGACATTGCGCGGGCGTCCCTCAGTGGTCGTGCCTGTCACCAAAGCTGTACATTTACGTCTCGGACTTCCCTGAGTGCCTCAATAGTAATCTTGCCAAGTACGCTGAAGATACGGCCATGTACACACATTCACACAACGCTCAAGCAGCACACGTGCTGCTGAAGGCACACGTGGCTCATGCCACGGCGTATTACTACAAGTGGAAGATTCGAATCAACGCCAAGAAGTCCGAGTCGATTCTATTCATGCGCCGGTTCACAGAGAACCGCATATTAACACCTATTTCGATCAGGGGACAACATATTCCAATAAAACGGCGTGTGAAGTATTTGGGGGTTAACTTGGACAAAAGACGTTCAATACCCACACAATGAAACCATACGGAAGGTCTACTCCATAACCAGGAGTCTGTATCCGCTCCTGGCCAGGGGTAGCGAACTAAACAGGCAAAATAAAAAAACTACTGTACACAATGGTGATCAGGCCGGCAATCACATACGCTGTGCCGGTATGATGCAGTAATCCGGTCACGACAATTTGAAAACTTCGAGTTTCCGAACACAAATTTCTTCCTCCCTCAACGATTTATACGCACGACATGACCTCACTAGCAAACTACGTCCAAGAAATTTCTCAAAATTCTACGAATTCAAACTGGGTGATAGTCCGCTTTCGATATAAGACACTCCCTACTATATCAGGCGTTGCCTATTTTCCTGCAGCCTCTCCAACGGCCATTACTTTCCTATATGATAATTTTTTTTTCTCTACTTTTGATCTTTATATTAACTTTATAATCTCCAACGTTCTATTTGTACTTTTTTTGGCTTTTTGTTCTTTTGTCCCTTTTTGTCTCTAAATTCCATTCAGATCAATAAATTATTAAAATCCTAACTTCTTTAAACTTTCACTTCACCATATTTTCCTGTCATGAAGACCGCCAGTGTGGAATTGCTTTGAACGGGTTTTTTCATTGAATTTTTTTCAGCAAATCACAATTTTTTAGCGCTTGTGCTTGAGCAAGAATGCAATTTTCAGTGTTATAAATAAATTAGTTATAAGTATCGTGTATTATGTCAAAAGTTGTTGTTAGTGTTAAGTTTTATTTCTAAACAGGAGCACTAACTCTCCAATCTAATTACTGTTCTAGCCAAACCAGACCTGCCCCTACCCAATCCTACATTCAAGACCGCGCTACGAGCCGTAGTTGTCTGGCTTGCTTTGCTCCAGGTTCCGGGAGGCGTATATTTGAATATGCTTAATTTAAAATAAATCTGTTTTGCTTGCTTGCTTGCCATACAACTCAAGGGTCCTGTGTTCGAATCCCAGACAGGTTATTTTTTTAAATTTTTTTATATATATTTTTTTATACTAACGTGTGTTTCATCAACAAAGTTGGTATCAGAAAATTTAGAAAACTGCGAAAAGTATCCTATAGAATGTGTAACAATTATATAAAAATTCAGTAAACCGGCGAAGAATATGTTTGTAGCTTGTTTTTAATAATACAATTATTGTAAATAAATAAATTGCCTTTCTTGATCGTTTTCCTCACATTCAACATTTTCTTGTTCATCTTCAACTTCTTCGTCACTTTTAATTCTTTCTTCCGCGGTATGCTTTCTTCAAGGACACTTTTAAAAAACATCATGGCATTTTTATTTATAGGAGCAATATTATATGTCATTAAAAACAAACATTTTTATAAGTTTTCTCATTCTACTACCCGTAATTATGATAATTTATTAATCCCGTACTCCAATACCAAAAATTTAATTTTTACAATGGTAATTTATTTAATAAATCACCACTTCTAATAAAGAACTGTAAGTAAAGTGAATTAGAGGATATAGTTATACGTACAAGTAATTTAACGTTTATAAATTTCCTATAAGTAAAAAATTGTAGCTTTATATCGGATAATATTAGTTTCTTACTATTTATCGGATATCTTACACACTTTTGCAGTCATTTAAAGGGCCACCCTGTTTTCTTATGGAAACTGATTTTCGATCAAATTGACTGAATTTGTAATATGCTGTAGATTCCGACTTTCGTATCAAAAGCTCTCTTGGTCCAACTTGCACATCTTGTTTCTAGGATACAGCTCCAAAAAGTTACAAGCGGTCAAGTAATTTTTTATTTTCGAATTTATGATTGTTTTTAATATCGGAGAAGTAAAAAAAAATATATTTTTTTGTTCAAATAGATTTAGAATTAAAAAATATTATTTTGGGTATTCAGCAGATAACTTTCAAAGAAATCATTCATTCCTTTGATATACCGTTGATCTAAATCAGATCAGACTAGAATATCAACAAGAAGTTCGCTTACGCTTACGAACCGACATGTCAACTTCTGTCATACACTTACTATATCTAACATTCAGTATGAAAAACAAGAAAATAGTTATTCTTTCTATACAGGGTGTCCCGTAAATAATGGATAATCCTGAAAATGGTAGTAGGCCAGGCCATAACCTATCAGAATATCACAACTTGACCTTATTGAAAACCCTACGGTTTTCGAGATATGGGCACTTTTTTGAAATTTTGAAAATTTCTACTCTGGAGTAGTATTTTGCATGTCACTGCCATAAGGTAAGGATTTTTTTCATTCTCTTTTTTGGTGAGTATTCTAGAACAGTTATGCTATCAAACGTGTATAGAAGTTTTTAAATGACGACGGCGGTACTAAAAAAAAAATGTATTTTTTAAATTTCGGTTCCACCAAGATTCCGTTTGCTGACTTTGACCTTTGATGGTGTAAAGAAAAGTGCCAAGTAAATTTGTCACTTATCTTGAAAACTTGCCCACCTATTATTATATTCTAAAATGTTTAAAAATTCTGATTCTTCTTGTTAGAAAAAAAGATATAGCTGTTTGAATAGTGGAGGAGCTAAATTTATCAAGTTAAAATTTTTAACAAGTAAGCCTTATTTTTAATTGCATGTGACGCATGTCATTTTGTACGTCTGGTATTACCGATTCAGACTTTGTGTGTTTGTCGATAATAACGAATTAGCGTTTCTCTGGACTTATTGGAATTCGTTGAGAACGACAATGCCTCGTATACAGTATACACAACGTGAGTATGCTAATATGCATACTATTTACGGCGAATGTCGAGGCAATGCCAGTGCATCCGCTGTGCGCTATCGAGAATATATTCTAAAATGTTTAAAAATTCTGAGGTAAGAGGACGAAGAAAGATCAAATTAAATAAAAAGTAATTTCACCTGCATTTATTAAACATTATTAAAAAGAAATAATCAAACAACTTATAATAAATGTTCGAATTGCTCTCCTCTAACCCTGATGCAGGCTCTGCACCTTTTACTCGTAATAGAGGAATATTTAAATGGCATGAATATCCGGATCGGCTGATTTCTTCAGCGGCTACTCCGATGCGCTCATGCAATTCATTCAAGGATTGCACAGGTCGGAAGTACACCTTTTCCTTCATGCATCCCCAGTAAAAAAAAATCTAAAGGATTTATGTCTCGTGACCTGGTGACCATCGTTCTGTAACCACATTGTCAGCCTCAGGGATAAAGGAGAGTCATTTAGTAAGACCGGTAGGTCGTTTTGAAGGAATTCCAAATAATTGTCTGACGTTAATGTTTTTGGCAGTTCGAATGGGCCTATCACTTGACGATTTAGGATGCCTGTCCACAGATTTACTTTAAATTGGTACTGAGACCGATCTTCTCTCCTCAAGTGGAGATTTTCAAACTGCCAATTATGCAGATTAAGTAAATTTACAAAGCCATCTTTTCTGTACGATGATTTGTCGGACCACAAAATTTTATTTAAAAATCTGGATCCTCTCGTATCATCCACAGCATTCGCCGGCAAAATACAACTCTCGAGGGATAATCTCTGGGTAGTAGAGTTTGCACACGTTGTACATGGAAAGGATGGAGTTGGTATCATTTTAAAATTCTGTGCACCGTTGTTATAGATACGCCAGTGCATTGTGATATGGTACGCACAGAAGTAGATGGACCGTCGTTAATTTCATCAAGCACTTCTTCGTCGAAATCTTGCGAGGTCTTTCTTCACTGGCACCACCAATATCACGGAGACTAGAAATCCTTCCCTCGCAGTACGCGTTATGCACTCTATTAAATACACGATAGTGAGGACGGCGTTCGTGTGATATTCTGATAGGTTATGGCCTGACCTTTACCATTTTCAGGATTATCCATTATTTACGGGACACCCTGTATAGGTACTAATTATCTAAGTCTGATCATGCCAATGTATTATAAGAAGCCTCCCTTACGAGGAATTCTTTCTAGTATCTCTAGCCCTACCTAGAGGATGCTCCATTATAATCCAACATTTGTTACATTTCAAAGCCAAGAACTACTAAAAAGCACAAAGAAAATAGGTATAAAATTTCACTCTTAATAAATAAAATATTTCCTTTTGACTGAATAAATCCTCTAAAAATTGTACAACTTTTTTCGTTCTCTTTAGAACTTATCAAGAGACGATATATTCAATTCGTAACAAAAATTACTATTAAAAAATAATAAGAAAATATTTTCATGTAAAAAAACTGGCTGGAAAGCATTTATCTAGTATATAAAAAGAATGGTTATTTTCTTATTTTTCATACTGAATGTTAGATATAGTAAGTATATGACAGAAGTTGACAAGTCGGTTCGTATGGGAACTTTTTGTTGATATTCTAGCTTGATCAGATTTAGATCAACGGTATATCAAAGGAACGAATAGTTTTCTTGAAAGTTATCTACTGAATACCCAAAATAATATTTTTTAACAACAATGTAAGCAGAAATGCCAGATATATATATTTTTTGTCATCAAACGTCGAGATTTTAAGTTTGAGCAAAAAAAAATTCCGTCTGCCGTTTCGGCGTTCTGCCTCTCTGTCTGTTTGTAAATTTTCATGAGCACGTGATTTCTCTGAAACTTTTAGTGATATTGACGTTTGAAATTTGTTTTGTTATACCTATGTATTATAGTGATATCTGGAACTTGATTATATTTACATCTTATTTCGTTGAATGGTAAGAGAGTGAATGGGAATAAATGGGTAAAGAAAGAAAGTAAGAGTTCATAAAATTGAGATTCAGTGTATGTACAAGAATCAAAAGCCTGGAAATTATTTTTGGCATCAGCCACCCACACTATCACTTCCACCCCACAAAAAAATAAAATTGTGATTTAGTGTGTGATCAAGAACCAAAGGCCTCAAACATTTTTTGGGATCAGCCACCTCTCTACGGCCCCTACTAAAAATTTGAATGTGGACGTAGTGATTCCTTAGGAAGCGGTTTTTTATTTTGTGATACTTTCTAATATCTAGTATTTTAGAATACTAATAAGATTTTTCTTTTCAATAAAAATATTGTAAAGAGGAATAAAATTTGAAAAACTTTGACGAAGGCGACAGAAAACTTGTTTTAAAGATAACAAGTGAGAACAGAATTAGCTAAAACTTTTTAATTTTTTTAATTTTGAACATTTCTAAAAAAAACATAAATTAAAATTTCTCAAAACTATTGGATTTGGCACAATGAATATTAAATAAATTGCAAAGGTGCCTCTGAAAGGAGTACGTCCACTTATCAATCACCATGTATAATAATCTAGTTAATAGTTTTAGTTTACACATTTTAGGTATTAATCATTTTGTAGTAATCACAACTGTCCAAAAACCAAGCTCTCCTAACCATTTGATTCCATTGTAATTTTTAACATATTTGCACAAATAGAAACACTCCCAATAAAGACTAAGAAACTATGAACATGCCACAAATAAATAACGCAGGCCCACAAAAAAACAACTGGTCTGTGCTGGGTACTGATCATATCTATCTCTTATATTTTGAGTCGCTGAACATGAATCTGACCTTAGTTTTTTCCCCAGCACTTCAGGTTTTTTTAACACTAAAAAAGTCTGTTGGATCGTAATATTGCTTACCCAGCTCATATAAATCAGATTCCAAAAGCGATTCAACTTTAAAACTTTAACCTAATAATATTGTAGTACTTCAGTATTGACCACATAATTCAAAGGAAACCGTGAAACCCCAAATCTCTTTAACCCCTCAACCCCATAACCCTTGGAATCCGAAGAAAACAGTGGGGAATCTTGATTGGGGAGTTAATGAGATTGTGACCTCAGATCCTTGTGCTTGAATCATACATCCACAACCCATAACCTCAGCATTCCATACCCCCGTAACCCCTCAACTCTGAAGATCCAATGAAAAAAATGGAGAAGTAGATCCTAATTTGTTCTATATTTAAGTAAAATTTGATTCAAATCGGAAATAAAATGAAAAAGTTATAAGGGTATCTTCATTTTAAGTGAGTCACACTGTATATTTAAGGAAATGTATAGATTTCGACAAAACATTACGTTAGTAAATACGTCCAGTGTTGTAAAATAAAGATTGTTTTGTGGCTGTGATTTATTAGCAGACCACGGTAAACCGCTTTGATAGAAATATACAAGGTACATAATTGATTTTTTTTTATTAATTATCTCGTAAACTATTACACATGAGAAGAAAATGAATATAAACATTCTTGTGGAAAATTTAATTACGTTTAATTTTTCATAGATTACCTTTTCCCATACGACGCATCGTTTCCGAGTTATAAGCGAAGAATCGAAAAAAGGAACCTTTCCACCCCCCGAAGCGGCGGGGCTAGGGGCGGGGACTTTTAGTATCTTTACCTCCTGACTACCCCCAACACTTCCTTGAAGAGAGAAATTCTCCCCTCCAAAATGTTCTCTACAATCCCCTTTTGGGCATTCATTGATTGGACAATAATCCAAAAAATAAATAGCCGTACAGTATCAAATAAACTTACCCTAGAAAACGTGAGTTTTTCCCTTTCTCGGGGGTGATTTTTTTATATACATTGATAATACCCATTCTTTTTAGACGGGTCATTTTTTTTTAAAGATTTTAAATATCGTAAAATATTTTGGAATTGATGCCGTACATGATCAAGTCACCAGCCTTAATAGAGGTCTAAGAAGAGGGTTGATCTTGCGTTTGCCACCCCATGATCCAACTGATTTGTACGGCATAGCAAAAAAGTTCATCCTTGTTAGTATAAAAATCGAATTTCATAAAAGCCATACGGTATCGTATCACCTTAGTACATAGAGGTCACTTTTCGGAAAACGAAAATTATTCTTGTATTTCTGTCCCATTATTTCTGTACGTCATTCTCTTTTTAAGAGTCACATATATAAATACAGTCCAAATAAACGTAAGCCGTACAGGATCGTTTGAAAAAATGCAACCCCCGTGGGTTACGATTTTCACTTTTCCGCGGCTTTCCCATGTCCCACCTAAAATGTACGGCATAGTGATTTATTTCTGTAGGACTACAAAAATTATACCTTTTCAAGCGGTATCAAAGTTTAGCATGGGCTTGTGATCTATTAGTGAAAATGACTGGAGGTGAGAGATGTGGGTAATTCGTTGTACTACTTGTCATTTGACATCCGCTTTCGCTGCTACAAATACACAACATTTCAAGAAACTGCCTTAAGAAATTTACGATATTTTTTAGATTAACTTGATTCACAATTTGAGCGAAAACACTGTATACTACTTATATCTGATTACACTATATTAGTTACGTCTTGCACTTCCAATTCATACACGCATAACCATAACACTGGACATGGCCATCTGTTAAGAATTCCTTCTCACAAAACATCAACTTACAAATAATACTCGCCTATCTATAACTGCACTATCTTATATAATAATTTGTCAGCAGATTTTTTTTTTTTTAAATTTATTTATATGAGGAATATTCAAAGTGTGTCTATGTTTAAAAATAAATTAAAAAACGTATTAACAAATGGAGGTTTTTATAGTAAGCAAGAATTTTTAGACCGATCTAGTTAGTGAATAACTTTCTTTCTATGGAAGAAAATCAATAACATATGTAATTGTTAGTTAATCATGTATAGATGTTTGTGTGTGGATTTTATACTTATTATTTTTTAATATGTATGCGTTTATCTATGTTTATGTACATATATTTTTCTGTATCGACATACCACTTATACCTTGTGTATCTTTTGGTCAATAAATATTAGGGTCAGATGGGGTAAATGTAGATTTGGGGTAAGAGTATACACCCTTGAGAATTTCTGTTGTGTTGACAATACTGATTTCTCTAATGTAGGTTAGCTGATTAGATAGGGTTCTAAAAAATGCACCATAGTGTTTACCTCCCAGAATCTGTATTTAGGAGAACAATAACGAAAAAGTAAGTAAACATATAAGTTGTTTTACTTTCTCGCATGTATTCCTTTGAGATTTATTTCAGTTTCAATGATTATTAAAATATTTACAATATATTAGACTAATTGGGTGTGGATTTTGTACCCACCGCATTGTACTTTAAAGTGAAGTTAGCATCTTTCACCGGTATTATCCGTACTGAAAATATTAGCTCGTCTACACATGCGCCAAATAACGAATTTACTGGGGTAATTGGAGACATAACTTGTGTTATGTGTAGACAGTTTGCTGTTAGTCTGTGCTGGGTACAAAGTGCTAGTATAGTCATTTTAATAAAGGAATCAATCAATACATAATATGTATTTGCAGGTAATAATTGCCGCTAATAAATGGCTCGTACACGTGAGAGAAAGAGACCGATACCATACTACACTGCAGCTCAACAAATCGGTTATTTACAACGCCTTAAATGCAGAAAAACCACTACTGACGTTGCTGGAGGCAGACGAAAGCCAGCCCTCTCCAAAGAGATTGAAGATGAATTTGAAAAATGTATTCTCGCTCGTGCGGAATGGGGGTTTCCTGTTGATAGAAATGAGTTATTGGACATTGTTCGGCATTGCGTTATTGAAAATAATTTCAAAACTCCATTTAAAATGATCGTCCGGGAGAGAACTGGTATTTAGGATTACTGAAGCAAAAAAAAGCCGAAAATGTTGGAACAAAAGCGGCCCGATGTCGCAGGCCCCTTTATAGTAGACAATTTCTACAATTTCTGAAAGCAGTACTATGAAAGAACAAACTGGAAAATACTCCCGAGTTGGTTTTTAATTCAGATGAAACTGGATTTTGTAATCTCCATAGATCAAAGGCAACTCTTTCCATAGACGAGTCGCTGGAACAGGTCGTGAAAATATATCGGCAAATTGCTGTATTTCAGCAAATGTGTATTGCTTCCTCTAGTAATCCACAAAGCGAAAGGTCCTGTTCAAATCCGGTGTTCAAATTAATGATGTTGATGAGGTTGATAGAAAGGACATTTTCCTCCCTGTAAAAGTTAAACAGGACAAATCGAGGATGTCAGTCACTCCACGACCTAATGAAATTCAAGAAGTATGGGATGGTTTTAGACAGGCCAAGAAAATGTGATTTCATTTAGTAATTATAAATTCTAATGATTTTCTAATGTATTTTTCATATATTTTTGTAAACAGTTTCTCTAATAATACAAATTCATTTATTAGAATGTCTGTTTCTATTATCTAGATTTAATACAATCCAATAGTAAAAATGGTTACATATGGAGTACCATGAATACTTATGTCTACACTAGGCAGGTTAAAATAATCATGAAATGATATGGAAAATCGGGTTTTGTCTCCAATTACCCCAAAATGTGGGGTAAGTGTAGACATCTGCAGGAGTTTAAAAAAAATGTGGTGGGCCAAAGCTAAAGTATATATTGATCTCTTACTTTTAGCAGTAATATGCCAATAACAGGTCATAATTAAGCTGCAGTACTCAACTTCTTAAATTTTTTTGGTTTCGAACAAATTTATTTGTAGACAAAAAGCGTAATTTCTGTCTACAATAACCAAATTATTATTACTTATTATTATTAAGCAATTTAACTGAAATATCAAATATGTGGCTAAATAAAAAATTAAATCAATATATAAAAATCATGTTCTCCCACTTAAGGCGCCGATGGAGAAAATTAATTTTCTATTTAAATCTAAATTACATGCCATAAGGTGAAAAATTATCACTTATGCACTTAGTTAATACACGTTATTAATTTCTGTAATACGGTACGGTCTAAACTGAAACAGATCCCATGCCACGTTAGAGGAATAAAATAAAAAAATAATATTTATAAACACCGTAACGAGAAAAGCTATCAATTATAGGAAAAAAGCTGACATACTCTTGGCTTCAATTGTTGAGTGGTATAATAAAAAACTAATTGATGGCAGATTAGATCTGTCCATTATATGAACCAATAGCTTGTGCTAACTAACAAGCTTGTAGACAAAATATCTTATATTGCCTTTCTGTTAAAAACTCGTAACGCTCTTATCTATCAAACCAGAAAATTACATTGTCTCATTTTATCTCATCTCATAGCAAAAACTAACAGGTGTGATTAGAATGTGACTACACAAAGAGTATGGAAGTATCATTTTGAAGCATTCTAAACATGGACCTCCCAACAGATAATAAAGAAGCTGCGAGCATCAAAAACTATTAAGAATTATTTTCTGCTACATCACGCAAGAATGTTAACATTTGATTTCTGGTAACTCGATACACCTTAACAATCGTTATACATTTACCAAATATCATTTGACTACTATTCAGTTTGTTCATTTGTATGGAATATTTCTACTCAATGTGGGAAACGTATTGATTTCGTAGGAATACTTGTAATAACATTTGTAAAAAAATATAATAACGTCTTTCAGAATAATGTAAATAACTTTGGAACATAAATTACAGTAGGGGAAATAAATATGATAATATTTAACTGATTTTCCAAACACAAGGGGGTTTACGAAAGAAACTAATTAACACTATAGAAGTTAAATGTCTAGATATCTATAATAAACAGTACAAAACAAATTATATCTTGGTTTGCTGCTAAAATTATATGAACATTTTAAAAATAGACCATCTTGGCAGGTCTCATACGAAGGGTTGTATCTGATTTAGTTTCCCTTCATCGTTTAACTGATTGTGCTGAAATTTCACACATGTTAAGTTTTAATATTCTCGAATAACTTTTAGATAAAACTTTATATTTATTTGCATATGCCTGGAATCAACATAAAATTCTCCCCTCCATACAATGGATAATAACTAATAAGGATAGCAATAATTTTTTTTATATTTAGCTACATAGTGCAGTTGAATTGATTTTTTTTTCGGCGACAATATTCCACCTGAAATTTTTATTGTTGATTCTCATATATTTGTGCCCTAAAATTCAGTGTGTGTCAAAAGTTATATGCATTTTTTGTCTCACTTTCACGAAGTTTCAACATATCTGCTTAATATATCTTGTACTAGTAATCGGATGGGAATTTTAAAAATACTGGCTTATTTGAAATAAAATTCTTAAAAAAATATAGATCTGTCCGATATGTATTGATCAATCCGCCATCTGAGAAAAAATAGAAAACACCAAAAATAGCCTAAAAAATCAAAATCAAATATCTTTTCTAAAAGGAGTAATTTCATCAAAGTTGACAAAACCAATCCCGGACATCGTATGTCAAATAGAACGATCATAGATGGCGGACGAAATAAAATTTTTAATACTTCAATTATCAAGAGGGCATTGTACCTCACTTTTTTTTCTCGATTATACGTTATTTTATGTATTTTATTGTCAAAAAAGTGCGTTTTTCATTTAAAAAAAAGTGAATTTTTACAATTTTCAAAAATGAATTTTCTTTGACCCTCCTTTTTTCGCCCAATTTTCATAGAAACAAAATGAAATATACTATATTAATTTCATTACCGTCATATACCATAATTTCACCGCATTCATCATCGATAGCCGATTCACCAAAGGTACAAGAAGCATTGGCACAACTATTTCCTTTACAATAGACACATAGAAGAGAACATTATATATTCAGTTTTCTACAGCTACAGTGATTATTTTTACAGCCTTTCTTACATTTACAAGAAATATCACTCAGTAAATTTTTAGGAAAAGCGTTAGGTACTTTCGCTCATAACATCAGGCATTAAGCCATTCTCAGTTTTAAGTCACCCGAATTTTAACGGATCTTTTTCAGAAACTAACCATTTTTGGACTTGGAAATAAACTCTTAAACAGTGTTTTCTATTACCTTTTCAGGAAGTGGAATTGCAGACAATTTTTTTTTCATCATAATGTCTGTCAATTATTTTATTAACCTTAGTTTTGTAAAAATAGGTTCTTTTATGATTCTATGCAAGTTGAGTCATTATAACCAAAAGGTCAATATCCTTACCAACTATTATAACTTGATTTTCTTCGGTTTTCCAATCAATAGAAGTTTTAATGATTGCAGTATGGGCGTCTTTTCTGCATATTTTAACGTTAAAGTCATTATCCATTAACTCTTTGCGCAATAATTTTATAAAGATACCCTTATTTTTACTACTAGCTAGAATTTTTTTTTGACTAACCGATGATTTCATAATGTCACTTGTGATTTAAATATCTGCGCAAACGTTTTTTCTAAACGACGAATGCGCTCGTTATTCTTCATGCTATTCCGTTCATCGACATACCCATAAAAATAATACTACTCTAGTCTTGACAGCTTGATTCTAATTATTTATTGATCATATATTCATATATTATTATTATTACCATGCGTATGCATAATAAATTTCTTTTTCAAATTAATGAAGTTTTATTTTGTATTAAATTTTTGAAATTAACTTTCTATAGTACATTTCATTTTGTTTCGATGAAAATTGGGTGAAAAAAAGGAGGGTAAAGAAAATTCATATTTGAAAATTGTAAACAATACACTTTTTTTAAATAAAAAAATGTACTTTTTTGACAATTAAAAATAATGAACTCTATCCCCTAAAAGTACATAAAATAACGTACAATCGAAAAAAAAATGAGGTACAATGCCTTGAATTGACGAAGAATTAAAAAAAAAAATTTACTGTTCTATTTGATATACGGTGTCCGGGACTGATGCATTATATTTGACCATAAATGAGCTTTGTCTTTGTAACTTTGGTGAAATTACTCTTTCTTATAGCAGTTTTGATTTTTTCGGCTATTCTTGGTGTATTCTATTTTTTTCCAAGATGGCGGATTGACCAATACACATCGAACAGGTCTATATTTTTTTAAATTTTATTTCAAATAAGCCAGTATTTTTAAAATTTTCAGCCGATTACTAGTACTAGATATATTAAGCAGATAACTTAAAAATCCATGAAAGAGCGTAAAAAAGTTCATATTTTGATGCACACGAAATTTTTGGGCACAAATATTTTTTTCGTAATCAGGAAGTCATAATATATAAGTTCAATAATAAAATTTCAGGTGGAATGTTGTCGGCGAAAAAAATTAAATTAAATCAATTCGACTGTATTATACACTGTAGATTCGATAAAGAAACTAAAATTCTAGTCCGCATATACCACTTTTTTTATTATCATTTCATTTTATAATATTTCACTTATAACAACCAACGTTAAATAAATGATTTTTATATATCTTGTATTTTTATGTCTGGTCTGGTATTATGTCTGGTAAGTTATTGCATGAAATAAATGCTTTGTAAAAAAATTGAAATATTTTTGATGAAGTTATATACAGTGTGTCTCACTTTTCATCACTACACCCAAATATCTCGGCCATTTGTTGATCGATTTAGATCAAATTTGGTATACTTCTTTTGCTTCAGATTGTGATTAAAAAGTTATTTTAATTTTTTTTTTTTTTCGAAATTAAATACGCCTACTATGATAAAAAAAAATTGGCAAAAATTAGGAATTTATGTGAGCGATTGAGATAGGGTTTTTGTTTTTACAGAATCTTGTTCGGCATGACCCCTGTATACCAAATTTCGTTAAAAAATATTCATTCCTCTACAAAAAAAGCATATCTAAGATTTCAATAATAATCACCCTACTATTCGAGTTATTTATTTTCGGATATTTACATAACTTGGTAGTGGTGTAATAATGACGCTAATTAAGCATTAGGACCCATTTTTTATCCAAGACACTATTATGAAATGAATATTTGAAAAATGGTGGCTATTTTTTAAAATACTTAGAACTCGGCATACCAATATCTTTGTTAACATGGGGTGCTTTGGAATGGATTTGACAATTCTTATTATTTCAATTTTATCAGCAATAATTAATTGTTGTGTAGCCATGTTTAAGTTTAATTTGACATTCGATGCAATTCATGGCTGTTGTAAAAATTTACATAATTGTTTCTAGAGAAATTTGCCACATCGCGCATCGGTAGAAAAAATGAGAGATGAAAATCTGGCAACAGCTAATGGTAGAAGCGCCGATGATAGTCATTGGGATTTAACGCTTGGACTCGCGGATGGAAATGTTATTTGCAAAGAATCTGCCAAACGACAACAAAAGTTATGTTAAGCATGCGCGCAACTCTTTTTACTCTAATTGTTAAGGTGGATCTAAAAATTGTTTTTTTGAAATTGATAACTGCAGGGATGCCACATATATAAGTAGATTTTTCCGCAGAAAAATAGAATTTTTGAGCAATCTCTTCAAGTACCTCATCTAAAAAAAATTAAAAAATATTTGGTTCTATGTGAAAATTATTAGGGCATATCTAGAAAGTATGTGTACAAAATTTGAAGACTCTTGAATTATTATAAGTATTATAAGTAAATTTTAGCAATATATTTTTTAACTAATTTGTCTTATAACGTTTTATGATATTTTTGTAGCTTTTTTATTTTCAATAAAATTGTTGAAATACAGTGTGGCTTTATGTCTTATTTCTATTGCTAGTTTTAGATCAACAACAAAATCTTCTGTTACAGATTTAATAAGCTAAAATGAAGGAAAGCCCCTACAAGAAAAACTTCCTTTTGCCCAATGTTTGGAAAGTCCTCCGGGATGTAACAGATACAGCTTCTACAAATATGGACATTACTACGGGAGCCCACCCTAACTGTACGTGCACACCCCCTCCTCCCTCGATCCTTTAGGACAATGTTTTTCATAAAGATTAAAGCTCAAGAAACAATTTTAGACATGTCCTAAAAAAAAAATCGGATGTAGTTTCAAAATGGCGTCCATTTATAAAAAAAATTGCAAATATTGTTTTTGTCATTTAACACGAAAACTAAAAAAGGTGGAGAAAAACTTTCTGTACAAAAAGCAGCAAAGTGCATAAAATATTCTACAATTTTGACTCTATACAATATTTGGATAGGAGTTACCATTTTCCAGATAAATGACTCAGCTCTTAAAATAAAATATAGAATTCAATATAAAACATTCGTTCATTCGCTTTCAGATTCACTATCGCTCACTTTCGTCTTTATGACTTGATTTGGAATCATCTCCTGCAGAATTTCAGTAAGCGATTGAGGCAATATTTTATCTGCTGAACATCAAAGAGTTTCTCCATTTTCTGGTCATCCATAATCATTCCAAGGCTTTGGAATATTGTGAATACCTTCGTCGGCTAATCGCCAAATACGTGATAGTAAACACTCCTTTTAATATGCTCGATAAGGCAAGCTCTTGATGGTGGAATCGAAGAAAAACCAACTTTACTGTCAATTGATAAAGACAAATCTTTGTCACCACATTTCTGTCTAATGGCAATTAGACAAAGCTCGTCCACGCTAGAGAATTTCTTTGATCCATATACGGCACATGTAAACTCCTCTAATGATGCTACTAATTTACTATCAGTATTCCAGCTGCTCCCCAAATCTTGAAATGTTCGGATATATTTGGTATATTTGGAAAAAAGTAACATTTTTAGGAGTTTTATCTTTTCTTTTCCCTTAAAGGCGCTGACTGAATCGCATTCACTAAATGAATGAAGGTCCAGTAATGCCGAACATTTTTGAGGTCCGTACTCTTCTTCCAATGCGGATATGTTAATAAGCCTTCTTTTATTGCTAAATCCGGTATCAAAGAGTAATTTACATTTAATTTTATTAGAGTGAACCAGCAGAATCCAAAATATGTCACTATCAATACTTTTGACCCTAATCTGTTCGTAACCTATTGTTACTGTTTTCGAGGCTAAATGTCTGCAAATTATAATATTATTATTATTGTTATTGATTCTTTCAGTTTATTTTATTTTTGTTATGTTAATAATACAAAGTTATATTATACGCCTTACAATAATCCTATAAATGATTTACCGATATATGAATTTCCATGTCTTCTTAATTTTGAACTCATTTATCTGGAAAATGGTAATTCCTATCAAAATACCGTATAGAAACAAAATTGTAGAAAATTTTAGGTACCTACGTTGTTTGTGTGATAAAAAAATTAGACAAAAGATTTAATGGCAAATGAAAGCCCACTGGAGTCATCCGTTCCCATAATTTCATTTAAAAAAATTTTGAAAAAATAAAAATACTTAATAGCGATTATCGGAAAGTCGTATGTCGCTGTTCCAAAGAAAGGAGAAATACAACTAAACGCAATATTATTTTTAACACATCAGCAAGCAACTAGAAATATGATTATAGTACCAATCGACCAGAAAATTTCGGGCAGTTAGAAAAAGGGCACGAGAGGAAGATGAATCAATTGTATAATCGAGTATGTGCCGTTATCAAATAAAAAAAAAAGTTTTTTTTAAATCCACCTTGCCGGGGATTTCGTTCAACTATTCTCAAAACACGATCTTCCATCTCCGGTGTTCTTATAATAGAGCGGGAGCTAGGTGGTTGTTTCGGCACATCATCGTTTTATGAACTTTGAGATATTTTTATGGTTTAATGGATAATAACGATTCAGAAAATCGACTTCTGGCGTGGCAGCTCCTGTCAGGCGTGTCACGAACACGGTCTAAAAAGCAGTTAAATTATGTCATCGTTACAAGGCTCATTTTTTTTCATGTGTACACATTTTATGTTTAGAATGAATAAAATAAGATCGCCAGAAAATGGAGCCATCAGGAGGCGCAGCCAGAAAGGTAATAATGATACAACACATCTGAGGCACGGTAGGAAGTCAAGTTAGCCGAAAGTGTTAAATTCTTGTATATTTAAGAGAATATGGTACTTTTATTGACACTAAGAACTTTCTGAGGAGACTATTCTATTATTGCAGGAGCTTATATTTCCGTTTTAAAAAGGAGCCAGAACTTGTAACGATGAGTTTAGAGTTCTGAGATGAAATATGCGAAAAAAACAATTTTCTTAAAAAATCCTAAACATTTTCTTTCTGACTAGCCTTACTGATGGGAGTTTCTTTCTGGGAATTTTTTTCTGTATTCAAAACATTTAAATAAACATGCTCAGCCTAAAAAAAGCTTGTAACGATCATGTTATATAACTCCGTTTTTTTACATCTTTGACCTTTCTGGCTCCGACTCCCTGTTCTGTCTTGGAGCCGTTCGTATACCAGATCGTTTGCACCGATATTAGAGTACCGTTTTTCCAGTTCTCTCTGTCTGGTATTTTGATTCGAAAATTTTTATGAAAGTTATACTTTGGGACCATAATGTCCTTGGGCATTCCCAAAATGGGATCTGCCTTCAGCTTTGAGTATAACTTTTGATGCTCTGTTCCGTGTTGTTGCCTTGTGAGCGTTGTAGCTTGCATTAGCCTGTGTACACAAACTATTTTCTTTCTGTAAGGAAATTATTGAACCACTCATGCATATTTTTCTTGACTTAAATTATTTGTTAAATTTCTTTCAGCATCGTGTTGTGGTCCGCAGTAACAAAGGTCTTAAACAAGTCCAATGGCAACAACATTAAGAGTTATAATATATTGAAATGTTAAATAATTATCTCAAGACCATTTCTTAGTGGATTTGAATAATATCTCTTGGGAAAATATATTCTATGCGAACAATATAGAAGATAAGATAATGTATCTGACAAATAAAATTTTATTTTTCTTTTAAAACATGCATGTATCTGGGGTTATTTCACGGATCACCAAATCTCATACACCATAGTTAAGAGATAATGTTAGGTTATTACGGATCAATCAAGTAAAGCTCAATCAAAACATAAAAAATCGACATACTTGCTAGACTGAAAATAAAACATGAAAAATTATATTGTATCATCAAAATAATTCTAGTAGCAAAGGACTTAGGAAGGCTATTCAAAATTTAAATATAAAAACCGCTGCCCAAGAAATCACTACTTCCATATCCAGATTTTCTATTAAAATCTCTCACAACGGAAAAAAATTTGATATTATATTTGCACTCCACTATGTGTAAATAATTGTTTACGGAACTGAATTGTTTATGGAATAATATAATATTTGAAATCGTCGATCCCATAAAACGATATGCCACATCGGTATAGAACTAAAAAAAATGTTGAGGCCTTTGGTACTTGTACCACTAATTATACGCACACTAAATCACAATTTTATTTTCTTTTACCTCATTTACTAATGGCATGAGGCTGGTAATGGTGGCTTCAAATCCCAATTTTACGAACTCCTGCTTGCTTACTTTACCTATTACCCTCATTACCCCCGATCCCTTCCACAAAATTAGATCCAAATCTAGTTCCAGATCTCTCTCTACAAAGTGTAACAAATTTTAAGTCAATGTCGTAAACGGTTTCAGAGTAAATGTGGGCATAAAGAGAAGTTTCAAACAGACCGACAGACTGAACGACATGTATTTTTTTGCTCAAACTTAAAATCTCGACCTTTCATAATATTCTAAGTCTATTTTGAATAATAAAAATATTCAATTTTTGTGCGTTAAGTACTATACTTGGAAGTAAAATAAGCAATGTAACTTATTCTTGGCGAAGCAAGTAACTTTTTTTACTCCGTCTTCAATCCCTTAAATAACAAAACTAGCAACTGCTATTTAACAAATAAACATATAATAGCAATAATTTGGCTTTCATTTGAAACTCAAGCAAATGAAATTCAAACTAATATTCAAAATTTAAAATTATTATGGTAGTGATGGCAGTTGGGCCATTATGATTCAGTTTGTGCGCTGGCCTGGTTTGTAAACATATCACACATAATAAACTATGCATTAGAAACGGGTTATTTTTCCGAGGATAACAGTTGCAACATGCAACAGTTTTAATACTTCTTGATTTTTCTAAAGCTTTTGACGTGATAAATCATTTTTTGTTATGAGCTACACAAACTTAATGCCACTATAATTTACTTTGTATCGTATTTAAGTAATAGCTATCAATCATTAACTATAGAAAATAATTATTCTAACTGTCCAATTATCTTAGTTGTCCCGCAAAAGTCTTCGAGCCAGTTCTTTTTGATTTACAGAGCAGATAAAGAAAAATGTTAAAAACAACGGTTTTTTTACCCCCACATGGACGCATACGACACAAAATAAAATGTTGGAATATCTATGTAAGTTAATGCTACCTGGTACCTGGCACCACCCTCTAACGGGGGTGGGGGGTTGAGTTCCTGCCAGGCGCGTCTCCAGGTGGCGGATAGGAGAACGGCCAGACTCCGCGAGGAGTAGGGTTAACGTGGTCATACTGCTGGGGGGCGGGCCTAAAATCCCAACTCACCCCGGCTAAAGCCACGTCGCGGACCAACTCACACACCGTAAACCGCTTGGAGTGGCAACGACCCCCCGACCCAGGTCGGGGGTATGTCTCTCCAGGGGGCACGGGGGTCCTGGCTTCACTGCCCGGACCGCGTGGATGAAGCACCACCATAAAAACTTCCCCAATCCCAAGGTATTGTGCGCGCCGAGGGGATGCATGGTCGGGGGGGAGCCCGGCCGCTAGCGATTAGCCTCGGGGCACATGACGCACCCCGTTGTAACAATGTCTTCCACGCACGCAGGGGGCTCCGTGCGTGGTGACCACCCTTTCCCCCAGACTCGTGGGATCAATATGAACCATAACAATTTAAAAAAACAAGAAAAGGGGAACTCCTCAGGGAGCGTCCCCTCCACAGTGCGGGAAGTAATGGACTGCACTGCAAATGATAGAGCTGGTACCAGTCAAGGAGCTCAGGCAGACTTGACCAGGGAGAGCTCTGTCAAGAAAAGACTTTCGGGAGCGCAAAGAAAGCAGCTCACGAAAGCTAGGAAGATGGCTGCTGGCACGTGGACGGAAAAAAGACCACGGCCACAGACTAAAATCGTCAAGGACAAGGGAGCAGTTCCGGTCTCTTCCAAGAGACCAATGTCGGACTCCCCTGCCAAACCCAATCCCAAAAAGGCCAGAAGCGCACCAGAGCCGTCTGGCTCCTACAGGGATGTCATGACAGGTATCAGGATGGCGGTGATCAATGTCAACCATCCTGATACCATGCTGAACCAGGTGCAGGCGGACCTGATTCAGAAAAAGCTGGTGGCCGCCATAGATACCATCCCCCTCGGGGAGGCAGCTCCGTGGTTCCAGCGCTTTCCAAAATTTGAGGGGGGGATCCTCAGCATAACCTGCACTGACCTCTCCACAGAAAACTGGCTTGTGAGCGTAGTGCGGGGGATGGGAGAGCTGGGGGAGGACTTGTCGCTGACCGTGGTCAACATCAGGGACCTCCCGAAGCGCCCTAAGTTCCTCGTCTGGGTTCCCGAGCCAGTTGAGGAAACAATAGTCAGGGACCGGCTCAAGAGGCAAAATGCAGGCTTGACCACAGAGAACTGGCTTTTGATGAGTCGCAAAGTAGAGGAGAAGGGGCAAACGCTGGCCTTTTCCTTGGATGAAAAATCGGCTAAGGTGCTTGAAGGTTTGGACTTCAAGCCATACTATAGCCTGGGGAGGGTAACCTTCAAGAAATTGAAAGAGGAGGAGAGAAGACCCACTCAGAATGAGGGTGGTGCAGATCAACCTGCACCATAGCAAGGCGGCCACAGCGGTCCTTGCTAAGGTAATGCAGGGGTGTGATGTGGCACTGATCCAGGAACCTTGGGTTCATAAGGGACAGGTAAGTGGCCTGAAGGGTGTCGGTGGAGAACTGATTTACAGCAGAACCACTGAGACTCCTAGAGCGTGTATAATTGTCAATAATAAGTATAAGGCGATGTCATTAACTAATTTCTGTTCTAGGGATCTAGTGGCAGTTAAAATCAGGGTTTCGTGTGGGGGTGGCTTACCTTCCGTACGATGACCCTGAACCACCACCAACCAGGGCCGTGGAAGAACTGGTGATGAGCTGCAGAGGAAGAGGATCTCAGGTCATCATAGGATGTGATGCAAACGCGCATCACACGGTCTGGGGGAGCACCAACACCAATCAAAGAGGTGAGTCACTTTTTGAATTCATTATGGAATATAACTTAGACATAGTAAATGTAGGGAATACTCCGACCTTTGTAAATAGACAAAGGCAAGAAGTGTTAGATTTAACGATAGGTACAACATATGCGTGTAATTTAATCAGTAACTGGCATGTGTCTGAGGAAGAGAGTTGTTCGGACCACAGACACATAAGATTCAACATAACGGGAGTTAACAGTGTAACCGAAACATATCGTAACCCACGCAAGACGGACTGGGAAGGATACAGGGAAGACCTTGCCAGGGGACTTGCTGGGGTTGCGATCAGTGTTAAAAACAAGGAGGATATGGAGGTAGCTGCGGAACAAATACAGAACGCAATTATCTCCGCATATGAGAACAACTGCCCTCTTGTAGTGAGGAAATCCACCAGGAATGTGCCCTGGTGGAACAAGCACCTCGATACAATGAGAAGGCAAGTAAGAAAGAAATTTAATATTGCAAAATTATCAGCAAACTGGGATGACTACAGGACCTCTTTGACTGAGTACAACAAAGCACTGAGAAAGGCCAAGGGAGATTCCTGGAGGAGGCACTGTGAGAGTATAGAAAGTATCTCGACATGCTCCAGACTCCAGAGAATTCTCTCTAAGGATAATCGGAGCATAACTAACTCTCTCTTAACTGAGACAGGTCAATATACAAAGACAGGCAAGGAAACAATGGAGGAATTACTCCCCGTGCACTTTCCTGGGTCCACAATAATAGATTAATCACCTGAGGAATGGCTAGGAACAGAACTGGAAGCGACTGGAAACAGAGCTACCAGGGAAGACTGGACAGTGTCAAAAAAGGTGATAGATCAATCCAAAATCAAATGGGCAATAAACTCATTTGAGCCATACAAATCTCCGGGACAGGACGGAATTTGGCCAATACTGCTTCAGCAAGGTATAGACTTGCTAGCGTCAAAACTCTGTACACTTTACAGGGCCAGCCTAGCGCTGGGGCACATACCAAAAATCTGGAAACCGGTTAGGGTGGTATTTATACCAAAGGCTGGGAGAAACTCCCATAACGAAGCCAAGTCCCTAAGACCCATAAGTCTTATGTCATTCCAACTCAAGACAATGGAAAAAATGCTTGATAGACATATTAGGGATGATGTACTGGTTAGAAGTCCACTACATCAAGGCCAATATGCATATAGAGCAGGTATGTCGACGGAAACGGCACTCCACCATCTAATTCAGAAGGTGGAAAGGACGTTGGAGCACAAGGAGGTGGCACTGGGTGCCTTCCTCGACATAGAGGGGGCATTCGAGAACACCTCCTTTAACTCAATCATCAGAACTGCAAGAGAGCGAGGCATTGAGGACACCTGCTGCAGGTGGATAGGCACTATGCTCAAAGGCAGGGTGGTATTCACCACAATGATGGATGAAACCTTAGGCGCGTCAGTTGCTGGGGGATGTCCGCAGGGGGGTGTACTGTCCCCTCTGCTATGGAACCTTGTAGTTGACGGCCTACTGAAGAAACTCACAAATGAGGGATTCGAAGCCCAAGGATATGCGGACGACATAGTCATAATATCCAGGGGAAAGTTCAACAACATAGTCAGGGACCGTCTACAAAAGGCCCTGAATATGGTTAAGAAATGGACCGATGAGGAGGGGCTGAAAATCAGTCCTCAAAAGACCAGCATCGTTCTATTTACCAGAAGGAGAAACCTGGAGGGATTGGGTCCTCTAGTTCTCCAAGACACACAACTCCAGATGTCGGGGGAGGTAAAATACCTTGGAGTCATTATAGACTCCAAACTTACCTGGAACCAACACCTGGATAGAGTAATACATAAGTCTGTTGTCATACTGGCAACATGCAGACGATTGTATGGTAAGAAATGGGGGATTAGGCCTGGTATGGTGCACTGGCTCTATACCAGCGTAATAAGACCCACCATCACATACGCAGCCTTGGTTTGGTGGCCTAAGGTCACTCAAACCACAGCAGCGAACAGGCTGAGCCGGGTGCAAAGACTGGCCTGCCTGGGAATTACAGGTGCAATGAAAAGCACTCCAACAGCAGCCATGGAGACCCTACTAGACCTCCCTCCACTGAGTCTTGTGATTCAGGGGAAGGCCAGAATGGGAGCCTACAGGCTACAAAACTCTCAGAACCCGACTCCTCTTGGAGGCAACTCGGGGCACATGAGAATAATAAACAATGTAGTGGATCCTCTATTAAGCATGAGGTCGGACTACATGACACCAAAAATTACATTCAATAAGCCCTTCACTATCACCATCGGAGATAGGAAGGAATGGATGACAGGTACTCCTGATGCTCTACGCAGAGGCCTGGTCTGGTATACTGACGGATCCAGGATGGAATCAGGAGCTGGAGCAGGAATACATGGTGTGCGGCCGAGAGAGAGTATAAGTCTCTCTCTTGGACAGCACTCCACTGTGTTCCAGACAGAAATTCTGGCTATACTCGAGTATGTACGCGAGAATGTTAAACGACGATACGTGAACCAGCAGATCTCAATCGCAACAGACAGTCAGGCGGCACTTGGGGCACTAGCCTCTAACAGAGTGTCTTCCAGACTGGTTTGGGACTGCCACGAAGAGCTCAAAATTCTGGGTGAGCGGAACAGAGTAAGACTACTCTGGGTGCCGGGACATACCAGCATTGAGGGCAACGAGAAAGCTGACGAACTTGCTAGACAAGGAGCAGCGAATATATTCTATGGCCCAGAACCTGCGCTGGGTATCACAAAAGGCTCAGCCAGAAGGGTAATCAAAGACTGGGTCAGGAGTAAACACAACCACCACTGGAGAAATATTCCAGGAAATCGACATGGGAAAACACTTATCAATGGACCATGTTCAAAACAAACTGGAGAACTGCTCACAAGGAACAGGATCCAGCTGAGAACCATAACTGGTCTTCTGACGGGACACTTCCCCGTCAAGAAGTACCTGCACTTAATTGGAAAGTTTGCTGGCGACCTTAGCTGCAGACTGTGCGGCAAGGTACCAGAAACTGTAGAACATATTATACATGACTGCGAGGCATTGGCCCGCAGAAGGTATAACATTTACGGGCAAACACAAACAGACCCGGAAACCATCAAGACCCGTCCATTTTCAGACCTGTATCACCTTGTCAGTGACACAGGAATTTTAAAATGGACGAGTGTAAACTAAAAAAAAAATAAAAACAGGGTAAGCACAATAAGCCCAGGAGGCTGCAGTGCATTCGAAGTATTTCATACAGACGAGCCCTAGAGGAGGGGTTTTAGTCAGTTTGAGTCTGACACTCAGACCTATTCCTAGTTGGGATAGGCAGCCCGTGTGGGTTTCCCCCCTCGCCAAAAAAAAAAAAAAAAAGAAAAGTTAATGCTACGCATGTGCTCTAGAAGCCCCATAATAGTGAAGAAATGGCGCACGCCACCCCCGTGTAGCAGCATCCCCCAGTTTGGCGGTGATACTATTACATGTTATGGGCCCAGTATATTGACCGAAAAAAATGAGATAATTTTTTTATTTTTTGCCTCTATTTTGAAACATAAAATCTTCCACCTAAATGGAGTTGGTTTTCTTAATTGCACTTAATAAAGATGTCAGAGTGCCAGTCCAGTGTTTCCACAAAAAAGGCATTTGGATATATTTTTTTAAGTCAGCGTTTAGTTTTTCCCTGTGCTTTATAATGTACCGCTCTCGCACCCCCTAACTAGGGGGTGCGAGAGCATCCACCTCTAACTAGGGGTGGTTTTTTAAATTGCGGGTAAAAACGTGGTCACGAAGTGTGATCTTAGTGTATTGACTGAAAAAGGCCACTGAGATTTTTTTTATTAAACATCTATTTTTACCTGTATTTCATGCACTGCACTTCTACACCCCAAATATGGGTGTTTTTTTTTTAAGTGAATTGCCATAATGGTGGTATAATATTTTGTTCGTAAATAAATAATTATTATTAGCCCATAATATGTAAGAGTATCGCTGCTAAACTGGGGTTTACTGCTATACAGGGGTGGCGTGCGCTATTTTCGCACTATTCTGGAGCTTCTAGAGTATATGCATATTCATCACAACATTTTCCAACATTTTGTTTTGTTTTCATATGGGGACAAAACACCTTTTTTTTTTTTTTTTAACACTGCCTTTTAATTCGGCAGATATCTGACATATATAATGGCAATGCTGATACTTCATGGCTAGAATATTTTTTTAAATCCTTATCTACAAGACGTCTGTAGCGATTTCAGTCACATGCTGATCACACAAAAACAGTAATATCCTTTTCCGAACAGTAAGGGTGATTATTGATTACACTTAAACTTTAACCTGAAATGTGGTGGATTAAGCACTCCACTGGTGCTCCAAGAACTGATAGAAAGCACGACCCGTAAACGCTAAAGACAGACAGATCAAGGAAATCTGTCCTCACGGTGCCGTCATTACTATGACGTAGCCGCGCGCCCCATCCCAGCGCGCTAACGTTTAAAAAGAATTGTGTGCATATTCTTGTGAGCATATTCTTTTAATAATATTAACGCACACGCAATTTATTGAAATAATTGAGGCATACAACATTTTCAGTATTTCTTGTATATAAAATGTTGTGAACTAAACGTGTGGGACCGGGAGGGCTGCGTCGTCGTCCTGGAAAAACACCTTGAGGCAGGCAATTGGCCTACCTGGGGTCGGTGGCTTCGGGGGGCTGGGGCTGTCTCCGAACTGGGGACGGCATCTGGGACGGTACATCTCGGACTGGGGACGGCATCGGGGACGGTACGTCTCGGACTGGGGACGGCATCGGGGACGGTACGTCTCGGACTGGGGATGGCATCGGGGATGGTACGTCTCGGACTGGGGACGACATCGGGGATGGTGCGTCTTGGACTGGGGGCGGCATCGGGGACAGTACATCTCGGACTGGGGACGGCATCGGGGACGGTGCGTCTCGGACTGGGGACGGCATCGGAGGCGGTACGTCTCTGACCGCGGATGGCATCGGGGATGTACGTCTCGGACTGGGGACGGCATCAGGGTTGGCTGTTGCGTCTCGGACTGGGGGCGGCCTTTTGGCTTCGGGTGTCGGAGGCAGGGGTGACAGCAGGTCTGGCACTTGGACTTCCGACTTCATCACTTATTTTGGATGATTCTGGTTTTACTGGATTTGGTTTCGTTGCGGCTGCGGGATACAGGGTTTCCATGTGTTGGAAAATTCGGGGTCTACAAAATTATTACTGCTCCATATATGGCGGTACAGGATTCCGTCTATAATCCAGTAATCTGGACATCGGTTCGTTTAACGTATTTTCGGGACTCTGGACATAAATTTAGATATATTACTGCTCCATATGTGACGGTACAGCTATCGTCTATAATGCAGTAATCTGGAATTTGGTTCGTTTAACGTATTTTCGGTACTATCCGGAATTGTATCTCTTCTGGGGTTACAATTTAGTAGTCTGGATTTCCACCACAAAATCGTTTTCATTTTCGTTTTCTCTCTTGGCTTGGTATTCCTATAATTTCTCTATGAATTAACTTGAAATGTATTTATATATCTCTCTCTCTCTCTCTCTCTCATTCGTGAACGTCTTTTTTTGGGCTGCCTGGAATAAACTAAAATCTCGAAATCTGCTCGGGCGCCAAATTAGGTAACGGTTTCTTGAAATCTGCTCGGGCGCCAAATTATGTAACGGTTTGTTGTCGGGTAGTTGGTTCGAAGATTAATCAGGGTCCAGATTAGTTAATAAGACAACCCAATAAAGATATAAACAATTTAGTTACTTTTCCAAACAGGTAATGTGTGGCAGTGTTACATAACATACAGGTACAGGTTATATGTCCGTATCTTTTACGGTTCTTAGGACAACATTTTCTATTATCTGAGAGAGAGAGAGAGAGAGAGTAACGATTGCGATGCGACGTTTGTTGTTGCTACGGGAGTGGCATCGGGCGTCGGGTGAATATCGTCGACTCAAGAAGTTTCCCAGTTCAACACGCTGTAGGAGGTCTCCAGGTCAGGCTCATTCGCTCTGGTTTTGGCGACGAAACGGCGCCGGGGAATGACTAACGATTCGAGAGGGTCCCAGCTCAACACGCTGTAGGACTCCCAGGGTCAGATTGCATTCGTTCCGTCGTGTTTGCGTCGGGAGATGCACAAAACTGCAATATGTCCAGCTCAGCACGCTGTAGACAGACTGGCAGGATTATCCACTCTCCGAATTAGTTGATTTGTGGCCGGGCTTTTATATCCGAGAATCTTCGCTTACTAGTGACGTAGAACTGCGTATAGTTTAGTGTCGTGTGCAAATCCATGTCTCTAGACGGGAGATGGGTAGGTTTGCGGGCCGTGTGCATATTGGTGTCGTGTGTAAATCTGGAATCTTAGTAATGGAGCAGGAATTTAAAGAATGCTTCATTACACCTGTTTCTGCATATCATTTCACTAATCAAGAATGTTTTTATAACTCAAAGAAACTTATAAAATACACACGAATATGTACATATGAGACGTAGAAAGCAAAACCAGTAAATCCATAGACAAAACTTAATAATCACACCACTAAACACAGAGACAATGCCGTAAGAAATATGTAAACAACAGATTTAAGTATCTCCGTATGTGAAAAGGGAACGATATATTGTGTCTGATAACGCACCCCTACAAAAGAAAGGTCTGTCCGGCAGGCCAGAGTAGTGTATCCTTATGCATTTTGATCCACTGAATCCAAATCCGAAGTGAGAATTTTCAGATCGGCTCGCTTTTCATCCCTAATCCCAAAAGACACCTCTATTCAACAAAAGTGGTCTGTCCAGCGGACCAGACCAGTGTATCCTCATGTATTTTAACCCGTTGAATCAGACTCCGAAGTCTGGTTTTCATGTCTACTCTCAAAAAACACCCCCAAAAAGCGTTTTTTTTGCCTTTCACACTCAAATGAATAGTTAGAAATTTTTTTTAATATGTTTATTTCATAGCCTCATAACGCCATAACCTCATATCACTGTAACCCCGTAACCTTACAATTCCATAGCACTGCGAAGCGCGAGAAACCCGTTTTTGCGAATGTTTCTTGAGGTTAGATAAGAAAACTGAGTCAATCTGAAAATTCTGACTTCGTATTCGAATTCACCAAGTCAAAATACATAGAAGTATGTTGGTCTAATCCGCCACAGTTTTGTTTTATTTCAGGGGCGTTTTTTAGGGTTAGGGATGAAAACCGAGCCAATCTGAAAATTATGACTTCGGCTTCGGATTCAGTGGGTCAAAATACATAAGGATACATTGTTTTGATCTGCCGGACGTACTACTTTTTTATTTAGGGTCCTGGGTAGTTGCAAATTGGGAAGATCCGCAACTTCTCTTTATATAATAAACAAATTAATTAGTTATGTAGTTACAAATAAATTACTGAATCGGCCATAGACGAGTAGGTAAAAGCGCTTATTCTTATTTACATCGATGGTTCCAATCCGTCGAGGGACAAAGTGAAAAATTTTTAATTTGAACTTTGTTTGCGACCAAAATGTGATATAGAACTGCTGATACCCTAACGTTGTTCAAGAAATAAACTGTAACAAAATCATAGATTTTTAAGAAAATTATTTAAATAATACTTATGAGAAAGTTCTAAAGGATAATAATTATCTCCAGGAAGTTGACTGCTAAAATTTGCTTTACCTCAATAACGGTTGAGATGCAAATTATTTACTAAACAATGGAAAAAAAAAATTAAAATTTTAAAACCGTGAGGCTGCCGATAATTTGGAAGCCGTGATTTAATAATCTATTACTCGAGGATGATACAGTTACAAATTCAATTGAGGAATTACTAATAGTTACAAATTAGTTACTAATTGGTGGCAGAAAAAAAAAATATAATTTTAAGATCGTGCGGCTGCCGAGAAGTTGGCGCCATGATTTAATAATTTATTATTCTAATTTATAGGTTACACACAGTTACAAATACGGTACTAAATAATAGTTAGGTGTAAACTAAAAAAAAATATTTGCGCAGCTCCCGGGAAGTTTACACTAAAAATGTATTTTTTTTTTAATCTACCAATGTTACAAATTTCGGTATATAAGTTATAAATAGTTACAAATAAGGCACTAAATAATGGTAAGAAGAAAACATAAAAAATCTCATTTGAAGCGACCAACTTCACGGACCCCACATCAAATACTAAACGAAGAAGAAAAAAGGAAAGTTATTTTTCAACTAGATAGTGCTTCTATGCATTATTCGGTTGTTGCAAGTAGGCGCCTTAATGAAAATTATACAAACAAATGGACTGGACGGAATATCCATCTTATTCATTGGCCCCACATTCATCCGATCTAACACCTTTACGTTATTTTCTATGGGTAAATTTAAAAGAAAAATTTACTACACGAAACCATGAAATATTAACTAAGTAAGAGGTTAAGGATTGAACAATATACAAGGAAATAACACCACTGCAATTAATGAGGACTAGCCAAAATTTGAAATAGTGTTATGAAAAATGAATAAGTCTGAAGGAAGTTATATTGAAAGCACGAAAATCTGAAATACTTTGATACATTTTTATGTTACCTATTGCATTAGTTTGTAAACTGACTTCCATTTTATCAAATTTTCTCCAGGCGTTACTTTATGTAGTGTTTATTCATTTTTAAACTAGTGTTGACTGTTGCTGTATTATTGATGTTGTAGAAAAAATGGTTTTACCACATTTGCTTTATTACTTCAGAACAGACTTTTATACAGGGCCAGTCGAAAAGTGAAACATATTTGAATTTTTTCATTTAATAACAAACACCCTATCTACAGCGATCCACTTAATTCCATTAATAACTTTTTAAAATAACGAAATTTAAATTAAAAAAACATTACTTTTGTATTATTTAAATTATTTATTGATAAAATTATTATTATTATTATTTAGATTTTCATTTTTTTTAAATTTTATAAACAATTACCATAAACCTGTAAAATTTTTTTAGATTTTTAGATTTGTAAGAACCTTAGCGATTTATGATATTAAAACTTAACAGGCATGAAAAACAAAAAATGTTAGTTGAAAAAAGGCTGTCACTGACACTGTTTAACTATCATTTTAGTTCTTTGATAAACGACTAAACCAACTTAGTTATTACGAATTATTATGGTGATGGCTCATTATTTTTTACAAGAAAAAGTGGAAATTGTGCGATTAGTTAATTAATTAATACTAATTAATTGATTAATTAATTGTGCTAAATTTTAATAACACAAACCGCTCAGGTTCTTACAAGTCTAAAAATCTAAAAATTTTTTATAGGTTTATGGTAATTGTTTATAAAATTTCAAAATAAATGAAAATTTATATAATAATAATAATAATAATTTTATCAATAAATAATTTAAATAATACAAAAGTAATGTGTTTTTTTTTTACTTTAAATTTCGTTATTTTAAAAAGTTATTTTTAATGTTTTGGGCCACCCTGTATTACCATCATGACAAAAATTGGTACAATTGTATATAGGTGGTTCTGAATAAGAATCCGTTCTAATATTTTGAAAAAAAATCCATATTAGTACTTTTCAATATTTCGCACTTAAACAATGGTCGTAGTTGGCCATGGCTCTGAGTTCCGGAATTAATACATGTTTTAATGCCTTTTTGCGAGATCTACATATTAAAAAAAACATAAAAATCGGTTCATAAATAAAAATTTTACGGGGGTGGCTAGTTCTTAAGTGGGACACACTGTACATGAGGTATCGAGTTAAAATTTTGTATAGAGGTATTTGAGACAACTGCGAATCGAATTCGCTATCTAATTTGCTCATAAAAAATTATCTAATAGTAGAACTTGAAATTTCGACCCATTTAAAGGAACTTAGTAGGCCTTGCCAAATTAAAAAATTACAATATTTTCAAAATAGTCAAATAGTCAAGCACTATATCCTCAATAAAAAATTTTAAGTAGGGCAACGCGTTCCAAAATAACAGGATCTTGCAGTATTAAATAGCACGCACATAAAAACGGGATGAGAATATTTTTTATGGTTGTCACATACTATATTACATGTAATATTGTCTAAGTACTTATTGTCTCTTAAAACAAGTTTAATATTTTATCTAAGTACTTATCTGTTGATATTTGTTAAATTCGGTTTACTTTTTTAAAAATTTAATTTCAGCAGCTAAGGCTAGACTCCGTGTGAAATAAACTCATATTATTATTTCATTATTGTTACTATTTCATTATTGTTAATATTATTACTTGGCGATTTAAGTAAAATACAGTTAAGACAATGAACACAAACTTAATATAATTTATTACTAGTATCTCTCAAGAGGTATTTATCTCCATAATCATTATTAAAATTGTTTTGGCTCAGTGTACCTTTTGACTTAATAGTTTATTTATTTTTCATGTTTTATGTTCGGTTAAATCGTGAATATAAACATAAAAACAGTAAGTAAAAAAGGTTCAGATTTTCATGCCTCGTTACATACGCGAATAGATTTCGGTTATTCGCATTTCTCTCTAGTGCATTAACCCAGAAATGGGAAATGTGGAATGTTTTCTATCACATCAGATTGTTAGTAAATATTACCAATTTACATTTTGCACCGTAGAATGATAATTCGATAGTTTCTTTTATTATAACCTTAAATTAGAGCACGTACATACCAACCTACTCAAATTAATGAAGTTAATCTCACTTATTCAATGTTATTCGAAAATGCACTGGGATTTACTTATAATATGGGTTTCCCAGAAAAAGAGTAAAGCAACTAAAAGGCATATGGTATTTATCAAAAAAAGTCGATATAAAGAAGGTCCTAAAATATTTCCTAAGGGAGCTACAGTCCTTTATATGTGAATATAGTAATACAGTTTTTAAGTACTTGATACTCTTAAAACGGTTAGTTGTGGTCAACCGAAAAATCGTAAATGGTAATTTTTAAAATGATGAGCGCACTGTGGGGAAATTCCGGATTTCACTGTTCAAAAATCTCTAGAGACCTTAGTATCTATCGGATCGAGATAATTTTTTTTTAATTAAAGGTAATTAAAGTTCCTGCACGTCTGTCGAGGTAAATTTTTAAATGACTAGGTCAACTTTTATTGACATTAGACATTAGACATTAGACATTAGACATTAGACATTAGACATTAGACATTAGACATTAGACACTCGGCATTAGATTTATTTTTTCCTATTCTATTCAATTACTAAATTGTACTAAGTGTTGACTGCATTACTATTAAAAAAAATATTTATTCTTATTTTATTTTTATATTTTAAAGCAACATGACAGATTTTACAAAGTTATTGACAGATGTCAACTTTATATTATGTTGAGAATAACTACAATACGGATTCCCTGTCTAATACTTTAGCTTAAATTTTTAATCTATTCATTAAGTTTTTAATGCACAGATGTCAACTGTCAACTCAGATACCTTTTTCTTTTTTGCATTTAGCCATGTCTTACAAATCTTATCAATTATAAAATCAATTCTCAGAAGAAATAACCTCGCATGTAATATTTTTTGTGTAAATTTTATTTTTTGACAGCTATTAGCTGTCAAATTATGTATGTGGTAGTTTGATTTTACTACTGTATAGTTTATGTACTACGTGTAGACAAAATAATTTCATTTTCATTTGAATATAGCGATATTGGTTCATTATTTAAATTTTTAATATTTTTTTTACAGTTTTTTAACAGTTTATTATGTCATTAATAAAAGTTGACGGAGTCATTTAAAAATTTGCCTCGACAGATGTATAGGGAATTTGACTACCTTTAATTTCAGAAAAAATTATCACGACCCGATGAATATTAATGCCTCTAGAGATTTTTGAACAGAAGAATTCGGAATTTCCCCACAGTGGGGCGGTGTGTTCCTCATTATATTTGTTATTGGGCATCTTTTGGACATCTTGGATAAATATTTTGAACTATTTGAAGTTTTCTGGTAATGAAGGTCCTTGTTTTTTATTTTACTAAAATAGTTTTCGAGAGAAAATCGCGTTCAAAATTAAAGATACAATTTATTTAATCATATAGACATCAGGAAATTGGTTATATGTATTATTATTGTTAATAAAGGGTTGAAATTGATGACTCTGTGAGTGATTCACATCTAGCAGAATACGGTGTTCCTCAGGGAACAGTCCTAGAGGCAATTTTATTTAACAGATGTGTCAACGATTTATTAAGATATCTATCTGAAGGAAAGATTCTTAGTTTTGCTGATGACACGGCCTAGCTTGGGTTGACCTGCAAAACACCTCTTTCCAGTCTTGCAACGTAAATTACTATTACCGGACTTTTATTTTCTGGCTCAATCTGATAAAATGCGATTTTCTGTCCTAAAAATAAACTGGCCGGTTTAAGAAAAAAAGCATTTTCTTAAAAGTTCTCTCTTTGTTTGCCAACTATATTTTATTAATTATTTATTCTTTTGGTAGCCCTTGGTAGCCCGCCGAGAGAATTATTTTCAAAGAAACTAAAGCAGATTTCTTCCTCGGCAATTGTGTTGCAAATATTTTTGTCCTCTGTAATATTTTTTATTAGTTTGTCTTTTAGGATGCTCCCAGTTTTTTTACTTCCTTGGCAATAAGCTTCTACTACCTGTCAAATATTATTTTTCTCAGTCAAAGAACCCAATCTAGATAATCTGAAATATAAATTGCCTAAGTAATCTGGGATAGTGATTTTTCTACGATTACAATACTCCCCTTTGGTAAAAGAGGGAGATGTAGAGAATCTATAAAATTATTTACAAAAACACCTGCCTCTATTTGGTACCTCTTATTTATTAGTTATTGTTTTTTCTTTCAGGTTTCAAAACAATATATTTAGAATAGTCTAGATATGACTTGACTTGTTAGGCCCTTGTCAAGAGCTTACAAGATAAATATTAAAGTTATAAGACAGCCGTTCTAATATTATGCCAAAAGTTTTGACTTAATCCCTAAAAAGCAGAAAACTTTTAGGCTATAGGATCTAACCTATTAAAAAGCATAGCAATCGCTTAAAATTTAACATATACCGAAAAGCTACTACCACATACATCCACTATAATTCATAGTAATCTTAGCAAAATAAACTTTCGTAGTCTAGTACACCTGATTTCAAAAAAGAGTTGTACAACTTTTAGATAAGAAGATTGCCTTTTTTAGCTGTCTAAATTGTTCTCTTGACAGTAAATTATTGAAATTGACTTAATAATGGAAATACAGATGTCAGTCAGTTGTAATTGATACTGATATGTTGATGAAAATTTTAAAAAATCTGGGTATATACTAAAAATAGAACCGGACGTTCAGTGATATCAAACGGACATTATATGAAGTTTATCAGTAATATTGGTTATTTTATATTAAGTAACAAGCTAAAAACGTACTCTTCGCTGATTTACTGAACTTTCTATATAATTGTTACACATTCTATAGGATACTCTTCTTCGCAGTTTTTGTAAATAATATTAGTTTTAGACATTTTTAATTTTATATTGGTACAAACTTAGTTGGTAAAAGACTCAGTGTAAAATAATGTAAAAATTAAAGAAAAAACTATACCATACCCCATTTGGGTTTCGAACCCAAGTCAAAAGCCTAAGAACTACTTACCATGAAAAAAATGTAAATTTTTACATTATAAGAGACGAGCTAAAATCATATTTCCATAGCTGTATATTACATTATGAAATGTATATTTGTAAAACATATAAATATTTAGACATTAAAATGAAATATCATTTCACCGGATTTCTATTCAATTACAAAAACAAAAAAATCAAAAAAAATTTTTTCTCAAATTTAAGTAATTAATAACATTTTTATTTAATGATCAATTTTGTTCAAAGGGTTCTTTCTCTAGCTAACACCAACCTACTGTCCAAATTTCAGTAGAATCGGATTATTCTTTCTTGAGTTATCGTGCTTACAAGAAACGTGACGGACGGACAGACGGACGGACAGACGGACGGACAGATGGATAGACTGACATTTTAAAAGTCGTTCAGAATTGGTTCACTAACACAATGGTATGATTTTTTTTTTGGCTGCGAACGATATTTACAGTTTTAGAAATGTGCCGATTAAATGCAATATACTTTTCGTTTTGGTATTTGCGATGAGTGTTTATAATAACTATATAAACTCCTGTTTTTAATAGAATTATTTTTTAAATGTAACATTTTGAATACAAATTTAAAACACAAATAAACAAATAACAACACAAATAATGGCAATAGTCATTGCTCCGTCCCACCTAAAATTGCTTGTAGCCTCCTAGGCATTGATGAAACTAAATTTTCTGCCATTTGGGTATTACAGAAGCTTTCCCATTCATCTTCAATCATGGCACAAAGTTGTTCCATATTTTGAGGACGTTAATTTAGTATTACCATAATTCCCCAAACATCCTCAATGGGATTATTGTCGGAACTTTTAGAAGGGAACGGTAGCTTTCCCACATTATTATCCCAAAGCCATTGTTTGCGCAGCATGTATGGAGCAATTATCATGATGGAAGATAAAATTATTTGGATGGATATGGATTTGGATATAGTTCACTTACTGACGGCAACATAACATTTTTAAGTATCTCAATATATTTAGTGAAATTAAGATGACCATCAATAAAAAAAATACATTCCCATTCCATTTGCTATCCTTCAGCACAAAAACTCGATGAATGTGCAGGTACACTTGGATGTCTATTACTCTTTATGCTATTCATGTATCTCATATAGTATTATATCTTGAGGTAGTGCAATTGAAACGAACAGACTATTTATAATACAATAAAGAATTGCGAGACTTGGGTTGAAATATAGAGAAAGTTATATAGACATTTTTAAACAAAAAAAAATTAACTGTTCCTAGCATATTTATTTTAAAATGCGCTTTTCACTAAACTTAAAGACAAGTTCACAATGTTGTCTTCAAGTCATAACTACAACACTAGATATGGTGATCTTATTCTTATTCCTAACCACAAAACTAGTAACTTTAAACATTGTTTTTATTATGATTGTATAATTTATTACAACGCTTTATCAAATGAAATTTGCAGCATAAAAAATTGCCATAAATTAGTGAAGGAAACAAAGAATTTTCTCCTTGAAAATTGGTACTATAATTTACAGGAATTTCTGTATAGAAAATAATACAATTTATACCTTGTTTGAAGATATTATTATGATTATTGTTTTTTTTCTTCATTCCATTTAACAATATTTTAGGGTGGTTTATGACTAATTACATGTCTCTCATGTTAAATTTGGGTGTGAGCAGTGATTATTTACTTGTCTTTGTTATAACTATTTTATACAGAGGGTGCGCCACTTAAAACTACCCAGGCTTGTAACTTTCTTATTTTTTAAGCGACGACCATGTTGGGCTCATCAAAGTGTAGATATTTTTAAGGCATTTAAATATGTGTACAGAGTGATTTAAAAAAAAATTGAAAAAAATTTTAAGAAAGAAAACTTAATTTCCTTGAATATTTGTTTACCTCATACTGTAGATGAGCTACGTTAATGTTTTTTTTATAAATACTTTAATTAGCTTCAATTTATGTCATTGCGTCATATTCGAAATTCTTTTTGGTTTTAGAGAAAGGAATTAAAAACACTCCGATTCCAAACTGATTTTTTTTAAATAACTGAAAAAATGTAAATGCTTTATTTGTAAAAGACATATTAGACTGGCGGTACATGACCAGTCCGGTGCAACGTTTTTAATATGCATGCCAATTATATATATGAATGAAATTACCGTGAATATGCCAGAAACGCAAATTTTAGGCAGTCGTCGCGTGCAGAAGGCTGTGTAAATCGATTTTTTTTGTTTATGTTTTTTGTGTTTCTTTTTTTTTTTATTTAATGTGGATGCCAAGAGTGCCAAACGAAAAGCCGTGAAAAAGAATCCAGCGAAAATTCATTGGCATGCAGTTTACGCGCGCAAAACACACGTTGATGTGCACATTAAATCGTAAAATTTTTTGGTGTTTTTGATTTTGGATGATTCTGATTTTGGATTTTTTTTAAGGCTTTTCGTTTGGCACTCTTGGCATCCACTTTAATTTAAAAAAAAAAACAAAAAAAATAAACAAAAAAAATCGATTTGCACAGCCTTCTGCACGCGACGACTACCTAAAATTTGCGTTTCTGGCATATTCATTCAATTTCATTCATATATAGGATTGGCATGCATTTTAAAAACGTTGCACCTGACTGGTCATGTACTGTTGTGAGCAAAATTAAATAGGACAAGACTTATAACGTATTTTTGCTAAAATCTAGTTCTGTACATCTAACTTTAATTTTTGTGACATTGTCAGTTAGTTGTCATAATTCATTGAAAGTGTGCAAATAGAGAGAGATTTACATTAGAAAAAAATAGTTGTCCTATTTAATTTTGCTCATGACAGTACCGCCAGTCTATATCACAAACAGTACTCAACGTAACAAAGCAGCAACAAGAAACAAGAGAAATAAATGTTTTTAAATACAGCTAATTAAAACCTTTATAAGAAAACATTAACACATTTCATGTACAAGGTGAGGTAAAAAAATAATCAAAAAAGTTAGGTTCCTTTCTTAACATTTTTTTCAATTTTTTTTTTAAATCACTCAGCATGCATGTTTAACACGTTGACTGCCATCTCGGTCTATATGACCGAGGTTTTTATTGTCTATGAGGCCAACTCGGTCCATAAGACCGAGGACTTATATTTGCCCTGTGGGCCGACTCGGTCTATAAGACCGAGTCATGTTTTTGGGATCTCTGGATCATCTGGATCTTTTCGGGATCTCGGAATCTCCCAGCGACTCGGTCCAGCACACTTCTATCGTTATAATTAGACCGAGATGGCGTAGTAAAGGACCGAGACCTTTCTTGACGTTTTTTTTTTTTCAAATATTGTGTGTCAATTCATAGTGTATTAGCCGATGACATTCATGGCCTGGGGGGATATTTTATTTGGTAAACCGTTGCTACCGGAGAAATTTGTCTTAACCCGTGTGGCAGTCAACGTGTTAAAGGCTTTAAAAATGTCTACAATTTGATGTGCCCAACATGGTCATCGCTTCAAAAATAAAAAAGTTGCAAATCTCGGAGTTTTAAGTGGCACACCCTGTATATGTATATTAGGGTGGTCCTTATTTTGCGAAATTGGATTTTTTTGCCATCTGCTGTAGCTGGGGCTCGAACTCGGTAGAGATAACAGCGACTAACCACGTTGTTTCACTCAATCGAGTTTAGGCCATTGCTACAGTTTCGTTAACTCGCTAAAAACGGCACTAAACATCCATACTCTAGCTAGAAGCCCTCAAACCAGGAAATCCATGGTCTCAATGCTAACACGAAGGCACTGAATCGGTTAAGTTTCTTTCACCATTTGCCATCTGATTTTCCAGGAACCAGGTGAAACAACGTGGTTAGTCGCTGTTATTTCTACTGAGTTCGAGCCTCAGCTGCAGCAGATGGCAATATCGCAGGGAATCGTTGTTGTTAAAAACGACTAATGAAAAAGAGTTTGTTGAGGTCGTACGCTTAGCAGACAACCGCGACAGATACCGTGATGCTAGGAGACATCCCTACAATAGAGGGAAGCTAATTCGATTAATTCATGGGACACAAAACGTGTATCCTGATATTTCAACGAGAACATGGGTGTTCTGGTGCCTGTTTATGCCAACCGAAGCTTCATTATTCCTATTCAACTATTAAATGTATGAGAAAAATGCAACGAAATGACATTTTATAAAAATAAATTTTCTTCCAATTATGTACGTACAACATTTCGATGTAATCAACAGTTCACAAGATACTATTGAAAATAAGTTAAAATTGCGTATTTTAGTGACTTTTAATGGCCTTGTGGCACGGGTTAGCCTTATTCGATCGAGTTAAAATTTTATATACTTCATTTTTTAAATAATTGGAACCACTTTAGGAAGCTGACAAAATTGTAAGAAAAAGCTATCGATGAAAATTGCGTATTTTAGTGACTTTTAATGGCCTTGAGGCACGGGCTAGCGTTATCCGATCGAGTTAAATTTTTGTATACTTCATTTCTAAAATAAGTGGAAAAACTTTATGGTTGAGACCGAAAAAAAAATCTAATTTCGCAAAATAAGGACCACCCTGTATATCGTATTTGTTTTTTTATTGACTTATATTTTATTTATTCATTTTTGAATGCTATATATGTGTGTTATATGTTTATATGTTATATGACTTGCCATATGTACAAGAATTGTATCATCTTCCTTCATATTTGACTAGTCCATATCCAGGCATTAACAGAAAAACGTCCCGATTTAATTTGACCGAAATTTCGAATGTATCTTTGCCCACGAGGTTTATAAACACGAATATGTCCGTCATTACACGACTGGAAAACTTTTTCATCAGAAAATATGATTTTTGACCAAAAGTCATCGTCCTTGTTTTTTCTTCCGTTAATTTGTATTTTTTAGCAGCAGAACTACACTTCAGAATGCCATATTTAATTCTTCTCCTGGCAGTAGATTTTGAGGCAATAAAATTTGTTTCCAAAACTGCATCAACTGCGGTCTCAAATAGATTTTCTTGAACGTAATTTGTAAAGGCTTCATCTTGTTGTTCATTAATTCGTTTAGCAGTACCAGATCCATGCATGGGGGATATAGTTCTTTAATTTTCCCATATTTCTTCAACTTTCATTGCACTGCATTTATCTATATTATATTCAGAAGTAATTGCTCTTATAGACAATACATTTTCCAATTTGGAAAGAATACTAATCTTCTGAATTTCTGTTAGTTGTTTAATCATTATTAAAAATTGGAAAAAATGTAACATTTTCAAGAATGATTCTTTAATCAAAACTCGTGTATTAGTAAACTCAACTTGAAAATAATTATGACAATTAACGTTTAGATTATGACTCTTATCAACATTTTTTGCAAGAGTTATGTTTACATTGCTAAATAATGTGTACTACTTTTTTTTGAAATAAAGTGTACATAGATAACTAATCATAAGTTGCTAAACCTAATTATATTGCGTTAAATTTTATGTGACGGAAAATAAGTGTAATATGTTTCTTAAAGAAATAAAATATACTCATATTACTGATTGTCAGAAACCTTATATAGATAAGTCCAATGTAGCACGCGGATTTATGAACGAGGTACTTACAGGTTTACCTTTCGTTTTTGTCTATTTAGACGATATTTTTATTGCAAGTAAATCAAATTCGCAACATTTAGAATACTTAAAAGTTATTTTTGAAAGGTTAGACATATACAGGATAAATATTAAACCGTCTAAGTGTATTTTAGGAGCTGATAGCTTGACCTTTTTAGGACATCATATTTCTTAACAAGGTATTTTACCTTCTTCTGAAAGAGTTGATGTCATTAATAATTTTCCCTTACCAATGACTCTTAAACAATTTCAACATTTTATAGGTATGGTAAACTTTTATTATCGTTTCGTACCTAACTTTCCTGAAATCTTACTTCCTTTGCATTCTTTCTGTACCAATTTATCACATGACAAGGTTACGAAAATAGATGATTGGACTATTGATGGTATGAATAGTTTCTTAAAAGCCAAAAGCGCTATAGTTGATTCAATTATTTTAACTCATCCTTGTAATGATAATACACTCTTATCACTTATAGTTTAATGTTTTAATGTCTCTATGGGAGCAGTTTTGTAGCAACGAGATAACAAAGAAGTACTTACTCCTTTAACTTTCTTTTCGCGTAAACTCACCATGACTGAGACCAAATATTCAACCTTCGATAAAGAACTTTTATCCTTGTACTCTGCTACTAAGCATTTCAAATATTTACTGGAAGGTCGTAAATTTATTTGTTTTACTGACCATAAACCTTTAATTAATGCTTTATTCACAAAAGCCGAAAGATCTCCAAGACAAATACGTCATTTGGAATATATTGCTCAATTTTCATGCAAAATTAAGCATATTAAAGGAAAAGAGATTGTCATAGCGGACACTTGATCATCTTCTTTAGAGCAATGTATTTCACCGATTCAAACAGAAAAATCTCCTTTAATTAATATTAATTTTGACTTAAAATTATTATACAAAGCTCAAGAGATAGATTCTGACCTTAAACAATTATTGTCAAACCAATAATCAAATTCTAAGAATTCTTTCAATTTGAAAAGAATTAAAATTCCAAATTTGGATGAATTTATTTGATGCGACCAAAACTACGACCTTATGTTCCAATTATTTACAGAAGAACGATATTTGATATATTTCATGATCTATCTCATCCTGGAACTAAAGCTACTAGGACTTTAGTCACTAATAATTACTTCTGGCACAAAATGAATACTGACTGCAACTTATGAGCTAAAACGTGCGTTAACTGTCAGACTGTTAAAGTCAAACGTCACACTAAAAGCCCACTAGGGAATTTTGAAATACCTAAATGCAGATTCGATCATATACATATAGATTTAGTAGGACCATTACCTCCATCCAAAGGTTGTTCTTACATTGTAACAGTTATCGAACGATTTACCAGATGGACAGAAGCATATCCTCTGTCAGATGTTACTGCAGAAACTGTGACACGTACATTATTTCAAAACTTTGTTTGCCGTTTCGGCGTGCCTTTGACCGTCACAACTGACCAAGGCGTTCAATTCGAATCGAAATTATTTGGGGAATTTGCAAAATTTTTAAGTTTTCATAGAATTCGTGCAACCATTTACCATCCTCAAAGCAATGATGTGGTTGAACGTTTTCACAGAACTCTTAAAACTACCATAACTGCTAGAGCTAACACGTCACATTGGGTAGATGAACTCCCTATAATATTACTAGCTTTTAGGACGATTCCCAAAGAAGATTTGCAATGTTCTTCTGCTGAACTAATTTTTGGTCAAACTCTACGATTACCTGGAAATTTTTTCATTAAGTCATATAATACCCCTGACATTCCTTATTTTATCAACAGGTTACGCATTTATTTTAATAATTTGACATTTATTTCTCCAGTTTCTCATGTTAATTATAACATAAATGACATGAATCACTTGTGACTTGGAGGTAAGTGTTCGCAAAGAACATTTTAAACGTACTTTTTCTCCTTTGTACGAGGGTTCATTTAAAGTTTTATCCCATACAGACAAACTAATTACTTTTAATAAAAGAAATAAAATCGTAACTGTCAATATTGACAGTCAAACCTGCTTTTTTGTTGGTTGACAGATGTGATATTCCACCAACTCATGTTAAGAAGGTACGTTTTGCCATCGATGCATTAAATGATTTATTAACGGGGGGATGTGTGTGGCAGCTCACTTACTTCCAAATTAAGATTCTACTAAGTTACTTAAGTAACCAAGGATATTAAGAAGAAACGAAAATTTATTATAAAATTATGTTTCAAAAATGGAAATTAAATCTTTTGAAACCAATATATTATATATTATTATAGCATTTTATTTGCTATAATTTGTGTGGCAGCTCACTTACCTCCAAATTAAGATTCTACTAAGTTACTCAAATAACCAAGGACATTCCAATTATAGCAAATAAAATGCTATAATAATATATAATAATTAGGTTTCAAAAGATTTAATTTTCATTTTCGAAATACAATTTTATAATATATTTTTGTTTCTTCTTAATATCCTTGGTTACTTGAGTAACTTAGTAGAATCTTAATTTGGAGGTAAGTGAGCTGCCATACACGCGTCCTATTATTGTATTAAGTCCAACTGACATACGCGTTTAATTGATTTATACGTCTAATTGTCGTGCGTCCAATTCACCGCATCTAGTCGTCGTGGATCTACGTCCGATTGATGAGATACCACTTTAAAGTAATTGTAAAAAATACTGTCTGCTAGTCTAAGACGCCACTCTGTCTACTCTCTTGAAAGTTTAGTTCCCACTGCAACACAGGATTGATTTAAACTGAGTATTGAACACACGCTGGCTACAGTATAAGAAATTTATGCTAGATGCAGTTAATTCCGATATTTTAATGCGGATTTAAAGTAGATTGCACTGAAAGCACTGAATCAAGAGACAGCGGAAAATTCCTCTTTTTTTTTATTTTGCGTTTACACAGGAAAATACTAATTAAAAAAAATTAAAAATGATGAAAGATGTTTAATTAAAAAAAAAGATCATTATCATTAGATGAAGGAAGCGCTGTGTGTTTTAAATAAGTGAATATTACCTATGCCTATCTGCAAATTCAGGGCTTTGCGACAAAAGAAAACAAAGAAACTCTCATGTTATAATGACAATTGTGGAGGGTCGCATTTTCCCGTTAGGGAAACATGCGAAGATGCAAAGCTTATTTTACAATTTTTAACCTCCCCACAAAATTGTGGGGGATTACTAAAATTTGTCCAAAATCGAAAATTAAGTTTTGAGGTCCCAGGAACCCAAAAAAGTGGTTTTTAAAAAGTGTTTGTGTGTATGTGTATGTATGTTAGTTAGCACGATAACGGAGAAAATAGTAAAAATTTCGATGGAATTTTGCATGAGGGTTTCCTTAGTGCTCCAGAAGATCTGAAAAGATTTTGGTTGAGATCGGATTACGTTTAGTGCCGTTTTGGCACAAGTTGTTTATTACTTCCACATCCAGTGGAAGTATAGTAACGACAAAAAAATTTTTAAAAATTTTTATTTTTCAAATAGGCTTAGAATGTCATGAAACGTCGAGATTTCAAGTTTGAGCGAAAAAAAAATTTCTGTCTGTCGGTCTAACTTTTTTTGTGCGCACGTTTATTCTGGAACCGTTTGAGATATTGACTTGAAATTTGGTACACATATGTACTTTAACGAGATCTAGAACTAGTTTATATTTTCGTCTTGTTCCGTCGAAGGGTTGGGGGGTAAATTGGGGTAAATTTGGAGTAAATAGGTAAATCAAGCAAGTAAGAGTTCATAAAATTGATATTTAGTATAGACAAGAGAAGCTAAGGTCTCAAAAAAAATTTTGGCATTAGCCACCCCCATTACCACCCCATTATTAAAGGGGATGAAAAAAATTTGATTTAGTGTGTGTACAAGAACCAGAAACCTTAATATATTTTTTTACTTTATCTACCCCCTCTCCCACCCCCTGCCACCACCCACACCCCACTACCGATGTGGGGTATCGTTTTATGGGTTTTTGGGGTAGAGAATTTCAAATATTATATTATTAAAGTTCCATAAACAATTATTTCTAGATACAAAATTTTTTCGTTGTGTGACTTGGATAGAAAATTCGGATGTGGAAGTAATGATTCCTTGGGCAGCGGTTTTTTATAATTACTGACAATTTGTAATCGAACCATTGAAAAGCAGTAAAAATTCCGATTTCAACGATATATTACACTTGAACCCTTTCGATTTGGTTTTCGTGAAAAAAAAAAATTAAAAACAAAGCAAGCTGAGATCGGATTACGTTTAGTGCCGTTATGGCACACAATTTAGTGCTCTTTTCAATTTTAAAGATCCACCGGGTGGGGAGGTTCTAGCCGCTTCCAGTAGCTGCCGATTTTCTCTATAAGTAATTAGTTAATAGTTCCGCAACATTCGCAACATTTACCGACAAATTAATAATTATCTATTACAATTGATCCCTATTAAACTTCCCAAAAAACTGTAGGATTTTCTTTACTCAAAATCTTTAAGATCTTTTAGTTTTCAGTACCCAACCATTTTTAGATAAAATGTAGACACTTATATTACTGATAGCAGGGATTCAACCTAACATGAAAATCATGTTGTTGCAGTGCAATGGAACTACACAAACTATAACTGGAAACAAATTCATCTACAGTTTGATAAAGCCTTACCAAAAAAAACAATTCATTGCACATAATGGAAAGAATCAAACCGTTCTTGAAGTAGAAGTAGAATATACAAGTTTTATTTGCTTTTCTTCCTTATTATATTACAAAATTTACTACGTTCATATATAGTACTCACATGTAGTATTTTCTGAGAATTTTTAAAATACAGATGCAAATATGCAATGTCATATGTGTATGACAACAATAAGAAATTCAGCGCCACGGCTTCTTCGTTTTATGTCTCATATTTTATCAGCACCTACTAGTAAGGGAATTAAAAACCGGTATAAACGTTAAAGATAGTTTATTGTGTTCGAGCGATTTAACATGAACTTCCACATAAAGATTTTGCGCCTCCGATAACTCATGTCAAATGACATTAATCCCTGAGAGTCATATGTTATCCCACTGCAGCTTAAAATTTCAGCGACGTTATTCAAGACGCGCTATTTATCAAGGGTAAGCGTATGCTAACTAGATGACTATATTATACGATCAGATTTATTCGGGTTTTACTAATATTTTCATGTAAAAAGTACTGCTCTATATTTATTCCGTATTACAATGAAGTGACTAATTCTAAGATCATAAATTGCATGTGAATAGGGACTGGATTTTATTTCAATTAAATAATTTCTTTTACATATACCTAATTACGAAGATAATCACAAAAGTATCGGTAATCATAGAAAAACGGCCTTGAGAAATATATATAATTCTAAATATTCTTTTTCGTCATCCTCAAAGTCCTAAGAAAAATTAACGCAGCTACCTCTTCATTTTTTTTAAATTGAGGAGTAGCATAGAAGGGCATATATAAATGTAAGATAACCTTATTCGAAAACTGAAAATATGCAAATCCGATTATTTTCCTTGGAACTAATTTTTATGTAGCGCGAAAGCTAGTACCTCTTTTATTATTTTTCCTTGTTTCAGAAGAGTATCTTTAATCCCTCATTATAACAGAGAACCAATGTCATACTGGATCTCGCTCTATATGAGTTCACAAAATTCATTTTTTTTTTTTTTAGGAAACTCGAGAAACATAAGTTCGTTGGAACTGCACTATTCTATTTTCGACTAGGCCCATTTTGTTGAACTCCTGTGTTGATAAGACTACAAGTATATCCCAGTGCAAAAAAATAGACCAGCCTTGGTATATGAGGAATATACTGTGCTGTATATATTCCACATGCTGACAGAATGATAGTGTATTATGCACCCATTCCGTATGATTTTTAGCGCAGAAGCAGTTGTAGTCTCACGGAAATATATCGTCTACCGGAACATACAAATTCAAAATGCAGCTTCTTTGTCAGTACCTAATAAATAATTAACAAATTTAAATGAGGCGAATAGTGCGAATACTTTCACTATATCAATATGAATACCAAGACAAATTAAAGGTTAAATTTTTAGGGTAAAAGACCACGACGGTATTGTTATAGGACTTAGCAAAATTTATTAAAAATGATAAATGAAAATATTTGATGATTGACTTGATTTGGGTTGGATCAGGGCCAAGCTTGTTGCCAGCAGCGAGAGCCACATGACGCATGGTAATAAAATGTGGGATGGAAAATGTAGGTATTTGTGAGATGCGTTGCCGCATTGTGGCGTGAAGAAGCGTTTAAGCTCCTTTTTTTGTCTTTTAGCTTCTAGATTTCTACTTCTGAGCCGTCTGTTTCTTCCGTTTCTCATTTCGACAGAGCATATATCCTTGTAATTTCTTCATGACATACTTTTTTTCTTGCCGTTCTTTCTCAGTATACTTGGTCCCTTCCTAGATTGTTCATGATCCTCTCAGTTATTGTTATCCACGTGTAGCTTGGTCTGCCTATTTTTAGTTTGTGACTGTTAATATTAGCGCTTCCTTCAGTACTTGTAGCGGATCCCTTCTCTGAACATGTCTTCGGTGCTTAATTGTGCATGTTTCTATCTACTTGGTAATTGCCTCCCCTCTATTATGTTGACGTTTTATGTAGTTGCTTTACTCCTAATGGTTTTGCAAGTAGGTGAACGATATCTCTTTCAGCTCACCTTAGACTTCTTCTGTTGGTTTCTGTCGTTGCCACGTTTTTAAGCCCGTATGCCACCGTTAGCAGCATGATTAATATGTATATTGTCTTCTTTTCTTGTCTAGGTGACTTTTTTAGCGCTTCTCTTTCCGCGATTTTTATTTATGACCTTATTGTTATCCAGTCTAGTTCTTCTCCTGTTAGTTGAATTTATATTTCCTAGCGTTATTTGTTTTGGATGTCATCATGCTGTAGTAGATGAATATTCCATGTATTGTGTATTTTGGTATTTCCTTTACGTATTTTCAGTTACCCATATAGTATTTTATAGTCTGTGTTGACTTCTGTTGTCATTTTACTTCAATGTTTTTGACCCGTTCTCTTATCTCCCTACCTACCAGGATATGAAATACTTGTGAAGTTGAGTTTCCGTCGCTCTAAGTATAGTTTGGATTTTACTTCACATGTTCTTTTGTTGTGTGTCTTTTCTTGGAAAATACCATGTTCCTTAAAGAAACCTGTACCACGCATGTCTCCGTTGAAGTGCTGTGAGAATTCAGTTTTGGCGCGATATAACAACAATACCTCATTGATAATTTCGGGTTTAAGCTCCTTTTTTTGTCTTTTTGCTTCTAGATTTCTACTTCTGAGCCGTCTGTTTCTTCCGTTTCTCATTTCGACAGAGCATATATCCTTGTAATTTCTTCATGACATACTTTTTTTCTTGCCGTTCTTTCTCAGTATACTTGGTCCCTTCCTAGACTGTTCATGATCCTCTCAGTTATTGTTATCCACGTGTAGCTTGGTCTGCCTATTTTTAGTTTGTGACTGTTAATATTAGCGCTTCCTTCAGTACATGTAGCGGATCCCTTCTCTGAACATGTCTTCGGTGCTTAATTGTGCATGTTTCTATCTACTTGGTAATTGCCTCCCCTCTATTATGTTGACGTTTTATGTAGTTGCTTTACTCCTAATGGTTTTGCAAGTAGGTGAACGATATCTCTTTCAGCTCACCTTAGACTTCTTCTGTTGGTTTCTGTCGTTGCCACGTTTTTAAGCCCGTATGCCACCGTTAGCAGCATGATTAATATGTATATTGTCTTCTTTTCTTGTCTAGGTGACTTTTTTAGCGCTTCTCTTTCCGCGATTTTTATTTATGACCTTATTGTTATCCAGTCTAGTTCTTCTCCTGTTAGTTGAATTTATATTTCCTAGCGTTATTTGTTTTGGATGTTATCATGCTGTAGTAGATGAATATTCCATGTATTGTGTATTTTGGTATTTCCTTTACGTATTTTCAGTTACCCATATAGTATTTTATAGTCTGTGTTGACTTCTGTTGTCATTTTACTTCAATGTTTTTGACCCGTTCTCTTATCTCCCTACCTACCAGGATATGAAATACTTGTGAAGTTGAGTTTCCGTCGCTCTAAGTATAGTTTGGATTTTACTTCACATGTTCTTTTGTTGTGTGTCTTTTCTTGGAAAATACCATGTTCCTTAAAGAAACCTGTACCACGCATGTCTCCGTTGAAGTGCTGTGAGAATTCAGTTTTGGCGCGATATAACAACAATACCTCATTGATAATTTCGGGTTTAAGCTCCTTTTTTTGTCTTTTTGCTTCTAGATTTCTACTTCTGAGCCGTCTGTTTCTTCCGTTTCTCATTTCGACAGAGCATATATCCTTGTAATTTCTTCATGACATACTTTTTTTCTTGCCGTTCTTTCTCAGTATACTTGGTCCCTTCCTAGACTGTTCATGATCCTCTCAGTTATTGTTATCCACGTGTAGCTTGGTCTGCCTATTTTTAGTTTGTGACTGTTAATATTAGCGCTTCCTTCAGTACATGTAGCGGATCCCTTCTCTGAACATGTCTTCGGTGCTTAATTGTGCATGTTTCTATCTACTTGGTAATTGCCTCCCCTCTATTATGTTGACGTTTTATGTAGTTGCTTTACTCCTAATGGTTTTGCAAGTAGGTGAACGATATCTCTTTCAGCTCACCTTAGACTTCTTCTGTTGGTTTCTGTCGTTGCCACGTTTTTAAGCCCGTATGCCACCGTTAGCAGCATGATTAATATGTATATTGTCTTCTTTTCTTGTCTAGGTGACTTTTTTAGCGCTTCTCTTTCCGCGATTTTTATTTATGACCTTATTGTTATCCAGTCTAGTTCTTCTCCTGTTAGTTGAATTTATATTTCCTAGCGTTATTTGTTTTGGATGTCATCATGCTGTAGTAGATGAATATTCCATGTATTGTGTATTTTGGTATTTCCTTTACGTATTTTCAGTTACCCATATAGTATTTTATAGTCTGTGTTGACTTCTGTTGTCATTTTACTTCAATGTTTTTGACCCGTTCTCTTATCTCCCTACCTACCAGGATATGAAATACTTGTGAAGTTGAGTTTCCGTCGCTCTAAGTATAGTTTGGATTTTACTTCACATGTTCTTTTGTTGTGTGTCTTTTCTTGGAAAATACCATGTTCCTTAAAGAAACCTGTACCACGCATGTCTCCGTTGAAGTGCTGTGAGAATTCAGTTTTGGCGCGATATAACAACAATACCTCATTGATAATTTCGGGTTTAAGCTCCTTTTTTTGTCTTTTTGCTTCTAGATTTCTACTTCTGAGCCGTCTGTTTCTTCCGTTTCTCATTTCGACAGAGCATATATCCTTGTAATTTCTTCATGACATACTTTTTTTCTTGCCGTTCTTTCTCAGTATACTTGGTCCCTTCCTAGATTGTTCATGATCCTCTCAGTTATTGTTATCCACGTGTAGCTTGGTCTGCCTATTTTTAGTTTGTGACTGTTAATATTAGCGCTTCCTTCAGTACATGTAGCGGATCCCTTCTCTGAACATGTCTTCGGTGCTTAATTGTGCATGTTTCTATCTACTTGGTAATTGCCTCCCCTCTATTATGTTGACGTTTTATGTAGTTGCTTTACTCCTAATGGTTTTGCAAGTAGGTGAACGATATCTCTTTCAGCTCACCTTAGACTTCTTCTGTTGGTTTCTGTCGTTGCCACGTTTTTAAGCCCGTATGCCACCGTTAGCAGCATGATTAATATGTATATTGTCTTCTTTTCTTGTCTAGATGACTTTTTTAACGCTTCTCTTTCCGCGATTTTTATTTATGACCTTATTGTTATCCAGTCTAGTTCTTCTCCTGTTAGTTGAATTTATATTTCCTAGCGTTATTTGTTTTGGATGTCATCATGCTGTAGTAGATGAATATTCCATGTATTGTGTATTTTGGTATTTCCTTTACGTATTTTCAGTTACCCATATAGTATTTTATAGTCTGTGTTGACTTCTGTTGTCATTTTACTTCAATGTTTTTGACCCGTTCTCTTATCTCCCTACCTACCAGGATATGAAATACTTGTGAAGTTGAGTTTCCGTCGCTCTAAGTATAGTTTGGATTTTACTTCACATGTTCTTTTGTTGTGTGTCTTTTCTTGGAAAATACCATGTTCCTTAAAGAAACCTGTACCACGCATGTCTCCGTTGAAGTGCTGTGAGAATTCAGTTTTGGCGCGATATAACAACAATACCTCATTGATAATTTCGGGTTTAATTTAAATTAAATTCGTTTGAAAATTTTTAATAATTATGAAAAACCCCACTTGAAAATTTACCTTAATTTAAAAGTAATGCATTATTGATTATTACCGGTTTAGTTTATATTAAATTCGTTTGAATATTTCTAATAATTATGAAAAAAGAATTCACTTGAAGGTTAACAAAAGAATATTATGGCCACGCGTTAATAATTTATTACCTTGCCATAAATTTGTCTGCAGCTGTTGACTTTTCAAGGGTTTAATGGACGTAAACACTTCTCGGTATATGTTTCTAAGAAAGTTATCTGAATTAGAGTTTTTCAATGTTTATAACATTTATAACGCAAAAATATATGCAATTCTGCAAAATATTCTCTTCTTATTAATATAAAATACAAAAAATACGTTAAAAACACAGCCACACAAAAAAATGGTCTGGCCTGCGGACTAGACCAGTGTATCTTTATGTATTTGGACACGCTGAAACCGAATCCGAGGTCAGAATTATTAGATTCGCTCGTTTTCCACCCCTTACCGCACATAACAAACTTAAAATTTTCGTAAGTGTTATTATCGTCAGTCCCAATTTATTCAACCTGCAAACCAATATTTCCAAAAAATATTTGAATCTTTTGTATCCGTCGATTGATACCATCACTCTAACTGTTATATGTAGTTGAGATTAAACATCCTCTGGGGATGTATCTCTATATTTACCATATGTGGTATTCAGATCTGATATACAGTATCGGAAAGTGTTTGATTTGGTACGGCAATAAGAGCAAGCGAGAGCGAAGCAAGCAATAGGGGCGTGTCACTGTTTGCCTCTGCTAGAGTATTGGTAGACGTCTTTATTGTGGGCGGTCGGTTAATAGCGCAATGTCGAACGCAGGACTTTCCGATTCTGTATATTATTCATAATTGATTACGTAATAATAGTATATTGTACACCTATTAGAAAAAGTCGAACATTCTCGGACGACCGTGAAGATTGCTTGTCGAAGCGCAAACCAAGAAAAGCAACACGGAGTCCGGAAATGTGGCTTTTTCTACGAGGTATACATGCTATTTTTTTCGTTTTTAATCGTTTAATAAGCGATATATATTAAAATCTTGTTTAATTTTGAAAAAGTATGATTCATTCTATTTACAAATAAATGTTGCCTTGAAATTCTTAGTAAAATTTGTTGCGTAACTATGGAAATGTATCAATATTAAATTGTTAAACTTAACGTATAGAAATTTGATTGCTGGTGTTTTCGAAAATTCAAGCTATAGGAAGTAAAAGTGCGAAATGATGAGTGATGATGGTAGAGGCCGCAAATATTACCTCATCAGATTTACTACCAAAAAAAATCAAGAGAAAAATACGAATATACATGCATACAATTATTGTTTTATAGACTACCGTTAAAGCCGTGTTCTCACTATGCAACATGTTTATAAAGCATTTGTTTTAAAACAGAGTTTTATAACTTGTTACAAATTCATAGGAAAAATGTTTTAAAATAGACACGTTTTAAAACAATTTTCGTGTTTTGTAACAAGTTGCATTATTCCCGTCCTGTGTCGGAAACATCAAAGAAAATCGGTAACTTCTTTTAAAAACATGTTGTAATTCTGTTTAGAAACTGTAACATGTTATAAAACACTGACAAGAATGCTGCCACCCGCTATTTTCGTCGTCTGCATTCAGTCACTGCAATCTGTTCAGTGCAATTAACTATGGAGTGGAGACAGGCTGATGTGTATAGACTTATCGAAATGTACAAAGACCGTAAATTGTTGTGTCACCCGACGGAAGAAGATTACAAAAATAGGAATAAAGAGCATGATGATATGTGGCGTGAGTTCGACGAAGAGTTTGGCATCGACGTAGGTGAAGCCGAAAAATAAAATGAGGAAGTTAACAGGATAATTACCCTTATAAAGTCTTGTAGTGTCAATCAAAGCATCACATACTTCTGGTGCAATGCTACTGATTGTTGAAGGTGCTACTTTAAAAGGATAACTTAGACTCCTATATGAGTCGTCAGTATAGTTAGAAACCTTTATGTTATGGCTAGTCTTTCTTTTACCGGAATGGCATTTCTAGGTCGTGTCTTTTTTTCAACGCGCCTACCAATGGAAATAATCAGATACTCAAAATTCTGACTTGTTATTCTAAGAATGTTTTTAAAATTACCATCGGTTTTAAGTTCTCCAGCTAACAGATCTCGATCGTCACGTTGAAGATCACTCAGGAGGTCACTGCCGCTATACTTCTTCCTGGCTTGTAACGACGGACGAACCCGAAATCGTCTCTTTCTAGCCATTTTTTTTATTGTTGGAACTAAACACCACATAAATTGCAGCTGCAATAACACCGTCCTCGCTTGGAGACGCCATGATGACTAGATGTTTTCAAACATAGTTTGCTACTCCCTTTGAAATGTTTTGAAACCAAATGTTATTAAACATGTTTCGAAACCCTGGAGTTTCAAAACAATTGTTTTAAAAACAAATGTTTTATAAATCTGTTGCATAGTGAGAACGGGGCTTAAGAATAAATATGCGAGTTCTTTCTCAGAGAATGTTGTAATGGCATACTTAGTATTTTTGCATCTTGGCACAAAACACCACTTATTTGGTGCTCCACTCATGTTTCTGATTTATAATAATGACACTAAGAGTATTTAACAACTTATAAATACATAAAAAAAGTTGTATATAGTACCACTATAGTACACAATGCTGCTTTATTGAATAAACGGAGAGCTGGGCACGAAATTTCGACTTAATGAAGTTTAATTTTGTATTAAATTTTTGAAATTATACGAGACTTTCTATAGTAAGTAAATTGGGTGAAAAAAAGGAGGGTCAAGGAAAATGAATTCTTAAAAATTGTAAAAATGCACTTTTTTTGATGATTAAAAAAAATGAACTCTATCCCCTAAAAGTATACATTTTTGGCAAGTTGACACCCGTCAGCAACTTACTTATCCTACTTATCCCTTACCTACCTGTCAGCAACTTCACATTTCGAATACGTAATTAACAATGTCTTATTCTATAAATTTTTAAGCGTAACCGCGATGATTTAAAAAAACAAGTCAACTGTCACCGCCCTCACCCGTGCCCCTCCCCGCTCGAGCTGTCAGCAAATTCCCAAATCAGGGTCCTCCCTTAGTGTACGACGTATTGTTATGGAAATTTTTCATGACCCGAGTCATATTGAAATTTCGTGCCCAGCTCTTAGACTATAAGTAGAGAGTGGCCTCACAGGCAACCAGTAATACTAGATTTGTCTTTTTTGGTTGGGAATATTTAATTTGAATCTATAAGTATTTTTTTAAATTATTAAAAAAAAATTTTTTGCCGAAAAATCGTTTTAGCGATAATATTAACTAAGTATTTTATATTTTCCGACTTAAAAAAATGAGCGAATACACCCTATTAGTATATCTATTAGGTAAATTTTAGTCTAAAATGTTGTTGATGTGTTTTTAACGAGTTTAATATGAAAGGAATAAATGTTGCCGTCGAGTTTTGCAGAGTACGCATACATATTTGAATAATATTTAAAACCGCTGCCCAAGGAATCACTACTTCCACATCCAGATTCTCTATCCAAGTCACTCACAACGAAAAAACTTTGTATGTCAAAATAATTGTTTATGGAACTTTAATAACATAATATTTGAAATCCTCTACCCCAAAAACCCATAAAACGATACCCCACATCGGTAGTGGGGTGGGGGTGGTGATAGGGGGTGGTAGTGGGGGGTGGATAAAGTAAAAATATTTTGAGGTTTCTGGTTCCTGTACATACAATAAATCACAATTTTTTTTCATTCCCTTTAATAAGGAGGTGGGGGTGGTAATGGGGGTGGCTAATGCCAAAATTTTTTTTGAGACCTTAGCTTCTCTTGTATATACTAAATACCAATTTCATGGACTCTTACCTGCTTAATTTACCCATTTACCCAAAATTTACCGCAATTTACCCCCCAACCCTTCGACGGAACAAGATGAAAATATAATCTAGTTCTAGATCTCGTTAAAGTACATATGTGTACCAAATTTCAAGTCAATATCTTAAACGGTTCCAGAGTAAACGTGCGCACAAAAAAAAGTTACAGACAGACAGACCGACAGACAGACAGACAGACCGACAGACAGACAGAAATTTTTTTTCGCTCAAACTTAAAATCTCGACGTTTCATGGCATTTTAAGCCTATTTGGACAATAAAAATTTAAAAAAAAATTTTTGTCGTTACTATACTTCCACTGGACGTGGAAGTAAAATTATTTCTAATTTTTGTTCACCTTACCCTAGCTGTAGCTTGATAAATTTAGTGTGGGACCACCGCCGGACCATAGCCTACTGTTTGCAACAGGTTCGACAGACATCGCTTAAGCTATGCCAGAGGCAGAGTATCATTGAAAAAATAAAAAAAAAAACGGCATGAGAACCTCCTCCTTTTTTAAACTTCATGAAGTCGGTTAAAACCGCTGCCTAAGGAATCACTACTTCCACATCCAGATTCTCTATCCGAGTCACTCACAACGAAAAAACTTTGTGTGTGAAAATAATTGTTTATGGAACTTTAATAATATAATATTTGAAATCCTCTACCCCAAAAACCCATAAAACGATACCCCACATCGGTAGTGGGGTGGGGGTGGTGATAGGGGGGTGGTAGTGGGGGGTGGATGAAGTAAAAAAATATTTTGAGGTTTCTGATTCCTGTACATGCACTAAATCACATTTTTTTTCATTCCCTTTAATAAGGAGGTGGGGGTGGTAACAGGGGTGGCTAATGCCAAAAATTTTTTTGAGGCCTCAGCTTCTCTTGTATATACTAAATACCAATTTCATGGACTCCTACCTGCTTAATTTACCCATTTACCGCAAATTTACCCCAATTTACCCCCCAACCCTTCGACGGAACAAGATGAAAATATAATCTAGTTCTAGATCTCGTTAAAGTACATATGTGTACCAAATTTCAAGTCAATATCTTAAACGGTTTCAGAGTAAACGTGCGCACAAAAAAAAGTTACAGACAGACAGACCGACAGACAGACAGACCGACAGACAGACAGAAATTTTTTTTTCGCTCAAACTTAAAATCTCGACGTTTCATGACATTTTAAGCCTATTTGGACAATAAAAATTTTTTAAAATTTTTTTGTCGTTACTATACTTCCACTGGACGTGGAAGTAAAAATATATTGGTTTTGCATTTAATCTCAGTGACACCACTAACGTAAAAGTAAATCGTATTCTAGCAAAACATTAATCAAATAGTTATACCCAATCGATCACATCCGACTGTTTCTACTCATTTTAATTAAAGTTAGGACAAATCATGACGTAAATTTTGCTTTAATATAATACATAAGTGAAAGAAAATTTGAAATTCGATTTAAAAATCTTTGTTCAACTTAATACAATATAAACTGACAACTTTAACCACTCGAGTCGTTCACAAATTGACGCTTGTAAATCTTGTAGGGTTATAATCATCACAAAACAACTATATCTGGTCCAGAATAGATTGTCAAAGTGTCTGAGCAGTCTCGTAGGTTACAATGCTCATTGTGTTGCTTATTTATGACTACTCATCGAAGGCGGCTGTGCAATCATATATCTCTAACCTGCAATTAAGGACGTTGTAAAGATCTCCTCTTATTATAATGGTGAGCTTTTCCTTTAACTTAAGAGACTTTTAATCGTCTAATTGTGAGTTTCAATGTCCGCCACTAGTAATTTTAATATGTAAGCTTCGAGTCGATAATCAATAAGATTTTAACGTTCAAATATTACTGAAACAATAAATACAATTATTATAAAAAAATAATAAATAAACAAGTTTATTTATTTTTAATAGAGACGAAATTTTAAAATTATTTCTAGTTAAAGAAATTACAAAATTCGGTTTTAAAGAACAATATATACTAGCGCTTATTCGATGTTTTTAACCCATTATTCGCTTACTCTAGATATTAAAACGTAAATACAGATATTATTAAATATTAAATCATGTACTTTTAAAGAGGAAAATATTTTGAATTTGGTATGAACATACGTTCTCTTCGTATATGACAATTTTTAAACTCCTTCTGTTAACTTCACTGTGGCCATACATATACATTGGCTATATTGTTGTTTAAGTTCGTATTGATAGTAAACTAATACAACAGGGTGTTCCTTAGGTCATTTTATGAAGAAAAGTTTATATGAATATATGAACATATGTCCGCAACATATGTCTTAAATTTTTTGCTACAGGGTGTTAATTTTTCTTTGAATCGTTATTTTTTAATATCTGAGAAAGTATCTCAGGTATTATTTTCAATTTTGGTACGTGTTAATAGGATATAAAACCACATATTTTAGCTAGAAAAGTTATTTTATCGCTCCACCAGTGGCGCCCCTACAAACATGTGCTCTGATATTTTTCACCAGAAAAGTGGTACGCCACTGACATTTTTCCTTGTGATATTTTTTCTGATTAGCCTCGTCAATTCTACCTGAGAACAGTCACTTGTGTTTTTCTCGTCATTAGCATTGATAATGATAAATTATGGTTTATGAAAATTGTTGGAAATGGCCACCTTCACTTAATAGCTATGCTTCCGCCCGTCTTCGCATCGAATTGCGCACTCGTTCAAATATTCCCTGCGTATTTCGTATTGTTTCATACGAGACAAATCTTCTAAAGTGTTAATGGGCGTTTTTTACACCAGGGTTTTAAGATGACCCCACAAAAAGAAATCCAAACTATTGAGATCGGGGGATCTTGCTGGCCATTGCTGAGGTTCTCCACGAACTATCCAACGACTAGGATAAACCACATGAAATGAAGAGCAACTCCATCGTGCATGTACCACATTTGATTCCTTGACGCAACTGGTGAAAATGCAGGTAAGATTGTCCATTAAGGCGTCTTGGTAGAAAAAAAGGCCTATATAATTATTACCAATAATTAACCGAAAATTGCTCTTGGAAATGGGTTTTGGTTATCGAATGAGGGTTTTCGTCCGCCCACGTATGATTATTATGGAAATTTTGAATAACATTCCTCGAAAAATGTGCTTCATCTGTAAACATAATTTGTAACTCAAACTTCGTATTTAGTGTAACATTCTGAACGTACCATTGACAGAAATTCACGTGCTGTAAGAAACCGCTGGAAAGTAATACCTGTACTCTTAGAATATGATACGGATACAACAAAAAATCAACCAAAATTCAGAGCTCTAGCAATCTTCCTCGTACGCGTCCACTTTGGGTATTCTGACAGTTCGAGGTGTATTTTTGGAAACTACCAGTTTCGCACAGATGGCGATGAATAGTCGAAAATAATCTGTCTGAAAGTTATCTGGCAAATAATCAGCAGTAAGGAAGTAATCTGGAAGTTATCTGATACATACTTCTGGCTTTTGTTGCATTAGAGTCTGCGAGACCATATACGTAATGCTTTGTCGCTATTTTCGCATTCATATAATTCACCATATTTACTGAGATATTCGAATAAAAACGGCGAAGAAATAAAATAAATTCAATGAAACACCAAAAATCGAAAAACAACAACTTACTTTATGTCAACAGATATTGTTTTGAAAATGGTGTGTGTAAAAATGTTATTTATTTCAGAATAACTATATTTATTTTTACAATTAATTATTTTTGAATTATTTAGTTTTATCATGATTAGAGAATATTATTTAGGTATTATGCAAATCACAACTTACACACTTTTTTATTTATTATGAAAATACCTACTTTTTGTATATTGTTGCCCTAATCTGGGCACTCTAATATACTAGTTAGGTGAATACTTTAAACCACTCATTATTGGAGGAACAATCAAAACAACTACTATTCTAGCTAATTCTGACAAAGTATTGAATTACAAGATAGGATTCTTAACATTTAAAAGCAAAAAATATATTGAAAATACTTAAATCATTTATTCAAATTTAGTCACACTTTTTTATTTAATATGAAATTATCTACTTTCTCTATATTGGTACCTTAATCGGACCACCCTAATATACTTCTTAGGAAAACACTTTAAAACACTCATTATTGGAAAACCAATCGAAACATCTACTCTTCTAGATAATACTGACGAAGTATTGAATTACATGATAGGATTCCTGGCATTTTAAGGCAAAAAAAATATATTGAAAATACTAAATTATTTATTGAAATTCAATCATTCACAACAATTATTGAACCGTACATTCTATTTCAAATTTGATTTTGATTAATTCTCCAATAATGAGTGTTTTAAAGTATTTACCTAACTAATATATTAGCGTGCTCAGATTAGAGCAACAATATACAAAAAGTAGGTATTTTCATAATAAATAAAAAGTGTGTAACTTGAGATTTGCATAATACCTAAATATTCTCTAATCATGATAAAAGCAAATAATTGAAAAATAATTAATTGTAAAAATAAATCAACAATAGAGTTGTAAATAATGAATGAATGTTTCTATAACCTACTGATGAGAACTAACGAGTTCGAAAAAACTTACAACTTTTCTGTTGAAATAGAATGTACGGTTCAATAATTGTTGTGAATGACTGAATTTCAATAAATAATTTAAGTATTTTCAATATATTTTTTTGCCTTAAAATGCCAGGAATCCTATCATGTAATTCAATACTTCGTCAATATTAGCTAGAAAAGTAGTTGTTTGATTGGTTTTCCACTAATGAGTGTTTTAAAGTGTTTTCCTAAGTAGTATATTAGCGTGACCCGATTAGGGTACCAATATATAGAAAGTAGATAATTTCATATTAAATAAAAAAGTGTGAATGACTAAATTTGAATGAATGATTTAAGTATTTTCAATATATTTTTTGCTTTAAATTCTCCAATAATGAGTGTGTTAAAGTATTTACCTAACTAATATATTAGCGTGCCCAGATTAGGGCAACAATATACAAAAAGTAAGTATTTTCATAATAAATAAAAAAGTGTGTATGTTGTGATTTGTATAATACCTAAATAATATTTTCTAATAAATATATTTATGTGTTCAAAAATTACAGTCACACAAAAAAAAATTGTTTCTGATCTGGAGGTCTGATTATGTTTACCATTCGTTTTTGCGGTCGCTGAATCCGAATCCGAGGTTTATTTAACCCCATCACATCAAGATTTTGCCATAACCTCAAAAGACTCATCATTTAAGCTATTAAACGCATATAACCTTAAGAATGAAGTTATAATCTGAAAACCCAAGCTCTTAACCCAATAACACATTTAACCCCATAACCTCATAACCCACTTAATCCCATAACATAAGGATGAAGTTGTAATCTGAAATTGATTTCACAGCCACACAAAAAAATAATGGCCTGCGGATCAGACCAGTGTATCAGACCAGTGTATCCTTAATGTATTTGAATCCGCTGAAATCGAATCCGACGTCAGATTGGTTCATTTTTCACCCCCAACCCAAAAAAACACCCCCCAAATAGTGGTCTGGCCTGCGGACCATACCAGATTATGCTCATGTATTTGGACCCTATTTGAAACCGAATCCGAAGTCGGACTTGTCAGATTCGCTCGTTTTTCACCTCTGACCAAAAAAACAACTCCAAAAAGAAAACAAAAATAAAATAAAAGTCTGTCCGGCGGACCACACCAGTGTATCCTCAAGAAATACATATAGAAACACAGGTATGGTCCGCCGGACAGATCATTTTTTGGAGGGTTTGGGGTGAAAAACGTCTTCGGATTCGGTTTCAGCGGGTCCAAATACATGGGTATACACCGAACTGATCCGTAGGTCAGACCAGTTTTTTGCTGTTTTAGGGGTGGTTTTTGGTGAAAAACAAGCGAATCTGACAATTCTGACTTCAGATTCGCTTTCAGAGGGTCCAAATACTTAAGGATACATTGCTCTGGACCGCCGGATAGACCACTTTTTTTTTGGGATCAGGGGTAAAAAACGAGCCAAGCTGAAAATTCTGACTTCGGATTCGGTTTCAGCGGGACCAAATACACTAGGATATATTGATCTGGTCCAAAGGCCAGGCCATTATTTTTTTGGTTTGGCAGTGTTTTTTGGTGTTAGAGTGATCTTGACAATTTTGGATTCGGTTTCAGAGGATCCAAATACATGAGCATAATGTGGTATGGTCCGCAGGCCAGACCACTTTTTGGTGAGGTGTTTTCTTAGGGTTAGAGGTGAAAAACGAACCAATTTAAGAATTCTAACTTCGGATTCGGTTTCAGCGGGTTATAGCGACTGTAGCGACTCACTCACTGGAAATCGGCAAGTTCCAAAAGCGAGAAGTTTCCATGGAGTCGCTAAGAAACAAAAAGGAAAACTCGATCCATAATGGAGAAGTTTCCATGGAGTCGCTAGGAAAAATAAAAACATTCGATATAAAAATATAATATCAATATACTTTAAAATACCAAAATCACATAAAATATGAACATGTATTAAAAACAAATATACGTATATTAACTTCGATTTTAATTTTATTTATAGCGATAACGCTATACGGGTCTAAATACATAAGGATACACTGGTCTGGTTAGCAGGCCTGACCACTTATTTTTGTGAGGCTATGAAATCAATTTCAGATTACAACTTCATTCTTGGGGTTATGGGTTAAGTGGGCTAGGAGGTTATGGGGTTAAGTGGGTAATGTGGTTATGGGGTTTAAGAGCTTGGGTTTTCAGATTATAACTTCATTCTTAGGGTTATATGCGTTTAATAGCTCAAATTATGGGTTTTTTGAGGTTATGGCAAAATCTTGATGTGATGGAGTTAAATTCAGCGATCCCAAAAACGTATAGTAAACATGGTCAGACCCCCAGATCAGGAACAAAAATTTTTTGTGTGGCTGTGTTATTAGTCAATACTGTTAAATGAAGCAATTTCAAATTAAGTGTTTTAATAAAAAACTGCATTTGACGAGAAAACCGCAAGAGGTCATTTTCATGTCGAATTTATCACTTGATCAGGCTAATAAAATATCCGCATGGAAAAATGCCAATGGCGTACCACTTTTTTGGTAAAAAATATTAGAGGACATGTTTGTAGGGACGCCATCGGTGAAGCGATATAAAATAAATTTTCTAACTGAAATATGTGGTTCTATATTCTATTAAAACATACTAAAATTGAAAATAATATCTAAAGTACTTTCTGAGAGATTAAAAGATAACGATTAAAAAAATCAACAAAAAATTTAAGCTGTTGCGGACATATGTACATATGAACTTTTCTTCATAGAATGACCTTGAAATATTAGCACGTTATTAAAGAACACCCTGTATAATGAATATAATTTATATTAACGGATGTTGACGTGGTTGTCGAATTTGACGTGACGTTTCGCTGATCATGCTTTCAGCTTCTCCAGAAGGATTCTGACGACTGAAGTTGTGTTCTGCTTCTCTTTTATACTTAAGCGCTGCTTCGCCACGCTGCTCAGACGCTGTGCTTCCTTGACCGTGACTATTTAAACCACTGGTACTTGGCAAAGCAAGTCACAATCCTGAGCAGATGAGAGGAAATATGTCAATTCCTTCAAAATCAGTTACCGATCCAACCCACAGAGTCATACGAGATGACAAACTTAAAGTTAAAGAATCCAATGAAAGGCTTGCATTAAATTCATGCATATATATTTTGAATATAAGTTTTCAGTTTGTGTAATGATAAAATAATTCAATGCCTAACTAAATATATGTATAAATCAAATCAGATATGCATAGCACACATGGTTAGTATGGGACGCGTCCTTAGGATGTTTAATCCCAACTTCATACAAAGATTAGAGTGATGGCAACAATCGACGTACACAATAATATTCAAATTTCTTAAAACTTCCAATATTTTGATTTGAGCGTAGAAAGAATTGAGACTGATGAATAATGTTTATTAATTTGTATTCGCTTGTAACTAGTTTTATAAGCCTCTATGGACGAATATATGAATTGTCAGAATAGAGCACTGAAAATGCTTGTTAAGATAATATAAAAGGAGTATGAGATTTAACAATTTTCTCACGACATATAATCTAATAAGGATAACGGGACTTTGTTTTGGTTTCGAACCAACTCTGTCGAGACATCTCGTTCCTTGTTTCGTGAGATATTGTTGCAAAAATTTTTATTCAAATTTAGAAATTCGTAATTTGAAACCAATAAATTCGTCATCTGCTGGTTTTCTCAATACTCTTGCAATCGGATGGAAACCATTTTTCATAATGATTGAAAACGTTGCAAGACGTAATTCAATTTTTGTTAGCAAAGGTGATTTTTTGCCCCTTTGGTTGTCTGATAGAAAACGCCTTTCTGGGATATTAAAAAGTCTGAATTTAGCGCACTTCCAAGAAGTTTACGTCGAAGGACGAAGACCATCTTCTGGAATAAAAAACCTTTCGGATTTATTTCAACTTTTGATTCAACAGCGTTTTTTTATGTCCATTTCCAAATTTTAATTCAAAGGCGCTTTTTACGTAATTTTTCTGCATTCTTATGCAATTTCCTGGTACCTTTGAAAACCATTCCCCAAGTAGTTCATCCAGCGCCGCTGAGAACCAGATATTTGTAATATTTTAATCCTACATGATTTAATAGGTTTTGCCGATTTCTATAGTATTCTCACTGATTGCTATTAAAGATTATCAGATCATCATGGTCAAAGTGAATAGATACTTACTGTTCACCAATTCTTTATGTGCGCACTATGTCTCTCTTTTTTCAAATACCCAACAGTAAACAAAACCATACGATACCACGATTAACATAACAGAGCTTATATACACCACACATCCATCCACGAACCAGTTATATTTCATTTGTACTGTACGTCATTAAAAATATGGTACCTATTATTTATGATCCTTTATGAAAAGGAAACAACAAAACACATTATAATTATATGGTAGTAATTTGTGATATACTCCACGGGGTGTATACGAATAACCCATATAAAGTCAGATCAATCAGTAGCAGTCGCTAATAGAAATCCGGCACTTTTTAATACTACTTCGCTTCGTCACTTATACCGAGTTAAATTATGATTATCGTTAGTCAATCATCAAGCTTCATATTCGCTAAGTCATGGACCAAAGGTGGAACCCCGAAAATGCGTTTATTTTACAGCTGCTTAACGCTCTAATATGAGGCAGGTAATATGTTTACAAATTTGATAAAAACTGATTATTTCTTTTTGAATTTTTACCGTGAAATTTGCAGTAACAATGCATTTCCGATTTGGAAATCTATGGCCTTAATTTAGAATATCAGCACAAGGGTAATTTATATCTTGAATCAGCATTATTTAACAGTGCACACCCCATACTTACATAATTTAATGATATCGCTTCTAAATGCTATACACGAGGCTATACATAAAATATAGGTCTCTTTGTTGACGATACTGTAAAATGTAAAACAAGGACGAAGACCGTCTTATTGCAAAAATACTAGTGTTATAGTATTGTAATAAGACGTTTGCGCAGTAGTATTTCATACAATTTTTCCTACGATGTGATTTAGTGTAAAAGGGCTAATTTCTTGTTGCCTTATTAGTAATTTATACAAGAGAGGTGCGAATTTAACGTTTGTTAGTTTGCCTTTTGCGTAGTTTAAGTGGCGCAGCTCTAGAGGCAAGTTTACTGAATACTTATTTTCTTTGGAAACGCCAATTTCATATTCTAAATCAAATGAAATCGAATTTTATTTTCGAAAATATAAAAAATTATATATTATTGTGATTAATTTCAGGTAATCCTTTTTTCAGTTATTGAAAATATTCAGACGAATTTAATATAAATTAAACCCGTTTTAATAAATAACGCATTACTCTTAAAGTATGGTCGTAATATGAATTTCTTAGGTAAATTTTCAAGTGAGTAGAGAATATTATTTAGGTATATTAAGCAAATTACAATTTACACACTTTAATATTTATTATGAAATTACCTACTTTCTGTATATTGTTGTCCTAATCTGGGCATGCTAATATACTAGTTAGGAAAATACTTCAAGTCACTCATTATTGGAGAACCAATCAAAACAACTACTCTTCTAGCTAATAGTTGTTTTGATTGGTTCTCCAATCACACACCTACAAATTTTAACTTTTATTTTGTATCGTTAACCAAAACTACTTATTTGCATTTTTTTGGTCCCAGCAACGTCTCGCATAGTCATAAAAAAAATTTGTTGGCTCTAAAAATTGTAATAACTGACCCAACTCACATATTATGGTATAATTTTAATAAAAAAAGAAATTAATTACATCATGCGAAAAAATATTTTCCATTTTGATATATATTTCAAATACATGTTATATACTATATATTTAATTAGAATATAAGCCCTTTAATCAGAAAATTAATTATTTTTCTTGCGCTTCTTAGCCCGTCTCTTATAAGTTACTTCTGGAGCATCTCTTATACATGTCCAACAGTAGTCTGCCAACATCGCAGAAGTCCATTTGCCCTGATATCTTTTTTCCATATTTTGAATATCCTGGTGGAATCTCTCTCCATGCTCATCACTTACTGCACCACAGTTTTCTGGGAAGTTTTCTAGGTGTGAATGTAGAAAGTGGACTTTTAATGACATATTGCATCCTAATTTCTGGTAGCAAGAAAGAAGATTCCCAACAAGGTCTCTATAGTTTTCTGCTCTTTTGTTACCGAGAAAGTGTGTTACTACCATTTTAAAGGAATTCCAAGCAGCTTTTTCATTACCTTCTAGAATGTTGTCAAATTCAGCATCATTGAAAAGGTTCTTGATTTGAGGACCCACAAAAATTCCCTCTTTAATTTTCGCATTACTAAGTCTGGGAAATTTTTGTTTTAAATATCTGAAAGCACGTCCTTCTTTGTCCATAGCTTTTACCAAGTTTTTCATAAGCCCCAGTTTTATGTGGAGTGGTGGCAGTATTACCTTTTGTGAATCAACTAATGGAATGTTAGCAACATTTTTTTATCCTGGTTCAAAACTCAGTCTCGGCGGCCAAATTTTTCTTTTGTAATGTTCTAATCGCGCTCGACTGTCCCTCTCACAAAGAAAACAGAAATATTTGGTATACCATTGCTGCATACCAAGTAAGATAGCTATCACTTTTAAGTCTGCACAAATCTGCCACTTATACTTGTTATATTCTATAGTTTGTAGCAATACATTCATGTTACTGTAATTTTCCTTCATGTGGACAGCATGGGCGATTGGAATTGATGGCAATTTATTTCCATTGTGGAGTAACACAGCTTTTAGACTAAGTTTCGAGGCGTCAATAAAAAATCTCCAATCACTAGGATCATGGGGAATGTGTAAAGTACTCATTAAACCGTCAATGTCCTTGCAGGCAACCAAGTCATTTTCCATTTTGAAAAAAGGTATAAGATCTATTTGACGACTTCGATACACGGAAACTTTAACATTTTCTTGTAGTAAATTCCATTGTTGTAATCGAGATGCCAAAAGCTCCGCTTTTGCCTTGGACAGATCAAGGACTCTTATAAGATCACTTAATTCGCGTTGATTAATTTTGTGTGGTTCACCACCGGACATTTCGGCAGAGAAATCGGGATCTTGTGATGTTGATGGCTGGACTAAGTCGCCATCTACATTATCATCCAATTCTTCGTCAGAATCAAGGCTGTATTCTTGAGGTGGATTAGGAATAGGTAGTTCATCACTACGAAGAACCGGGCGAATGGCAGATGGTAAATTGGGGTATTGTATTACCATCCTTTTTTTCTTGTTAATATCTTGTCTAATAGGAGGTATCACGCAAAAATAACAATCGGTAACATGATCCATAGGTTCTCGCCAGATCATGGGCACAGCAAAAGCCATTGAACGTCCTCTTACACTTAGTTAACTGCAAAGATTGTTCGCACAATTGCTGGAACATATACGAGGTGCCCATTTTTTGTCTTCATCTCCAATTGTACAACCAAAATACAACTGGTACGCCTTCTTAATTTTGGGAGTAAAATTACGTTTTTGATGCGCAAAAGTCACTTCATCACAAATATAACAAGTTGTTAAGTGTATTTACATAATCTCGTGGCATATTTTCAAAATAGCATTGTTTACTTTCGAAAATGAACGCTTATCATGTACAAGGTACAAATACAACTACCTAAGAATGAATAGTAGTTTTAGTGACAAATAAAGGGGTAGGTAGTTAGTATGTGTATTTCTCGTAGAATTCTACTTCTACCTGTTATTTGTGATAGGACCGCCCATAAACTAGGGTTTATAAGGGGTCTACACACGATCCAGCGACAGGGAGCCAGCCTTGTCGACATTCTTTGAACTCATTCGTAAAAGTGAACTGGTCCGCTGGAATTCCAATTATCTTCAAAGCGTACCGACAATTTCGGATCCCAGCAGCTGGATCGTCTGTAGACCTCTATACCTGCGTTACACTTTATTACCTGTATTGGGAAAACCAGAGCCAACTTGAACTTTTGCTTTTTATATTATTATTTAGCATGACGAAGTTACTAAGAATTTGCTAATTTTACTTCCAATACATGTAGGCTGTAGAATAGTGTAATGAGTGTTTTGAAGTATTTACCTAACTAGCGTGCCCAGATTAGGGCAACAATATACAGAAAGTAGGTAATTTCATAATAAATATTAAAGTGTGTAAGTTGTAATTAATATACTAAATATACCTAAATAATAATATACCTAATATACCTAAATAATATTAATATACCTAAATAATATTCTCTAATCATGACGAAAGCAAATAAATAAAAATAATTAACTGCAAAAACATTTCAAGTGAGGTTTTTCACAATTATTAAAAATATTCAAATGGATTTAATTTAAATTAAACCCGAAATAATCAATAAGGCATTGTTGAGATACCGCGCGCCAAGACTTAATTCTCACAGCACTTCAACGGAGGTATGCGTGGTGTAGGTTTCTTTCAGGAAAACGGTATTTTCTAAGAAAATATGCACACAACAAGAGAACATGAACAAAACTTGTCTGGATACTTAGAGCAACAGAAACAACTTCACAAATAGATCATATCCTGGTAGGCAGGGAGATAAGTCAAAAACATTAAAGCAAAAAGGACAACAAAAGTCAACACCGGTCACAAAATACTATGTGGAAAAATGGAAATACGAAAAGAGAAAATACGTAAAGGAAATAGCAAACTACACAATACCTGGAATATCCACCTACCTAGGAAACCAGCAGCCAGTGAAAAACAATAAATTCAAAAATAAAGATTGCGGCGCCTATAGATCCAACAGGAAAAGAAAAAAGGTCAAGATGGTATACATAGCTATCATGCTGCTGATGATGACATACGGAGTCAACGTGGCAACGACAGAAACCAATAGAAGAAGTCTGAGAAGAGCAGAAAAAGACATCCTCCATCTACTTGTAAAACGATTAGGACTAATGCAACGTCATAAAACGTCAACATAATAGGAGGGAAGGCAATTACGAAGTGGATGGAAACATACGCAATTAAGTACTAAGGACATGTCCAAAGGAGGGATTCGACATATTTACTAAAGAAAGCGCTAATATTAACAAACTAAAAATAGGGAGACCATGCTACACGTGGATAACAATAATTGAGAGGACCATAAACAATCTAGGAAAGGACGAAGCATACTGGACCAGCAAGAAAGAAGGTATACCATAAAAAAATTTTTAATAAAAGAATGTTTCTATAGTATACATGAATTTTTAAATTTTAATGGCACCGAAGCCAAAATAATAGACAACAATTTTATATAAATTTACAGTATATTTTATTGTATATATTTGTGTATGTGTACAAATATTTTGTATGTATATTTGAAATATTTTTAATTATTTATGTTATTTTACAATTTATTTATATTATTGTATCCTATATTATATATTTTATAAGTGACATTGCATAACATTATGACAATTTCTATATCTCTATATTTGACTTGTGTAAAACTGTATTGTTAAAACACCAATAAATTTGATTTGATTTGATTTGATTTGATAAAGAAAACGCAAGGATATTATATACTCTGTTCGAACCAAAAATGGAAGAAACAGAAGACACAAAAGAAGAAGAAGAAGTCTAGAAGCAAAAACACAAAAAAAATGGGCTTAAAGTTTCTTCACGACACAATTCAGCAACACATCTCATAAATACCTACGTTTCCCTCCCTTCCCACATTCCGTTACTATGCGTCGTGTGGCTGGTGTAGAAGAACACACTACCAGGCATCAAATTGACGCGGCACCAATTTATATTTGGAAGGGCGCCAGTCGCGTTCTGCCCCATTCTTCCACTCCCAAGCGGGTTCGAGGTAAGATATGTTTCGATAGACGAGTAATAGGTCAAGGCTACACTACCTCAGATCATTAACGACGCTCTCTCAAGACGTGATTTCAATAATTCATTGACAATAAGGGCTTTTACGACTTTGGATTATTGCGATTTTTGCATAAAAAAATCCCTATCGAAGATTTCTCTCCTACAGGATTGGAATTTGGCGTGATTTGGATCTGTTTATACAGTAATAAGTGGTTTGACGTCTTTTGGTTTTTGCTGTTTTTGCATAAAAAGAATCCCTATCAAAAGTTTTTCTCCGACGGGATTGGAATTTGACGTGATTTGTATATATTTACCTACTAATAATGGTCTCTGTACTCTGCCCTATCAAGCTCCCGTAAGGCTACCAGAACACCGAGTATCAAACTTAGGGAATCATGAGGTCCCGATTAACTCAGTTGTTTAGGTCTTTCAAACGAAAACTTTAGAGATTAAGACTAGCAGCAAGTCCTTACATCAATAAAATGCAATTAGTTCAAAGAATACCATATGTTTAATAATTGTAAAATAATACAGTATTATGTGAAAGAATCACGCCTCCCTAACTAAAGCAAATGACTTTTTAACCATACAAGTGAGAGCGTACGCTAACAATCGATTTAGTAGAAAATATTTATTTAACTTCTTCAGAATTTAATGCAAGCCTTTTAAAAAGAATTTAAAATTTTTTACTTTGGTAATTATGGCTGACTGAAAATAATATAAAAATATTTTAGATAAAAAATTTTGGTTATAAATAGCTTAAAGGTCCCAGATCGTGATTTTATCATTCACAGGACGGAGTTCGACTAATACATGAGGTTAAATATAGAAAAAATGACAGGGACTCGCCTCCGAACGACTTTTAGGAAAAATGGACTTTTGAGTCCTTTGTGCCCAGGGCGGTTTTCTTTATAATTTTATTATTCGGAAAGCCCTGCTATTAGCTTTCCTACCATCGCTTTGTATTGACCACCCAATGCACTCGACTAAATTACAAGTCGTTGGGTGAATCCAAATTTATTTTATGCGAGAAACCGGCCTTGTGCATTTTCATTGATTTCTTGTCAATTTTTGCTTATAGGCGCTATGCCACTTTTCCAATTCGTCGGTTCCGCCTTTCTGATACATTGCCTTGCTAAAATTTTATAGTCAGTCCTTAGAACAGGGTATATATAATGACTGTACCTTCATGGTCAATGTCTTCGAGGGAGGAATTAAAGTTTTATTTTTAATATTTCCAAAGTAATTTTTTGGCGTACTTTTTAAAAAGTATATGATTAATTTTTCCATGACCACCATATACTTTCACTTTCATATCCTGGACCAAAATATATTTTCCTAGGTAAAATTCGGTGTTTCTTCGAATTTTTACCCGATTGTACCTAATGTCTTATCGAACTCATAACGGTCCTTTTGGACTAGTCTGTAGCTTTGAAATCTCTCAGACTCTTGAAAATGTCCATAAATGAAATTTTTGCCTAAGTCGAATTTTTATTTGGGCTTCGATTTAGGTCAATTCTGAAAGGTTCTACAACACTGGCAAGAAGCATGACCTTAATCCAACCCAGCGTGGATATAGCCGATTCAGCGGTATATTTTGGAGTGGCAGCAATGCCTCCGCATGCTGGTAAATCAATCAATCAATCCGTTATAATTGAGTTAAATTGGTTGTTAAATTCTAAAATAAAAACAATTCTATTGGTAATAGACTAATGTGAGTCTTTCTTTTATCAGAAATTTAAAATTATTTATCAGTTTCTCTTCTAAAATATCCTTGTCAGCTGAATCGCATTCACACTGTATCGAAAGGAGCTAAATAATAATTATTACGTGAAAAATAATTGAGTATCTTGAATATTCACCACCAGAGAACACAAAGTGCAAAAAGTGCAAAATGTATTATCTTCTTAACGGTTGTATAGAACCCATGTTAATACGAACTTTTTTGCTTATTTTAACTCCTTAAAAACATTGTCCAAATATTGCGGTTTCCTCCCGAATCATTTTGTTTATTAGGGCGAAAGAATACACTGACTATAGTAATTGAAAAAATAACACGTTTTTATATTATTGAGTGATCATTAACTTGCTGTTTACAATTTGTTAACAATGAACAATACTTACAACAAAAACTGCAATTAATTGACGCTCCACTGAACATTCCATAATGTAAAATGTCAATTTAAAGCTTGTTCTTTTCACGTATTAGACAGAGGCAGCAGAGCGCCTACCTTACTTTTATTTAACCCTATTCAGCTACTAGATGACTCAAGGTTTGTAGAGTTGTGCTAATTAGAGTGTCAAGAACAAATAATAAATTGTGTCTAACCAAACTCAATTATTAACCATAAAGTTAACAAGTTATTCGACAAGGTTATACACAAGACTGGCCACGAAACAAAACAGTTCATCCCAGTAATTTTAACTTAATGATCTTTATATAGACATTTTACGCCGTGAATGGTCGCTAACTAAGTAGAAGTAGTTAAAACGATCGTTAAAGTTCAGTTCGAGGATTATAACTTTACTAGCCACCGGCGTACAGATTGGTGTTAATGCACCCATTTCATAAGTGATTGATTGTGCATACTGTGCGTGTGAGGTTTTTTAGTATCTTGTGTGATTATCTTTGTATCAGTTATTAATACATTTTGTTTTACTCTCAAGCCATGCTGTGGTTGTCTCTTTTCGGAATTCTATGATGCCGAGATCATCCAGTAAAGTAGCATCAAATGCAGTCAAATATTCTAATGAGTATTCCTTATAGTGTAGACGAATTTCAGCCGAAATTATCAACACTTTTAATGAGAGATTTAACTTAGAAGGGTGTTATCGACAGGAAAGTGTACCACATCAACCTTTAACGTAACCGTTTTAAGTGCTCAAAAGTCCTTTAAACCTGAAAAACTGATCTAAACATGAAATAAAGAAAAAATTAACATATCCTCATTAGTAAAGTTTTTGCAGCGTAGTCTCTTTGAATTTGCTGTTTTAATAATAGTTTCTCTATTTTTTCTTGATAAAACAGTTCAACCACAGTCAACAAATATCAAAATGACCTATGGCAATGATTTCTAGGTTAAATACAAAGCTTTAGTTAAATGTATTTCGATCATGGTTGATGTTACGTATGGAAAAGTTATAGAACCGTTTAGTGGCTACTTAACTCAAAAAAAATTCAAAAACATTTATTAATAATTATACGACATGATGTACAATCAGTTTAAATAAATTTTACATAAAATTGCGCCTAATCGCCAAAAAGGATTGTGTCCGCACATATTAATAATTTATAAAACACCATATTTATGTTAGTGACAGCTATACATACAAAATTATAAGTTTTTATTATATTTTATAATTATTATATAAGGAGGTACATATTGCGTGGACACATTAGGTGAACAAAGAAAGAGGACAATTAATATAAACCAAGACAACATTATGTATTAAGAAAAATATTTGTATTATTTATAATATAAGTTTTTAATATTTTTCTGAATCTGGATATTTTGTTAATACTTTTTATATAACCTAGTATGTTATTGTAATAATTAGGCCCAAGGTAATCTATAAAATTTTGTTGTTTAGTTCGGTTATACTTTGGAATCATTATATTTTTATTTACAATAGACCTAGTAGATTTGCAATATGATCTGCATAGATTAGAGTTATATAAATCTAACCCATACTATATGGGATTAGTTTTATATAACAAATTAAGTACAAATATAAAAAATATTGTAAATGTAAAAAAAATTCTGTCAACTTTAAAATCATTTCTTGTGGCAAATACGTTTTACTCAGTAGAAGATTTTCTAAATCATACTAATTAATGTATGTGATATAGGACATTTCTTGATGAATAATACTAATAAAACGAAACTATTTGTTATTAACTATTTGGTACTTTAGTGAATGTGTGTGAGGGTTATATAATATAAGTGAATAGTTTAATGTATACCTATTAATTATCTACTAATGTGTTTATTGACTTGTCCTATGTCATAATTTATGATCACTTGGATTAATAAACGTATTCTATTCTATTCTATTCTATTCTATTCTATTCTATTCTATTCTATTCTATTCTATTCTATTCTATTATGTAAATGTGTAGGTAAACTAAATTTGGATATATTCTTTTTGATAAATAGAGTGCATTCTAAAATATATAACTGTTTTAAATTTAGACAATCACATTCCCTGAACAACTGATCACTTGAAAAAGTAGGCTCTTTTTTTAGTATTATCTTCAGAATTGTTTTTTGTATGACTTTGATCGGATTTTCATACGCACCACCCACCCCATATTATTAAGCCATAACGTATGATAGATTCAACCAGAGAATTGTATACATTTAATATAGTTTTTTTAGATAAAATATCTCTGAGCTGGTAAAATTTATATATCAACTTTCTAATTTTATTTGTTACATAGCTTGAGTGTTCCAACCACCTCAGGTTTTTATTTATCATTAAACCCAAATACTTTATTGTACTAGTGGATTGAATTTTTTCATTACTCTCTTGAATAGTTATGTCACTAAAATCAGGTAAATTTGAATTGTAAGTAGAAAATGCAATAAACTTAGTTTTTGATATATTAAGCGATAATTGGTTTAAGTCGAGCCACGATCTAATTTTTTTCATATCTTGCGCAACACAATTTTTCACATCCTTCCAATCATCACCTTTACAAATAATTGTTGTGTCATATGAAATAAGTTGGCCTGATATATTTAATTTACATAAACTAGTTTTAAATATTAAAAACAAAATTGGTGCCAAAACGGTGCCCTGGGGAACTCCTATGGTTATCAATTTTTCGTTACTTATTTTGTCCCCTATTTTTACAAATTGCTTTCTGTACTCCAGGTAACTAGCGAATACTTTCAACGCTGTGCCCCTAATACCGATGTTTTCCAATTTTTGTAGTAATTTTTTATGACACACAGTGTCGAAAGCCTTCGCCAAGTCCAGGAAGACAGTTATACATTTTTTATTTTCTTGTAAATTGTTGTTAATTGTATTGACTAGTTTGTAAATTGCATCCGTTGTACTGGAAGAGCTCCTAAAACCGAATTAATTTTTAGAGATAATGTAATTCTTATCTAGAAATTCCTCGAGGCGATTTTTTAATGCTTTTTCAAATATTTTGGGCAAATTATTAATTACAGATATAGGTCTATAGTTCGTTTTTTCCATTCTACATCCATTTTTGTAAATAGGCGTTACAATAGACACCTTGAAGTGATGAGGAACACATCCAGTTGTAAAAATAGTATTAATAATATGTACTATAGGTTTTATTAAAAAGCTATGACAGTGTTTTATTAATTTGGCCGATATTTGATCCATGCCGGTGGTGCTCTCATTACGTAAGCTATTTATGTATGTTATTACATCATTCTCTTCAACCGGTCTTAAAAATAAACTATTGAGTGGAGGTGGTGTCACAAAGTTATCATTTTGGACATCTTTTGAAGTAGGAATTGAGCTGGTAATCTCCTTACTAATATTACAGAAGAAAATATTAAATTCATTTGCTTTTTGCTCATTGCAAGTAATTATATTGCCATGTTTGTCCACTATATTGATATTATTTGTACATTTATTTTTTTCTGTATTTGTAGGGTCTCTTATTATTTTCCAAGTCTGTTTTATATTTCCTTTACATGTATTGAGCTGATTTGTATAATAATTATTTTTTGTTATTTTAATAAGTCTTGTTAGTTTGTTTCTATAAGTTTTATATTCATTAAGTAATTGTAAATTGTCACTATTACATAAAATGCGTTTTTTCATCTTATCCCTGGTTCTGATATATTGTATAATCCCACTGGTAATCCATGGTTTAATTTTTCTTTTGAAAATAAGAGCTAAATCGACATTTAAACAAAGTTGATAATAGCGACAGTTGAACACATAAAATATGGGTTAAGAGAATCTGTTTTATATTTGAAATACAAACTGACCAAAGGGCAAAGTATTAAGCGAAACCAGAAAAGTGGCAAAGGCGTGTGTGTATGCTTTAAATGGGATTATTGGACAAAAAAGGTGAAAATTGCCAATGCTGCTTTTGAAACAAAATAAATCTGGATTCATCCGGCGACTTGCCCATGGGGCAGGAGCGTCGGAGGATCATCATCAGAAAGTAGTAGTAGCATGCTCAAAATCAGGTCTTTAAAATTAATCATAATAGAGAAAAAACCGCCTTGTGCAAGCGTGAGATCAAAGGGTCAAATTCATAGAGATCACTCGAAAACAAGGTCATGTCACAAAACCTTTTAGATTACATGTCGTCAGTATGTAGCCGCAAGGGGCAGGAACACCTCATATAACTTATATACTACCATAGTACTCATTCCATGTCTCTTCAAGTGACAAGTTCTTGTGAATGATATAATCACTTTTGGAACTATAAAGCTAACCACAAGTGTCCCTAGATTCCAGTAAAATATTTTTATATTATACCTGTCAGTCCCAAGCAAAAGGGCTTTCATGCGAAGTGCAAGATTCACAACATCTTAGAAATTAAGATGTTGTGAATTTTTATGCAAAGTCGCTTGTTACTACACGCTCTGCATTGTATGGTGGTTAAGATATACATCCCCTAGAGGAGGTGCTCGTCCTTGCCTTATTTGGGGAAACGGATTCTTACAAATATTAGATAGGCTATTGCATATTCCTGTATAATTTTGGGTTAAACCACTAAATGTTTATTGTTGCATTTTACTGATGGAATGATTAACTTTAAGGTGGGCGGTACGGTTCACCGCGACAAACAGATAACTCTTGGCATTTGAATAAACAAAGTGATCTTGTTACAGTATATTTTCCCATTTAGTAATTGCTAGATTTTTCGGTACTAGCTTCTTTATTTTCACACATTTTATTGTGCATTTGAGCATATTGGTACCGTCTCTCGCCTAATAGATATTAATTGCATAATAGCGCTACCGGATTTTTCACGTCGGCCATTAAATGCACTTTGATAAGTTTGATACAGGACGTATGGGTGAGTGCGTTCAGATATTCATTAAGACTGTGCATTGCAAAAACGCTCTTTTAAAGCTTCTACAATGGCCAGTATTGTTTTAAACCTTCTTTTGGTGGGTAGATTTATGAGAGGACGGCCCTCGAAGTATATTATGATAATACTTGTGGATATAAACGACCCAAGTAGCAAAGGCACGTGAAAATGACGTGAAAAAATGGTCAGGAGTGACGAGAAATGATGAGTTAGATGACGTAAAAGAAACGTGAAAATGACTTCCTAATGTCTCAGACGAATGACGTCTTTTTCAGGTTATATTTGGTAATCTCCACACAGGTTTTTAGTAATAGGAACATATAAAACTACATACTAGTTAGTAATCTACTTGATAAAAATAAAATAATTAATGCATAAACAATTTTTGTCCTAATGAATTTGTTTGTTAGCCATCCGTAATTTTATTTACATATTAACATATCTAATATTGTTTACCATCACTCCAACTTTTTCTCACAAGTGTTGCCTGCAAATTATAATGTTTATTAAGTTATTAAATTCATTTTTACTTACCTTTACCAATTGCGGTCCGTAGGGTTCGAACCTACATGTCTCCCGTTATCCGTATTACAGTACTGACTTCTACCAACTGAGTTATCTTAGTGACCGTTATTTCGGATGCTAAAAGCAGTATTTATGGTGATGTGTATGAAGTCTTTATTATGTGAAATTGAATTTATAGCCTTATTTAAAATATATGAAAATCTTTCAGGTTCTCTTTTTTTTTTCTATTTTTTTACGTATTCCCAAACCTGAATTTTTCGAGTTACTCGTATTTTTATTTATTTATAATTATTAAGAAGAACTTATTTATTTTAATTAAACTTTCACCAGTGTCACCTGAGAAGTACGAGTACTTGTTGAACAACGTAATTATTACATTAGTGGCGGTTCGTTAAAAAATGTTTACTTTAAGAATTTAAGTTTTAAGTTGAAGTACTTATACAAACCTGGGAACAGTGTTGGAGAAAAAACGGTAAAGGTATAAATAATATCATCTACAACATAAATAGAATATTTAATGGTCTAATACAGACCTAAAATCGAAAAGAAGTATATTCTTACATCGGATTTATAAGCAATTATCTTAAAAAAAAAACAACTAAAATTTTTTTCGCAATTATTTTAACAAAAAAAAAGACGGAATGAGCAGAGGTCGATCCCCGGACCTCGTGACTTGAAAGACGATGCTTAACCCTCTCGACCACTAACCTCTGTTTGAATACTTGCTTAAAGCCTTTATAGTGGAACACGTAACGGCTAGATTTTGCTTTTTAATGCATTTTAATCTAATTTTATTATTAAAAGAACTCGATATCTTCACAAATAAACTGCCGAATCTTTGCAAACTTTTCCGAATATGAATTATTTTGGATATTGTTAAAAAACATTATCCTCGAATAAAAACGCCAATACTTATCCCTCACGACACGGTTTATTTTTTTTAAACTTTACACACTGCTTACGATAACAAAATGCCATGTTTTAAAGTATGTAACCCGATAAAATATAAATAAATTTAATACCGAAAAAAGACGACAATATGACGTGATATGTAGCACGTCATTTTAATGTCATATATGAGACGTCATTATGTCGTCGATTTTTACTGCCCTGACGTCTTTTTGACCAGAATCACCAGATTTTGACGTCATTATAACGTACCCTTGCTACCTGGGGAAGTTAGGAAAATCTATTCTAGTTGTGGGATATACCGTAAAGTGGAAATTCGGAACGTTCCGTCGAAAGTGAGAAGAACGTGATTTTTGATAGGGGGACATTTTATCTTCGTCATGGCATGCTAGAAGATTGAGTCGTCTGAACACGAGTTTTAGCAGTATTGTAAGTTTTGCGTCATTTATGGGATTTAGTATTCATCACGAGAAGATTAGTCGTATTTTCATTTGGTTTTGAGTATCGTTTTGGAAAATACAGCTACGGATATGTCCGGATAAAGTCAATTTTCTACAGCACGTGGCGTCATCTGAATGCAAGAATTTGGAGTGCCATTTTGACGGCACAGGACCTCTTTCAGCCCACATCACATCTGAGGTACGTCTCTGAAAACCCACTTGAGGTTGAAATAGATTTGTAATTTAGGTTATTTATTTTATTGCAGGGCTGTTTGTTTGTTAGTTGTTTGATTGTTGGGTATGTTACAAGTATTGGGATCTATTTGTTAGTTTATGGCCATTTGGATTGTTACCTTCTGATTTTACTTGGATCTGTTAATCGTATTCTACTTAAGCTTTTATGTCACATTATACACTCTACGAGGGACTTCTGCTTGACTCTGGTTTCGACTTCTAGTCCAGATTTTGGTGTCTAGATGGTGGATTATTGCCTGACATCTTGTGTATGTATGGTACTGGGGATCTCGGCACGTTACCTTAGACTCCACGTAGATGGTCTACCACCTGCGGCTGTTTTCACCTAGAATTACGCTACCCTGGTAGGACGGGAAAAGGTATTCAGACACTACCAAAGGTAAGCGGAATCATATTCTCTTAACGAGGGATCCGGTACATAAACTCAACGTCCATGGGACAGTAAAATAAATTTTCAAGGAATATTGGTAATATTTTGCTCGTAACATAAATCTCAGTAACATTTTAGATTTCAGTAATATTTGGTATATTATGTGTATCGTTACTGAATAGTTTTGCCTTATTTTACAAATAGATGTCAATAATTTTAAGTTATTTTATGTTTTACCGTACCTTGGGTCACTTGTAGTTTTTTGTCACGCTTCTGGTATGATGGCAAGGTTGATAACCTTTTGTATATTTATCACGGATTTGTTATTTTGTAAGATATTTTGTGTATATTAGGTTAAGCGTGTGGGCCCCACTTATTAGTTCACTTATTAGGGTATATTGTAATACATTGTACTAGTACCGAGTTATTGGTGATAATTGTGAAATATTTTGTACTACGTACTCTGATATTTTATTAAATGTTTAATTAAAACGACGTTGTCTTTTATATCTGACCACCTACACCACCCCAATTATCGAAGCCACCCCCAAGGACCTGACCTGTCGGCCGTGTGAGACTCCCTCCTCACTAGCGTGTTGCAGAGGGTTGCAGGTAAAATATTAAAATTTTGTTCAGGGCACAGGGTGACCACCCTACCCTGCGTTCGAGGTTTAGCAGCCTCTGGGGCCCCCTTATATAAGTGGGCCTAGGCCCTGTAACAATCTCTAATCTAGTACTAAATTATCAAAATGTCTAATAATGGCTATCAACAATGTGGTGTGATGGCCCTTATTCTGTATCTATTTCACTACTATAAGGACATTGTCCAACTTCTGTTAAGTGAACGTAATTCGACAATTTCTCCAACATCCCTGAACCGATTCAAAAAATTTTTTGATGGGCTTTTAGAGACAACTTTATGGAATGGTACTAAATAATATTATTAACAAATATATGTACGAATGAATATTGATAATTCCCCAAAATTGAAATATACAACAAATGATAATCACAGGCACGCAAAATAAAAAAGTGGTCTGCTTTTTTGGCTAAATCAACTTATTACTTCCACATCCAGTGGAAGTATAGTAACGACAAAAATATTTTTGAAAATTTTTATTCTTCAAATAGGCTTAGAATGTCATGAAAAGTCGAGATTTTAAGTTTGAGCGAAAAAAAAATTCGGAATGCCTGTCTGTCGGTCTGTCGATCTATCTGTAAATTTTTTTGTGCGCACGATTACCCTGGAAACGTTTTAAGATATCGACTTGAAATTTGGTACACATATGTACTTTAACGGGATCTGGAACTAGATTATATTTTCATCTTATTCCGTCGAAGGGTTGGGGGGAAAATTGGCGTAAATGGGGGTTAAATAGGTAAACCAAGCAGGTAAGAGTCCATAAAATTGGCACTTAGTATATATAAGAGAAGCTCAGGTTTCAAAAAAATTTGTTGGCATTAGTCACCCCCACACCATTATTTAAGGGGATGAAAAAGAATTGTGATTTAATGTGTGTACAAGAACCAAAAACCTCAAAATATTTTTTTACTTCATCCACCCCCACTACTACCCCACTACCGATGTGGGATATCGTTTTATAGGTTTTTGGGGTAGATGATTTGAAATATTATATTATTGAAATTCCATAAGCAATTATTTCCACATACAAAATTTTTTCGTTGTGAGAAACTTGGATAGAAAATCTGGATGTGGAAGTAGTGATTTCTTGGGCAGTGGTTTTTTTTGTATTTTGTCGCGCTGAATTCCAATCCGGAGACAGAATTACTCCATCACCCGCCACTTTTTTGTAAGCCGCAGAAATAACAACAAATCATCATAATTTAACGGACACTTGATTCGTATTTAGCACGTCGAGATAAAGGTTGCTCAATGCAGTTTCAGAAGTAGATCATTTCTTTGTGTGTGCCTGTGTAATATATGCATATCACCGGATCCTCCGCCACTTTCTATAAAACCACGTATGCAAATATATTACACAGACACACACAAAAAAAGTGAAAATTGGTCTATTTCTGGGACTACATTGGGCAACCGCTGTTTAGGTCCATCACCCACCAATTTTTAGTAAATCCCGAAAATAACCTAAATTATGAGTTTTTTTTAGGTTATTTTCGCGACTTACAAAAAAAAAAGGTGGGCGATGGAGCAATTCTAAGGATTCGAATTCAGCGCGTCAAAATATATAAAGATAAGTTGGTCTAGTCAAAAGAACTTTCTTATTTTGTGTGCCTGTGAATTATTGGAAAGTTTAGAGGAACAGTGTTTAACATTTTAAGAAAAATATTTAGAGTTTGCAGTTACAAAATCTGCACATTCAAATGAGACATGTCATACCGAGTAACTTTACCAAATATACAATAAAAGTTTAAACATTGTAACACGTTAGTAATAATTAAATATAAATACATAAGTGTTTTGTGATAATTATACATAAATCGTATAAAAAATATAATTACCTGATGATATTGCGGTGAAAAATTTAATAAAATGTAGTTTTGAAATTTAAATGATAACACTAATCAAATTCTGTTCGAAATTTTGTAATGATATTAATTTATAAAGAAAACGTGTGACAAAAGGGTTTTTCATTTTGCAGTTTGTTCTAAATGACTTCCTGAATATGGAAAGGTTTGGTATCCTGAAGTTCACATGTTCGTCCGACTCGAATTCCAGAGGTAATGTATTTCCATAAAGATGAAATATAAAATAGCGTTTACTGCTTTTCCATGTGGATTAGTTTATCAAAGTTCATATTAATGAGAAATAGTGCAAAATAATGCGAAAGAAAAAAAAGGCAACTATAAGACGAAAATAACGATTAGTATGATGGCACTCAAGCAACAAATCAAGTGGTTAATTAAATTTTATACTTACAAATTTCCTTCCAATTATCCTCCATCTTTATCTTAAACTTATACAAATTTCATAATTAAATGATTGTTACAACTCAATTAATTTATATTTTGGGATAAGCCAATATTCTCACACCAATACAACCATAATAATTTCAATCTGACTAACGTAAAGTACATGATATATAATTGAAAATTTTTGAATCAACTTAGTTCGTTTCTTTTAGGCTTTCGCTAAAAGGTGGCTTAAAAACCGAAAATACCGACCACTACGTTCTAGTTTTCAATGTACTCTTATGTTTCCGGTTGAATAAAAAAATACGAAAATAAAAGGGCATAGTCGGATAAGTAGGGTGAAACGGCCCCCGGCCCTATTTTCATTGAGAGAAGGAATATAGTTAACAATAAGTGAAGGGAACAATTTTTCAAAGTATTAACGCAAAAGGGTGGCGCATTTCACGGGGTGACGAGGGGAATGAAATATAAAGGACCAATTTTTTGTGTCGAAACGCAGCAACCGAACATTTTGGAAAAAATATATGTTCGACAAGTATTGGAGAGGATTCTCAGAAAAAATTGCCGGTCAATTTGGGAAGGAACTAAGGGCGAGAAGACGTCGGTATACTTTTCAAATATTTTCACCACATTCAAATTTTTTTTGTAGCGTCTACTTTCACCCCCGTATAACATATAATTTTCGCAGCGTGGCCGGAATATTACGTAATAGTAAAAAAAATCACGTCCGTGGTCTTTCGAGACTGTAATGAAGGCAGAAAGAGTAAATATTTCGTGCAAAGACGAGATTACCTTTCCCTCCCATTTTCGAGGGTACTGAACATGATGGAAATGGTGGGAGAATAAACGGGACTGGGGAGTGATTTATCGACGGGTTATACTTGAAATAAAATGAAAGGGGGTTATAGAGTAAGTGGAATCCAGACAGCAGGCCGAGGGGGTTGATTAAATCCTCCCGAGGGGTGGAATCATTTTTTTTAATTGGTTCGGTTCAAACGCGTTCAAACCTCTCCTCATCCCTCAAACGGGCAGAAACCACCCCACACACACCTGAAAGCATGCTATACAGGATTTACAGGTTTTTCGGCACATGATCGTTATTCCTCTGCATATCCCTTTATCTTTCACGGAAGAGAAGGTGGTAGCGACCTCGGGGGTTGTTTCAACCATTCCAAGAGGTGTAAAGTTCATTAATTACACTTTGGATCGTCAATACGCTCTCCCCCGTTTTCGCAGGCGCTGATCACGGTAAAAATATAATTAATGAGTTTTATACCCTTTGGAAGGGTTGAAGCAACTCCCGAGGTCTCTACCACCTTCTCTTCCATAAAAAATGAAGGGATGAGCCCAGGAATAACGATTATGTGCCGAAAAAACCGTAAATCCTGAATAGCATGTTTTCTGGTGGTTTCTGCCCGTTTGAAGGATGACGAGGAGTTGGAGCTAAAAATGAATATTTTTCTCATGATCAGCTACCCCGAAAATGGGGGATACGTATTTGAACCGAATCATTTGAAAAAAAAATGATTTTCCACCTCTCGTCTCGGGAGGGTTTAATCAACCCCCTAGGCCTGCTGTCTGGATTTTACTTACTCTCAACCCCCTTCCATTTTTTTTCAAGTATAACCTTTCGTTAAATCACTCCCCAGACCCGTTTATATATGAAAACATAAGAGGATCCAAAACGGGGGTGGTTTTTGGCCGTTTCAGGGGGTTGCGGCGGTTAAAAACTGCTCCCACTACTTCCATCGTGTTTAGCACCCTCGAAAACGGGAGTGAAAAGTAATCTCGTCTTTGCATCAAATATTTACACTCTTTTTGCCTTCATTACAAAGACTACTAGTCTCGAAAGACCACGGATGTGATTTTTTTTCACTATGACGTAATGTTCCGACCACGCTGCAAAAAAAATATGTTATATGGGGGTGGAAGTAAACGCTACAAAAAAATTTTGAATGTGGTGCAACGAGGGGAAGTTACCCTTAAAAACAAGTATACCGATGTCTTCTCGCCCTTAGTTCTTTCCCAAATTGACCGACAATTTTTTCTGAGAATCCTCTCCGATACTTGTCCAACATATATTTTTTCCAAAATTTTCGGTTGCTCCGTTTTGACACAAAAAATTGATCCTTTGGATTTCATCCCTCTATATTCCTTCTCTCAATGAAGATAGGGCCGGGGGCCGTTTCACCCCACTTATCCGGCTATACCTTTCATCAATTTTTCGTCTTTAGCTCGCTATATATTCGGCAGTTAATAATCTTTTCTTTATAAATCTTCACTGCATGAACTTCAAACTATTTTCAAAAAAACGACACCTACCCGAAGTGTCAAAGCAAATTTTTGCCTCGCTTCGAAATTTTTGAATGTTTTTTGACGATTTTATGAGTTGTAACGTTCGGGCGTAAAAGTTGAGACTTATTGATCAGGAGCTCGCCGACCATTAATTGTGTGTCATAGGTTTAGTCCCAAAATGTGTGAATTGTTGTTAATTTGGGGTGGTAGCGCACAGAAATATACATGCCAGCCATTTTTTTACAGGGGCGTTCACCAGGCATCCAAATGTGTAGGAAATATAACTTGTACAATTAAAAAAAGCAGCCACAAAAAGTCATAGGTTTACGCATGGGGGTTGGAGGGATTTCTTAATTTACCATAAAAATCATGAATCCAGACTCCCATTCATTTTGGGTGGTACAAGAAAAAAAGTCGGGTGAAAAAAATGATAAGTTTATGAATAGCAATAAGGAACTTGGTAAGTGTGAACCTACCGAGTATGGAAATATATTCACATTCTCTGAAAAGTGGTGCGACAGCCATGCCATTCACGATAATTGATGGCATACAAGCGAATTACCTACCTACCTACCTACCTATCTGACGAGAGAACTGCATGTAGAATTGAACAGGCTAATCAAAAAAAAATATTCACTTGAAAAAAGGTCACTGGTGTACCACTTTTTTGGTAAAAAATATCACAGAACATGTTTGCAGGGACGCCATTGGTGGAGCTATAAAATAACTTTTCTAACTAAAATATGTGGTTTTATATCTTATTAACACATACCAAAATTCAAAACAATACCTAAAGCACTTTCTGAGATATTATTATTTAAAAATAATAATAATTCAACGCCCTTGTAGCAAAAAATTTAAGCCGTTGAAGACATATGTTCATATAAACTTTTCTTCATAAAATGACCTCTAAGAAATCACACCCTGAAATATTAGCATGTCGTATAATTATGCCCATATATTTGATAAAACTTGACGATCGTTTCGTCAACCACGTTGGAATCATCAAGATGAGTTTTAATGATGATGGCAACATGACGAAATGCAGCGTCGTATAATAGTATTGAAGTGTTTTGATGTTTATGGAAACTGCTTCAGATGCATAAATCAAGAAAACTAATTGCATCCTTATTTTGAAGACGACGCACAGTGGCGAGAAATGCCAGTGTTCCACCCAAATTACTCCAGAGGTCGTAAATTTTAAGTTATTGAGACATTCTTTTTTTCAAAATATTCGTCTTGAATTTACCTATCGATCCCTCTAGCCGGATTTTGAAATTTCATTTTTCGTTTTTTTTAATTTTTAATAGAAAATCATATTTTTACAGAAAAATACTGTTTTTTCTATTAAATTTATTCTAACGGGCCGTAAACTTGAGTTTTCGTAACAATTTTTTTTTTAAAATCTTCGTCCTTTAATCAGCTATTGAACTGTCTAGATGAATTTTTGATTTAGTTGTTGACAACTGTCAAAATTACTGTCAAATATAAAAAAATACGATTTTTAGATAAATAATTCATACAAGAACAGGTTGGTGTTCAGAAAAATATATATAGTGTTTTCAATGTACCTAGTTCCGAAGTTGACAGGAAAATATGTATTTCTAAATTTGGCAGCTGCCATAATTGTTGTCAAATTTCCAAAGATAGATGGAAGAACTTATTAATTTTAAAAATACCCTGTAAATGTATAGAAAAATAGATATATACTGCTTTTGATCTGTTTGATTTAGTAATTGACAGGAAAATATGAGTTTTAAATTTGGCAGCTGTCATAATTGCTGTCAATTTTCAAAATACAGTACTTATTAATTTTAAAAATGCACTATAAATGTATAGAAAAATAGATATATATTGTTTTTAAACTGTCAGATTTAGTAGTTGACAGGAAAATATGGTTTTTAAATTTGGCAGCTACCATAATTGCTGTCAAATTTCAAAAAACAGAAGTTAGAGCTTATTAACTTTAAAAATACCCTGTGAATATATAGCAAGACGGATACAAATTGTTTTTAATGTACCTGGTCCCGAAGTTGATAGGAAAATGTGATATATAAATTTGGCAGCTGCCAAATTTAAAAATAATATTTTCCTGTCCGTTCATAAGTCAGGAAGATAAAAAATAATATATATCTATTTGTCTATACATTCAAAAGGTATTTTTGAAATTAATAACTTCTAATCTGCACACCTTAAAACTTGATAGCAATTATGGCAGCTGCCAAATTTAAAAATTATATCTTCCTATTACTTACGAAACCTGATAGATCAAAAATAATATACATCAATTTTTCTATACATTTATAAGGTATTTTTAAAGTTAATAAGCTCTTACCTCCATGTTTTGAAATTTGACAGCAATTATGTCAGCTGCCAAATTTAAAAATGATATTTTCCATCAGTTACGAAATCAGACAGATCAAAAATAATATATACCTATTTTTCTACACATTTATAGGGTGTTTTTAAAATTTATAAGCTTTTACTATATTTTGATATGAGATAGCAATTATGACAGCTGCCAAATTTAGAAATCATATTTTCCTGGCAACTTCGGAACCAGGTACATTAGAAACAATTTGTATCCGTTTTGCTATATATTCACAGGGTATTTTTAAAGTTAATAAGCTCTAACTATTTTTTGAAATTTGGCAGAAGTTATGGTAGCTGCCAAATTTAAAAACCATATTTCGCTGTCAACTACTAAATCTTGCAGTTTAAAAACAATATATATCTATTTTTCTATACATTTATAGTGCATTTTTAAAATTAATAAGGTGTTACCTCCATATTTTGAAAATTGACAGCAATTATGACAGCTGTCCTGTCAATTACTAAATCAAACGGATCAAAAACAATATATATCTATTTTTCTATACAGTTACAGGGTATTTTAAAAATTAATAAGCTCTTCCATCTATCTTTGGAAATTTGACAACAATTATGGCAGCTGAAAAATTTAGAAATACATATTTTCCTGTCAACTTCGGAACCAGACTGAAAACACTATATATATTTTTCTGAACACCAACCTGTTATTGTATGAATTATTTATCTAAAAATCGTATTTTTTTATATTTGACAGTCATTTTGACAGTTGTCAACTACTAAATCAAAAATTCATGTAGACAGATCAATAGCTGATTAAAAGACGAAGATTTGAAAAAAAAAATTGTTACGAAAACTCAAATTTACGGCCCGTTAGAATAAATTTAATAGAGAAAACAGTATTTTTCTGTAAAAATTTGATTTTCTATTAAAAATTTAAAAAAATGAAAAATGAAATTTCAAAATCCGGCTAGAGAGATCGATAGGTGATTTCAAGACGAACATTTAAAAAAAAGAATGTCTCAATAACTTAAAATTTACGACCTCTAGAGTAATTTGGGTGGAACACTGACATTTCTCGCCATTGTGCGACGGCCGAATAAAAACACGCCCAGACGCAGTAACTCAGTTTTACACTCATGACCGACCCCCCTACGAAACAAAAAAAAATCGCTACCTACTCAAAACGCATGGTCTCATATCGAATTGACTGTAGTAATAGTTACTTAGTTGGAAACTGTAAATATTATGTTAAACTTATGACAAATGTTCATGATCAGTATACAAATAACTTTTTATGGCTTTCATGATTGTATAAGTAAATATAACAATAAATTAAATATTTTTACAAAATATTAATGTTCCTACATACCGTTTAAGATTAAAGAGTAATAAATAATTAAATAACACATTCATGATTTACAAGGTTCTGACGTTTATAATGTATTAATTAGAAAACATTGTTTAACTTCAGGCAAAGGTAGGTAGTTAGGGATCGTAAAATGCAGAAAAAAATATTTGCATCTCTATTAGCCATGAGAAATTAATCTTAAATTTATTACAATGAAGCACATCGTATGTAAAATTATTTATGGCAAAACTGTAACAAAAATACCTCATTATCACTACATCACTAATGAATGTAATGAAATTGCATCTCTAGGCTGTTGAGGAGTGCACATTTATGTTTAATTGACGAGAGTAAAATATGGCATATTAATAATGAACTTGAACTCTCTTATTGCTTCATCTATTACTACAAAGTTTATTGTCGGTAAATCGTTTTGTCTGTACACAATATGTAATCATTTTCAACGGGATTCATGTATCAATATTAACCCTTCTATATATGATCCAAACACATCTTACCGAAAGTTGGACCAGCCATATCGATGTACCTAAATTTCATGCATGCATAAAAATTAAGGGATCCTTCGTTTAGGAAAAATATTTAGTAAAATAATAATATTAAACTGTATCATTTGAACTAACATACAGTAACATGGTGTGGGACACGTCGAACAATTGACCTAAATTATTATTTTTAACTAAATTTCCTGCTTATATATTATTACGAATAATCCTTGTATTATATCATCAAAGTGACAAAGAATAGAAATGAATTTCAATTTGTAAAATAAAGACAACGAGATAAAAATAGTGTTAAGTCGTAAATAGCAAAGATGATGTCTGTTCTAAATCTTGTCATTAGTTTACAACACTATTTGTAAGAACATAAATATTTTGAGATAAGAAATTATTATACTCGACTTAATACGATTAACATCTGTTTGTGCTGCCTACCTGAACATATTTTATAATAAGGGATGATATTTAAGAAGGACTACCTGTTAAATTTGTATCGGGGGTGGTTTGGTCATTTAACACCACTAAAAATCACGCCCCGTTAGGTCTGATATTTTTGACAGGTATTGTGTTAGGGCGGTGATGTTTTCTCCAGGAATAAAAGTTAAGGTTCCGCTATTGTGTAGACAAAATTGCTATTCATTTAATTTCCCTTGGTAATTTAATAATATTTGATTTGTAATGCTGCACCATTTTCAAGGGCGTTTTTAATTATGTTTAAAAAATGATCTTTAAATAACGCCAGATACTGTTAACAACATAAATAATTATGAGTTTAGGATAGGAATTAAACTTTTGTTATATTTTTCGTATATTTTTAATGAATTACTACTTTCTGTTACTGAATGGTATTAGATTCTGACGAAGATGTTAAATAATTACCTACGTGCATACAATATGATATGACAAAATTAGTTATAAATCGTTTATATATTATCAAAGTTATCAACGTTAGGCAATATTATTTGCAATAATAAGAAGATTATTTTTTCGTTACATATATTTATATGTATTAAATTAATATATTTATATTAATTTGTTCACAGAAATTATTTCAATATTCAAAAATAGAAAAAATAAGAGAATGCGTATTACTTCCACACAGAGCTGGGCGAGAACTACTAAAAGTGCTCGCGAGCACTAAGCACTCAAAAAAAGTGCTTTATTTTTCGAGCATGAAGCACCGTTAATAATAGAGTGCTCGCGATTACTAAACACTCTGAAAAGCACTAAGCACTTTTAAAAAATTTAAATAGTGGAGTATCTATTGATGTAGGCTAGAATTTCATTGAATTTATGTGTTATTTATAAAAAGTGTCAACAAAGACAACATAGAAATAAATTGAGAGTTTTTTGAGAGGAAATATGTTGCAGGAAAAAGTTGTTTCTGGTGCCAACGAAAGTTCAGATATGAAATTTGAACTTCGTATCTCAAAGTTGATATTTTTGCCAAAATTATGATTAAAATAATTAAATTGAACCAAAGTGCATAATAACATGATAACAAAACATCAATAGAAATATATGTTTTTTTATTTTTCATTTTTTAAAATTATTTTAATCATAATTTTGGCGAAAATATCAACTTTGAAATACGACATTCAAATTTCATATCTGACCTTTTGTTGACACTAGAATAAACTTTTTCCTGTAATAATCTTCTCTCAAAATACTTATGCTTTACTTTTGGCACAAATTCAAGTTTCCTCATTTGTTAACCGTACTGCAAGTTATTTCGAAATTCTGACTACAGCTAAGGACTTCTCAGAGTAAGCAAAACATTTTATGAAGAGTGACTTTTTGTCCAAAAATGCAAAATTAAAATGGAAAATAAGAAAGATTGCAAGTATAGTTGGGGGCGCACTGTAATACTGTATACTATTCTGATTTTATTTTTTTAAGAAGAGACAATTTATCTTTATCACATCTCACATCATGCTTTTAGTTAGAGGGTAGGAGGGTACACTGACTAGATCACAATATAGATAATAATATGAAAAATGAAAAGGTATCATTTTTACGTGAATTTGGTAAGTATGCTTATTGTGCTTGTAATGTAAACTGTGACATAATAGACCAGGAGCCCGCCGACCACTAATTGTGTCTCACGAAACGTGTGAATTGTCGTTAATTTGGGGTAGTAGAGCACAGAAATACCCATGCCTCCCTTTTTTTTGGCACAGGGGCGTACGGCAGGCCCAAAAACGTGTAAGAAATATGACTTGTAAAATTAAAAATAACCCACAAAAAAGTCAGGGATTTCTTAATTTACATGGTACAAGGAGGCATTACGCTAGCCCAAATTTGAAAAAAAAAGTCAGGTAAAAAACTGATACATTTATGAATGGCAATCAGGAACTTGGTAAGTATGAACCTCCCGAGTGCGAAAAGACATTCGCCATCTTTAAAAAGTGGTGAGAACGTCTTGCCTTTCACGATAATTGACGACGTATCGGCTCTTCCTACTGCATGTACTAGTTACCCTTGTAATTCGATGAGTATCACAAATTTACGGCTGGCAATCGTAAACTTGGTAAGTATGAACCTCCTGAGTGTGAAAATATGTGCGCTATCTTTGATCAGTGGTACGAAGGTCTTGCCTTTCACGATAATTGACAGCGTATCGAAGCTTCCTACCGCATGTACTGGTTATCCGTGTAAATCGATGAGTATCATAAATTTACGACTGGCAATCAGAAACTTGATAAGTATGAACCTCTTGAGTGCGAAAATGTATTCGCATTCTTTCAAAAGTGGTGCGAAAGTCTTGCCTTTCACGATAATTGACGACATATCGGCTCTTCCTACCACATGTACTAGTTACCCTTGTAATTCGATGAGTATCATAAATTTACGACTCAGATACTTGGTAATTATGAATGCCTCCTGAATGTGAAAATACGTGCGCTATCTTTGACAAATGGTGCAAGAGTTTTGCCTTTCAAGATAACTGATGACGTATCGGAGCTTTCTACCGCATGTAATAGTTACTCATATAATTTGATGAATATCATAAATTTACGACTGGCAATTAAATATTTGGTAATTATGAGTGCCTTTTGATTGTGAAAATACGTGCGCCATCTTTATCAAGTGGTACAAGGGCCAGCTAGAGGGGTTTAAATATCTAAGCGCCTGGTTCCACTATACGTCATCAGTTATCGTGAAAGGCAAGACCTTCACACCACTTTTCAATGATGGCGAATATATTTTCGCACTCAGGAAGTTTATACTTACCGAGTTTATGATTGCCAGACGTAAATTTGTGATACTCATCGAATTACAAGGGTAACTAGTACCTGCGGTAGGAAGAGCCGATACGTCGTCAATTATCGTAAAAGGCAAGACGTTCGCACCACTTTTCAAAGATGGCGAACGTTTTTTCGAACTCAGGAGGTTCATACTTACCAAGTTCCTGATTGCCATTCATAAACTTATAATTTTTTTACCTGACTTTTTTTTTCAAATTTGGGCGAGCGTAGAGATGGGAGTCTGGATTCATGATTTTTGAGGGTACATTAAGAAATCGTAAATCTATGACTTATTTGTGGCTTCTTTTTACTTTTACAGGTCATATTTCTTACACATTTGGGGGCCTGCCGTACGCCCCTGTACCAAAAAAAGAGCTGACATGGGTATTTCTGTGCTCCACTACTCCAAATTAACAATAATTCACACATTTCGTGAGTAAACCTATTACACACAATTAATGGTCGGCGGGCTCCTGGTCTATAATATGGTGACTGATGATGATATATGAATTTGATGATCCCAGCCGTTTTCGAGCAAAAATGAAACAGGAAACCATCACTTTAGAAAAAAATATTTTAGACTATTCTGAAAAAAGTAATTGTAAAGCATTTTTCTTAAGAATTATTATTATTGCACGAGATGTGATGTAAATCAAATTTTGATGTAATTAATTACATATTTTTTCTTCGTCGTAAAATAAATTTTCTTTAGTGTAAAATTTTTTTTCTAAATTGGGTGTGAATTCACTCATGCAGAAATGATTCTTTGCCTGTGAAAATTTTAAAGTGCTCACGAATCATGAAGTGCTTGGGAGCTTTTCGGAGTGCTCACAAGAATGTTAGTGCTCGCGTGCCCTTTACGAGCCTTTTCGAGTGCCCGCGTGTGTTTTGCGGGATTACTAAGTACTAAGCCCTTTCGCGAAGTGCTCGAAGCCCTAAGCACTAAGCATCGATTTTAAGAAGTGCTCTTAAGCACAGTGCCCCCGAGCACAAAAGTGCTTACACTGCTTAGACAAGCACTAAGCACAGTGCTTAGGAACGACTCTGCTTCCACTTTCCACATCCAGTGGAAGTCTAGTATTGACAAAAAAGATTTTGAAAATTTTTATTATTGAGATAGGCTTAGAATGTCATGAAACGTCGAGATTTTAAGTTTGAACAAAAAAAATAATTCTCTCTGTCTGTAACTTTTTTTTTGTGCGTACAATTACTCTGGAACCGTTTAAGATATTGAGTAAAAATTTGGTACATGCATGTATTTTAATGAGATTTGGAACTAGATTATTCTTTTATCTCATTCCGTTGAAGGGTTGGGGGATAAATTGGGATAAATTAGAGTTAATAGCTAAATCAAACAAGTAAGAGTCCATAAAATTATTATTTAGTATATATATAAGAGAAGCTAAGGTCTCAATTTTTTTTTAATTAACAACCCCCACCCCATTATTAATGGGGGTGAAAAAAAATAAAAAGGTTATATACTGTACAAGAACGAAAGGCCTCATTTTTTTACTTTATCCACCCTCTTCCACCACCCCCCCTACCCACTAACAATGTGGCATATCGTTTTATGGGTTTTTGAGGCAGACGATTTCAAATTTTATATTATTAAAGTTCCATAAACAATTATTCCCACATACAAATTTTTTTCGTTGTGAGTGACTTGGGTACATAATCTGGATGTAAGTAGTGATTCTTTGGATAGCGGTTTTTTTTTACATATATTTTATATGTAGACTATTTCTGGTAAACAATAACATTAATTATTCCTTGATTTTTACCATATATCCCAAAAAGAAAGCAGCTACGAATACATGATCTGGAGTTATTGCTCCTCATCAGCATAGCGTAGTCTGGGGAACGCACTTACAGATTAGGAACAAAAACAAAGTTTGCGAAGTACAGGACTAAGCACTCCCATTTGTCTCATTTAGAGTCTTAAATGAGGAAAATCAGTACATAGGGTCACATACATATATACAGTACATACAGTCTTCAAACAATAATCCCTGAGTATAGTTTAAGTGTAAATTACAACAGAAGGAAATTTATGATCGTAGACTGAGTAAACATAAATCATTCAGACCTGTTAAATATTGTTGAGTGTAAGATTGTAAACAAGAGACTGTTACCCAACCTTGGAGTCTCTATTGATAGTAACCGTAAATATGAGATAGCAGAAGACGCAGGGACGCAGAATACAGATAGCATAGCATGCTTTGGAGACATTTATTATGAATTTGTTTAATTGAGCGCAGCGCCAAAGAATCAAAATTACTCTGCTACGAGGTATTCTCCCGTATCTTATAAATTTTTAGTCACTTTAACCGAAGAGGGGACAGTATAGAATGGGTAAAGGTTTAGGACAAACCGAATGGTAAGAGGCGAAGAGAACGGCCACCAAAATATTAACGATAAAATATGAAAAAATAAAATATACGGGTGTATTATTTCTTTACGAAATTTCATAATTTAAAATAAAAGAAATATACGGCATGACCCCATTGAGCTTTTTTTATTGCTTACTGCGGAATTACCACCTTTCCGCTTCGTTTTGCCTTCAGGAACGATTATATTCTGAACGATTAGAGAAAATCTATTTTTTTCCTCGATTGATGGGCAAGTAAATGTTTCTTGGGCAATTTTTGTATCACTTTCCAGCTTAGGACCGTAAGGGGTATTTTAGTATTTAATTGCAAACGAAAACACAAGATTTTTTTGCAAATTCCTAAAGAGAACTGCGTCGGCTAGTTTGCGGTGAACAAATTCCATTAAGTCAACCCTTACTGGTTTTAATTCATTGAAATTGATTGTACTAATCTAGGACTTCATTCTCACCACTAACTACGTTAATTTTTGTACCCAGAATTCTTTAAATAAATTTATTATTTTTATTTGGACAGTTCTGTCACGTCAAAATAGTCTAAAATAGTCTAAAATATGGTGTTGGCAAGCCAAGCTCACTAGGGGCTGTTGTCCTAACTGAGTTCAAGACAAATTCAGCTTGATCCAAGATCAAAATCCGAGGTTAAGATTGTCATAATAATCTGATCTTGGATCAAACTGAGCTTGGCTGAACTTAGTTGGTAGTTGGTACAACTCTGCCCTAGTCTTTCTGTAGCTTTTGTTCTAGTAATACTCATGCACCAATTTTTGGACCTGTGCTGTTAGCATTGGAACGCCTAAGAGCTCTCCGCAAAAAAAATGTTAGGGAGCGTGTCTACTCTCAGAAATAGCTTATCTTCAGAAAAACTCAAAAGCATGTTAAAGACGGCTATGGTTTAGAAACTATAAAAAAAAAAATTAAAATTGATCTCTTACGAAGAAATCTTCATAATAGGCAAAAATCATATTAGAAATTTTATTACTTTATCACAAATTAAGAAAAAACTAATTATACTAATACTACATAGATTAATGAAATACTTTACTTACTGATCTACCTGGATAGCTTCCAAGTTAAAACTTACAACTGTAGCATAATTTTGAAATAAAACTCAACATTAAAATATAACAAATAATATATTACATAAAATTGGTACACTAAAGAGATATACAGGGTGCGGGCAAATAAAATGTGCTGACGATAATAATAGTCTACAAAAAATTTATTCAACTATTTATACTCAGAGACACGGAGATACGGTAATATACAAAAATAAGGCAGTAATGCTTGGCAAAAGGCCACAATACATAAAAACTACAAGGAATAATCTACTAGAAAATTAATAATTAGTCGATTATTTGTCCTACGTAATATTACTTTACGAAAACATTACACAAAATAGTACTAGTAAACAACGTGTTCTGGTATTTAAATCCATAAACAAATCTCTAAATGTAAGTAAAGTTATTAACAAATGAAATGAAATGATATGCATTGTAGCATATTAAGGTAAACCCGGGGAAGTGTGAATCTGGGGCAAGTGTGACTTGCCTGTTTAAAATTCGTAATAATGTTGTGATTGCGGCACCATCTATTGATGAAATACCTTAATTCAATGTGTATTCAGAGCCACTGAAAGAGATTTTGTAGGAGTTCTTTATCTCAAGTTATTTCACTTTATGACATAACCTAACATTGCACAACTAATGTGAGTGAATTAGTGCTATTTCTATTGATTTATATTGAGTGTAAATTTAAGGTAAGTTTTAGTTTCTAAATGGAGTTGTGTTACTAGAATGGTAGATTTTAACATGAAATAGTTGAAATTGCGTGAATAGTTTAAACAAAAATTTTCTCGAATAGGTCACACTTGCCTCAAAAATAAGATAAATTGGGGTAAGTGTGACTGGCACGGTCGGGAAAGTGTGAACCTGTAAACTGTCGTAACAAATTAATTCTGTTTTCAGAAACGAAATGGTTCGAAACTATCAAAGGAAAACTGAGAGGGCATCACAATATACCAGAGAACAGTTGAACCATGCAGCTGAGGAAATTAGAAAAGGTGCCTTGACTTTATATCGTGCACACAAATTATTCAATATTCCGAAAACAACACTTTTTTATCATGTGAAAGGTATACGTGGAGAAAGGAGTCAATCACAAGGTAGACCACCTGTAATTCCAATGGAACATGAAACACGTTTGGCTGCAGCACTAAAAATAATGGAAATATGGGGATTCGGCATTTCGAGGCACGAATTATTTGAGATAGTATCAGAATTTGTCAAAAATAATCGTATTAGTACGCCATTTAAAAACAATTGTCCTGGGGATGACTGGTTCGCGAATTTTAAAAAAAGACATAAGTTGAGCATAAAGAAACCGCAAAGTGTTGAATACGCTAGAAAAAAAATTATGGATCCATTTGTCATTGATGAATATTTCACTACATTACGAAAAGTATTAGATGAATTAAATCTTAATGAGAGGCCAGAATTGATATGGAATCTTGATGAGTCATCTTTTACACATGATCCTAGTAAAACAAAAATTGTAGGAGCCAGGGGCACACCTAGTTCCAGAACTACAAGTGGTCCGGGGCGTGAAAATACTACAATTCTGTCGGCTGTCTCAGCATCGGGTTTGAAGGCGCCACCTTTGATTGTATTTAAGGGCAAAAACATTTGGGACAGCTGGATAGCAGACAAAACAAACAGTTTTGAAGGAACAGCCTATGCTGCTAGTTCAAAAGGATGGATGGACTCTGATATTTTCTATAATTATGTCCAGAAAACGCTATTACCAGCTCTCGGAGATGTCAGACCTGTCCTAATAATATATGATGGTCATAGTACACACATAAATATTAAACTTATTGAACTAGCTCGCGAAAATGAGATTACGATTTTAAAGCTGCCGCCACATAGCAGCCATCTGCTGCAACCCCTGGATTTGGCAGTATTTAAATCGCTAAAAAATGATTGGGACAAACAGCTTGTCGCTTGGCAAAGAAAAAACCACGGTTTAAAAATATCGAAAAAAATCTTTTCTGAGCTTATAGGTAGAACATGGAGAAATCTGAAACCAGATTTAATAATAAATGGTTTTCGAAAAGGCGGAATTCATCCATTTAACAGCAATGTAATACCTGAAGAAAAATTCGAACCCGAGTCTTTGCAACGATGGAAGAAGTCTAAGGAACTTAACCTGGTTGATAGAGGCAATCATGCCACTCCCTCAACTAGTCAAGATTTATTGCAAGCAGTGGATACTACTCAATCTCCAATGACGAGTGATACAACGCAGGATACGGCAGTGGTCAAATTTATGATATCCCACAAACTTCAACAGATCACAGCCGTGGTCAAATTGATGATATACCACAAACTTCAGGCTGTAATTTATCATTTGAACAGCTCTTATTAAATACTGTGAAACAAGCAAATAAAGAGCCCAAGAAAAAAAGAAAAAAGGTAGCTCATGGCGCAGAAGTGATCACTGCAAATGACGTGTTAAAAAGACTTAAAGATGAACAAATATTAGCTGAAACGTTGAAAGAGCAAAAGGAGCAAGAAAGGCAAGAAAAGAAAAAAAATCAAAAAAAGCGAAAACAGCGGAAAGCAAGCTATAGTAGTGAAAGTTCTATAGATGAAGAGGAACCTGTTTATACAAACTCAGACGATGACCTTGACGCTGAAGTTTTCGAAAATGATACCGATCTTGAAATATCTGATGAAGATGATACGATAATCAATGTAGGGAAATGGGTTGTCGTTCAATACTGCACTAAAAAAACTGTCAGACATTTTGTTGGACAGATTCTTGAACGTGCTGGGGAAGGATGGCTTATAAAATTCACAAGACATAGAGAAAATTTATTTTTCTGGCCTGAAAAGGACGATACTGATATAGTGGATAGTGAAAACATCTTGAAAATACTTCCAGAACCACTTCAAAGCAGACGAGGAAATAATTTTTCATTTAAAGTAGATTTTGCAGGATGCCATTTGTGACTGAATTTTCTTTTAAAAGTTAAAAAAGTTTGTAACATTTTTAATAATAAACATATTTAAATGAACTAAAAAACAAATTTGAGGATTTTTGTCATATTTTCGCACTTACCCCACAAACTATATAATATTGTGAGTATTACTATGTTATAAGCTGTAGTCACACTTGCCCCGAGAGGTGGGGCAAGTGTGAACTATTCACATCAATAAAAAAAAATATAACTTTGAAAATATAAATTTTATTCAATGACATTTTTCGCCAAAACTATTGAGCTAAATGTTTGAGGAATCTTTGGTAAAAATTTGGCATCTAAAAATTATTTATTTTTCTCACAATTACAGACTGAATTTCAACTTTCACAAAACGCGGTCACACTTCCCCGGGTTTACCTTACTTGAAGAGTATATTACAAAAAATTACAAATAAACATGTTGTGTTCAACAACAAAGATAAATCACTCGTGAAAACAATTTGTTTGTCGCTCAAACAACGGGATGGACACGAAAGTACAAAATTATACGACGCTGTGGAATTAACCGAAAACACAACACATATTGAATGATGCCAAGTGTAGCATCCACAGCTACAATATCCAGGGGAAAGCAAAGGATATAGCCCTTCAATACGGCAAATCGCCTATGAGCACAACGGGGCAATATAACTGTTTTTGTACTTATAGAAACTGCTAAAAACTGCCAGAGACACTATATGCTGGTTACATAAAAAAAAATATAGATTGGTATCAGTTATAATCATACCAAAATGCAAAGGTATATTAAATACTAACACCATGACGTACTTTTTGTTAAATTGCACTTAAAGCAGCTATAACTATATGAACAAATTCTACGTGTAAATATTCTTCACTACTTTACTAAACAAATTCTTGAGCTAAAATCTCAAAACTAATTGGTAAACTTCACCATAATAGTTAATTAAATAATACCAAGTTGATGGCTTCTAGGCCGAAGCCTATCGAAAAGTGAATCCAGCGCATTAATTCGTCAAAGTGCGCATAGGATTACAATCCCCTTACATTTCATTATGTCATGTTCGTGCTCTCCTATTGGAAGAATTTCTAACATCTAGACCTTCAAAAAGATTGTTTACGCACTATATTCTGGAATGCTTAAAGTACCTTTACTGATAAAAATAATGTAATTTAGCAGATTTTAATAGAAATTTATTAATGTTTAAAAAATGAACCGTTACAAGCACACTTACTGTTGGATAAATATTAACAACATTCTACATAGCACTAATTATGTAATTATATGAATTATTAAGACTTGATTTTGTCACTATTTTCTGTCAATCTGAAAATAAAACAAATTCAACCAAAGAGTAATTCGGTATTATTTATTAAATATGATATCGCAAAATTCCAAATCCTTCCAGCAGGTTATGGGTCCAGATCGCGTAGTGGTATTATTTCATTGTGTGGTATATTGAAGTTGTTACATGGGAGCAGCAGCGAAGCATATCGAGAATCGAGATATACTCTTGGAAAGTTAAATAGTAGTAGTTATTTTAACTGGCGATACAAAATGAAGACTTAATGATGGATAGCAGTGTTTGGCTTGTGATTAGTAATTCGCCGCAGGATTTAATAACGAATATTTGGATTGATAACGATCAAAAAGCACATTCAACGTTAGCGTGGAATATAGAAAATGAACAGATTCAATATATCTGTCATAAATTGTGAAACATCTAAAGAGCCACGGAACAAATTAAAAGATATTCGCGAGAAAGACACAGCGAATAATCATGTTTATATTTTAAGGCAGCTAATGTCACAGCTACTGAAAGAAGGCGGAAATATAGACGCTAATGTAAATTATATAAACGAATCATTTTCAAACACTATTGGCGCTTGGTGCAGATATCACACCAGAGTACATTTTAAGCATCATTACCGGAATGTTATGATGGACTGATAACTGCTTTGGAAGCTCATAATGAAGAATTCACAGTGAATATATTTTGTTTCCAGGTGATCGCAGAATATTAACATCGAAAAGACAGAAATAAGGAAAATAAAGATGAAGTGGCGTTGAAAAACGTCGGCAAGAAGAAAGATAAATTTCTTGCAATTTTTTGTAAATTGAAGGAACATTAAATGAGAAATTGCCCTAAATATGAAAAATGGCTGGAAAATAAAGTTTCGGAGAAAAAAACGATGGAGATGAACAATATTTATTCTTGACATCGACTGATAACAGCGGCTGGATTTTGGAAATAGGAACAATGTGTTACATTGTTGTAACAAACGATCATTTCATTATATTTGATTCCAAACGTCATAAAAATGTAAAAGTTGCCAATGGTCAAGAAGTTATGAGAATCGGTAAATGCATAATACGGATTGATGTTCTGAATTGATCAAATATAAGATCTTTGGTGGAAAATACTAATGTACTACTGGTTCCAGATATCGGAGGTAATCTAATTTCTGTGAATTAACCAAAATTTTGATAGAAAACAATGTTAAATTAAACAACGAAATGCAGATCGCCGTTCCCGACATCTGGGCCAATGTATACAAATCAATAGAGTCGCATATACTATATACAGTTAGCGAAGCTGAATGTATTCATTTTGGCATAAAGGTTTGGGTCACAGAAATATTGAAGTCGTAAACAGTTTGGCTTCAAATAATCTGGTTAATGGCGTACATATGACAAAATAAAATGAAAAATAACTAAAATATTGAGGAATGTGCAAGTGCAAAATTGAAAAAAATTGTGAAATCTCAGAAAAAAAGAAATATCAAATCACAATATAAACTTATTTTCGCCAAAAGTGAACATGTTTCTTTAAAGAAAATAAAACCTGAAATTCGCCAAGGAATCCTTGAACTATTCAGGATAACTGCAAATGAAAAGACGCCCGTCGTTACCCAGCGTAATTGTGTGAAAGTTTAACATGAAGTGTCATGTGCTTTTTTTAACCAGATAAATTTACTTATTGGTGGTTTATTACTATATGACTTTTATTTAATTTAGTTAATGTATTGGTTTTGAGGGAACTTATCCTTATGAAATAGAGAAACATACAGTTGATGCAAGACTATTATGTACTATCTATATGCAGAGTTACAACATACAAATAATAATTAGAACACCCACACTCATTTAACATTAAAACAAAATACAATGTAACTGTAAATAACATTATACTCAAAATAACTGTTTTGATTTTGAATGCTTTTTAATCCCATTCTTTCAGCACAAAAAATATTTTTCTGTCCAGTAACAGCTTTTGTCAAACTATCTGCGGCCATTTCTTCTGTAGGAATGTACTGAAGTCTGATGGTGTTGTCTTCAATTTTGTCTCGGATAAAATGATGACGAACATCGATGTATCTTGACTTAGCTTTGAAACCATCAATTTTAGCTAGATTTATGGCATTTTGGTTGTCACGTTGGATTTCCACTGTCTTACGTAAATCTTGGTCTCAATCTTGCCCAAAATTTTGTAACCATGAAGCTTCTTGCACTGCAGCTGTCATTGCCATATATTCAGCCTTAGTACTTGATAATGCCACTATTGCTTGACGTTTACTATCCTATGAAATTGCTCCACCACTCAGGCTGAAGACATAACTTGTACAAGATCGTCGTTTATCAATATCTGAGGTCCAGTCAGCATCACAGTAGCCAATAAGTTCATTTTTGTTAGATTTCGTGTATCGCAGCTTCCAATCAGCTGTACCCTGCTAATAACGAAAAATACGTTTCACAGTAGTCCAATATGCCTTACCGAAATTTGCATTGAACCGACTCACGTCATTCACGGCAAATGTTAAGTCCAGTCGAGTTCCCTGAACTAGGTATAGCAAGCTTCCAACTGCTTCTTGATATGGTATATTGATTTATATCACTTGGAGTTTTTGCTGGTTTGCATTCCCCCATATTGAAACATTCTAAAATATCTGCAATGTATCTTGACTAATCCAAAGAGATTGGATCACTTTTATTAGTGATATTTAAGCCAACACAGTTTGTTGCTTTTCCTAAATCCTTCATTTTTAATTTTGAATTCAATGATGCCTTCAGCTTGTTTTTAAATTCTTCATTTTGCCAAAAAATTAGCAGATCATCAACATAAACGGCAACTATGAGTAATGAGTCTTTTGAATAATAAATACATGGATCTGCGCGAGATTTTATTAACCCAGAAGATTTCAACTTTTTGGTTAACTTTTTGTTTCATTCTCGTCCGCTTTGTTTCAATCCATACATTGGTTTTTTCAATCTACAAACCTTGTCAATGTTATTGGTATAACCATCGGGTTGTCCCATGTAGATTTCTTCTGTCAAATCTTCTTGTAAAAAAGCGGTTACTGCATCCATTTGGTGAATTTTCAATCCCCGTTTCACTTCTAATGCTAACAAATGACGAATCTAAGAATATCTAACAACCGGTGAATATGCTTCGTTATAGTCAACGCCATACTTTTGGAAATACCCTTTTGCCCTAACTAACTCCCATGTGTTATTTTCGGCTAAAGATTTCATTTCATCATTCATTGCACTTTTCCAATTTTTGTGATCTTCTCGATTTACAGAAATAGGATCGAACAACGTAACCAAATACGTCACATAACCGGTATGTTTTACTGGTTCTGGGATTCTTGATGATCGGCGTTGCCCCTGAACGGTTGGCGGCGTCATATCATTTTCAAATAATGTCGAATATTCTGAATGACCTTTTTCATCATTGGCTAATGACTGAAATTCTTTGTCATATGTTGTGAGGCACCACTTTTAATGTACCAGTAATTTTGATTTTGAAGTCGTTCTTTTGATAATAACACCTGAGGAAACATCGCAGTATATGCTCCTTTTGCTTCTCTTTTTGGTGCTGACTTACTCTTGAACTCATCTGGGTTGGATTTGTATCGACATTCGGCAGCCTTATATCTTCCACTATCGTAACACTAAAATTTTCTGCTATTCTTTACTTTGTTGCTATTTTTTTTACAGCTTCTTCCAAAGAAAACATTTTCAGAATGTTCCTCGTAGACAGCATCCATAAATTTAGTTTTTATCAAGTCCGCAGTGATACTAGCCCTGCTACTTTCAAGTCCCATTATCATTGTTTTAATTGTTCTGGTAAACCAGCTAATAAAATAGAACCAAGCCACTCATTAGTAATATCAAAACCAATGCCATTTAATTCATTAGCCGTTTCAATCACTTGATTAACATAATCTGTCATAGATTCACAGTTTTTAAGTTGTGTGGTAATCAACTTTCTTAGTAGTCCAATTTTTCCTGTTAAACCTTTTTCTTCGTACATTTTTCTCAAAATTGACCGCATTTCCGCTGCAATAGTAGTATTCTGTACATGTACAAAAATTGATTTGTCAATACTTAACTCAGTCCTAGCTCTAGCTGTTCGAATTTTCTTCTAGTCTGTCAGTCCATTTTCACCGCTGATAATGCATTTTTCCAGCCCGTTTAATTCAAGCAGACTCTTCATTGCAAATGGCCATGTGTGGTAATTTTCATTTTTACGCAGTTTTTCGATTGACCACCATTACACGAAAAAAATATTTTTTAAAACTTATTTCAGTCACAAATGTCAAAAAAAGCGCAATAATCTTTTTCTTCAATACTAACTTTTCTCGGCCAACAAAAAATGTAGGATTTCAGTTCACTCTATCATCACTGTCCGTTAAATCGGTCACTCTGGCCAAATTGGGCCCATAACCTCTTGGTTTTGAGGGAACATATCCTTATGAAATAGAGTAACACACAGCTCCAATCAGATATGGACGTAAAGACAGCTGGTAATCTAAATACTTTCAAATAAAATTTATTTTTCTTTTTTAAAATGAACCTTATAACATTTAAAATGTTGCACTACATACTTCATTAGCACCCTAAGAGACGTGTACATAAAATTCACTATAATTTTTATATTGAGAATGTATTATTTTCCTTATCTACGGAGTGGCAATTCCATTTTAAGGAAATAGCGAGATGTATAATTTTTAATGAAAAACTAGGGATATAGCGCGAGTATTGCTATACTAAATAGAATTCACCAAGAACGATGATTGCAGTGCAATTCACATTCTTGTCTCTCTGCGTGTTCCAAACAATACATAAATATATCATATCAGAAGCCTTATTTCATCATACCTGGATGCTTATAAACTATTCAATCAGAGTTCGAGTTTTTTCAGTGACAGTGAAAGCCATTTATTCACTTGATATTCTATAAATCAATTAATAGAAATGGACGACGTGCATTCTTTACAGGAGTAATAACACGTTGTAAATGGTCATAATCAAACACTGTAAAAGTTTTGAGTTATGGACAAGGCTAAGCGATCCGTCGAAGTTATCAAGAATGTTGTCAGATTACCAACCGTAGGTGGCTGATGCTAACGCATGCAAGTCTTTAATGTTGCTTATTTGTCATCCGTCCGTCTCATCTCCAAAATCCCTCACATGGGAATTACAATAATAACAAAGATTAGGGGATAAATCAAACCGCCGTATAGACTGATAGACTGAATGTTTAAGATAAATGCGAAGTAGAGACGTTCTCATATTCATATTAGTATTCTCGAAGGTGCTGCTATCAATTTTTAAATATCTAATTTATCATCATCACGAGTTTATATTGCCGGCTGAATATTTTATTATATTATTAATAATCAATATAGTGGTAAATATAATAAAGCGTAACCATGTATATCACTGACTTAATAAATGATTTGGGTATTTACACGAAATTATTACATAATATAGTTCTTGACGAACATTTGGAATATGTATATATGTAATATGGGCATTTAAAAATATTTATCCTAGATACCTACTTAAGTTTCACATTGTCAAAGCTTGTCTGACTTGTTAACACTCAAATAAAAAATGATAATAATAATGAATGTATTCACCTTGTTACAATTGCATTGTATTTTTATATTGCATATTTTGCAAAAAAAATGGTAATCGTATATTTTGCTTAACATACCTATTAGAAATAAAGTACAGAATAGTGAGTAAGTAGAATGCAAAAATCTTTTAGTAATTATTTACCGCTATTATACATTTTTGTTTTAATCAAATAGGTGTATTATAACAGTATACAGGAAAAATCTTTTTAATGATCATCGTAAACGTTTTGTGATTCATGATTGATTCATTACTGTCGCGTCTGAAAAGGGGGGGTCTTGACGTGCCAACGTCAGATAAGGGGAGAGAGGACTACTAAAATATTAATTGACTAAACAAATTGACTAAACAAACTAAATTGGCACGTTTTGATTACCGCCTCGAGAGGCGGCAAAAATTTATATACCTGGCTTAGCTCAGTTAAGATGGGGTGGGCACGTGGTTATCCAGCTGTGGCGGTCACTTGAAAACAAACTACGACATATTTTAACAAAATGTATATTTAATGATCAACAACACATTGATAAACACCTAGTTTTATAAAATTAATCAATGGTACCTAGTGAGGCACAATTTCATTAAAGAGCCAGAAGGGCTGCCGAACGAAACGATGTGGGGACTCCTAACCTATATGTTATGGGGGGTAACGTGTAAAAGGCCTTTCGCTCATTGTACAAAAACCCCAGCGAAAATCACACTACTAATACACTTAATTATTTACATAAATATTTAAAAATTCCCAGAATACCAGGACTATTCAAAATTCCTGTCAAAATTCACCGAGTATTAACAGGAGCAATGCAGCTATTCAAAAATTCGTAATGTGATTTACTCTAATAAACCACGAAACAAATGCCAAAGGGGCAATATAACTAGGCGGTAAGTCTTATATCAATGTGATTTACTTTAATGAGACAGATCCCATAAGGGCAATACTTATGAATAAATAATCTACATACAAAATATTGACATACACAAATGTAAATATAAAACGGCTCAAATAACTATATCACTGTGGGTTATTCCCATCACATAAGCCCTAGAATATTAATGCAAAACTTAAGTCTGACAAACAATAATAAAAGCGCACACAGAGGGGAGGTCGGTGGTGTCACACTACGCTCCAACTTCCGACGAGAGGACAAAGATGAACGAAGGTGTGTCGAAAGAAGGCTCCTGAAGTCCTAGGGGGAAACTACCAGGGACTCGGAGGGTCACCTACCCTGTCCGGTAAGCTACTGAGGGCTCCAAAAAGAAAGTCCTCAAGACATCAATAATAAATCCCAAACATTCAGGGCGTCCAAAACAACCAACTTCTAGGGTACAGGCACCAAAAATAAGTTTTCGGGGTGTCACAAAAAAATGAAGTTCCAAGGGTGCTCCCAGAAAAAAACCGGTGGAAGAAAAGAACCCTGAAATATAATAACAATAGAACTCAATCCTCGTTAAAGAGGTAAAGACATCAAGGCGCAACTTACGGTTTAACCGGTTCCTTTAGCAAACCAAGATGGAAGACCACACCGGCTCGAATCCCAGGAAATCTGGCTTCATCGGGGCTTCGACAAAATATCACAACACAATTTCCAATAAAACAACTAACCAGAAGCCCCTACGACTGAGGGTTACGTTTAATCTGTGTTTCCACGATATTAATAATCACAAAATTATAAAACGCTAGCCCTTGCCGACTTATTTTCTTCCAGCTTCAGCAACGACAAAACAAAAACCAAATGACAGAACTAACCGCTAGCGCTGCGATCGTCCAAGTTCTGCGAACGTTGACAATAGGCAACTCTATATACACTCAATAACACTCAGTGGCGTATCCAAGCCGCCGAAATGGGTTGCTAAGGGCCGAGAAATGTTCCCCTCGTATCTCTTGTTACTGACGATGCAATAGGACGTAACATTACTGTAGTTGTCGTCTACTTTATAGCACGTCTGGTGGTACTATTATAGAACATCCCAGAATCGACCTAAGTCGAGGACTAAATACAAATTTCGTCTTACGAAAAATTCATTTAAAGGCAATTTGGAGCATAACACAAGATTGAAAGGCATCAGAGCCGAAAACTGACACAAAAGGACTTATACACGCTCGTTAAGATGTAAGGCACAGCCAGGTGAAAATTCGAAGTAACACCGAATTTTTACTTAGGAAAATATGTTCATGTGCAGGCCAGACGACCGTAAGAGTAAAAGTATACTATGTTCATAAAAATATACTGAAAATAAAAGTATAATTTTGGTCAAAAATGAAAATGCATAATAATTTTCCAAAAGTGCGCTAAAGTTGGACTTGGAAAATATTTTAATGGACAAGGAAAAGAAAACAATATACTTTTTAAGAAGTACGCTAAAAATGTACTTTGAAAATATTTGTGAATATTTTTAACTTTTTAATCGCTTCACGAAAGACAATGAAAGTGGAGATACAGTCATTGTGGATATCATTCAAAAGAATGAATATAAGATTTTAATGATGCAACGTATTGAAAGGGCGAAACCGAAAAATGTGGCAAAGGTGCGTAGGGTCTATAATAATTATCATTTGGCAAAAATTAGTAAAAACGGACAAGGCCCGTTTCTCGAATGGATTCATCCAACGGCTCAGCTCGTCAAATGATTGAGAAACCAAATACAGGTCTTTCCATATGACAAAGTTGTAGAGAAAACCGCCTTGTGCATAAGTAGGACAAAAAGCCATTTGCCAAAAAGTCGCTCGAAGGCAAAGTCGTGTCACATCCCTTATTCAATCGGTGTATTTAATTTTACTCTTAAATGTAATAGTACAAACTAACGAGAATGAAATGGGTTTATCATAATGAACAGATCGTTCTAATTTAACTATAGCAACGACGTAAATAATGATACGTCACGGACCTAGCAACCTTCCACTATAAAAGCCGCTGCAGGAGCTCAGAAATTCATTCTCATCTCGGAGAGAATACCCTTATATTGAACCTATATGAGGACCGGTACGTCGTGAGACAGAAAGCTGTAATAACTCAAATGAAACTCAGTTCTTGTGAATGATATATTCACGATAAAGAACTTTAAAGCTTATCACAGGCGTCCGAAAATTGTAAGTAAAATATTTTAATATCATTTCAAATCAGACCCAAAACCTAAAAATGCTTTCATCAATTTCTAGGGAAGCTGTGTGAATATATTTTAACAAATCGATTGCTATCACACGCTCTCTATTCTGTGGTAGCATCAAAAGCTCTCTAGAAGAGGTGGTCGACCTTGTCCTACTTGGGGAAGGCGATTCTATTCAACTTATATAACTTATTAAATAGGATATTGCATAATTTTAATTGCACTTATTTTAAACCTAATCTGTAAATGGTATTATTTGAACGGTTGCATTTTATTGATTGAATAACTTGTTTCAAGTCTTATCCCTTATGAAGACAATTCAGAGATATCTAAGCATAAAGCCTATTAAAACGTTAGGTACACTGAAAAAAGTACTTGTGTAATTTTACGTGCCTCTTCATGGAGATCAGTGACCAGTGACAATAAGTAGAATTTCACAAACTGGATGTAAAATTACACTACTGTTGTCTATTTTACACGAGGACTAGTAAATTTGTACCCAGTGTGGATAATTTTATTGTAATTTAACAAAACAGTTGACGTAAAATCACATTAGGACAGGAATAAATTGGCAAGTTATGTACACAGAGGAAAATGATGAACATTTACAGTGTAATTATGACTTGGCTAACGAAAAATATACTACATGTTAACTACTGCTACCTACTGTGGAAATATAAACATACTGCATGTAACTTACATTAGTAGGCGTAATATTTCTCTAACTTATAGTGTATTTTTCCGCTAGCCATGCTATAATTACACTGTAAATATGCATCATTTTTCCCTGAGTATATTTCCACGTGGCATGTATTCTTACATGTATTTGTCTATAGCTATTTCTTATTACATGTAAAAATACATGCCACATGAAAATATACATAACTTGCGAATTTATTCCTGTCTTAATGTGATTTTACGTCAAGTGTCTTGTTAAATTATAATGTAAATATCCACACTCAGCTGAGTGCAAATTTACTAGCCCTCGTGTAAATTTATGGACAACAGTGGTGTAATTTTACATCCAATGTGTGAAATTCTAGTCATTATCACTGGTCACAAATCTACATGAAGAGGCACGTAAAATTACACAAGTACTTTTTTCAGTGTAAATAAGAAAAAGTGCATCGAGAGAAAAACCAATTTTTGGAGAGAGTGTCATTAGTAATCTACGGTAAGTGCAGCCTTGGCCTTTCGTAGCTACCAAATATCTGATACATCTTATTGAACCCGCCTGGGAGTGGAAGACCAAACGCGAACAAGGAAGAATGCGACTGGGGCCCTTAATAAATAAATTGGTGTCGCGTCACACAGGCGCTGCCTGTTTGGTAGATTCTTGTACAGTACCACGCTATCTGTCGTAGTTGTCAGTTAGGCAGACAGCCTCATTAAAGCTATTTTTCATCAGCTATTTGGTGATGGAGGGCGTCCTCCTTGCCTTTTGCTATTTGGTTTTACCTGAAGTATCAACCCTTCTAAGTTGTTCTCTCTTCAGTTTATGTGGTCAAGAAAGTGAGAGAATTCGAGAGAATACGATGTTGGGTAGGCAAATATCTAACAATAGTCGAATCAATCCGGAGTTAAACAAAGGTCAACCGTGCATTTTGGGTAGGGTGCGATTTTATTTATTTTTTTTACTTGGGGGGTCTAACATAAGTTTAAATTTGAGTTTTCGGGGTTCGACCGACACATAGTGGTCCAAAAGTGACTTCTTTTTTTCAAATTAATCTGCAGGTCTTCATACTTCAGCAATCGGAAAGTTTTTCTTTTAATCTTCGTATTTTAATTGCTTATCGATCTGTCAAGCCAGATTTTCGATTTTTGTCCCTGGTTTTTTCAAAATTTTCCGAAGAAGTTTGAATTTTTATCAAAAATTTAGAAAAATCAGGGACAAAAATCGAAAATCTGGCTTGACAGATCGATGGGCAATTAACAAACAAAGATTTGAAAAAAGAACATTCCGATTTCTTAAATATTAAGACTGATTTGAAAAAAAAAGTCACTTAGTCACTTTGTCATCGGTCTGGAGGTCTTAATACTTAAGCCATCGGAAAGTTTTTTTTGAAATCTTTGTTTTCTTCGATTTTTCAAAATGTTTCGTGAAAATTAAAACTTTTTTGGAATATTTTGCAAAATTAGGAACAGTACAGAACAGAACAATAATAGAAACCACGAATGCAAATATCAGTGGCAAAACAGTGCGCATATTAGCAGTCAGCGGAGCAGCCCTGCTTGTCCTAAATAATTGTAGAATAAACTCTGAGGCGGTTCTGCAAATTAGGAAGGCCCTAGATGTGCTCGCACCAAATAACAATGTCCAGCTCCGCTCGGTGAAAAGACAGATGGAATTCAGAGTAACGAGGAAGCGGATGCATTAACCTGCATGGTCCGAAAACTGCAATAGCGCTCTCGGAGTCAATCCACCGTTCCCTGTTAAAGAACTACAAAGAGCAAAAAAGTGCTTTTTTGACCCATCCGTGGTAAAGTGTGCAAGCCATCTTTTTTTTACTAATTTTGGAGTGCTGAAAACGAATCCGTCTCCCGTTTTGGCGAAAAATCTCCGGAACACATTAAAAAACCACCCTTATTTGGGGATGATATTGGAATTTTGTAGGAAATTCTCTTAAAATACAAAGCTTCGATAACTAAGTAGAAAAAGAAGTAAAAAAATTAAATTCATCCCTTCAACCACCCTCGCCATTCTTTCATAAAATGAAAAAAGATTCCCATTCTAACAAACAAAAATTATTTAAATAACTAAATAATTTTATACTATAAAAATCAAGCAACATTTTTTATTATTAGGGGATATTGACACCATACGCCCTTCCTTAGAGAGGTAAGAAATATTCAGTAGTGGTCTGAATTGGCCAAGTCACCTTAATATAATAAAAACACATCCAACTGTGCATTAGTATTTTTTTTTGTAACTAAAACCGATCCGACCCTTTTAGGGGTAGTTCTCCTCCTGCCCCTTATCCTCCTCCTTCTCCTCCTCACCTGAGGAGTACACTCATACACCTCCTCACCCCTGTTAGGGGTGAGGAGATGAGTGTATGAGTGTACTCAGAAGTAATCAGATTATTATATTCTGATAGCAATCACTCAATGAGGTGTTCTGGTTATTTTAAAAATATGTAAATAACTATTTAGTAGTTATAGTAGCTTACAGCCTTTTTAGAAGTGGTGAAAGATTGGCGAGGAAGGTTGAAGGGGTGAATTTGATATTTTACTTCTTTTTATACTTAGTTATCAAAACTTAGTAACTCAAGAGAATTTCCTGCAAAATTCCAATGTCACCCTCAAATAAGGGTGGCTTTTAATGTGTTCCGGAATTTTTTCGCAAAAACTCGTTTTTAGCACCACAAAATTAGTAAAAAAAAGATGGTTTCCACACTTTCCCACGGATGGCCCAAAAAAGCCCTTTTTTAACATTACTCTTTAAACGCCACGCGGACTGATGGAGTGCTCTAAGCAGCTGCAGATGCAGCAGAACGGCTTTGGCCACTCCCAGTCATAAGCTAGGCAAACAGTGTGTCCAGTTATCCAGAAGTAATCTGCGTATCTATCTTAGAATTGCTAACTAAACAAACACTTTCATACACTGGGAGTTATAGATAATTCCAAGTGTGGAGAGTGTAACCTGTAGGTCGAGACTACCGAGCATGTGTTGTGTCACTGCCCTGCTCTCTCAACGAAAAGAGGATCCATACTGGGAGACTTCTGGCGTGGAGTAACTACCAAGTGTTATTCAAGACGTCCAAATAAACACACTAAAAAAAAAAAAAAATTCGTATGGCACGAATTTAGCACGGAGGTCAATTTTACAACTAAAACGCCTGGATTAAAAGTACGACTTATGAATTAAAGTGGCCACATTTGGGGGGGATGTTTTGAGGAGGGGATATAGGGTAAAGGTGCGTCCAGCACTTCTCCAGTATGTTTTTAATATGAGTTGTGAATAGTAATTTTCTATCCAGGGTAACTCCCAGATAGGATATTTCGTCCTAATAGTGATTGTTGACCTTGAATGGTTATTTTGATGTTAATTATACCCCTTCGTTTGGTGAAATAGATAGGTTGTGTTTTCCCCGTGTGTGTTTTTAGCCTCCAGTTGTCGTAAAATTGTATTTCCCTGTTAGTTTGCCGAGCAGGTCCGTCATTATGTCCGCCTCTTTCGAGGTGGCGAAAATAGCGGTGTCGTTAGCAAACAAACAGAGGGTTGTTCTGTGGTCAGTTGGTGGTGGTAGAGTTAACGAGGCTCTGTGCATCTAATAGTCATTCGACAGACGTGGCTTATTTCTTAAGTCAACCAATCAAAAAATTCGTACAATATTGCATGTAGTATAAAAGTTAAAGTTAGGTCGGACGGAGGTTTAAACTGTCAGAATCTCTGTACCTGAAAAGATCTGAAATTACGTTATATTTGAATGCTTTTTTAAAAATGGAATAGATGTTTTTTCTGAAATGAATTATGCATGGAGCGACAGAATGAAATTTTTACTAAATTCTGAAAATAAAATTAACCAATTTTAATTTGCTAATAAAGGGTACTTTGACACCGCCTCTGTGGTAATACAATGGGCCCATTCATGAGGCCTGAGTGCATGTGAACGCCAGCTCACCGCCCTCCAAACAGTCCAGATCCAGATCCACTTAGATATTTTCAGCAATCTCGACAGATGATTGATCCTTCTTCTTGAACATCAAAACTATCCTTAATACTCTGTTTTTAATCTTTTCTTTATAAAAAAACTGTTGCAAGTACGAAATTTTTTGTAAGAATATTTTATGTGGAATTTTGTGCTCCTCAATGTTTACCTCTATGATTTTTTAATATTTTGTGCCTTAAAAATTAGATAAAAAAAAATTTTTTGGAAGTTTGACATTTAGTTTTATGCAGAATTTTATATTTTTCGACTACTATACAAATTTTCACATAAGGATTATTTTATGCCAGCTTTCGCGGTTACTTTTTCTTTGGGGATTGGGCTACATGTATTGAACATAAATTAAAGTAAGTGCATAATAATTATTTTTTTAGCACTTAATACATATTTGCTATACTGGGCCTTTTAATGGACTCATTACTATTAAAATTAAAATTATTATTACAATATTCATATTAATTTAATCTAAGTGCATTTCATATCAACATTAATTATTCCACCATCTGTCTACATTATACACCTTCGAAAATTAAATACTAATTGCATCGGTAATTAAATAGAGAACGGCGGCGTGTGGCCGGAATGATAGAACAAGTGGCAATTATATGAATAATGAAATACTAAATACTTCTATTATCTTAACAAAAAAAAATAAAAGCGATTGATAATTATATGCATCTATTTTTTGGAATGTTATATGAGTAGATGCACCCTCAGCACGCGTCTCATTTAAATTTTTAAATTAAATTTACCGGTGCAGGTTATTTTTTGTCGATTTTAATTTAATGTACATCAGATTTCTAGGTGGCAGTTGAACGTATTGATTCTTTGAATATGACACCTTATGATGCTGATAACAGTTTTATTTTAATGTACCTGTTAAAACGTCCAGTAAAAAATAAATGATGTTAAAAAAATGGTTTTAAAATAAAAGATATTTTCCTTGTGTTTATTTTCGTTTGTCTTTTAAATGTACGGACAGGCTCTAACCGGTTCATTTTAACAATATCGAAAACCTAATAGTATGATACTGTCATTGATTGATTTCTCAAAATAATGTTGTGGATACGGGGTGGCCTCTTCGAGTTATTTTTGTGCAGTGGTACCTAAATCGATCACTACTGTTTCATAGAAATTTAGTAGATTTTTTTTACGATAACATCAGACAAGTAATTTATGTTAGGCAAACTGTTCTTGATAGTTTGGAGTATTTATTTCATTCCCTTTTTTTATTTATTTATTTATTTAATACAATAAACTATCTACACGAGAAATCCCAAATGAAACTTCTAAATTTTCAGTGCAATAAATTGTAAAATTTTACGAAAATACTTAAATAATATTTATAAAAACTAATATTGATAAATTAATGAATAAAAGAAGTAATATGATGTAATATAGGATACTTGCAGTTTGGGAAACCGGTACCCAGAGGACCTAAGTGTCCTAAACATTCGTGGCCTGAAAAATCAGGTATTGTTCGCGCTTAGAAAATTGTTTTGTGCAGTAATCTGCGAAAATCAAGAAAAAAGTAAAAATAATAGTAAGTAATAAGTAAGTTAAAATTGAATTACAGGAGACGAGCTGTCAAAATGGCATTTTTATATTTTAATAAATAAGGAATTGGCTAGAAATTAATAAAATGAAGCTTATTAATAGATAAACAATTCGCTAAAAAGTCAAGTTCGACACGCAATGATCTGAAGACCTTCTTGCCATCAATTTTGACTGTTAATGAACAATTGTACTCTGTATATTTCGATAATGCTTAAAATAATATCTTCACTTTTGCCCGTTTGTAAAATGTTTCATTTTGTCGATAGATCTTTTACCTAAAATTTATGTTTATCCTGGAAGAAAAATAAATTTTTAAGTAACCATAGGAATCAGTAAATAATTGTAAGTTCGATTTACTCCAACAAAACTTTGTTAATGATGATGAACTTACCATACACGATGCTCCAGAGTAGATCTAAGAAGAGAATTGTCTAATAGTAGGGGTAAACCTACAAGTAAATTATTTTTTAACTATTACAAAAATATTAAAATGAATTTAATTTAAATTGTACCCGAAATAATCAATAACGTATTGTTCGTAAAGTATGATCATATAAATTTCTTATGTTAACTTTCAAATAATCTTTTTTCATAATTATTAAAAATACTCAAACGAATTTAATATAAATTAAACCAGTAATAATCAAATGCATTACTCTTAAATTATGGTGATAATATTTTCTTAGGTAAATTATCAAGTGAGGTTTTTCAGGTCAAAATTACGCTCATTGTTACGTGAAAAATTCTACATAGAGTGGCACATAATAGCAATAAAACAATTAAGTGATATAGCTAATATTCAATTAATATTAAATCTCTCAGTGCAAAGAAATGAAACAAAACAGGTGACAAAGACCGTTGTTAAGTGAAGAAATTCTACATAGAGTGGAACATATTAGCATAACACCCGTAATAATCAAATGCATTACTCTTAAAGTATGGTCATAATATTTTCTCAGATAAATTATCAAGTAAAGTTTTTCAGGTAAAAATTGCGCTCGTTGATAAGTGAAAAATTCTACATCAAATTTTACACTAAAAATAGGGAGACCAGGTTACACGTAGAAAACAACAACCGACAGGGCCATGAACAAACTGGGAAAGGACCAAACGTACTGGGAAAGAAAAGCGAGGGGAAAAAATGAATTCCACAAAGAAATCGCAGCGATATATACTCTACCAGAACCAGAGACAGAGGAATCAGAAGACTTAGAAGAAGCAGAAGATTTGTAGAAGCAGAAATACAAAAAGAGGAGCACAAACACTCCACATCGCGACACAATGCAGTCAAGCATTTCACAAGTACCTACAGATATATACTCTACCAGAACCAGAAACGGAGGAATCAAAAGATTCAGAAGGAGAAGAAGAACATTTGTAGAAGCAGAAGCACAAAAAAAGTAGCATAAACATAAAATATCACGAACACTATGCGGCAACGCATTTTGCAAACACCTACACTGCAAATCCCCCACTACATACATCATGTGGCTCTCGCTGCTAACAACAAGCATGACCCAAATACAACCCAACATCGGAAACCGAGGCATCAGAAGACTCAGAAAAAGAAGACTCGAAGAATCAGGAACACAAAAAGAGGAGCATGGACACTCCATATCACGACACAATGATGCAACATATTTCATAAAAAGACTCAGAAGAGGCAGAAGTTCAGAATCAAAAACACAAAAAAGGGAGCTTAAACGCTCTCTTACGACACAATGCGGTACGCATCTCACAAATACACTTCCCATCCCACATTCCTTTACCATGCGCCATGTGGCTGTCGCTGCTGGCAACAAGCATGACCCTAATCCAGCGTGGACGTAGCAGGTCCAGCTGTACACCTGGGAGTGGCAGCAATGTCTACCGCACGCTGGCAAATCAATCAATCAATCAAAATAACAAAATAATTATCTATTCGATCAATAATTAAAACCTAATTAAAATATTTTATTTTTTAAGCGTGTAGAAGAATTTTAGAATGATAGTTCAGTTTCTCCAGGTGACTCCTGTTTTATTAAAAACTTTAAGATTTTGGTAAATAAATTCAATTTTAGAGATCTCTAGCACAACCACAACAAAGATAAAAAAAATACTCTGTAATATAAACCCTATTTTATGCAATTTTTAACAAGAATTTTCAACTTTTTAAATTTATTTAAAAAATTAAAGTTAATATTTTATATTTATTATAAGCTCTATTATTTTTTGTGTATATTAGGAAATTACCAAAATTGGGTACAAAGTTCGAAGGCATTTTAAACTATTTCTTTTGATTGTTGATGATCTGTTATTTAATTCTAGTGGTAAAGTTTGACTGGTGTGGACCAGTAGGTGGAAAGAAACTAACTTTTTTAAATAGGCGACGTTTCATTAGAACTTGTTGACTTCCTCATGACACACACATCTATGGCCTTAAAAATGTCAATAAATTCTAGACTACTTAAAAATGTTGTTTTCTTTCCACGTATAGATCTGTGCCCGTCAATCTTTACCAATAGAATTATAAGAATTATAAGATATATTATTAAAGACGGACACAGCTATACCAACTGGATTTTTCTAAACAATTTGTTCCCAACTGGCAAAACCAACAAAATTTATAATAAATAATTCGCTTCTTTAAAATTTAATCTCTCTGTATTTTCATTTTGTAAAGCATGTAAATATTCAAGAAATGATTATTTTATAAGAATATAATGAGGAATGAGAGTTATTTCTCTAACATTTTGTATAAGAACATAAATTGCCACACATATTGAATTTATACTTTATTTCCGAATTTTAGAGGTATGACTGATATCGGTATTTTTTATTATTTTTCCCTTGTTACTCTTTTCATTATTCCACAAGTAGTAGCGGGAACAAAAATGTATTTAATTTGAATAACTCAAGCATTTAATACAATAAGATAATCTAATGCGTGTCTTGCAATACCTTTCTCATAAATATAACTTACTGATTTGAAGCTGTTAATAATATTTAATGGCATTCATTATCTGTTAATCTATATATTTTATTATTTTAATTATCAATAATTCTATAAAAAATTCTTACAGCTGCAAATTTGCATATTTATGCAAAATATTTTCCAAATTATGAATTAATTAATAAATAATTATATTGATTGCAAATCCTGATTTTCAGGACTAATGTAGGTCGCAAATAATTTTAAAAGTTTGAATAAAAACCACAACAGATGCTCATGTAAGAGGTGCAGGATGTTTTAAAAAATATACCATGATACTTGTAAGGTTTTTTTAGTGAATCATGTGATACGTTTAAATAAAGAGTTTTAATTGCTTATGTCACCGGCCGTACTGTAAAAGTAATGGAAATAATTTTGAACATTTAAATATTAATTATGTCGAGACTATAGTAATAATGAGGAAATAGTAATATCAACAAATCTAGCAACTTATGTGACTTTTCGCCGTCTGCAGCTCTTACACTATACACAGTGTGTCCCACTTTTCAGGGTAACGCCGTCGTAGCTCTTCTTCTTCTTCTTCTAGCGGGGCGACGAAGGGTCGCCGCACTCAGGCCTTTTGGCCCATTGTGCTACCGCTACAAACTTATTGAATTTCCCCATTCAGGCCGGATTCTAACCCAAAGGCCAAGATCCTTCCTATAGGGGCATTCCTTATTTCCTCCAGCACCGGAAAACCAATGCCGAAGTGTTTGTGCCTCAAGTTCATAAGACTAGGGCAGGAAGTAAGGACGTGGATGGAAGTCTCCTCCTCGTCCCCGTAGAACCTGCAGTCGCGGTTATCAACCACCCCTATAGTGCTCAGGTGTTTTTTGAAAGAGCCGTGTCCAGTCAAGAGACTTACCACGATTCTGACCTGTGTCCTGCTTAGTCGCAGGATTTGTTCTGCTCGCTTCGGCAAGGGCCCTGAGATCAGGAGCCTCGCTTGCCGGAGTCCTGGGTAGGATGCCCAAAAGTCAAAGAACTGGGACCGTGTCCAGTTCTCCACTGACTTATTGGCACTTGATCTAGGGTAGCCGAGAGCAGGCTCCGGACCCAGTAGAGGCATCTGAGAGCCCCCTCTGGCCAGAGCGTCTGCCCGCTCGTTACCCTCGATGTTGCTGTGTCCAGGCACCCAGAGAAGCTTGACCCAGTTGGATGAGCCAAGTTCACAGAGTACCTGTTTACAGTTTTGAACCAGTTTTGACTTGGTCCGGACTGATGCAAGGGCCTTGAGGGCCGCCTGACTATTGCTACATATATATATGTGCTTGTTGGAATATTTCCTTCGAATATTCTCCTGTGCGCAGACCAAAATAGCAAAGATCTCGGTCTGGAATACCGTGGCGAATTTGCCCAGGGCATAAGAAAGTTCAGCTCTGGGCCTTTCACCGTATATCCCCGCTCCAGCACTTTCCTCAAACCTCGATCCGTCTGTAAACCAGACGATATCGGCAGGCCTGAGTATGTCCTCGAGTGGGTTCCAGTCTTCCTTTTTGAGGATGACAACTTTAAATGGTTCCGAGAAGGAGAAGGAAGGCACCATATCATCACTCCTGGCTTCCAGAAGTGAGTGAGTCCCTATCACGTCGGAAAGGAGCCTTGTGTGCCCTAATTGTTCTCCTCCGATTTTCCACTGACCACAGCACCTCAGCCTGTAGGCCGCTTTCCGAGCCTCGGCCTCAATCACTAAGTGAAGGGGCACGAGATCCAGAAGAACCTCCAGAGCTGCTGTGGGTGCCGTGCGTATTGCTCCTGTGACTCCCAAACAGGCGAGTCTTTGGAGTTGTGTTAGTTTCTCTTGAATGTATAGCCTGGTTACGGCAGGCCACCACACAACAGAAGCATACGTGATCATTGGTCTAACTATCACAGTATAGTACCACATTGTTACCCTGGGGTTTAACCCCCATGTTTTACCAAAGGTCCTTCTACATACCCAGAGGGTTGTAGTGGCCCTTTGTATTTGTCTCTCTATATTATTTTTCCAGGTCAGTTTAGAGTCCAGGATGACACCCAGATACTTCATTGTCCTGGAGATCCTTAGAGTCATGTCATAGGGTACAGGTTCGACGAAACCGTCTAGCCTGCGCCTCCTAGTGAAAATTACCAGTTCTGACTCTAAGGCTCTGGTCATTACACCATCTCTGTACGATCTGCAGGGCCCTTTGCAGGAGCCCGCTAACCGTATTTGGGAATTTTCCCGAGATGATAATTGCCAGGTCATCTGCGTAACCTTGAGCAAAAAGAGGACGCCTCCTTGTGGGCATCCTTTCCTTACTGAGACTTTTACTTCCGTTTCCTCATTGGCAGCTATAATTTGCCTTCCCGCTAACATGGCCCTCAACCATCTAATGAAGGTGTCATCGATGCCATGATAGGCAGCCACGGCGCAGATTGAATCGAAGGAGGTATTGTCAAATGCTCCTTCAATGTCAAGAAAAGCACCGGCTGCAAGTTCTTTGTGGTGCAGCGCCTTCTCGATCCTGGAAACGATCGGGTGAAGGGCCGTCTCCACTGACTTCCCGGCCTGGTAAGCGTGTTGCGATGGATGCAGAGGCGCTAGGGTCAGTGCCCCGTCTTTAACAAACCTTTCAACAAACCTCTCTAATGTTTTGAGCAGGAAGGATGTAAGGCTGATTGCTCTGTAGGAGTTGGCAGTATCGTACGATGTGCGTCCTGCTTTTGGTATGAAAACGACTTTGACGGCTCTCCAGGGTATGGGAATATACCCCATGGCCAGACGTAGCTCAGTTATTATTCAATTTCAACCTTTGGTAGAAGTATCAAAGACCTTTAGTATATCTTTTTTGAGTAAAACAAAAAAAAACTCATTTTAGCCATTGATGCGTATTTTTATTAAGAAAAAATATCGATTTTTTTAAAAGTCATATTAGGCATTTCTTTTCCGAAAATCTAGTGCAATATTATTGATCACCATGCACTAGAACCCCCATATCCTGAATTTTGATTTATGTTTTTCGAATTACGGCTCTGTGGTATCATCCTACAATGGTAATAAAACACACTGTTTTATTTGTCATCCAAACTATTTACGTGCCAATTACTTTATGTTTACTGTTACTGGCAGCCCGTTACCAAAAACCCCTATCATAACAGCTCTATCGCAGGGAAACTCTATAGATTATGAAATTGTAAGATACTTTTTCATACGGCAAAAGTTCGAAAAACGATACGGGCGGCTGGCAAAGGACTTTCAGTCTCACAGTGGCACGAATCGTGATTTTTTCGTTCAAAATTATCTAGAGCACTTCTTTCGCAACCGATCGGGATAATTTTTTTTTTAAATACTCGTTATTTAATTTCCAAAAAAGGATAGTCGGTTGTGCCTTCGAAGCGGACGGCTGGGTGCCTGAAACACTCCCACTATAAACGCAAAATTGCCGTGAAAAACTCCGTCAAATTTGATAAAAATTAGGTAAATTATAGCCCAAGAATTTACGCGCAAATTGATACCTCATATCAAAAGAACAAAGTTGAAATAGAATTAATATTTGAAAACAACTAATACAGTTTTGTGACCAGTGCTGTGTATTAAGAAACGAAAAGAGCGTAATTAAACAAACAACCCAAGACAGGCAAAAGCAAGATAAGTACCTCCTTTTTCATTTTTAAGTACCTTCCCAAACAAGTATATTTATATACAATTGGACTGTTTAGGCCCATCACCCTTGAAGAGTCGACATTGTCGACAAGTTTATGGCAATAAATTAAAGCATGGCATGATATCCCTCTGTAAACCTGTAAATTATTTTTTTAACCATTATAAAAATATTCAAAGGAATTTGATCTGTCTGTAAAGTATGGTCATATAAATTTCTTTTGTTAATCTTCAAATAATCTTTTTTCATAATTATTAAAAATACTCAGGCGAATTTAATATAAACTGAACCCGTAATAATCAAACGTATATGGTCATGATATTCTCTTAGGTAAAATATCAACTGAGGGTTTTCAGGTCGAAATTACGCTCATTGTCAAATGTAATAACTTAAAAATAAGTCAATAAACAATCCTTTCTAGCAAATTTACATATGAGTCTGGCCAGGGGCGTGCCCCATCAGGGTGACAGTGCACCGTGTGGAATTGAAGCAATTTAAGAATATAATGGGAATTTGGATGGAATTGGAGGCCATTGGCTTGGTTTCGGTGCCATTGGAATTTGGAAAGCCTTATCCATGCTATGAAAACATACAAATTGTTTATGCTTCTGGTGCGGCTAGGGTGGGACAGAAAGTTTATTAAAAAGTTTTAAAAGGTTAGGACCGTAATAGTGACAAGCAGGGGGTAAACGGGAGGTAGTAGCTCTCCGGAAAGCACAAGAATGATGTATCTACTGCGGAGCGCGGGAGCGAGGATACATTGGCTACTGGTGCGAGGGATCGACGGCGACGGGAATTGTCTGTGTGGAGCGTTGGGCCATCGTTGGAAGGAGAAAACATAGAAAACACATTCATTTTTGTGTGCCATCACTTGGTCTGGATACAGAGTGCGAAGGATACAGTTTTGAGTTAGGTGAGGGATGAGTGTTGATGCATACCTAGGGACGTGCGATTGACGATTTTGTGAGTGGTCATTGGTTTTGTATATGATCCAGAGCTAGGTGCAATGTTTTTGGTGTGGTGCTGTAGAGCGGATCAAAAGGAGAGGGGAATGGAGGGGAGGAGAGGTATCACAGAGAAGTGTTGTTGATCCTGACTTTTTGTTGGTGTCTAGTTTAATAGGAGTGTGTTTTGTGGTATTGCATATTTTTTGACATTGTGTGTGTTACAATATAGTGTTGTGAATCTGATTACATAATATTTTTCTTAAGTAAATTATCAAATGAGGTTTTTAGGTCAAAATTACGCTCGTTGATAAGTGAAAAGTTCTACATTAAATTCTACACTAAAAACAGGGAGACCAGGTTACACATGGGAATCACAAAAAGGATAGAAATGTACTCAATGAAGTACTGGGAACACGTCCAAAGAAGGGAACCAACACACCTACTGAAGAAAGTACTAACACTGAACAGCAGCAAACTTAAAATGGGGAGACCATGTTACACGCGGAAAACAACAATCGAAAGGATCATGAACAAACTGGGAAAGGACCAAACATACTGGGAAAGAAAAGCGAGGAAAGAATGAATTTCACAAAGAAATCGGAGCGATATATACTCTACCAGAATCAGAAACGGAGGAATCAGAAGCCTCAGAAGAAGAAGAAGACCTGTAGAAACAGAAGTACAAAAATAGTAGCACAGATAGCAGCGACACAACGTGGCAACATATCTCACAAGAAGACCCAGAATAGGCAGAAGCCCAGAACCAAAAATCCAAAAAAAGGGGGCTTAAACGCTCCCTCACGACATAATGCGGTAACGCATCTCACAAATACCTACACCTCCCATCCCACATTCCTTTACCATGCGCCATGTGGCTCTCGCTGCTGGCAACAAGCATGACCTTAGTCCAACCCAGCGTGGACGTAGCAGGCCCAGCGGTATAACTTGGGAGTGGCAGTAATGCCCACCGCACGCTGGTAAATCAATCAATCAATCAATCAATCAATCAATCAATCAATCGTTATTTAATTTCCAAAAAACCTAAGAGAGCCGATTTTTTAATTGTGCTAACCAAAATTATTGAGCTTAGCCAGAATGGTCATTTTTAATTTAAATCTTAATAAAAACTTACAAATAAAAATTTGTTTTCTTATTCAATTTACATAAATCTTGGTACTCGGGGGTTTCTGAGGTTGTTGATTTCGAAATTGTCATAAACCAACATGCAAGATAGCGGAATCAATGGCGGTAGTAAAATGCTAAAAAATTATGAAAAATGAAATATTTTTGTTAAAGTTTATGCCGAAATTAACTCTCTTTTTCTGGAAATTAAATAACGAGTCTTTAAAAAAAAATTATCCCGATGGGTTGCGAAATAAGTGCTCTAGATAATTTCGAAGGAAAAAATCACGATTCGTGCCACTGTGCGTCTGTCGAAAAAAATGTCGTAATTTTTATACCGCGACGAGGCAGTTCTCGATTAATTTTCATTAAAAATTATGAACTACACATGAATTAATCGAGAACCGCCATTTTTCATTGGCCTAAGTTCCAATAATATCAATCAAAATTATATCAAATTGGAGGCTACAATAATCAAAGCAGCGAAGCTAAATTTTTTTTCTATTTATAGAGTGGGTGTATAAAACGGTAAAAAAATGCGAACTGCCGTTTTCTGTTGGCCGTAGCTGCGGGAAATCGATATAAAAATTTAAGAATTTTGGTAGAAATCGATGTGGATCGGGTTCAATGTCAAGATCATTATTGACCAATTCCCGATATTATTTGCCTCCAGTTAACGAATCTCCAACCAAAGCCTCTACTGTCTATCAAACTCTTCAAGTGGCATTAAAAATAGCAAATGAATGTGAATCACCATATACCGAAGCCACATATGATCTCGCGAAAGCGATTATCAACGAGAAATCAGATTACAATGGAACATTTTTGAAACATTGCTCAGTCTTTCTCTGAATGCCCAAGTTGACCTGCAGTTTGCTCTTACTTTGTCAATATCCCCCGTTGAACTTTCTTTTTGTTACCCTAGAGGAGCACATCATAAGACCGAGAAGGCGACTCTACTTCGGCTGTTGGAAATGATAGTGGATTCTGAAGGCCCCAATTCTCCGGGTATTATAATCATTGATGGGTTTTTTTGCTATATTCTTTGAAAGATGGTGGTAGCACATACAGCGATATTTAAAGAAAGATACTTCGCCTCTTAGATAGTCATGAAGCGCAAGAAATTCATCAGGTGACGATGTATTTAATGTTTAAAACTACAATAATAAACCTGACAATTTAAATCCTTCTTTTATCATTACTGTATGTACAGAACCTTGAAATTCAATTCTAATTCCATTTAAATACATTCTCTGAGAGCCTGTGCTTACAGACAGCCTTAATTTTCTTCTTTTTTTTTGTCGCGGCGGAAATCATTTTTCTCAAATGTGAACTGGGAAAAATTTCAGTTCTTATTTTTTTCATCTTCTTAATGATATTTGGAATAGCTTGAAGTGGAGAACTGCCTCGCCGCGATGACTTGATCAGCCCTCAAAATAAAACAACATGCGAATGTAACCACCCGTAACTGAACTAGCAAAAAGTTCCGTTCGAATTTTCTTGTGGTCAAGAGACATCGAAACTACTCGATAATGAGCAGAACTGCCTCGCCGCGATGACCAGAATTTTGACCGGTGGCTATTTGTTATTATTTCGGTCTTTGTAACTTGGCGTATCAGTCAAAAGGGCAAATTGTTCCTCAACATATTTACTTTCCTCGACAAGAAGACAAAAGAAACTGCCGCGCTGCGAAAACCGACATGACCGGTTTTTCTTTACATGTTCAAAGCCGGATTTGAACCCTTTAGGATAGGTAAAAAGTTCCGTCACCCTGAACTTTTCTTCTCAGCTCTCCCAGAACTGATGAGAAATGCTGGAATTATCTTCGCTAAAGTAACTCGAAAATCTTGGTAACGGGCTGCCGTACTATGTGTTAAATACTTAACTGCATACAAATAATGACAATAATAATAATAACATTTTAAATCTAAGTATAACGTTGTTGAACTAGAATAGTCTAGTACCAAAATTTAGATGGTTGTAGATAATATATATTTGAAATCCGTAGGATATCTTGAGATACTTCAGTATGTAGTTTGTGATCCTAGAAAGTCCGTTTATGCTGTGGATTTATCAGTACCTAATAAAGGTCTATTATCGATGACTATTCGTAATATGAAATCGGATTTGAAGGAAACAACTACTCAGCGGGCAAATACCCCGACCTGCATTAAATTACACCTTCAAATAGTGATCAGTAACCAACTATCATTTGTCTGTTCCTAACCAGACATAGACCGGTTTCGAACTTGTTATGTTCTCATCAGTATGCCATAGGTTATGGAACAGACAAATGATAGTGGTCAACTTGCTAGTCTTATACAAACTGAATCAAATGAAGTGACGGTGAGAGGTAAACTCTCATATGGTCAGATGCTACTATACGTCGGACAAATGTCACTGACGTATAGCGACTTGCTTTTTTGCAAGTACCAAGAGTGGCGACCTCTAGCCTTAGTGGGCTATACTCACTGTTTATGAAATCGGATTTGAAGGAAACAACTACTCAGCGGGCAAATACCCCGACCTGCATTGAATTACACCTTCAAATCGTGATCAGTAACCAACTATCATTTGTCTGTTCCTAACCAGACCTAGACCGGTTTCGAACTTGTTATGTTCTCATCAGTATGCCATTGGTACTTGCAAAAAAGCAAGTCGCTATACGTCAGTGACATTTGTCCGACGTATAGTAGCATCTGACCATATGAGAGTTTACCTCTCACCGTCACTTCATTTGATTCAGTTTGTATAAGACTAGCAAGTTGACCACTATCATTTGTCTGTTCCATAACCTATGGCATACTGATGAGAACATAACAAGTTCGAAACCGGTCTATGTCTGGTTAGCAACAGACAAATGATAGTTGGTTACTGATCACGATTTGAAGGTGTAATTCAATGCAGGTCGGGGTATTTGCCCGCTGAGTAGTTGTTTCCTTCAAATCCGATTTCATAAACAGTGAGTATAGCCCACTAAGGCTAGAGGTCGCCGCTCTTGGTACTTGCAAAAAAGCAAGTCGCTATACGTCAGTGATATTCGTAATACTTACGACATCCCGAAATATCTCTGGTACGTCCTTACTATAAGTGCCGGTATATCCTTCAGGACGTCCCTAATACTACTTTCATCTGATGCCAAGTTGTGATACCGAGATGCCCAAAACATACATGATGCAAAACTTACATAAACATACATAAACACGTGTTAAACACGTAAACACGAGTTTTAACACGTGTAAACACATATTAAAACTATATGAAAGCCGCGTATTTCCGTGTACGAATAAACTCGAGATTAGCAGCCCAGAATATTTTTTGTTTCCGAGTCTTGATTAAAAAAATACTAACATCATTTGTAATATATGATTACTAATTCTGCTCACTCATATCACTAATTCCAATGTCAATACCATCAAAGTGATTTTTGGCTTCTATAATGGCTTAATTAATATAAATACCAGCTGGTAAATTTTAGACATTGAGTGATCGCAAACTGTTTGTGCTATAATAGAGACTTTAACCTTTTTAAACAAGGCAGAGTTCATAAAATAATAAATTGATAGTAATGCGTCTAATAATAAAGCAACTTAAGATTGACAAGTCTTTTCCCTTAACAAATGGCTTAAGATATTTCATAGTTTATTAAATATTCAAATTAACTAGCGCTGCTCATCAGAGAGCGCTTGCTCTGCCTACTGGGGATCAAGAAAGGCAGTTGCCGGTTTTTTTTTCTTGATATAGGAATCTGGACTGGGCTAGAGCAGATGAAGCCACCACGCTAAGTAGGATAATTAGGACTTCCATCTACTTATAATCTTGATATAACTGCACCTTGTCAACATTTTACTTGAAATTAAAAAAATACATATCACTTATATGAAGTTTTTTATTCCCTATCTAGCAGCTGCCTTTGTTATATAAGTCGCGTGGTCAATATACATAAAAGATTTTTGATCCCACTTTACGTTGTTAACTATAAATTTCTAATGAAATTTAAATGTTTCGTTTACAACTGTAATTGCGCTGTGGATTGACAGACGCGGGTTTTAATTTACTTGAATTGAAATTGATCTGAATATATTACAGTAAAGTTTATACTAATATCGCTTTTAATATTAAATAATTTCAGGTAATTAAATTTTTATCAAATGCTTGGGTTATATATATATTTTTTTTTATTTTTCAATATTGAGAAAATCTTGTGACGCTGTAAAAATTTTTACAATTAATTATTTGTTATTTATTTGCTTTCATCATGATTAGAGAATATTGTTTAGGGACTATGCAGATCACAACTTACACACTTTTTTATTCATTATGAAAATACCTACTCTAGATTGGGGCAACAATAAACAGAAAGTAGGTATTTTCATAATAAATAAAAAGTGTGTAAGTTGTGATTTGCATAATACTTAAATAATATTCTCTAATCATGTATTTGATTTGGAATTTATGGTAAATTTACACATTTTCATGTCTCCTGAGCACAAAAAAGTGATATTAAGAAAAAATACTGTTTGTCGTCTATAACCGCCATAGATCCCAAACCAATAAGTGGATTTTGCAAAATTTTTGCATCTTTATTGAGGACGGCCACATTAGTCTATTGTCTATGTATTGTAGAAAGGAACTAAAACGTTAAAGGGTTTTTATTATTTCTTATATTCAACTGACCCCAAAATATGAGAAAACCGCGGAGTGCTACCATTTAAAGGGATGCGTTTTTGAGATCGAAGTAAAAAAGTCGACTTTTCACATTTTTGAGTTTTGCTCGAAAACTATGCATTTTTCCTATAAACACGTCAATAGAAAAGTTGTAGAGAATTAAATTTTCAATCGAATTGGCACCTTCAGAAGTCAAATTTTTTTTTTCAGAAAAATACGCCCAAAAAACAAAACAAAAAACAGAAAGAAAAAATGCAATTTTTTATTTTAGCCTCTAACTTTTTTTCAGGTACATTTAGGCATAGACATTGCGGCATAAAAAAATGCTGGCGTTTTACCCGTTAAAATGAGATTTTGTAAAAAATTTTACGGTTAATAGCGACCGAGATATAGCGTTTCAAAGTTTACAACTTTTAACTTTTTTGCTAATTTTTACTATTTTTTTTTTCAAATTTCGTCCTGTAACTTTTTCTGAGTGAATTTAGGTATAGACATTATTATATTAAAGTGAAGGCTGACTTTACGCCCGTTGAAATGGAGGCTGGCAAAAGTCTCTACGACAAAGAGAAACCCAGATACAGCGTTTCGAAGATTGTTACTTTTATTAACTTTTTTCTAATTTTTACGTTCTTTTTTAAATTTCGGCCTATAACTTATTTCTCAAATACTTTAAGTACAGATATTGCTACATTGAATGTACTCGCAGCATTCTTGTTTAAATGGTCTGCAATAGAAGGTTAACCCATCTTAAAGTGTTGTTTTATATCCTTATTATCCATTATCCATTTTTTGTTATATCTCGGTCATTATTAATCGTAAACATTTTTACAAAATCTCATTTTTTTTGTGCAGCAATGTCTATGCCTAAATGTACTCGAAAAAAAGTTACGGGCTAAAATAAATAAAAAATTGCATTTTTGGTTTTTTTTGTTTTGTTTTTTGGATTTATTTTTCTACTTCTGAAGGTGCTATTTCGATTGGAAATTTAATTCTTTACAACTTTTCTATTGACGTGTTTATAGGAAAAATGCATAGTTTTCGAGCAAAACTCAAAAATGTGAAAAGTGGACCTTTTTACTTCGATCTCAAAAACGCACCTCTTTAAATGGTAGCACTCTGCGGTTTTCTCATATTTTGGGGTCAATTGAACATAAAAAACAATAAAAACCCCTTAACGTTTTAGTTCCTTTCAACCTTCTTTTTTTGGACATAGGCAATAGCCTACATCTCGCAAAATCGGTTCTAGTGTAACTGTGTGATAAATGATCACCTGATAACCTCTAAAAGCGGGTCAAAACAGCAGAAAATGATATTTCTTCCTAAGACTGCTTTATCAATTTTAATTAAATTTAGACGTGGATGGCCCCTTAGTACTATGCAGCTCTAGAAAAATAGCATATTTAGGTGAATTCTGTAGTAATAATAATAATAATTTTTTGGATCCTAAAAATATTACATTTTATAGACATGTCAAAAGAAGAGAAATAGCCTTCAGCTATACAGTGAATATAAAGGTATAATGGTAAAATATGATACAATTAAAAAATGGTAAAGGACGTACAATACATTCAGTGACAAACTTACATTTATTTGTTAAATTTACATAACTATACACTAGAAAATGCTTGCATTTTGAACAATGTGCTGGTAGAATTTCTTATTATACAATATAATAGCAGTTTTCGGTTAGAATTCCTTTAAGCTTATTTTTAAATTATTATTATTTATTGGAAGTGACTTGGTAACGTGTTGAATAAACTAGTGTCTACGGAATTATTTTTTTGGAGTCTGTGCTGAGGTGTTAAGAGTATGTTCATTTCGAGTGTTATGTTGATGTATCTCTTCATATGTGGTATATTTGTTTATATTTTGTTTGATATAGAGAATATTCTAATACACTATAATGGAAAACGTCGACATTATCCTTAATGATACGAAGAGTGGTCGGCAACTATCATCCCATTTGGTATTTACTATTTTATATTGCAGATTTCTGGATGATAAATACTATTTGTAAATGATTATGTGACGTGCTGCACATATTATTGTTTTCGCAAAATTACATAGTTTTTACTATGTAATTTTGTGAATATAATAGTACCTGTGGATGTAGAAGAAAATAGTGAAATAAATGTAAGTATTTTATGGTTGGTCTTGAGCAGGAGCGCAAACATACAGGGTGTTCAAGAAATAAAAATGTAAAATTTGCGAAAATAAACTTGTTGGTCCATTGGAGAACCAATTATCTATCAAATATAGCGGCCTAGTAATGAGGTAATAATAACAATAATAAGCACTGTGAATTTGTAAAATGCCCGTAACATAAACAGATTCGTCATGTAATTATAATTATCTTCCTGGAATAAAGTCCGAAGTTTCTGAATAAAAAATTATTAATATTATTAAGTAGGTATTCTTTTTTGTTAAATATAAATTAGTTAAAAGTATTTAAATTATTCCCAACGTAAATACAATTCCATTATGGAATTAAGTATAAGAGCCGAATCATAATCCGAAATAATAAGCTAGGTAGTTAGACGACTCAAATTAATTTGAATGCGTCTTGTGAAATGGACAAATCAAACGGATTTTTGATTAATAAAAATGATTTTTCTTCTTAAAAGAGTGAAATTTTGCGGAAATTTCAACAGAATCGGAAAGCTTGATCCGCACTGACTATTTTATGTTATAGGTTTATAGGGTAGAATTGTATGAAATTAGAAACTTAAATCCTACGTAAAAATTAGCAAATATTCTTTAATATCATTATAACTGCAAGTGGAATATATCTGTTAAATTTTATTTAATAAATACAAAATAATTTTTTTAACTACATTGTATATACTTTATGTATCTACCTTGAATTACTATACTAATTCCATATCAAAGATAGTTACTACATAGTTCTAAATCCGGCAGCGTGATATACTAGTAGCTTGTATAAATATTTTCATGATGAAAATAGATATACCCCATATTTTTTAGAAATAAAACAACACTAACAATAACTTTTGACATAATACACAAAGATACTTATAACTAATTAATATATAACCCTAAAACTTGCATTTTTGCTCGCACAAGCATTACAAAATTTTGATTGTTGGCACGGAAAAAAACGAAGGGGTGAAGTGAAAGTTAGAGTTTAAAGAATTAGGGATTTTTATAATTTATTGGTTATAAAACTTTCTGTGAGATTCTGTCAAATTTTCCAACAAACTCTATCAAAATTTATACTGACGGCTCGAAAACTGCAGATATGTTAAGTGGAGCTTCCTATGTTCCTTCCACTCAATTCGAATATTCCTTCACTATAAATCCCGTATTCAGTATTTTTTTCGGCAGAGGCAGCAGCTATTTCTCGAGCTGTAGAATGGGCAATCTCTAAACAATATAACCAAGTCGTCGTTTGCACCGATTCTCAATCGGTTTTAAAAAAGTTAAATAATTTTCCTGGAGCTAACTGCATATACCCTAACCATTTTAATATCAATATCATGGAAAAATTGGCTATGGCATCGACTCAGAATATCAAATTTCATTTTTTCAAATTCAAATATAGCAGGAAATAACAAAGCTGATAATATAGCAAGGCACACCAACGCTGTTATGGCTGAAAAGGAAACTTCTACAGTATTCTCTGATTTTTATCCTGTCGTAAAAAAAAAACTTTTAGTAAAATGGAACCTTCAATGGCAAGAATATGGAAAACTATCCAACACGTATTATTTTAAAATCCATCCAAGTATCCCGTCTTCACAATGGTTTAAAAATGGTCAACTTAGTAGAAAAACTATCTCGACTATGAGCAGAATTAAACTTAACCATGGCAGATTTCCCGCCCACTTGCATAAAATCGGTATACGAGAAGACCCACTCTGCCTCTGTGGCGAAATTGGAGATATTAACCACTTAATTTTCAATTGCCCTTTAACGGATATAAACTCTAAAATCCTTATCAGATATCTGAATGAAAATGGGTTTCCTTTACCTGTATGGTTACCATATCTCTCTAAACTTAATTGTATGAAACATCTTTCCTCCTTTTTTATTAATTGTAATATAGACATCTAGTTAACCTCCTATAAAATCGTTGTTTTTTTCCTAATGTTTATTAATCCCTCTGAACCGTGGTCCACCTTGTACGTTTATAAAAAAAAATGCCCTGAAAGGCCCCTGGGCGAGAAGCGTGTCCTCTTCATCTAATTCCCTATTACCAATCCTGAGTGAGTGAGTACGAATGACGTTTCAGTTGTGCGTAGGAGTAGTAAAAAATTTTTGTTTTGTTTTTTTTTTCATATATTATAATAATCGGTCATAATAACTTTATTTATATCTATTATTTGTCAATTACTTTTTACTTAAAATACTATATATTTTTTGATATATTCGTGGCCAAAACATCGAGCTTGTAGGGCCATATTTAGAAGGAAAAAAAAATTATTGGTCTGAATGGAATTTAGAGACGAAAAGGGACAAAAGAACAAAAAGGTAAAAAAAAAACAAATGGAACACATATAAAAAGAATAGAAAGGATTTGAGATTATAAAGTTAAAATAAAGATCAAAAATGTTATTGTATAGGAAAATATGGCTAGGGTAGAAGTTGCCAGCAAATAGGCAGTCTGGTATAGTAGGGGGTGTCTGATATCGAAAAGTATTGCTTTATGCTCTATTCATTGAATTATTTTGCGGGTTAGCTGACTATCGTCCAGTTTGAATTCGTAGAATTTTTATGAAATTTCTTGGACATAGTCCGCTAGTGGAGCTATGTCGTGGTAATATGCGTATAAATCTGAGGGTGTCTGTCTAGGCCAGAGATGAGGCGCATACATTCGTATTCCAACACTCTAAATCACCATACCGGCTTCGCGTATGTGATTGCCAGCCTGATCACCATTGTGTACAACAGATTTTTATTTTGTCTGTTTAGTCTGCTACCCCTGGCCAGGAGCATGTACAGACTTCTGGGCATGGTGTAGACTTTCTGTATGGTTTCGTTTGATGTGCGTGTTGAACGTCAGTCTTTTGTCCAGGTTAATCCCCAGATACTTCATGCACCGTTTGATTGGAATTTTTTGCTCCACGATCGAACTTGGCGTTAATATGCGGTTCTCTGTAAACCGGCGCATGAAGATAATAGACTCGGATTTCTCGGCGTTGATCCGAATCTTCCACTTGTCGTAATACGCCGTGGCCGAGCCAGGTGTGCCTTCAGCAGCATGTTTACCGCGTTATGTGAATGCGCGATGACCGTATCGTTGGCGTACTTAGCAAAATTAGTATTCGGGAACTCCGGGAAGTCGAAGACGTAGTACAAGTTGTACAGCTTTGGTGACGGGCACGACCCCTGGGGGACGCCCGCGCGAATAACCCGCCGCGCTGATAGTTTGTTGTGATAGTTTGTTGTTGTTTGATTGCGAGCCAAAACTTTAACCGCTGCGCCACCACGTGTCATTGCCGAATATGTGAATGAAGGATATATAGCTAGATTTAAACAAACTCTTTACTAAGGGTTGCCTGAAGTACGGGATAAGATGGCGGCTGGCAACCCTACATTTTCCATTTCGCTAAATATTATCTACGGAATGGCATGCCATTTTTTATGAAAAAATGTGACGGTAGTTTATTGAAATTATTGTTCATTATTTTATTTAATTGTCGCTAGTAGTGCCGGGTTTCTGATAGGCAACCCGACCGTTTCATCAAAGGTACAATACTAGTAGCTCGTATAAAAATTTTCATGATGAAAAGTTGACGGAATGTATCACGCGGCCGGATCTCTGACTAATAGTTCAAAATTAATATAGATGCGAGCGCTCGAACAAAATAAATACGAATAGTGCCACCGTGACAATCTATAGTTGAAGTAATCTTAATAGTGAGCCGTTATGAGGGGCGAGAGGAATAAAATTGGCGGCAACTAGATATCCCGTCTTTACTACACTTTTACATGAAGTTAGAGAGAAATATAACTGTCATTCGATGTCGTCTATCTGACGTGACCTATGGGCGTAAACTTATGAGTCTGTTGTTTAACCCAGGACCGCAATTGGAGAACCTGCAGTCGAGCTTATGCTGTCGGGGTGAAGATATAATTCGATAATTACTTTATATTTCTTCATTTGGTAATGTGTTTTTGAAAATAATTTTAGTAAGTTTTGTTACCAATTCATAGCAGTGTTTTGGGGGATATTGTAAGTGTAATGTGATAAAAAGTAAACGAGCGAACAATATAGTTAAATCCGGCTCTGCGCTCTGCACCCCTTGCCTCTCAACGTCGCTCACAAATGCGATTGCTTCAACTATACCAACCGTCTGGGTTGGGTAGTCATAAAACTCCCACTAGTTGAATCTTCTGCGAAACTTGTACAAAATTTATCCAAAAATCGATGAAAGGCTACAACATCGAGATTGGCTCATTTTACCTTTTTCATTTTAGACGTACTAAATTAATTACGGCACACATTGGGCTACTGTGAACCGTAGCAATTGGAGAGCAGGAAGGCCAAGATAGAGTATAAAACAAGCTAAAAACATACTCTTCGCCAATTTACTGAGCTTTTTATATAAATGTTACACATTCTATAGGATAATAATGTTAGTTTTTGGACATCCTAAATTTTGTGATACCATCTTTGTTGTGAAAAAAATTATATGAAAAAAAAAATATGAAAAAAAACATCCAAGCTGTGTGGGATTCGAACACACGATCTTTGGATTGTAAGGCAAAACTTTAGCTACTGCACCACCACATTTCGCAAGATTTCTATTTAAATTCAAGTGACAAAAATTAAGAGAATATATATTTTTTAAATTAAATAATTAATAACAAGAAACGTGACCGTCGGACGGACAGACGGGCGGACAGACGGGCGGACAGACGGACGGACAGACGGACGGACAGACGGACGGACAGACGGACGGACAGACGGACGGACAGACGGACGGACAGACGGACGGACAGACGGACGGACAGACGGACGGACAGACGGACGGACAGACGGACGGACAGACGGACGGACAAACGGACGGGCGAACAGACGGACATTTTGAAAGTTGTTCAGAATTCGTTCACTAACACAATGATATGAAAATTTTTTCTCTACGAGCGATATTTACGATTTTAGAAATGTGCCGATCAAATACAATATACTCTTCGTTCTTGCGAAGAGTATAATAATGAAAGTAAGGACCTACTTTCACAGCAGATTTATAGGGCCTGGTGAAGCTCAGCCAAGTGCAGAGAGTTGCCTGCCTAAGCATAACAGGAGCTATGCGAACAACGCCGACGAGAGCAATGGAGGTAATGCTGTGTTTGCCACCACTGGATTTACATCTAGGAGAAGTGGCCTTAATAACAATGGCACGCCTCAAGTCCGTTGGCCTACAACCAAATGTAGGCTGTGGGGAGACCAGAAGTCGCCTGTGGAACGAGGCTGTCAGGAAGACGCCTCTTCTACAGGCATGCACAGATGGCATCTCTCCCCGATTTGTCTTTGATAGACCCTACACAATACAGACAAACAGTGAAAACGAGACCGCTGGTGAAGGTGTGATTAACATTTTCACAGACGGATCAAGGAAGAAGGAGGGGGCAGGATGTGGAATATATTCCAGAAGCCTGCAAATCCAATATAAATGGACTATGGATGAGCGAGCCAGCATAGTACAAACTGAACTGGCGGGCATAACCATAGCCGCAAAAGAGATTGTCCGCAGACAAACTACGGGCAAAACAATCAGGATCTACACAGACTGTAGACAATCACTACTAGCCCTGAGAAGTTACAAAATAACCACAGGAGCAGTATGGGAATGTCATCAAGCACTTGTGGGTGCCTCCAGTACGAACAACATCTCGGTATGCTGGGTGAAAGGACACGCACAGTGCAGTGGCAACAAAAAAGCCGACAAACTGGCCAAGAAGGCAGCGGGCCAACTTATTTTTGGACCAGGCCCGGCCAGTCTGTTACCGATTACGGCGATAATACAATTAATTAAGGAGAACACCCACAACGAATTTAAGAAGCTGTGGGATGAAACAAGCAGCTGTCAGCTTGCTAGGGAACTACTCACGTATCCCAACAAGAAAACAGCAATGGACTACCTGGCAATGACCAGAAGGAATCTACGTTTTATAACAGGAATCCAGACTGGACACTGTCCGCTAAGGAAACATCTATACAATATGAGATTAAGCGAAACACCTCTTTGCAGAGGTTGTGAACAAGAAGATGAGACGGTTCAACACATACTCTGTGACTGTTCAGCCGTCTCATCAATTAGAGAATCCATCTTGGGAGAGCGTTGGCCTACCTTGGCCAATGTAAGGGAGATGCCCCTAGGCAACATCACCACCTACTTCGAAAGAATAGGTTGGCTGGAGGCCTAGGCGAGTGTCTGCCTAGAGGGAGGATGTACAAGGGGTCCAATGGGGCCTAAGTGCTGTGGTTTTTGACCACCCTCCTGCTAATTCCATACTCCATACTCCATAGGGCCTGGTGTAACTAAATGTCTAGGGGCTTAACGAAACTTAAAAATAAACAAATATAAAAAAATTAATAATAAAAGACTTGCAGAATTTATTGACTGTTCAGATGGAAAAAACTCATTGAAAAAATCCGCTGCAGGTAGTGGAATACAAAAGGAAAGTGATTATGCCGAGTCGCTGAATTTATTATAACATTTTTAATTTGGGTTTTAAAAGTTATGATTGTTTTAAACAGTTTTAATAAATGTTTGAAATTTGAGAGTAATTAAGTAAGTAATTTAAAAAAAAATTCGACAAGCAAAATATGACAAAGTAGAACTAAGAAAAAGGTAAACAGAAAAATTGAGAAAAGTTAGAGCAAATAGTTGATAAAAGTTATAAAGGTTAGTGTGGTTACATGTGTAGAAGCTAGACAGGAGACTTCTACAAAGGATGGAAAAAATCGAGTAATATTGATGAACCACTTTCAATAAAAGGTCACTAAAAATAACGAAATTTTATTGCACAATGTTTCGTGACATTTTTCTGAAAACGGTTGTTCAGTTTTTTTAAATTATTTTTTGCGGTATTATTAAAATAACATAGGACGGAATGGATTAATATAAGTACCACATTATACAAAGTGGACTAAATTCGGTAGGACTTGACGTTTTCTTTAAAACTGCGAGGCAGAAAAAAAAAACCGATGTAAATTTTTTATGCTCGAGGTTCTGGATTATTATTATACAACCAATCGTTTTTTCAGAAATGGAGCCTAACTGTCAAATTTATGCTACGCACTAAAGTCGATCTCTTGTACGGTCCCTCGTTACTTGATTTCATTTTATCCCCAATGGGCATAGAATCTTGCAGAAAATGTTATATCGATTTTGATTTTTACGTTCATTGGGTATATTTTGTATATAAGCGGGGACCGGAAAGTGAGGGTAGAGAGAAGCACGGTCATTTTATAAAGGTGGGAACTTTTTTGCCTTTCAATTCAAAACATCTCTTAATGAGTAAATTCCAACATTTCAAAAATACTATGATTTATTTCTTCTAAAAAGCCTAGTTTGTATGAACTTCATTGTATGTATGAAACTGAACTCAATATCATTTGATTAATTCTTTTGCTAGACAATAAAATCTACATTAAATATAAACTATATTTTCCACTATAACTGAATAAAATCTTACCAACTCGTAACAGTGGTCATAAAATGACATAATACAGAATTATATATTTAAAATTTCAGCACATTTTAATAATATGCTGGTCATAAAGACAAACGATTTTTTTAACGAGGACACAAAAACTGAATGGTAATTGACAGCTTGACGAACGGAATGAAATTATTAGTAAATGTCAACAAGTTAAGACACCACTTTGTAGTTTTAATGAATTGACCGATTACTAAAATTATAAAAATTACTAAAGATAACCACGCTACTTTTCACGTACCTATATAATAAGGTGCTATAACAAGATTGTCATTACATAACTTTGTATAAATATTTACCAGATGCAGTGAATATCTGGCACGTCGCACTTATTTTGAACGTAGCCTACGGTCATTTAATGTTATCCAGCAGCGGGTACAATTTTCCAAAGTTTAAAATTGAGATTTTAAAAATCTCGAGGTTCTATTCTTTTAGAATATTTTTCTAAAATATGGATTTGGCTGCTGTAGTATTTTATAACACAATTAGTATAAACACATTCCTTGTACTAAGGCCAATCACCAACTTCATAATTGCTTGAGTAAGACTGATACCCTATAAAAGTTTTCCAAACCCTCACGATATCGTTGTACTACTGTACCCAGAAATAAAAAATATGCAAAATTTAAATATACAGGGTGGGGCAATAATAGTGCGTCGGACTTCGATATATCGGGTTCTACGATAGCTAGAAATTAAAAAAAAATACAAGTAAACTAGATGAAAAAGTTTAAAACCAGAAATTATTTTCGAATATACAGGGTGAGCCAAAACGAAATTACAGGATCAAGTGCCTTATTCTTAATGGAATGCTATGTATATCAGAACATTTTTTGAAGCTTCTTTCTAAACTCTATTAATTCCTATATTTTTATTGACTCTCTCCGAACCACTTATACAGGGTGTTTCATTAAGAATTGGACACACGCCAACTGGAGAATCCTTAGTCCAAAATATGAAGATTTAGCTAAAAACACTTAGATAAAATGTGCCTTCTTACTGAGATACAAGGTGTCAAAGTTGTAAATTTTTTTTCTTTTTTTTTGCAATATCTCAACTACCTCTTAACCGATCTTCTCCCATTTTGGTAAGGAGACTTTTTTAAGCCAAGAAACAACAATTTATGTATCACATCACGCTAGTCCGTGGAGGGCGCCTCATATACTATACCTGATGATGAATATTTTTCATCGGAACATTTAGAGGTCATTTCAAGGCATTTTGAAATCATTTTGAGGTCAAATTGAGAAAAGCGACTAAAAAATCTGGAAAAAATGCTTACATGGGTTTTTTGGGTCGCTGACCTCGAATCCGTGGTTGGCTGGACTCTATCATATCGGATTCAATTTTTTACAATATTTTTTCTCAGTTTGACCTTCAAATGACCCTTGAAGGTCAAACTGAGAAAAAATTTTGTAAAAAATTGAAAAATGTATGTTTATGTTTCTGAGGTCGTTGAATTCAAATCGGCTGTTATTTTTATCCTTCAAGAACATCTAGAGGTCATTTCAAATGTATTTTGAGATCATTTTGAGGTCAAATTAAGAAAAAGCGGCTAAAAAATCTGGAAAAAAGCTTGCATGGGTTTTTTGGGTCGCTGACCTCGAATCCATGGTTGGATGGGCTCTATCACATCAGATTCAAGGTCATTTGAAGTTCAAACTTAGAAAAAGTGGTGTAAAAATTTGAAAAAAATTGATGTTTATGTTTTTGGGATCACTGAGTTCAATTTATACCTAAAATTTTGCAGTTTCTTGGTTTTCAACATTCTTGTTTTAATTTGATCATGATATGGCCTTAAAGAAACTTTGAGTTGAAACAACGACAAAATTGAACCAGTGATCCCAAAAACAAAAACGTAAATTTTTTCAAATTTTTTACGCCACTTTTTCTCAATTTGACCTTCAAATGAATCCGATGTGATAGAGTCCAGCGAACCACGGATTCGAGCCCAGCGACCCATGTAAGCATTTTTCCAGATTTTTTAGCCGCTTTTTCTCAATTTGACCTCAAAATGCCTTGAAATGACCTCTAGATGTACTTGAGGATAAAAATAACAACGGATTTGAATTCAGCGACCTCAGAAAACTAAACATAAATTTTTTCAAATTTTTTACAACACTTTTTCTCATTTTGACCTTCAAATTACCAAGAATCTGACGTGATGAAGCTTAACCAACCTCGGATTCGGAATCAGCGACCAAAAAAAACCTATGTATACTCTGGTGAAGTGTGATGATTTTTCTCAGATCAAATGTTGACCTGTGTTATTTAATGTTTAATATAAGTAATTTTAAGAGGATCGTAATTCGAAAACCAAAAATCAAAATATGTGATTTCTCAAAAAATCGACCCTTTTATTCTTAATAAAAATGCACGCCACTGACTGAAATAAGTTTTGTTTTACTAAAAAAAAGATCTTTGATACCGATCCAAATTTGGTTGAAATTGAATGACCAATAACTGAGTTACGAGGGTGTTTCCACTTGAAATGGGTCTAAATAAGGTGGTGATTTCAATTTTAAAATCTTGAAAAACAAGCAAATCATATGTAATTGCCGCCGGTTATACATATTTAACCAGTTAATATCTTGGAGCTTATATGATATTCGGTTGTCTCCTAATTCCGTATATAAGACGTAAGTCTTGTAATTTTTGTATGCGTCTGATCTCAGTGCCGTCCAAACAGGGTCCACAAACACTATCACAATGACTAAATTGCGACAACACAAGGAACTCGCATAATTTTTTGTTGATATCACGATTTAGGAAATAACGCTGTGCATATATCGTTTTAAGCGAAGCATATGCTTTTTGTAATATGTTCTTTAAACCGAAGTCTATGGTCAATTATCAGACTCGGATTTTTGATATGATTTGTAAAAGGTATTAAGTCATTTCCAATACGCAAAACTAGGTCATTCTGAATATTATTTCTTAAATTTTCACTACAGAATGATATAGCACAGGATTAACTAGGATTTATTTTCAAGAAGTGGTAAAAATAGCTTCTAAATCTTTATTAATCAGTTGGTTTGATTAATGTAAGTCATTCAAGTTGAAGGAACAATATAACTGAGTATCATCTGCGTAAAAATGATATTGACAAAGGTTTATTAATTCACAGAAAGTTGACGTGTAAACTGTGTATAAAATTGGACCTGTCATACTCCCTTGAGGAACACCTGTTATAGTTATTAAGGTACCAAGGGTGTTATAAGGATAATAACGCACCGAGGTCGGCAGGGTACAATCTCGAGGGCCTCTGGCCCGAGGGAATGTACGTCGACCGAGGGCGTCATTATCCTATAACACCCGTGGTGCCTTCAACGTTTAATGTCCTGCAAGTCTGTTATTTAATTCGAATTTTTTTTTTTTGACATTTACGATTTATTAATTTGACATCTATTATGTTCAGAACGATTTGATTTAAAAGAGAGTAAAAATCAAAATTGTTTGTAAACGCCGCCATTGCATAGCAACGCATTTTGTTTGTCAATAACGCTATCATAATTTGCTTGTTTTGGGTTGTATTATAATTTTATAATGCCCTAGGGCGTTATAGATATTCATAACGCCCTAGGGCGTTATTTTTAATTTAATGTATCTCAAAATAGGGTGGTTATTGTAAAATAACAGACTTGTAGGACATTAAAACATTACATGGTTCTGATGTGTTATTGTGGAATTGAACTTGCTAAAGCCTATACGTTAAAAAAGAAGATAGCAGTGCGCATGTATTGTCATTAAATCCGATAAATATTAAAATGGTATGGTTTATCATATCAAATGCTTTGAATAATCTAATAAAATTAAAATACTAATTTTACTTTCATCACTAGCTTTAATAATGTCATCTCTTATATCTAAGAGAGCTGTAGCACAACTATATCCCTGTCTAAATCCTGATTGTTCAGCAGGTAATTATTGTTGGAGTTTGGGTGTACTCTTATTTGTAACTCCATATTCTTTTCAAATACTTTGGACAATACAGGTAAGATACTTTTCGATCTAAGATGACTAAATTCAGTCGGATTGCTAACTTTCGGCAGAGGAATGACTTTAACTAGTTTCCATGCCAAGGGAAAATATTCAGTCCTTATATATTCGTTTATGATGTGTGTGACAAAAGGGATTATAAAGTTCTTGGAACAATTTGACAGAACAACCTGGCTGTGGAGGGAGCTCAAACTACAGGTTTATATTTTTTGTTCATTGCCTCTATCGGTAGTATTTTAAAACTTTTGATAACTTTGTCGAATATATTTTGACTTTAGACATATATACAAGAATTGGGGAAACACAGCGTTGAATTTTCTATTAAATATTCCCAAAGTTCTTTTATATATATTATTATGCATACAACTATAGCTCATTATTATGCAATCAGAAGTGATTTGGAAATCGTTAGTTAAAGTTGGGTCGGCATTAAGTACATATAGATACAACTTTTGCCCTTTTATATCACAAATACCTAGATTATGTTCTCTCGTGATTTCATTAAATTACAATAAGATTATTAAGTTATTCCCGGGAGTTTATTTATTGGCGTAGGACCATAAATACGGGTTAGACGTGCGCTTGGCTCTATAAATCATTGTCCAAGCAGGTTATCCACCGAGGCTTATATTGTATTCCTCGCGCAGAAGCTACTATATGGTGTTTATTCACTGGTTGTTTGTTATTACAAGCTTCGTAATTTAAGATTCCATATACTGATTTTTATTTGGTGTAAACTGTGACTTATAGCCTTATAGCAGTTTTTTCAGAAGGTTATTCATGAATTAAGTAATAAACCATAATGTGACTAATATAATATCACGTAAAATTACTCTTCATAAATATGTTCCATTTGGATTATATAAATAAAGCCAGTCTAAGTTATAAAAATTGTAGTTGAGATTTTTCGAAATACTCAAACAGTGTAATTGTCAGCTATAATATCCATAGAGCGTTTGATAATTACGAAATAATTCCTTTTAGGATCTCCGAATGCTCGTTGTTTGCCCGACGCTATAGAAGGAGACCTGTTACCTAAAAATAATGTGCTTGGGGAAGTTGTGACAAAATTATGAATTATTTATCAACGCTGGAGAGACATTGGCTTAGAATTTTCTTTTGCAAATCAAGAATGTGTCTGTCAAAAAATTATTTTTAAATTATTGAACTATTAAAACTTCATAATAATATTTATTCACCAAAGAATTAGAATAAAATGTAATATATAAATAAAATAAATAAACTTAGAAAATCCTGAAAGGAAAACCTGACGAGAATTAAATTGCACATGATCTGTCGGTCTGTAACTAGTTTTGTGCGCATGATTCCTCGGAACAGTTTATGATATTGACTTGAAAAGTAGACCTCTATATAATAAGATCTGGAACTTTACTATATATTGATCTTATTCTATTGACAAGTTGATGGGTAATAGGGTAGATATGTAAACCAAGCAAGTAAGCGCCCAAAGCCCCAAAATTTTTTTGCCATCAGCCACTTCCACTGTCACCCTCCATTGCCATTCCTTCCACATTATTGAAGGATGTAAAAAATATAGATTGTGATTTAGTGTGTGTTTAAGAAATACAGGCACAATTTCGTCTTCATCAGCCATTACCTGTCCCTTTAATAATGGAGTGGAGGTAGTAGTGGGGGACTTGGATACGAAATGCACTCCAAGCAATGGTACCATAATATAAGGTTAGATTAAAGCAAATTAGGTGATCTATATCAAAAATCTCTTTAAAATTATCCTTTAAGGTATTTAAATTTGGAAAGGAGTACTCTTAATATTTTAACTAAAAAATCGACAGCTACGGAAAGCGGCTGGAACTTCCCCACCCGATGGATCTTTGAATCCGAAAATAGCTCTAAACAATACAGTGTCTCCCAGGATAGATGTAACAAGAGGTGAAATGGACCAAAAATTTTGAAATTTTGGAATGGTATTTGGGGATTGAGTCCTGCTTATTGTAAAACTAAAGTATACCAAAAATGACTTGATTTGGTGTTCTACAGGGTGTTTTATAAGCAAAGTTGTAAAAATCACCACTAATAAAGTACCTTTATTTTTCAAAATATGAAAAACTTCCACTAAGAAAAGTTATTTAGAATGCAATTTTATACCTCTATACCAAACAGGAATATAAAATTATTTTTTTGAAACTTCCCATTTTTTGCGAATTAAGAGTTGAATTCATATTTAAAGTTGTGTAGGAGCAAATGTTAATCATCTCAAAAAGTAGGCTATTGGTAAATAAAAAAATTGAATATACGAGATTTAAGAAGGTATAATGCTAATCGAACTAATTGTAAGACAAGAAACAATTACTAACAGAAGATTAATGAGGCTTAAAAATTATAACAAGTAATAAATGTCAAAAACATAACAGATTCACAAACAAATTAATTATTAACCAATACAAAACAGTGTTTACAATTTTTTTATTATTCGACGTAGCTACCACCCACATCCACACACATTTCGATCCTTCGCCTGAAGTCTTTAAAACTGTTTCGAATATGATCTAACGGTATGGAGTTTACGGCATTTGTAATTCTCTGCTTCAATACTGCTACATCGTTAGGAAATGGTTCAGCGTAAACCAACTGCTTAAGGCGATCCCATAAAAAGAAATCCAATATTGATAGGTCTGGCGATCTCGCCGGCCACTTGATCGGTCCATTCCTGGCAATCTAATTTTCTCCAAAATTGAAACTCAACCACCGATTAATCATTTCTGTGTAGTGGCCAGGGCAACCATCATGTTGAAAATGAACTAAAGGCATATCTCTTAAAATATTTAAATGTTCTTCAGAAAATCTTTCAAGAAGCTGTAAATAAGTGTGCTAGTTTAACCTTCCCTCAATGAAATAAGGTCCAATAACTCCAACGTGATAAGAAACGGCACACCACACATTCACTTTTTTATAATATTGTCTTCTACAATGAATTCTAAAATTTGGATTTTCAGAAGCCCAAAACCGACAATTCTGAGATGAAACAAAACCATTGGTTGTGAATGTGGATTCATCTGAGAATATTATGAAATGATGAAAAAATCTCTCTTCCATGATTTTTTCTCCAATGGTCAAACAAAAATCCAACCTACGGCCGTCATCTCCCTCTTCAAGCGTATGTTTATAATTTGCTTTATGTGCCCTAATTTTCTTTACCTTGTAAATTCTTTGGAGTTCAGACTTGCTAATATTAATAAGAGCTGATCTCTCTCTTAGTGACATCCTAGGATTCTCTATAACAGAGGCATGAGCTATAATAGCCCCAACATTGTCTTCATCATATGCTTTTATTTTTCTTTTCATGTTAAGAACACTACCTGTAGCCAGAAACTTTTTAATTATTCTCATCTCATAGCCTGAGTACGTGACAAAGCAGTGTTTGGAAATTAAATTGGCTTATCACTTCTCTTAGCAAGTTTTCACCGCCAATTCCGTAGCATTGCACAATATAAATTTTTTCACGCACGGTGAGTAACCTTTTCACTTAATTCTCTATGCTCGTTAATTTGAAGCGGAAATTAAGGATAATATTGACTACGTTTGACAGATATAATAAATGATAAATGTGTATCCACTGCCTTTCTCATAGCCTACTTTTAGCTTCTACATAACTTTAAACATTAATTCACAAAAAATAATTTCTATGCAGTTTTAATTGAATGGTTCAAAATAAAATTTAATGAAAAAATGGGAAGTTTCAAAAAATAATTTTATATTCCTGAAATTTGGTATAGAGGTATAAAATTGAAAAGTTATTTAAACTTTTCTTAGTGGAATTTTTTCATATTTTGAAAAATAAAGGTACCTTATTAGTTGTGATTTTTACAACTTTGCTTATAAAACACCCTGTAGAACACCAAATCAAGTCATTTTTGATACACTTTAGTTTTACAACAAGCAGAACTCAATCCCCAAATACCATTCCAAAATTCCAAAATTTTTGGTCCATTACACCTCTTGTTACATCTATCCTGGGACACACTGTATGAACGATCTCATTTAATTATATTTTTTTATTCATTTTTCAAAACCACATAATTCTTTGTGGACAGCTCTGCCAGCTGTGGCCGGTGAAATGTTCATAGTGGACCGCTTCAATTTGAGCTGATAAATATTATTTTTATCTTCTGGCCCCGACCGATTTTTCACTAAATCGGTCGAGGAAGGTTGTTGTTTGGTTGCTTGTCACTAATATCAGATGTCAAACTGACATATGCCAAAAGGTTTCAGAAGAAGATGGCAGTTGTCAAATTTTTTTGTGGCTAAACTTTGTTAGTTCTAAATGTGTCAAACTGACAGCTGTCACAAATTTTGGTTCTAAACTTTGCTGGGGGATTTTATTTTTTGACAGTTGTTGAATACTTCGGATTTTTGAATATGTTAAAATTTTTTGGGTTGCCATTGCCGGAAATTTTTCCGGCATTGTACCGGAAATGGATTCAAATTTCTCAGACTCTTAATGTCACTGTCACTTTTAATAGTTTTGAGCAAAAAACTTTCTTTGGGCCCAGTTGAGGGCCGTCCGTAACCACACGGACTCCTTATGGGTTGTGTAGGCCTTACACAGCTATCACTAACTTTAACTACACTTTTTTCTCGAAATATCACAACTTGTATGACGTCTTCAGATAAAACACGTATATTATTTGCACGCTTTAACACACTAGTCTACCGAACGTTAGGTTAGACTATAATACCTTACACAAGAAGCGTGACTCTATAAATTTTTATTTTATTTTTTAATTTTTTTCACGGAAACCAAATCGAAAGGGTGCAAGTGTGATATATCGTTGAAATCGGAAATTTTACTGTCTTTCAATGGTTCGATTACAAATTGTATGTAATCCTAAAATAAACAACTTGTTGTGTCAAAACGTTAATGAACGTAATCCGATCTCACCCAAAACCTTTTCAGATCTTCTGGAGCACCAAAGAAACCCTCATGCAAAGTTTCATCGAAATCCGTTTAGTAGTTTCGCCGCTATCATGCTAACATACGTACACACATACACAGGCATTTTTCAAAAATCACTTCTTTAGGATCCTGGGACCTCAAAACGTAAAAATTTGATGTTAATCTCAATTTTAGATTTTGGACCAATTTTAGTAAACTCCCACAATTTTATTGTAGGAAGGTATTATGTGTTTATTCCAATTAAGGTGGCAATCATGCTTTACTCCAAGATATTTTATTGATATGATGGATGTTAGTTAAATATTAGTGTCATTATAATTAATGTTGATAGTCGAAGTTTGGAACTTTATGAGCTTAAATAGCAAATGGTAAGTAGTATGTTTTAGCTATATTTATTGTTTTATTATAACTAGTCTGCATTCTCGATATCTGATTTTAAGTTATTCAAATTTTTTCCTTTATAACACCAAATTGTGTCGTCGGCAAAACTAATCACTTTCCCTGGAAGAGGAATCATAAATAAGGCATTGGCATGTAATATATATAATATTGGCCCCATTACGGTACCTTGAGGGACCCTGCAAGATACTGGTTCCATATTGCTTATTATATTGCAAAACTTGACGCATGGTATCTTATCACTCAAATAGCTCAAATTGTAATAAGTTCCCATTAAACCCGCTCCCCCCCAGAGCCGCTAATAGGTTTGAATAACTAACAGTATCAAATGCTTCTGTTAAAATGATTATTGCATCTTTTGTTGATCTAACCTCTACTATTTGTCAGACAGTAAGTTGTCATTCTCTGTTTCAAGATTTTTTCGAAGATTATTGGTAAAGTTGACAAAAAAAATATTGGTGTATAATTTGACGCATCAAGTTTATCAATAGACTTGTGTAACGGCTTAATAACAGCTGTTTTAAACGCTTTTGTATCATAATTAATAATAATTTAGGATATAAATTATGGGCGGTACAAGGAAGTCAATACATTATCTCACTATGCGTAAATCTCAACGTTTCTGCCCGTGATAACAAGTGGTAAGTAACTATCCTAGATTAGTTTTCAGCTTAATGTTTTTTTTGGCACACGTGATTAGAAATGGATGGATTTGACAGGAATAATCAGGATTGTTAAAGCTTTGATATCCTCAAAGTTAAATCATTGCAGTATCATCAAACAAATAGTGTAAAACGCCTTCGTTTTATTTCATTGTAGCTAATTGTAGGTTAATAATATCTCTTTTTTAGCGTTTTTTGGGATCTCATTAAAAGGTGTCGCAGATGATTCTAAACATACAGAAAAAAATCGGCAGCTACTGGAAGCGGCTGGAACCTCCCCACCCGGTGAATCTTTGAAGCCGAAAAGAGCACTAAACAATATGAACGATCTCATTTAATTATATTTATTAAGTTGAAATATTTTTTTCGTATTAAATCAGAAAAAAGTCTTTCGTTCGGTGGGATTTGGACCTAAGAACTTGAGTGTTAAATTTATAGTCTGCACAACATTAACATTTTATTCAATGTTTTTAATACAAATATATGCTTCATCGGATCCTAGCCCGGGGCCAGCCAGACAACCACGGTGAACACCGCCGTGGCGACTGTGAGGATGGACGGGGTAGGTCCGGTTTGGCTTGGAGAAAAATAGAAAAGTAGCTCCTGTCTTCTGCAGGCAGGCAGACTAGGTTAAAATTATAATGTGTCCACATGGACCTAAAATGAATATAAAAATAAACACAATTCTATAAAAACGTTCGTAGGCAAGAGCACTTAATAATTTTGATTATTGATACGGGAAAGAACTAAACGAAAAAACCTGTTCGTTGGTAATGGGATGGATGGCAGGGATGGCCATCTTTGGAAAAAACCATATAACTCTTGGTGGACAGCTTCCCTGCCAGATGTAGCCAGGGTAGTGTTCATGGTGGATCGTTTAAGTTTGAGTTGGTATATTTTGTCTTATCTTTTGGCCTCGACCAATTTTTCACTAAATCGGTCGGGGAAGTGATAGCTGTCAAATTTTTGGTTCCAATGTTTCTCTGGGGACTTTGGTTTTTAAAAAATGTTTAGGTTGGTACCAATGTCTTAAATTGTTTTTAGGTTATGTAGTACTATTTTTAGGTTACGTTGCCGGAAGAATTTCCGGCGGGATGCCGGAAGTAGCGGAAATAGTTTTTAAAATATAATGTCACTGCCACTTTTAAAGTTTTATTGGAAAAAACTCACCGAATGCGTTCCGGTGGGGTTGCTTACACTTGTAGGGCTTGTAAGCGGTTCAGGATGGCCTCTCACACCATCCGTGGGCTTTATAAACGTCGAAAAAACTTGTAATTTCTCGATGCACTTGACACGTCAAAAATACTCAGCATACAGTCTGCACGCTTTAACACACTAGCAGAGAACTTATACCACAAATGGACCCGTAGTATTTTTTGGGAATTTTCCTTTGAGTCCATTTAATAAAATTTGACATTTTTCTGAAAATTTGACATTTTTCTGATAAGTAATATTTTTAGGAAAATTTGACATTTTTCTGAAGTGACATTTTTCTGAAGTGACATTTCTCCGAAACTTTGACATTTTTTCGTAAATTTGACATTTCTCTGAAGTGACATTACTCCGAAAATTTGACAATTTTCAAACATTTGACATTTATCTGAAAGGTGACATTTTTCTGAAAGGTGACATTTCTTCGAAAATTTGACGTTTTTTCGAAAATTTGACATTTTTCTGAAGTGACATTTTTCCGAAAATTTGACATTTCCTGAATTTTTGACATTTTCCTGAATTTTTGACATTTTTCTGAAAAGTGACATTTCTCTGAAAATTTGACATTTTTTCGAAAATTTGACATTTTTCTGAAGTGACATTACTCCGAAAATTTGACAATTTTCAAACATTTGGCATTTTTCTGAAAGGTGACATTTATTCGAAAATTTGACGTTTTTTCGAAAATATGACATTTTTCTGAAAAGTGACATTTTTCTGAAAATTTGACATATTTCTGAAAAGTGACATTTCTCTGAAAATTTAACATTTTTTCGAAAATTTGACATTTTTCCGAAAATTTGACATTTTCCTGAATTTTTGACATTTTTCTGAAAAGTGACATTTCTTTGAAAATTTGACATTTTTTCGAAAATTTGACATTTTTCTGAAGTGACATTACTCCGAAAATTTGACAATTTTCAAACATTTGGCATTTTTCTGAAAGGTGACATTTCTTCGAAAATTTGACGTTTTTTCGAAAATTTGACATTTTTCTGAAAAGTGACATTTTTCTGAAAATTTGACATATTTCTGAAAAGTGACATTTCCCTGAAAATTTAACATTTTTTCGAAAATTTGACATTTTTTAAAAATCTGACATTTTTCTGAAAAGTGACATTTCTCCGAAAATTTGATATTTCTTGGAAATTAAAAAAAAAAAAATTTCGTGACTCGTCTTGTAGAAATATTTTTTTGATATCATCAGTTCGCCTGTTATAAGAATTTTATGCTTTTACGACGTCATCAGAACGTAGGTGTATTTCTAATTCACTCGTATTCCATCCATCTACAATATTTCCACCTACGTTTCAAACTTTAATTGGATGTTTCCAATAGTTAAGTCGATATCTGCACCAGTTTCTAAGAATTTTTCTTATTTGTGACGTCTCGTGTGACGTAGGTGTATTATTAATTCACTCGTAATCCGTCCGTCTACAATATTTATACCTACGTTTCAAATTTCAGTTCGATATCTTCAACCGTTCCCGAGTTATCAGCCGAAATCACTGAATACCTCTGTCATTATTAGAATATCACCCTGTACATTGCACTGCTTTGAGGACAAAACAAGTGAAATTTTTGTTTTTTAATTTTTTTCACGGAAACCAAATCGAAAAAGTGCAAGTGTGATATATCGTTGAAATCGGAATTTTTACTGCTTTTCAATGGTTCAATTACAAATTGTAAGTAATCATAAAATAAACAACTTGTTGTGCCAAAACGGCACTAAACGTAATCCGATCTCAACCAAAACCTTTTCAGATCTTCTGGAGCACTAAAGAAACCCTCATGCAAAGTTTCATCCAAATCCGTTTAGTAGCTTCGCCGCTATCGTGCTAACAGACATACACACACACACACACACACACACACACACACACACACACACACACACACACACACACATACACACACACAGACATTTTTCAAAAACAACTTTTTTGGGTTCCTGGGACCTCAAAACGTAAAGATTTGATGTCATCTCAATTTTCGATTTTGGACTAATTGTAGTAACCTCCCACAATTTTTTTGTGGGGAGGTTAAAACACGGATAACGTTTTGAATTATTCGACTCACAGAACTCCAAGAGATATTGTTACCACTTTTGACTATGCGGCCGTAGAGTCGCTCAAGCATAAACCTACTGCTGGTAGCTTCGTACTATCGCCCACTAGAGCGAGTGCGTGAATCAAATATCCAAACCTGCGGTTCCTCTCGTACTGAGATAGATTAATATCGCAATGACGGATCGTCAGTAGTGTAAAACTATCCTGTCTCACGTAATCTGTAATCAAAAAACGCCGCCAAAATTCTGAATTTATAATGCTTTTAAAATGACTCCATAATGTAGGAAAAATATTTAAAAACAATTATGATAGCAATGGCACATTCTGGAAAAATTATCAGGGGTATTGTGCAGTGGCGGCTGGTGAAATTTCAATATTTTTTTTCTCGTCTGTGGCGCATGGGACCCATACGAAACTTGGGAAATAACATCTAGAGAAGCACTTCTCTAATGACTTCTAAAAAATTTTGAAAAAGCAGTTTGCGAAAAAATTTTTGAAAATTCGCTAGCCTCCCCTGGGTCTATTGTTTACTTTTATTTTTTTTTGTCATATGCATTTGACTTTTCATAAAAATGCATCGACAGATTTTGGAGTTTGTGAAAATATTTTCATTACTAACTGAGATACAACGAATTGAAATATTGTAATTTGTTAAATTGTAAATTACAAAATTTCAGTTCATTGTATTTCAGTTAGTAATGAAAATATTTTCACAAACTCTAAAATCTGTCGATGCATTTTTATGAAAAGTCAAATGCATATGACAAAAAATAATAAAAGTAAACAGGGGTCCCTAGACCCAGGGAAGGCTAGCAAATTTTCAAAAATTTTTTCGCAAACTGCTTTTTCAAAATTTTTTAGGGGTCATTAGAGAAGTGCTTCTCTAGATGTTATTTCCCAAATTTCGTATGGGTCCCATGCGCCACAGACGAGAAAAAAAATATTGAAATTTCACCAGCCGCCGCTGGTATTGTGTTAAACTTATAATTATTAAAAATGTTGAAGTAACATATCTTTTAAAATAAATAATAAGCACCACTTCAGAAGCAAATGAAATAGATGATGATTCCTCTGATGGATCAAGTTTAGGCTCTTTTATTTATCAATTAATTCCAGCACAGTAGCGCAGTGGACGAAAGAGTTGTATATTAATAATAATAATAATAATAATAATAATAATAATACAACTTTATTTTAAACAACCATATTACAAAGATAAAATCAAATAACAATGAGTTGAACAGCGTTTAAAGGAACATAAGGTCTGACTTTATGACATGAGAACAAAATGTGAAATTTTTTTTTAACAAATAACTATTATAAATGTGCTCTCTTATACTCCAGAAATTCTTTTATATTATACGGTTCAATTTCTAGCAAATCAAAGAGTTCCCCCTTTATTGTATTATATTATTTATGTTTTTTACTCTGTTTGATAGGGTATTGAAATATCTCATACTGGTATAACAAAGACCATTCTCTATCATGCTTAACCTGTGATTAGGGAAACTTTAATTATTATGTCTTGTGTAATAGCTGCGGATTACCTCATGTTGTTCATTACTTTTGTATTTAAAATTAAATATTAAGCATACAAAGATGTATATTGCAGCAATAATTAGAAATTTATTTTTCTTGAAGAAGCCTCTGCAAGACTCTTTTAAAGGAATGTTATTCATACAACGTACAGCTTTTCTTTGTACTAGTAATAATTTATTTATTTCCGCAGCAGCTGCACTGCCCCGAAATATTATACCAAATCTTAGTTGTGATAGAAAGCATGCATACCATATCTCTAGTAGTGTTTCATATGTAACATTTTTAACCACCCATACTGTAGGTGACACTGTTTATTTTTTTTCAGTAATTCTGATATATATTGCGTCTAGCATAAAGTGATGTCTGTAATTATTGGCACCTAGAAATTTTGTTGCTGATGTAAAATTTACATTATCATTATTGATTATGGTATTTAATGGAAAAGTTCTTGTTGATCTATTAGTTTTAAAAATTATAGAATTGGTTATTGATTATGGTATTTAATGGAAAAGTTCTTGTTGATCTATTAGTTTTAAAAATTATAGAATTGGTCTTTTCATTATTGATAATTAAATTAATTTCTAATTGCAATCTTTGAACCATACCAATGGAAAAATTGGCTTCAAATATTAATTGCGAGAAATCGTTAGCTCTTATCACTAAGGTGGTTGGACATCGATGGCTGTACCTTGGAAACAATTAGTGAATTCATATATTTAAGATCTTTAAACAACAGCTCAAACATCGTAAGTGACGTAATCAAACGATGAGTTCTACTGGCCAATAGATGCTTGTACAGTCTTATAAAATACGTATCATCATCAAGTTAGTCAAGAAAGATACTAATTAGACCTGTACATACTTATGGCTCAGAATCTCACGAAAAAATATGAGGCCCTCTTAGGTGCGAAATAAAGATTTTGAAGAAAATATTTGGTGCTACAAACGATAACAACGGGTTGCAGCACAGACGCTGAGATGCACGTGCAACGTTTAGATCCAAATAGCACCCTGTTGAAGATATTCACTAGGAGAGGCCCAGTGGGTAAGCAAGCAGTAGGAAGACCGAGTCTACGATACTTAGAAGATGTAGTATAAGATCTTAAGACGACTGGAATAAGGAGATGGAGAATGCTGACGGAAGACAGGAACGAATGGAGAGGAATATTAGAAGTGAAGGCCCGCTACGGGCTGTAGTTACAAATGATGATGATGACTATTAGCTTGCCACTACTACGTGTGAAATGCCCTGTAGATTTAAAAATAATTTTAAAATATGCCTCTCTTAGTCTCCCACAATTTTTATCCCGGACTTTTTTTTCAAATTTCAAACGACGTGCTATTGACTCTTCCTGTACGAGATCTTATTAAGTGGCTTAGGAATAGAATATGCTAATATAAGACCATTTTAAAACAGTCTCAATTAATTTGCTCTAAGCATCAATGACTTTTTCAAATTATTATCTCCATTACAAAGTTAACTATTTCTCCGAAGTAACAGCAAAGAAATATGTGATAAATAATTGCATGGGAAACATATTTAAGTAGTAGTAAAGCACGCCGGTGGGTATTCGAAGCTCTATTATTAAGCATATTTTTCACGCAGAATTAATATCCGCGTATACAAGAAGCTCTGAGTATAACCTTTCATAAAGCAATTAAAATAATTTAAAGTAGCAAAGCAAAGCGTGCAATTAACAACACACATGAGACAAATAAATAAATTATTGAAAACCACGTAAACAGATTTGCGTGTAGCTTGTGTGTAATTATTATTATTTAGCAATTTCATACCTAAGGGCATGCCTCAACTATTCTAGTATTTGCAGAAATTATACTCTTATAAGAAAATAATGGGTTAGCTAGAGCTAAAGGAAACGGTAAATTGATTAATTGTCTCATAGGTAATAGTGCAGTACCTAGAGGTAAAATATATATAAAATTTAGGAATAATCTCATATGTAATTATACTTTTCTTTATGGGTTATTAGGGTAGTAAAGTAAAAGGTATCATCTTCAGTTTTTGCATGGTCCCGACACTTACACTTACCCCCAAGGAGTGGAAACCACCCCTAAATTTAGATATTTAATATTTGAAAAAGTATTGCCGACTTATTTCTGACATGTAAGATATTTATATTTTTGGAATAACCGATTACGAATCTGAAGTCAAAACTAACAAATTCATAATGACGGCAATGGTAAGTGTCATAGTTTCTAAAATATTCAATATTTAAACTGTATACTACTCATCCTATAAACGTCCGGATGCCATATATGAACACAAGTATCTTCGAAACTACTAACCCTACATAAATATAAAGAAAAACAAATTAATTCTTAGTTTATAAGCTTTATTCTTGATGTTCACCAGTTTCGCCAAAACTAATATTTATTAAGACATTTGCAAAAAAAAAATTTACGGTTTTTCGTAAACCCCTTTAGTTTAAAATCCAGTTTTCTTCTAAAACAAGTTCTGAAAATGGACCAAAAAAATTGGGTGTCTAGGTCAAACTAACGAAAAACAGTAATGACAACATCAGTGGCTCGTAACATGACAAGCTGATGAGGCAAGGTTCTAGATACCCAGATAAGTATAGGTACCTAGTTAGGTCCGTTAAGGAATTATCTACTTCGTCAGTTGAATAAATTTGTAAAAAATAATATAGTTTATAAATTACGAATTAGGTGCAGATTTACTGCAAATTGACTGGTGAGTGGTAAAGCACTGCCTAACCTGCCTCATGGGACATGCCGCTACCGGAGAATATATTTTTTGGCTACTTACATTTAAAAAATGGCACGACAGTTGAGAGAGAAAGGAGGGCAGCTAGTAGCATCGTCAGATCCTCGGTTAAAACCTCCCTCCTTTGACGGTCAAAGCTTATGGACAACTTATAAGAGACAGTTCGAGGCAGCGGCATCTGCGAATAACTGAGATAATAAGGAAAAGGCTATAGCATGAGTTTTAGCACTGAGAGGCCAAGCCTCAGAGTTACTTCAGACTATCCCAGTGGAAAAACAAAGGGACTATAAAGTTTTGAAACTGGAATTGGACTTGAGATATGGCGACCAACGCCTCGCTCAGGTATACCAGGCCCAGCTGAAATCACGAATGCAAAGGGCTGGGGAAAGCTTACAAGAATTCGAAGCTGCAATAGAGGGACTGGCACACCTGGCATATCTAAGTGCAAAGAGAGAATTTTAGGAACAATTAGCCGTGGTGATCTTTTTAGATGGTATAAGGGACAAAGAAGTCAGGCGTGTTCTTAGAATATCGCGGCATCAAAGTATTAGCGAAGATTTGAAGTAGAGGCTGCCTATAGAGACAGACACCCTGCGGTGAGAAGTGCTTGCTGTGACAATTGAAGAGTCACATTCGCACTAAGAGGACATGGTCACTATACTGAGGGATGTGCTTAAAATGATGAGAGAGTTATTGGCAAAATCGGATTTTTCGACGAAACAGGACAAACAGTGGAGCAAAACCAATTGGAGGTTTCCAATGCCATCAGTGTGGCAAATTAGAGCATATTAAGCGAGAATGTCGACAGCAAAGCCCTGAGAAGGTAAATGATGCAATTGTCGTGTTGGGACAAAAAGAATCTGGAGGCTATGCTGATAAACTTGCACATAATGGTAAAGTAATTGCTGATGAGTTTTTCAAGGAAGCAGGGCAACCAACAAGGTAGTGAAAAGCCAAGTTAGTTATAGCTGCGGAACACTAGATTATGTAAAACGAGATTGTCGACATCGAGTCCTGAGAGGGTAAATTCAGCAGTTCTTGATGAGTTGCAACAGAAGAATTTTAGAATAGAACATGGACCTGAAAAATTTCGTAAGAATGCAGATGCTTTTCCAGAGAACCATGCAAGGAAGATTGCAAGTGCTGCCATCATGTGGAAAAATTGCAAGATATGGTAAAAGTTAGCACTGTCAAGATAGAGATTCCACATGATCGGACAAAGGAAGTTTTAAGACAAGAGCAACTGAGTGATGCAGAAATTGGACTTATATTACGAGCAAAGGAAAAAGGAACCCGACCAGAATGGAAGGATGTTTCAAACAAGGGAGTAGGATTCAAGGCTTTATGGTTGCAAGAGTATTGATAGGGTATTGAAGAGAGCATGGGAGAGCCCGGATGGAATGCAAGTTGCTATGCGTCTAATGATTCCCAGGTGTCGTGTACCAAAAGATGTTTTTATTAAATATATTTGACGAGGCTGTCAAATAGGAAATATTCATAACCATTTTTGATACAAAATTTATAGAATACTTAATTAGCAAATGACCCATAAAAATAAACATTAGTAGAAAAGCCTAATAAGTAGCTCATTTCCAAATTTGAGATAGGAAATCAAATTCAATCTCATTAATGTATTTAATTCATTAAAAATTTCAGTAAGTATATAAACAATTCACTATAGCTATAAATGTAAAGTTATGGCAATTACTAATTAATAACATTAAACAATATTAAAAACATTAAACAATAACATGAGCTTGTTTAAAGTCTACACTCTAAGTATATCGTAAATCTAGCGTACCATAGATGGCGCACTAGACTATTCTTACTTTTTCCGACTTGTTATACTCTACAATTTTCAGTGTAAGAAACCATACAACTAAAAGTGTTAGGAGAGCTGGTTGAAGCTCATTGCTACGCTAGATTTACTATTTACATTTGACACGACGCGTGGATTTTATCAGAAGTTAGTAATCTGCATTCGCAGTTTCTGTGGTGACTTGAAATAGTAGAACTTAAAACATTTACTTCTGACCAATCTTTACCACCTTCCATAGATGGCACTATTAGTGCCTAGTGGTCACACCACAAGAAATTTATGAAGTATTGGTTGAAGCGTTTGTATTTTCATTCTTTCCCTACCGAGTAGCACTGATGAGCCTGTGAAGGCGAAACATGGCTGCCACCTTTGAGAAATGAATGGCTATGCAATTGGCTTCAATCATCTAGTCTAACATTCTAAGTATATCTGAAATCTGCGATGATCAATTGTAACGGGGAGTCTAGTCGGGTCCATCCAGAGTCTAGTGGCCCTTAGTTGTGACCATCGGGTGGTCGTGATTAAGCACATTGTATCTGTCATAACTTCTTTGTTTTCTTATGCTATAGAAATAATAAAAAATCATTTGAAAACCTAATTAATTGTCCTTCAATTTGGTCATTAACATTCTTGATTAAGTGCCATAGTTTCTGAGATAGTTAACATTTACACCAAACAATTCGTCTTATAAACATTCGGACGCCAGCTTATTAGCTTTCCTATTTATCTATAGCATGTTTTCGTTTAATGCTATACTTTTCGAGTGATTTGGCTAAAATCGTTTTGAAATGCCTCTTTTTTCAAGCTAGAATCCTAATTTTCAAGTCATTACTTAAAGACTATCAATTTATATATAAAGTTGAGCACAATCTCCTCAAAAATTTCATTCTTTTTCAGCTCTAAAGTTTTTTTTAAGTACCACCCTCTGAAAAGGTTACCTCCTGTAAATTAGCAAGCTCCCGCATAATATAGAAACTTTTCTTTCAAGCATTTACTATCAAGTTGCCAAAAATAAACGGAATCTAATTCATATAACATTGTTCCTCTAGTTACTTTACTATAATGGTTTATTTAGAATTGATGGGACTTGGCAAATAAACGAAACAAAATTCAACATCCGTTAATTTTTTCTTTCGAATTTCCTAGTTACCGATAATTAGCAATTAGATTTTCCTGGTAAAACAAGCAGTTATAACATTATAACTAATTTAGTGTCTATCCTGGTTATTTTAAATGGCGTCGTTCATTTAATGTCAACAGCAAAAGTTATATGTTTATGAACATGTTTTTTCGAGTGTTTTTTAAGTATAGAAATTAATATAATGAAATCGTTAGTAAAGTCAAATGGGTACACCCCACATGTCGCTTAATGCAATGGGTAATGAATGAATACTTGAATTTTGGTTCGTTAAATATTCAAAACAAGAAAAAACAAATTAATAAATATGAAAGTAATAAGCAACAACAATAAATCATTGTTAATAATAAAATGCACCAATTTTTTTACAATTAATTGTTTTTTATTTATTTGCTTTTATCATGTTTAGAGAATATTATTTAGGTATTATGCAAATCACAACTTACACACTTTTTTATTTATTATGAAAATACCTACTTTCTGTATATTGTTGCCCTAATCTGGGCACGCTAATATACTAGTTAGGTAAATACTTTAAAACACTCATTATTGGAGAACCAATCAAAACAACTACTCTTCTAGCTAATACTGACGAAGTATTGAATTACATGATAGGATTCTTAGCATTTTAAAGAAAAAAAAATATATTGAAAATATTTCAATCATTTATTTACATTTAGTCATCACACTTTTTTATTTAATATGAAATTATCTACTTTCTGTATATTGGTACCTTAATCGGGTCACGCTAATATACTACTTAGGAAAACACTTTAAAACACTCATTATTGGAAAACCAATCAAAACAACTACTCTTCTAGCTAATACTGACGAAGTATTGAATTACATGATAGGATTCCTGGCATTTTAAAGAAAGAAAATATATTTAAACTACTTAAATTATTTATTAAAATTCAGTCATTCACAACAATTATTGAACCTTACATTCTATTTCAACTCTAGAAAAGTTGTACAAGTTTTTTCGAACTCGTTAGTTCTCATCAGTAGAGTATAGAAACATTCATTCATTATTTACAAGCCTATTCTTGATTTATTTTTTACAATTAATTATTTTTTATTTATTTGCTTTTATCATGTTTAGAGAATATTATTTAGGTATTATGCAAATCACAACTTACACACTTTTTTATTTATTATGAAAATACCTACTTTCTGTATATTGTTGCCCTAATCTGGGCACGCTAATATACTAGTTAGGTAAATACTTTAAAACACTCATTATTGGAGAACCAATCAAAACAACTACTCTTCTAGCTAATACTGACGAAGTATTGAATTACATGATAGAATTCTTAGCATTTTAAAGAAAAAAAAATATTGAAAATATTTCAATGATTTATTTACATTTAGTCATCACACTTTTTTATTTAATATGAAATTATCTACTTTTTGTATATTGGTACCTTAATCGGGTCACGCTAATATACTACTTAGGAAAACACTTTAAAACACTCATTATTGGAAAACCAATCAAAACAACTACTCTTCTAGCTAATACTGACGAAGTATTGAATTACATGATAGGATTCCTGGCATTTTAAAGAAAAAAAATATATTTAAACTACTTAAATTATTTATTAAAATTCAGTCATTCACAACAATTATTGAACCTTACATTCTATTTCAACTCTAGAAAAGTTGTACAAGTTTTTTCGAACTCGTTAGTTCTCATCAGTAGAGTATAGAAACATTCATTCATTATTTACAAGCCTATTCTTGATTTATTTTTTACAATTAATTATTTTTTATTTATTTGCTTTTATCATGTTTAGAGAATATTATTTAGGTATTATGCAAATCACAACTTACACACTTTTTTATTTATTATGAAAATACCTACTTTCTGTATATTGTTGCCCTAATCTGGGCAAGCTAATATACTAGTTAGGTAAATACTTTAAAACACTCATTATTGGAGAACCAATCAAAACAACTACTCTTCTAGCTAATACTGACGAAGTATTGAATTACATGATAGCGCACTCTTATGTATCTGGACCCGCTGAATCCGAAGTTAGAATTGTCAGATTGGCTCGTTCTTCACGAAAACACCCTCCCAAAAAGAATTGTAAGGCTCGTTTTTCACCCTTAACCCCAAAAAATACCCCCAAACAAAAAATAAAGTGGTCTATCCGGCGGATCATACCAGTGTATCCTTATGTATTTAATCCGAAGCCAATATGTCAATTCTGACTTGTAATTCGGATTTTTTGGGGGTGTTTTTTGGGGTTAGAGGTGAAAAATGAGCCAATCTGACAATTCTGACTTCGGATCGTCAGATTGGTTCGTTTTTCTCCCCTAACCCCAAAAAATGGTCTTTTCCGCGGACCATACTAGTGTGTCCTTATGTATTTGGATCCGCTGAAACCGAATCCGAAGCCAGAATTGTAAGATTGGCTCGTTTTTCACCAAATACATAAGAATACACTGGTACGGTTTGCCGGACAGACCATTTTATGAATTATGACTTCTGATTCGATTTCAGCGGGTCCAAATATATAAGGATACACTGGTATGATCCGCCGGACAGATCACTTTTTTTTTGTTTTGGGGATGTTTTTTAGGGTTGGGGTGAAAATATACATAAGGCATTTAAAAAAAAAAACGAGCCAATCTGACAATTCTGACTTCTGATTCGCTTTCAGCGGATGTAAATACATAAAGATACACTGGTATGGTCCGCCAGACAGACCATTCTTCTTGGGTTTTTTTGGGGTTAGAGGTGAAAATTCTGACTTCGAGGTCGGATTCAGCAGGACCAAATACATAAGGATACATTGGTATAGTCCACCGGATAGACCATTTTTGTTTTGTTTTGGGGGTGTTTTTTGGGGTTAAGAGTGAAAAACGAGCCAATCTGACAATTCTGACTTCGGAGTCAGTTTCAGCAGGTTCAAATACATAAGGATACACTACACTGGTCTTGTCCACCGGACAGACAATTTTTTTGGGCGATGTTATTTTGTGGTTAGAGGTAAAAAATGAGCCAATCTGACAATTCTGACTTCGAATTCGGTTTCAGCGAGTCCAAATACATAACAGTATACTAGTCTAATCCGCCGAACAGACCATTTTTTTCTTGTGGGGTTGTGTTATTATTCAAAATTAACATCCTCCAGATCATGGAGGATAATATTCATAAGCCTAATATCTCCCAATCGTCATGCTCTTTGACACTGTAGAAATGTTTGAAACTGTTATTTAACTGCTTCTCAAGTCAACTCAATGGGCTTCTGAAATCTGGGACATCTAAATTTGTGTATCTAGAGGAGATGGGAGAGCCCATACAGTTTATAGTGAAATTCAAAACACATTTTGTTGATAATTTAAAATGAGAAATTATATCGCAATAGATGATGCTCGAACCCACTTCGTTAGGTCGAATCAAATCAAGTCAAATTTATTCATTAATTACACAGCACCGCAAAATAAAAAAGTATGTTGTACCAGAAAAGAAACCATCATATCCTCACTTATTTTGGTGAGCTGAATCCGAATCTGACGTCCAAATTAACTTCGACCATGTCACTTTTTCTGTAAATCTCGTGTTCTTTCGGATTTTATTTGTGGTGGTACCGAAAAATGACTCGAATTGACAAGATATCGAAAAATGTTATTAAGAAAAGTGCTTAGAATTCAACGAGGACCCCATATGTTAATTTTGAACAAGATCTGAGAAAAAATAACAAATAAATAAAAAGATACGTAATGGTTGGGGTAAAAATTTGTATTTTTATTTTTTCTCGGATTTGGTTAAAAATTGAAATGTGGGTCCTCGTTGGATTCTAAGCACTTTTTTTTATAAAAATGTTCGATATCTTTTCAATTTAGCCTATTTTTCGGTGCCACTACAGAAAAATGTGAAAAAGAACGCGATTTACAAAAAAATTACAAGGTAAAAGTTAATTTGGACCTCAGATTCGAAGTCAGCGCATCAAAATGCGCGGGGGTTTGATGGTCTCTGGTACAACATACTTTTCTTCTTTCGTGGGGCTGTGTTATCTAACGTTACAGAAATTGTAACGGCGCTCTCCCTAAAATTGATTTCTCTTTTGATACACTTTATCTTATTTACCTAACAATTTAATGGATATTGTGGCTTAGAGACCTTTGATTTCCCTTCGTAAAAAATTGCTCTCGAACCTTCGTGATGTGACCAGTTATTGAGTTACAAACTTCTGGGTGTCTGGAGACGTGATATTGGAGACTGAAACATGTAGACATCTGATCTTTATTATCCGTCAACCATATGAAGTTTTGGTTCCGGTAAATGTAAAGTTTGCAAAGGAGTCAGGCAGGGCTGTGTTTTGCCACCAATCATCTTTAACATCTTTAAAGACATCATGAAGCGTGTGCCGGGGAATTAACAGAGTGGAATTGCTTAGTTGGAAGCCATATTTATAACTTGAGATTTGCAGATGATATCAACCTAGTTGCAGCAAGTAAAACTGAAAACGAGCACATATTCAACGGCCTTCGGATAACAAGTTCTGAATACAGTGTCAGTGTAAATTACAGCAACACCAAAAATTATGATTGTAGACCGAGCAAATGAAAATCATCCAAACACTATAAGGATTGGTAAACGTGGGGTTGTAAAGTTTGGAGTTCTTGTTAATAATATTGGTTACTGCAAATACGACTCAAGTAGCATAGTGTAGACAATTAGTGGCTGCCAAAACGTTGGGATGATCAGCGCATAGCTGTAATTTGACTTTGGAACCTCAAAGCCTTATATTTAATATTTTTAATGCTAGAATGTTGCCGTAAGATAACTCAACAATCAAATGACTACAATTGCTATTTAGATTTCCGATCAATTATATAATATGTCTTCTACAGGCTCTTGCAACAGCTCAATAGCAGCTGGAATAAATAATAGTAAAAGGTTGTACTATATACTTTAACCTTTTGTGGACAGATAAAAAATGACAAGAGATACGATTATAGCCCTTATGAACCTTATTATTATCATCAATATACGTAAGAATGAATATTCTGCTGCGTACCTCTATACGGGGAACCCTGAGACATCATTGTTCTACCGAACACACAAAATCAAACAACTCTCGGCAAACGATTCTCAATATTATTTCAGATAATGAAAAAAAGATACATTTTTTTGGACACAAAATTCACATAATTTGATTAATCCTTTGTTTGTCAAAGTTCATTCTTGCATATATAAGGTGGTTCTACAGGATAACTACTAGCTCACAAAGGGTTAAGGCTAAAAAATGCAGACAACTATGTTTTCCATATTTATGACTGCGGATTGGCTCCGCAGGTAATAGACAATTTACTATCAACTGTGTACAATTCAGTTTTAAATATTCTTTATGTTCTTTCGTTTCCACAATTTTTAACATTAATACACAAAGCGAATGGATACAGTTACAGTTATTATTTTTATTTTTTACACATATCGGCTCTGCATTTAACAGACATATTTTCTGTAAACATCGAGAGATGAGAAGGTCAGCATTTTGAACAATATTTATTTTTTACATTTATTACCATTTACTTTAATTTTTGTAATAAAAAATATGTAATTGTAGTATATTCTAGTGGGCATAGCATTAGGAAGTAAGTAATTTGAAACGATTTTCTGATGAAATACATAAAATATCATGATTCTGAGGAAATTATTAATTGTGTGGAAATAGACCATTTCTGAGGCGCTTCGTACATACGGAAGTATCACATACACATTTAAAGAGAAAGTGACAACTACATGCAATTTTATGCAGGATTCGTCATCATAATTGCCTTGATATTTTTATACGTACTTGTACAATTAAGTATACATGCATCCATTTACATATTAGCATCCAATAATGTCTATTAAAGGCAATTGTCCATCCAAATAGTTCGTCATATGTAGTGCCCAAAATATACAACTCAATGGCTATAATCTGGTTCTATCTCCAACCAAGAGGCTGAACCTAAATGGTGCATCTTACATCTTTTTATGATACTTGGCGAGATTCGAAATGCTGAAGATGGCGAGATCGTCAATTTGCCAGATGAGCAAAATTGTACACGACAAAATGCAAAAAGCTCAAGTTTCCTCAATCTTTAAAAATTTCTGTATGCCGTTGAGCGTTGAGAAATGGACTCTTACAGAGACGGATATTTTCGAGATGTGAGTGGAGACGTTTGTTACGGATTCTTTGTACAGTTGACCACACACGCAACTTGATTATACAAGAAATGCACTATCCAAAACGACTCTCCAGCCGGAGAGAGGACAATGTGGACAAAATTAATGATTCATGAAAAACCGCATGGCAACAGGCGAAGACGATCCAATCTGTCGAGCTGATGTTACCAGGAAATTGATTGAAAAGAACTCTGCCGAAGCCTTGCGTTTAATTGAAAACAGTGACAGATGGTATGAGGCTATTGGATGTGCCATACAGCAGCTTAGAGCAGTTGTTTGCCAATACGTTGCAGACAAGAAGAAATTAAATATTTTGAAATACGCTTTTTTAGCAAAATACGCAATTTCGTTTTTGATTCGTTGCGATTCAAATGGATTGGGAATTTGTTTCCGTCTGTGGTGATCAAATAATCTCTCTCTCTCTCTTGGTACCGGTAAACATTTTATAGTTAAATACAAATTGTAGAAAATATAGTTAAATTTGCATAAATGGGTGGCATGTGTTTGAAAAATAATACATATCTTGGTACATCTTATTCCGTAATTTTATAAGAAAAGTTAGTTAGCATGTAATTAGGTACACAAACCAAAACTTTTCGCAGTATTTTGGTCTAACGCAGTAAATCATAGTATAGTGCGTAGTGACATCGCCTAGCTACCGGCAAAAACAAAGACAAGAAAGAAATTAGTAGAAATACGTACAGGAGTTTTCATTTTATTTGCATTAACAACTAACGCATGTGCTGTAATATCTAATTGTCATATAATAATTTTCTGAAGAAGTCCTACGTCCAGGAGTAGACAAGCCCGGGCTAAAGAAGAAGAAGAAGAAGACATGTTTATTTTAACTGCACATTACGCCTGCAAATTGTCTCTGTTTTACAGATGTCAAGATAAATTATGGCCAGGTAATAAATTCTCAAGGTATGATTAGGCAATTAATTATTTTCTGACGTCAATCGTTCGAGTAAATTTTCCGTAACAATTATTAGCAACATTCAAATATTGAATCCATGTTAAATACGAACGCATCAACAGCGCACTATTAATATATCATACCAGGAAACACACTTGTTGCATATTTCTTACAGGAAAATAATATCTCTCCAAAAAACAAAAAACAAGCATCTATTACCGAAAACACCCAACTAGCACAATAAGTTGCTGGAACATAGCGACGACTAGTGTAGTTAAAGTGTTCTGCCACTAGTCACAAGCGCATAACAGGAACGTTCCCATTACGCGCTTACGACCAAAATGGGGAATATTTCTCGGTTACCGCAACATTCCGGATACGTTCCCGGAACTTGTCCGGCTACGTTCCAATGGCGTTGTGGTTATGTGGTGGTGACGTCGTGGAGTGTAAACTACGACTTTCGGGGAATTTTACCACACCCCCAGTCTATCAAATAAATGTTGCCTGCCTTGTCTTGCAACTGATTTTATTATACTTGTGTTTCATTCTTACACAATTCTTGTTATCCATTTCTCTAACTCAGAAAGTTAATAGAATAGTAGAAGAGTATAATATTAGAAAGCAAAACTTTTAATTTCTCAATGGTCTGAGCGTCAAAATTAAAACGAATGCAAGTTTATTGTTAAACATAGTAATAAAAGGTCCGAATTTGACACACGCCTTTGTAATTTGCATTTTTTTAATTAAAATATTATCTTTAAAATATTTAACATCATGCAAGAATATGTCAACGCAGATGCTGAAAGCTATTTTTTTTTTGTTCTTTGAAACTAACTTCTATGCATTAATTCATTATAGTTGGTGCAGAAATAGTGATAAATTAACTTTTTAAGTCATTTGTGAAGTTATGGTTCATGTTTTGTAATAATGACATCATAAATTTTGGCCATCAAGCTGGCTATTTCAGAAAGAATCAGTTTGAAAGTCATTTTTACTAAGAAATTGCTATTTGAGGATAGTGACGGGAACTGAAAATATATAACTTCAATGTTATATTTATTACAAAGTACCAAATGGGACTGTAGGGACACTTTAAAGTTGCAGCAAAGTTCCCGCTGCCACTTCATAGTTATACTTTTCCAAAATTGATTCTGAACGCAGCGCCGTGGTGTGCTGCCATACGTCCGACGTTTACACTGAACGCGCCTCTAATTTTAACTTTTGTCTATAGGGGAAAATCACGGTCAACAGGTGGCACCAGTGAATTTCTATATGTCGGAAATATCGAAATATTGAAATCTGGATATTGTAAGCAAATTAGGAATTATTATATGCAACCATATGCTAGATGTATATTGTAAAAAAGAAGAGAAAATTGAATAAACAATTTTTTTAAATTATGTTTCATTTCAGTACTATTGTATTTGTTTACCTGTTAATGTTTCTCAAAAAATAATAAAAGTTCAACATATGCAAGAGTGCAGAATTACTTCATAACATCAATTAAAGTTCTGAAGTGACTAGCAAGTGTAAAAGATAACATTCAGTACCTCAGTGCATATAGTTTAGAAGCAGTGTCAATGCGCAGTTTTCCAAAAGATAGAAAACTTCGCAATAAGTGCCAATAGTTTTAAAAATTCGAAAACTATCTAGCAAATTCGAAATATAATCGTTTTCCTCACCGAGTTGTGACGAACAAAAAAAAAAAGTAAACCTATGAAATTTAACGCAAAAAGAGTATGTTATTACTTTAAAATGGTGAACAACCTATATTTGGAAAAGGTAAAGGTCAAGAGACAAGCATAAATTATATAGGTTATGTATTTCAGATCATCAGAATCACGAACACAAAACATGCAATCTAACAACTCTCGCATGCGTGGAACATGAAATATATTCCTCCTTTCCTATGTATGGTCAACATTGGGAACTAGATAGTGAAATCTACTTCATGGTGAATTTAAGAGGTGATACGCACTTCGTAGTAGCCGTGCACGGTGAAGTTCAGTTCTGCAGGTAGCGATAACGTCATTAACGCTAATAAATGTTACTTACGAATTCCACGACTTTAAACAGATAGTGAAGGTTCCCAGTACTCTATGGCAACTATCAAAGCCACTTGAAAGTGATTGCAACTTCAACACTGATAAGGCGTACCATGCAGTGGGAAAGCTACGTAGAAGTCACTACTCTAAAGTAACCACTAGTGGTAAAAACTACGAGACAGCGACTATGGATATGTCATATGAAGTTATTTAAACATCAAAGTCGTTTTTGACGGATTCGTAATGGTTATTCATTCGAGGTTCCTATCTCAGTTACTGCTAGTTGGGTAGGAACGAAGAACTTCAACTAATGGTCTGAGAAGAGCTGAAAGAAACATTGTCCAATTACTCGCAAAAACAACCAACGACATAAAACGTCAACATTAACAGGAGGGAAATCAATTACAAGAAGGATAGAAATATATGCAATGAAGTACTGGGAACGTGTTCAAACAAGGGATCCAACACATTTACCAGATAAAGCTCTAATATTAGACAGCGTGTAATGAAGCAAATTCCGAGGCCCAAACAAGTACCCTATTTTTACATATTATAAATATTGTTATTTAATTTTTGTATTTGCTTATTTAAACCCAACGGGCTACGAACAATTTATTACCGCGTAAAACTACATTCCCGCGTTAGACCCCCCACCAGCACAGCGCCAAGAGACCGTCCTAAGCACACGCTTTCTGTGGCGTCAGGCAGTCGATCCAAAGCAATAGCAGCGAGCAGAGATGCCCACCCGTGACCAGCCGTCAAGCGTAAGTGAATATTTCCGTAAATTATTTCAAGTCCAACTTTTCGGACTCTGTCAATATTTCTTAAAATATACCATTTCACGAAACTGTACTAAGCCCGTAAAATTCATTGTAACGAAAAAAGTTCCGTCTACACCGCTCATGGCCTACGCGCATTCACTTCTCCCACTACCGGGCGAGAGAAGGGATACGAGCCTACTAGCTATAGAAAGCAACACCGACAGTTAAGTTCCTCACGAGCTTCCGAAGCAGGTAGACGTGCGAGTCCAGAAGTCAGTCGGTGTACCGCCCCGTATTCAACCAGACGCACCAGGAGCAACTAGAGGATATAAGTAAGAATAATAGGAATAATTATAATAGGTAGCGGTTTGGCTGATACTGTGAACTTTTATTTGTCTTTGTATTTATTTTACTGGTTGTGTCCTCAAGGTATCTGTAATATTTGCTAGTGCGGGTACCCTGTGGTCATAAAGTAGAGGTTTCTGGAGTGTTCGTAGTATCTGCTAATGCGGAGAAATCAGGGCCTTTAATTCTAATTGCTGTCTGGTAACTCTTGTTGCCCAGGGTGCGTGTAATATCTGCTAGTGCACGCAAACTGTGTCCATAGAGAGAGCGTTTTGGAGTCTTCGTAGTATCTGCTAATGCGGAGAAAGCAAGACGCTCACCTAATTTCAGGTCCAGGGTACGAGCTCACATCCAGGTGCCAACAGTCGTGCTAGCGTGGCTGACTCCGGTGTACCCAGGGTATTCGTAATATGTGCTAGTGCGCTTACCCTGTGGGCACAGAGAAAGCGTCTCCGAGGTCTTCGTAGTATCTGCTAATGCAGAGAAATCGAGACGTGGCCATATTATTGTTTTTAACTGTTTTCAGGTTAGGAGCTGCAGAACGCCGTCTTATCTTAACTAATCATACATCTCTTTCCAGCACTAGAGTTCCTGGTATTAGCCAAGCCTGACACTTAGAGTAGCCATTTTTCTTATTGTTGCATTAGTTATTGTTTGCTTGCTCCTTCCTGGTATCCGATGACTGTACATAACCTAACCGCTTTTCGTCACCTGCATCGTAACCCGTCACCTTGTCATTTTCGCGCCGCTAACCATACTTCACCGCCATACCTCGAGTTCACGTCATACCGCTGCTTCGCTCCCACCTGCCATAAGTAACATCGCTGTAACCACAGCGTAACTGCACGATAGTCATATCATAGCCTGGGTACTCTCTGGTATATATTAGTAGATTTAGACTAATTTAGAGTTGATATTGTAGCTTATAGGAAATAAATAGATATTGTTTACCGAATTATGTGTTTTACTGTGTGTGTGTGTGAAAGTCTGATACATCCCAATTGACCCACTGGAATTTTCTGTTTTTCTCCACTGTGGCTACTCCAGCCCTACTGCAACAGGCTGTGCTAAGAGGCTAGCGTGGGACCTTTGCCCCACGTAAAAATTGTAAAGGTGGCGCCCGAGCAACCGAACCGTTGCTAAGGTGTCAAAAGTGACCACTTTCTGGCCTCACCGGAAAGTATACGTCACAAGCGACAGATTAATAGTAAACTATTCAACGGTCGGTAATGTAGGTAATAACTCACGCAGATGAAGTTTACTGTAATTCATCAAGTCAGTTATTATCATTACTGCAAGTTGAATACTATACTTTATCTACGATTATAACAATAAATATTAAATTGAGAAAATTTTGTTTAAATTATTCAGTTTGTTTATTAATAAAATTAACTGTAAAATTTAATTCTTGTACATACTTTTATATTTGTTCTGCATTTTTTCGGAAAATAAATTATGTATTGTATCATTAGCTACTTGTCTTCATTCTGGTGGTATACATATTAGTTCATCTTCACTAACCGAGTTATCATTTTTGGCACAATTATTGCTTAACTGATTTGAAAACGTCGAAGCTATTCAAACATGATAAATCACCTTCCTCCCCACAATAATAATGGACCGTTGTATTTCACCATATCGGAAAAGAATTTCTCTCGGACAGGGCCACCTTCGTGTGTCGCACGTAACGTCGATTGGACAGGCTAGGCATGAAGATAAAGGTGATTGGCTCTGTACCTAGTGATTTATAATAACTCACTCATTATAATCCATGCTTTATTTTTATGGATACTATTAATTGTTCAAAAGCAGTTCATTAATTAGTATATAACCTAATAATAGTAGATAAAAATATTGAGACCATGCTACACGTGGATAACATTAGTTGAGAGGACCATGAACAAACTAGGACAGAACCAGACATGCTGGAGATGAGCGGCAAGGACAGAAATTAATACCATAAAGAAATTGCTTTGCCGGAATCAGAAACGGAGGAAGCAGAACTCCCAAGAAGAAGATCTCTAGAAACAAAAACACAAAAAGAGGAGCATAAACACTCCATTTCACGGTACAATGCGGCTAACTTATCTCACAAACGTTTATGACCCAAATCCAACTCAGCGTAAACGTAGTCGGGCCCAGCGCACAGTGGGCCAGAATCCGAAAAAGCTGGCCAAAAGTCCAAAATTCGAAAGAGGTTTAATTGTATTCAAAGTAATATTTTTGTAGTTAGAAATGTTCAGTTTATTACGTTCCGCAAATTCCAACCAATTATTCCAACCATTTTTACCTGATACACCCCAAGAAACACAACGTTCTGTTAGCGTATAGTTGTGAATAGTTGCTTGCCACATTCGAACGTACTATTCGATATTCCTGTAATTTGTGTAATTTCAACAAAAACATAGTAAAATTTTAGGAAGATAATCTATAAAGTAAGTATTTTATTTTGCATACATTTATTGCTTGTGAAATGTGATACATTCGGTCATAAAATTGTGTTAAACGGGGTTCTACAAAGATAAAGAAATAAAAATTAATGGGTACCTTTTGTTTGAGCTACAAAAAAGCGCAACGTGTTCCAAGCATGACTCTTTTACTGGTCGATTTCTTATAGTTTTTTCAAATTGTAGTACAAAATTTAGAACCCGATTCAATCCGGTTTGGAAGTAATGAGTAATAATTTGGTCAAGTACGATGTCTTAAATTGAAAATATACGTACGACGCGACGAAGAGCTCTCGCTCGGTAACTGCTTCGAATTACTATTTTAATTTTTTCCATGGAATTTCTAAAAATAAATTAGAAAAATGAATTGAAAGCAAGGGCGTAGCTACGGTGGGGCAGGGAGGGGCGCTTGCATTTTCCTAGCTACAATTATTTGTATCATATTAATAAAACGTAATTTGCTTTTAATGAAAAAATATTTCACTATTTGACTGTATTGCCTTGCCCCACCCTGCACAGTGGGCCAGAATCCGAAAAAGCTGGCCAAAAGTCGAAAAATCGAGTCTCGAATTTAGGACTTTTTTGTTCCCGAACGTTTAGTAGATGACCCCAGGTATAATATCACCCGGTGTCTGGGAGCCGACATCCACCTAGCTCTTTGTAGCTTCATTCCGAATGTGATAGTCACACGAAGCGCACCGAACTGTTTATTTCATGCAAGTTGTTGTAGTTACAGAAAGTGCTGTAAAAATTTAGAAAATAGTGGCATTAAAATACATTAAAATGGATTCTCCTCCACAAGGTATGTATAATTAAATGTCGAAGGTGAAATTTCGTAATTATTAATTTATACAAAATTATTAACATTCAAAAGGAGGTGGTTTTTTCATAGAATATAGAAAACATTTTTTCCTTTATCAAGAAATAAGTTTATGTTTCCTTCACACTTCAATGGGTTTTTTTTTAGTTGTCCGTTGAACATTCTTGATAAAAATATGCAAAAATTGGCTGCCTCTAGGAGCCACTATTGTTTTTGTGATCGTTTTTCTGACACGGTGCAAAATACAGCGACGCGTTAACTTTGGTTTATAGTGTTGATTTAGCATAAAAATTCCATTTAAACGTAACAATTTATAATATTTATGTGTTATAAACAATTTTTGAAAAAATTAAAGCATTTTGTTATGTCAAAAATAATTATTGAAAAATTATTTATTTTTTGGTTGGAATTTATAAAATGCCTAAAAGTATGTAAAATTGAATTTAAATTAATTAGTTAATTTAATTTTTTAAATTTGAATTGAAATTCGTAATCAGCGATCTCGGAAACCCCAGAATACCAATTTCCAATTGAAATGACTAACTTTTCTTAAACATTTGTCGCCATATTGGAGCCGCCATTTTGTTCTTGAAAAAACTATTACCAAATTCGTAATCAGCGACCTCAAAAACCCCCAAGTGAAAATTTTCAAAACCATTACTCCGTTTTTCGACTTGTGGCCAGCTTTTTCGGATTCTGGCCCACTGTGCAGCGGTACGTTTACTGGAAATAGCAGCAATGCCTATCGTACGCTTGTAAATTACATCAATCAAATTAAATCAATTCCTTGCCCTTCAAATAACTTGTTTCTTGTCTTAATGTTCCCCAGCCTCTCTGTTTCTACCACGTGTTTGTCTGTTTCTTCTTTGAATAGTAATTTACTAAAGTTTTGATTAATTTCATTTTTAAAAGAAATTTCATAAGAACAACTGTATTTTTTACATTAATTATTTTATTTACGTCTGTTGGCTCAGAGTATACCGTCGTGGTAAATTTCAGCACAGTACTTATTGATCATAATTACCAATCGGTAATAAATACTCCAATAACCATAATTATCAGAAAGCGTTACATTGCCGATGGGCTCCATAAATTAAGCCGTAAATCTATGAATAATGTAATTGTAATATAATAACATGTGTGTTTCCTACAAGCAGAGCAGATGTGGGGTGTGGGGATCTTAAATGAAGATAAGAACCTCTAGAAATAATCAAATTAGAGTGTAAAAAGTGATTTCGTAAAGTCTGTCTAGGATTTAATGCATGTATTAAAAAAGTATCATCTTACAGATACATAAAAATTAATAATTGATTAATTGCTTGCTAGGTTTTTTGTTACTACATAAAATATAAGAAAGATAATATCAAATATTTCGAATTCGTTAGAAACTATATATTTTTTAAACTATTCATTAGTTGAAAGGGAACTGAACTCTGTAATTTTAATTACACAGACCTACGAAAAAAAAATCATATCCACCAGACCAGACTATTATATCCTTATATTTTGGGGGTTACTGAATCCGAATCCGATGTCAGATTGGCTCCATCATATCAGCTTTCCAATAGGTAAACTGCACTAAAATGTCACTATTGAGAGTTGAACTATAACTGGAATCGTTTGTAGAAAAAAGTCATTTTATGTTTTGGGGTCGCTGAATCCCAATGGGATGTTAAATTTGCCACATCTATTCCTCCCTAACCTCAAAAAATAATAGGCCTCAAAAAATAGGCCGAAACCGCTAAAACGGCACTCTTGAGGGACCCATTTTCATACATTATACTTATCTACTCTTGAGCTTCCTCTAATTGGTTAATAGACAAAAGTATTGATATCAATAGGATGAATCTTATAAATCGCAGTAATGGAATTTTTCTATTTTTCATGCTTAATATTGATTTTTATAACGTTTGTAGATGTAAGAGAAATTATGTTTAGTTGGAATTTCTGTATATATTGTTAACATACATAAGAACACCATCATTGTGATTTATCTTACCGTTATTATATATCAAACTGTAATTTTCTGCGTTAAATACTTCTAAATTTTGGAATTTCCATGTTTCTGTTAATATAATGGCATCAAAAGTTTTTTCAAATTCATTTAACAGTACCTCAAGATCAGGAAAGTTTTTAAAAACACGTCTTATTTTAGTGTGGAATACGTTAAATCTCTTATTTTTGTTTTTTGAGTTTTTTCCTCGCATATTTAGTTGCTAACTTCTGTTGTAGGTACTTCGATAATATTATATATAAAATATAAAAAAACCGCTGCCCAAGGAATCACTACTTCCATATCCAGATTTTGTATCGAAGTCTCTCACGACGAAAACAATTTGTATGTGGAAATCATTGTTTATGGAACTTTAATAATATAATATTTGAAATTGTCTACCCCAAAAACCCATAAAACTAGATGTCACATCGGTAGTGGGGATGGGGGAGGTGGAAGGGGGTGGGAGTGGATGTGGATGAAGTAAAAACAATTTTTGAGGCCTTTGGTTCTTGTACACACGCTAAATTACAATTTTATTTTTTTCACCCCCAAAATTATAGACAGACAGAACGAAAGACAGAAATTTTCTTGCTCAAACTTAAAATCTCGTCGTTTCATGAGATTCTAAGCCTAGGTACTTGAACATTAAAAATTTTCAAATTTTTTTTTGCGTTACCAAACTCGTGGAAGTAAAAAATACGAATATAACTTTTTCAAGTACATTTGATTATCTTTCCGTTGAGGGACCAGCCGTTCCACTTTGAAAACCGCTGCACAAGGAATCACTACTTCTACATCCGGATTTGCTACCCAAGTCTCTCACAGCGAAGAAAAATGGAAATGTGGAAATAATTGTTTATGGAACTTTAATAATATAATATTTGAAATCGTCTACCCCATAAAACGATATTCCGCATCCGGGTGGGGGTAGTGATAAAGGGGGCAGTGGGAATGGATGAAGTAAAAAAAAATATTTTGAGGCCTTTGGTTTCTGTACACACACTAAATAACAATTTTTTTACCCTTTTATAATAGGGTGAGGGTAATAAGGTGGCTAATGACAAATTTTTTTTTAAGACATTAGCTTCTCTTGTATATACCAAATATCAATTTTATGGACTGTTACCTGCTTGATTTACCTATCTACCCCCATTTACCCTAGTTTACCACCAAACCTTCAACGGAATAAGATGAAAATATAATATATAATTGAGTTTCAGATCTCGTTAAAATACATACGTGTACCAAATTTCAAGTCAATACCTTAGACGGTTCCAAACTAATCGTGCGCACAAAAAAGTTACAGACAGTCAGACCGACAGTCAGACAGAAAACTTAAAATCTCGACGTTTCATGATATTCTATGCCTATTTGAACAATAAAAAATTTTAAAAAATTTTGTGTCTTTACTATACTTCCACTGAATGTAAATGACGAATTTGTGATGGATTGTGTATAAAAGAGTTGGGTGCATGAAAATCGGTAAACATTAAATATTTGGAGTGGTTTTTGTCAATAAAATGTCACTGAATATACGTGCCTTTTTTTATTTTGCATTAAAAGACATTGCTAAAGGTAAAGGTGGGGCTGTGTAATTAGAAATTGAATATCTCGTGAAGGACATCAGGATTTTCCGGTTTGCATTTTTTTATCCTAAAGATATGCTCAAAACATTCTGTGAAACCCGTTTTTGGATCCATTTTGGTCAATCTTTCTACAGCTTGAACACCACTGTGGTTTGTGGACACTGCTTTATCGTCAGTATTTAATATTATCTTCTTGGCTTCTGTCGAGTATAGTGAAAGTGTTATTAAAACATCTTTAAACACTTAGGCTATCAATCATCTATTAATTATATGCAACAGTCCCTATAATTATAATATTCTATTTTAATGTTAAACAATCAACCAACAAAAAAAAATTCATTATCGAATAGGTTTACATAAATAGAATAATAATACAAATAAGTACAGGTGCTGACAAAAAAAAATCAATTAAATCCGGGTCATTGGCTTCCCTTAAGATTCATTAAATTTTTCAAACGGTAAAGAAGGGTGCATCTGTATATTAGGTATTCATTAGAATCTTTTAGATTAAATATAAGACCACTGTATTTAAATTAGAAGACATAAAAAATTAAACTGAACGCGTGCTGACTGAGGAATTAATTAAATAAAACACTTTTGTCGTCAGCTTCGTTTGGAAAGGTCGACCTGCTATGATAATATTAAAAAAAGTAATCGATTTTTTTATTTTTTTTTATAACGGTAGAGCTGATTCTTAAATTAATGATATTTTTATGCAACGGTTATTATATTATAAACTTACTCTATAAAAATAATCAATTGAAATGATTTTGAAAGGAATTTTCAATATACATGTTACATTCACAAATTACACGAACCGGAGTATCATTTCAGTTTTTGTAGTTTTAATAATTTAAAACAGGGAACATTCAAATGTTTGCATATTTAAAATGTTTTCGAGTGTCTCTATGATCCTTTCTTTGGGCATTGTGCTACGTATTATTAATGTATTCTTTTAACTATTTTTATGTAAATAATCATCTCATCTCATCGCATTGGCGGACATTTTTATTGTTGCGGAAAAGAAGGCAGAAGACAGACAAATATAGCTCTGTGGCAGAAAATATGAAAGGACACCGCACGTTTTCTAGGTAAATTGGTGGCCTGTCAAATTTGATGAACTTTTGATATGTTGTTGTTCAACTGATTCTGAATAATAAGTTCCTTTGGCAAAACTTCAGATTATGGACAGTTTCTCCGATAAATGGCGCTAAAGATTGGATCTGCCTCGATACTGTATCAAAGATTTCTCAAAACGTACTACAGTTATTGAAATTATAATTATTGGAAATTAATAACCAGACTATTTATTATTATTTGATCTTAGATTGATGTGCCTGAACTTCCGGTTTTGCCGGAAGTGACATCAGATCACGTTTTTCGAATGCACAAAATCCGTTTACTTCAATTTGATGCATCATATATCTAAGCTTTATTAAAATTCACTATCTTAGTAAATAATTAAGTACGCGCTTTGATTGATAGAACACTGATGCTAACTTGATACCGGGTACATCATAATCTTGGTACAAAACAAAGTTAATTTAGGATATAAAATTGCAGTTGTGTCTAGCACTTTGACTGCGATACATGCCTTTTTCGGCATGTGGCCGTTTTTTCTTATGTGCGAGTGGAAAATCACCAGTCCTTCTGTAACTTGCGGAATGAATAAATCCGTTGATTTTCAACGGATCTTGCTGAAACAAATAGCAGTAGGGTTGTAAGTGATTGTAGGACGTAACTAACACATTTTTGTACCACATGCTTCCAAAGGCATGTGACGCACATGACTAATATTATTTTACTTGTGTGCGGGCACATGCCTTTAGTGGCATGTACGGGCATGTTTAGACAAGAATTGTTCTAACTACGGTAATCGTAAATAATAGTCAACCAACCCAACTACTCAAATTACTTCATTTTAAAAATAATGAAATCTGTAGCCAGAACAATACTATGCAAAATAGAAAGAATACTGAAAAAATTAGTAGCAAACTTCAGTCAACAATCGAACTTGGTTCTATACTTGTAGTTGATGAGTCAATGGTACAACTCCGCCGAAGGCTTCTATTTCTTCAGCACTTGACTAGAAAGAGTCACAGATATGGAGTTAAACTCTACAAACTTTGCTCACCAAAGGCTACACTTTTGAAGTGATTGTTTATTCAGGGAAAGGAGAAAAACCAGAAGTAAACCACTTACAAGATGTTGTTTTCAAATTGTTAGCAAATATACGATAAAGAATGTAAAGTATTGTATGCTGACAACTGCTACTCTGGAATATATCTTGTGTCAAAGTTATTGGAGCAGAAAATGACTGTTGAACATTCAATCTAAAGAGAAAAGGAATACTTTCTATTTTTAAAAGTTCAAAGGACCGGATGAAGAAGGGGCAAATTATAGGAATAAATAAACAAAAAAAAATATTAAAACAATAAAATGGATGGACGAACTACCAGTGGTAAGCACATTCTTTACGAAATCCAGAAGAAGGAAAGAAAAAAGAGAAGACCCTGTAAACGCAGAGAAATATTTAGAGAAACTCTCTCACCCAGAGATGCCTATAAAAATGTCTGTATAGTAGTTACATTCTGTGACGACAGTCCAGGAAAACCAGGCTACTGTTTAGAATGTTTCAGTACTGTTTATACATAATACTGATATTTAATTTTGATTATCTACATCCCTAGTTTTTGTTAGAATACAAATTTTTTTGTAATAGAGCATTTTTTCAGTATCAATAAAATGATGCTTTTTCTTGTTGCTCTCTGTACGGTACATGCCTACCTAGGCACGTGCGAGTTTAATCTAAGAAAGATACCTATCTATACAAGTATTTGACACAATACTTTTGTATTAAAATTCTGTACTTGATGTATAGATGGCATTTATATAAAGTTCCACTGACATGTCCCTAACGGCATGTGACGCACAGAAGTAAAAAAATCATCACATGCCTCGTAAGGCATGTACCGCACATTCAGAAAGTCATTCAAATATGGCCTCGCAGTCAAGGTGCTCTAGTCAATGAAAACTAATTATTTGTGGGACCTTTAAATAGAATAGGTAGTTTTTGTTTATTTATAATACACTAAACTTTATTATTTTTAGCAAAAATTGCATAGCTGATTTTTTTTTTAAATAATTACTTATTTTAATCATTCATTAATAAAAAAAACTTTAATGGGATTCAAAAAGACAAAAACAACGATTGAGAATATAAGTTTCGTATAAGTATAAGTAACTAATTTAAATCTAGTCTAGTCACTAAACTTCGACAACGTCCATTGCGTCACGGTCTCCAGCATCTTCAATTACCCCCAGATATTCATGGATGGATATTTTACGTGTGCTTCGTATCGTGCTTATCCTAAACACCAAATCACACTTGCTACGTGGCAACAAGTTCCTACTGTTCGACTTCCAATCTTGCAAGTGCAATAATAGGATACAATTGACGTACAACAACTTCTCCTACTTGTCCCATTTGTTGGTCGTAATTATAATGTACCTACAATTTATACTTAATCGATGCCTAGACCTAAAACGAATTCTCGACAATCCCGGCTCATTTACACTTTCTTCATATTCGAAAGCATTGTCCCCTTTTTCTTTCTTGATTTCCTTGAACGTATGATGGAACCATTTTAATTTTGAATACGCCAAATATCAAATCTCTTATATAATCTAAATCTAGTACATGAAAATCAGGCAAATGATTCTCCTGCAATAATATTCATCTTCCATGTCTAAATCGCAGCCTTTCCGTTTCTAGTCTAGCTTGAAGAAGGAATTACATATACAGATAACGGCAGCCAAGCACGTACTCGTAGCAGATTGAATGCGTAACGATACAAAGGTATTTAAATGGTGGAGGATCGATCGAGATGGATATCGCATGCTAAAATCCGGCCCGCTGTACGTACTTGCCTGCCGCCATCATATAGGTTCCGATTGCTTTTATAAGTTTCAAAGTAAGTAATTCTTATTATAAAACCTAACATGCCTCACGTAGGATCTATTTTCTGCATGAATAAGGTTTCAAAGTTCAATTTATTATAAGTAAACAAAAACTACCTATTCTACTTAAAGGTATCACAAATAATTAGTTTTCGTTGACTAGACACAACTGCAATTTTATATCTTGAAAAATAAAATAAACTTTTTTTTTGTATCAAGATTATGATGAGTCCGGTATCAAGCTAGCATCAGTATTCTATCAATAAATGCAAGTACCTAGTTAATTATTTACTAAGGTAGTTAATTTTAATAAAGCTACTTATAATATGATGCATTATATTGAAGTAAATTGTGCATTCAAAAAACGTGATTTGACGTCACTTCCAGCAAAACCGGAAGTTCAGGCACATCAATCTAAGATCAAATAATGGTAAATGGTCTAGTTATTCATTATCTGTAGTACGTTTTAAGAAATCTTCGTTACAGTATCGAGGTCCAGTCTTTGGAGCCATCTATCGGAGAAACTCTCCATAATTAGAAGTTTTGCCAGAGAAACTTATAGTTCAGAATCAGTTGGACTATAACATATCAAAAATTCATCAAATTTGACAGGCCACCAATTTACCTATAAATCGTGCGGTGTCCTTTTTTATAAAAATGCGTCGAAATAAATATCTTCAGAAGTTTTTTTTTAATTTCACTACCCTAAAAATTAAGGATAGTTTACTGATATGAAAAAATCGAATATCTCGATTTCTTTAAAAACAGTTCTAATGATTTTGCTGAAATTTAATACAGTAATAATAATCCGGCAACGAAGCTCAGTTTTTTTTTTATGAAGTTAAGTTCTTTCCTTTTAGAATATTTTTAAGGACATTACCATCTGCACTAAACTGCATACGCATTTGGGTATCTCGTTTTATAATGATATTCGTAATAATAATAATAGTAAAATTTACTAAAAAAAATTTTTAATGATTAGTAACAAATGTAATTTTTCGATGCGATTTCCACATTTAACGAAAGTGGTAGTATAATACTACTGTCGCATTACAGCACCACTACTATACCAATACATACTGCTGTCGTCTATAATTAATTATTTCTGACAAGTTTATGATTTCTTACTGTTTCTTGGGTATTTTGCTACTACGGAGATTTTGGAAAAAGAAACGCAACTAAAAAGGAAAACTCGGAATTCGCCATGATTTTTATTATTTTTCGTACTACTAGCTCTGTAAGTGTCATTTTTTGACGTCTGTCAATGTTATGAAAGTGTCACTTACAGTCCATAGGCAAAAAAGCACAAAATTTACTTTTATGCCCCAGGCCAAAAAAGTAAATTTAGTTTTGTGCTCTAGGGCAAAAAAGTAAAGTAGTGAAGAAGTTAAATAATAATGAAACTCTGGCTCCAACGAAGCACACGCATTTTTGGCTGCCTCCTGAATGTCGATATTTTCATCATAATCCATATTTTTATTACAAAAATTCACGTAAATAACTTGAACGGCGGAAATTATTATTACAATTTATTGGCAGTAACCATAGCAGAAAGCAAACACATTCCAATTAGAGTCTAAGCCAACTAATAAATGAGTTCGACAAATCTTGAAATATAATAATGTTGAATTAATTTTCCTAAAAGCTAATATTACGAAAAACTTCGTATGCACCTCGGCTTGTATCGTGTATCTACAGGTCTCGAACATTACAAACTTCAACCCTACGGGCATCGGTTTGCACTGTGTTCTCGACCTGTAAAATACACTTACAAGCCTTAGTACATAAATAACTATTTCATACTACTATCTCTGTAAGTGTAATTGTTTTATGTCTGTCAGTGTTATAAAAGTGTCACTTACAGCCCATAGGCAAAAAAGCATAAAATTTACTTGTATGCCCAAAGGTATAAAAGTTAAATAATAATAAAATTCTGGCACCAACGAAGCACACGCATTTTTGAATGTCGATACTTTCATCATAATCCATATTTTTATTGCAAAAACACACGTAAATACCTAACCTGAATGGCGGAAATTATTATGAAGTTATCAATTTGACAATTTATTGGCAGTAACCATAGCAGAAAACAAACACACTCCAACGCCTAAGCCAACTAATAAATAAGTTCGACAAATTTTGAAATATAATAATTTTGAACGAATTTTCCTAAAAATTGTAATATTGCTAATACTACGAAAAACGTCGTATGAACCTCGGCTTGTATCGTGTATTTCCAGATCTCGAACATTGCAAACCTCAGCCTTGGGGGTTTCAGTTTGCACTGTCTTCTGGACCTGTAATAGTATATTACGTAATGAGTGTTGTAAGAAGCATATTACGCACGAATGAAAAAGTTACGCACGATGCCGCGTAGCGGCGAGTGCGTATTTCCATGAGTGCGTAATTGCTTTACAACTCGAATTATGTACTATACTTTACCTACGATCATATTTATTTATTTATTTAGTAAAATCTGGATTTAGTTTACTTGTCAACAATATTATTCAACAAATATTATGTCAGTTTTGACAGCGTTTGAAAATTACGTAGGCGCATTTGTGTTTTTAAACCCCGCGTCAGCGATATAAGCCACCTATAATTGCGTGTCCCGTGCGTTTTGTTTACCGTGCGATTTGTTTACAGTGCGATTTGTTTACAATATGTAAAGTTCATCTTACATAGATGGCTGGTAGTGTGTTTTTTACTATTTACAATAGTGATCGTAGGTAAAATACACTTACAAGCCTAACTATTGTTAAATGAGGGTAAATGTGTTACTAATTATTCTATAAATTTCTGTAGCAGTAGATTGCCGATCCTCAGAGACGAAGTAAGTAAAAATAAAATAAATATAATTTAATATCTCACATGACTATAGAAATATATAAACAAAAAACTATCATGTTTGACGTTAGTATGTATGCTTTTAGAGGGCAGAATATTTACTAGTGAAATATTTTTGTCGAACTCCTCTATACGTTTCCTTAAATATATAAGGAACAAAAAGCCAGACTGCAACCAACAGCTGTTCTCCGGACTAATGCTGCGCCGAGCGCTGAATTACAAGCCTGGCCGTGTTAAGTACAATAACTATGTATTGCCACAAAACGCGATTTTAACGGACACCAGCCGAATTTATTGTACTTAACGCTGTCAGGCTTGTAATTCGTAATTCATTGCTCGGCGGGCATTAGTTCGGAGAATAGCTGTTGGTTGCAGTCTGGCTTTTTATATATTTAAGGAAACGTATAAAGGAGTTCTACAAAAATATTTCACTAGTAAATATTCTGCCCTTTAAAAGCATACCTATTAACTGTGTCCATGTCAGGGCTACTACTGTTTCGGTTGTAATGGAGGTCAGCCGCTAGATGGAGCCTGCTATTTTTGTTGCATATCGTGGTTTTATAAATCTCGTCATGTACCAAGAATGAACAAGTGCCTCATTCCAGCCATCTCATACCGACCTTGCACTGACGAGAGCCAATGCTCGAAACTGTAGTCTGCAAATGGTGTGGAGTGGCTGGCACGAAAGCTTCTTTGAGTAGGATTAAGTCTTTCGGCTGGTGTCCGTTAAAATCGGCCAGGCTTGTAATTCGTAATTCAGAGCTCGACGGGGCATTGGTCCGGAGAATAGCTGTTGGTTGCAGTCTGGCGTTTTATTCCTTATATATTTAAGGAAATGTGTAGAGGAGTTCGACAAAAATATTTTACTAGTAAATGTTTGACGTACTTGAAGTCAAAGTTTTGATAACAGCAAAGAAATAATGTTTTCCGAGCCTTCAATTTAATATTTTTAATTATCATTTAACATTATTCTTTCAGTTGATATATTTTTAGGTGTGAGACATTTTGTACTAGAAGTATTAAAAACCAGCCGCTGTTTGATCATCTTGGCGCAGAGATTTCCTTCATCAACATTTTTAAATATTTTTGCAGAAAGTAGCAAATTAGTAAGAAATACTGCTGTTCTGTATAAGCGCTGTTCTACCGGAGTCATCCAAATAGCATTTGGGGGAATATGAAAATCAAAACAATTCTACGTCTTTGTTAAGAATAATTACATTTACAGTAACAGTACTATTAAAATCATATCTCGGTACTGTCGCTGCGTCACTAAACATGGTCCAGAAAATGAAACTTGCTGAATTTGCACAATAATTTTCACAATTTCACAAGACAGCTCTTCATGCGAATCGCACGTTGACGTTGGTTAATATCGCAGTCCTGCCTTTACGCATCCGCATTATTCGCAGTGATTGTAGTATTAGTTTTAATAATTATGGTGGTGCTGGCCTTATGAAAATAGTCACCGGAACTAGAACGTTATTTTGTTGTTCAGCCGCATTATTGGCTGGTGCTGCAAGATGGAATGCCCTCTTTACTTGCTGTTTAGATACAATATTACTATACACGTAATACGAGGCTTTCACTCCTCTTGTAACCATTCATACGCAGTAAAAATTCCTCTCCTCCACAACTGATGATCTTTCGCGGCCGAAGTTTCCTCGTGAGTAATTTAGTCGATCAAAACTCTTCATTTTCCTTCTGGTCTAGTTTTTTTTGAGCTCTGATGATAATTGGCTTAATACACTAATTTCTACACATGTACTCTTGTATCTTAAAGATACGCAAACTGTTCCCGTCTTTTATTGTTTTTCTTGTTTCTGTAATAGTTGCTAAATTCTTTTACTTCCACATCCAGTGGAAGTATAGCAACGCAAAAAAAAATGAAATTTTTTATGTTCGGATAGGCTTAGAATGTCATGAAATGCATTAAATTCTGAGGAAGTTGCATGAATCTTTTCTATCGAATCGACTGTTAGCGCACTCTCTCATTTGTGTGGTAAAATTTACCTTACCTTAGTTGGGGAGACGATTCCTTCAAATTATATGATTTATTAGTAAGGTTATTGCATTTATTTTGAACCTAATAAATAAATTATATTTTTTGAACTGTTTGCTTTTTATTGATAATATGACTTGTTGTTAGTCTTAATACCTTGAGGGTGTCCGTTTGGAAGACCGGAAATATTGAGCTAATCGGAATCTCATGACTCCACAAGTCTGAAATTCAAAGTTTTGGTCGCCTTACGGGAGCTCGATAGGGATTTCTTTTATGCGAAAATCTCAAAAATCTTTAAGCGTAAAATCCATTATTACTACGTAACTAAGTAAAATTCCGTCAAATCTTACAAGAGGGAACGTCGTTAATAGTCTGCAGTAGTGCAGCCTTGGCCTATTACTTACTCTATAGAGTTACATCTTATCTCGAACCCGCCTGGGAGTGGAAGAACAGGGCAGAACGCGACTGGCGCCTTTAATAAATAAATTGGTGTCACGTCACTCAGATGCACGGTAGTAAGTTCTTCCACAAAAACATGGCCCAATAATCCAGTAAATATGCGGGAAAAAAGTGTAAAATGTGGAAAACTGGTGGAACAGCACTGATTTAAAAAATTTCTTTTTTCACATGTTCCCTAGATCCCAGAAACACCTCCGAAAATGAACAAGTTAGGGGGGTTTGAAGTGCCCCGAAAAGTAACTGTCATAAAGAAAATTATAAAAGTAATATTTCGCCTCGGAAATGTGCTCTAGGTTTTTTTTTGGGTCGCTGATCATGAATCCGAGGTCCAAATTGAAGAATTTCATATTCCAGTATGGAATTCGTGCCATTTTTTGATGAAAATTCGACTTTTTCCAGACTGGAAAACGCGCCATGGAAAATTCCATTTTTTCAGAAAAAATCTAAATATTAACGTTTTTCCACGAAAATGTGCTCTGGGGTATCGCTTGGGTCACTGAATACGAATTCGCAGTCTAATTGAAGTAATTTCGAATATCTCATCAGAAATACTGTTGATTCGATTTGTCTATGTTTTTTTGTATGTATATGTGTTTGTTTATATCTGTATATGTGTATGCAATTTTGGATCAGCTTCTTAATAGATTCTCATCATAACAGAACCACAACATTGAATCCAACTGATTGGGGTTGGAAATTGATCGACGGCGTCTTGCATCCCGTAAGGATGACCGAACCGCCCGCACCAAAAAAGATTATGGATGCTATAATATGTGGCTGCCAAACTAGATGCGGAGCAGCTTGTGGTTTCGCAAGAGTGGCGTATATTATTCTCAAACTTGTAAATCTTGTCACGGAAATAATTGCAATAAATTGCGAGGCACTTGGAGCTGCAGACGTAACGGAAAATAAATCGATTTGTCCGGCTGAAATATCGGATGAACAGGAAGATGAAAGCGGCGCTGAAGAAGAACCAACAAATCCTGAGTTACCAGTTCTCGAATATTATTCAGATTATGATTGATGTAAATGGTGTAAATTATATAAAAAAAATAATGATAAATTAATAATTATTTTACCACACAGAATACCACCTTTTGTACCAACACAATAAATGCTATATTTTTATAAAAATTGTTATCTTTTAATCACTTGAAAGAATAAAAAATTTGTATGCATTCCTGCAGTGTTTATAAAATTGCCATGTATATTAATTTGAAATGCTCGTAATATTCATACATAACTTTTTTCTTCAAAGTAAAATTGGCTTAAAAAATTATTTTGAAATACTCGTAATATTCATACATAAATTTTTTCTTCAAAGTGAAATTCAATACGAAAAATGATGCAAATTCCAGCACAGAATATAGAATTCTTGAATTTGGACCTCAAAATCATGATCAAAGACCCAAAAAAAACCCTAGAGCACACCCTCATCATAGTATTGGAATACGGAATTCCTCAATTTGGACCTCGGATTCGTGATCAGCGACCCAAGAAACCTCCTAAAGCCCATTTCCGAGGCGAAATATTAATTTTATAAAAATTTTTATGACAGCTACTTTTTGGGGCACTTCAAACCCTAACTTTCCCATTTCGGAGGCTGAAGAATGTTCCTAGGGAACACGTGAAAAAAATTTTTCAAAACGATGCTATCCACCACTTTTCCACATTTTCCGGCTTATTTACTGGACTATAAATACAACATAAAAATTAATAAATTACTTTTAAGCAGATCTTTAAAGAAAGTGTGTAGCTGGTTCCTGTTCTTTAAATGACTACTCGTTGCAGAGTGTGCTTCAAGTCGTTATAATTTATACTCTGATCCATCTGTGAATATTTTTGTCATGAAAACGTTACCTATGTTACTTTTTAAGTAGATTTATATTAATGGAAACTCTTAGAAACGAAACAAGTACACCAAGTAATAACACTAAAAATATTGCTATATATAAATATGACAATAGAAGGTTCGAAGCTTATATTTCAATTTTTTTTTTTTAATAAAACTAATTGTTTTTAAAAATTTAATATATACAGGGTGTCCCGAATTGCATAGGCCAAACTTCACCAAGCAATACAACTTTTCAAAATAAGAAAAAAGTTCCTATAAACATTGGTCGAAAAGTGCTTAGTTTCCGAGATACAGGGTGTTCAAGTAATTCTCCAGAAAATGTTTTTTTATGAATATTTTCGAAACGTCTAAAGATAAACAAATGATAATTTACACAGGAATTTGTATTTTTATGCTGTTTAAGACAAAATGACAACTATGTACGAAAATCATTCAGGAGCGGGTGAAACTGGAGGGGGGGGGGGCTAGATATAATTTAGCCCCAATTTTATTGTGTGACACTTTTACATTAATTTATGGGCAGAACTTAAAAATTTGGAGTTTTCTACACAAAAAAAGTCTCTTGTGTTTTTTCTCTAAAATTATCAGTTTTTGAGTAAATCTTATCTGAATTTTATTCGGGAATAGTTTTTTATGAATATTTTAGCAGAACAGAAAAAACAATGACAGTAAAACAAAATTTATTTTTTATTAGACAACAATGAATTAGATTAAAATAAGGTAAATTACAAATTACTAGAGTTGTTCAAAGTGCATTCCGCCAACATCAACACATTTCTGACATCTGCGCCGTACAGAGTGTGTAGCTTTACGAATGAAATCAGGATTAGCCCGCAAATTTTCACATTTTTCGAGAATTCTTTCTATTAACTCTTCTCTTGTGTTTACAGGGTTTGCGTAGACTTTGCGTAGGGTTTGCGCAGACTTGTCCTTTAAATAGCCCCAGGCAAAAAAATCAACTGGAGTTTAATCCGGTGAACGGGGTGGCCAGGCTCTTGCACCTAATCGACCGATCCACCGTTCAGGATAATTATTGTTTACCCACAAATGGTTCTCAACAGCAAAATGTGCAGGAGCTCCGTCCATTTGAAACTAGCATTCATTTCTTAAATTAAGAGGAATATCCTCGAGATATTGAAAAAAATGGTTATTTAAAAAATCATTAAATAATGGTCCATTTAAACGGGGAGGAAGGATGTGGGACCCACAAAAGTCCCGTTTATAACACCACACCATACATTAACGCTAAGCTCCTGTTGAAATGTCCTAGGACGAATTATATGAGGATTCCGATGAGCCCAGATTCTTAAATTATTAAAATTAACCGATCCATTACGGTTAAAGGTAGCTTCATCAGTCCAAATAATTTTACTTCCGAAAGCGGGATCTTGTTCCATGGCATTTATAAACCAATTACAAAAATTGATACGCCTTTCGGGATCACCTGGTTGATGGCTTTGGACTGGCTGCATTCGAAAAGCTTTTCTGTGGTCTTTTTTCAGAATCCGAAAAACATTGTTTTTGGAAACATGCACAGCTTGCGCACGCAGCTGTTGGACCGTTCTTCTGATACTTAATTTATTATTATTGTTAAATTTGGCTAATATTATGTTTTTAAATTACCCATTTCGCTATTCTTCATTTCTTGGACCTCTTTTAAGTACAACATTTCTAAATTCTAGGTGGGTTCGAATAAAAACATATTTAGATAACCATCTAAATATGTTTTTATTCTCTTCTATTAGGAAATCTTCTGCGATATTCGCGTACCGCGGCATTCGCGTTTCCATTACAATATCCATAAATAAAATGAATATCCGCGTACTCCACATTACTAAACATGACCATTTTTTACTTTTCAATAGAACACTTTTTCCAAAAGGAAATAATAAAACTACAGAAAAATGAACTACAGAAAACACAAAAAACAACAATGTCATTATTGTCATTTTGGAATTGCATGCTAGATTATTTTTCATTTGTTACAAATATTACAATCATGGCACACTCCTGCATACCAGGAATGCTGGTAATAATGGTTACTAATTAATAAAGTTCAGATAAGATTTACTCAAAAACTGATAATTTTAGAGAAAAAACACAACAGACTTTTTTTTGTAGAAAACTTCAGATTTTTAAGTTCTGCTCATAAATTAATGTAAAAGTGTCACACAATAAAGTTGGGGCTAAATTATACCTAGGTCCCCCCCAGTTTCACCCGCTCCTGAATGATTTTCGTACATAGTTGCCATTTTGTCTTAAAAAGCATAAAAATTAAAATTCCTGTGTAAATTATCATTTGTTTATCTTTAGACGTTTCGAAAATATTCATAAAAAAATATTTTCAGGAGAATTATTTGAACACCATGTATCTCGGAAACTAAACACTTCCCGACCCATGTTTATAGGAACTTTTTTTCTTATTTTGAAAAGTTGTATTACTTAGTGAAGTTTGGCCTATGCAATTCGGGACACCCTGTATAATATATGGACAGATTAGTTAATTTTGCCTTGTGAATTGAATTATATAAAAAAACTTTTTTAGTATTTTTTCACTTATAAAATGTTTACTTTATAAATTAGATTATGATATAAAAAATAACTTTTTCAATGTTTACATTATTTTTTCTTACCATGTAAAACGACTCCTTTATAAGTTAGATTTATTTTTTAAAAAATTACCATTATTAACATGACTGAATTAATAAAAATTAAAAATCTCCTAATTTTTTGTTCATATAATATTTTCCATCCCTTACAACTCCTTTGCTAAGGTTTGATTTTTAGAGCACATTTGCGACTAATTTGCCAAATTTCAGATTTTTTCCAACTTTGCCTGGTTTTGGCGCCACTGACTGTACGCTCCCGAATTGTTGACACGAGCTCCTAGTACACCCTGTATTTAAGTGAAAATGTGCCGTCATGTAGACAAATTTCTTCCTCTAAAAATATTATTATTATTATTGTTAGTAAAATGCCATCATTAAAATATATATTAATTCAATTAATAGATTTTATGTTCTAAAACTGAAATATTACTGCAAACTTGCTGCTGTTTCCGTTATATAAAAAATGCATTAATATTGCAGATGTATAATTTTTCATTCTTTGTGTCTTCCTAGAGCCCATAAATTTTGTTATATCCTAATATGGGAACATACGAATACAATTTTTTTCTAAGATAAAAAATAGCAAATGTTAACAAACAGCTGCAAGCGAATATTCATATGGAATAACGGAATCAGTATGAATATAAAAAAATGACACTAGAATTGCCATCGTTTGCATCTTCCACAAAAAAGTATCCGGTTACCTATCAGTTTTAATTGTTCCTTGGTTTAATGTACCGGCTGGCGTTAGATATATTGTTTTCTTATTTTACTTATTTACCAGTATGTACACTAGGATGGTCCAAAAAATCTTTTTTTTCTTTCTCAAATTGGTTGAAAATTGAAAAAAAAATCTACATATTTGAGCAAAATCGATTAATCGTGCCTCTGAGACCACATGATATGAAGTTTTCCATGTATTTCTTAGAGAAAAAAGACGTCTTCTCTTAATTGAGAGAAAATCGAGAATTCATAGTGAAATAAAAATCTCACACAAGTCCCCTCTTCAGAATTGTGCGAAGAATGTGAATTCATAATTCTTTTTCAGATTAAACCCCTCCCCAAGATCCCTTTTATAGGATCATAAAGCAAAGCCATAAATGCGAAAATAGATCATCGCGTATTTTTGACGTTTATTATTGTCTCTGTCATTTTTTAACACAAATTAATATTAATTAGTCCTATTCTAGGTTGTGCTGTGTCAGTTTTTTAGTTGAAACTTCGAAGTCGAAAAGAACTTGAAAAACTATAACTCCGTAGCTTTTCCTGAAAAAAGAAAATCGCCTCAAAATTGAATCACCCGTTGAAGAGAAATGAAGCCACAGACAGACACACCGGCAGACATATAAACAAACACGTCAAACTTACGACACCCTTTTTACATTAACTTCGTGAGTAATAATAATAATAATAATAATAATAATGCTATTTTATTTCCACATTTAAAATGTAACTGATATACAACAAAATGTAGAATAAGTCAGCTCTTAAAAACTAATGTATACATATAAATATAAGAGTAGTAACGAACAAGATTAAAAACAAATAAATAAATAACATAAAGCATGTAAATGTAAAATTGCGAAATATCAGCATTAAATAAAAAATTCGTCTAGGGTATAGCAAACTTTATTTACTAAAAAATTTTTGAGTTTTGTTTTAAAAATCTGAATATTTGGAGATGATTTAATTTCATGTTAAAATGTTGAAACACTTACAGCCATTATATATAAAACTTTTTTGAAACATTGTTGTCCGAAAGGAATTGGTTTGAAGATGCTCCTTATGCCGTGTTTCGTACCCATGGCTTGTTCGATTACTTAAGAACATAGAGTTGTTTTTATAAACGTATGCATATGTAAATACTCACTAAAGTTAACATTCTAAGATTTTTAAAAGCATTTCGGCAAGTTTACAAACATTTTAGACCCGCAATTGTAGGTACTACATATTTTTGTAGAATGAAAACTCTACTTATTTGTGAGCTATTTCCCCAATTAACTATACCTTATTTTAAGTTCGAATGAAAGTAGCATAATAAAAAGTAAGTAGGATGTCCACACTACAATGATTCGAGATAATTTATAGCCCGAAATAAGTGCTTCTCAATTTTTCAGCGTCTGTATATGCTGATTTCATTATAGATGCATATCTACAATATTCGAAAATTGTCAGAGAAATGCAATTTGTCTGGATTTTTCTTTAAGCTAAACAGTATTGAAGTGGTCTTGCTTTTGTTTAAATATAATTTGTTTTTGTCGGTCCATTTAGTTATTTCATTATAAACTTTTTCACTGGTATGTTCTAATCTATCTAAATTATCTTTTACTATAAGAACATTATTATCATCAGCATAACAAATTGTCAGAACATTAGGTATTTTATTCAGGTACAGAATTAAGTCGTTGGCAATGAGTATAAATAGGAGAGGCCCGAATATAGATCCCTGCGGAATACCTTGTTTTGCTTCTAAACTATTGCTAGATGCACTCCTATCCCTTTAGATACGAGGACAATAAATTTAAAGGAATGCCTCTTATTCCATGTCTACAAAGTTTAGGTTTTAATAGCTCATGGTCACAGTCGAAAGCTCTAGACATATCTATAAATAGCCCTAACACATACTTCTTGTCAACTGGTGCTTTGATTATATTCTTATGAAAAACACATAATGCGGTCTCGGTGCTTCTGTTGTTAGTAAAGCCATGTTGTGAATTGCAGAGTAGGTCATTGCGATACAAGAAAGACTTGATAGGTTCTTTTATAACTGCTAGTCAACCATCCTAAGTTGGCAAGTAGCCGCGAAGAGAGAGAAGAAATATCGTCACTGTTGGACAGAGACAAACAAGCTTCTTCAGCTAACTAGCTAGATAGCTAGCCGTGAAGAGAGAAGAAATATCGTCACTGTTGGACAGAGACAAACAGCTAACTAGCTAGATAGCTAGCTTAAAAAGCTTGTTTGTCTCTGTCCAACAGTGACGATATTTCTTCTTTCTCTGTGCGGCTGCCTGCCAACTTAGAATGGTTGACTAGTAACTCAATAACTTTTGACACGCTAGAAAGAAGAATTATTGCTCTGTAATTTTCATACATATTTGCGTCTCCTTTTTTAAACATCGGTTGAACTATTGCTAATTTTAGCATCGTCGGAAAAATTCCTTCCCCAACACAGAGATTTATAATACGAACTAACGGACTACAGAGCAAGCATTTACATTTTTTTAGAAGATTATTCGAAATATTATGAAAACTACTGGAGTTTGAGGATTTAAGTTTGTTAATTAGGGGCACAACATCCTGTTCAGATACAGGAGGTAAAAGGCATGTTTTTGAGGAAAATGGTACATTTGAAATAGGGAAATTATGGCCATTCAAGGAGTTATTGTTGTTGGGAAAAGTAGTAAAATGTAAGTTGAAACCGTTCGCCACTTCTTCATCCCCGCATTTTTACCTCATCCACACTTATAGCTTTATTCGATAAATTCATATCCTTTCCATTATTTTTCCGATAGTGCTCCAAATTTTAACAATAACAATGGACTTCTAGACTTGGTTATATGTAGGGAACATTGCGTTGTTGAAAAATCAACTGAGTTATTAGTTTCAGAAGATATACATCATCCTGCTCTTATTATTAGCGTCGAAGCTCAGTTTGTCCAAATGTGAAATTTCCAATAAAGTCAACTAACTCCTTTAATTTTCGCAAGGCAAATTTTCCCATTCTATATGAACAACTTCAGCACATTAACTGGTCTTTTCTAAATGACTGTGATGATGTTAATATCTGTGTTGACTTATTTTATAATAAATTAACTGCAGTTTTTTATGAGAACATACCCATGTTCAAGTCTCCTAAAAATAAAAGACAGTTTCCACCTTGGTTTAACGGCGAAATTATAAAAAATATAAAGTTAAAGCATAAGAAATTGATGTTATTTAGACGCTATGGTAATAACGAATCATTAACTGCCTTTCGAAGACTGAGATCACAAATCAAGTCGGATATTAAAATTGCATTTCAAAATTATACAAATCGAATTGAAAACAATATTACATCTGAACCAAACAAGTTCTGGGCTTACATTAATGGAAGAAAAGGAACAACTAATATACCTAAAGACATGATCTATAATAATGAACCTCTTGGGACCCCTAATGATATCGTTGATGCCTTTGCTGATTTTTTCGAGAGATCTTATTTCCATGACATGTCGGACGACCCAGTAACTAAGTCTAGTAATCTCGCTTTTCCGAGGCTAAAGTCTGCACGGCGTTAAAAAAACTTAAACCTAAACTTACTGCGGGTCCGGATGGAATCCCATCATTCCTATTAAAAGACTGTGCCAGTACTTTTGCATATCCTCTTTGCGTAATTTTTAATTTATGTCTTAAGAAATGCTACTTTCCTGATACTTTGAAATACTCTAAAGTGTGTCCTGTCTACAAAAAAGGCGAAAGAAATGATATCACTAACTATAGACCAATAACAATCATATGTAATTTCGGTAGTCTTCGAGTTCCTACTGCATGATAACATTTATTCACATGTTCAACAGAAAATATCTACGCAACAACACGGTTTTATGAAAGGTCGCTCCACCGTAACGAACTTAATCTGCGCCACACAGTACATTGCCGAATCAATTGACTCTCAAATACAGGTTGATTCAATCTGCACAAACTTTTCAAAGGCGTTTGATAGACTGAACCACAGTAAGCTTCCTTGTAAACTTGACAAATTTGGAATATCTGATGGTCTAATTCAATTTCTTGAGAGTTACTTAACTAATAGAGTTCAGTTCGTTTCGTATAATGGATACAAATCTGTTGAATACCGAGCCACGTCAGGAGTACCCCAAGGTTCGATACTTGGACCTCTCTTCTTTAATATTTTTATTAACGATATTAGTGATAATCTAGATGTGTATTTTTTAATATATGCCGATGACGTCAAAATGTTGCACATGATCAATGATTCTACCGATTGTGAACAACTTCAAAACAACTTAACTAAGTTATTGGCTTGGTGCAATGAAAACGATCTTCATTTAAACGTTGGAAAGTGCAATGTTATGAGTTATACAACCAAGAAGTCCCCAATAATTTATAATTATAGTGTTAATGGTGACGTGCTGAACAGACCACCTACGTTCAAGGACCTAGGTGTAATCTTTGATAATAAATTAACGTTCACTAACCATATAGATGCGGTAACATCGCAGGCATACAAAATGTTAGGTTTCATTTTACGTAACAGGCGTGATTTTAATGATGCGAAAACTTTAAAGATGCTTTATTTTGCTTTTTCGCGATCTAAGCTGGAGTATGCTTCACTTGTCTGGCAATCTGGCTATAACACCCATAACGAGAAATTGGAAAACGTTCAGCGTCGCTTCCTGAAATTTTTAAACTTGAAAACTGAAGGTACATATCCGCAAATTGGCACTCCTCAAAATCAATTACTTGAGAAATTTGACATCACTAGTCTTCTTGAAAGGCGAGAATCCTCTGCTTTGCATTTTTTAGATAAAATTATGCATAATAAAGTAGATTGTAGCGAAATATTAAATCAACTGAACTTTTATGTCCCACGCATTAATTCTCGTCACTCTCGTAACTTCTATTTAGCCGCTCCTAGGACTAACGTGTTAAAGTTTTCCCCTCTGTTCAATATTTGTAACAGTTATGAAACTCATTGGAGTGAATTGGACATCTTTGCCTAGCTGCTGGAAATTTTATTCACTGTGTTATAGTCTAAATGACTTCATATTTTCTATTGTACTTCTTACTTAGGTTAGGTTAGATAGTGTAGGTTAGATTTCCATACTATAAATGGTTTTGTACTGTTGGATGCTGTATGATTAAATAAATAAATAAATAAAATAGCTTTTGATCTGTTATCCGAATTAAGAATATTCTTATCGTAATACTCTTTTTTAGTCTGTTGAAGTTTTAGCCTATACTGTTTATGCAAGTTTTTATTTAAACTTTAAAAATTTGATTTTTTCCATCCAATTTTCTTAGCCATAATAACACGCTCGTTTAATAAACTATTATTAACTATTTCTTTTGCTTTTACGCAATAAATATTTTGGTTTTTACTTCCCTCGCTCGTCAATGGGAAATATTGTAATATTAAAAAAATCACACTTTCAAGTTTCAGATTTTGTAAATTACTAAAATGAAGATTCTGACATCCTGACTGTCGGTCTAACGATCTGAGGATCTGTCTATCTGTCTAGTCAATGTCTAGTAAATGAAAACCATCCAAACTCATTAACGAAGAGGTGAGGAGTGATCAGGATAGTATACCTTGTAGTTCTTAGTGGCAATACCGACAACTGCGATATTATAGGAAGATCTCCCTGATCGGCAAAATTTTATGTAACATAAATATCAGACTTGCTAACGCCCTAATTTTCTCCGACACTGTTCACGTCGTTGAAATATGAAACATTAGAGATTCAGGCAAATAATCTACTGATGCTTTCGAGAGAGGGGTTGCAGAACGTTTGTGTCGAATCCCTTGAACGGTGATTGCGATCTCCATACTGACAAAAAATCTCTTAAAACTCTAGAACCCTTTTGAGACCTCACGAACCAGACGAAGGAGAACCAATCACAATGTAAACTGTGTACCATCGGATACGACCCTTTGAACTATTCTCTTATCGTGCCCATGAGTCCAACTTTTGTTTGGGTATATACGATGGGTAGGTATGGGTAATAATACGCTGAAGAGAAAGACCAAAATCTAAATTTCCGTGGAAAAGCACGTGCATCGAATTATGGGAGTGATGCTTTGGAGTGCCTACTGTGATCTACTGCCAGACCACATCTAGTAAAAATTTAAAACTAACTGTTTGTCAGAATAAACTTCTCAAAATTATTTTCAAAAAATATAACTTATTTTTGACTGAAATGTTATACAATGAAGCTTAGGCGTCTGTATTATAACAATTCCTTAATTTTTACCTTTAAGTATCCGAACCAGTGCATAATTATGAAACTAGATATAATGTTTATGATTCTTTAAGTATCCCAAAATTTAATAAAACGAGAGATAATCTATTACGTCTCTAAATTCTTTAATGTCCTTCCTTCTAATATAAAATCTATAAAAAAACATCAAGCATTTTAAAATAGAAACAAAACAATTTATAAAAACTAACTATCATATATTCGATAGCATTTTATATAAATAAAAAAAAATCGTGTATTTCCGTATGTATATATATTTCCGCACTTTAGAAGCAGCGAATCCACCTCCCATTGTCATTATTTGCGTTATTTGCGTTACTCATACGCGCTAGAGGGAACAGTCATTCATAAACCATTCATGGTTTAGATAACTTTTCTTGCTTTTGGTTTTAAAAATATAATATGTAATTTTACTAAATTTATCATCTTGTAACTCAAATAAAATGTGTCCACGGCAAAGCGGTATTATAGGTGTAAATGACAATTTTTTTGGACTACAAACACAATTTTTTGTATTCTGCTCTTGCTTCACCCAAAAACTATTTTTAGTATCTTGGTCTGAGCAAGTTTTTCTAATAAAATTTTTCAATATTTCGCATAGAAAAGGCACTTTACCTGATGCGATTTTTATTTCTAAGCTGTTACCAGCGCCCTCTATAATTTTTTTAAAGTCCAAAATGCTAAAAATAGTTTTTGGGTGAAGCAAGAGTAGAATACAAAAAAATGTGTTTGTAATCAAAAAAATATTGTCATTTACGCCTTTAATACCGCTTTTCCGTGGACACATTGTATATACATATTATTTCCAATTTTCAAAATAAATTCATTAATTCATTCACTTAAGCATGAGAACAACTTTTAGTACAGTACCTAGAGGTAAAAAATATGCAAAACTTCGGAATAATGTCATATTGAACGGATTTCGTTCATTTTTGGCAGTATAATAGTAAATTCTTCACAAAAAAGTTTCTATATTATGCGGGGGCTTGCTAATTTATAGGGGGTGGATGCCACCCCCTCTCAGTGGGTGGCACTTAAAAAAAATACATATATATATTTATTGGAGCTGAAGTAGAATCAAATTTGAAAAAGAAAAGGTTCTATGCAATTTCTCACATAAATGATAATTTTTAAGTTATAACGACTTCAATATTGCGATTTTAGCTTAAAAAAAGGTATTTCCAAATAGCTTTCGTCAAGTATCTCGAAAAGTATTACTTTATTTAAAAAATGATATAGACCAATTACAAAAAGTACAAACTGAGAATTAATTATATTTTTTGTTTGTTGATGTATGATTAATAATTTCGGAGATATGTAAGTTTACATTTGGCATCCAAGTGTTCATAAGATAATTATTTAGAGTGAGAGTTAAATATCTCAGAAAATAGGTAGAATAATAGGTTATTAATGAAGCTTTCAACTGTTTTTTTATTTGTTTCTGTTGCATAAAAAACAAAGAAGTTATGGCCGAAGCAATGTGCGTCTACACATTTTTTTAAGTAATTAAAAAAAGGAATTTCAAACACTATTTCTCAATAACATGACGTAGATGCTCAAATTTTTTGGTTTGTATACAGCACTTGCTTTAGAAAAAAATACATACAAACGTAATTTTTTTTTTCATTTTCCAAATATCTCAATAAATATCAGTTTTATTAAAAAATGGGTAGAGACCAAAAATAAAGCTCATAAACTGATAATGAATTTCCCTTGTTTATTTATTTACATTGATTTAATAGATTCGGAGATATGAAAGTTTACAAATGGCGTCCGAACATTTATAAGACGAAAAATGCAGTTTAAATTTTAAATATCTCAGAAATTGTGACACCTACGTCACGCATGCTAAGAAATGAAATTAAAGACAATTAATTGCGCTTTCAAATTATTTTTTACTTGTTCTTGTAGCATAAGAAAAAAATGTGCGTATTTATATTTTTTTTATATAAAAAGGTCGCCATTTTGTTACTCTAATTAGCCAGTAATTCAAAAAAATTATCTCAAATACAGTTTTTCGTTAAAATGTAGCATTACCTAAATGCTCAAATTTTTTGCTCGTTTAAAGCACTTGCTTTAGAAAAAAATGCATTTTAAACTTTAAAGGTAATTTCGAAACACTTGAATACCAAATATAAACTTAAATATCTACGAAATTATTAATCCTACATCAATAAAAAAAAATAAAATTAATTGCCAGTTTGTACTTTCTGTAACTGATCTGTAACATTTTTTCGATAAAGTAATACTTTTCGAGATACTTGACGAAAGCCGTTTGGAAATACCTTTTTTTTAAGCTAAAGTCGCAATTTTGAAGTCGTTATAACTTAGAAACTATCAATTTATGTGAAAAATTGCATAGAACCTTTTGTTCCTAAAATTTGATTCTGTTTCAACTCCAATAAATATATATATTTTTTAAGTGCCACCCCCTGAGAGGAGGTGGCATCCATCCCCTATAAATTAGCAAGCCACCGCACAATACAGAAACTTTTCTGTGAAGCATTTACTATTATACTGCCAAAGATGAACGAAATCAGTTCAATATGACATTATTCCGAAGTTAAAACCTCTAGTTACTGTACTATTTTATAACCACTTCGAGATTTGTCAAGTTAATTGCACCAACTCCCCGATTTTCTCAAAAGTATGCCTACCAAAACGACACTCCAGTACCGTATTCTATTGTCCCCTATCAGTCGGTAAGAGGACAATATATAACTGCTAGTGGTTCAGGATGGGACACAGAAAAAAGGATATCTTGCACAGGGACCGTAACCGAACCGAAACCGTAACCTAAAACAGCACCATAATTACGAATTTCTTCTAACCTTACCCGAAACCGAATACCGGAATGAGACGTTCTGGTAAACCAAAACCGAAACGGAAAACCGGAATTAAAATTCTTAGGAAATCGAAACCTAAAGTATAATAACTTGCGTATAATAAATTTGAATTTAAATTGCGCATAAAGTACAAAAAATGCGGATATCCAGATCGATTTGTCCATTACAAAGATTATACAGTGTGTTTCACTTCTCGTGAAACCTCTGTATCTTTTTTATTTGTGACCCAATTCATTTCAAATTTTTATCAGCCATACAACTCCATAAAACGACTTTAATCAACACATCAGTGCCGCCTAGATCTACAACGCCGGCCTACTGCGATAAGAAGAAAATCGCAATTTTCGAGAAATAGACAAAAATTTTGTTAATACAAGTTGTTCGGAATCAACTGATATGCCTCCCTAACGGTAATTGAAAACCAAACTGTCGCTGCTCTAAAAACCGAAAACCAAAATGGTGTACGTTAGGTAACCGTAACCAAAACCGAACTGAAATAAATTTCGGTTTCGGTACCTGGTCTTGCAAAGGTTGGCTTGATATTATCAATGAGCTGATGGGAAAGAGCTTTGTTGAAGCCTAGGCGTACGGCTTCAAGTTCAATCGAATGAGACAGAGTACGTGATGCTATCAGACGTGCTATGCAGTAAAGAGAGGTTAGTTAGAATAATCTACGGGCCTCAAAACGGCAAGACGTTACGAATAAGAATTATTACTAAATGTAATGCAATTATCAATCGTAAGTTGAATCCAATTAGGTACTTTAATTTCATATACCTACAATAATTTCTTTAATTAAACAATCGGCAACTTTGTATTTCCTAAATAGTCCCAATTTTATGCAGATGTTCTTAATACATATAAATGTTTTTTTTTTGGCAATATAATATGAAAAAAATGATTTTTTTAGGCCACCCAGCTCAACTAAATTATATATTCAAAATCCAAATTAAGTAATACATATGTTTCAATATATGAATATTTATATATGATATTAATTAATACTGTTGAGTAGTAAAATGTGTAATTATCAATAGTAGACAATGCTTATCTTTGTATCACAAATTTAATCGTGTACGAATCTCAATATAGACAAATACGATTTCCATTTTGCAAAGTGGTAATTTCACAGATGTTAGTTAATACTTCCTGTACGTAGTTTTTTGTGTATGAAATATAATATTTTCCTTAATATGGCTTATATATTTGATAAACATATTTTTTAGATTGAAATTCTAGTTTTGTTCAACATTCATAGTGCAAACACAGAAGGACATAGTTTCTTCTTCGGCTATACTATGATCCTTTAGGATCTAAAAATAATCTATTTAGTGTAGTGAAAATACAAGAAAATATAAATAAGTCATAGACGCTCAATAAACCCTTCACATTTTAAGTAACTGTAAATATAATATGTATACCAGCTACGTAGTGCAGCGTGCTATTGGAGAGTACGCTTAATCACGCTGTCGAATGTGTACTGGGTTCGATCTCCAGCCCCGACACTGCCAATGTTAGAAAGTAATGGATGTTGTCTACGTTTGTTTAAGTAGGTAATTCCCTTCGGAACAGCCTAGACTTTGGATTTGTTTTTTTTTCGTATATATATATATATATATATATATATATATATATATATATATATATATATATATATATATATATATATATATATATATATATATATGAAGTGTTGGTGTACTTCCGGGTGTTTTCCCACGTAGTTGATGGGCTCCTGCTGGAGCCATTGTTGTCTAAACGACGTTTCGGCAGAATCCCATCTGCCATCTTCAGGTTCTCGCTGAAAGCTGCCTACTGCTGCTCCTCGTTGCTCGAACTGGACAGTCCAGTTCGAGCAACGAGGAGCAGCAGTAGGCAGCTTTCAGCGAGAACCTGAAGATGGCAGATGGGATTCTGCCGAAACGTCGTTTAGACAACAATGGCTCCAGCAGGAGCCTATCAACTACGAGGGAAAACACCCGGAAGTACACCAACACTTCATTCAACTCCCGCGAAAACCTAAGAAACAATAATATATATATATATATATATATATATATATATATATATATATATATATATATATATATATATATATATATATATATATATATGTTAGATCACGATTTACATTAGTGACTTTTTAAAAAGATTTATTAAATTAATGAGAGTCAACGTTGACTCTTCGAAATAAAAATGTAGTTATAAAATGAACTGTTTAATCTGACATGAGTATAAGAACTGAATACAAAAGATTATCTAACTAATTTATATCCTCGGTTGGCTGTACTTAGTCAGCATTAGTATTGTTTCCCAAGCTAAGCCAAAGGAAATATGATATTACATATCAGCGATAAATAATATGAGGGAATTCGTTATCAACACGTAGCTGAAATATGATATGCTGAGATAGTTTAAAAGGAATAAAAGTCACGTACAAGTTTTTATACAGTGTACCAAATATTATATAACAACTTCCCCCTTATTAAAAAAGTTGGTGATTATACAGCAACTTTTGTAAAATATAAAAGCAGAATAATAATAAAATGAAAAAATAAAATTGTAAAATATAAAAATGCAAATAGTATATAAGAATATTTAAAGATGTACATATAACATAAATTAATATTAATCATGAAATAAAATTGGTAACAATGTAGGATGTCTTTAAGTTAGTTCCACTTCTTCGGTTTCTTCTTCTCTTTGGATACTGGGTCTTCTCCTTGGAGGCAAGATACTGGTGAAACTTTTGTATGTTCTTCTTGGCATCGGTGGAGATGGTGGAGATGGAGGTGAACCATGTGATGCATGAACAAGGGCTAACTTTCGGCTTCTTTTTCTGCATTTGCAGAACAGGTAGAGTAGGATAAGGGAGATCACTAGGGTTATAGTGAAGTACGTGAACCACGAGATGTGTTTTGTCACGTAGGGTTCGTTGATGAGGTCGTCTAAATCCTTGGAATACTGGTCTAATTTGTGTTTCGCAATTTCGAGGTCTTCTGTATTCAAATTGTTTAATTTTAATGGTTTCAAATTTGGAAGTTGAGTTTTGTCTGGAAGGTCACTGCAGCAATCATACGGAATTTCGATTGGGTGAGTGTTATCTTTGACATCTAACACTTCATTGGAACTGGCCTGGATTTTGGTAATACCGACAAAGGCATAACAGCTGGGTTGTAATTTTATAATGGAATTTTTCGTGATGACTTCTGTCTTTGAATTTCTCTTCGGACAATTAACGGTAACATGTAATGGTTCTGCGTTGATGACTAGCCAGGTGTTTTCTTGGAGTTTTTGTACATTGTATCCTTGACTGATTATGAATGAGGTTTGACAATTTTGGGGTAGAGTCATGAGGTTTTTGAAGAGCCTTGCTTCACATATGGCATTGTTATCTATCGGGTAGGCGAACAGGTTGGAGCATAATCTGGTTCCCATGTAAAGTTGTTTGCACTCGTCTAAATCCGGGATGGGTAAGAACATTAAGGAATCATCATCTCTCGCGATATATTTTTGTGATACCGATAATAAGTGGTGTAAACCAGTTCTATTATCCAGAATAGGGATAGGATATAATTGATAGGCTGTGTAAGTTTGTGGGTCTACTAAAGGTACTTTTAAAACAAAGATTAAACTTGAATCGGTCTGAAAGGCTTGGAGTTCCATAATATCCAAGTATTGAGCAACTTTTGATAGCCTTATTGAAAGTGGTAGGTTATTTTTATGCAAATTCTGTGAAATTTCCTGTAAGGATGAAATTAAGTCTGTTGGAGTGATGATTGACGTATGAATGATTTTCAAGCGTGCAAATGTTATTGCATTTAGAACATCATTTAAATTATCTTCGATGTACAAATAACTTGCCATTAACTGTTCGCAATAATGTAAGAATATTAATTTGATTTCAATGGCTTCGATGTGACTTGTCATAGATTGAATTGTGCGGTCGATTTCTTCGATATTTTTGTTAAATGTTTCTTCGTCAATTTGAAGTTTTTGAATAGTTGAATTGAAATTTTTGATAACGGATGTAGTAACTGAAATTTGATTTTTAATTAGATTCTCCAATTGGTGTTCGTCATCGTTTAGCTTATTGATGCAATCAGAATAATATTGACCGTCCTCGGCATCTAAATTTCCGGTTATTGATTTGAAAATTGTGCCGAAACCGTTGATTATTCCGCGCTTATATCGTTTTGTATCCAAAAAGATTTCATCAAATTTTGATTTTATAGTTTTAGATATTTGGGTTAGCAGATTTAGATCTGTTTTAACTTCACTCCTGAAAGTGATCGTTTTCTGATCGGCGGCGTCCAGGGTGTTTAGGATAAGCTCTAACATTTTTTCGTTTCTGTCAAAGGTTGTTTTTAGGGAGGAAATGTTCTTGTGAACCAGTAATGTCCATTTGTCGTTGGTTACTATTACGTCAGTTTTTTCGTGGTAGTATATTCCTATAGTGTTGTTTATAGGCGTGATTTTATATTGGGAAACCACTAGTGTTGCTGATCCGAACAGCAGGAATAACCTGAAAACAAGGTTAACTTTCAAAATAAGGTTTCATTCTGTCAAAATTGACTTTACTAGTTTGTTTAGTTTCTGGGTTGAGTAAGATAGCTGAATTTTCAAAGATTTTGGTAATTTCGAATGGTCCGTTAAATTTGTTTTGTAATTTGTTTTTAATCTGTGATTCTTTTACGTAAACTTTGTCTCCAACGTTATATTCAGTACGATTTTCGGGGACGTTTTTATCGAATCTAATTTTGGCTTTTTGTTTTTGGAGTTCCGTTCGGTCTCTAGCAATTTTATAATAATGGGAGATACGATTGTTTAAATCTCTGACGTATTTCGTTATTAATTCTTTTTGGTTATACAAAGTTTCTGGCGGTCGAACTGATGTATGACCAAAAACTAGTTCATATGGCGTAAATCCATGTGTTTTGTTAACAGAGTTATTATAGCAAATTACAGCGTAAGGTAAAATAGTGAACGGATGTTCGTTCGGATTTTCTGTTTGGTTAACTCTTATCATTTCTGCTAACGTTGCGTGGAATCGTTCAATTGAGCCATTCGATTGCGGGTGTCCTACGCTTGAAAAGGTTAATTTTATATCGTATAAAATACATAAATCTCGTAATAATCGGTTGTCGAATTCTCCTCCGTAGTCGCAATGTATTCTCAGAGGAGTACCATAGTGTTGGAAATATAGTAATAAGGTATTTACTACAGATTTAGCGGATTTATCAGGGACTGCGTAAGCTTGTGTAAATTTGGTTAATTCTTCGCGTATCGTTAAAGCATAATTGCGTGTGGGGAACTCGAATAGGTCAATGTTAATTCTCTCAAATGGTGTCTTTGGTGTTTCGGTTATTACTAACGGACTGCTTAAATTTTTTCGACAGACTTTACTTTTTTGGCAAGTTTCGCAATTTTTTACAAAGTTTTCTACGTCTTTAGTTAGACCTTGCCAAGTGTATTTTTCTCTAATTCGTCGAATAGTTTCGTTTATTCCGCGGTGTAGGTTATTTTTACCGCTGTGATGTTGATCTAATATTATAGGAATTTGGTCTTCATCAGGGGTTTTGACAATATCTTGACAAATTATTAATTTTAGGTCCTTTTCCGCAAAAATGAATGACAGAATTTCAAGTATAGGGAGGTCTAAATTATTTTCGACAAAGTAAGTCTTAGAAAGATCCAAGACGTCTTGGTTTTTAAATAATACTAAAAATAAGTGTTCAATTATGGATTCGATATCAAACGGTAACGGGACGATAAAGTATCTCCTATGTCTGACCGTCTTGCTCGATACAATATTGATTTTATCATTATGGAATTCTGGGTTTTCTTCAAATATGTCATCGATAATTTTGTGATGAAGGTCTTGTAAATTATTTTGTTGAAAAAAGGTTATAATATTTTTGTGTTCTCGATACAATAGTTGTTTATTAGAGGCTTTGATTTTTGAATAATCTATTAAGGACGTCGTCTTGTACAAGTTGACAAAGGTTTCGAATTCTTGGGCAATTTGGTCATCGGTAAATTTAGTGTTATCGTCTCGAGTTTCGTCATCTGATTCGTCATTCGATTCGTCTCCGTTCGCAGCTAGAATTTTGGTATGAAATTTGGAACAATCGTTAAAGTGGTTAATTTTGATTCGGGATAGGGCGTCTGCATTCTTGTTTATTTTTCCGGGTTTATATATGACTTCGTAGTCGTATTCTTCGAGTTTAAGGCGCCAGCGGGCTAATCTACTACCTGGGTCTTTTATAGAAAATAGCCATGTAAGTGGTCTGTGGTCGGTTATCAATTTAAACTTTCTACCGAATAGGTATGGCCTAAAATGCTTTACTGACCACACTATAGCCAAAAGTTCACGTTCTATCGTGGAGTATTTAGTTTCGGCGTTGCATAAAACTCGGGAAGCGTAAGCAATAGGTAAATCTTTACCAATTGGTCCTTGTGAGAGCACAGAACCGACGGCAAATGCGCTCGCATCAGTAGTTAGTATGAAAGGTTCGTCAAAATTTGGGTAAATTAATATTGGTGATGTAGTTAGTGTTTGTTTTAGGTCGGCGAAAGAATTTTGACAGTCGTTATTAAAGTCGAAAGGAACATCTTTTTGCAGAAGTTTTGTCAAGGGTTTAGAAATTTTGGAAAAGTTTGGTATGAATCTTCTATAGTAACCTGCTAGTCCTAAAAATGATTTGATTTCTTTTTGGTTCTTAGGTTGTGGAAAGTTTAAAATGGCATCGACTTTGGTGGGATTTGGTTTCACGCCGTCTTTTGTGATGAGATGTCCTAGATAAGCGACTTCTTTGCGTAGGAATTCGCATTTGTCCGGCTGAATTTTGAGGTTGGCTTTTCGAAGGCGTTTAAACACTTCTGTTAGCCGAGAAATGTGTTCATGAATGGTGGGAGAGTAAATAATGATATCGTCCATATAGACGAGACACCGTTCATTTTGGATGCCTAATAAAATATTGTCCATCACTCTCTGAAACGTCGATGGAGCATTTTTTAGTCCAAATGGCATTCGCACGAATTCGTAATGACCGTTTTCAACCGTGAAAGCGGTCTTTTGAATATCTGCGGGGTTAATTTCAATTTGGTGAAAACCAGAAGCCAAATCTAGAGTTGTGAAATATTGGCATTTGCCAAGTTGGTCTAAGAGATCGGAAATGTTGGGCAGAGGATATTTGTCACCGATTGTGACCTCGTTGAGTTTACGATAGTCAACTACAACGCGCCATTTCTGTTTGCCAGAAGCGTCCAGTTTTTTTGGGACTACCCAAACAGGGGAGGACCAAGGTGAAATTGAGGGTTGAATGATGCCTTGACTTAACATTTTCGATACTTGGGACTTAACTTCTTCTTTATGGACCTGGGGATAGCGATACGATTTCGTAAATATCGGTCGGGAATTGTCGGTGTCAATAGGGTGTTTGATTTCATTGGTAAAGGTCAAATTATCTCCTTCTAAATAGAATATATCTTGGAAATCTAAACAAAGCTGCGTTATTATTTCGGCCTCTTCTTCGTTTAGATGGTCCAAGCGCAATTCGTTCCTAATTTCAAAGGATCTATCCGTCTTGAGTAGGTGTTGGTCTGAGTTTTGCGTATTTAAGTTAAAAATTGACTTAAATTTTTGTAAAGGTTCTAAGTTTAAATTAGAAAAATCAACAGTCTTCGGGATGACATTAGCATTGATTATTGTTGTTAAAAATTCGCCGTTTTCGTTTACTCTAACAAGAGCATTAGGTAAACGGACCTTTTCATTTTCCTGCGCTTGCAAAATAGCGTCAGTATTTCTAAGATTACATTTTAATTTATAAATTTTTTCAGTACGGCCGTCAATTTGGATTTTATTTTGATTAGGGTTGTGATTTGATTGAATTTTGTCACATTCGGGTTTTGACGAATCGTCGGTTACTTTGAAAAGTGGAACCGTTTTAAAATTGGTTATTAATCGTTTATTTTTTATGTCGACAATACAATGATAGTGCTCTAGGAAATCGGCTCCTATCAGCCCATCAAAATTGATATCTAGGTCATAAATGTAAACTTTATGTGGGTCATTGTCTGTAAAGGGTATTAGAACAGATTCATTAATAGTAATTTTCTGATCGGTTATACCTTGTATAATTACATTTTCCGAAAACCTTCGTTTGTAATTTTCAGCTGTTTTCGGTTTAAATATAGAGATACCTGCGCCTGTATCGATTAGAATTTTGAATTTATTTGTGATGTCTTTAATGTAGTATAAATTTTTTGAATTTACGGTCAACAGCGAGTGAGATAGGGTTTCTACATGAACCCTTGTTCCGGGAAGTTCAGGAACGGATTGAAATTGTCGTTTAGATTCATGGCTTGAATTTGATTCGATATTTGGTCGAATTGGTCTGTTTCCTGTGTTGGAGTATCCGCAGGATACTCCGGGCCTAAACAAAAATCCTGAGAATTGGTATTATAATCTTCTTGAGGCGTTTGAGAATTAGCAGTATAACTCTCGTATTCATTTTGCCAGCTGTCGATGTGGTTTGTTTGTGAATTTTGAGAATTACCAGTATAATTCTCTTGTGGCAAATATTGATCGTTAAAATCAGTTTGGTAATTTTGGAAATCATTGAATTGCTGGTTGTCGAAATTATCAGGTTCGTTGTAATGATTAGTATGTTCGTAGTTTAGAGGATCATAGTAATTGTCAAAATTAACGTGATGCGTTCTTTGTGGATTTTGACGATTGATATTTGGATTTTGTTGTTGATTCGGGAATCTTTGTTGGAAGTTGGGGTTCGGTCTTATTACCGAAGGTCTATTTTGTTGTGGATTATTTGCTTGTTGGAAATTTTGTGGAGAAAATTGCCTTTGATTATTTTGGCTGGAAAAATTCTGGAAATTTGGTCTTGAAGTTTGCGCTTGATTAGAATAAGTGTTTGGAATAAAACTATTTTGCCTTGTGCGGCATTCATTAATTGTATGTCCGTTTCTTTTGCAGAAAGAACAGAATTTTTGTGGAATTGGAGAGCGTTTTGCTTGAGTTTGAATGGGATTTTTATTTGGGTTATATTTGTTGAATTTCTGGGATTCAAAATAAGACAATTGTAATTCTCTTTTTACTCGGAGAGTTGCATCGAGTACAGTAGCCGGGTTTCCAGCTCGGACTATCTGGCCTAATTTGGGTTCGAGTCCGGTTAACAAAGTATTAAGGGTCATAGTATCAATTAAGCGTGTTTGCGCATCTTTCTGTTCGTTTGTCATAGCGATTTGTTTGTTTACAGCGGAAAGCATTTTCGCGTTATGGGTTTGTAGCCTAGAGATAAAAGTTAATGGTGATTCATTACTTAGTTGATGGAGTCGTTGCAGATCTTGTATAAGCGAGGTTAGATCGCGCGCGTCTCCAAAATGAGACTCTAATAGGTTTTTAGTTTCACCCCATGAAGTTGGGTTTCTTGAATTTATTATCTCGGCCGCTTTGCCTTTTAATTTATTTTTTATGTGTAGCGAGAGCAATGTTTTTTGGTCTGCCACGGCCATGCAATAGGCCTGGCTACAAGCATATATGAAAGTTTGTAAAAATAAAGGGTTGCCATCGTATTCGGGCACAATTGAGAAAATTTCACTTAATTTATACGGTTCAAGAACCGGTGCTGGTGCTGGTGCTGTACCTTGTGTTACTTCGTCGGGCATGTTGCTCGATATTTAGTAAATTAAGGAGGTAAAACGAATTGATTAGAATAGTAATAAAAATGTTGTACCTTTGGTAGATCGATTGGGTTTTTAGTGATACAAATGTTGCATTAACAGTATAATGCACAGTATCTTTAAATTAAAATTAAATTTTACAATTCTAGTTGAGCATTAGCAGTATAATGCTGTAGATTAAGCGTTCGTGCTTAACGTCGAAGCTCTAGCTTGTTTGTAATAATAATAAAATGGGAATTGGATAATAGAAATAGTTTTTCTGTGTATTAGCGGTATAATACACTACATATAATAATGAAACAATAAGTGGAAAATTGCGAGATGATTCGTTAAAGTACTTACAGTGTTAAATTCTTCATTAGGTGTAGGTTCTTCCAGTAAGGGATTAGGATCCGCCACCACCAGTGAGGAAGGTCTCCTTGTTCCGATAGATAACTTGCACTAGTTAGGCACCTCGTGGAGATGTTGTCCTTTTTCTTGTGGGTCACTACCGGTTAGGCTTCTTGTTCTAGCGATGTTCACGGTATCCTACCGACTGCGCCAATTGTTAGATCACGATTTACATTAGTGACTTTTTAAAAAGATTTATTAAATTAATGAGAGTCAACGTTGACTCTTCGAAATAAAAATGTAGTTATAAAATGAACTGTTTAATCTGACATGAGTATAAGAACTGAATACAAAAGATTATCTAACTAATTTATATCCTCGGTTGGCTGTACTTAGTCAGCATTAGTATTGTTTCCCAAGCTAAGCCAAAGGAAATATGATATTACATATCAGCGATAAATAATATGAGGGAATTCGTTATCAACACGTAGCTGAAATATGATATGCTGAGATAGTTTAAAAGGAATAAAAGTCACGTACAAGTTTTTATACAGTGTACCAAATATTATATAACATATATATATATATATATATATATATATATATATGAAATCGGATTTGAAGGAAACAACTACTCAGCGGGCAAATACCCCGACCTGCATTGAATTACACCTTCAAATCGTGATCAGTAACCAACTATCATTTGTCTGTTCCTAACCAGACATATACCGGTTTCGAACTTATTATGTTCTCATCAGTATGCCATAGGTCATGGAACAGACAAATGATAGTGGTCAACTTGCTAGTCTTATACAAACTGAATCAAATGGAGTGTCGGTGAGAGGTAAACTCTCACATGGTCAGATGCTACTATACGTCGGACAAATGTCACTGACGTATAGCGACTTGCCTTTTTGCAAGTACCGAGAGCGGCGACCTCTAGCCTTAGTGGGCTATACTCACTGTTTATGAAATCGGATTTGAAGGAAACAACTACTCAGCGGGCAAATACCCCGACCTGCATTGAATTACACCTTCAAATCGTGATCAGTAACCAACTATCATTTGTCTGTTCCTAACCAGACATATACCGGTTTCGAACTTATTATGTTCTCATCAGTATGCCATAGGTCATGGAACAGACAAATGATAGTGGTCAACTTGCTAGTCTTATACAAACTGAATCAAATGGAGTGTCGGTGAGAGGCCCGCTGAGTAGTTGTTTCCTTCAAATCCGATTTCATAAACAGTGAGTATAGCCCACTAAGGCTAGAGGTCGCCGCTCTCGGTACTTGCAAAAAGGCAAGTCGCTATACGTCAGTGACATTTGTCCGACGTATAGTAGCATCTGACCATGTGAGAGTTTACCTCTCACCGACACTCCATTTGATTCAGTTTGTATAAGACTAGCACGTTGACCACTATTATTTGTCTGTTCCATGACCTATGGCATACTGATGAGAACATAATAAGTTCGAAACCGGTATATGTCTGGTTAGGAACAGACAAATGATAGTTGGTTACTGATCACGATTTGAAGGTGTAATTCAATGCAGGTCGGGGTATTTGCCCGCTGAGTAGTTGTTTCCTTCAAATCCGATTTCTTAAACAGTGAGTATAGCCCACTAAGGCTAGAGGTCGCCGCTCTCGGTACTTGCAAAAAGGCAAGTCGCTATACGTCAGTGACATTTGTCCGACGTATAGTAGCATCTGACCATGTGAGAGTTTACCTCTCACCGACACTCCATATATATATTGTCGTGACCTTTAGTAGTTGCAAGTTTGTTGCTAGATTTATACTTTACTTACTTCACCTGTAATAGAAATTTATATAAAGGCGCCACTATTACAGTATGCAACTTCTATTGTCAGATCTAAATTAGAGCACGAGCTACATTTGTAGAAACTCCCTTCAGTGCAGGTCACTACGGCCAGCCCATCAGCTTTAGAATCGTTTGAATGAGTCAAATGATGTAAACAATAACAAATTTTATTTAAAAAGAAAGTAAAATCATATGTTTATGACAAATACTTATTTCTAAATCTTATTTTAAGCAAACCAGGCCTTGGTTCTATTTTAACTAATGCAAATTTGATATAGTGGGAATTTGCAGTATTTAAAATTTTTAATTTGAGATCTCTTTCTCCTACAAACTAACACAGTACCTTTTGATGTTTTGATTTTTGGTCGTAGAAGTTGGCAACTTGCGTAGCACTAATTCCGTTTTACGCACAACACTTGGAATCTGCTACTGCTACGCGTTCTCTGTGTTGAGTACAGTTGGAAATTTGTTTACCTCGATGCGACTTTCTTCCAGTGGTTATTTAGTTAATAAACGTTGTGATATTGGTGCTAAAATGTTTAATTTTATAAAAGGAATACAAACTTTCAAATCCCAGGTAAGTCAAATCTCATGTCTACTTGACGTTTTTGGTTATGTTATTTTTATTTTTGTGGACAACAATTTTTATTTGGAATGCTCAATATTTTGGGTTCAGGCTTTGCCTTATATGTTTATCTTCAGTACCTATTACTTTTTATTTGGTTTTCTAATAATTTTCTTCAAATTTTGATTAAATTTTAAATACTTTGACAAGTTATTTTCTATATTATTCGGGGACGTTACTCTCTCCTTTTCAACAAAATTTTCTTAACTACGAACTTTTTTCTAGCGTTTTGTCTTGAAAATTTGACTTCATGACAGTTTTGGACTACTTGACCTGTCATTTTTTTTAAATTTGAAATATTTAATAAATATAAATTTCTTTATCATATTCCTTTCGCACTTTTCTGTACCGGCATCACATTCCTCGTGTTTCACATGACATTTCACTACTCCTTGCTTTTCTCTAGCTACTATTTTAAGCTTACCCCAAATTTTGTTTGTTTTGTTACATAAAAGCTTAAAATTTACCTAAAACTAAGAACATTACATGATTTTACCTTCTTTCCTATACTAACTCTACCTATTTACTATTTCTACTAACACAATGTGGTTTTTTATTATGATTTTATACTAAATTAAATCGACTGTTTTTCAGGGGTTACGCAAGATTTCATGCACCAGTTCAGCCCTCGTTTTCTTAACTGCCTTGCTGAAATTTAATGAAATACTTCCCCCGAAGTTTCATCTTTGAACACAACGCATAATACAACAGCTATTAAGTTTTTTTATGGTTCAAAATTGGAATTAACCAGTGATAGGACACAGCTTTGCAGCTGGTGGTATATATTTTAAGAAGAAAACGAAAATTAAACACTTAAAACAAGGGATTGTCCTCATACAATTATCTTCAGGTATAAGTCTTTGATTTACATTATCATTCTTTCTTGCACGATCACTTATTTTAGAAGTTTTTTAGTTTATGTTTGTCACAATGATGAAAATTTTTAAATTTGACTTTACACATTTTGTTTGTGATTTACTCTACCTTTTTCAGTTTTGATACTGTCTTTGTTGAGATTCACTAATGTTTTATTTTAATTTCACTTTTTAGTTTTATTTTTTTAAGTTTTATTTGAGTGAATTGTTGTTTCAGATCTGAAAATCTGCATGTTCTAATTTAAGAAGTTTTCCACAACACAAACTGTTCGAGCTTAACTTATGCTAGTCAGTGAACCTAAAATACTTCATCGGTGGATTATTTACCACATTTTACTCCTTTTTGTGTTTTATAGAAGAGGTCTGTCTCTGCAAGATAAGGTAAATTTTTTTATAGAGCCTTAAATCCTATCTTAAATTCTTACATAAATAAACAATTTTTATTGTTATTGCTTAGTCATTTTGTGTGACCAATTTACTCCTGCACTGTTAGTATATCCACAAACATATTTTCTTGAAATTTAATCATTAATTGATACTTATAACAGTGGCGTTCGTTTATTACACTTTAATATTACATTTTCTCATTTAGTAACGTAAATATTACATCAATATATATATATATATATATATATATATATATATATATATATATATATATATATATATATATATATATATATATATATATATATATATATATATATATAGGTATAGACGGTATGTTGCGTAGCCCGATATATCGACAGGTCGTTCATAAGCCCGGCATTTCCCGAGTGTATAAATTAACAAATTTATTAAATATGGCGATTGTTATGAATCTTTTCTAATAGGAAGCCACTAGGGGTAGCTAATTATTATTTTTCTTTCAATTATATAAACATGGCATATTTCAGAGCCCGGATATATTTACTGATCCTTTCAAAGCCCGCTGTATATAAGAATATAGCTAGCGTTCGTTCTCCGTCCCAGCGATGTTGCCAATGTAATCGGGCCTCAGTAGGTTATATTTTTATAATATATATTTCTTTGATGCATGCATTGTCACGAAGCACAATATAATAGGAGTACTTGCTATACTGCGCCACTACCATTACTGTTTACAGTAGAGGCGCTAATGGAGGGCCAGCTATTAAAGGAAATATATTCATTCTTTGAACGCCAAAATAATATAACAGTTACGTTTTTTATTATTCATTGTTACGAATTTGAAGATATATTAGAAGAACCTAAAAAAATATTAGGTTATTTTTTTATGCAAATAGACATTAATTATTAATAACTGATAATGTAATTACTCCGTGGTAGGCCTATAAGTATTTAAATATTTTGAATTTGTCCTCATTTTTTGTTTTCCACTTTTAAAGTATTGCCTTATTAACAGTAAAATAAAAAGATGCAAAGGGGTAGAAATTAAATTACGTTTATTTACCTAACATAGATATATAAAACGAATTGTTTTAATAGTACAGTAACATCAGGTATAATAGTAAAAGAATCCCTTGATGCAATTTTTCTTTTGAAAATGTACTTATTTTGAGACAGCAAGTGACCTTTGTGTTTCAGAGTATATGGGTCAAATATGAGCAAAAAATGATTGCCATCAAATAATAACAAAGCATGAAGTTCTCTTTGAAGTATTTATAAGTTTTTATTTAATTTTATTTCACTGTCACTATAATACTTATAGGCTTAATTTTGAAAAAGTTATTACAATGACCTTTACTACGTACCAGCTGTCCCAAGTTAGCATCAATTGAAAGTTGCATTATATGAAATAAGTTTTCAGATTCAGTTTGTCCCACTGTGCAAAGAAATATCTTTAAAAATTAAAAAATATATATTTTTTTAAATTGCGCAGAACCCTTAAAGTGTACAGATAAACGTATAGGGACAAAAAAGTGCCTTCTTTACAAGAGCTTTCAAACAAAAAAAAAAAAAGAAAATAGAAATCGAACCATTAGGAGCTGAGATAAAAAAACATTCATTGTGGCTAATGGAAGCCATCTTTAATGGTCGCCATTTTGGTGTTGCACGGATTTTAAAGTGGCTCCCTATCTGGAAAGTTACCTTTTGGCATCAACTATGACCACAGAAAGTGGCACATCCCAATCAAAAAGTGCAGATTTTTGGCTTATATAGCCATGTACCCGACGTACTATAAAGCACAAAGTTCCCTTTTAAGTATGGCAGGCCAAATTTAATATTTTCTTTTATTGATTATATGTTATATGCTTGCACTAATAAAAATAATAATTATTATTATAGTACAGTACCTAGAGGTAAAAATATGCAAAACTTCGGAATAATGTCATATTGAATGGATTTCGTTCATTTTGGAAGTATAAGCTTCACAGAAAAGTTTCTATATTGTGCGGGGGCTTGCTAATTTATAGGGGGTAGATGCCACCCCTTCTCAGGGGATGGCACTTAAAAAATATATATATTTATTGGAGCTGAAGTAGAATCAAATTAAAAGAAGAAAAGGTTCTATGCAATTTTTCACACAAATTGATAGTTTTTAAGTTATAACAACTTCAAAATGGCGATTTTAGCTTAAAAAAAAAAGGTTTCCAAACGGTTTTCGTCAGGTATCTCGAAAAGTATTACTTTATCGAAAAAATGTTACAGACCAATTACATAAAGTACAAACTGGGAATTAATTATATTTTTTGTTTATTGATGTAGGATTAATAATTTCGGAGATATTTAAGTTTACATTTGGCATCCAAGTATAAGATAATTATTTAGAGTGAGAGTTAAATATCTCAGAAACTGTGACACATACGTCAAGGATGCTGGTAGGTAGAATAATAGGTTGTTAATTAAGTTTTCAACTGTTTTTTTATTTGTTTCTATAGCATAAAAAACAAAGAAGTTATGACCGAAGCAATGTGCGTCTACACATTTTTTTTTAAACAACGTCGCCATTTTGTTACTGTAATTAGCCAGTAATTAAAAAAAGGAATTTCAAACACTTAGTCCAATTAAATAAGTCGACAAATCAAAATTTTGAGGTAAATACTTGAATTTTTGATATAAGTTACTTTGATGTATTAGAACACGACTAATGAAAGAAATTTTTTTCTGAACCCCCGGGAAGGGGTGAAAAAAAATAAAATAAAGTGTTTTTTCAAAATTACTCAAAATGTGTAAAAGCTAGTAAAAAAGTTTCAAACAAAAATTGTAAAGCATGAAATTCTATATAAAAATGATCTCTAGACTTTTTTTGGTATTACTAAAATTAACGGAGTTAGGCTGGTTAGAAATTAAAGGATGATATGTACAACTTTAAAAAATCATAGCGTGCTGAAAAGTTAATGAATTTAAAAAAATTTTTCTTCTATTTACTCAGAAAAATATAAACATTCGTTTCAGAGAAATGGATTTTTTTTTAAATTGTTAATAAAAAAGTTATAAAAATTTTAATTTTTTTATTTTCAATTAAAGCCACTTTGAAGGGTGAAACGATTTTTTTTTACACCATTCTGTTCATCATTTAATATATTGAACATTTGCTTTTGAAATTTTTTTTTATCCATCATTTTCGAGCAGGTATGAATTTATTTAACTATTTAATTTTTTTCCAAACGTAAGACACTGCTCTTGTGACGTCACGATAACTGAAAAGAAATAAAGAATGCGTACGATAAAGATAAAATGGTTTCGTAGCTGCTACGTTGCCTACAAGACGCGTATACGTCACATCTATTATACTGCCGTCATAAGTCATAAGGAGAATAGCCCATCTGCAAATTGTCGGTTGGCGAGGAAAGTAACAAAGGCGTTTGTTTTTTCCCAACTAGTAAATATTAATTAAGGAAATCATGTAGCTGCTTTTTATCCACTTATGTTTTTGTACTTTATAATTTTTTAATAATATTTTTAACTGCAGAACTCTTGGGTGCTCATATATTAGTAGGATCTCATTTATGACAAATATCTAGATGCGGCTTTTCACCTTAAGACGGCAGTAACAGCATCCGCGCGTGACGTCACAACTAACCTCAAAAATATGTGTTTCTTAAGATTTAAGAGTATTACGCAACTGCTATTAAAATTTCTGCCTGGTTCCCGTATTTTCAACTAAAATCTAGTTCAGGGTAATGTTTATGAAGTTCTAAATACTTTGACCCAATAAAATAGGACTCTTTGTAGGTTGGAAATCTAACCTGTAATTATCAGTCTATTTCTATTAATCAACAATATTGAAAAATTATTTACGCGAATTTTTAAATATTTGCTTAGAGCCAGTACCGGCTCCAAGCTAAAAATGCGTATACAAACATTAAAAATGAGAATGAACTTGAAAAACTTAAAATTTAAGGTTATGTTGGTTACATGATGCAGATGCCCGATATCTCAATGTAGCGGTTGTGAATGTTTTGGTGAAGAAATGCTCCTACAAATTGTTAACAAAATTTTTAATTGTGGTCAAGTATAAAGAGAGTGTTTTGCGAAATCTACATACTTATACACGCTTCGTTTTATGTACATTTTGGTTATAGGTATTAGACACGTGGAATTTTGTTTACGTGATCTAAATATTTTTTAAATTAATCTTTGAATTGTAATGAAAGAAATTATTATTACTGTTAATACTTGCTGATTTCTACTAAATTTAGAATTATTTGTTTGACATTATTGATACAAATTAAAAATAAAGTACACAATATAATTTTTTTTTGCGAGAAAATTTTGCAGATGAATTATTGGAGCATTGGAAATAATTGTTTGAAACATCGTTTTAAATTAGTCGAAATTCGCGTATTTTAACCAAGGTTGCAAAAAATGACAATTACAAATATTTACATTACTTATTTTTTTAAATTACAAAATTTCAACTATTTTAATTTATTATTTTTTAAGACCATAAGAAATTATTATAAAAATTATTATAATTGTATACATATTTTAAAAATTGTGTATACAGAAATATGTTAATCAACAAATTTTTTTTTTGGATCATTAATTTCAATTTTGAATGAAAACAAAATGACATTTAAAAAAAAATGATCGATACATTTCCATTAAAATAGATCATTGATATTATTCTATTCCTAATCTAAATAATAATAAAATTGGATAAATTAAATAATAATAATTGAACCATTTTTTGGATGGATAATAACAATTAGAAGAAAATAATTCATTCTTGAAACAAAATGTATGATCCATTCTATATTAAATTAATCTTATAAAAAGTTAAAATAAGAATTATTAAAAACAAATTTGTTAACAATTTTTAGGAGCATTTGTTCACCAAAACATACACCACCGCTGCATTGGGATATATAAACTAGTTCACAAGTTCAAAGCCGTGTTAATGCTTAATAAAGCTCGTGAAAATATGAGTGAGGACTCATTGGATTCGGAATGACACCTAGAAAAATGTGCAAAAGTTTCAAACCCGCATATAAACAATTGCAAAAGTTATAAACAAATGAAGATTGAAAAAATAACGAGTTTCGTTTTTTGCAAATAACTCGAAAACTATTAATTTTTAAGAAAATTTAAAGGAACATTTTTAAAGAGGAATGAATTTGAAATAAAAAAGTAAGAACTCCCGAAACTCTACGTCTATTAATGTTGAAAATGGAGCTCTGCGCGGCGAACACTAAGCCGTCATGATGCTCTGAAACCGGCCGTAATAAGTCAAAATATTTTTTATGTTATTAAATATTAATTTAAAAATTTTAAAAAATTATGGTATTATTTAGACGCTTAAAGGAACAATATCCCGTTGGAAAAAAATTGTTTCACCGATTTTTCATAAAATGAGCCTATTGTTGTTTTGAGTTTTGCTCGAAAACTATGCATTCTTCCTATAAACACGTCAATAGAAAAGTTTTTGAGAATTAAATTTCCAATCGAAATGGCACCTTCAGAAGTCAAATTTTTTTTTTTACAAAAATACGCCCAGAAAACAAAACAAAAAAAAACGAAAAAATGCAATTTTTTATTTTTTTAAATTTTAGCCTGTAACTTTTTTCGGGTACATTTAGGCATAGACATTGCTGCGTAAAAAAACTGGCGTTTTACCGTTAAAATGATTATTAACGGGTAAAACGTCAGCTTTTTTTATGCAGAATACACAGCCCCACAAAAAAAAAATAAAAGTTCAAAGTAGCGAACCAGACCCATGTATCCTTATGTATTTTCGGTCGCTGAATCCGAATCCGGGGAAAAAAAAATCTTACACCCCCAAAAGGAAGATTAAGCTAACAGAATAGTTGTTACTTCTTAATCAATCGAATTATACAAATTAAGGTTATACAGCAGCGTACATACAATAGATATGAAACACACCCCCAGGGAGGGGCGAAAACTAGCCCCCATATATAAAAAAATCGATCCAAAACAATAATGACCGCCGAAACTACATCAGGTCCGACGTAATCTTCATAAACTGCCCCTATAGGGTTGAGAACAACCACCTTTAAGTTCAAAGGACACGAGAAAAACAAGAAAAAACGTAGAATCCAACAGGATTTCTATTTTCATGGAAGCTATAATTGGCTGAAATTGCGTAGTACTCTAAAATAGAACCAGAAACTTACGTACCATCAACATCCTACACTGTCAACCCTCAGAGAGTGTGAAAACCTTGTAAGATTTAACTATAAAAAGTTACAGTGACTTCTATAAAAATTCGAAACACCTGCGTTGTGTGGAAGAGAGAAGAAACTAGACTATGTTCGACGATGTGCTTGAAAACCACCCCCACGGGGTTGCGAGATACTACCGCTATATCTGTAGGATGCTGGAAAAACAGAGAGAAACTAACCGGATTTACATTTTCACGGATGCTATGATTGGCAAAAATCGCGTTGTACACTAAGGGTTTGAAACTCATGTCCTATAAATGTTATTAAGTAACACCCCCAGAAAGGATGTAAACTACCGTAATTCAAGATGTAACGAAAAAGCTATACTGTTGCTTATTCGTTTCATTTCCATAGTTTTTTTTTATAGGGGTGGCGTCTCTCAACCCCGTGGGGGTGGTGCTTTGAACTTTTTTTTTGTGGGGCTGTGATATCTATGCCTAAATGTACCCGAAAAAAAGTTACAGGCTTAAATTAAAAAAAAAAATGCATTTTTCCGTTTCTTTTTGTTTTGTTTTCTGGGCGTATTTTTGTAAAAAAAAATTGACTTCTGAAGGTACCATTTCGATTGGAAATTTAGTTCTCTACAACTTTTCTATTGACGTGTTTATAGGAAAAATGCATAGTTTTCCAGTAAAACTCAAAAATGTGAAAAGTAGACCTTTTTTCTTCGATCTCAAAAACGCACCCCTTTAAATGGTAGCACTCAGCGGTTTTCTCATATTTTGGGGTCAATTGAACATAAGAAACAATAAAAACCCTTTAACGTTTTAGTTCCTTTCAACCCCTTTTTTTTGGACATAGACAATAGCCTAAAAATATTGTGATTAAAAATTAAAAACATCGCAATGTCGTAATCCCATAAAGTATAGTTGACATAAGTTCTCCACAAAGCGAAATAATTTTAGTGGCTTTTGTTTAACAATTATCCGACTTGAAATATAAACGTAAACTCTAAAAAAATTTGTTAATTTACAATAGGCTCATTTTATGAAAAATCGGCGAAACCATTTTTTTTCAACGGGACATTGTTCCGTTAAGTCTCTAAATAATACCATAATTTTTAAAAAATTTTAAATTAATATTTTTAATAACATAAAAAAATATTTTTACTTATTACGGCCAATTTCAGAGCATCGTAACGGCTTAGTGTTCGCCGCGCAGAGCGTTGAGAGATAGAGTTTCGGGAGTTCGGCTTTTTTGTTGGAAATTCATTCCTATTTAAGAATAGTTTTCGAGTTATTTGCAAAAGACGAAACTCATTATATTTTCAATCTTCATTTGTTTATAACTTTTGCTTTTGTTTATGTGCGGGTGTGAAACTTTTACACTTTTTCTAGACGTCATTCCGAATTCAATGAGCCCTCACTAATATTTTTACGAGCTTTATGAAGCACTAACACGGCCTTGAACTTGTAAACTAGTCTGCATCTGCATCATGTACCTAACATAACCTTAAATTTTAAGTTTTTCAAGTTTATTTTCATTTCTAATGTTTGTGTACGCATTTTTAGCTTGGAGCCGGTATTGGCTCCAAGCAAACATTTAAAAATTCACGTAAATAATTTTTCAATATTCTTGATTAATAGAAATAGACTGCTAATTACAGGTTAGATTTCCAACCTACAAAAAGAGACCTATTTTATTAGGACAAAGTGTTTAGAACTTCATAAGTATTACACTGAACTAGATTTTAGTTGAAAATACGGGAACCAGGCAGAAATTTTAATAATAGCTGCGTAATACTCTTAAATCTTAAGAAACACATATTTTTGAGGTTAGCTGTGACGTCACGTGCAGATGCCCTATAGATGTGACGCATGCGCGTCTTGTAGACAACGCAGCAGCTACGAAACAATTTTATCTTTGTCGTATGCATTCTTTATATCTTTTCAGTTATCATGACTTCACAAGAGCAGTGTCTTACGTTTGGAAAAAACTAAGCAAGTAAATAAATTCATACCTTCTTGAAAATGAAGGGTAAAAAAAAATTTTAAAAGTAGATGTTCAATATATTAAATAATGAAGAGAATGGTATAAAAAAAAATTCGTTTCACCGTTCAAAGTGGTTTTAATTGAAAATAAAAAAATTAAAATTTTTATAACTTTTTTATTAACAATTTAAAAAAAAATCAATTTCTCTGAAAGGAACGTTTATATTTTTCTGAGTAAATAGAAATTTTTTTTTTTAAATTTATTACCTTTTCAGCACGCTATGATTTTTTAAAGTTGTACATATCATCCCTTAATTTCTAACCAGCCCAACTCCGTTAATTTTAGTAATACCAAAAAAAGTCTAGAGATCATTTTTATATAAAATTTCATGCTTTACAATTTTTGTTTGAAACTTTTTTTACTAGCCTTTACACATTTTGAGTAATTTTGAAAAAACACTTTATTTTATTTTTTTTCACCCCTTCCCGGGGGTTCAGAAAAAAATTTCTTTCTTTAATCGTGTTCTAATACATCAGAGTAAGTTATATCAAAAATTCAAGTATTTACCTCAAAATTCTGATTTGCCGACTTATTTAATTGGACTACACTGTTTCTCATTAATATATAGCATGACGTAGATGTCAAATTTTTTGGTTTGTATACAGCACTTGCTTTAGAAAAAAATACAGTTTAAACTATAAAGGTATTTTCGATAAAACGATATTTTGTTTTCCTTTTCCAAATAGGTATCTCAATAAATATTAGTTTTATTAAAAAAATAAAGCTCATAAACTGACACCTACGTCACGCACACTAAGAAATGAAATTAAAGAAAATTAATTGCGCTTTCAAATTATTTTTTACTCGTTCCTGTAGCATAAGAAGTAAAGAAGTTATGATGTAAAAATGAGCGTATTATATTTTTTTATATAAAAAAGGACGCCATTTTGTTACTCTAATTAGCCAGGAATGTAAAGAAATTATCTCAAATACAGTTTTTCGTTAGGATGTAGCATTACCTAGATGTTCAAATTTTTTTGCTCATTTAAAGCACTTGCTTTAGAAAAAAATGCATTTTAAACTTTAAAGGTAATTTCGAAATTTGGCTACCAAATATAAACTTAAATATCTCCGAAATTATTAATCCTACATCAATAAACAAAAAATATAATTATTTCCCAGTTTGTACTTATACCTTTTTTTTAAGATAAAATCGCAATTTTGAAGTCGTTATAACTTAAAAACTATCAATTTATGTGAAAATTTGCATAGAACCTTTTCTTCTTAAAGTTTGATTCTATGTCTAGAAACTTTTCTGTCAAGCATTTACTATTATACCTCTAAAAATTAACTAAATCCGTTCAATATGACATTATTCCGAAGTTAAAACCTCTAGTTACTGTACTATTAGTGCAAGCATATAAAATACTTGTGCCCGACATTAATTAGTCTTCGCAAGTCATACTCTTAAAAAGGAATTTGTGTGATATTCTTTTCTTTTTTTTCTTTTCGGGTTCAAAAGTTACTAACAATAATTGCAACAAAATATGCTTTTTCGTTAATATTTTGAAAATTAAGCATGATAGGGCAAAACAATATACGTAACTTTTCGGTAGAGCATAAAATTCTCTCGTATAATGGTTATAATAAAAAACGGTACATTTGATAATTAAATTATCGTTATTAAAGGTAATATAATATTTATATTTTATTTTATATAATTGTTTATTATTATGTAAAAATTTTGTTTAATAGTTTTCTCAATCTAATGTAATACTGCGTACAGTCATAATATGTTTTCTTAATGTATATGGGGAAGCTAGTTAAGGCTGACCTCTTCCTTTTGTGTGTAAACTCTTTTGTGCACCTTTTTTTCTTACATTCTTCTACCTACATTCAACTTAAATCTGGTGACAGTTACCTACTTTCTTGCACAGAGCAATAAAACAATTAAAGCGTCTCAAATGCCAAAAGAACTGTTGCCAATGGTATACAAAAGCTACACAACGCCTGTTTAAAGCAAGTTAGAGTTATATTACAGTATTTAGCCATAAATCTAACTAAAAAATTATTAGTCCTAAATTACTATGACGAAAATAAAATGTATAAATGAGGTTAAAGAATTATTTTAGAATTTGTTAAAATTAAATAATCAAAACATTAGAATACATTACAACAAATTAACTGAGCAGCTGGAAATTTAAAATAAAATGAAAGTAATTGTTTATAAGAAATGCTTTAGTACAGAAAAAATAATTTTCAATTCCGTAAAAATACATGGCGAAAACTGCAGTCCTAGAGGTAATGACATATACTTCACGAAAAGAATTATTTGTAGATGGTACAAATTTTTTTCTTTATTACTTCCACGTCCAGTGGAAGTATAGTAACGACAAAAAATTTTTAAAAATTTTTATTGTCCAAATAGGCTTAAAATGTCATGAAATGTCGAGTTTTAAGTTTGAGCAAAAACAAAATTTCTGTCTGTCTGTCTGTCTAACTTTTTTTTGTGCGCACGTTTACTCTGGAACCGTTTAAGATATTGACTTGAAATTTGGTACACATATGTACTTTAACGAGATCTAGAACTAGATTATATTTTCATCTTGTTCCGTCGAAGGGTTGGGGAGTAAATTGAGGTAAATTTGGGGTAAATGGGTAAATCAAGCAGGTAAGAGTCCATGAAATTGGTATTTAGTATATATAAGAGAAGCTAAGGTCTCAAAAAAATTTTTGGCATTAGCCACCCCCATTACCACCCCCACCTCCTTATTAAAGGGGATGAAAAAAAAATGTGATTTAGTGTATGTACAGGAACCAGAAACCTCAAAATATTTTTTTTACTTCATCCACCCCCCATTACCACCCCCCTATCACCACCCCCACCCCACTACCGATGTGGGGTATCGTTTTATGGGTTTTTGTGGTAGAGGATTTCAAATATTATATTATTAAAGTTCCATAAACAATTATTTTCACATACAAAGTTTTTTCGTTGTGAGTGACTTGGATAGATAATCTGGATGTGGAAGTAGTGATTCCTTGGGCAGCGGTTTTTTTTGAATAGACACGTGATATTTTTAACTTCAATAGTTTATAAACAACTCGAAAAATAAAGCAATAAAAGATATAGTTCCACTCACTTTCGTTACAGATTTATGCATTATTACACTATATTTCTTAAATTATACAGAGACAGTAATTTTTAATGGTTTTTATTTCCTTGCTAGTTAACAAATTATCAGAAAGTTTTTTTGTCTATTTTTATTCAATGCTTAGATTTAGTTCAGGACTTCTTATTGCACTTGTTACCACACCAAAACCAAAAACAAACTAAAATAATAAAATCGCGGCAGAAAGAATTCCTTAATCACCTTTTTTGATGCTGTCATAAAATTGTTTAGGGCAAACGCTCTGCTCTTTTCCCACTAATATTTTCGTTAGTGTTTTCTAACTGTGATTAAAATATACCTTTTTTATCTAAATATGTAGGTATATTATTTGCCTACATATAATAAAACAAGAATAGCAGTAGGCTATGTTTTGATTCTAACATATGTTAAATAAAATGGACATTTCGGACAGAACGCTTTGGTTATATAGACAAAATTAATGTTTTGAATCTAGTTTTTGTCATTTTCCACGGCATACTTTTCTCGATTTTTAAATTATTATTCACAAAAGAATTTTCATGTTTATGTATACGGTTGTTTTTGTTATTTCTTTCTATCTAAAATAAATATAAACACATTCGGCGATTGTTAATAACAAATTGTTTATTAAATAAACAAATAAATTCACAACAAAAAAAATTCTTTTTTCCACCTTTTGGATAATTGCAAATAATAAATTTAGGAATAAAATTTTTTCTTAATAACATGTTTAAACAATGAAAAAAGACAAAAGTGATTGTAAACAATTAAAAACAATTTTTAAGAATTTTTTTTAATCATAATATTCTATAACAAAAAAATGGCAGAAAAATATTTTTCAAAAATACGTAATTTATCTATTTGTTTATAAAATTTGTTTAAACAAATAGCAATAAAAATTTTAAGTTTATGTAATCTTATAGTATTTTTGAATATAAAAAGAGTAAGAGTAATTAAAATTAATGAAAAAATTTTTTTTCCAACGGGATACTGTTCCTTTAAGTGTTTAAATAACAACATAATTTTTATGAATTTTAAAATTAATATTTAATAACAAAAAATATTTTTACTTGTTCCGGATGGTTTCAGAGCATCGTAACGCCTTAGTGTTCGCTGCGCGGAGCTCTATTTTCAACATTAAATTAAAATTATTAATAATCTCGTTAATAATAGATGTAGAGTTTCGGGAGTCGGGACTTTTTTATTGGGAATTTCTTCCCCTTTAAGAATCTTTCTTTCTTTAAAATTTTTAATAGTTTTCGAGTTATTTGCAAAAAACGGAACTCGTTATTTTTTTCAATTTTCATTAGTTTATAACTTTTGCAATTGTTTATGTGCGGGTTTGAAACTTTTGCACATTTTCCTAGACGTCATTCCGAATCCAATGCAATCAAGGTAGGTGCATGACGTCAGATGCACCATGCAGGGAGACCGACTACAAATATAAATTCAAATAACCATTATAAAAATATATGTGTTCATTAATAAAAAAAACCGCTGCCTAAAAAATCACTACTTCCACATCTAGATTTTCCTGCCCAAGCCTTTTATAGCAAAAAAATTTCGATACTATATTTGCAATCCACTGTGTAAAAATAATTGTTCATAGATAGAACTTTGATAATATAATATTTGAAACGGTCTATCCCAAAAACCCATAAAACGATGTGCAACATGGTAGTGGAGGTAGTAGAGGGCGAAGTTGTTGGCAAAAAATTTAGAGGCTCTTGTACACATAAATCACAATTTTATTTTTTTATTCCCTTTAATAATGTGGTAGAGGTGGTGGCGAGTGCCAAAAAAGTATTCAGGCCTTTTGTTCCTTTATACACACTAAATCACAATTTTATCTTTTTATTCCCTTCCATAATCACCTTCAATAATTTGAGAAAAAATTTTTTTTACGATTACTATACTTCAAATCCACTACGTGGATGTGTAAGTAATAAGCATTCCGCAGTTATGACGTTGTTCTCTTTTGCACGTCCAAATAGAATAAAACGATTCAAGTTAGCCCATCAAAATTGTGCTTTTTTAGAAACCATGTAGGCTTAACAGGGAACCAAGACAGATCACGTCATGCAGTTAGATGCACCATACAGTAAAGGGAACCTGACTTAAAAAACCGCTGCGTAAAGAATCACTATTTCAACATCCAAGGCTCTTACAAAGAAAAAAAGGTTGATACTGTATTTGCAGTCCATTATGTGGAAATAACTGATCATAGAACTTTAATAATATAATATTTGCAATCGTCTACCACAAAAGCCCATAAAACAATATGCCATATCGACAGTGGGGATGGTAGTGGGGAGTATAGCTGATGCAAAAAAAAATTTAGGCCTTTGGTACTTATACACACACAAAATCACAATTTTATTTTTTTTCGTCCTTTAATAATGAGGTAGGGATGGTAATGGGGGTGATAGTGGAAGTGGCTGATGTCAAAAAAAATTTGAGTAGGTACTTGGCTTCTCGTACATACACTAAATCCCAATTTTATAAACTCTCACTTGCTTGCTTTGCCTATTTATCCCCTCATCCCAAACTTCAACGGAATAAAATCAAAACATAATCTATTTCCAGATCTCGTTATAATACACAGGTGTCCCAAATTTTGAGTTAACATCATAAACGGTTCCAGAGTAATCTTGTGCACAAAAAAAAAATTACAGACAGATTTTTTTTGCTCGAACTTAAAATATCGACCTTTCGTGGCATTCTAAGCCTGTTTAAAAAAACATTTTTTTTACCTTTATTATACGTTCACTCCACTATGTGGATGTGGAAGTAGTACCAGCTTATAGTGATTATGGACAATGCCTATCTATCCTTATGATATGTAAAACATCATTCTGCATAATAATAATTATTGTTTAATGACCGATATTTCTCCATGAAAATTTTAGTACCAAAATTATAATAATTAAGTATAGTATTATTGAATACTGAATGCAAAAAAACACAATCCTAATTTAGGGACATTTATTTGAATTTCTGTATTACACTTCAAAACACATTTTAAGACGTTTAAGATGCTAACAACTATTCTTCTTTCATAACACTGTACCATGTATTTCATAATTCTTAGTAGGCATATGAATTTTTGAATTTAGAAAAATTGTTCAAATATGATACAATACTTGTGAGGTTAAAAAATTTATTCAAATAAAGAGCTTTCATTCATCGATTGTGACTTCATGAAGAAAGTATTTAAGAGGAAATAAGAATCGAACCTTATCGAGCCATTGCAACGATGCCAAATATCGGGCTATATAACGTGCGATAGATATCAGCTGTATAAGAGTCTTGGATATACAGGAACAGCGCCGCCTGACTCAGTAGTGCTGAACTAAAAGTGTATCTCGGAACATGAAAATATGACTTTTTGAAGCCCACCCCAAAATTTTGTAGGAAGGAAGCTAACGTGATTTGTGGCCATTTAGTGATGATATACACAGGGGTACGTTGATGAGCCCGACCCCGGGCTGCACAACGTTAAATCGGGCTGCACTACAACCGCTCAGTGTATGAAACGGGCCTGTATATGACCATGCATATCTCTATATATATATATATATA